>OX388351.1:60386004-62786004 GCA_947579665.1 Sympetrum striolatum
AAACGAATGCTTATTTAGTATCAACAATAATTATACCTACCACCAGAATTAATGGGGATCGATTTTGAGCAATTTTAAATTTGCGATTTTTTAAATTTTCAAACGCTTATATCTCGCTTATTTGCAATGATAGCGCAAAACGAATGCTTATTTAGTATCAACAATAATTATACCTACCACCAGAATTAATGGGGATCGATTTTGAGCAATTTTAAATTTGCGATTTTTCAAATTTTCAAACGCTTATATCTCGCTTATTTGCAATGATAGCGCAAAACGAATGCTTATTTAGTATCAACAATAATTATACCTACCACCAGAATTAATGGGGATCGATTTTGAGCAATTTTAAATTTGCGATTTTTCAAATTTTCAAACGCTTATATCTCGCTTATATGCAATGATAGCGCAAAACTAATGCTTATTTAGTATCAACAATAATTATACCTACCACCAGAATTAATGGGGATCGATTTTGAGCAATTTTAAATTTTATGATTTTCAAATTTTCAAACGCTTATATCTCGCTTATTTGCAATGATAGCGCAAGACGAATGCTTATTTAGTATCAACAATAATTATACCTACCACCAGAATTAATGGGGATCGATTTTGAGCAATTTTAAATTTGCGATTTTTCAAATTTTCAAACGCTTATATCTCGCTTATTTGCAATGATAGCGCAACACGAATGCTTATTTAGTATCAACAATAATTATACCTACCACCAGAATTAATGGGGATCGATTTTGAGCAATTTTAAATTTGCGATTTTTCAATGGGGATCGATTTTGAGCAATTTTAAATTTGCGATTTTTCAAATTTTCATACGCTTATATCTCGCTTATTTGCAATGATAGCGCAAAACGAATGCTTATTTAGTATCAACAATAATTATACCTACCACCAGAATTAATGGGGATCGATTTTGAGCAATTTTAAATTTGCGATTTTTCAAATTTTCAAACGCTTATATCTCGCTTATTTGCAATGATAGCGCAAAACGAATGCTTATTTAGTATCAACAATAATTATACCTACCACCAGAATTAATAAGGATCGATTTTGAGCAATTTTAAATTTGCGATTTTTCAAATTTTCAAACGCTTATATCTCGCTTATTTGCAATGATAGCGCAAAACGAATGCTTATTTAGTATCAACAATAATTATACCTACCACCAGAATTAATGGGGATCGATTTTGAGCAATTTTAAATTTGCGATTTTTCAAATTTTCAAACGCTTATATCTCGCTTATTTGCAATGATAGCGCAAAACGAATGCTTATTTAGTATCAACAATAATTTTACCTACCACCAGAATTAATGGGGATCGATTTTGAGCAATTTTAAATTTGCGATTTTTCAAATTTTCAAACGCTTATATCTCGCTTATTTGCAATAGTAGCGCAAAACGAATGCTTATTTAGTATCAACAATAATTATACCTACCACCAGAATTAATAGGGATCGATTTTGAGCAATTTTAAATTTGCGATTTTTCAAATTTTCAAACGCTTATATCTCGCTTATTTGCAATGATAGCGCAAAACGAATGCTTATTCAGTATCAACAATAATTATACCTACCACCAGAATTAATGGGGATCGATTTTGAGCAATTTTAAATTTGCGATTTTTCAAATTTTCAAACGCTTATATCTCGCTTATTTGCAATGATAGCGCTAAACGAATGCTTATTTAGTATCAACAATAATTTTACCTACCACCAGAATTAATGGGGATCGATTTTGAGCAATTTTAAATTTGCGATTTTTCAAATTTTCAAACGCTTATATCTCGCTTATTTGCAATGATAGCGCAAAACGAATGCTTATTTAGTATCAACAATAATTATACCTACCACCAGAATTAATGGGGATCGATTTTGAGCAATTTTAAATTTGCGATTTTTCAAATTTTCAAACGCTTATATCTCGCTTATTTGCAATGATAGCGCAAAACGAATGCTTATTTAGTATCAACAATAATTATACCTACCACCAGAATTAATGGGGATCGATTTTGAGCAATTTAAAATTTGCGATTTTTCAAATTTTCAAACGCTTATATCTCGCTTATTTGCAATGATAGCGCAAAACGAATGCTTATTTAGTATCAACAATAATTATACCTACCACCAGAATTAATGGGGATCGATTTTGAGCAATTTTAAATTTGCGATTTTTCAAATTTTCAAACGCATATATCTCGCTTATTTGCAATGATAGCGCAAAACGAATGCTTATTTAGTATCAACAATAATTATACCTACCACCAGAATTAATGGGGATCGATTTTGAGCAATTTTAAATTTGCGATTTTTCAAATTTTCAAACGCTTATATCTCGCTTATTTGCAATGATAGCGCAAAACGAATGCTTATTTAGTATCAACAATAATTATACCTACCACCAGAATTAATGGGGATCCACTTTGAGCAATTTTAAATTTGCGATTTTTCAAATTTTCAAACGCTTATATCTCGCTTATTTGCAATGATAGCGCAAAACGAATGCTTATTTAGTATCAACAATAATTTTACCTACCACCAGAATTAATGGGGATCGATTTTGAGCAATTTTAAATTTGCGATTTTTCAAATTTTCAAACGCTTATATCTCGCTTATTTGCAATGATGGCGCAAAACGAATGCTTATTTAGTATCAACAATAATTATACCTACCACCAGAATTAATGGGGATCGATTTTGAGCAATTTTAAATTTGTGATTTTTCAAATTTTCAAACGCTTATATCTCGCTTATTTGCAATGATAGCGCAAAACGAATGCTTATTTAGTATCAACAATAATTATACCTACCACCAGAATTAATGGGGATCGATTTTGGGCAATTTTAAATTTGCGATTTTTCAAATTTTCAAACGCTTATATCTCGCTTATTTGCAATGATAGCGCAAAACGAATGCTTATTTAGTATCAACAATAAACCTACCTACCACCAGTATTAATGGGGATCGATTTTGAGCAATTTTAAATTTGCAATTTTTCAAATTTTCAAACGCTTATATCTCGCTTATTTGCAATGATAGCGCAAAACGAATGCTTATTTAGTATCAACAATAATTATACCTACCACCAGAATTAATGGGGATCGATTTTGAGCAATTTTAAATTTGCGATTTTTCAAATTTTCAAACGCTTATATCTCGCTTATTTGCAATGATAGCGCAAAACGAATGCTTATTTAGTATCAACAATAATTATACCTACCACCAGAATTAATGGGGATCGATTTTGAGCAATTTTAAATTTGCGATTTTTCAAATTTTCAAACGCTTATATCTCGCTTATTTGCAATGATATCGCAAAACGAATGCTTATTTAGTATCAACAATAATTATACCTACCACCAGAATTAATAAGGATCGATTTTGAGCAATTTTAAATTTGCGATTTTTCAAATTTTCAAACGCTTATATCTCGCTTATTTGCAATGATAGCGCAAAACGAATGCTTATTTAGTATCAACAATAATTATACCTACCACCAGAATTAATGGGGATCGATTTTGAGCAATTTTAAATTTGCGATTTTTCAAATTTTCAAACGCTTATATCTCGCTTATTTGCAATGATAGCGCAAAACGAATGCTTATTTAGTATCAACAATAATTATACCTACCACCAGAATTAATGGGGATCGATTTTGAGCAATTTTAAATTTGCGATTTTTTAAATTTTCAAACGCTTATATCTCGCTTATTTGCAATGATAGCGCAAAACGAATGCTTATTTAGTATCAACAATAATTATACCTACCACCAGAATTAATGGGGATCGATATCGAGCAATTTTAAATTTGCGATTTTTCAAATTTTCAAACGCTTATATCTCGCTTATTTGCAATGATAGCGCAAAACGAATGCTTATTTAGTATCAACAATAATTATACCTACCACCAGAATTAATGGGGATCGACTTTGAGCAATTTTAAATTTGCGGTTTTTCAAATTTTCAAACGCTTATATCTCGCTTATTTGCAATGATAGCGCAAAACGAATGCTTATTTAGTATCAACAATAATTATACCTACCACCAGAATTAATAGGGATCGATTTTGAGCAATTTTAAATTTGCGATTTTTCAAATTTTCAAACGCTTATATCTCGCTTATTTGCAATGATAGCGCAAAACGAATGCTTATTTTGTATCAACAATAATTATGCCTACCACCAGAATTAATAAGGATCGATTTTGAGCAATTTTAAATTTGCGATTTTTCAAATTTTCAAACGCTTATATCTCGCTTATTTGCAATGATAGCGCAAAACGAATGCTTATTTAGTATCAACAATAATTATACCTACCACCAGAATTAATGGGGATCGATTTTGAGCAATTTTAAATTTGCGATTTTTCAAATTTTCAAACGCTTATATCTCGCTTATTTGCAATGATAGCGCAAAACGAATGCTTATTTTGTATCAACAATAATTATACCTACCACCAGAATTAATAAGGATCGATTTTGAGCAATTTTAAATTTGCGATTTTTCAAATTTTCAAACGCTTATATCTCGCTTATTTGCAATGATAGCGCAAAACGAATGCTTATTTAGTATCAACAATAATTATACCTACCACCAGAATTAATGGGGATCGATTTTGAGCAATTTTAAATTTGCGATTTTTTAAATTTTCAAACGCTTATATCTCGCTTATTTGCAATGATAGCGCAAAACGAATGCTTATTTAGTATCAACAATAATTATACCTACCACCAGAATTAATGGGGATCGATTTCGAGCAATTTAAAATTTGCGATTTTTCAAATTTTCAAACGCTTATATCTCGCTTATTTGCAATGATAGCGCAAAACGAATGCTTATTTAGTATCAACAATAATTATACCTACCACCAGAATTAATGGGGATCGACTTTGAGCAATTTTAAATTTGCGGTTTTTCAAATTTTCAAACGCTTATATCTCGCTTATTTGCAATGATAGCGCAAAACGAATGCTTATTTAGTATCAACAATAATTATACCTACCACCAGAATTAATAGGGATCGATTTTGAGCAATTTTAAATTTGCGATTTTTCAAATTTTCAAACGCTTATATCTCGCTTATTTGCAATGATAGCGCAAAACGAATGCTTATTTTGTATCAACAATAATTATACCTACCACCAGAATTAATAAGGATCGATTTTGAGCAATTTTAAATTTGCGATTTTTCAAATTTTCAAACGCTTATATCTCGCTTATTTGCAATGATAGCGCAAAACGAATGCTTATTTAGTATCAACAATAATTATACCTACCACCAGAATTAATGGGGATCGATTTTGAGCAATTTTAAATTTGCGATTTTTCAAATTTTCAAACCCTTATATCTCGCTTATTTGCAATGATAGCGCAAAACGAATGCTTATTCAGTATCAACAATAATTATACCTACCACCAGAATTAATGGGGATCGATTTTGAGCAATTTAAAATTTCCGATTTTTCAAATTTTCAAACGCTTATATCTCGCTTATTTGCAATGATAGCGCAAAACGAATGCTTATTTAGTATCAACAATAATTATACCTACCACCAGAATTAATAAGGATCGATTTTGAGCAATTTTAAATTTGCGATTTTTCAAATTTTCAAACGCTTATATCTCGCTTATTTACAATGATAGCGCAAAACGAATGCTTATTTAGTATCAACAATAATTATACCTACCACCAGAATTAATGGGGATCGATTTTGAGCAATTTTAAATTTGCGATTTTTCAAATTTTCAAACGCTTATATCTCGCTTATTTGCAATGATAGCGCAAAACGAATGCTTATTTAGTATCAACAATAATTATACCTACCACCAGAATTAATGGGGATCGATTTTGAGCAATTTTAAATTTGCGATTTTTCAAATTTTCAAACGCTTATATCTCGCTTATTTGCAATGATAGCGCAAAACGAATGCTTATTTAGTATCAACAATAATTATACCTACCAACAGAATTAATGGGGATCGATTTTGAGCAATTTTAAATTTGCGATTTTTCAAATTTTCAAACGCTTATATCTCGCTTATTTGCAATGATAGCGCAAAACAAATGCTTATTAAGTATCATCAATAATTATACCTACCACCAGAATTAATGGGGATCGATTTTGAGCAATTTTATATTTGCGATTTTTCAAATTTTCAAACGCTTATATCTCGCTTATTTGCAATGATAGCGCAAAACAAATGCTTATTTAGTATCAACAATAATTAAACCTACCACCAGAATTAATAGGGATCGATTTTGAGCAATTTTAAATTTGCGATTTTTCAAATTTTCAAACGCTTATATCTCGCTTATTTGCAATGATAGCGCAAAACGAATGCTTATTTAGTATCAACAATAATTATACCTACCACCAGAATTAATGGGGATCGATTTTGAGCAATTTTAAATTTGCGATTTTTCAAATTTCCAAACGCTTATATCTCGCTTATTTGCAATGATAGCGCTAAACGAATGCTTTTTTAGTATCAACAATAATTATACCTACCACCAGAATTAATGGGGATCGATTTTGAGCAATTTTAAATATGCGATTTTTCAAATTTTCAAACGCTTATATCACGCTTATTTGCAATGATAGCGCAAAACGAATGCTTATTTAGTATCAACAATAATTATACCTACCACCAGAATTAATGGGGATCGATTTTGAGCAATTTTAAATTTGCGATTTTTCAAATTTTCAAACGCTTATATCTCGCTTATTTGCAATGATAGCGCAAAACGAATGCTTATTTAGTATCAACAATAATTATACCTACCACCAGAATTAATGGGGATCGATTTTGAGCAATTTTAAATTTGCGATTTTTCAAATTACCAAACGCTTATATCTCGCTTATTTACAATGATAGCGCAAAACGAATGCTTATTTAGTATCAACAATAATTATACCTACCACCAGAATTAATGGGGATCGATTTTGAGCAATTTTAAATTTGCGATTTTTCAAATTTTCAAACGCTTATATCTCGCTTATTTGCAATGATAGCGCAAAACGAATGCTTATTTAGTATCAACAATAATTATGCCTACCACCAGATATAATAAGGATCGATTTTGAGTAATTTTAAATTAGCGATTTTTCAAATTTTTAAACGCTTATATCTCGCTTATTTGCAATGATAGCGCAAAACGAATGCTTATTTAGTTTCAACAATAATTATACCTACCACCAGAATTAATAAGGATCGATTTTGAGCAATTTTAAATTTGCGATTTTTCAAATTTTCAAACGCTTATATCTCGCTTATTTGCAATGATAGCGCAAAACGAATGCTTATTTAGTATCAACAATAATTATACCTACCACCAGAATTAATGGGGATCGATTTTGAGCAATTTTAAATTTGCGATTTTTCAAATTTTCAAACGCTTATATCTCGCTTATTTGCAATGATAGCGCAAAACGAATGCTTATTTAGTATCAACAATAATTATACCTACCAACAGAATTAATAAGGATCGATTTTGAGCAATTTTAAATTTGCGATTTTTCAAATTTTCAAACGCTTATATCTCGCTTATTTGCAATAATAGCGCAATACGAATGCTTATTCAGTATCATCAATAATTATACCTAACCTTAGAATTAATGGGGATCGATTTTGAGCAATTTTATATTTGCGATTTTTCAAATTTTCAAACGCTTATATCTCGCTTATTTGCAATGATAGCGCAAAACGAATGCTTATTTAGTATCAACAATAATTATACCTACCACCAGAATTAATGGGGATCGATTTTGAGCAATTTTAAATTTGCAATTTTTCAAATTTCCAAACGCTTATATCTCGCTTATTTGCAATGATAGCGCTAAACGAATGCTTATTTAGTATCAACAATAATTATACCTACCACCAGAATTAATGGGGATCGATTTTGAGCAATTTTAAATATGCGATTTTTCAAATTTTCAAACGCTTATATCACGCTTATTTGCAATGATAGCGCAAAACGAATGCTTATTTAGTATCAACAATAATTATACCTACCACCAGAATTAATGGGGATCGATTTTGAGCAATTTTATATTTGCGATTTTTTAAATTTTCAAACGCTTATATCTCGCTTATTTGCAATGATAGCGCAAAACGAATGCTTATTTAGTATCAACAATAATTATACCTACCACCAGAATTAATAAGGATCGATTTTGAGCAATTTTAAATTTGCGATTTTTCAAATTTCCAAACGCTTATATCTCGCTTATTTGCAATGATAGCGCTAAACGAATGCTTATTTAGTATCAACAATAATTATACCTACCACCAGAATTAATGGGGATCGATTTTGAGCAATTTTAAATATGCGATTTTTCAAATTTTCAAACACTTATATCTCGCTTATTTGCAATGATAGCGCAAAACGAATGCTTATTTAGTATCAACAATAATTATACCTACCACCAAAATTAATGGGGATCGATTTTGAGCAATTTTAAATTTGCGATTTTTCAAATTTTCAAACGCTTATATCTCGCTTATTTGCAATGATAGCGCAAAACGAATGCTTATTTAGTACCAACAATAATTATACCTACCACCAGAATTAATGGGGATCGATTTTGAGCAATTTTAAATTTGCGATTTTTCAAATTTTCAAACGCTTATATCTCGCTTATTTACAATGATAGCGCAAAACGAATGCTTATTTAGTATCAACAATAATTATACCTACCACCAGAATTAATGGGGATCGATTTTGAGCAATTTTAAATTTGCAATTTTTCAAATTTTCAAACGCTTATATCTCGCTTATTTGCAATGATAGCGCAAAACGAATGCTTATTTAGTATCAACAATAATTATGCCTACCACCAGATATAATGGGGATCGATTTTGAGTAATTTTAAATTAGCGATTTTTCAAATTTTTAAACGCTTATATCTCGCTTATTTGCAATGATAGCGCAAAACGAATGCTTATTTAGTTTCAACAATAATTATACCTACCACCAGAATTAATAAGGATCGATTTTGAGCAATTTTAAATTTGCGATTTTTCAAATTTTCAAACGCTTATATCTCGCTTATTTGCAATGATAGCGCAAAACGAATGCTTATTTAGTATCAACAATAATTATACCTACCACCAGAATTAATGGGGATCGATTTTGAGCAATTTTAAATTTGCGATTTTTCAAATTTTCAAACGCTTATATCTCGCTTATTTGCAATGATAGCGCAAAACGAATGCTTATTTAGTATCAACAATAATTATACCTACCAACAGAATTAATGGGGATCGATTTTGAGCAATTTTAAATTTGCGATTTTTCAAATATTCAAACGCTTATATCTCGCTTATTTGCAATGATAGCGCAAAACGAATGCTTATTTAGTATCAACAATAATTATACCTACCACCAGAATTAATGGGGATCGATTTTGAGCAATTTTAAATTTGCGATTTTTCAAATTTTCAAACGCTTATATCTCGCTTATTTGCAATGATAGCGCAAAACGAATGATTATTTAGTATCAACAATAATTATACCTACCACCAGAATTAATAAGGATCGATTTTGAGCAATTTTAAATTTGCGATTTTTCAAATTCTCAAACGCTTATATCTCGCTTATTTGCATTGATAGCGCAAAACGAATGCTTATTTAGTATCAACAATAATTATACCTACCACCAGAATTAATGGGGATCGATTTTGAGCAATTTTAAATTTGCGATTTTTCAAATTTTCAAACGCTTATATCTCGCTTATTTGCAATGATAGCGCAAAACGAATGCTTATTTAGTATCAACAATAATTATACCTACCACCAGAATTAATTGGATCGATTTTGAGCAATTTTAAATTTGCGATTTTTCAAATTTTCAAACGCTTATATCTCGATTATTTGCAATGATAGCGCAAAACGAATGCTTATTTAGTATCAACAATAATTATACCTACCACCAGAATTAATAAGGATCGATTTTGAGCAATTTTAAATTTGCGATTTTTCAAATTCTCAAACGCTTATATCTCGCTTATTTGCATTGATAGCGAAAAACGAATGCTTATTTAGTATCAACAATAATTATACCTACCACCAGAATTAATGGGGATCGACTTTGAGCAATTTTAAATTTGCGATTTTTCAAATTTTCAAACGCTTATATCTCGCTTATTTGCAATGATAGCGCAAAACGAATGCTTATTTAGTATCAACAATAATTATACCTACCACCAGAATTAATGGGGATCGATTTTGAGAAATTTTAAATTTTCGATTTTTCAAATTTTCAAACGCTTATATCTCGCTTATTTGCAATGATAGCGCAAAACGAATGCTTATTTAGTATCAACAATAATTATACCTACCACCAGAATTAATGGGGATCGATTTTGAGCAATTTTTAATTTGCGATTTTTCAAATTTTCAAACCCTTATATCTCGCTTATTTGCAATGATAGCGCAAAACGAATGATTATTTAGTATCAACAATAATTATACCTACCACCAGAATTAATAAGGATCGATTTTGAGCAATTTTAAATTTGCGATTTTTCAAATTCTCAAACGCTTATATCTCGCTTATTTGCATTGATAGCGAAAAACGAATGCTTATTTAGTATCAACAATAATTATACCTACCACCAGAATTAATGGGGATCGATTTTGAGCAATTTTAAATTTGCGATTTTTCAAATTTTCAAACGCTTATATCTCGCTTATTTGCAATGATAGCGCAAAACGAGTGCTTATTTAGTATCAACAATAATTATACCTACCACCAGAATTAATTGGATCGATTTTGAGCAATTTTAAATTTGCGATTTTTCAAATTTTCAAACGCTTATATCTCGCTTATTTGCAATGATAGCGCAAAACGAATGCTTATTTAGTATCAACAATAATTATACCTACCACCAGAATTAATGGGGATCGATTTTGAGCAATTTTAAATTTGCGATTTTTCAAATTCTCAAACGCTTATATCTCGCTTATTTGCAATGATAGCGCAAAACGAATGCTAATTTAGTATCAACAATAATTATACCTACCACCAGAATTAATAGGGATCGATTTTGAGCAAATTTAAATTTGCGATTTTTCAAATTTTCAAACGCTTATATCTCGCTTATTTGCAATGATAGCGCAAAACGAATGCTTATTTAGTATCAACAATAATTATACCTACCACCAGAATTAATAGGGATCGACTTTGAGCAATTTTAAATTTGCGATTTTTCAAATTTTCAAACGCTTATATCTCGCTTATTTGCAATGATAGCGCAAAACGAAAGCTTATTTAGTATCAACAATAATTATACCTACCACCAGAATTAATAAGGATCGATTTTGAGCAATTTTAAATTTTCGATTTTTCAAATTTTCAAACGCTTATATCTCGCTTATTTGCAATGATAGCGCAAAACGAATGCTTATTTAGTATCAACAATAATTATACCTACCACCAGAATTAATGGGGATCGATTTTGAGCAATTTTAAATTTGCGATTTTTCTAATTTTCAAACGCTTATATCTCGCTTATTTGCAATGATAGCGCAAAACGAATGCTTATTTAGTATCAACAATAATTATACCTACCACCAGAATTAATGGCGATCGATTTTGAGCAATTTTTAATTTGCGATTTTTCAAATTTTCAAACGCTTATATCTCGCTTATTTGCAATGATAGCGCAAAACGAATGCTTATTTAGTATCAACAATAATTATACCTACCACCAGAATTAATGGGGATCGATTTTGAGCAATTTTAAATTTGCGATTTTTCAAATTTTCAAACGCTTATATCTCGCTTATTTGCAATGATAGCGCAAAACGAATGCTTATTTAGTATCAACAATAATTATACCTACCACCAGAATTAATACGGATCGATTTTGAGCAATTTTAAATTTGCGATTTTTCAAATTTTCAAACGCTTATATCTCGCTTATTTGCAATGATAGCGCAAAACGAATGCTTATTCAGTATCAACAATAATTATACCTACCACCAGAATTAATGGGGATCGATTTTGAGCAATTTTTAATTTGCGATTTTTCAAATTTTCAAACGCTTATATCTCGCTTATTTGCAATGATAGCGCAAAACGAATGCTTATTTAGTATCAACAATAATTATACCTACCACCAGAATTAATGGGGATCGATTTTGAGCAATTTTAAATTTGCGATTTTTCAAATTTTCAAACGCTTATATCTCGCTTATTTGCAATGATAGCGCAAAACGAATGCTTATTTAGTATCAACAATAATTATACCTACCACCAGAATTAATACGGATCGATTTTGAGCAATTTTAAATTTGCGATTTTTCAAATTTTCAAACGCTTATATCTCGCTTATTTGCAATGATAGCGCAAAACGAATGCTTATTCAGTATCAACAATAATTATACCTACCACCAGAATTAATGGGGATCGATTTTGAGCAATTTTTATTTTGCGATTTTTCAAATTTTCAAACGCTTATATCTCGCTTATTTGCAATGATAGCGCAAAACGAATGCTTATTCAGTATCAACAATAATTATACCTACCACCAGAATTAATGGGGATCGATTTTGAGCAATTTTAAATTTGCGATTTTTCAAATTTTCAAACGCTAATATCTCGCTTATTTTCAATGATAGCGCAAAACGAATGCTTATTTAGTATCAACAATAATTATACCTACCACCAGAATTAATACGGATCGATTTTGAGCAATTTTAAATTTGCGATTTTTCAAATTTTCAAACGCTTATATCTCGCTTATTTGCAATGATAGCGCAAAACGAATGCTTATTCAGTATCAACAATAATTATACCTACCACCAGAATTAATGGGGATCGATTTTGATGAATTTTTAATTTGCGATTTTTCAAATTTTCAAACGCTTATATCTCGCTTATTTGCAATGATAGCGCAAAACGAATGCTTATTCAGTATCAACAATAATTATACCTACCACCAGAATTAATGGAGATCGATTTTGAGCAATTTTAAATTTGCGATTTTTCAAATTTTCAAACGCTTATATCTCGCTTATTTGCAATGATAGCGCAAAACGAATGCTTATTTAGTATCAACAATAATTATACCTACCACCAGAATTAATAAGGATCGATTTTGAGCAATTTTAAATTTTCGATTTTTCAAATTTTCAAACGCTTATATCTCGCTTATTTGCAATGATAGCGCAAAACGAATGCTTATTTAGTATCAACAATAATTATACCTACCACCAGAATTAATGGGGATCGATTTTGAGCAATTTTAAATTTGCGATTTTTCTAATTTTCAAACGCTTATATCTCGCTTATTTGCAATGATAGCGCAAAACGAATGCTTATTTAGTATCAACAATAATTATACCTACCACCAGAATTAATGGCGATCGATTTTGAGCAATTTTTAATTTGCGATTTTTCAAATTTTCAAACGCTTATATCTCGCTTATTTGCAATGATAGCGCAAAACGAATGCTTATTTAGTATCAACAATAATTATACCTACCACCAGAATTAATGGGGATCGATTTTGAGCAATTTTAAATTTGCGATTTTTCAAATTTTCAAACGCTTATATCTCGCTTATTTGCAATGATAGCGCAAAACGAATGCTTATTTAGTATCAACAATAATTATACCTACCACCAGAATTAATACGGATCGATTTTGAGCAATTTTAAATTTGCGATTTTTCAAATTTTCAAACGCTTATATCTCGCTTATTTGCAATGATAGCGCAAAACGAATGCTTATTCAGTATCAACAATAATTATACCTACCACCAGAATTAATGGGGATCGATTTTGAGCAATTTTTAATTTGCGATTTTTCAAATTTTCAAACGCTTATATCTCGCTTATTTGCAATGATAGCGCAAAACGAATGCTTATTTAGTATCAACAATAATTATACCTACCACCAGAATTAATGGGGATCGATTTTGAGCAATTTTAAATTTGCGATTTTTCAAATTTTCAAACGCTTATATCTCGCTTATTTGCAATGATAGCGCAAAACGAATGCTTATTTAGTATCAACAATAATTATACCTACCACCAGAATTAATACGGATCGATTTTGAGCAATTTTAAATTTGCGATTTTTCAAATTTTCAAACGCTTATATCTCGCTTATTTGCAATGATAGCGCAAAACGATTGCTTATTCAGTATCAACAATAATTATACCTACCACCAGAATTAATGGGGATCGATTTTGAGCAATTTTTAATTTGCGATTTTTCAAATTTTCAAACGCTTATATCTCGCTTATTTGCAATGATAGCGCAAAACGAATGCTTATTCAGTATCAACAATAATTATACCTACCACCAGAATTAATGGGGATCGATTTTGAGCAATTTTAAATTTGCGATTTTTCAAATTTTCAAACGCTAATATCTCGCTTATTTGCAATGATAGCGCAAAACGAATGCTTATTTAGTATCAACAATAATTATACCTACCACCAGAATTAATACGGATCGATTTTGAGCAATTTTAAATTTGCGATTTTTCAAATTTTCAAACGCTTATATCTCGCTTATTTGCAATGATAGCGCAAAACGAATGCTTATTCAGTATCAACAATAATTATACCTACCACCAGAATTAATGGGGATCGATTTTGAGCAATTTTTAATTTGCGATTTTTCAAATTTTCAAACGCTTATATCTCGCTAATTTGCAATGATAGCGCAAAACGAATGCTTATTCAGTATCAACAATAATTATACCTACCACCAGAATTAATGGGGATCGATTTTGAGCAATTTTAAATTTGCGATTTTTCAAATTTTCAAACGCTTATATCTCGCTTATTTGCAATGATAGTGCAAAACGAATGCTTATTTAGTATCAACAATAATTATACCTACCACCAGAATTAATAAGGATCGATTTTGAGCAATTTTAAATTTGCGATTTTTCAAATTTCCAAACGCTTATATCTCGCTTATTTGCAATGATAGCGCTAAACGAATGCTTATTTAGTATCAACAATAATTATACCTACCACCAGAATTAATGGGGATCGATTTTGAGCAATTTTAAATATGCGATTTTTCAAATTTTCAAACACTTATATCTCGCTTATTTGCAATGATAGCGCAAAACGAATGCTTATTTAGTATCAACAATAATTATACCTACCACCAGAATTAATGGGGATCGATTTTGAGCAATTTTAAATTTGCGATTTTTCAAATTTTCAAACGCTTATATCTCGCTTATTTGCAATGATAGCGCAAAACGAATGCTTATTTAGTATCAACAATAATTATACCTACCACCAGAATTAATGGGGATCGATTTTGAGCAATTTTAAATTTGCGATTTTTCAAATTACCAAACGCTTATATCTCGCTTATTTACAATGATAGCGCAAAACGAATGCTTATTTAGTATCAACAATAATTATACCTACCACCAGAATTAATGGGGATCGATTTTGAGCAATTTTAAATTTGCGATTTTTCAAATTTTCAAACGCTTATATCTCGCTTATTTGCAATGATAGCGCAAAACGAATGCTTATTTAGTATCAACAATAATTATGCCTACCACCAGATATAATGGGGATCGATTTTGAGTAATTTTAAATTAGCGATTTTTCAAATTTTTAAACGCTTATATCTCGCTTATTTGCAATGATAGCGCAAAACGAATGCTTATTTAGTTTCAACAATAATTATACCTACCACCAGAATTAATAAGGATCGATTTTGAGCAATTTTAAATTTGCGATTTTTCAAATTTTCAAACGCTTATATCTCGCTTATTTGCAATGATAGCGCAAAACGAATGCTTATTTAGTATCAACAATAATTATACCTACCACCAGAATTAATGGGGATCGATTTTGAGCAATTTTAAATTTGCGATTTTTCAAATTTTCAAACGCTTATATCTCGCTTATTTGCAATGATAGCGCAAAACGAATGCTTATTTAGTATCAACAATAATTATACCTACCACAGAATTAATAAGGATCGATTTTGAGCAATTTTAAATTTGCGATTTTTCAAATTTTCAAACGCTTATATCTCGCTTATTTGCAATAATAGCGCAATACGAATGCTTATTCAGTATCATCAATAATTATACCTACCACCAGAATTAATGGGGATCGATTTTGAGCAATTTTATATTTGCGATTTTTCAAATTTTCAAACGCTTATATCTCGCTTATTTGCAATGATAGCGCAAAACGAATGCTTATTTAGTATCAACAATAATTATACCTACCACCAGAATTAATAGGGATCGATTTTGAGCAATTTTAAATTTGCGATTTTTCAAATTTTCAAACGCTTATATCTCGCTTATTTGCAATGATAGCGCAAAACGAATGCTTATTTAGTATCAACAATAATTATACCTACCACCAGAATTAATGGGGATCGATTTTGAGCAATTTTAAATTGGCGATTTTTTAAATTTCCAAACGCTTATATCTCGCTTATTTGCAATGATAGCGCTAAACGAATGCTTATTTAGTATCAACAATAATTATACCTACCACCAGAATTAATGGGGATCGATTTTGAGCAATTTTAAATTTGCGATTTTTCAAATTTTCAAACGCTTATATCTCGCTTATTTGCAATGATAGCGCAAAACGAATGCTTATTTAGTATCAACAATAATTATACCTACCACCAGAATTAATAGGGATCGATTTTGAGCAATTTTAAATTTGCGATTTTTCATATTTTCAAACGCTTATATCTCGCTTATTTGCAATGATAGCGCAAAACGAATGCTTATTTAGTATCAACAATAATTATACCTACCACCAGAATTAATGGGGATCGATTTTGAGCAATTTTAAATTTGCAATTTTTCAAATTTTCAAACGCTTATATCTCGCTTATTTGCAATGATAGCGCAAAACGAATGCTTATTTAGTATCAACAATAATTATACCTACCACCAGAATTAATGGGGATCGATTTTGAGCAATTTTAAATTTGCGATTTTTCAAATTTTCAAACGCTTATATCTCGCTTATTTGCAATGATAGCGCAAAACGAATGCTTATTTAGTATCAACAATAATTATACCTACCACCAGAATTAATGGGGATCAATTTTGAGCAATTTTAAATTTGCGATTTTTCAAATTTTCAAACGCTTATATCTCGCTTATTTGCAATGATAGCGCAAAACGAATGCTTATTTAGTATCAACAATAATTATACCTACCACCAGAATTAATGCGGATCGATTTTGAGCAATTTTAAATTTGCGATTTTTCAAATTTTCAAACGCTTATATCTCGCTTATTTGCAATGATAGCGCAAAACGAATGCTTATTTAGTATCAACAATAATTATACCTACCACCAGAATTAATGGGGATCGATTTTGAGCAATTTTAAATTTGCGATTTTTCAAATTTTCAAACGCTTATATCTCGCTTATTTGCAATGATAGCGCAAAACGAATGCTTATTTAGTATCAACAATAATTATACCTACCACCAGAATTAATGGGGATCGATTTTGAGAAATTTTAAATTTTCGATTTTTCAAATTTTCAAACGCTTATATCTCGCTTATTTGCAATGATAGCGCAAAACGAATGCTTATTTAGTATCAACAATAATTATACCTACCACCAGAATTAATGGGGATCGATTTTGAGCAATTTTAAATTTGCGATTTTTCAAATATTCAAACGCTTATATCTCGCTTATTTGCAATGATAGCGCAAAACGAATGCTTATTTAGTATCAACAATAATTATACCTACCACCAGAATTAGTGGGGATCGATTTTGAGCAATTTTAAATTTGCGATTTTTCAAATTTTCAAACGCTTATATCTCGCTTATTTGCAATGATAGCGCAAAACGAATGCTTATTTAGTATCAACAATAATTATACCTACCACCAGAATTAATGGGGATCGATTTTGAGCAATTTTAAATTTGCGATTTTTCAAATTTTCAAACGCTTATATCTCGCTTATTTGCAATGATAGCGCAAAACGAATGCTTATTTAGTATCAACAATAATTATACCTACCACCAGAATTAATGGGGATCGATTTTGAGCAATTTTAAATTTGCAATTTTTCAAATTTTCAAACGCTTATATCTCGCTTATTTGCAATGATTGCGCAAAACGAATGCTTATTTAGTATCAACAATAATTATACCTACCACCAGAATTAATGGGGATCGATTTTGAGCAATTTTAAATTTGCGATTTTTCAAATTTTCAAACGCTTATATCTCGCTTATTTCCAATGATAGCGCAAAACGAATGCTTATTTAGTATCAACAATAATTATACCTACCACCAGAATTAATGGGGATCGATTTTGAGCAGATTTAAATTTGCGATTTTTTAAATTTTCAAACGCTTATATCTCGCTTATTTGCAATGATAGCGCAAAACGAATGCTTATTTAGTATCAACAATAATTATACCTACCACCAGAATTAATGGGGATCGACTTTGAGCAATTTTAAATTTGCGATTTTTCAAATTTTCAAACGCTTATATCTCGCTTATTTGCAATGATAGCGCAAAACGAATGCTTATTTAGTATCAACAATAATTATACCTACCACCAGAATTAATATGGATCGATTTTAAGCAATTTTAAATTTGCGATTTTTCAAATTTTCAAACGCTTATATCTCGCTTATTTGCAATGATAGCGCAAAACGAATGCTTATTTAGTATCAACAATAATTATACCTACCACCAGAATTAATGGGGATCGATTTTGAGAAATTTTAAATTTTCGATTTTTCAAATTTTCAAACGCTTATATCTCGCTTATTTGCAATGATAGCGCAAAACGAATGCTTATTTAGTATCAACAATAATTATACCTACCACCAGAATTAATGGGGATCGATTTTGAGCAATTTTAAATTTGCGATTTTTCAAATATTCAAACGCTTATATCTCGCTTATTTGCAATGATAGCGCAAAACGAATGCTTATTTAGTATCAACAATAATTATACCTACCACCAGAATTAATGGGGATCGATTTTGAGCAATTTTAAATTTGCGATTTTTCAAATTTTCAAACGCTTATATCTCGCTTATTTGCAATGATAGCGCAAAACGAATGATTATTTAGTATCAACAATAATTATACCTACCACCAGAATTAATAAGGATCGATTTTGAGCAATTTTAAATTTGCGATTTTTCAAATTCTCAAACGCTTATATCTCGCTTATTTGCATTGATAGCGCAAAACGAATGCTTATTTAGTATCAACAATAATTATACCTACCACCAGAATTAATGGGGATCGATTTTGAGCAATTTTAAATTTGCGATTTTTCAAATTTTCAAACGCTTATATCTCGCTTATTTGCAATGATAGCGCAAAACGAATGCTTATTTAGTATCAACAATAATTATACCTACCACCAGAATTAATTGGATCGATTTTGAGCAATTTTAAATTTGCGATTTTTCAAATTTTCAAACGCTTATATCTCGCTTATTTGCAATGATAGCGCAAAACGAATGCTTATTTAGTATCAACAATAATTATACCTACCACCAGAATTAATGGGGATCGATTTTGAGCAATTTTAAATTTGCGATTTTTCAAATTTTCAAACGCTTATATCTCGCTTATTTGCAATGATAGCGCAAAACGAATGCTTATTTAGTATCAACAATAATTATACCTACCACCAGAATTAATAAGGATCGATTTTGAGCAATTTTAAATTTGCAATTTTTCAAATTTTCAAACGCTTATATCTCGCTTATTTGCAATGATAGCGCAAAACGAATGCTTATTTAGTATCAACAATAATTATACCTACCACCAGAATTAATGGGGATCGATTTTGAGCAATTTTAAATTTGCGATTTTTCAAATTTTCAAACGCTTATATCTCGCTTATTTCCAATGATAGCGCAAAACGAATGCTTATTTAGTATCAACAATAATTATACCTACCACCAGAATTAATGGGGATCGATTTTGAGCAAATTTAAATTTGCGATTTTTTAAATTTTCAAACGCTTATATCTCGCTTATTTGCAATGATAGCGCAAAACGAATGCTTATTTAGTATCAACAATAATTATACCTACCACCAGAATTAATGGGGATCGATTTTGAGCAATTTTAAATTTGCAATTTTTCAAATTTTCAAACGCTTATATCTCGCTTATTTGCAATGATAGCGCAAAACGAATGCTTATTTAGTATCAACAATAATTATACCTACCACCAGAATTAATGGGGATCGATTTTGAGCAATTTTAAATTTGCGATTTTTCAAATTTTCAAACGCTTATATCTCGCTTATTTCCAATGATAGCGCAAAACGAATGCTTATTTAGTATCAACAATAATTATACCTACCACCAGAATTAATGGGGATCGATTTTGAGCAAATTTAAATTTGCGATTTTTTAAATTTTCAAACGCTTATATCTCGCTTATTTGCAATGATAGCGCAAAACGAATGCTTATTTAGTATCAACAATAATTATACCTACCACCAGAATTAATGGGGATCGATTTTGAGCAATTTTAAATTTGCGATTTTTCAAATTTTCAAACGCTTATATCTCGCTTATTTGCAATGATAGCGCAAAACGAATGCTTATTTAGTATCAACATTAATTATACCTACCACCAGAATTAATGGGGATCGATTTTGAGAAATTTTAAATTTTCGATTTTTCAAATTTTCAAACGCTTATATCTCGCTTATTTGCAATGATAGCGCAAAACGAATGCTTATTTAGTATCAACAATAATTATACCTACCACCAGAATTAATGGGGATCGATTTTGAGCAATTTTTAATTTGCGATTTTTCAAATATTCAAACGCTTATATCTCGCTTATTTGCAATGATAGCGCAAAACGAATGATTATTTAGTATCAACAATAATTATACCTACCACCAGAATTAATAAGGATCGATTTTGAGCAATTTTAAATTTGCGATTTTTCAAATTCTCAAACGCTTATATCTCGCTTATTTGCATTGATAGCGAAAAACGAATGCTTATTTAGTATCAACAATAATTATACCTACCACCAGAATTAATGGGGATCGATTTTGAGCAATTTTAAATTTGCGATTTTTCAAATTTTCAAACGCTTATATCTCGCTTATTTGCAATGATAGCGCAAAACGAGTGCTTATTTAGTATCAACAATAATTATACCTACCACCAGAATTAATTGGATCGATTTTGAGCAATTTTAAATTTGCGATTTTTCAAATTTTCAAACGCTTATATCTCGCTTATTTGCAATGATAGCGCAAAACGAATGCTTATTTAGTATCAACAATAATTATACCTACCACCAGAATTAATGGGGATCGATTTTGAGCAATTTTAAATTTGCGATTTTTCAAATTTTCAAACGCTTATATCTCGCTTATTTGCAATGATAGCGCAAAACGAATGCTAATTTAGTATCAACAATAATTATACCTACCACCAGAATTAATAGGGATCGATTTTGAGCAAATTTAAATTTGCGATTTTTCAAATTTTCAAACGCTTATATCTCGCTTATTTGCAATGATAGCGCAAAACGAATGCTTATTTAGTATCAACAATAATTATACCTACCACCAGAATTAATAGGGATCGACTTTGAGCAATTTTAAATTTGCGATTTTTCAAATTTTCAAACGCTTATATCTCGCTTATTTGCAATGATAGCGCAAAACGAATGCTTATTTAGTATCAACAATAATTATACCTACCACCAGAATTAATAAGGATCGATTTTGAGCAATTTAAAAATTTTCGATTTTTCAAATTTTCAAACGCTTATATCTCGCTTATTTGCAATGATAGCGCAAAACGAATGCTTATTTAGTATCAACAATAATTATACCTACCACCAGAATTAATGGGGATCGATTTTGAGCAATTTTAAATTTGCGATTTTTCTAATTTTCAAACGCTTATATCTCGCTTATTTGCAATGATAGCGCAAAACGAATGCTTATTTAGTATCAACAATAATTATACCTACCACCAGAATTAATGGCGATCGATTTTGAGCAATTTTTAATTTGCGATTTTTCAAATTTTCAAACGCTTATATCTCGCTTATTTGCAATGATAGCGCAAAACGAATGCTTATTTAGTATCAACAATAATTATACCTACCACCAGAATTAATGGGGATCGATTTTGAGCAATTTTAAATTTGCGATTTTTCAAATTTTCAAACGCTTATATCTCGCTTATTTGCAATGATAGCGCAAAACGAATGCTTATTTAGTATCAACAATAATTATACCTACCACCAGAATTAATACGGATCGATTTTGAGCAATTTTAAATTTGCGATTTTTCAAATTTTCAAACGCTTATATCTCGCTTATTTGCAATGATAGCGCAAAACGAATGCTTATTCAGTATCAACAATAATTATACCTACCACCAGAATTAATGGGGATCGATTTTGAGCAATTTTTAATTTGCGATTTTTCAAATTTTCAAACGCTTATATCTCGCTTATTTGCAATGATAGCGCAAAACGAATGCTTATTCAGTATCAACAATAATTATACCTACCACCAGAATTAATGGGGATCGATTTTGAGCAATTTTAAATTTGCGATTTTTCAAATTTTCAAACGCTTATATCTCGCTTATTTGCAATGATAGCGCAAAACGAATGCTTATTCAGTATCAACAATAATTATACCTACCACCAGAATTAATGGGGATCGATTTTGAGCAATTTTTAATTTGCGATTTTTCAAATTTTCAAACGCTTATATCTCGCTTATTTGCAATGATAGCGCAAAACGAATGCTTATTCAGTATCAACAATAATTATACCTACCACCAGAATTAATGGGGATCGATTTTGAGCAATTTTAAATTTGCGATTTTTCAAATTTTCAAACGCTAATATCTCGCTTATTTGCAATGATAGCGCAAAACGAATGATTATTTAGTATCAACAATAATTATACCTACCACCAGAATTAATAAGGATCGATTTTGAGCAATTTTAAATTTGCGATTTTTCAAATTCTCAAACGCTTATATCTCGCTTATTTGCATTGATAGCGCAAAACGAATGCTTATTTAGTATCAACAATAATTATACCTACCACCAGAATTAATGGGGATCGATTTTGAGCAATTTTAAATTTGCGATTTTTCAAATTTTCAAACGCTTATATCTCGCTTATTTGCAATGATAGCGCAAAACGAGTGCTTATTTAGTATCAACAATAATTATACCTACCACCAGAATTAATTGGATCGATTTTGAGCAATTTTAAATTTGCGATTTTTCAAATTTTCAAACGCTTATATCTCGCTTATTTGCAATGATAGCGCAAAACGAATGCTTATTTAGTATCAACAATAATTATACCTACCACCAGAATTAATGGGGATCGATTTTGAGCAATTTTAAATTTGCGATTTTTCAAATTTTCAAACGCTTATATCTCGCTTATTTGCAATGATAGCGCAAAACGAATGCTAATTTAGTATCAACAATAATTATACCTACCACCAGAATTAATAGGGATCGATTTTGAGCAAATTTAAATTTGCGATTTTTCAAATTTTCAAACGCTTATATCTCGCTTATTTGCAATGATAGCGCAAAACGAATGCTTATTTAGTATCAACAATAATTATACCTACCACCAGAATTAATAGGGATCGACTTTGAGCAATTTTAAATTTGCGATTTTTCAAATTTTCAAACGCTTATATCTCGCTTATTTGCAATGATAGCGCA
This sequence comes from Sympetrum striolatum, assembly GCA_947579665.1. Lineage (NCBI taxonomy): Eukaryota > Metazoa > Arthropoda > Insecta > Odonata > Libellulidae > Sympetrum > Sympetrum striolatum. The sequence continues at coordinate 60,409,743 of OX388351.1, forward strand.
AAACGAATGCTTATTTAGTATCAACAATAATTATACCTACCACCAGAATTAATAAGGATCGATTTTGAGCAATTTTAAATTTTCGATTTTTCAAATTTTCAAACGCTTATATCTCGCTTATTTGCAATGATAGCGCAAAACGAATGCTTATTTAGTATCAACAATAATTATACCTACCACCAGAATTAATGGGGATCGATTTTGAGCAATTTTAAATTTGCGATTTTTCTAATTTTCAAACGCTTATATCTCGCTTATTTGCAATGATAGCGCAAAACGAATGCTTATTTAGTATCAACAATAATTATACCTACCACCAGAATTAATGGCGATCGATTTTGAGCAATTTTTAATTTGCGATTTTTCAAATTTTCAAACGCTTATATCTCGCTTATTTGCAATGATAGCGCAAAACGAATGCTTATTTAGTATCAACAATAATTATACCTACCACCAGAATTAATGGGGATCGATTTTGAGCAATTTTAAATTTGCGATTTTTCAAATTTTCAAACGCTTATATCTCGCTTATTTGCAATGATAGCGCAAAACGAATGCTTATTTAGTATCAACAATAATTATACCTACCACCAGAATTAATACGGATCGATTTTGAGCAATTTTAAATTTGCGATTTTTCAAATTTTCAAACGCTTATATCTCGCTTATTTGCAATGATAGCGCAAAACGAATGCTTATTCAGTATCAACAATAATTATACCTACCACCAGAATTAATGGGGATCGATTTTGAGCAATTTTAAATTTTCGATTTTTCAAATTTTCAAACGCTTATATCTCGCTTATTTGCAATGATAGCGCAAAACGAATGCTTATTTAGTATCAACAATAATTATACCTACCACCAGAATTAATGGGGATCGATTTTGAGCAATTTTAAATTTGCGATTTTTCTAATTTTCAAACGCTTATATCTCGCTTATTTGCAATGATAGCGCAAAACGAATGCTTATTTAGTATCAACAATAATTATACCTACCACCAGAATTAATGGCGATCGATTTTGAGCAATTTTTAATTTGCGATTTTTCAAATTTTCAAACGCATATATCTCGCTTATTTGCAATGATAGCGCAAAACGAATGCTTATTTAGTATCAACAATAATTATACCTACCACCAGAATTAATGGGGATCGATTTTGAGCAATTTTAAATTTGCGATTTTTCAAATTTTCAAACGCTTATATCTCGCTTATTTGCAATGATAGCGCAAAACGAATGCTTATTTAGTATCAACAATAATTATACCTACCACCAGAATTAATACGGATCGATTTTGAGCAATTTTAAATTTGCGATTTTTCAAATTTTCAAACGCTTATATCTCGCTTATTTGCAATGATAGCGCAAAACGAATGCTTATTCAGTATCAACAATAATTATACCTACCACCAGAATTAATGGGGATCGATTTTGAGCAATTTTTAATTTGCGATTTTTCAAATTTTCAAACGCTTATATCTCGCTTATTTGCAATGATAGCGCAAAACGAATGCTTATTCAGTATCAACAATAATTATACCTACCACCAGAATTAATGGGGATCGATTTTGAGCAATTTTAAATTTGCGATTTTTCAAATTTTCAAACGCTAATATCTCGCTTATTTGCAATGATAGCGCAAAACGAATGCTTATTTAGTATCAACAATAATTATACCTACCACCAGAATTAATGGGGATCGATTTTGAGCAATTTTAAATTTGCGATTTTTCAAATTTTCAAACGCTTAATTCTCGCTTATTTGCAATGATAGCGCAAAACGAATGCTTATTTAGTATCAACAATAATTATACCTACCACCAGAATTAATGGGGATCGATTTTGAGCAATTTTAAATTTTCGATTTTTCAAATTTTCAAACGCTTATATCTCGCTTATTTGCAATGATAGCGCAAAACGAATGCTTATTTAGTATCAACAATCATTATACCTACCACCAGAATTAATGGGGATCGATTTTAAGCAATTTTAAATTTTATGATTATCAAATTTTCAAACTCTTATATCTCGCTTATTTGCAATGATAGCGCAAAACGAATGCTTATTTAGTATCAACAATAATTATACCTACCACCAGAATTAATGGGGATCGATTTTGAGCAATTTTAAATTTGCGATTTTTCAAATTTTCAAACGCTTATATCTCGCTTATTTGCAATGATAGCGCAAAACGAATGCTTATTTAGTATCAACAATAATTATACCTACCACCAGAATTAATGGGGATCGATTTTGAGCAATTTTAAATTTGCGATTTTTCAAATTTTCAAACGCTTATATCTCGCTTATTTGCAATGATAGCGCAAAACGAATGCTTATTTAGTATCAACAATAATTATACCTACCACCAGAATTAATACGGATCGATTTTGAGCAATTTTAAATTTGCGATTTTTCAAATTTTCAAACGCTAATATCTCGCTTATTTGCAATGATAGCGCAAAACGAATGCTTATTTAGTATCAACAATAATTATACCTACCACCAGAATTAATGGGGATCGATTTTGAGCAATTTTAAATTTGCGATTTTTCAAATTTTCAAACGCTTAATTCTCGCTTATTTGCAATGATAGCGCAAAACGAATGCTTATTTAGTATCAACAATAATTATACCTACCACCAGAATTAATGGGGATCGATTTTGAGCAATTTTAAATTTGCGATTTTTCAAATTTTCAAACGCTAATATCTCGCTTATTTGCAATGATAGCGCAAAACGAATGATTATTTAGTATCAACAATAATTATACCTACCACCAGAATTAATAAGGATCGATTTTGAGCAATTTTAAATTTGCGATTTTTCAAATTCTCAAACGCTTATATCTCGCTTATTTGCATTGATAGCGCAAAACGAATGCTTATTTAGTATCAACAATAATTATACCTACCACCAGAATTAATGGGGATCGATTTTGAGCAATTTTAAATTTGCGATTTTTCAAATTTTCAAACGCTTATATCTCGCTTATTTGCAATGATAGCGCAAAACGAGTGCTTATTTAGTATCAACAATAATTATACCTACCACCAGAATTAATTGGATCGATTTTGAGCAATTTTAAATTTGCGATTTTTCAAATTTTCAAACGCTTATATCTCGCTTATTTGCAATGATAGCGCAAAACGAATGCTTATTTAGTATCAACAATAATTATACCTACCACCAGAATTAATGGGGATCGATTTTGAGCAATTTTAAATTTGCGATTTTTCAAATTTTCAAACGCTTATATCTCGCTTATTTGCAATGATAGCGCAAAACGAATGCTAATTTAGTATCAACAATAATTATACCTACCACCAGAATTAATAGGGATCGATTTTGAGCAAATTTAAATTTGCGATTTTTCAAATTTTCAAACGCTTATATCTCGCTTATTTGCAATGATAGCGCAAAACGAATGCTTATTTAGTATCAACAATAATTATACCTACCACCAGAATTAATAGGGATCGACTTTGAGCAATTTTAAATTTGCGATTTTTCAAATTTTCAAACGCTTATATCTCGCTTATTTGCAATGATAGCGCAAAACGAATGCTTATTTAGTATCAACAATAATTATACCTACCACCAGAATTAATAAGGATCGATTTTGAGCAATTTTAAATTTTCGATTTTTCAAATTTTCAAACGCTTATATCTCGCTTATTTGCAATGATAGCGCAAAACGAATGCTTATTTAGTATCAACAATAATTATACCTACCACCAGAATTAATGGGGATCGATTTTGAGCAATTTTAAATTTGCGATTTTTCTAATTTTCAAACGCTTATATCTCGCTTATTTGCAATGATAGCGCAAAACGAATGCTTATTTAGTATCAACAATAATTATACCTACCACCAGAATTAATGGCGATCGATTTTGAGCAATTTTTAATTTGCGATTTTTTCAAATTTTCAAACGCTTATATCTCGCTTATTTGCAATGATAGCGCAAAACGAATGCTTATTTAGTATCAACAATAATTATACCTACCACCAGAATTAATGGGGATCGATTTTGAGCAATTTTAAATTTGCGATTTTTCAAATTTTCAAACGCTTATATCTCGCTTATTTGCAATGATAGCGCAAAACGAATGCTTATTTAGTATCAACAATAATTATACCTACCACCAGAATTAATACGGATCGATTTTGAGCAATTTTAAATTTGCGATTTTTCAAATTTTCAAACGCTTATATCTCGCTTATTTGCAATGATAGCGCAAAACGAATGCTTATTCAGTATCAACAATAATTATACCTACCACCAGAATTAATGGGGATCGATTTTGAGCAATTTTTAATTTGCGATTTTTCAAATTTTCAAACGCTTATATCTCGCTTATTTGCAATGATAGCGCAAAACGAATGCTTATTCAGTATCAACAATAATTATACCTACCACCAGAATTAATGGGGATCGATTTTGAGCAATTTTAAATTTGCGATTTTTCAAATTTTCAAACGCTAATATCTCGCTTATTTGCAATGATAGCGCAAAACGAATGCTTATTTAGTATCAACAATAATTATACCTACCACCAGAATTAATGGGGATCGATTTTGAGCAATTTTAAATTTGCGATTTTTCAAATTTTCAAACGCTTAATTCTCGCTTATTTGCAATGATAGCGCAAAACGAATGCTTATTTAGTATCAACAATAATTATACCTACCACCAGAATTAATGGGGATCGATTTTGAGCAATTTTAAATTTTCGATTTTTCAAATTTTCAAACGCTTATATCTCGCTTATTTGCAATGATAGCGCAAAACGAATGCTTATTTAGTATCAACAATCATTATACCTACCACCAGAATTAATGGGGATCGATTTTAAGCAATTTTAAATTTTATGATTTTCAAATTTTCAAACTCTTATATCTCGCTTATTTGCAATGATAGCGCAAAACGAATGCTTATTTAGTATCAACAATAATTATACCTACCACCAGAATTAATGGGGATCGATTTTTAGCAATTTTAAATTTGCGATTTTTCAAATTTTCAAACGCTTATATCTCGCTTATTTGCAATGATAGCGCAAAACGAATGCTTATTTAGTATCAACAATAATTATACCTACCACCAGAATTAATGGGGATCGATTTTGAGCAATTTTAAATTTGCGATTTTTCAAATTTTCAAACGCTTATATCTCGCTTATTTGCAATGATAGCGCAAAACGAATGCTTATTTAGTATCAACAATAATTATACCTACCACCAGAATTAATGGGGATCGATTTTGAGCAATTTTAAATTTGCGATTTTTCAAATTTTCAAACGCTTATATCTCGCTTATTTGCAATGATAGCGCAAAACGAATGCTTATTCAGTATCAACAATAATTATACCTACCACCAGAATTAATGGGGATCGATTTTGAGCAATTTTTAATTTTCGATTTTTCAAATTTTCAAACGCTTATATCTCGCTTATTTGCAATGATAGCGCAAAACGAATGCTTATTTAGTATCAACAATAATTATACCTACCACCAGAATTAATGGGGATCGATTTTGAGCAATTTTAAATTTGCGATTTTTCAAATTTTCAAACGCTTAATTCTCGCTTATTTGCAATGATAGCGCAAAACGAATGCTTATTTAGTATCAACAATAATTATACCTACCACCAGAATTAATGGGGATCGATTTTGAGCAATTTTAAATTTGCGATTTTTCAAATTTTCAAACGCTTATATCTCGCTTATTTGCAATGATAGCGCAAAACGAATGCTTATTTAGTATCAACAATAATTATACCTACCATTAGAATTAATAAGGATCGATTTTGAGCAATTTTAAATTTGCTATTTTTCAAATTTTCAAACGCTTATATCTCGCTTATTTGCAATGATAGCGCAAAACGAATGCTTATTTAGTATCAACAATAATTATACCTACCACCAGAATTAATAAGGATCGATTTTGAGCAATTTTAAATTTTCGATTTTTCAAATTTTCAAACGCTTATATCTCGCTTATTTGCAATGATAGCGCAAAACGAATGCTTATTTAGTATCAACAATAATTATACCTACCACCAGAATTAATGGGGATCGATTTTGAGCAATTTTAAATTTGCGATTTTTCAAATTTTCAAACGCTAATATCTCGCTTATTTGCAATGATAGCGCAAAACGAATGCTTATTTAGTATCAACAATAATTATACCTACCACCAGAATTAATGGGGATCGATTTTGAGCAATTTTAAATTTGCGATTTTTCAAATTTTCAAACGCTTAATTCTCGCTTATTTGCAATGATAGCGCAAAACGAATGCTTATTTAGTATCAACAATAATTATACCTACCACCAGAATTAATGGGGATCGATTTTGAGCAATTTTAAATTTGCGATTTTTCAAATTTTCAAACGCTTATATCTCGCTTATTTGCAATGATAGCGCAAAACGAATGCTTATTTAGTATCAACAATAATTATACCTACCATTAGAATTAATAAGGATCGATTTTGAGCAATTTTAAATTTGCTATTTTTCAAATTTTCAAACGCTTATATCTCGCTTATTTGCAATGATAGCGCAAAACGAATGCTTATTTAGTATCAACAATAATTATACCTACCACCAGAATTAATTGGATCGATTTTGAGCAATTTTAAATTTGCGATTTTTCAAATTTTCAAACGCTTATATCTCGCTTATTTGCAATGATAGCGCAAAACGAATGCTTATTTAGTATCAACAATAATTATACCTACCACCAGAATTAATGGGGATCGATTTTGAGCAATTTTAAATTTGCGATTTTTCAAATTTTCAAACGCTTATATCTCGCTTATTTGCAATGATAGCGCAAAACGAATGCTAATTTAGTATCAACAATAATTATACCTACCACCAGAATTAATAGGGATCGATTTTGAGCAAATTTAAATTTGCGATTTTTCAAATTTTCAAACGCTTATATCTCGCTTATTTGCAATGATAGCGCAAAACGAATGCTTATTTAGTATCAACAATAATTATACCTACCACCAGAATTAATAGGGATCGACTTTGAGCAATTTTAAATTTGCGATTTTTCAAATTTTCAAACGCTTATATCTCGCTTATTTGCAATGATAGCGCAAAACGAATGCTTATTTAGTATCAACAATAATTATACCTACCACCAGAATTAATAAGGATCGATTTTGAGCAATTTTAAATTTTCGATTTTTCAAATTTTCAAACGCTTATATCTCGCTTATTTGCAATGATAGCGCAAAACGAATGCTTATTTAGTATCAACAATAATTATACCTACCACCAGAATTAATGGGGATCGATTTTGAGCAATTTTAAATTTGCGATTTTTCTAATTTTCAAACGCTTATATCTCGCTTATTTGCAATGATAGCGCAAAACGAATGCTTATTTAGTATCAACAATAATTATACCTACCACCAGAATTAATGGCGATCGATTTTGAGCAATTTTTAATTTGCGATTTTTCAAATTTTCAAACGCTTATATCTCGCTTATTTGCAATGATAGCGCAAAACGAATGCTTATTTAGTATCAACAATAATTATACCTACCACCAGAATTAATGGGGATCGATTTTGAGCAATTTTAAATTTGCGATTTTTCAAATTTTCAAACGCTTAATTCTCGCTTATTTGCAATGATAGCGCAAAACGAATGCTTATTTAGTATCAACAATAATTATACCTACCACCAGAATTAATACGGATCGATTTTGAGCAATTTTAAATTTGCGATTTTTCAAATTTTCAAACGCTTATATCTCGCTTATTTGCAATGATAGCGCAAAACGAATGCTTATTTAGTATCAACAATCATTATACCTACCACCAGAATTAATGGGGATCGATTTTAAGCAATTTTAAATTTTATGATTTTCAAATTTTCAAACTCTTATATCTCGCTTATTTGCAATGATAGCGCAAAACGAATGCTTATTTAGTATCAACAATAATTATACCTACCACCAGAATTAATGGGGATCGATTTTTAGCAATTTTAAATTTGCGATTTTTCAAATTTTCAAACGCTTATATCTCGCTTATTTGCAATGATAGCGCAAAACGAATGCTTATTTAGTATCAACAATAATTATACCTACCACCAGAATTAATGGGGATCGATTTTGAGCAATTTTAAATTTGCGATTTTTCAAATTTTCAAACGCTTATATCTCGCTTATTTGCAATGATAGCGCAAAACGAATGCTTATTTAGTATCAACAATAATTATACCTACCACCAGAATTAATGGGGATCGATTTTGAGCAATTTTAAATTTGCGATTTTTCAAATTTTCAAACGCTTATATCTCGCTTATTTGCAATGATAGCGCAAAACAAATGCTTATTCAGTATCAACAATAATTATACCTACCACCAGAATTAATGGGGATCGATTTTGAGCAATTTTTAATTTGCGATTTTTCAAATTTTCAAACGCTTATATCTCGCTTATTTGCAATGATAGCGCAAAACGAATGCTTATTCAGTATCAACAATAATTATACCTACCACCAGAATTAATGGGGATCGATTTTGAGCAATTTTAAATTTGCGATTTTTCAAATTTTCAAACGCTAATATCTCGCTTATTTGCAATGATAGCGCAAAACGAATGCTTATTTAGTATCAACAATAATTATACCTACCACCAGAATTAATGGGGATCGATTTTGAGCAATTTTAAATTTGCGATTTTTCAAATTTTCAAACGCTTAATTCTCGCTTATTTGCAATGATAGCGCAAAACGAATGCTTATTTAGTATCAACAATAATTATACCTACCACCAGAATTAATGGGGATCGATTTTGAGCAATTTTAAATTTGCGATTTTTCAAATTTTCAAACGCTTATATCTCGCTTATTTGCAATGATAGCGCAAAACGAATGCTTATTTAGTATCAACAATAATTATACCTACCATTAGAATTAATAAGGATCGATTTTGAGCAATTTTTAATTTGCTATTTTTCAAATTTTCAAACGCTTATATCTCGCTTATTTGCAATGATAGCGCAAAACGAATGCTTATTTAGTATCAACAATAATTATACCTACCACCAGAATTAATAAGGATCAATTTTGAGCAATTTTAAATTTTCGATTTTTCAAATTTTCAAACGCTTATATCTCGCTTATTTGCAATGATAGCGCAAAACGAATGCTTATTTAGTATCAACAATAATTATACCTACCACCAGAATTAATATGATCGATTTTGAGCAATTTTAAATTTGCGATTTTTCAAATTTTCAAACGCTAATATCTCGCTTATTTGCAATGATAGCGCAAAACGAATGCTTATTTAGTATCAACAATAATTATACCTACCACCAGAATTAATGGGGATCGATTTTGAGCAATTTTAAATTTGCGATTTTTCAAATTTTCAAACGCTTAATTCTCGCTTATTTGCAATGATAGCGAAAACGAATGCTTATTTAGTATCAACAATAATTATACCTACCACCAGAATTAATGGGGATCGATTTTGAGCAATTTTAAATTTGCGATTTTTCAAATTTTCAAACGCTTATATCTCGCTTATTTGCAATGATAGCGCAAAACGAATGCTTATTTAGTATCAACAATAATTATACCTACCATTAGAATTAATAAGGATCGATTTTGAGCAATTTTAAATTTGCTATTTTTCAAATTTTCAAACGCTTATATCTCGCTTATTTGCAATGATAGCGCAAAACGAATGCTTATTTAGTATCAACAATAATTATACCTACCACCAGAATTAATAGGGATCGATTTTGAGCAAATTTAAATTTGCGATTTTTCAAATTTTCAAACGCTTATATCTCGCTTATTTGCAATGATAGCGCAAAACGAATGCTTATTTAGTATCAACAATAATTATACCTACCACCAGAATTAATAGGGATCGACTTTGAGCAATTTTAAATTTGCGATTTTTCAAATTTTCAAACGCTTATATCTCGCTTATTTGCAATGATAGCGCAAAACGAATGCTTATTTAGTATCAACAATAATTATACCTACCACCAGAATTAATAAGGATCGATTTTGAGCAATTTTAAATTTGCGATTTTTCAAATTTTCAAACGCTTAAATCTCGCTTATTTGCAATGATAGCGCAAAACGAATGCTTATTTAGTATCAACAATAATTATACCTACCACCAGAATTAATAAGGATGGATTTTGAGCAATTTTAAATTTTCGATTTTTCAAATTTTCAAACGCTTATATCTCGCTTATTTGCAATGATAGCGCAAAACGAATGCTTATTTAGTATCAACAATAATTATACCTAACACCAGAATTAATGGGGATCGATTTTGAGCAATTTTAAATTTGCGATTTTTCAAATTTTCAAACGCTTATATCTCGCTTATTTGCAATTATAGCGCAAAACGAATGCTTATTTAGTATCAACAATAATTATACCTACCACCAGAATTAATGGCGATCGATTTTGAGCAATTTTTAATTTGCGATTTTTCAAATTTTCAAACGCTTATATCTCGCTTATTTGCAATGATAGCGCAAAACGAATGCTTATTTAGTATCAACAATAATTATACCTACCACCAGAATTAATGGGGATCGATTTTGAGCAATTTTAAATTTGCGATTTTTCAAATTTTCAAACGCTTATATCTCGCTTATTTGCAATGATAGCGCAAAACGAATGCTTATTTAGTATCAACAATAATTATACCTACCACCAGAATTAATACGGATCGATTTTGAGCAATTTTAAATTTGCGATTTTTCAAATTTTCAAACGCTTATATCTCGCTTATTTGCAATGATAGCGCATAACGAATGCTTATTCAGTATCAACAATAATTATACCTACCACCAGAATTAATGGGGATCGATTTTGAGCAATTTTTAATTTGCGATTTTTCAAATTTTCAAACGCTTATATCTCGCTTATTTGCAATGATAGCGCAAAACGAATGCTTATTCAGTATCAACAATAATTATACCTACCACCAGAATTAATGGGGATCGATTTTGAGCAATTTTTAATTTGCGATTTTTCAAATTTTCAAACGCTTAAATCTCGCTTATTTGCAATGATAGCGCAAAACGAATGCTTATTTAGTATCAACAATAATTATACCTACCACCAGAATTAATAAGGATGGATTTTGAGCAATTTTAAATTTTCGATTTTTCAAATTTTCAAACGCTTATATCTCGCTTATTTGCAATGATAGCGCAAAACGAATGCTTATTTAGTATCAACAATAATTATACCTACCACCAGAATTAATAAGGATGGATTTTGAGCAATTTTAAATTTTCGATTTTTCAAATTTTCAAACGCTTATATCTCGCTTATTTGCAATGATAGCGCAAAACGAATGCTTATTTAGTATCAACAATAATTATACCTAACACCAGAATTAATGGGGATCGATTTTGAGCAATTTTAAATTTGCGATTTTTCAAATTTTCAAACGCTTATATCTCGCTTATTTGCAATTATAGCGCAAAACGAATGCTTATTTAGTATCAACAATAATTATACCTACCACCAGAATTAATGGCGATCGATTTTGAGCAATTTTTAATTTGCGATTTTTCAAATTTTCAAACGCTTATATCTCGCTTATTTGCAATGATAGCGCAAAACGAATGCTTATTTAGTATCAACAATAATTATACCTACCACCAGAATTAATGGGGATCGATTTTGAGCAATTTTAAATTTGCGATTTTTCAAATTTTCAAACGCTTATATCTCGCTTATTTGCAATGATAGCGCAAAACGAATGCTTATTTAGTATCAACAATAATTATACCTACCACCAGAATTAATACGGATCGATTTTGAGCAATTTTAAATTTGCGATTTTTCAAATTTTCAAACGCTTATATCTCGCTTATTTGCAATGATAGCGCATAACGAATGCTTATTCAGTATCAACAATAATTATACCTACCACCAGAATTAATGGGGATCGATTTTGAGCAATTTTAAATTTGCGATTTTTCAAATTTTCAAACGCTTATATCTCGCTTATTTGCAATGATAGCGCAAAACGAATGCTTATTTAGTATCAACAATAATTATACCTACCACCAGAATTAATACGGATCGATTTTGAGCAATTTTAAATTTGCGATTTTTCAAATTTTCAAACGCTTATATCTCGCTTATTTGCAATGATAGCGCATAACGAATGCTTATTCAGTATCAACAATAATTATACCTACCACCAGAATTAATGGGGATCGATTTTGAGCAATTTTTAATTTGCGATTTTTCAAATTTTCAAACGCTTATATCTCGCTTATTTGCAATGATAGCGCAAAACGAATGCTTATTCAGTATCAACAATAATTATACCTACCACCAGAATTAATGGGGATCGATTTTGAGCAATTTTAAATTTGCGATTTTTCAAATTTTCAAACGCTAATATCTCGCTTATTTGCAATGATAGCGCAAAACGAATGCTTATTTAGTATCAACAATAATTATACCTACCACCAGAATTAATGGGGATCGATTTTGAGCAATTTTAAATTTGCGATTTTTCAAATTTTCAAACGCTTAATTCTCGCTTATTTGCAATGATAGCGCAAAACGAATGCTTATTTAGTATCAACAATAATTATACCTACCACCAGAATTAATGGGGATCGATTTTGAGCAATTTTAAATTTGCGATTTTTCAAATTTTCAAACGCTTATATCTCGCTTATTTGCAATGATAGCGCAAAACGAATGCTTATTTAGTATCAACAATAATTATACCTACCATTAGAATTAATAAGGATCGATTTTGAGCAATTTTAAATTTGCGATTTTTCAAATTTTCAAACGCTTATATCTCGCTTATTTGCAATGATAGCGCAAAACGAATGCTTATTTAGTATCAACAATAATTATACCTACCACCAGAATTAATAAGGATCGATTTTGAGCAATTTTAAATTTTCGATTTTTCAAATTTTCAAACGCTTATATCTCGCTTATTTGCAATGATAGCGCAAAACGAATGCTTATTTAGTATCAACAATAATTATACCTACCACCAGAATTAATGGGGATCGATTTTAAGCAATTTTAAATTTTATGATTTTCAAATTTTCAAACTCTTATATCTCGCTTATTTGCAATGATAGCGCAAAACGAATGCTTATTTAGTATCAACAATAATTATACCTACCACCAGAATTAATGGGGATCGATTTTGAGCAATTTTAAATTTGCGATTTTTCAAATTTTCAAACGCTTATATCTCGCTTATTTGCAATGATAGCGCAAAACGAATGCTTATTTAGTATCAACAATAATTATACCTACCACCAGAATTAATGGCGATCGATTTTGAGCAATTTTTAATTTGCGATTTTTCAAATTTTCAAACGCTTATATCTCGCTTATTTGCAATGATAGCGCAAAACGAATGCTTATTTAGTATCAACAATAATTATACCTACCACCAGAATTAATGGGGATCGATTTTGAGCAATTTTAAATTTGCGATTTTTCAAATATTCAAACGCTTATATCTCGCTTATTTGCAATGATAGCGCAAAACGAATGCTTATTTAGTATCAACAATAATTATACCTACCACCAGAATTAATGGGGATCGATTTTGAGCGATTTTAAATTTGCGATTTTTCAAATTTTCAAACGCTTATATCTCGCTTATTTGCAATGATAGCGCAAAACGAATGCTTATTTAGTATCAACAATAATTATACCTACCACCAGAATTAATACGGATCGATTTTGAGCAATTTTAAATTTGCGATTTTTCAAATTTTCAAACGCTTATATCTCGCTTATTTGCAATGATAGCGCAAAACGAATGCTTATTCAGTATCAACAATAATTATACCTACCACCAGAATTAATGGGGATAAATTTTGAGCAATTTTTAATTTGCGATTTTTCAAATTTTCAAACGCTTATATCTCGCTTATTTGCAATGATAGCGCAAAACGAATGCTTATTCAGTATCATTAATAATTATACCTACCACCAGAATTAATGGGGATCGATTTTGAGCAATTTTAAATTTGCGATTTTTCAAATTTTCAAACGCTAATATCTCGCTTATTTGCAATGATAGCGCAAAACGAATGCTTATTTAGTATCAACAATAATTATACCTACCATTAGAATTAATAAGGATCGATTTTGAGCAATTTTAAATTTGCTATTTTTCAAATTTTCAAACGCTTATATCTCGCTTATTTGCAATGATAGCGCAAAACGAATGCTTATTTAGTATCAACAATAATTATACCTACCACCAGAATTAATAAGGATCGATTTTGAGCAATTTTAAATTTTCGATTTTTCAAATTTTCAAACGCTTATATCTCGCTTATTTGCAATGATAGCGCAAAACGAATGCTTATTTAGTATCAACAATAATTATACCTACCACCAGAATTAATATGATCGATTTTGAGCAATTTTAAATTTGCGATTTTTCAAATTTTCAAACGCTTATATCTCGCTTATTTGCAATGATAGCGCAAAACGAATGCTTATTCAGTATCAACAATAATTATACCTACCACCAGAATTAATGGGGATAAATTTTGAGCAATTTTTAATTTGCGATTTTTCAAATTTTCAAACGCTTATATCTCGCTTATTTGCAATGATAGCGCAAAACGAATGCTTATTCAGTATCATTAATAATTATACCTACCACCAGAATTAATGGGGATCGATTTTGAGCAATTTTAAATTTGCGATTTTTCAAATTTTCAAACGCTAATATCTCGCTTATTTGCAATGATAGCGCAAAACGAATGCTTATTTAGTATCAACAATAATTATACCTACCATTAGAATTAATAAGGATCGATTTTGAGCAATTTTAAATTTGCTATTTTTCAAATTTTCAAACGCTTATATCTCGCTTATTTGCAATGATAGCGCAAAACGAATGCTTATTTAGTATCAACAATAATTATACCTACCACCAGAATTAATAAGGATCGATTTTGAGCAATTTTAAATTTTCGATTTTTCAAATTTTCAAACGCTTATATCTCGCTTATTTGCAATGATAGCGCAAAACGAATGCTTATTTAGTATCAACAATAATTATACCTACCACCAGAATTAATATGATCGATTTTGAGCAATTTTAAATTTGCGATTTTTCAAATTTTCAAACGCTAATATCTCGCTTATTTGCAATGATAGCGCAAAACGAATGCTTATTTAGTATCAACAATAATTATACCTACCACCAGAATTAATGGGGATCGATTTTGAGCAATTTTAAATTTGCGATTTTTCAAATTTTCAAACGCTTAATTCTCGCTTATTTGCAATGATAGCGCAAAACGAATGCTTATTTAGTATCAACAATAATTATACCTACCACCAGAATTAATGGGGATCGATTTTGAGCAATTTTAAATTTGCGATTTTTCAAATTTTCAAACGCTTATATCTCGCTTATTTGCAATGATAGCGCAAAACGAATGCTTATTTAGTATCAACAATAATTATACCTACCATTAGAATTAATAAGGATCGATTTTGAGCAATTTTAAATTTGCTATTTTTCAAATTTTCAAACGCTTATATCTCGCTTATTTGCAATGATAGCGCAAAACGAATGCTTATTTAGTATCAACAATAATTATACCTACCACCAGAATTAATAGGGATCGATTTTGAGCAAATTTAAATTTGCGATTTTTCAAATTTTCAAACGCTTATATCTCGCTTATTTGCAATGATAGCGTAAAACGAATGCTTATTTAGTATCAACAATAATTATACCTACCACCAGAATTAATAGGGATCGACTTTGAGCAATTTTAAATTTGCGATTTTTCAAATTTTCAAACGCTTATATCTCGCTTATTTGCAATGATAGCGCAAAACGAATGCTTATTTAGTATCAACAATAATTATACCTACCACCAGAATTAATAAGGATCGATTTTGAGCAATTTTAAATTTTCGATTTTTCAAATTTTCAAACGCTTATATCTCGCTTATTTGCAATGATAGCGCAAAACGAATGCTTATTTAGTATCAACAATAATTATACCTACCACCAGAATTAATGGGGATCGATTTTGAGCAAATTTAAATTTGCGATTTTTCAAATTTTCAAACGCTTATATCTCGCTTATTTGCAATGATAGCGCAAAACGAATGCTTATTTAGTATCAACAATAATTATACCTACCACCAGAATTAATGGCGATCGATTTTGAGCAATTTTTAATTTGCGATTTTTCAAATTTTCAAACGCTTATATCTCGCTTATTTGCAATGATAGCTTAAAACGAATGCTTATTTAGTATCAACAATAATTATACCTACCACCAGAATTAATGGGGATCGATTTTGAGCAATTTTAAATTTGCGATTTTTCAAATTTTCAAACGCTTATATCTCGCTTATTTGCAATGATAGCGCAAAACGAATGCTTATTTAGTATCAACAATAATTATACCTACCACCAGAATTAATGGCGATCGATTTTGAGCAATTTTTAATTTGCGATTTTTCAAATTTTCAAACGCTTATATCTCGCTTATTTGCAATGATAGCGCAAAACGAATGCTTATTTAGTATCAACAATAATTATACCTACCACCAGAATTAATGGCGATCGATTTTGAGCAATTTTTAATTTGCGATTTTTCAAATTTTCAAACGCTTAAATCTCGCTTATTTGCAATGATAGCGCAAAACGAATGCTTATTTAGTATCAACAATAATTATACCTACCACCAGAATTAATACGGATCGATTTTGAGCAATTTTAAATTTGCGATTTTTCAAATTTTCAAACGCTTATATCTCGCTTATTTGCAATGATAGCGCATAACGAATGCTTATTCGGTATCAACAATAATTATACCTACCACCAGAATTAATGGGGATCGATTTTGAGCAATTTTTAATTTGCGATTTTTCAAATTTTCAAACGCTTATATCTCGCTTATTTGCAATGATAGCGCAAAACGAATGCTTATTCAGTATCAACAATAATTATACCTACCACCAGAATTAATGGGGATCGATTTTGAGCAATTTTAAATTTGCGATTTTTCAAATTTTCACACGCTAATATCTCGCTTTTTTGCAATGATAGCGCAAAACGAATGCTTATTTAGTATCAACAATAATTATACCTACCACCAGAATTAATGGGGATCGATTTTGAGCAATTTTAAATTTGCGATTTTTCAAATTTTCAAACGCTTAATTCTCGCTTATTTGCAATGATAGCGCAAAACGAATGCTTATTTAGTATCAACAATAATTATACCTACCACCAGAATTAATGGGGATCGATTTTGAGCAATTTTAAATTTGCGATTTTTCAAATTTTCAAACGCTTATATCTCGCTTATTTGCAATGATAGCGCAAAACGAATGCTTATTTAGTATCAACAATAATTATACCTACCATTAGAATTAATAAGGATCGATTTTGAGCAATTTTAAATTTGCGATTTTTCAAATTTTCAAACGCTTATATCTCGCTTATTTGCAATGATAGCGCAAAACGAATGCTTATTTAGTATCAACAATAATTATACCTACCACCAGAATTAATAAGGATCTATTTGAGCAATTTTAAATTTTCGATTTTTCAAATTTTCAAACGCTTATATCTCGCTTATTTGCAATGATAGCGCAAAACGAATGCTTATTTAGTTTCAACAATAATTATACCTACCACCAGAATTAATGGGGATCGATTTTAAGCAATTTTAAATTTTATGATTTTCAAATTTTCAAACTCCTATATCTCGCTTATTTGCAATGATAGCGCAAAACGAATGCTTATTTAGTATCAACAATAATTATACCTACCACCAGAATTAATGGGGATCGATTTTGAGCAATTTTAAATTTGCGATTTTTCAAATTTTCAAACGCTTATATCTCGCTTATTTGCAATGATAGCGCAAAACGAATGCTTATTTAGTATCAACAATAATTATACCTACCACCAGAATTAATGGGGATCGATTTTGAGCAATTTTAAATTTGCGATTTTTCAAATTTTCAAACGCTTATATCTCGCTTATTTGCAATGATAGCGCAAAACGAATGCTTATTTAGTATCAACAATAATTATACCTACCAACAGAATTAATGGGGATCGATTTTGAGCAATTTTAAATTTTCGATTTTTCAAATTTTCAAACGCTTATATCTCGCTTATTTGCAATGATAGCGCAAAACGAATGCTTATTTAGTATCAACAATAATTATACCTACCACCAGAATTAATAAGGATCGATTTTGAGCGATTTAAAATTTGCGATTTTTCAAATTTTCAAACGCTTATATCTCGCTTATTTGCAATGATAGCGCAAAACGAATGCTTATTTAGTATCAACAATAATTATACCTACCACCAGAATTAATGGCGATCGATTTTGAGCAATTTTAAATTTGCGATTTTTCAAATTTTCAAACGCTTATATCTCGCTTATTTGCAATGATAGCGCAAAACGAATGCTTATTTAGTATCAACAATAATTATACCTACCACCAGAATTAATGGGGATCGATTTTGAGCAATTTTAAATTTTCGATTTTTCAAATTTTCAAACGCTTATATCTCGCTTATTTGCAATGATAGCGCAAAACGAATGCTTATTTAGTATCAACAATAATTATACCTACCACCAGAATTAATAGGGATCGATTTTGAGCAATTTTAAATTTGCGATTTTTCAAATTTTCAAACGCTTATATCTCGCTTATTTACAATGATAAGGCAAAACGAATGCTTATTTAGTATCAACAATAATTATACCTACCACCAGAATTAATGGGGATCGATTTTGAGCAATTTTAAATTTGCGATTTTTCAAATTTTCAAACGCTTATATCTCGCTTATTTGTAATGATAGCGCAAAACGAATGCTTATTCAGTATCAACAATAATTATACCTACCACCAGAATTAATGGGGATCGATTTTGAGCAATTTTAAATTTGCGATTTTTCAAATTTTCAAACGCTTATATCTCGCTTATTTGCAATGATAGCGCAAAACGAATGCTTATTTAGTATCAACAATAATTATACCTACCACCAGAATTAATAAGGATCGATTTTGAGCAATTTTAAATTTGCGATTTTTCAAATTTTCAAACGCTTATATCTCGCTTATTTGCAATGATAGCGCAAAACGAATGCTTATTTAGTATCAACAATAATTATACCTACCACCAGAATTAATGGGGATCGATTTTGAGCAATTTTAAATTTGCGATTTTTCAAATTTTCAAACGCTTATATCTCGCTTATTTGCAATGATAGCGCAAAACGAATGCTTATTTAGTATCAACAATAATTATACCTACCACCAGAATTAATGGGGATCGATTTTGAGCAATTTAAAATTTGCGATTTTTCAAATTTTCAAACGCTTATATCTCGCTTATTTGCAATGATAGCGCAAAACGAATGCTTATTTAGTATCAACAATAATTATACCTACCACCAGAATTAATGGGGATCGATTTTGAGCAATTTATAATTTTCGATTTTTCAAATTTTCAAACGCTTATATCTCGCTTATTTGCAATGATAGCGCAAAACGAATGCTTATTTAGTATCAACAATAATTATACCTACCACCAGAATTAATAAGGATCGATTTAGAGCAATTTTAAATTTGCGATTTTTCAAATTTTCAAACGCTTATATCTCGCTTATTTGCAATGATAGCGCAAAACGAATGCTTATTTAGTATCAACAATAATTATACCTACCACCAGAATTAATGGCTATCGATTTTGAGCAATTTTAAATTTGCGATTTTTCAAATTTTCAAACGCTTATATCTCGCTTATTTGCAATGATAGCGCAAAACGAATGCTTATTTAGTATCAACAATAATTATACCTACCACCAGAATTAATGGGGATCGATTTTGAGCAATTTTAAATTTGCGATTTTTCAAATTTTCAAACGCTTATATCTCGCTTATTTGCAATGATAGCGCAAAACGAATGCTTATTTAGTATCAACAATAATTATACCTACCACCAGAATTAATAAGGATCGATTTTGAGCAATTTTAAATTTGCGATTTTTCAAATTTTCAAACGCTTATATCTCGCTTATTTGCAATGATAGCGCAAAACGAATGCTTATTTAGTATCAACAATAATTATACCTACCACCAGAATTAATGGCGATCGATTTTGAGCAATTTTAAATTTGCGATTTTTCAAATTTTCAAACGCTTATATCTCGCTTATTTGCAATGATAGCGCAAAACGAATGCTTATTTAGTATCAACAATAATTATACCTACCACCAGAATTAATGGGGATCGATTTTGAGCAATTTTAAATTTGCGATTTTTCAAATTTTCAAACGCTTATATCTCGCTTATTTGCAATGATAGCGCAAAACGAATGCTTATTTAGTATCAACAATAATTATACCTACCACCAGAATTAATGGGGATCGATTTTGAGCAATTTTAAATTTGCGATTTTTCAAATTTTCAAACGCTTATATCTCGCTTATTTACAATGATAAGGCAAAACGAATGCTTATTTAGTATCAACAATAATTATACCTACCACCAGAATTAATGGGGATCGATTTTGAGCAATTTTTAATTTTCGATTTTTCAAATTTTCAAACGCTTATATCTCGCTTATTTGCAATGATAGCGCAAAACGAATGCTTATTTAGTATCAACAATAATTATACCTACCACCAGTATTAATAAGGATCGATTTAGAGCAATTTTAAATTTGCGATTTTTCAAATTTTCAAACGCTTATATCTCGCTTATTTGCAATGATAGCGCAAAACGAATGCTTATTTAGTATCAACAATAATTATACCTACCACCAGAATCAATGGCGATCGATTTTGAGCAATTTTAAATTTTCGATTTTTCAAATTTTCAAACGCTTATATCTCGCTTATTTGCAATGATAGCGCAAAACGAATGCTTATTTAGTATCAACAATAATTATACCTACCACCAGAATTAATGGGGATCGATTTTGAGCAATTTTAAATTTGCGATTTTTCAAATTTTCAAACGCTTATATCTCGCTTATTTGCAATGATAGCGCAAAACGAATGCTTATTCAGTATCAACAATAATTATACCTACCACCAGAATTAATGGGGATCGATTTTGAGCAATTTTAAATTTGCGATTTTTCAAATTTTCAAACGCTTATATCTCGCTTATTTGCAATGATAGCGCAAAACGAATGCTTATTTAGTATCAACAATAATTATACCTACCACCAGAATTAATGGGGATCGATTTTCAGCAATTTTAAATTTGCGATTTTTCAAATTTTCAAACGCTTATATCTCGCTTATTTGCAATGATAGCGCAAAACGAATGCTTATTTAGTATCAACAATAATTATACCTACCACCAGAATTAATGGGGATCGATTTTGAGGAATTTTAAATTTGCGATTTTTCAAATTTTCAAACGCTTATATCTCGCTTATTTGCAATGATAGCGCAAAACGAATGCTTATTTAGTATCAACAATAATTATACCTACCACCAGAATTAATGGGGATCGATTTTGAGCAATTTCAAATTTGCGATTTTTCAAATTTTCAAACGCTTATATCTCGCTTATTTGCAATGATAGCGCAAAACGAATGCTTATTTAGTATCAACAATAATTATACCTACCACCAGAATTAATGGGGATCGATTTTGAGCAATTTTAAATTTGCGATTTTTCAAATTTTCAAACGCTTATATCTCGCTTATTTGCAATGATAGCGCAAAACGAATGATTATTTAGTATTAACAATAATTATACCTACCACCAGAATTAATGGGGATCGATTTTGAGCAAATTTAAATTTGCGATTTTTCAAATTTTCAAACGCTTATATCTCACTTATTTGCAATGATAGCGCAAAACGAATGCTTATTTAGTATCAACAATAATTATACCTACCACCAGAATTAATGGGGATCGATTTTGAGCAATTTTAAATTTGCGATTTTTCAAATTTTCAAACGCTTATATCTCGCTTATTTGCAATGATAGCGCAAAACGAATGCTTATTTAGTATCAACAATAATTATACCTACCACCAGAATTAATGGGGATCGATTTTGAGCAAATTTAAATTTGCGATTTTTCAAATTTTCAAACGCTTATATCTCGCTTATTTGCAATGATAGCGCAAAACGAATGCTTATTTAGTATCAACAATAATTATACCTACCACCAGAATTAATGGGGATCGACTTTGAGCAATTTTAAATTTGCGATTTTTCAAATTTTCAAACGCTTATATCTCGCTTATTTGCAATGATAGCGCAAAACGAATGCTTATTTAGTATCAACAATAATTATACCTACCACCAGAATTAATGGGGATCGATTTTGAGCAATTTTAAATTTGCGATTTTTCAAATTTTCAAACGCTTATATCTCGCTTATTTGCAATGATAGCGCAAAACGAATGCTTATTTAGTATCAACAATAATTATACCTACCACCAGAATTAATAAGGATCGATTTAGAGCAATTTTAAATTTGCGATTTTTCAAATTTTCAAACGCTTATATCTCGCTTATTTGCAATGATAGCGCAAAACGAATGCTTATTTAGTATCAACAATAATTATACCTACCACCAGAATTAATGGCGATCGATTTTGAGCAATTTTAAATTTGCGATTTTTCAAATTTTCAAACGCTTATATCTCGCTTATTTGCAATGATAGCGCAAAACGAATGCTAATTTAGTATCAACAATAATTATACCTACCACCAGAATTAATGGGGATCGATTTTGAGCAATTTTAAATTTGCGATTTTTCAAATTTTCAAACGCTTATATCTCGCTTATTTGCAATGATAGCGCAAAACGAATGCTTATTTAGTATCAACAATAATTATACCTACCACCAGAATTAATAAGGATCGATTTTGAGCAATTTTAAATTTTCGATTTTTCAAATTTTCAAACGCTTATATCTCGCTTATTTGCAATGATAGCGCAAAACGAATGCTTATTTAGTATCAACAATAATTATACCTACCACCAGAATTAATGGGGATCGATTTTGAGCAAATTTAAATTTGCGATTTTTCAAATTTTCAAACGCTTATATCTCACTTATTTGCAATGATAGCGCAAAACGAATGCTTATTTAGTATCAACAATAATTATACCTACCACCAGAATTAATGGGGATCGACTTTGAGCAATTTTAAATTTGCGATTTTTCAAATTTTCAAACGCTTATATCTCGCTTATTTGCAATGATAGCGCAAAACGAATGCTTATTTAGTATCAACAATAATTATACCTACCACCAGAATTAATGGGGATCGATTTTGAGCAATTTTAAATTTGCGATTTTTCAAATTTTCAAACGCTTATATCTCGCTTATTTGCAATGATAGCGCAAAACGAATGCTTATTTAGTATCAACAATAATTATACCTACCACCAGAATTAATGGGGATCGATTTTGAGCAATTTTAAATTTGCGATTTTTCAAATTTTCAAACGCTTATATCTCGCTTATTTGCAATGATAGCGCAAAACGAATGCTTATTTAGTATCAACAATAATTATACCTACCACCAGAATTAATGGGGATCGATTTTGAGCAATTTTAAATTTTCGATTTTTCAAATTTTCAAACGCTTATATCTCGCTTATTTGCAATGATAGCGCAAAACGAATGCTTATTTAGTATCAACAATAATTATACCTACCACCAGAATTAGTAAGGATCGATTTTGAGCAATTTTAAATTTGCGATTTTTCAAATTTTCAAACGCTTATATCTCGCTTATTTGCAATGATAGCGCAAAACGAATGCTTTTTTAGTATCAACAATAATTATACCTACCACCAGAATTAATCGGGATCGATTTTGAGCAATTTTAAATTTTCGATTTTTCAAATTTTCAAACGATTATATCTCGCTTATTTGCAATGATAGCGCAAAACGAATGCTTATTTAGTATCAACAATAATTATACCTACCACCAGAATTAGTAAGGATCGATTTTGAGCAATTTTTAATTTGCGATTTTTCAAATTTTCAAACGCTTATATCTCGCTTATTTGCAATGATAGCGCAAAACGAATGCTTATTTAGTATCAACAATAATTATACCTACCACCAGAATTAATGGCGATCGATTTTGAGCAATTTTAAATTTGCGATTTTTCAAATTTTCAAACGCTTATATCTCGCTTATTTGCAATGATAGCGCAAAACGAATGCTTATTCAGTATCAACAATAATTATACCTACCACCAGAATTAATGGGGATCGATTTTGAGCAATTTTAAATTTGCGATTTTTCAAATTTTCAAACGCTTATATCTCGCTTATTTGCAATGATAGCGCAAAACGAATGCTTATTTAGTATCAACAATAATTATACCTACCACCAGAATTAATGGGGATCGATTTTGAGCAATTTTAAATTTGCGATTTTTCAAATTTTCAAACGCTTATATCTCGCTTATTTGCAATGATAGCGCAAAACGAATGCTTATTTAGTATCAACAATAATTATACCTACCACCAGAATTAATTGGGATCGATTTTGACCAATTTTAAATTTGCGATTTTTCAAATTTTCAAACGCTTATATCTCGCTTATTTGCAATGATAGCGCAAAACGAATGCTTATTTAGTATCAACAATAATTATACCTACCACCAGAATTAATGGGGATCGATTTTGAGCAATTTTAAATTTGCGATTTTTCAAATTTTCAAACGCTTATATCTCGCTTATTTGCAATGATAGCGCAAAACGAATGCTTATTTAGTATTAACAATAATTATACCTACCACCAGAATTAATGGGGATCGATTTTGAGCAATTTTAAATTTGCGATTTTTCAAATTTTCAAACGCTTATATCTCGCTTATTTGCAATGATAGCGCAAAACGAATGCTTATTTAGTATCAACAATCATTATACCTACCACCAGAATTAATGGGGATCGATTTTGAGCAAATTTAAATTTGCGATTTTTCAAATTTTCAAACGCTTATATCTCGCTTATTTGCAATGATAGCGCAAAACGAATGCTTATTTAGTATCAACAATAATTATACCTACCACCAGAATTAATGGGGATCGATTTTGAGCAATTTTAAATTTGCGATTTTTCAAATTTTCAAATGCTTATATCTCGCTTATTTGCAATGATAGCGCAAAACGAATGCTTATTCAGTATCAACAATAATTATACCTACCACCAGAATTAATGGCGATCGATTTTGAGCAATTTTAAATTTGCGATTTTTCAAATTTTCAAACGCTTATATCTCGCTTATTTGCAATGATAGCGCAAAACGAATGCTTATTTAGTATCAACAATAATTATACCTACACAAACAGTCGCACGGACAAACAGACGCACGGACGAACAGACGCATGGACGAACAGACGCGCGAACGAACAGACGCACGGACAAACAGACGCACGGACTAACAGACGCACGGATGATCAGACGCACGGAGGAACAGACGCTCGGACAACCAGACGCACGGAAAACAGACGCACGGACGAACAGACGCACGGACGAAAAGACGCACGGAAGAACAGACGCACGGACGAACAGACGCACGGAGGAACAGACGCAGGGACAAACAGACGTACGGATGAACAGACGCACGGACGCACAGACGCACGGACAACCTTATTTCCGTCAGTTTATCGAGGTATGATCAAAAAAAGGTAAAAAACGAATGAAATCACCCATATTTCAATCTTCTTCCTATATTTACCCCTTATTTTACGTCACTTTTTGAAAGGTATGGCCGAAAATAGTTTCGAAAATGGATCATTTCACCGAAATTTCAAATTTTATCCACTATTTCGCCCTTATGTTCGTTATTTTTTCACGGACGAACAGACGCACGGACGAGCAAAGGCACGGGCGAACAGATGCACGGACGAACAGACCCATGGATGTACAGACGCACGGACGAAAAGACGCAGAGACAAAAAGACGCACGGACGAACAGACGCACGGACGAACCGACGCACGGAAGAACAGACGCACGGAATAAAAAACGCACGGACAAGCAGACGTACGGACGAAAAGACGCACGGACGAACAGACGCACGGATGAACAGACGCACAGACGAACAGACGCACGGACAAACAGACGCACGGACGAACTGACGCACGGATGAACAAACGAACGGACGAACAGATGCACGGACGAACAGACGCACGGACGATCAGACGCACGGACGAAAAGACACACGGACGAACAGACGCACGGATGATCAGACGCACGGACGAAAAGACACACGGACGAACAGACGCACGGACAAACTAACACATGGACGAACAGACGCATGGACGAACAGATGCACGGACGAACTGACGCAACGACGAACAGACGCACGGACAAACCATATTTTCGTCAGTTTATCGAGGTATGATCTAAAAAAGGTAAAAAACGAATGAATTCACAATATTTCAATCTTGTTCCTATATTTACCCCTTATTTTTCGTCATTTTAGAGAGGTATGTTCGAAAAATGTTTCAATATCGGATAATTTTACAGAAATTTCAATTATTTTCCTCTATTTTGCCATTATTTTCGTCATTTTATCGAGGCATAATCGAAAAAAGCAAATAATCGTATAATTTCACCGAAATTTCAATTATTTTCCTCTATTTTTCACTTATTTTCGTCTTTTTTTCAAGAAACGATTGAAAAAATGTTTTACAATGGACCTGTTCGGACAAACAGACGTACGGACGAACAGACAAATGGACGAACAGACGCACGGACGAACAGATGGACGGCCGAACAATCGCACGAAATAGCAGACGCATGGACTTACAGACGAACCGAAAAACCTTATTTACGTCATTTTAACGAGATATGATCGAAAATATATTTGATAAAGGAAAATTCCCCGAAATTTTAATTTTTTCCGTCTATTTTTACCTTAATTTTGATATTTTTTCGAGATAAGAACAAAAAATTTTCAAAACGGATAATGTCACCGATATTTCAATTTTTTCCTATATTCTGCCCCTAATATCGTCATTTTATCGAGGTTTGATAGAAAAAACTTCAAAAACGGATAATTTCTCCGATATCTACATTTTTTTCCTCTATTTTGCACTGATTTTCGTCATTTAATCAAGATATGGTCGAAAATATTTTCGGAGAAAGATAATTTCACTGAAATTTAAATTTTTTTCTTCTGTTCTGCCCTTATAGTCGTCATTTTATCGAGGTATGATCGAAAAAAGGTTCGAAAACGGATCTGTTCGGAAAAACAAACGTATGGACGAACAGACGAACGGATGAACAGACGCAGGAACGAAGATACGCACGGACGAACAGACGCACGGACGAACAGATGCACGGACGAACAAACACCCGGACGAAAATATGAAAGGACGAACAGTCGCACGGAAGAACAGATGCATGGACGAACAGACGAATGGACTAACCTTATTTTCGTCATTTTATCGCGGTATGATCGAAAAAAGGTAAAAAACGGATAATTTCAGGGATATTTCAATTCTGTTCCACTATTTTGCCAATTATTTCGTCAAATTACTTAGGCATGATAGAAAAAAGATCATAATCGAATAGTTTCCCCGAAATTTCAATTATTTTCCTCTATTTTGCCTTTATTTTTGTCAGTTTCTCGAGGTATGATCGAATAATGGTTCGAAAATGGATCTGTTTGGACAAACAGACGTAAGGCCGATCAGACACGGACGAACAGACGCAAATACGAACAGGCGCACGGACGAACAGCCGCACGGATGAACAGACGCACGGACGAACAGACGCATGGATGTACAGACGCACGGACGAAAAGACGCACGGACAAAAAGACGCACGGACGAACAGACGCACGGACGAACAGACGCACGGACGAACAGAAGCACGGACGAACAGCCGCACGGATGAACAGACGCACGGACGAACAGACGCATGGATGTACAGACGCACGGACGAAAAGACGCACAGACAAAAAGACGCACGGACGAACAGACGCACGGACGAACAGACGCATGGACGAACAGACGCATGGACGAACAGACGCACGGACGAACAGACGCACGGACGAACAGACGCACGGACTAACAGACGCACGGACGAACAGACGCACGGAAGAACAGACGCACGGACAAACAGACGCACGGACAAACAGACGCACGGACGAACAGACGCATGGACGAAAAAACGCGCGAACGAACAGACGCACGGACAAACAGACGCACGGACTAACAGACGCACGGATGATCAGACGCACGGAGGAACAGACGCACGGACAACCAGACGCACGGAAAACAGACGCACGGACGAACAGACGCACGGACGAAAAGACGCACGGAAGAACAGACGCACGGACGAACAGACGCATGGAGGAACAGACGCACGGAAAACAGACGCACAGACGAACAGACGCACGGACGAACAGACGCATGGACGAACAGACGCAGGGACAAACAGACGCACGGACGCACAGACGCACGGACAAACCTTATTTCCGTCAGTTTATCGAGGTATGATCAAAAAAAGGTAAAAAACGAATGAAATCACCGTTATTTCAATCTTCTTCCTATATTTACCCCTTATTTTACGTCACTTTTTGAAAGGTATGGCCGAAAATAGTTTCGAAAATGGATAATTTCACCGAAATTTCAAATTTTATCCACTATTTCGCCCTTATGTTCGTTATTTTTTCACGGACGAACAGACGCACGGACGAGCAAAGGCACGGGCGAACAGATGCACGGACGAACAGACCCATGGATGTACAGACGCACGGACGAAAAGACGCAGAGACAAAAAGACGCACGGACGAACAGACGCACGGACGAACAGACGCACGGACAAACAGACACACGGCAATCAGACACATGGACGAACGGACGCACGGACGAACAGATGCACGGACGAACAGACGCACGGATGAACAGACGCACGGACGAAAAAACGCACGGACGAAAAAACGCACGGATGAACAGACGCTCGGACGAACAGACGCACGGAAGAACAGACGCACGGATTAAAAAACGCACGGACAAGCAGACGTACGGACGAAAAGACGCACGGACGAACAGACGCACGGATGAACAGACGCACAGACGAACAGACGCACGGACAAACAGACGCACGGACGAACTGACGCACGGATGAACAAACGAACGGACGAACAGTTGCACGGACGAACAGACGCACGGACGATCAGACGCACGGACGAAAAGACACACGGACGAACAGACGCACGGATGAACAGACGCATGGACGAAAAGACACACGGACGAACAGACGCACGGACAAACTAACACATGGACGAACAGACGCATGGACGAACAGATGCACGGACGAACTGACGCAACGACGAACAGACGCACGGACAAACCATATTTTCGTCAGTTTATCGAGGTATGATCTAAAAAAGGTAAAAAACGAATGAATTCACAATATTTCAATCTTGTTCCTATATTTACCCCTTATTTTTCGTCATTTTAGAGAGGTATGTTCGAAAAATGTTTCAATATCGGATAATTTTACAGAAATTTCAATTATTTTCCTCTATTTTGCCATTATTTTCGTCATTTTATCGAGGCATAATCGAAAAAAGCAAATAATCGTATAATTTCACCGAAATTTCAATTATTTTCCTCTATTTTTCACTTATTTTCGTCTTTTTTTCAAGAAACGATTGAAAAAATGTTTTACAATGGACCTGTTCGGACAAACAGACGTACGGACGAACAGACAAACGGACGAACAGACGCACGGACGAACAGATGGACGGCCGAACAATCGCACGAAATAGCAGACGCATGGACTTACAGACGAACCGAAAAACCTTATTTACGTCATTTTAACGAGATATGATCGAAAATATATTTGATAAAGGAAAATTCCCCGAAATTTTAATTTTTTCCGTCTATTTTTACCTTAATTTTGATATTTTTTCGAGATAAGAACAAAAAATTTTCAAAACGGATAATGTCACCGATATTTCAATTTTTTCCTATATTCTGCCCCTAATATCGTCATTTTATCGAGGTTTGATAGAAAAAACTTCAAAAACGGATAATTTCTCCGATATCTACATTTTTTTCCTCTATTTTGCAAAGATTTTCGTCATTTAATCAAGATATGGTCGAAAATATTTTCGGAGAAAGATAATTTCACTGAAATTTAAATTTTTTTCTTCTGTTCTGCCCTTATAGTCGTCATTTTATCGAGGTATGATCGAAGAAAGGTTCGAAAACGGATCTGTTCGGAAAAACAAACGTATGGACGAACAGACGAACGGATGAACAGACGCAGGAACAAAGATACGCACGGACGAACAGACGCACGGACGAACAGATGCACGGACGAACAAACACCCGGACGAACAAACACCCGGACGAACAGATGAAAGGACGAACAGTCGCACGCAAGAACAGATGCATGGACGAACAGACGAATGGACTAACCTTATTTTCGTCATTTTATCGCGGTATGATCGAAATAAGGTAAAAAACGGATAATTTCAGGGATATTTCAATTCTGTTCCACTATTTTGCCAATTATTTCGTCAAATTACTTAGGCATGATAGAAAAAAGATCATAATCGAATAGTTTCCCTGAAATTTCAATTATTTTCCTCTATTTTCCCTTTATTTTTGTCAGTTTCTCGAGGTATGATCGAATAATGGTTCGAAAAAAGATCTGTTTGGACAAACAGACGTAAGGCCGATCAGACACGGACGAACAGACGCAAATACGAACAGGCGCACGAACGAACAGACGCACGGATGTACAGACGCACAGACGAACAGACGCACGGACAAACAGACGCATGGACGAAATGACGCACGGATGAACAAACGAACGGACGAACAGATGCACGGACGAACAGACGCACGGACGATCAGACGCACGGACGAAAAGACACACGGACGAACAGACGCACGGATGAACAGACGCACGGACGAAAAGACGCAGAGACAAAAAGACGCACGGACGAACAGACGCACGGACGAACAGACACACGGACAAACAGACACACGGCAATCAGACACATGGACGAACAGACGCACGGACGATCAGACGCACGGATGAACAGACGCACAGACGAACAGACGCACGGACAAACAGACGCATGGACGAACTGACGCACGGATGAACAAACGAACGGACGAACAGATGCACGGACGAACAGACGCACGGACGATCAGACGCACGGACGAAAAGACACACGGACGAACAGACGCACGGACAAACTAACACATGGACGAACAGACGCATGGACGAACAGATGCACGGACGAACTGACGCAACGACGAACAGACGCACGGACAAACCATATTTTCGTCAGTTTATCGAGGTATGATCTAAAAAAGGTAAAAAACGAATGAATTCACAATATTTCAATCTTGTTCCTATATTTACCCCTTATTTTTCGTCATTTTAGAGAGGTATGTTCGAAAAATGTTTCAATATCGGATAATTTTACAGAAATTTCAATTATTTTCCTCTATTTTGCCATTATTTTCGTCATTTTATCGAGGCATAATCGAAAAAAGCAAATAATCGTATAATTTCACCGAAATTTCAATTATTTTCCTCTATTTTTCACTTATTTTCGTCTTTTTTTCAAGAAACGATTGAAAAAATATTTTACAATGGACCTGTTCGGACAAACAGACGTACGGACGAACAGACAAACGGACGAACAGACGCACGGACGAACAGATGGACGGCCGAACAATCGCACGAAATAGCAGACGCATGGACTTACAGACGAACCGAAAAACCTTATTTACGTCATTTTAACGAGATATGATCGAAAATATATTTGATAAAGGAAAATTCCCCGAAATTTTAATTTTTTCCGTCTATTTTTACCTTAATTTTGATATTTTTTCGAGATAAGAACAAAAAATTTTCAAAACGGATAATGTCACCGATATTTCAATTTTTTCCTATATTCTGCCCCTAATATCGTCATTTTATCGAGGTTTGATAGAAAAAACTTCAAAAACGGATAATTTCTCCGATATCTACATTTTTTTCCTCTATTTTGCACTGATTTTCGTCATTTAATCAAGATATGGTCGAAAATATTTTCGGAGAAAGATAATTTCACTGAAATTTAAATTTTTTTCTTCTGTTCTGCCCTTATAGTCGTCATTTTATCGAGGTATGATCGAAAAAAGGTTCGAAAACGGATCTGTTCGGAAAAACAAACGTATGGACGAACAGACGAACGGATGAACAGACGCAGGAACGAAGATACGCACGGACGAACAGACGCTCGGACGAACAGATGCACGGACGAACAAACACCCGGACGAAAATATGAAAGGACGAACAGTCGCACGGAAGAACAGATGCATGGACGAACAGACGAATGGACTAACCTTATTTTCGTCATTTTATCGCGGTATGATCGAAAAAAGGTAAAAAACGGATAATTTCAGGGATATTTCAATTCTGTTCCACTATTTTGCCAATTATTTCGTCAAATTAGTTAGGCATGATAGAAAAAAGATCATAATCGAATAGTTTCCCCGAAATTTCAATTATTTTCCTCTATTTTGCCTTTATTTTTGTCAGTTTCTCGAGGTATGATCGAATAATGGTTCGAAAATGGATCTGTTTGGACAAACAGACGTAAGGCCGATCAGACACGGACGAACAGACGCAAATACGAACAGGCGCACGAACGAACAGACGCACGGATGTACAGACGCACAGACGAACAGACACAAGGACGAAAAGACGCAAGGACGAACAGACGCACGGACGAACAGACGAACGGAAGAACAGACGCACGGACTAAAAGACGCACGGACGAACCATGTTTTCGTCAGTTTATCGAGGTATGATCTAAAAAAGGTAAAAAACGAATGAATTCACAATATTTCAATCTTGTTCCTATATTTACCCCTTATTTTTCGTCATTTTAGAGAGGTATGATCGAAAAAAGTTTCGAGAATGGATAATTTCACCGAAATTTCCATTTTTATCCACTATTTCGCCCTTATGTTCGTTATTTTTTCAAGTAATGATCGAAAAAAGGTTCGAAAACGGATTTATGTTCAGACAAATAGATGTTAGGTCGATCAGACGCACGGATGAACAGACGCAAGGACGAGCAGACACACGGACGAACAGATGCACGGACGAACAGATGCACGGACGAACAGACGCACGGACGAGTTGACGCACGGAAGAACGGAAGTTGGAACGAAAAGACGCACGGACAAACAGACGCACGGACGAACAGACGCACGGACGAGCAGACGCACGGACGAACAGACGCACGGACGAACAGACGCAAGGATGAACAGACGCTCGGATGAACAGATGGAAGTACGAACAGTCGCACGGACAAACAGACGCACGGACGAACAGACGCACGGACGAACAGACGCACGGACAAACAGACGCACGGACGAACAGACGCACGGATGAACAAACGAACGGACGAACAGATGCACGGACGAACAGACGCACGGAAGAGCAGACGCACGGACGAAAAGACGCACGGACAAAAAGACGCACGGACGAACAGACGCACGGACGAACAGACGCACGGACGAACAGAAGCACGGACGAACAGCCGCACGGATGAACAGACGCACGGACGAACAGACGCATGGATGTACAGACGCACGGACGAAAAGACGCACAGACAAAAAGACGCACGGACGAACAGACGCACGGACGAACAGACGCATGGACGAACAGACGCATGGACGAACAGACGCACGGACGAACAGACGCACGGACGAACAGACGCACGGACTAACAGACGCACGGATGAACAGACGCACGGAAGAACAGACGCACGGACAAACAGACGCACGGACAAACAGACGCACGGACGAACAGACGCATGGACGAACAGACGCGCGAACGAACAGACGCACGGACAAACAGACGCACGGACTAACAGACGCACGGATGATCAGACGCACGGAGGAACAGACGCTCGGACAACCAGACGCACGGAAAACAGACGCACGGACGAACAGACGCACGGACGAAAAGACGCACGGAAGAACAGACGCACGGACGAACAGACGCACGGAGGAACAGACGCACGGAAAACAGACGCACAGACGAACAGACGCACGGACGAACAGACGCACGGACGAACAGACGCAGGGACAAACAGACGTACGGATGAACAGACGCACGGACGCACAGACGCACGGACAAACCTTATTTCCGTCAGTTTATCGAGGTATGATCAAAAAAAGGTAAAAAACGAATGAAATCACTGATATTTCAATCTTCTTCCTATATTTACCCCTTATTTTACGTCACTTTTTGAAAGGTATGGCCGAAAATAGTTTCGAAAATGGATAATTTCACCGAAATTTCAAATTTTATCCACTATTTCGCCCTTATGTTCGTTATTTTTTCACGGACGAACAGACGCACGGACGAGCAAAGGCACGGGCGAACAAATGCACGGACGAACAGACCCATGGATGTACAGACGCACGGACGAAAAGACGCAGAGACAAAAAGACGCACGGAAGAACAGACGCACGGACGAACAGACGCACGGACAAACAGACACACGGCAATCAGACACATGGACGAACAGACGCACGGACGAACAGATGCACGGACGAACAGACGCACGGATGAACAGACGCACGGACGAAAAAACGCACGGACGAAAAAACGCACGGATGAACAGACGCACGGACGAACAGACGCACGGAAGAACAGACGCACGGATTAAAAAACGCACGGACAAGCAGACGTACGGACGAAAAGACGCACGGACGAACAGACGCACGGATGAACAGACGCACAGACGAACAGACGCACGGACAAACAGACGCATGGACGAACTGACGCACGGATGAACAAACGAACGGACGAACAGATGCACGGACGAACAGACGCACGGACGATCAGACGCACGGACGAAAAGACACACGGACGAACAGACGCACGGACAAACTAACACATGGACGAACAGACGCATGGACGAACAGATGCACGGACGAACTGACGCAACGACGAACAGACGCACGGACAAACCATATTTTCGTCAGTTTATCGAGGTATGATCTAAAAAAGGTAAAAAACGAATGAATTCACAATATTTCAATCTTGTTCCTATATTTACCCCTTATTTTTCGTCATTTTAGAGAGGTATGTTCGAAAAATGTTTCAATATCGGATAATTTTACAGAAATTTCAATTATTTTCCTCTATTTTGCCATTATTTTCGTCATTTTATCGAGGCATAATCGAAAAAAGCAAATAATCGTATAATTTCACCGAAATTTCAATTATTTTCCTCTATTTTTCACTTATTTTCGTCTTTTTTTCAAGAAACGATTGAAAAAATGTTTTACAATGGACCTGTTCGGACAAACAGACGTACGGACGAACAGACAAACGGACGAACAGACGCACGGACGAACAGATGGACGGCCGAACAATCGCACGAAATAGCAGACGCATGGACTTACAGACGAACCGAAAAACCTTATTTACGTCATTTTAACGAGATATGATCGAAAATATATTTGATAAAGGAAAATTCCCCGAAATTTTAATTTTTTCCGTCTATTTTTACCTTAATTTTGATATTTTTTCGAGATAAGAACAAAAAATTTTCAAAACGGATAATGTCACCGATATTTCAATTTTTTCCTATATTCTGCCCCTAATATCGTCATTTTATCGAGGTTTGATAGAAAAAACTTCAAAAACGGATAATTTCTCCGATATCTACATTTTTTTCCTCTATTATGCACTGATTTTCGTCATTTAATCAAGATATGGTCGAAAATATTTTCGGAGAAAGATAATTTCACTGAAATTTAAATTTTTTTCTTCTGTTCTGCCCTTATAGTCGTCATTTTATCGAGGTATGATCGAAAAAAGGTTCGAAAACGGATCTGTTCGGAAAAACAAACGTATGGACGAACAGACGAACGGATGAACAGACGCAGGAACGAAGATACGCACGGACGAACAGACGCTCGGACGAACAGACGCACGGACGAACAGACGCTCGGACGAACAGACGCACGGACGAACAGATGCACGGACGAACAAACACCCGGACGAACAGATGAAAGGACGAACAGTCGCACGGAAGAACAGATGCATGGACGAACAGACGCATGGACTAACCTTATTTTCGTCATTTTATCGCGGTATGATCGAAAAAAGGTAAAAAACGGATAATTTCAGGGATATTTCAATTCTGTTCCACTATTTTGCCAATTATTTCGTCAAATTAGTTAGGCATGATAGAAAAAAGATCATAATCGAATAGTTTCCCCGAAATTTCAATTATTTTCCTCTATTTTGCCTTTATTTTTGTCAGTTTCTCGAGGTATGATCGAATAATGGTTCGAAAATGGATCTGTTTGGACAAACAGACGTAAGGCCGATCAGACACGGACGAACAGACGCAAATACGAACAGGCGCACGAACGAACAGACGCACGGACGAACAGACACAAGGACAAACAGGTGGACCTACGAACCTTATTTTCGTCGAAATAATTCACCGAAATTTCAATTGTATTCCTCTATTTTGCACTTAATCTTGACATTTTTTGAGTTAAATTTGAAAAAATTTTCGAATGCGGATATTTTCATCGAATTTTCAATTATTTTCCTCTATTATGCCCTTATTTTCGTCATTATTTCAAGGAATGATCGAAAAAAGTTCCAATAACGGATAATTTAACTGAAATTACCATTATTTTCCTCTATTTTGCCATTATTTTCGTCATTTTTTCAAGAAACTATTGAAAAAATGTTTGACAACGGACCTCTCCGGACAAACAGACGTACGGACGAACAGATGATCGGACGAACAGACTCACGGACGACCATACGCACAGACGAACCTTATTTTCGTCATTTTATCGAGGTATGTTCGAAAAAAGGTAAAAAACGGATAATTTCACCGAAATTTCTATTTTTTCCTCTATTCTGCTCTTATTTTCGTCATTATATCGAGGTAGGTTCGAAATTAGTTTCGAAAACGGATAATTTCACCGAAATTTAAATTTTATTCCTCTATTTTGTCATTATATTCATCATTTTATCGGGGCATGATCAAAAAAATGTCAAAAACGTATAATTTCAGCGAAATTTCAATTTTTTTCTCTATTTCACCCATTTTTTCGTCATTTTTTCACGGTATTATTGAAAAAAATGTTTCAAAACTGACCTGTTCAGACAAGTAGACGTACGGACGAACAGAAGAATGGACGAACAGACGCTCGGTCAAACATACGCTCGGACGAAAAGACGCGCGGACAAACAGACGCACGGACGAACAGACACACGGACCAAAAGACCCAAGGACGAACGGACTTACCGCCGAACAGACACACGAAACAACAGACATCCGGTCGTACAGACGCTCGGACGAACAGACACACGGACGAAAAGACGCAAGGACGAACAGACGCACGGACGAACAGACGAACGGAAGAACAGACGCACGGACTAAAAGACGCACGGACGAACCATATTTTCGTCAGTTTATCGAGGTATGATCTAAAAAAGGTAAAAAACGAATGAATTCACAATATTTCAATCTTGTTCCTATATTTACCCCTTATTTTTCGTCATTTTAGAGAGGTATGATCGAAAAAAGTTTCGAGAATGGATAATTTCACCGAAATTTCCATTTTTATCCACTATTTCGCCCTAATGTTCGTTATTTTTTCAAGTAATGATCGAAAAAAGGTTCGAAAACGGATTTATGTTCAGACAAATAGATGTTAGGTCGATCAGACGCACGGATGAACAGACGCAAGGACGAGCAGACACACGGACGAACAGATGCACGGACGAACAGATGCACGGACGAACAGACGCACGGACGAGTTGACGCACGGAAGAACGGAATTTGGAACGAAAAGACGCACGGACAAACAGACGCACGGACGAACAGACGCACGGACGAGCAGACGCACGGACGAACAGACGCACGGAAGAACAGACGCAAGGATGAACAGACGCTCGGATGAACAGATGGAAGTAGGAACAGTCGCACGGACAAACAGACGCACGGACGAACAGACGCACGGACGAACAGACGCACGGACAAACAGACGCACGGACGAACAGACGCACGGACGAACAGAAGCACGGACGAACAGCCGCACGGATGAACAGACGCACGGACGAACAGACGCATGGATGTACAGACGCACGGACGAAAAGACGCACGGACAAAAAGACGCACGGACGAACAGACGCACGGACGAACAGACGCATGGACGAACAGACGCATGGACGAACAGACGCACGGACGAACAGACGCACGGACGAACAGACGCACGGACTAACAGACGCACGGACGAACAGACGCACGGAAGAACAGACGCACGGACAAACAGACGCACGGACAAACAGACGCACGGACGAACAGACGCATGGACGAACAGACGCGCGAACGAACAGACGCACGGACAAACAGACGCACTGACTAACAGACGCACGGATGATCAGACGCACGGAGGAACAGACGCACGGACAACCAGACGCACGGAAAAACAGACGCACGGACGAACAGACGCACGGACGAACAGACGCACGTAAGAACAGACGCACGGACGAACAGACGCACGGAGGAACAGACGCACGGAAAACAGACGCACAGACGAACAGACGCACGGACGAACAGACGCACGGACGAACAGACGCAGGGACAAACAGACGTACGGATGAACAGACGCACGGACGCACAGACGCACGGACAACCTTATTTCCGTCAGTTTATCGAGGTATGATCAAAAAAAGGTAAAAAACGAATGAAATCACCCATATTTCAATCTTCTTCCTATATTTACCCCTTATTTTACGTCACTTTTTGAAAGGTATGGCCGAAAATAGTTTCGAAAATGGATAATTTCACCGAAATTTCAAATTTTATCCACTATTTCGCCCTTATGTTCGTTATTTTTTCACGGACGAACAGACGCACGGACGAGCAAAGGCACGGGTGAACAGATGCACGGACGAACAGACCCATGGATGTACAGACGCACGGACGAAAAGACGCAGAGACAAAAAGACGCACGGACGAACAGACGCACGGACGAACAGACGCACGGAAGAACAGACGCACGGATTAAAAAACGCACGGACAAGCAGACGTACGGACGAAAAGACGCACGGACGAACAGACGCACGGATGAACAGACGCACAGACGAACAGACGCACGGACAAACAGACGCACGGACGAACTGACGCACGGATGAACAAACGAACGGACGAACAGATGCACGGACGAACAGACGCACGGACGATCAGACGCACGGACGAAAAGACACACGGACGAACAGACGCACGGATGAACAGACGCACGGACGAAAAGACACACGGACGAACAGACGCACGGACAAACTAACACATGGACGAACAGACGCATGGACGAACAGATGCACGGACGAACTGACGCAACGACGAACAGACGCACGGACAAACCATATTTTCGTCAGTTTATCGAGGTATGATCTAAAAAAGGTAAAAAAACGAATGAATTCACAATATTTCAATCTTGTTCCTATATTTACCCCTTATTTTTCGTCATTTTAGAGAGGTATGTTCGAAAAATGTTTCAATATCGGATAATTTTACAGAAATTTCAATTATTTTCCTCTATTTTGCCATCATTTTCGTCATTTTATCGAGGCATAATCGAAAAAAGCTAATAATCGTATAATTTCACCGAAATTTCAATTATTTTCCTCTATTTTTCACTTATTTTCGTCTTTTTTTCAAGAAACGATTGAAAAAATGTTTTACAATGGACCTGTTCGGACAAACAGACGTACGGACGAACAGACAAATGGACGAACAGACGCACGGACGAACAGATGGACGGCCGAACAATCGCACGAAATAGCAGACGCATGGACTTACAGACGAACCGAAAAACCTTATTTACGTCATTTTAACGAGATATGATCGAAAATATATTTGATAAAGGAAAATTCCCCGAAATTTTAATTTTTTCCGTCTATTTTTACCTTAATTTTGATATTTTTTCGAGATAAGAACAAAAAATTTTCAAAACGGATAATGTCACCGATATTTCAATTTTTTCCTATATTCTGCCCCTAATATCGTCATTTTATCGAGGTTTGATAGAAAAAACTTCAAAAACGGATAATTTCTCCGATATCTACATTTTTTTCCTCTATTTTGCACTGATTTTCGTCATTTAATCAAGATATGGTAGAAAATATTTTCGGAGAAAGATAATTTCACTGAAATTTAAATTTTTTTCTTCTGTTCTGCCCTTATAGTCGTCATTTTATCGAGGTATGATCGAAAAAAGGTTCGAAAACGGATCTGTTCGGAAAAACAAACGTATGGACGAACAGACGAACGGATGAACAGACGCAGGAACGAAGATACGCACGGACGAACAGACGCTCGGACGAACAGACGCACGGACGAACAGACGCTCGGACGAACAGACGCACGGACGAACAGATGCACGGACGAACAAACACCCGGACGAACAGATGAAAGGACGAACAGTCGCACGGAAGAACAGATGCATGGACGAACAGACGCATGGACTAACCTTATTTTCGTCATTTTATCGCGGTATGATCGAAAAAAGGTAATAAACGGATAATTTCAGGGATATTTCAATTCTGTTCCACTATTTTGCCAATTATTTCGTCAAATTAGTTAGGCATGATAGAAAAAAGATCATAATCGAATAGTTTCCCCGAAATTTCAATTATTTTCCTCTATTTTGCCTTTATTTTTGTCAGTTTCTCGAGGTATGATCGAATAATGGTTCGAAAATGGATCTGTTTGGACAAACAGACGTAAGGCCGATCAGACACGGACGAACAGACGCAAATACGAACAGGCGCACGAACGAACAGACGCACGGACGAACAGACGCAAGGACAAACAGGTGGACCTACGAACCTTATTTTCGTCGAAATAATTCACCGAAATTTCAATTGTATTCCTCTATTTTGCACTTAATCTTGACATTTTTTGAGTTAAATTTGAAAAAATTTTCGAATGCGGATATTTTCATCGAATTTTCAATTATTTTCCTCTATTTTGCCCTTATTTTCGTCATTATTTCAAGGAATGATCGAAAAAAGTTCCAATAACGGATAATTTAACTGAAATTACCATTATTTTCCTCTATTTTGCCATTATTTTCGTCATTTTTTCAAGAAACTATTGAAAAAATGTTTGACAACGGACCTCTCCGGACAAACAGACGTACGGACGAACAGATGATCGGACGAACAGACTCACGGACGACCATACAAACAGACGAACCTTATTTTCGTCATTTTATCGAGGTATGTTCGAAAAATGGTAAAAAACGGATAATTTCACCGAAATTTCTATTTATTTCTCTATTCTGCTCTTATTTTCGTCATTATATCGAGGTAGGTTCGAAATTAGTTTCGAAAACGGATAATTTCACCGAAATTTAAATTTTATTCCTCTATTTTGTCATTATATTCATCATTTTATCGGGGCATGATCAAAAAAATGTCAAAAACATATAATTTCAGCGAAATTTCAATTTTTTTCTCTATTTCACCCATTTTTTCGTCATTTTTTCACGGTATTATTGAAAAAAAAGTTTTAAAAACTGACCTGTTCTGACAAGCAGACGTACGGACGAACAGAAGAATGGACGAACAGACGCTCGATCAAACATAGGCACGGACGAAAAGACGCGCGGACAAACAGACGCACGGACGAACAGACACGCAGACCAAAAGACCCAAGGACGAACGGACTTACCGCCGAATAGACGCACGAAACAACAGACATCCGGTCGTTCAGACGCACGGACGAACAGACGCTCGGACGAACAGACGCACAGACGAACAGATGCATGGACGAACAAACACCCGGACGAACAGATGAAAGGACGAACAGTCGCACGGAAGAACAGATGCATGGACGAACAGACGCATGGACTAACCTTATTTTCGTCAGTTTATCGAGGTATGATCTAAAAAAGGTAAAAAACGAATGAATTCACAATATTTCAATCTTGTTCCTATATTTACCCCTTATTTTTCGTCATTTTAGAGAGGTAAGCTCGAAAAATGTTGCAATATCGGATAATTTTACAGAAATTTCAATTATTTTCCTCTATTTTGCCATTATTTTCGTCATTTTATCGAGGCATAATCGAAAAAAGCAAATAATCGTATAATTTCACCGAAATTTCAATTATTTTCCTCTATTTTTCACTTATTTTCGTCTTTTTTTCAAGAAACGATTGAAAAAATGTTTTACAATGGACCTGTTCGGACAAACAGACGTACGGACGAACAGACAAACGGACGAACAGACGCACGGACGAACAGATGGACGGCCGAACAATCGCACGAAATAGCAGACGCATGGACTAACAGACGAACCGAAAAACCTTATTTACGTCATTTTAACGAGATATGATCGAAAATATATTTGATAAAGGAAAATTCCCCGAAATTTTAATTTTTTCCGTC
This sequence comes from Sympetrum striolatum, assembly GCA_947579665.1. Lineage (NCBI taxonomy): Eukaryota > Metazoa > Arthropoda > Insecta > Odonata > Libellulidae > Sympetrum > Sympetrum striolatum. Next base: position 60,452,262 of record OX388351.1, read on the forward strand.
TATTTTTACCTTAATTTTGACATTTTTTCGAGATAAGAACAAAAAATTTTCAAAACGGATAATGTCACCGATATTTCAATTTTTTCCTATATTCTGCCAATAATATCGTCATTTTATCGAGGTTTGATAGAAAAAACTTCAAAAACGGATAATTTCTCCGATATCTACATTTTTTTCCTCTATTTAGCCAAGATTTTCGTCATTTAATCAAGATATGGTCGAAAATATTTTCGGAGAAAGATAATTTCACTGAAATTTAAATTTTTTTCTTCTGTTCTATCCTTATAGTCGTCATTTTATCGAGGTATGATCGAAGAAAGGTTCGAAAACGGATCTGTTCGGAAAAACAAACGTATGGACGAACAGACGAACGGATGAACAGACGCAGGAACAAAGATACGCACGGACGAACAGACGCACGGACGAACAGATGCACGGACGAACAAACACCCGGACGAACAAACACCCGGACGAACAGATGAAAGGACGAACAGTCGCACGCAAGAACAGATGCATGGACGAACAGACGAATGGACTAACCTTATTTTTGTCATTTTATCGCGGTATGATCGAAATAAGGTAAAAAACGGATAATTTCAGGGATATTTCAATTCTGTTCCACTATTTTGCCAATTATTTCGTCAAATTAGTTAGGCATGATAGAAAAAAGATCATAATCGAATAGTTTCCCTGAAATTTCAATTATTTTCCTCTATTTTCCCTTTATTTTTGTCAGTTTCTCGAGGTATGATCGAATAATGGTTCGAAAATGGATCTGTTTGGACAAACAGACGTAAGGCCGATCAGACACGGACGAACAGACGCAAATACGAACAGGCGCACGAACGAACAGACGCACGGATGTACAGACGCACAGACGAACAGACGCACGGACAAACAGACGCATGGACGAAATGACGCACGGATGAACAAACGAACGGACGAACAGATGCACGGACGAACAGACGCACGGACGATCAGACGCACGGACGAAAAGACACACGGACGAACAGACGCACGGATGAACAGACGCACGGACGAAAAGGCGCAGAGACAAAAAGACGCACGGACGAACAGACGCACGGACGAACAGACGCACGGACAAACAGACACACGGCAATCAGACACATGGACGAACAGACGCACGGACGAACAGATGCACGGACGAAAAGACGCACGGACGAACAGACGCAGGGACAAACAGACGCACGGATGAACAGACGCACGGACGCACAGACGCACGGACAAACCTTATTTCCGTCAGTTTATCGAGGTATGATCAAAAAAGGTAAAAAACGAATGAAATCACCGATATTTCAATCTTCTTCCTATATTTACCCCTTATTTTACGTCACTTTTTGAAAGGTATGGCCGAAAATAGTTTCGAAAATGGATAATTTCACCGAAATTTCAAATTTTATCCACTATTTCGCCCTTATGTTCGTTATTTTTTCACGGACGAACAGACGCACGGACGAGCAAAGGCACGGGCGAACAGATGCACGGACGAACAGACGCATGGATGTACAGACGCACGGACGAAAAGACGCAGAGACAAAAAGACGCACGGACGAACAGACGCACGGACGAACAGACGCACGGACAAACAGACACACGGCAATCAGACACATGGACGAACAGACGCACGGACGAACAGATGCACGGACGAACAGACGCACGGATGAACAGACGCACGGACGAAAAAACGCACGGACGAAAAAACGCACGGGTGAACAGACGCACGGACGAACAGACGCACGGAAGAACAGACGCACGGATTAAAAAACGCACGGACAAGCAGACGTACGGACGAAAAGACGCACGGACGAACAGACGCACGGATGAACAGACGCACAGACGAACAGACGCACGGACAAACAGACGCATGGACGAACTGACGCACGGATGAACAAACGAACGGACGAACAGATGCACGGACGAACAGACGCACGGACGATCAGACGCACGGACGAAAAGACACACGGACGAACAGACGCACGGACAAACTAACACATGGACGAACAGACGCATGGACGAACAGATGCACGGACGAACTGACGCAACGACGAACAGACGCACGGACAAACCATATTTTCGTCAGTTTATCGAGGTATGATCTAAAAAAGGTAAAAAACGAATGAATTCACAATATTTCAATCTTGTTCCTATATTTACCCCTTATTTTTCGTCATTTTAGAGAGGTATGTTCGAAAAATGTTTCAATATCGGATAATTTTACAGAAATTTCAATTATTTTCCTCTATTTTGCCATTATTTTCGTCATTTTATCGAGGCATAATCGAAAAAAGCAAATAATCGTATAATTTCACCGAAATTTCAATTATTTTCCTCTATTTTTCACTTATTTTCGTCTTTTTTTCAAGAAACGATTGAAAAAATGTTTTACAATGGACCTGTTCGGACAAACAGACGTACGGACGAACAGACAAACGGACGAACAGACGCACGGACGAACAGATGGACGGCCGAACAATCGCACGAAATAGCAGACGCATGGACTTACAGACGAACCGAAAAACCTTATTTACGTCATTTTAACGAGATATGATCGAAAATATATTTGATAAAGGAAAATTCCCCGAAATTTTAATTTTTTCCGTCTATTTTTACCTTAATTTATATATTTTTTCGAGATAAGAACAAAAAATTTTCAAAACGGATAATGTCACCGATATTTCAATTTTTTCCTATATACTGCCCCTAATATCGTCATTTTATCGAGGTTTGATAGAAAAAACTTCAAAAACGGATAATTTCTCCGATATCTACATTTTTTTCCTCTATTTTGCACTGATTTTCGTCATTTAATCAAGATATGGTCGAAAATATTTTCGGAGAAAGATAATTTCACTGAAATTTAAATTTTTTTCTTCTGTTCTGCTCTTATAGTCGTCATTTTATCGAGGTATGATCGAAAAAAGGTTCGAAAACGGATCTGTTCGGAAAAACAAACGTATGGACGAACAGACGAACGGATGAACAGACGCAGGAACGAAGATACGCACGGACGAACAGACGCTCGGACGAACAGACGCACGGACGAACAGACGCTCGGACGAACAGACGCACGGACGAACAGATGCACGGACGAACAAACACCCGGACGAACAGATGAAAGGACGAACAGTCGCACGGAAGAACAGATGCATGGACGAACAGACGCATGGACTAACCTTATTTTCGTCATTTTATCGCGGTATGATCGAAAAAAGGTAAAAAACGGATAATTTCAGGGATATTTCAATTCTGTTCCACTATTTTGCCAATTATTTCGTCAAATTAGTTAGGCATGATAGAAAAAAGATCATAATCGAATAGTTTCCCCGAAATTTCAATTATTTTCCTCTATTTTGCCTTTATTTTTGTCAGTTTCTCGAGGTATGATCGAATAATGGTTCGAAAATGGATCTGTTTGGACAAACAGACGTAAGGCCGATCAGACACGGACGAACAGACGCAAATACGAACAGGCGCACGAACGAACAGACGCACGGACGAACAGACGCAAGGACAAACAGGTGGACCTACGAACCTTATTTTCGTCGAAATAATTCACCGAAATTTCAATTGTATTCCTCTATTTTGCACTTAATCTTGACATTTTTTGAGTTAAATTTGAAAAAATTTTCGAATGCGGATATTTTCATCGAATTTTCAATTATTTTCCTCTATTTTGCCCTTATTTTCGTCATTATTTCAAGGAATGATCGAAAAAAGTTCCAATAACGGATAATTTAACTGAAATTACAATTATTTTCCTCTATTTTGCCATTATTTTCGTCATTTTTTCAAGAAACGATTGAAAAAATGTTTGACAACGGACCTCTCCGGACAAACAGACGTACGGACGAACAGATGATCGGACGAACAGACTCACGGACGACCATACGCACAGACGAACCTTATTTTCGTCATTTTATCGAGGTATGTTCGAAAAAAGGTAAAAAACGGATAATTTCACCGAAATTTCTATTTTTTCCTCTATTCTGCTCTTATTTTCGTCATTATATCGAGGTAGGTTCGAAATTAGTTTCGAAAACGGATAATTTCACCGAAATTTAAATTTTATTCCTCTATTTTGTCATTATATTCATCATTTTATCGGGGCATGATCAAAAAAGTGTCAAAAACGTATAATTTCAGCGAAATTTCAATTTTTTTCTCTACTTCACCCATTTTTTCGTCATTTTTTCACGGTATTATTGAAAAAAATGTTTCAAAACTGACCTGTTCTGACAAGCAGACGTACGGACGAACAGAAGAATGGACGAACAGACGCTCGGTCAAACATACGCACGGACGAAAAGACGCGCGGACAAACAGACGCACGGACGAACAGACACACGGACCAAAAGACCCAAGGACGAACGGACTTACCGCCGAACAGACGCACGAAACAACAGACATCCGGTCGTACAGACGCTCGGACGAACAGACACACGGACGAAAAGACGCAAGGACGAACAGACGCGCGGACGAACAGACGAACGGAAGAACAGACGCACGGACTAAAAGACGCACGGACGAACCATATTTTCGTCAGTTTATCGAGGTATGATCTAAAAAAGGTAAAAAACGAATGAATTCAAAATATTTCAATCTTGTTCCTATATTTACCCCTTATTTTTCGTCATTTTAGAGAGGTATGATCGAAAAAAGTTTCGAGAATGGATAATTTCACCGAAATTTCCATTTTTATCCACTATTTCGCCCTTATGTTCGTTATTTTTTCAAGTAATGATCGAAAAAAGGTTCGAAAACGGATTTATGTTCAGACAAATAGATGTTAGGTCGATCAGACGCACGGATGAACAGACGCAAGGACGAGCAGACACACGGACGAACAGATGCACGGACGAACAGATGCACGGACGAACAGACGCACGGACGAGTTGACGCACGGAAGAACGGAAGTTGGAACGAAAAGACGCACGGACAAACAGACGCACGGACGAACAGACGCACGGACGAGCAGACGCACGGACGAACAGACGCACGGAAGAACAGACGCAAGGATGAACAGACGCTCGGATGAACAGATGGAAGTACGAACAGTCGCACGGACAAACAGACGCACGGACGAACAGACGCACGGACGAACAGACGCACGGACAAACAGACGCACGGACGAACAGACGCACGGATGAACAAACGGACGGACGAACAGATGCACGGACGAACAGACGCACGGAAGAGCAGACGCACGGACGAAAAGACACACGGACAAACAGACGAAGGAACGAACAGAAGCACGGACGAACAGCCGCACGGATGAACAGACGCACGGACGAACAGACGCATGGATGTACAGACGCACGGACGAAAAGACGCACGGACAAAAAGACGCACGGACGAACAGACGCACGGGCGAACAGACGCACGGACGAACAGAAGCACGGACGAACATCCGCACGGATGAACAGACGCACGGACGAACAGACGCATGGATGTACAGACGCACGTACGAAAAGACGCACGGACAAAAAGACGCACGGACGAACAGACGCACGGACGAACAGACGCATGGACGAACAGACGCATGGACGAACAGACGCACGGACGAACAGACGCACGGACGAACAGACGCACGGACTAACAGACGCACGGACGAACAGACGCACGGAAGAACAGACGCACGGACAAACAGACGCACGGACAAACAGACGCACGGACGAACAGACGCACGGACGAACAGACGCACGGACGAACAGACGCACGGACGACCAGACACACGTAAGAATAGACGCACGAACGAAAAGACGCACGGACAAACAGACGCACGTGTTAGAAAGGAAAATCATCTATGACGTCACGCGGAGTAATACGTCAGGATACGTCGGTCGAGAGTACGCCGCCTACGGTTGCGGATAGACAACTAGCGCCACGTGTGGACGAGGGAGTGAGGCATTACAGTACGGGACAGACGGACTGACCCACGGACGAACAGACGCAGGGACAAACAGACGCACGGACAAGCAGACGTACGGACGAAAAGACGCACGGACGAACAGACGCACGGATGAACAGACGCACAGACGAACAGACGCACGGACAAACAGACGCATGGACGAAATGACGCACGGATGAACAAACGAACGGACGAACAGATGCACGGACGAACAGACGCACGGACGATCAGACGCACAGATGAACAGACGCACGGACGAAAAGACGCAGAGACAAAAAGACGCACGGACGAACAGACGCACGGACGAACAGACGCACGGACAAACAGACACACGGCAATCAGACACATGGACGAACAGACGCACGGACGAACAGATGCACGGACGATCAGACGCACGGACAAACAGACGCAGGGACAAACAGACGCACGGATGAACAGACGCACGGACGCACAGACGCACGGACAAACCTTATTTCCGTCAGTTTATCGAGGTATGATCCAAAAAAGGTAAAAAACGAATGAAATCACCGATATTTCAATCTTCTTCCTATATTTACCCCTTATTTTACGTCACTTTTTGAAAGGTATGGCCGAAAATAGTTTCGAAAATGGATAATTTCACCGAAATTTCAAATTTTATCCACTATTTCGCCCTTATGTTCGTTATTTTTTCACGGACGAACAGACGCACGGACGAGCAAAGGCACGGGCGAACAGATGCACGGACGAACAGACGCATGGATGTACAGACGCACGGACGAAAAGACGCAGCGACAAAAAGACGCACGGACGAACAGACGCACGGACGAACAGACGAACGGACAAACAGACACACGGCAATCAGACACATGGACGAACAGACGCACGGACGAACAGATGCACGGACGAACAGACGCACGGACGAAAAAACGCACGGACGAAAAAACGCACGGGTGAACAGACGCACGGACGAACAGACGCACGGAAGAACAGACGCACGGATTAAAAAACGCACGGACAAGCAGACGTACGGACGAAAAGACGCACGGACGAACAGACGCACGGATGAACAGACGCACAGACGAACAGACGCACGGACAAACAGACGCATGGACGAACTGACGCACGGATGAACAAACGAACGGACGAACAGATGCACGGACGAACAGACGCACGGACGATCAGACGCACGGACGAAAAGACACACGGACGAACAGACGCACGGACAAACTAACACATGGACGAACAGACGCATGGACGAACAGATGCACGGACGAACTGACGCAACGACGAACAGACGCACGGACAAACCATATTTTCGTCAGTTTATCGAGGTATGATCTAAAAAAGGTAAAAAACGAATGAATTCACAATATTTCAATCTTGTTCCTATATTTACCCCTTATTTTTCGTCATTTTAGAGAGGTATGTTCGAAAAATGTTTCAATATCGGATAATTTTACAGAAATTTCAATTATTTTCCTCTATTTTGCCATTATTTTCGTCATTTTATCGAGGCATAATCGAAAAAAGCAAATAATCGTATAATTTCACCGAAATTTCAATTATTTTCCTCTATTTTTCACTTATTTTCGTCTTTTTTTCAAGAAACGATTGAAAAAATGTTTTACAATGGACCTGTTCGGACAAACAGACGTACGGACGAACAGACAAACGGACGAACAGACGCACGGACGAACAGATGGACGGCCGAACAATCGCACGAAATAGCAGACGCATGGACTTACAGACGAACCGAAAAACCTTATTTACGTCATTTTAACGAGATATGATCGAAAATATATTTGATAAAGGAAAATTCCCCGAAATTTTAATTTTTTCCGTCTATTTTTACCTTAATTTTGATATTTTTTCGAGATAATAACAAAAAATTTTCAAAACGGATAATGTCACCGATATTTCAATTTTTTCCTATATTCTGCCCCTAATATCGTCATTTTATCGAGGTTTGATAGAAAAAACTTCAAAAACGGATAATTTCTCCGATATCTACATTTTTTTCCTCTATTTTGCACTGATTTTCGTCATTTAATCAAGATATGGTAGAAAATATTTTCGGAGAAAGATAATTTCACTGAAATTTAAATTTTTTTCTTCTGTTCTGCCCTTATAGTCGTCATTTTATCGAGGTATGATCGAAAAAAGGTTCGAAAACGGATCTGTTCGGAAAAACAAACGTATGGACGAACAGACGAACGGATGAACAGACGCAGGAACGAAGATACGCACGGACGAACAGACGCTCGGACGAACAGACGCACGGACGAACAGACGCTCGGACGAACAGACGCACGGACGAACAGATGCACGGACGAACAAACACCCGGACGAACAGATGAAAGGACGAACAGTCGCACGGAAGAACAGATGCATGGACGAACAGACGCATGGACTAACCTTATTTTCGTCATTTTATCGCGGTATGATCGAAAAAAGGTAAAAAACGGATAATTTCAGGGATATTTCAATTCTGTTCCACTATTTTGCCAATTATTTCGTCAAATTAGTTAGGCATGATAGAAAAAAGATCATAATCGAATAGTTTCCCCGAAATTTCAATTATTTTCCTCTATTTTGCCTTTATTTTTGTCAGTTTCTCGAGGTATGATCGAATAATGGTTCGAAAATGGATCTGTTTGGACAAACAGACGTAAGGCCGATCAGACACGGACGAACAGACGCAAATACGAACAGGCGCACGAACGAACAGACGCACGGACGAACAGACGCAAGGACAAACAGGTGGACCTACGAACCTTATTTTCGTCGAAATAATTCACCGAAATTTCAATTGTATTCCTCTATTTTGCACTTAATCTTGACATTTTTTGAGTTAAATTTGAAAAAATTTTCGAATGCGGATATTTTCATCGAATTTTCAATTATTTTCCTCTATTTTGCCCTTATTTTCGTCATTATTTCAAGGAATGATCGAAAAAAGTTCCAATAACGGATAATTTAACTGAAATTACAATTATTTTCCTCTATTTTGCCATTATTTTCGTCATTTTTTCAAGAAACGATTGAAAAAATGTTTGACAACGGACCTCTCCGGACAAACAGACGTACGGACGAACAGATGATCGGACGAACAGACTCACGGACGACCATACGCACAGACGAACCTTATTTTCGTCATTTTATCGAGGTATGTTCGAAAAAAGGTAAAAAACGGATAATTTCACCGAAATTTCTATTTTTTCCTCTATTCTGCTCTTATTTTCGTCATTATATCGAGGTAGGTTCGAAATTAGTTTCGAAAACGGATAATTTCACCGAAATTTAAATTTTATTCCTCTATTTTGTCATTATATTCATCAATTTATCGGGGCATGATCAAAAAAATGTCAAAAACGTATAATTTCAGCGAAATTTCAATTTTTTTCTCTATTTCACCCATTTTTTCGTCATTTTTTCACGGTATTATTGAAAAAAATGTTTCAAAACTGACCTGTTCTGACAAGCAGACGTACGGACTGTGGCAATTTCGTCGATTATTTCGTGCCGACGTGACGGCGTGACCGGAGTGACCAGAGTGAATCTGACTTATGGTGACTTAGGGTGGCGAAGGGTGGCGCCTCTGACTCCTGTTCGCTTTTTATGCCAAATGGTGGAAGAATACAAAATCTTTGCCAAGAGTCAAAAGTTCGAACGGAGATTATTCCGCGGTTACGTGTGAAAGGCGTGCCAGCCAGCCTGTCCCGTTCACTGTGTGACCGTGAACTCAAGGGCGAGTCTAGATTGGTTCTGGTGTGAGAAGTTGGGGCTGCTCGAAGAGACTTTTGCTAAGAGACTTCTTGAAGAAGGTTGTTGTGAGGAGAGAATGTTTCGACGTCTTGTGAATTCGGAGTCTTCCCGAATCGACGTTCGTATTGGGTGATTTTGTACTAATTGTAAATGAGCAGTTCAATTTAAAGTGTTATTTTGTTGTATGATATTGTTTGACCTCTTAATATTATTACTTATTATATTTATGGTTGAAACTCATTCTTTGATTGATTTTCCGATGTTTGATATCCCGAGCTGATTGCTGTTCAGAGTAGTTATTGAGTTACCGAATATTTTTCAGTTCTTTCCGAGTACAGAAAAATAAGGTGGCACAAATTGGTAGCAGAGCGTGGTTTGATTCACAACTCTGTTCTTGCAAAATTGCTTTTATCGACATCTTATGGACTCTGTTCGTGAGTATTCCTTCTTGATTCTTTGACATGTTGTTATTTCGTATCTTCACTGCTGACGTTCTTGATTTTTTCTAATTGCGCTCCAATTGTAAGTATTGTTTCGTGTTAATGCCACCTCCTAATCCTTACGCCAAAGGTTATTTAAGTTCCTCTAAAGATCGTCGTAATCGAGGTAGTTCTCGAGAGATTGCCAATATGGAAACTGCAACGCAAGCGTCCTCGGAAGATTATTCCGCTAATTCCATTAAGTTGGATTCTGTCAAGTTATTACTTTCGGATATTCTTCCCTTGGCAAACGTCGAATCCGAAAACTTGTTCAATTTTTTGAGTTCGGTCATTCATGTCTCTGATTTATCGCTAATTCCATTTGATTTGCTTATGATATATCTTACGTCGAAATTACCTGCTAATTTTCGGATGTTTTGGTTTTCTGCTATTCAGAGGAAATTATCTTTTCAAATGCTGGCCTCTGAAATTTGGCAAGAGTTTGTAAGTTCTCGCGAATACGAACGCTTGATTGCAGCTAAAGTTAAACGTTATCAAATGCCATCCGAGCCTCCCTTGGAGTTTTTAAATGTTGTAACTGTTTCGGCAAAGGTTTTGGGGTTGTCTTTATCTGATATTGAGCTCGTTTCTATTGTTCTCGATGGAGTAAATCCTCTCACACGAAGTACGTTCGTTTTCCGAAGTAAGCCTACTAATCTTTTAGAATTGAAGCAATTATTGTCGTACGCCTCGAAGCAGCTGATGGATTTCGCTAATTATTCGGCTACTTTCAACCCCAATTCGCCACGTGCAATCACTTGTACTTTTTGCAATCGTCAAGGTCATACTTTTGGCAATTGTCGTCAGCGAAGACGAAAATCGAATTCGAATCGGCCGGCAATTACTATGTTCCATGCTACAGATTCTTTGTCTCCTGCTTTGCCAATTGTTAAGGTGACAATTGGTAATCATTCTCTTGAAGCCTTGATCGATTCTGGTTCTACTTATTCGCTGATTGATGTTAATTCTTGTAACAATTTACAGTTACGTTCGGTTAAAACTCTTCAGTCCCCAATTCAAATTCGAGGCCTTGGAGGAACCACATTTACGTTAACTCAGCAAATTAAGGTGAAGGTCAAGGTCAGCTCATTCTCTTGGAGCCATTATTTCTACCTTGTTGACTTGCCATTTCCAGTACTAATTGGTAGGGATTTTATGTTAAAAACTAGAATGATCTTAGGCCATAACTATTTCACTTTTCAGTCTGATCCCACTCAAATAATCCCCTTCATTGATAGGCAGCTTGAGAACGGTTCACGAGATACTGCTCACCCGGTGCTAAGCTCAAGCTCTTCCGTTAAAAGGGATTCCCCTGCATTATCTACCAATCTGGGATCGAACAAACTGGTGAACTCATGCTCCCCTTCTGATAATTCTGATATTCCACAGGACGTGGTGCAACTTATTAATGAATTTCCAGACGTCATTACTACCAAACTTGGGTCTACTGGTGTAATGGCTTATGAAATCCAGCTTACAGATACCACTCCTGTGAGGTCGCATCCATTTTCTTTGCCTCCAGCCAAAGCCAAGATCCTACAAGATTCTGTATCATCTCTGATTCAGCAAGGTGTGGTTGAGGCCTCCACATCTCAATGGGCTTCACCGGCTTTTCTTATTCCTAAGAGGGATAAAGGTTGGAGATTGGTGGTGGATTACCGAAAATTAAATGGAAAAGTACAGGTAGACCCCTATCCAACTCCTTCGGTAGAACATGCATGTCAATACCTGTCCGAGGCTAAAATATTTTCTATTCTTGATCTAAATTCTGCCTTTAATCAGATACCTTTGAGTGAGTCTTCTAAGAAATATACTGCTTTTGTAACGCCTTTCGGTCTCTTTCAATACACCAGATTGCCTTTTGGATTTGTCAATTCTCCACAAGTTTTCACTCGTTTAATGGATCTTGTTCTTGGTGATTTGAAATATAATTGTGTTTATCCTTATATTGATGATCTTTGTATATTTTCAAAGGACATCAGCTCTCATTTAGTCCATCTGAGAGCTGTACTCCAAAAACTGCGAGACGCTGGGCTAACTCTTCATCCAGGAAAAATGAAGCTGTGTCAAAATTCTATTTCATTTCTTGGGCATGTTCTTCGAGGAGGATGTCTCCATATTGACCCGGAAAGAGTTAGACCCATTCAGAATGTTCCTGTTCCGCTAAATCTTCAGCAAGTGTCCAGATTTCTAGGTATGGCAGGTTTTTATTCTAAATTTATTCCTGGCTATGCGGAGATTGCCCACCCTCTAAATCAACTCAAGAAAAAAGATGCAAGGTTTGTGTGGTCTACTGTTCACAATGACGCCTTCAATAAATTAAAAAATGCTTTAGCCAACCCTCCTGTATTATCAATGCCTTGTTTCACTCGTGATTTCCATTTATTTGTCGATGCCAGTAATGTGGCTCTTGGTGCAGTTCTAAATCACCATATTGATGGGAAATACTGTCCTGTGGCATATGCTAGTAGAACTTTAAATCCACATGAACAGAAGCTAACTGCATATGAATTGGAATGCATGGCATGTATCTGGGGTATTGAAAAATTTAAAGATTATTTACAATTTAGACCTTTCCATTTGTATACAGACAATGGGGCTTTAACCTGGCTGTTTAATCATCCAAAGCAATTGGGAAAAATTGCTAGGATGGTTTTAAAATTATCTTCTTATAAGTTTACAATACATCATATTAAGGCTAATTTAAATAAACCAGCAGATTGTCTCTCCAGAATTCAGGTACAAGAGTCTGCTACTTCTTGTTTTTTACATAAGCTACCTATGTCTTTTGTTGATATTAGAACCCACCAAAATAATGATCCTTACTGTGTACCACTTATTAATAAATTAACTAATGATGGACTTAAGTTAGTTAAAGAAAATGGGATTTCTTTTGCTCTAAAGAATAATCTATTGTGTTCTAAAGTTAGTAAGGCTAAAAACTTTAGAGTTGTTGTTCCTGTTGTCATTAGACCAATGTTATTCCAATATTTCCATTCTTTACCTAGTTCGGGGCATTTAGGCATATTTAAGACTGTCCAAAAAATATCCCAGAGTTATTGGTGGCCAAACTTTAAGACTGAGATCACTGAAATGGTTAAAAGATGTTCGGTATGTCAGATAACAAAGCCCAGAAATGTTCTTTCTTCTGGTGTATTATCTTCTCAGCCTATTACCAACCCTTGGGAGAGAATTTTCATTGACTTCGTGGGTCCCCTTCCTCGATCCAAATCAGGAAATTGTTATATTTTTACAGTAATTGATGGTTTTTCTAAATTTGTTTTCCTTGAATCTGTGAGAGATGCTTCATCCAAAAGTGCAATACATGTGTTATTTCATAATTTGTTCTCAAAATTTGGCTATCCCAAATATATTGTGTCTGATAATGCTACTGCTTTTACCTCGTCTGCCTTTAAAGATGCTTGCTTCAAAGTTGGGATTAAAATAGTACATACAGCCCCTTACTATCCCTGTCCTAATCTGGTTGAAAGAGTTCATAGAAATCTGCGTTTTGCACTGTCTGCCTATTGTACGCTTTCTCATAAAATCTGGGATGAATTTCTGGGAGATTTGACATTTGCATTTAATACATCAGTTCATGAAAGTACTTTATATTCCCCTGCTAAATTGTTTCTAGGTAGATTGATTCCACATCCCCTAGATAATGTGTGGGACCTACCTAATTGTGTTGTTGATACTTCTTGCTCTGACCGGGATCTCAGGCAGCACTGGACCAAAGCAGTTCAAAATTTAAACAAGGCTCACAAAAGATATGCTGCCTCTTATAACAAATTACATTCAGTGCCACAATTCAAAATAGGGGATTTAGTACTGACTCAAAATCATTCAGTAAGTTCAAAACTGAAGAAAAGAATGTCTAAATTGGAGCCTCTATGGTCAGGACCCTTTTCAATTCTAAGATTTGTTACTCCTGTTACTGTGGTGTTACAGGTTGGGCCTAACAAGGAGAAAATATCACATGTTTCGCAATTAAAAGCATATCATTAATGAAGAGTTGTTTGCCCAATGAGTTCATGCAAATTCACGGTCCTTAAACTTGTTTCTATTCTGTTGTGTCTCTTGGATGTTTTTGTATTTAGTGTTTGACATAATACTGTTAATATTGATAGGTGGCGTAGCAGGATGGGATCTGCATCGCCCGGCAAGATTCTCTTGTCGCAACTACCACCTAACTTTATGTTAGAAATATTTTCTATACACCTTTCGACATTGTGTCAAAGCGAAGTTCTCCGGTACCCTAAATTCCACAATTGGGTATCCGGGCCATATGAGTTCTCTTCTTTGACCTATTTAGCTAACCTGTGTTCTTTTTTTTGGGTTTTGCCCTTGAATAATATTGTAAAGGCAGAGAAGAGACTCTATTCCTGAAAACAGCCCCAGTTTTCAGTTTTACATGGGTTTTGGACCCCTTAGGGACAGATCTATCTGAATTAAGTAATTATTGTATTGTTTGAAGTATATTTATGGCAAATGAAGGCATCACACAGCACAATTATGCTAATTGTTTGACTATGTTTCTAACTAGCTGCTAATTTAATGGAGGACTTGGCATTCATTTAAATGATTTCTTATATTTGTTCTGCTCATTTGGCATTTATTGTAATTGAGTTATTATATTTGTTCTGCTCCTTTGTTAATATTCAAGGACACCATTTGTTATTTTATCTATTGCCCCACATAATTAAATTAATGATAATTCGTAAATAACAAATATTTCTCTGTGTTTTCCAAAGAATCGGGCACCCAATTTTGTAAAATGGAAGTTTTTGTTAATAAACAGAAAAGTCTTTCTGTTGCTCTCTTGTCTTCTTGACTGAAAGTTATTCCAACCCTTTGGAACTCATCTCAGTCCACAATGTTTTCATTTAGTGTAATTTTGGCCCTAATTTCTGGCAAAAAGTGTATTGCCAATAAATATGCCTTCCATTCTATATTTACTAAGGTTATTTTCTGTAATTGCACTACTGCAAAGGGTTTAATCCTGCCAATTATATAATTAATTGATAGTTAAGTTAATAATTATGATATCACATTTATATTTGTTACAATTAATTTCTAAATTGTTGATGCCTAAACAATGTGCTTGGAATATAATGAATCTATAGAGACTGCCACTGGTGTGATATTGTGATCAAGCGACATTGTTATTTCTTTCTGGGCATCATAAAAGAGACAATGCTATTGTGTGCCTAGTTGATGTCCAGTTAACTCAGTTACTTCTTTCTGGCCATCATAATTAAGACAGTGCCATTGTGTTCCCTATTGATAGCCAGTGAACTTATCCCAATTGGCTCAATTAAAGAACTATGAACCCTTCGTTTGTTTGAAAAAAGAAGATGGACATATTTTTTCCAAAAAGCAAGGGGGGATGTGGCAATTTCGTCGATTATTTCGTGCCGACGTGACGGCGTGACCGGAGTGACCAGAGTGAATCTGACTTATGGTGACTTAGGGTGGCGAAGGGTGGCGCCTTCGACTCCTGTTCGCTTTTTATGCCAAATGGTGGAAGAATACAAAATCTTTGCCAAGAGTCAAAAGTTCGAACGGAGATTATTCCGCGGTTACGTGTGAAAGGCGTGCCAGCCAGCCTGTCCCGTTCACTGTGTGACCGTGAACTCAAGGGCGAGTCTAGATTGGTTCTGGTGTGAGAAGTTGGGGCTGCTCGAAGAGACTTTTGCTAAGAGACTTCTTGAAGAAGGTTGTTGTGAGGAGAGAATGTTTCGACGTCTTGTGAATTCGGAGTCTTCCCGAATCGACGTTCGTATTGGGTGATTTTGTACTAATTGTAAATGAGCAGTTCAATTTAAAGTGTTATTTTGTTGTATGATATTGTTTGACCTCTTAATATTATTACTTATTATATTTATGGTTGAAACTCATTCTTTGATTGATTTTCCGATGTTCGATATCCCGAGCTGATTGCTGTTCAGAGTAGTTATTGAGTTACCGAATATTTTTCAGTTCTTTCCGAGTACAGAAAAATAAGGTGGCACAGGACGAACAGAAGAATGGACGAACAGACGCTCGGTCAAACATACGCACGGACGAAAAGACGCGCGGACAAACAGACGCACGGACGAACAGACAAACGGACCAAAAGACCCAAGGACGAACGGACTTACCGCCGAACAGACACACGAAACAACAGACATCCGGTCGTACAGAAGCTCGGACGAACAGACACACGGACGAAAAGACGCAAGGACGAACAGACGCACGGACGAACAGACGAACGGAAGAACAGACGCACGGACTAAAAGACGCACGGACGAACCATATTTTCGTCAGTTTATCGAGGTATGATCTAAAAAAGGTAAAAAACGAATGAATTCACAATATTTCAATCTTGTTCCTATATTTACCCCTTATTTTTCGTCATTTTAGAGAGGTGTGATCGAAAAAAGTTTCGAGAATGGATAATTTCACCGAAATTTCCATTTTTATCCACTATTTCGCCCTTATGTTCCTTATTTTTTCAAGTAATGATCGAAAAAAGGTTCGAAAACGGATTTATGTTCAGACAAATAGATGTTAGGTCGATCAGACGCACGGATGAAAAGACGCAAGGACGAGCAGACACACGGACGAACAGATGCACGGACGAACAGATGCACGGACGAACAGACGCACGGACGAGTTAACGCACGGAAAAACGGAAGTTGGAACGAAAAGTCGCACGGATGAACAGACGCACAGACGAAAAGACGCACGGACAAACAGACGCATGGACGAACTGACGCACGGATGAACAAACGAACGGACGAACAGATGCACGGACGAACAGACGCACGGACGATCAGACGCACGGACGAAAAGACACACGGACGAACAGACGCACGGACAAACTAACACATGGACGAACAGACGCATGGACGAACAGATGCACGGACGAACTGACGCAACGACGAACAGACGCACGGACAAACCATATTTTCGTCAGTTTATCGAGGTATGATCTAAAAAAGGTAAAAAACGAATGAATTCACAATATTTCAATCTTGTTCCTATATTTACCCCTTATTTTTCGTCATTTTAGAGAGGTATGTTCGAAAAATGTTTCAATATCGGATAATTTTACAGAAATTTCAATTATTTTCCTCTATTTTGCCATTATTTTCGTCATTTTATCGAGGCATAATCGAAAAAAGCAAATAATCGTATAATTTCACCGAAATTTCAATTATTTTCCTCTATTTTTCACTTATTTTCGTCTTTTTTTCAAGAAACGATTGAAAAAATGTTTTACAATGGACCTGTTCGGACAAACAGACGTACGGACGAACAGACAAACGGACGAACAGACGCACGGACGAACAGATGGACGGCCGAACAATCGCACGAAATAGCAGACGCATGGACTTACAGACGAACCGAAAAACCTTATTTACGTCATTTTAACGAGATATGATCGAAAATATATTTGATAAAGGAAAATTCCCCGAAATTTTAATTTTTTCCGTCTATTTTTACCTTAATTTTGATATTTTTTCGAGATAAGAACAAAAAATTTTCAAAACGGATAATGTCACCGATATTTCAATTTTTTCCTATATTCTGCCCCTAATATCGTCATTTTATCGAGGTTTGATAGAAAAAACTTCAAAAACGGATAATTTCTCCGATATCTACATTTTTTTCCTCTATTTTGCACTGATTTTCGTCATTTAATCAAGATATGGTCGAAAATATTTTCGGAGAAAGATAATTTCACTGAAATTTAAATTTTTTTCTTCTGTTCTGCCCTTATAGTCGTCATTTTATCGAGGTATGATCGAAAAAAGGTTCGAAAACGGATCTGTTCGGAAAAACAAACGTATGGACGAACAGACGAACGGATGAACAGACGCAGGAACGAAGATACGCACGGACGAACAGACGCTCGGACGAACAGACGCACGGACGAACAGACGCTCGGACGAACAGACGCACGGACGAACAGATGCACGGACGAACAAACACCCGGACGAACAGATGAAAGGACGAACAGTCGCACGGAAGAACAGATGCATGGACGAACAGACGCATGGACTAACCTTATTTTCGTCATTTTATCGCGGTATGATCGAAAAAAGGTAAAAAACGGATAATTTCAGGGATATTTCAATTCTGTTCCACTATTTTGCCAATTATTTCGTCAAATTAGTTAGGCATGATAGAAAAAAGATCATAATCGAATAGTTTCCCCGAAATTTCAATTATTTTCCTCTATTTTGCCTTTATTTTTGTCAGTTTCTCGAGGTATGATCGAATAATGGTTCGAAAATGGATCTGTTTGGACAAACAGACGTAAGGCCGATCAGACACGGACGAACAGTCGCAAATACGAACAGGCGCACGAACGAACAGACGCACGGACGAACAGACGCAAGGACAAACAGGTGGACCTACGAACCTTATTTTCGTCGAAATAATTCACCGAAATTTCAATTGTATTCCTCTATTTTGCACTTAATCTTGACATTTTTTGAGTTAAATTTGAAAAAATTTTCGAATGCGGATATTTTCATCGAATTTTCAATTATTTTCCTCTATTTTGCCCTTATTTTCGTCATTATTTCAAGGAATGATCGAAAAAAGTTCCAATAACGGATAATTTAACTGAAATTACAATTATTTTCCTCTATTTTGCCATTATTTTCGTCATTTTTTCAAGAAACGATTGAAAAAATGTTTGACAACGGACCTCTCCGGACAAACAGACGTACGGACGAACAGATGATCGGACGAACAGACTCACGGACGACCATACGCACAGACGAACCTTATTTTCGTCATTTTATCGAGGTATGTTCGAAAAAAGGTAAAAAACGGATAATTTCACCGAAATTTCTATTTTTTCCTCTATTCTGCTCTTATTTTCGTCATTATATCGAGGTAGGTTCGAAATTAGTTTCGAAAACGGATAATTTCACCGAAATTTAAATTTTATTCCTCTATTTTGTCATTATATTCATCAATTTATCGGGGCATGATCAAAAAAATGTCAAAAACGTATAATTTCAGCGAAATTTCAATTTTTTTCTCTATTTCACCCATTTTTTCGTCATTTTTTCACGGTATTATTGAAAAAAATGTTTCAAAACTGACCTGTTCTGACAAGCAGACGTACGGACGAACAGAAGAATGGACGAACAGACGCTCGGTCAAACATACGCACGGACGAAAAGACGCGCGGACAAACAGACGCACGGACGAACAGACACACGGACCAAAAGACCCAAGGACGAACGGACTTACCGCCGAACAGACACACGAAACAACAGACATCCGGTCGTACAGAAGCTCGGACGAACAGACACACGGACGAAAAGACGCAAGGACGAACAGACGCACGGACGAACAGACGAACGGAAGAACAGACGCACGGACTAAAAGACGCACGGACGAACCATATTTTCGTCAGTTTATCGAGGTATGATCTAAAAAAGGTAAAAAACGAATGAATTCACAATATTTCAATCTTGTTCCTATATTTACCCCTTATTTTTCGTCATTTAAGAGAGGTGTGATCGAAAAAAGTTTCGAGAATGGATAATTTCACCGAAATTTCCATTTTTATCCACTATTTCGCCCTTATGTTCCTTATTTTTTCAAGTAATGATCGAAAAAAGGTTCGAAAACGGATTTATGTTCAGACAAATAGATGTTAGGTCGATCAGACGCACGGATGAAAAGACGCAAGGACGAGCAGACACACGGACGAACAGATGCACGGACGAACAGATGCACGGACGAACAGACGCACGGACGAGTTAACGCACGGAAGAACGGAAGTTGGAACGAAAAGACGCACGGACAAACAGACGCACGGACGAACAGACGCACGGACGAGCAGACACACGGACCAAAAGACCCAAGGACGAAGGGACTTACCGCTGAACAGACACACGAAACAACAGACATCCGGTCGTACAGACGCTCGGACGAACAGACACACGGACGAAAAGACGCAAGGACGAACAGACGCACGGACGAACAGACGAACGGAAGAACAGACGCACGGACTAAAAGACGCACGGACGAACCATATTTTCGTCAGTTTATCGAGGTATGATCTAAAAAAGGTAAAAAACGAATGAATTCACAATATTTCAATCTTGTTCCTATATTTACCCCTTATTTTTCGTCATTTAAGAGAGGTATGATCGAAAAAAGTTTCGAGAATGGATAATTTCACCGAAATTTCCATTTTTATCCACTATTTCGCCCTTATGTTCGTTATTTCTTCAAGTAATGATCGAAAAAAGGTTCGAAAACGGATTTATGTTCAGACAAATAGATGTTAGTACGATCAGACGCACGGATGAACAGACGCAAGGACGAGCAGACACACGGACGAACAGATGCACGGACGAACAGATGCACGGACGAACAGACGCACGGACGAGTTGACGCACGGAAGAACGGAAGTTGGAACGAAAAGACGCACGGAGAAACAGACGCACGGACGAACAGACGCACGGACGAGCAGACGCACGGACGAACAGACGCACGGACGAACAGACGCAAGGATG
This sequence comes from Sympetrum striolatum, assembly GCA_947579665.1. NCBI lineage: Eukaryota > Metazoa > Arthropoda > Insecta > Odonata > Libellulidae > Sympetrum > Sympetrum striolatum. The sequence goes on from OX388351.1 coordinate 60,472,952, forward strand.
AACAGACGCTCGGATGAACAGATGGAAGTACGAACAGTCGCACGGACAAACAGACGCACGGACGAACAGACGCACGGACGAACAGACGCACGGACAAACAGACGCACGGACGAACAGACGCACGGATGAACAAACGAACGGACGAACAGATGCACGGACTAACAGACGCACGGAAGAGCAGACGCACGGACGAAAAGACACACGGACAAACAGACGAAGGAACGAACAGAAGCACGGACGAACAGCCGCACGGATGAACAGACGCACGGACGAACAGACGCATGGATGTACAGACGCACGGACGAAAAGACGCACGGACAAAAAGACGCACGGACGAACAGACGCACGGACGAACAGACGCATGGACGAACAGACGCATGGACGAACAGACGCACGGACGAACAGACACACGGACGAACAGACGCATGGACTAACAGACGCACGGACGAACAGACGCACGGAAGAACAGACGCACGAACAAACAGACGCACGGACAAACAGACGCACGGACGAACAGACGCACGGACGAACAGACGCGCGAACGAACAGACGCACGGACAAACAGACGCACGGACTAACAGACGCACGGATGATCAGACGCACGGAGGAACAGACGCACGGACAACCAGACGCACGGAAAAACAGACGCACGGACGAACAGACGCACGGACGAAAAGACGCACGGAAGAACAGACGCACGGACGAACAGACGCACGGAGGAACAGACGCACGGAAAACAGACGCACAGACGAACAGACGCACGGACGAACAGACGCACGGACGAACAGACGCACGGACGAACAGACGCTCGGACGACCAGACACACGTAAGAATTGACGCACGAACGAAAAGACGCACGGACAAACAGACGCACGTGTTAGAAAGGAAAATCATCTATGACGTCACGCGGAGTAATACGTCAGGATACGTCGGTCGAGAGTACGCCGCCTACGGTTGCGGATAGACGACTAGCGCCACGTGTGGACGAGGGAGTGAGGCAGTACAGTACGGGACAGACGGACTGACCCACGGACGAACAGACGCAGGGACAAACAGACGCACGGATGAACAGACGCACGGACGCACAGACGCACGGACAAACCTTATTTCCGTCAGTTTATCGAGATATGATCAAAAAAAGGTAAAAAACGAATGAAATCACCGATATTTCAATCTTCTTCCTATATTTACCCCTTATTTTACGTCACTTTTTGAAATGTATGGCCGAAAATAGTTTCGAAAATGGATAATTTCACCGAAATTTCAAATTTTATCCACTATTTCGCCCTTATGTTCGTTATTTTTTCACGGACGAACAGACGCACGGACGAGCAAAGGCACGGGCGAACAGATGCACGGACGAACAGACGCATGGATGTACAGACGCACGGACGAAAAGACGCAGAGACAAAAAGACGCACGGACGAACAGACGCACGGACGAACAGACGCACGGACAAACAGACACACGACAATCAGACACATGGACGAACAGACGCACGGACGAACAGATGCACGGACGAACAGACGCACGGATGAACAGACGCACGGACGAAAAAACGCACGGACGAAAAAACGCACGGATGAACAGACGCACGGACGAACAGACGCACGGAAGAACAGACGCACGGATTAAAAAACGCACGGACGAAAAAACGCACGGATGAACAGACGCACGGACGAACAGACGCACGGACAAACAGACACACGGCAATCAGACACATGGACGAACAGACGCACGGACGAACAGATGCACGGACGAACAGACGCACGGATGAACAGACGCACGGACGAAAAAACGCACGGACGAAAAAACGCACGGATGAACAGACGCACGGACGAACAGACGCACGGAAGAACAGACGCACGGATTAAAAAACGCACGGACAAGCAGACGTACGGACGAAAAGACGCACGGACGAACAGACGCACGGATGAACAGACGCACAGACGAACAGACGCACGGACAAACAGACGCACGGACGAACTGACGCACGGATGAACAAACGAACGGACGATCAGATGCACGGACGAACAGACGCACGGACGATCAGACGCACGGACGAAAAGACACACGGACGAACAGACGCACGGATGAACAGACGCACGGACGAACAGACGTACGAACAAACAGACGCACGGACAAACTAACACATGGACGAACAGACGCATGGACGAACAGATGCACGGACGAACTGACGCAACGACGAACAGACGCACGGACAAACCATATTTTCGTCAGTTTATCGAGGTATGATCTAAAAAAGGTAAAAAACGAATGAATTCACAATATTTCAATCTTGTTCCTATATTTACCCCTTATTTTTCGTCATTTTAGAGAGGTATGTTCGAAAAATGTTTCAATATCGGATAATTTTACAGAAATTTCAATTATTTTCCTCTATTTTGCCATTATTTTCGTCATTTTATCGAGGCATAATCGAAAAAAGCAAATAATCTTATAATTTCACCGAAATTTCAATTATTTTCCTCTATTTTTCACTTATTTTCGTCTTTTTTTCAAGAAACGATTGAAAAAATGTTTTACAATGGACCTGTTCTGACAAACAGACGTACGGACGAACAGACAAACGGACGAACAGACGCACGGACGAACAGATGGACGGCCGAACAATCGCACGAAATAGCAGACGCATGGACTTACAGACGAACCGAAAAACCTTATTTACGTCATTTTAACGAGATATGATCGAAAATATATTTGATAAAGGAAAATTCCCCGAAATTTTAATTTTTTCCGTCTATTTTTACCTTAATTATGATATTTTTTCGAGATAAGAACAAAAAATTTTCAAAACGGATAATGTCACCGATATTTCAATTTTTTCCTATATTCTGCCCCTAATATCGTCATTTTATCGAGGTTTGATAGAAAAAACTTCAAAAACGGATAATTTCTCCGATATCTACATTTTTTTCCTCTATTTTGCACTGATTTTCGTCATTTAATCAAGATATGGTCGAAAATATTTTCGGAGAAAGATAATTTCAGTGAAATTTAAATTTTTTTCTTCTGTTCTGCCCTTATAGTCGTCATTTTATCGAGGTATGATCGAAAAAAGGTTCGAAAACGGATCTGTTCGGAAAAACAAACGTATGGACGAACAGACGAACGGATGAACAGACGCAGGAACGAAGATACGCACGGACGAACAGACGCTCGGACGAACAGACGCACGGACGAACAGACGCTCGGACGAACAGACGCACGGACGAACAGATGCACGGACGAACAAACACCCGGACGAACAGATGAAAGGACGAACAGTCGCACGGAAGAACAGATGCATGGACGAACAGACGCATGGACTAACCTTATTTTCGTCATTTTATCGCGGTATGATCGAAAAAAGGTAAAAAACGGATAATTTCAGGGATATTTCAATTCTGTTCCACTATTTTGCCAATTATTTCGTCAAATTAGTTAGGCATGATAGAAAAAAGATCATAATCGAATAGTTTCCCCGAAATTTCAATTATTTTCCTCTATTTTGCCTTTATTTTTGTCAGTTTCTCGAGGTATGATCGAATAATGGTTCGAAAATGGATCTGTTTGGACAAACAGACGTAAGGCCGATCAGACACGGACGAACAGACGCAAATACGAACAGGCGCACGAACGAACAGACGCACGGACGAACAGACGCAAGGACAAACAGGTGGACCTACGAACCTTATTTTCGTCGAAATAATTCACCGAAATTTCAATTGTATTCCTCTATTTTGCACTTAATCTTGACATTTTTTGAGTTAAATTTGAAAAAATTTTCGAATGCGGATATTTTCATCGAATTTTCAATTATTTTCCTCTATTTTGCCCTTATTTTCGTCATTATTTCAAGGAATGATCGAAAAAAGTTCCAATAACGGATAATTTAACTGAAATTACAATTATTTTCCTCTATTTTGCCATTATTTTCGTCATTTTTTCAAGAAACGATTGAAAAAATGTTTGACAACGGACCTCTCCGGACAAACAGACGTACGGACGAACAGATGATCGGACGAACAGACTCACGGACGACCATACAAACAGACGAACCTTATTTTCGTCATTTTATCGAGGTATGTTCGAAAAAAGGTAAAAAACGGATAATTTCACCGAAATTTCTATTTATTCCTCTATTCTGCTCTTATTTTCGTCATTATATCGAGGTAGGTTCGAAATTAGTTTCGAAAACGGATAATTTCACCGAAATTTAAATTTTATTCCTCTATTTTGTCATTATATTCATCATTTTATCGGGGCATGATCAAAAAAATGTCAAAAACGTATAATTTCAGCGAAATTTCAATTTTTTTCTCTATTTCACCCATTTTTTCGTAATTTTTTCACGGTATTATTGAAAAAAATGTTTCAAAACTGACCTGTTCTAACAAGCAGACGTACGGACGAACAGAAGAATGGACGAACAGACGCTCGGTCAAACATACGCACGGAAGAACAGACGCACGGATTAAAATACGCACGGACAAACAGACGTAAGGACGAAAAGACGCACGGACGAACAGATGCACGGATGAACTGAAGCACAGACGAACAGAAGCACGGACGAACAGACGCACGGATGAACAGACGCCCGGACGAACAGACGTACGAACAAACAGACGCACGGACAAACATACGCACGGACGAACTGTCGCACGGACGAACAGACGCATGGATGTACAGACGCACGGACGAAAAGACGCAGAGACAAAAAGACGCACGGACGAACAGACGCACGGACAATCAGACGCATGGACGAACAGACGCACGGACGAACAGATGCACGGACGAACAGACGCACGGATGAACAGACGCATGGACGAAAAAACGCACGGACGAAAAAACCTACGGATGAACAGACGCACGGACGAACAGACGCATGGACGAAAAAACGCACGGACGAAAAAACCTACGGATGAACAGACGCACGGACGAACAGACGCACGGAAGAACAGACGCACGGATTAAAAAACGCACGGACAAACAGACATACGGACGAAAAGACGCACGGACGAACTGACGCACGGATGAACAGACGAACGGACGAACAGATGCACGGACGAACAGACGCACGGAAGAGCAGACGCACGGACGAAAAGACACACGGAAAAACAGACGAAGGAACGAACAGACGCACGGACGAACAGAAGCACGGACGAACAGCCGCACGAACGAACAGACGCACGGATGAACAGACGCTCGGACGAACAGACGTACGAACAAACAGACGCACGGACAAACAAACACATGGACGAACAGACGCATGGACGAACAGATGCACGGACGAACTGACGCAACGACGAACAGACGCACGGACAAACCATATTTTCGTCAGTTTATCGAGGTATGATTTAAAAAAGGTAAAAAACGAATGAATTCACAATATTTCAATCTTGTTCCTATATTTACCCCTTATTTTTCGTCATATTAGAGAGGTATGTTCGAAAAATGTTTCAATATCGGATAATTTTAGAGAAATTTCAATTATTTTCCTCTATTTTGCCATTATTTTCGTCATTTTATCGAGGCATAATCGAAAAAAGCAAATAATCGTATAATTTCACCGAAATTTCAATTATTTTCCTCTTTTTTTCACTTATTTTCGTCTTTTTTCAAGAAACGATTAAAAAAATGTTTGACAAAGGACCTGTTCGGACAAACAGACGTACGGACGAACAGACAAACGGACGAACAGACGCACGGACGAACAGATGAAAGGACGAACAGTCGCACGGAAGAACAGATGCATGGACGAACAGACGCATGGACTTACCTTATTTTCGTCATTTTATCGTGGTATGATCGAAAAAAGGTAAAAAACGGATAATTTCAGGGATATTTCAATTCTGTTCCACTATTTTGCCAATTATTTCGTCAAATTAGTTAGGCATGATAGAAAAAAGATCATAATCGAATAGTTTCCCCGAAATTTCAATTATTTTCCTCTATTTTGCCTTTATTTTTGTCAGTTTCTCGAGGTATGATCGAATAATGGTTCGAAAATGGATCTGTTTGGACAAACAGACGTAAGGCTGATCAGACACGGACGAACAGACGCAAATACGAACAGGCGCACGAACGAACAGACGCACGGACGAACAGACGCAAGGACAAAAAGGTGGACCTACGAACCTTATTTTCGTCGAAATAATTCACCGAAATATCAATTGTATTGCTCTATTTTGCACTTAATCTTGACATTTTTTGAGTTAAATTTGAAAAAATTTTCGAATGCGGATATTTTCATCGAATTTTCAATTATTTTCCTCTATTTTGCCCTTATTTTCGTCATTATTTCAAGGAATGATCGAAAAAAGTTCCAATAACGGATAATTTAACTGAAATTACAATTATTTTCCTCTATTTTGCCATTATTTTCGTCATTTTTTCAAGAAACGATTGAAAAAATGTTTGACAACGGACCTCTCCGGACAAACAGACGTACGGACGAACAGATGATCGGACGAACAGACTCACGGACGACCATACGCACAGACGAACCTTATTTTCGTCATTTTATCGAGGTATGTTCGAAAAAAGGTAAAAAACGGATAATTTCACCGAAATTTCTATTTATTCCTCTATTCTGCTCTTATTTTCGTCATTATATCGAGGTAGGTTCGAAATTAGTTTCGAAAACGGATAATTTCACCGAAATTTCAATTATTTCTTCTATTTTGCCCTTATTTTCGTCATTATTTCAAGGAATGATCGAAAAAAGTTCCAATAACGGATAATTTAACTGAAATTACAATTATTTTCCTCTATTTTGCCATTATTTTCGTCATTTTTTCAAGGAACGATTGAAAAAATGTTTGACAACGGACCTCTCCGGACAAACAGACGTACGGACGAACAGATGATCGGACGAACAGACTCACGGACGACCATACGCACAGACGAACCTTATTTTCGTCATTTTATCGAGGTATGTTCGAAAAAAGGTAAAAAACGGATAATTTCACCGAAATTTCTATTTTTTCCTCTATTCTGCTCTTATTTTCGTCATTATATCGAGGTAGGTTCGAAATTAGTTTCGAAAACGGATAATTTCACCGAAATTTAAATTTTATTCCTCTATTTTGTCATTATATTCATCATTTTATCGGGGCATGATGAAAAAAATGTCATAAACGTATAATTTCAGCGAAATTTCAATTTTTTTCTCTATTTCACCCATTTTTTCGTCATTTTTTCGCGGTATTATTGAATAAAATGTTTCAAACTGACCTGTTCTGACAAGCAGACGTACGGACGAACAGAAGAATGGACGAACAGACGCTCGGTCAAACATACGCACGGACGAAAAGACGCGCGGACAAACAGACGCACGAACGAACAGACACACGGACCAAAAGACCCAAGGACGAACGGACTTACCGCCGAACAGACACACGAAACAACAGACATCCGGTCGTACAGACGCTCGGACGAACCGACAAACGGACGAAAAGACGCAAGGACGAACAGACGCACGGACGAACAGACGAACGGAAGAACAGACGCACGGACTAAAAGACGCACGGACGAACCGTATTTTCGTCAGTTTATCGAGGTATGATCTAAAAAAGGTAAAAAACGAATGAATTCACAATATTTCAATCTTGTTCCTATACTTACCCCTTATTTTTCGTCATTTTAGAGAGGTATGATCGAAAAAAGTTTCGAGAATGGATAATTTCACCGAAATTTCCATTTTTATCCACTATTTCGCCCTTATGTTCGTTATTTTTTCAAGTAATGATCGAAAAAAGGTTCGAAAACGGATTTATGTTCAGACAAATAGATGTTAGGTCTATCAGACGCACGGATGAACAGACGCAAGGACGAGCAGACACACGGACGAACAGATGCACGGACGAACAGATGCACGGACGAACAGACGCACGGACGAGTTGACGCACGGAAGAACGGAAGTTGGAACGAAAAGACGCACGGACAAACAGACGCACGGACGAACAGACGCACGGACGAGCAGACGCACGGACAAACAGACGCACGGACGAACAGACGCACGGACGAACAGACGCACGGACAAACAGACGCACGGAAGAACAGACGCACGGATTAAAATACGCACGGACAAACAGACGTACGGACGAAAAGACGCACGGACGAACAGATGCACGGATGAACTGAAGCACAGACGAACAGACGCACGGACAAACAGACGCATGGACGAACAGACGAACGGATGAACAAACGAACGGACGAACAGATGCACGGACGAACAGACGCACGGAAGAGCAGACGCACGGACGAAAAGACACACGGACAAACAGACGAAGGAACGAACAGACGCACGGACGAACAGAAGCACGGACGAACAGCCGCACGGATGAACAGACGCACGGACGAACAGACGCATGGATGTACAGACGCACGGACGAAAAGACGCACGGACAAAAAGACGCACGGACGAACAGACGCACGGACGAACAGACGCATGGACGAACAGACGCATGGACGAACAGACGCACGGACGAACAGACGCACGGACGAACAGACGCACGGACTAACAGACGCACGGACGAACAGACGCACGGAAGAACAGACGCACGGACAAACAGACGCACGGACAAACAGACGCACGGACGAACAGACGCATGGACGAACAGACGCACGAACGAACAGACGCACGGACAAACAGACGCACGGTATAACAGACGCACGGATGAACAGACGCACGGAGGAACAGACAATTTATGATAATATCATCGTAATTTCAATTTTTTTCTTCTATTATGCCCTTATTTTCGTCATTTTATCCAGGTTTGATTGAAAAAAACATCAAAAACGAATAATTTAAACGATATTAACATTTTTTCCTCTATTTTGCCCTTATTTTTGTCATTTAATCGAGATATGATCGAAAATATTTTCGAAGAATGATAATTTCACTGAAATCTAAATTTTTTCTTTTATTCTCCCCTTACAGTCGTCATTTTATCGAGGTATGATCGAAAAAAGTTTCAAAAACGGATATTTTCACTGAAATCTCAATTATTTTCCTCTATTTTGCCATTCTTTACGTCATTATTTTGAGGTATGATCAAAAAAGGTTCGAAAACGGATCTAGTCGGAAAAACAAACGTATGGACGAACAGACGAACGGATAAACAGACGCAGGAACGCAAAAACGCACGGACGAACAGACGCACGGACGAACAGACGCACGGACGAAAAGACGGACGGACGAACGGACGTACGGCAGAACAGACAGTCGGACGGACAATCACCTGGACGGACAGTTGCACGGACGAACCATATTTTCGCCATTATATCGAGGTATGATCAAGAAAAGTTAAAAAAAAGGATAATTTCAGCTGTATTTCAATTTTGTTCCCAATTCTCGCCGTTGTTTTCGTCATTTTATCGAGTCATGATCGAAAAATGGTCAAAAACCAATTATTTCACCGAAATTTCAATTATTTTCATCTACTTGGCTTTTTTTTCGTCATTTTTTCACGGTATGATTGAAAAAATGTTCCAAAACTGACCTGTTCGGCCAAACAGCCGTACGGACGAACAGACGCATGGATGAACAGACGCATGGACGACAGACGCACGGAAGAACAGCCGAACGGACGCAAAGACGGACGGACGAACAAACGCACGGACGAACAGACGCACGAACGAATAGACGTACGGCCGAACGGACGCACGGAAGAACAGCAATCCAGACAAACAGACGCGACGGCAGACAATCGCATGGACGAACAGACGCGCGTGTAAGATTCAGTTTATACTGAATCTAATAATTACGTAGCAATCTCAATAATGCCTGAGGATAATAAAAGCCCATTAGTATGATAGCTAGCATAAGATGTAAGGATCGTATAAATGAATATAATCGCCAATTCTCAATACAACACTTTACTGCCGAATAGGATAAATATACTGCACAAAGCACAATGATCCACTCCATTCGAAGGCTCACGATCGTCTGTCCCGTCTGTCCCGTACTGTACTGCTTCACTCCCTCGTCCACACGTGGCGCTAGTCGTCTATCCGCGACCGTAGGCGGCGTCCTCTCGACCGACGTTTTCTGACGTATTACTCCGCGTGACGTCATGGATGATTTTCCTTTCTAACACGCGCACGAACCTTATTTTCTCCGTAATATCGAGGTTAGATCGACAATTGTTAAAAAAAGGATAATTTCAGCTATATTAACATTTTGTTCCCCTTTTTCGCCATTATTTTCGTCATTTTATATAGGCATGATCGAAAAATGGTCAGAAACGGATAGTATCACGGAAAGTTAAATTTCCATAATTTTGCCCATATTTTCCTCATTTTATTGAGGTATGATTGAAAAAAGTTTCGAAAACGGATAATTTCACCGAAATTTCTATTTATTTATTAACGTCATTTTCTCGTGGTCTCATCAAAAATATTTTCAAAAAAAGATAATTTCACCGATATTAAAATTTTTTTTCTATTTTGCCCTCATATTCGTCATGTTTTCAAGGAATGATTGAAAAAAAGTTTGAAAACGGATCTGTTCGGACAAACAGACGTACGGACGTACAAAAGCAGGGTAGAATAGACGCATGGACGAACAGACGCAAGAACGAACAGACGCACGGACGAACAGACGCATGGACGAGCAGACGCATGGATGGACAGAAGAACGGTAGAACAGACGCACGGACGAATTTACATACGGACGAAAATACGGACGGACGAACAAACGAACGGAAGAACAGACGCACGGAAGAACAGACATCCAGTCGAACAGACGCACGGACAGACAATCGCATGTACGAACAGACGCACGGACGAACCTTATTTTCGCCATTATATCGAGGTATGAATGAGAAAAGGTAAAAAAGGATAATTTAACCACATCTCAGTTACAATCCTCTTTATTGCACTTAATCATGACATTTTTGGAGTTAAATTCGAAAAAAATTACGATTACGGATAATATTATCGACATTTCAATTTTTTCTTCTATTCTGCCCTTACAGTTGTTATTTTATAGAGGTATGATCAAAAAATGTTTCAATATCGGATAATTTTACAGAAATTTCAATTATTTTCCTCTATTTTGCCATTATTTTCGTCATTTTATCGAGGCATAATCGAAAAAAGCAAATAATCGTATAATTTCAACGAAATTTCAATTATTTTCCTCTATTTTTCACTTATTTTCGTCTTTTTTTCAAGAAACGATTGAAAAAATGTTTGACAAAGGACCTGTTCGGAAAAACAGACGTACGGACGAACAGACAAACGGACGAACAGACGCACGGACGAACAGATGGACGGCCGAACAATCGCACGAAATAGCAGACGCATGGACTAACAGACGAACCGAAAAACCTTATTTTCGTCATTTTAACGAGATATGATCGAAAATATATTTGATAAAGGAAAATTCCCCGAAATATTAATTTTTTCCGTCTATTTTTACCTTAATTTTGACATTTTTTCGAGATAAGAACAAAAAATTTTCAAAACGGATAATGTCACCGATATTTCAATTTTTTCCTATATTCTGCCCCTAATATCGTCATTTTATCGAGGTTTGATAGAAAAAACTTCAAAAACGGATAATTTCTCCGATATCTACATTTTTTTCCTCTATTTTGCACTGATTTTCGTCATTTAATCAAGATATGGTCGAAAATATTTTCGAAGAAAGATAATTTCACTGAAATTTAAATTTTTTTCTTCTGTTCTGCCCTTATAGTCGTCATTTTATCGAGGTATGATCGAAAAAAGGTTCGAAAACGGATCTGTTCGGAAAAACAAACGTATGGACGAACAGACGAACGGATGAACAGACGCAGGAACGAAGATACGCACGGACGAACAGACGCTCGGACGAACAGACGCACGGACGAACAGATGCACGGACGAACAAACACCCGGACGAACAGATGAAAGGACGAACAGTCGCACGGAAGAACAGATGCATGGACGAACAGACGCATGGACTAACCTTATTTTCGTCATTTTATCGCGGTATGATCGAAAAAAGGTAAAAAACGGATAATTTCAGGGATATTTCAATTCTGTTCCACTATTTTGCCAATTATTTCGTCAAATTAGTTAGGCATGATAGAAAAAAGATCATAATCGAATAGTTTCCCCGAAATTTCAATTATTTTCCTCTATTTTGCCTTTATTTTTGTCAGTTTCTCGAGGTATGATCGAATAATGGTTCGAAAATGGATCTGTTTGGACAAACAGACGTAAGGCCGATCAGACACGGACGAACAGACGCAAATACGAACAGGCGCACGAACGAACAGACGCACGGACGAACAGATGCAAGGACAAACAGGTGGAATTACGAACCTTTTTTTCGTCGAAATAATTCACCGAAATTTCAATTGTATTCCTCTATTTTGCACTTAATCTTGACATTTTTTGAGTTAAATTTGAAAAAATTTTCGAATGCGGATATTTTCATCGAATTTTCAATTATTTTCCTCTATTTTGCCCTTATTTTCGTCATTATTTCAAGGAATGATCGAAAAAAGTTCCAATAACGGATAATTTAACTGAAATTACAATTATTTTCCTCTATTTTGCCATTATTTTCGTCATTTTTTCAAGAAACGATTGAAAAAATGTTTGACAACGGACCTCTCCGGACAAACAGACGTACGGACGAACAGATGATCGGATGAACAGACTCACGGACGACCATACGCACAGACGAACCTTATTTTCGTCATTTTATCGAGGTATGTTCGAAAAAAGGTAAAAAACGGATAATTTCACCGAAATTTCTATTTTTTCCTCTATTCTGCTCTTATTTTCGTCATTATATCGAGGTAGGTTCGAAATTAGTTTCGAAAACGGATAATTTCACCGAAATTTAAATTTTATTCCTCTATTTTGTCATTATATTCATCATTTTATCGGGGCATGATCAAAAAAATGTCAAAAACGTATAATTTCAGCGAAATTTCAATTTTTTTCTCTATTTCACCCATTTTTTCGTCATTTTTTCACGGTATTATTGAAAAAAATGTTTCAAAACTGACGTGTTCTGACAAGCAGACGTACGGACGAACAGAAGAATGGACGAACAGACGCTCGGTCAAACATACGCACGGACGAAAAGACGCGCGGACAAACAGACGCACGGACGAACAGACACACGGACCAAAAGACCCAAGGACGAACGGACTTACCGCCGAACAGACGCACGAAACAACAGACATCCGGTCGTACAGACGCTCGGACGAACAGACACACGGACGAAAAGACGCACGGACGAACGGACGTACGGCCGAACAGAAGTACGGAACAACAGACATCCGGTCGTACAGACGCTCGGACGGATAATCGCATGGACAAACAGTTACACGGAACGCACGGAAGAACAGCCGAACGGACGCAAAGACGCACGGACGAACAAACGCACGGACGAACAGACGCACGAACGAATAGACGTACGGCCGAATGGACGCACGGAAGAACAGCAATCCAGACAAACAGACGCAACGACAGAAAATCGCATGGACGAACAGACGCGCGCACGAACCTTATTTTCTTCATTATATCGAGGTATGATCACGAAAAGTTAAAAAAGGATAATTTCAGCTATATTTCAATTTTGTTCCCCATTTTCGCCATTATTTTCGTCATTTTATCGAGTCATGATGGAAAAACCGTCAAAATCGGATAATATCACCGATATCTCAATTCTGTTCCTCTATTTTGCCTTTATTTTCGTCAAATTAGTGAGGCGTGGTCAAGAAAAGGTCATAAACGAATTACTTCACCGAAATTTCATTTATTTTCCTCTATTTTTCCTTTTTTCGTCATTTTATCTAGGTATGATTGAAAAAATGTTCCAAAACTGACCTGTTCGGACAAACAGCCGTACGGACGAACAGACGCATGGATGAACAGACGCAAGGACGAACAGACGTAAGGTAGAACAGACGCGCGGACGAAAAGACGCACGGACGAACAGACGCACGGACAAACAGATGGACGGACAAACAATTACACGAAATAACACACGCATGGACTAATGACTAAAATGACGAAAACAACGGCGAGAATTGGGAACAAAATTGAAATATAGCTGATATTATCCTTTTTTAACTTTTCTTGATCATACCTCGATATAATGGCGAAAATATGGTTCGTCCGTGCAACTGTCCGTCCATGTGATTGTCCGTCCGACTGTCTGTTCTGCCGTACGTCCGTTCGTCCGTCCGTCTTTTCGTCCGTGCGTCTGTTCGTCCGTGCGTCTATTCGGCCGTACGTCCGTACGTATTTTCGTCCGTGATACGTGATTTTTGTTTGTGTTCGTGATTTTTGCGAAGAGAAAGAAAATCTCAAGCTTAACAGTATTTTATTGCAACCTTCAATGCGACGCCGGACGAGGACCTTAGATTTGCGAAAGGCGGGAGCGATGTCTCTGCTGGTGAGACGCGAGAGAAAGAGAGAAAAGAAAGAGGTTCGGCTAGCGAAGCCCGAAACTCAATTCATTAGTAGAGAGGGGGAAGGGGTAGCGAGGTGACTGACGGGAAATACCTGCCAACGCGGAAGTGCTTTGCGTCAGTGGCAAGCAATACCGCGAACTCAAAAGGTACGGAACATGCCGCCCGCCTCGTCCGCGACGAAACAATACAGAGAATATACATACAAATAATCACTCATTATAATAATAATAAAAAAAGAAACTGAATTCCACCCGCCGTAAGCGGACCTCATAAAAAAAACAAAACAAAGCTCAATTCAAAAGTAAACACAGTTTGTTCACAGCGCGGGTAATTATACCCTTCGTAGTTTTCACTCTCACTACTCGCACGAACCCATCACGGCCGGGGCAGAGCTCAATTATTCTGCCCGTTAACCACTTAGTGGGTGGAAGAAGGGAGTCTTTAACTATCACCAAAGTTCCTACAGTTAAGTTCTCTTTTCTCGTTCGCCACTTGGGTAACTGTATGAGTTCTTGGAGGTATTCTTTGGACCATCGCGTCCAGAAATGGTCTCTCATCGTGGTGATCAGTTTGAATCTGTTGCGAAGCGGTATATTCTCGCTCTCCGAGAATGGTTCTGGAACACGGACGAACAGACCCACGGACGAACAGACGCACGGATGAACAGACGCACGGACGAACAAACGCACGGATGAACAGACGCAGGGACAAACAGACGCACGGAAGAACAGACGCAAGGAAAAACAGACGCACGGACGAACAGACGCACGGAAGAACAGACGCACGGAAAAACCGAAGTTGGAACGAAAAGACGCACGGACAAACAGACGCACGGACGAACAGACGCACGGAAAAACAGACGCACGGACGAACAGACAATCGGACGAACAGACGCACGGAAGAACAGATGCACGGACGTACAGACGCACGGAGGAACAGAAGCACGGACAAACAGACGCACGAACGAACAGATGCACGGACGAACAGACGCACGGACGAACAGACGCACGGACGAACAGACGTACGGACGAAAAGACGCAGGGACAAACAGACGCACGGACGAACAGACGCACGGACGAACAGACGCATGGACGAATAGACGCACGGACGAGCAGACGCACGGATGAACAGACGCACGGACGAACAGACGCATGGACAAACAGACACACGGACGAACCTTATTTTCGTCAGTTTATCGAGGTACGATCTAAAAAATGTAAAAAACGAATGAATTCACCGATTTCTCAGTCTTTTTCGTATATTTACCCGTTATTTTTCGTCATTTTAGAGAGGTATGATCAAAAAAAGTTTCGAAAATGAATAATTTCACCGAAATTTCAATTTTTATCCACTATTTCACCCTTATGTTCGTTATTTTTTCAAGTTATGATCGAAAAAAGGTTCGAAAACGGATTTAAGTTCATACAAATAGATGTACGGTCGATCAGACGCACGGACGAGCAGATGCACGGACGAACAGACGCACGGACGAACAAACACACGGAAGAACAGACGCACGGAAGAAAAGACGCACAAACAAAAAGTCGCAAAAAACAAACAGATGCACGGTCGAAAAGACGCACGGACGAACAGACGCACGGACGAACAGACGCACGGATGAACAGACGAACGATTGAACAGACGCACGGACGAACAGACGCACGGACAAACAGACGCACGGACAAACAGACACATGGACGAAATGACGCACGGACGAACGGATGCACTGACGAACAGACGCTCGTACGAACCTTATTTTCGTCAGTTTATCGAGGTATGATTTAAAAAAGGTAAAGAACGGATGAATTCACCGATATTTCAATCTTGTTCCTATATTTACCCCTTAATTTTCGTCACTTTAGAGAGGTATGATCAAAAAAAGTTTCGAAAATCGATAATTTCACCGAAATTTCAATTTTTATCCACTATTTTGCACATATGTTCGTTATTTTTTCAAGTTATGATCGAAAAAAGGTTCGAAAGAGGATTTATATTCATACAAATAGATGTACGGTCGATCAGACGCACTGTTCTGCGTCTGTTCGTCCGTGCGTCTGTTCGTCCGTGCTGGATTCCGGGGCCGATTGTTCCTTAATATCTCAATCTGTTGCCGACAAAGTATGCTGTAACAAGGTGTTTGATTTTAATGTATTCAAGGGCGTCGGGAAGGAGATTTTGACCTCCTGTTGGAAAACTACTCTATTAACAGAATTCGAAGATCTCAATATCGAGGTAGAATATTTCATTGTGCCTAATACCTATCTCAATTGCGATGTCTTGGTCGGCAGGAATGTATTCCAAAATCTGGATTTGGCGTTTATCACTGACAAGAACGTGCGTCTGTTCGTCCGTGTGTCTGTTCGTCCGTGCGTCTGTTAGTCCGTGCGTCTGTTCTTCCGTGCGTCTGTTCGTCCGTGCGTCTGTTCATCCGTGCGTTTGTTCATCCGTGCGTCTGTTCATCCGAGCGTCTGTTCGTCCGTGCGTCTGTTCGTCCGTGAATCTGTTCGTCCGTGCGTCTGTTCGTCCATGTGTCTGATTGTCCGTGCGTCTGTTTGCCCGTGCGTCTGTTCGTCCGTGCGTCTGTTTGTCCGTGCGTCTGTTCGTCCTTCCATCTGTTCATCCGAGCGTCTGTTCATCCTTGCGTCTGTTTGTCCGTGCGTCTGTTCGTCCGTGCGTCTGTTCGTCCGTGCGTCTGTTCGTCCGTGCGTCTGTTCGTCCGTGCGTCTGTTCGTCCGTGCGTCTGTTTGTCCGTGCGTCTTTTCGTTCCAACTTCGGTTCTTCCGTGCGTCAACTCGTCCGTGCGTCTGTTCGTCCGTGCGTCTGTTTGTCCCTGCGTCTTTTCGTCCGTGCGTCTGTTCGTCCGTACGTCTGTTTGTCCGAACAGATCCGTTTTCGAACATTTTTTCAATCATACCTTGAAAAAATGACGAATATAAGGGCAAAATAGAGGAAAAAAATTGAAATTTTGGTTAAATTATCCGTTTTTGACATTTTTCGATCATGCTTCGTTAAAATTACGAATATAATGGCTAAATAGAGGAAAACATTGAAATTTCAGTGAAATTATCCGTTTTCGAAACTTTTTTCGTCCATACCTCCATAATATGACGAGAATAAGGGGATGATAGAGGAAAATAATTGAAATTTTGGTGAAATTATAAGTTTTCGACCTTTCTTCGATCATACCTCAATAAAATGGCGAACATAGGGTTTGTCCGTTCGTCTGTTCGTCCCTGCGTCTGTTCGTCTGTGCGTCTGTTCGTTCGTGCGTCTGTTCGTCCATGCGTCTTTTCGTCCGTACGTCTGTTTGTCCGAACAGATCCGTTTTCGAACATTTTTTCTACCATACCTTGAAAAAATGACAAAAATAAAGGCTAAATAGAGGAAAATAATTGAAAATTGGGTCAATTTTCCCTTTTTGGAAACTTTTCAATACATAACTCGATAAAATGACGAAAATAAGGGCAGGATAGCGGAAAAAATTTAAATTTCGGTGAAATTATCCGTTTTCGAAACTTCTTTCATATATATCTCCATAAAATTACGAGAATAAGGGTAGTTTATAGGAAAAAAATAAAATTTCCATTAAATTATATTTTATATTATATATATACCTATAAAATATGACGTAAATTTAACAGATGTAGAAAAAAAATATTACGATATTGCTAATATTATCCCATTACGTTGCTATCTTCAAAAGGATCATGTAATTTTACAAAAATGTTACAGAAATAGGGAAAAAATATTAAAATTTCGCTAAAATTATCCAATTTTGAATGTTCGTCTGTTCTTCTGTGCGTCCGTTGCTCCTTTCATCTGTTTTTTCAAGGTATGATTGAAAAAATGTTCGAAAACGGATCTGTTCGGACAAACAGACGTATGGACGAACAGACGCACGGACGAACAGACGCAAGAACGAACAGACGCACGGACAAACAGACGCACGGACGAACAGACGCACGGACGAACAGAGGCACGGTCGAACTGACGCACGGACGGTCAATCGCACTGACGAAAAGACTCACGGACGTATAGACGCACGGAAGTACGTAATTTTCGTCATTTTATCAAGGTATGATCGAAAATAGTTAAAAAATTTCAGCGGTATTTCAAATTTGTTCTCTTTTCGAAGTTTCGAAAACCGTTCATTTCACCAAAATTTCAAAATTTTTCCTCTATTTTGCCCTTATTTTCGTCATTTACTCGAGGTATGATCGAAAAAAGGTTCGGAAATGGATCTGTTCGTACAAACAGACGTACGGACAAACAGACGCATGGACGAACAGACGCACATACGAACAGGAGCATGGACGAACACACGCACTGACAAACAGACGCACAGACGAACCTTATTTTCGTCATTTTATCGAGGTATGTTCGAAAAAAGGTAAAAAACGGATAATTTCACCGAAATTTCTATTTTTTCCTCTATTCTACTCTTATTCTCGTCATTTTATCGAGGTATGATTGAAAAAATATCCGATTACGGATAATTGCGGCGAAATGTAAATTTTTTTCCTTAATTTCTTCATTATTTTTGTCATTTTATCGAGGCATGATCGGAGAAAGGTAAAAACCTGATAATTTCAGCAATATTTCAATTTTGTTTCTCTATTATGCCATTATTTTCGACAAATGATCGAGTCATGATCGAAAAAAGGTCAAAAACGGATAATTTAACCAAAATTTCGAATTTTTTCGTCTATTTTGCACTTATAATCGTCATTTTTTCAAGGTATGATTGAAAAAATGTTCGAAAACGGATCCTTTCGGATAAACTTACGTACGGACGAACAGAAGCATGGTCGAATAGAAGCCCGGACGAACAGACGCAAGAACGACCAGACGCACGGACGAACAGACGCACGGACAAACAGACGCACGGATGGACAGACGCACGGAAAAAGCAGAAAATTCGAAAACGGAGAATTTCACAGAAACATATTTTTTTCCTATTTTTTGGACTTATTTTCGTCATTTTAATCGAGGTATCATCGATAAAAGTTTGTAAAAGGATAATTACACCGAAATTTCAATTAAATTTCCTCTATTTTGCCCTTATTTTTGTTATTTTTTCAAGGTATGATAGAAATAATGTTCGAAAACGGATCCTTTCGGACAAACAGACGCATGGACGATCAGACGCTCGGACGAACAGACGCACGGAAGACCAGACGCACGGACGAACAGACGCACGGATGGACTGACGCACGGAAAAAAACAGACGCACGGACGAACTGACGCAGTGTCGAACAGACGCCCAGACACACCTTATTTCCGTCATTTTATCGAGGTATGTTCGAAAAAAGGTAAAACAACGGATGATTTCAGCGATATTTCAATTTTGCACCACTATTTCGCCATTATTTTCGTCGTTTTTATAGAGGCAAGATCGAAAAAAGGTCAAAAACAGATAATTTCACCAAGATTTTGATAATTTTTCTCTATATTGCCCTCCTATTCGTCATTATTTCAAGGTATGTTTGTTAAAATAATCGAAAACGGTTCTGTTCGGACAAACAGACGCACGGAAGAACAGACGCACTGACGAACAGAAACAAGGACGAACAGATGAACGGATGGACAGGCGCTCGAAAAAAACAGACACACGGACAAACAGACGCACGGAAGAACAGACGAACATTCAAAATTGGATAATTTTTGGAAAATTTTAATATTTTTGTCCTATTTCTCAAACATTTTCGTCATTTTAAATGTTCGTATCGAAGAAGGCAACGAAATAAAATAATATTACCAATATTATAACATTTTTGCGCAACATCTGTTAAATTCACGTCAATTTCTATAGGTACATCAAAAATAAGGGACGTTGTGATATATTATTATCGAAATTTTAAATTTTTCCTTTACTCTGCCATTATTCTTGTCATTTTATGGAGATAAGTATGAAAAAAGTTTTGAAATGGGATAATTTCACCGAAATTTCAATAATTTTCCTCTATTTTCCTTTATTTTCGTCATTTTTTCGAGGTATGATCAATAAAATGTTCGAAATCGGATCTGTTCAGAAAAACAAACGTACGGACGAACAGACGCACGGACGAACAGACGCAAGAACGAACAGACGCACGGACGAACAGACGCACGAACGAACAGACGCACGGTATAACAGACGCATGAACGAACAGACGCATGGACGAACAGACGCATGGAATAACCTTATTTTCGTCATTTTATCGCGGTATGATCGAAATAAGATAAAAAACGGATAACTTCAGCGATATTTCAATCATGTTCCTCTATTTTGCCATTATTTTCGTCAAATTAGTGAGGCATGAGCGAAAAAAGGACAAAAACGAATAATTTCACCGAAATTTCAATTATTTTCCCCTATATTGCCTTTGTTTTTGTAATTTTTTCAAGGTATGATTGAAAAAAGTTTCGAAAATGGACCTGTTCGGACAAACAGACGTACGGGCGAACGGACCCATGGACGAACAGTCACACCGACGAACAGACGCACGGACGAACTGTCGCAAGGACGAACAGACGCAAGGTCGAGCAGACACATGGACGAAAAATCGCATGGACGAACAGACGCAAGGACGAGTAGACGCACAGACGAAACTTAGTTTTGGCATTTTATAGAGGTATGATCGAAAAAAGGTCATAAACGGATAATTTTACCAAACTTTCAATTATTTTCCTCTATTTAGCCAATTTTTTCGTCATTTTTTCAAGGTATGATAGAAGAGAGGTTCGTAAACGGATCTGTTCGGACAATCAGACGCACGGACGAACAGACGCACGGACGAACCTTATTTTCGTCATTTTATCGAGATCTAATTAAAAAGTTAAAAAACGGATAACTTCAGCGATATTTCAATTTTGTTTATCTTTTTTACCATTATTTTCGTCAAATTATCGAGTCAGAAACGAAAAAAGGACATAAACGGATATTTTTACCAACATTTCAATTATTTTGGTATATTTTCTTTTATTTTTCAAAAACACATTATGACTTGATATGACCTGATCTTATTAAATGCAAATTTCGAAGTCAACATCTTGCCAGGAAGTACCTAAAATTTGCTTCCGTTATCTCCATAAGAAATGCATTGTAGGATGTAAATGGCCCTCTGGGCTCGAACCGAGGACCATCAACGAGTTCTAAAATTTTTTATAAAATACATTTATGATATATATCCACGTGCCAAGTTTCAAGATTTCAAGTCATCTGTAAGTAATTTAAAAAAATCTTAAAAATCGCAATGTAAATTAAACGGGAGAATATTTGCACTGGCCTAGCATCGAACCAAGGATAATATTTGTAGATGTATTTGTGGTTTCCTTTAGATATACACGGCATCTAGCGATCTCTTGAATTTTAACTCTCAACTCTTCCGGGAAGTGCATCAAAAAAATTTTCGAAAATCCCCGCCATGTATCTTTATGGAAAAAATCGGGAATTTGGGGCCTTCTGGAATCGAACCCATGACACTGTGGTTCAAAGTTGGCTTATTTTCTGGAGGTTACACGTTATGGGCAATACGTCGTAAAAATTTCAAGTCAGTGGTACTTGTAGAACATGGTTAGAATTTTGATCACCTATGAATGTATCTAATATATATAGACGCTTCTCCGGATATACCTATATATATACGAGGGCAATGTAGCTTGCATACTGCAAGCAGATCGGCAATATTATTTTATTTCGGCATCATATCGAGACGGTCCTCAAAAGAAAAAAAAAAGGATTGAAAATATTCTTAAAATTCGCTTCAATTGTAGCGGCTTGCATCGAACCGGAGTCTTCCTGGTGAACTTACTAAGCGGCACAATAGAAGATCACTATATCTAACTATGTGTGAAAATCAAGCTACATATATATATAGTTGAAATACGAGGGATTGCTAGATGCCGTGGATATCCAACGAAAACCAAAAAGACATTTTCTAATATTGTCCATGGTTCGATTCTAGGTCGGGGCAAAAATCTGCCGTTTAAAATGCACTGTGGCGATTTTTAAGATTTTTTTTGGATCCTTTTCCGATGGCATAGAAACTTGAAATTCGGTATGAGGTTAGACACCATAAAAACATATCTTAATCGAATTTTACATATTCGCTGATGGTCCTTGGTTCGATCCCAGAGGGCCTTTTATGATCCTCAATGCATTTCTTATGGAGAAAACGGAAACAAATTTTAGGTACTTCCCGGCATGATATCGAGTTCAAACTTTGCAAAAAATAAAATCAAGTCCTACATAATCATACTGTGCATTTACAGCTACCAATGTATCCTGGGTTCGACACCAGGCGTCTCTAAAATCAGTAACTGATCCGATTTTTGGGAATTAATTTGAACACCTTCCCTTTAATATTAAAACACTAAATTCGGTATCAAGATAGAAATAATAAATAAATTTCGAATGCATGTTTTAGATTGCAATGATCGTCCTTGGTTCGAATCAAGAGAGCAATTTACATTCGTGAAAAGTAGAACGTCTTTTGAGGCAGTTGTAGCCAACATTTCTGCTTGAATTTTCACACACAGTCAGAGATGGTGATGGTGATCTTCTATAGTGCTGCATAGTCAGATCACCAGTATGACCCCGGTTCGATGCCAAACGATGAACTTGCAGCGAATTTTAAGAATATTTTCAATCCTTTTTCTTTCGTTTGAGGACCGTCCCAAAATGATGCCGATATGAAATTAGTATTGCCGATCTGCTTGCAGTATGCAAGCTACATTTTACTCGTATATATATATATATATATACGAGTAAAATGTTGCTTGCATACTGCAAGCAGATCGACAACACTAAATTCATATTTGCATTATATCGTGATGGTCCTCAAAAGAAAAAAAAAGGCGTGAAAATATTCTTAGAATTCACTTCAATTAAACCTTCTGGCATCGATCCTAGGCCTTCCTGGTGAACTTACTATGCAGAACAAAAGAAGATCACCATCTATAACTATGTATGAAAATTCAAGTAGAAATATTGGCTTCAACTGCCTCAAACGACGTCCTACTTTTCCCATATATTCCTTATGAGAGAAATTTTAATACACTCTGGCATCGAACCCAGGAACAGCATGGTCTTATCTAATTTTTTTCTTAAACCGAGTCTTAATGCATATCTACTATCTTAGCAAGAACTCCCTGGTATTTCGGTAAGTGCATGTAAGAAATAATGAAATCCTATCCCAATGTGTTTTATATGGCATATATATTTACCACCTGGCATCGAACCCGGGTCTTTCTGGTAATACTTCATATGCAGCACAGCAGAGTATCACCATCTCTAACTATGTATGAAAATTCTGGCAGAAATATTTGCTGCAACTGCTTCAAACTACGTCCTACATTTCCCATATATTCCTTATGAGAGAAAATTTAATGTGCTCTGGCATCGAACCCAGGAACAGTACGGTCTTATGAAAATTTTTTTCAGAAACCCATGATTAATATACATCTTCCATAAAAGCTAGAATTTCCTATCATTTCGATAAGCGTATGAAAAAAAATAATGAAAAACTACCTCAATGTATTTTAAACGGCCGATTTTTGCAACGTCCTAGCATCGAACCCAGGATATTATCCGTATAAGTCATAAATGATTTCGATATACCATGATCATATATATAGGCTCCTTGAGTTTTGATTCTCTACCTATCCGGGAAGTATTTTTTAAAAATTCCCGAAAATCAAAGCAACGCATTTAAACGGGAAAAATCGGGACTTTGGGGCCCTCTGGAATCGAACCCATGACACTGAGGTTCAAAATCGCAATTTTTCTGGAGGTTATACGTTATGGCCAATATGTCGTAAAAATTTCAACTCAATCACTCTTGTGGTTTAGGCTGTGAGTTTGTATCCTCTATATATATATATATCTAATATATATAGATGCTTCTCCGGATTCATTCATATATATCTATTATATATAGATGCTTCTCCGGATTCATTACTATATATAAAGCTGCAAATCCGACTCATTCATACAAATTCCTGGGCATTTCTAATCGAGCTGGAAGGCTGAAATTTTCAAGAGAGATTTATAATTGACAGTCGAGTTGGGAAAAAATCGAAAATTCCCAGATTTTGTCCTAAGTTTGAGCCCAGAGACGATTATATTTTTCAATGTATTTAAACGGGGAAAACGAAAAATGGCCATGCAGAGAAATTTTTTTTCGTTAAGTAAATTATGAAAAATTAATCGTAAAGCAGTAGGACTTGGTCTATATTGCGTCTAAAAGATCAAAGTTTACTTTTCTTGCGACCGATTTTAACATTCCTGCACGAAATTCGCAAAATCTTAGTTTGAACGCCAATTTTTTACGTTTTTTTCTCCTCATTTTGAAAATTAAATCTATGGCAACAACCATTGTTTGAATCGAAAACAAGTTTGTTTACGATCCTATTTTCATACGCCATGATAAAGGTTTGATGCATTTTTAATTATTTTAAATCTTTCTTTCGATACATGTTATTACTGAATGCTGAAAAATGTAAATTTCGTCAAAATAGACAGTAGATATCTGCACGGTCAATGAATCAATCGTGAATGCATGCTGTGATAACATAAGTTTATGTAGAGAATACGAGACCATTAACAACGAAGATAATCGTAAAAGTCATGTAAGTAGTGAGATTATTCTAGAATGAAGTACATAGATACGAATATAAATTAATAAATAGGGATATTAATGTAAATTAAAAGGTTTAACGACAATCTTTAGAAATAACATAACTGTAAGCATTACGAATCATTAGTTTCGCGAACACTATAATTTATTAATATATTATAATTCATAGCTCACTTAACCAAATACATTTATCATATACTGAACTCTCATCTAAATGAACAACAAATATCTAATCAGGAAATACATGGTATTATTGAACTATCTTAGGATATCGTTGGTTTACGCATTTGGTGGATTGCTTTTCGTGTGTGTGAGTTTCTGTTATTTTAATTTTATGCCTATTATGTTTATTCTTTTCTATTTTAATTACATTTAATTATTCTGTCATCCTTTCCAAAGAGAATTTAAAATTAAGTTATTTTTCTACGTTTCTTTAATTAATACGTAGTACACAATTAGTTCGTAATATATTACGTAATTCAACATTCATCAAAATAAAAAAAAAACAGAAATCTACTCATAAAATACACTGATTTCCTTCAACGACCTTCTGATTTCGTTGTTCTACGCTGGATAATTCTTGGTTAGTAAAAACAATTTTTGCATGTATTATTGTATGAATATTATTTTCCCATCTTCTCCAAACGGACTTTAGAATAAAGTTCTTTTTCTACGTTCTTTAAAACTATTTACATAATTACGTTGCCTATTGTCTATTTGTTTATTTAATTAGAAACGGAGCTCATTGTCGTAGTAGACACCATTTCATGAATATAGGATTATTTTGCAGAATGTCTTGCACTCAACCACATACTACACAGGTAATCGTCTATTTATTTTCCGCATTTTTATCTTATGCAGATTTTTATTCTGACTTTACTTTGTTTGGCGTATTTCTTTAATATAATTTTACGAATGCGTATTCATTAAAGACTCCCGTATCACATAAACGCGAAAGGCTTTAGAAATGATTATTTTACTATCATATTATTTGGCGAATCTCGATCTCACTTATTTGAAAATTATGCATACAATAGACAGTGGTATAATTAACAAAAATTTTCTTTCCATATATGTTATGCCTGAAGGTTGAAAAATGTAACTTTCATCAAAATGGACAGCGAATATCTGCACGGTCAATGAATTATTCGGGAATACATACTGTGATAACATAAGTTTATGTAGAGAATACGAGACCATTTATAAACGTAGATAATCGGAAAAGTCATGTAAGTAGTGAGATTATTCGAGTATTAAATTGAAAAATCTACACTGAATCTATATAAGGGGGATAAGAAAGCAATTTCGATTAAATATACTCATTAATTACTGATGAAGTACGTATTATACCGGACCAAGTCTACCTATGCCTGAGTAAAAGTAAGTACAACTGAAATTTACATCATCCTAAAATATTACTATCAGAATATTAATGTAAATTAATAGTTTTAACGATATTATTTAGAAATAATATAACTGCAAACAATACGAATCAATAGCATCAAAATCGCTATAGTTTAGTATAGTAGTATTTTACTTCATTCTCACTTTACCCAATGCATTTATCGTATACTAAATTATGTCTAAAAATTTCCTTTGCAATGGCCGTTTCCGATTCCTACTTTATGGCGTTATAATCAATAACAATATTCATAACTTCTCTGATGAAAACAGGAAGATCCAAATTACAACCATTTCAATAACTAATACTATTAACAAAGACACTCAACCATTCTATAGCCAGAAAAATCTTGCTAGCCGGAATTCGTACCTTGGTGTTGGAGTCCTATCACAGTGACCACTTTCTCACCGCACCCGGTGTGTGAGGTATTTTGCCCTTAGTTTCTCTTAAGATCGACAGATAAGCTCCTGCGTCCTGATTCGCGAGCCACCTCATAGTGTGGCTTCTTTAGATGATGTTCCTTTTAGGAGGCGAAGCTATATGTAACGTATGCCTCAATTTCATAATATATACATTGTGATACATTGTAACCGAAAAGCTCATACGGGCAGCCAAACCCGTTGCTGCCCGCCTTTCTTGAAGGACCATATTATAACTGAATATCAAGAAAGTGTAACTTTCATTTAAATGAACAACAAATATCTACACAGGAAATAAAATTATATCCTAGAACGATGTTAGGATTATACGTATATGGTGGATTGCCTTTCGTGTGTGAAAATTGTGCTTTTTATTGTATGCCTATTATGTATCTACTTTTCTATTTTAATAACATATAATTATTCTTTCTATACTATCTTATCCATACAGAATTTAAAATTAAGTTAAATTTTCTTTTTTTTAATTAATACGTAGTACCTTACGTATTGATATGGGATAAAGCTGGGGAAACGATAAATGTCCATGAAGAACCAATTGTTTTCATTCACATAAGCATGAAAAATGTACTTACAGGAGAGAATTTAACTGAATTATACCTCAAAGAGGAATTTTTATTTTTCCTGCACCCAATTTCGCCATGTCGGCAACATCTTAAATTAAACACAAATTAATACTGTTTTTATTTGCACCCTTCCCAAGATCAAAACTTTGGCTACGACCATTATTTTGTTGCAGTTCAAATAACATACGCCTTGATGAAAGTATGAAGTTTTTGAAATATTTTTCAATATTATTTTGTTTGTAATATTAATATACATAAAGAAAATTTAACTTTCATCAAAATAAACAACAAAAATCTACTCATAAAATACGCTGATTTCCTTGAACGACCTTTGGATTACGTTTTTCTACGTATTCTAGCTGGATGATTCTTCGTAAGTAAAACAATTTCTGCGATTAAAAATGTATTCTTACTATGTTTACTCTTTTCTATTGTATTCACCTCAAATTATTTTTCCATATTCTGCAAACGGGCTTTAGAATTAAGTTCTTTTTCTACGTTTTTCAAAATTATTTACATAGATACGTTGTCTGTAGCATATTTGTTTGTTTATGTAATTAGAAACAGAGCTCATTGTCGTGGTAGACGCCATTTAATGAACATAGGATTCAATTTCATTATGTCTGGCACTGAACCGAATACTTCACAGGTAATCGTCTATTTATTTTCCGCATTTTTATCTTATGCAGATTTTTATTCTAACTTTGCTTTGATTGGCGTATTTTCTTAAATTAATTTTACAAATGCACATTCATTAGGAATCAACTCCAAATCTCCCGTATCAAATAAGCGTAGAAGGCCTTTGAAATCCAAAGGGGGACGTCCTAAAACCTTGAACGACCTTCGGATTATGTAGTTCTACGTGTTAGCTGGATAATTTTTGTAAGTAAAAACAATTTCTGCGTTTATCATCGTATGCAAAATATTTTCCCAACATCTCCATACGGGCTTTAAATTCAACTTCTTTTTCTACATTCTTCAAAATTATTCAACTACATTGCCTAATTCCTATTTGTTTATTTAATTAGAACCGGAGCTCATTGTGCCGCTTTAGACGCCATTTAATGTGCATAGGATTCAATTGAAGTATGCCTTGCACTGAACCGAGTACTACAGGTAACGAATCATCTATCAATTTCTCGCCTTTTTATCTTACGAAGACTTTTATTATTACTTAAATTTGTTTGGCGCATTTCTTTAATTTAATTTTACGTATGCGTATTCTTTAAGGTCTCAACTGCAAAACTCCCGTCTCAATTAAACGTGAAAGGCTTTCGAAATAATTATTATATTATTAGATGAAACTCGATCTCATATTTGAAAACTAGGTATACGATAGACAGTAGTATAATTAAAAAGACACACATCCCTTCATAATATTCTTTGCTTGCAGTTTGCAAGCACCCATTTACTAGTTCATATATATAGATAGGTATATAGATAGATAGGATACAAATTCACAGCCTAAACCACAAGCGTGATTGAGTTCAAATTTTTACTGCGTATTGGCCATAACAATTAACCGAAAGAAAAATTGTGATTTTGATCCTCAGTGTCATGGGTTCGATTCCAGAGGGCCCGAAAGTCCCGATTTTTCCCGTTTGAATGCATTGCTTAGATTTTCGGGAATTTTTAAAAAATACTTCCCGGATAGGTAGAGAATCGATACTCTAGGAGCCTTTACATATGGTCATGATCTATCGAAAACATAAATGAGTTTTACGGAAAATAACCTGGGTTCGATGCTAGGTCAAGGCAAAAATCGGCCGTTTAAAATGCATTGTGGCGATATTTAAGATTTTTTTTGGGCCTATTCCCGATGGCATGGAACCTTTAAAATCGGCATGGGTTTAGATATCATAAATATATTTAATAATCAAATTTTTTACATTCGCTGATGGTCCTTGGTTCGAACCCAGAGAGCCATTTACATTCCTCAATGCATTTCTTATGGAGATAACAGAAAACGGTTTTAGGTACTTCCCGGCATGATATCTACTTCAAACTTTGTATGAAATAAGATGAAGACCTAAAAAGTCATACTATCCATTCACAGATACCAATATTTCCTGGGTTCGACACCAGGCGTCTCTACAATCAGTAAATTAACCGATTTTTAAGAATGAATTTAAACCCGTTCCCAATAATAATAAAACATGAAATTAGGCATATAGATAGAGAGCATAGATACATTTTAAAAACATGTTTTAAATTTCCTAGATCTTCCTTGGTTCGAATCCAGAGAGCCATTTACATTATTGAAAAGTATAACGTCGTTTGAGGCAGTTGCAGCCAATACTTCTGCTTGAATTTTCACACATAGTAAGAGATGGTGATTTTCTGTTGTGCTGCATATTAAGTTTACCAGGAAGACCCGGGTTCGATGCCAGACGATTAAATTGAAGCTAATTTTAAGAATATTTTCAATACCTTTTTTTTCATTTGAGAGCCGTCCCGATATGATGCCGACATGAAATTAGTGTTGTCGATCTGCTTGCAGTATGCAAGCTACATTTTACTCGTATAATAGATAGATATATATATATAGAGAGGATACAAAGTCACAGGCTAAACCACTAGCGTCAATGACTTGAAATTTTTACGACATATTGGCAGTAACGTATAACCACCAGAAAAATTGCGATTTTGAACTTCAGTGTCATGGGTTCGATTCCAGAGGGCCTCAAAGTCAAGATTTTTCCCGTTTAAACGCATTGCTTTGATTTTCGGGAATTAAAAAAAAATACATTCCGGATAGGTAGCAAATCAAAACTCAAGGAGCCTATAGATATGGTCATGATCTATCGAAAACATAAATGAGTTTTACGGAAATTATCCTGGGTTCGATGCTAGGTCGGGGCAAACATTGGCTGTTTAAGTTGCATTGTGGCGATTTTAAAGATTTTGTTTAGACCCTTTCCCGATGGCATGGAAACTTGAAATTCGGCATGGAGTTGGAGATCAATAATAAATTTCAGGATCAAATTTTACATATTCGCTGATGGTCCTTGGTTCGATCCCAGAGGGCCATTTATATTCCTCAATGCATTTCTTACGGAGATAACGGAAACAAATTATAGGTACTTCCCGGCACGATAAAGACTTCAAGCTTTGCACTAACAAAGATAAGGTGTATACAAATCAAACTGTGCATTCCCAGCTGTCAATGTGTCCTGGGTTCGACACAGGGCGTCTCTACAATCAGTAACTGATCCGATTTTCAATAATTATTTTGAATCCTTTCCCAACAATATAGACACTTGAAATTCGGCATGTAGATAGAGTCTGTTCATCCGTGCGTTTTTTCGTCCGTGTGTTTTTTCGTCCGTGCGTCTGTTCATCCGTGCGTCTGTTCGTCCGTGCATTTGTTCGTCCGTGCGTCTGTTCGTCCATGTGTCTGATTGTCCGTGTGTCTGTTCGTCCGTGCGTCTGTTCGTCCGTGCGTCTGCTCGTCCGTGCGTCTGTTCGTCCGTGCGTCTGTTTGTCCGTGCGTCTTTTCGTTCCAACTTCCGTTCTTCCGTGCGTCAACTCGTCCGTGCGTCTGTTCGTCCGTGCATCTGTTCGTCCGTGCATCTGTTCGTCCGTGTGTCTGCTCGTCCTTGCGTCTGTTCATCCGTGCGTCTGATCGACCTAAGATCTATTTGTCTGAACATAAATCCGTTTTCGAACCTTTTTTCGATCATTACTTGAAAAAATAACGAACATAATGGCGAAATAGTGGATAAAAATGGAAATTTCGGTGAAATTATCCATTCTCGAAACTTTTTTCGATCATACCTCTCTAAAATGACGAAAAATAAGGGGTTAATATAGGAACAAGATTGAAATATTGTGAATTCATTCGTTTTTTACCTTTTTTTTGATCATACCTCGATAAACTGACGGAAATAAGGTTTGTCCGTGCGTCTGTGCGTCCGTGCGTCTGTTCATCCGTGCGTCTGTTTGTCCCTGCGTCTGTTCGTCCGTGGGTCAGTCCGTCTGTCCCGTACTGTACTGCCTCACTCCCTCGTCCACACGTGGCGCTAGTCGTCTATCCGCAACCGTAGGCGGCGTACTCTCGACCGACGTATCCTGACGTATTACTCCGCGTGACGTCATAGATGATTTTCCTTTCTAACACGTGCGTCTGTTTGTCCGTGCGTCTTTTCGTTCGTGCGTCTATTCTTACGTGTGTCTGGTCGTCCGTGCGTCTGTTCGTCCGTGCGTCTGTTCGTCCGTGCGTCTGTTCGTCCGTGCGTCTGTTCGTCTCTGCGTCTGTTTTCCGTGCGTCTGTTCCTCCGTGCGCCTGTTCGTCCGTGCGTCTGTTCTTCCGTGCGTCTGTTCGTCCGTGCGTCTGTTCGTCCGTGCGTCTGTTTTTCCG
The DNA here is from genome assembly GCA_947579665.1 of Sympetrum striolatum. NCBI lineage: Eukaryota > Metazoa > Arthropoda > Insecta > Odonata > Libellulidae > Sympetrum > Sympetrum striolatum. The sequence continues at coordinate 60,504,768 of OX388351.1, forward strand.
TGCGTCTGGTTGTCCTTGCGTCTGTTCCTCCGTGCGTCTGTTCATCCGTGCGTCTGTTAGTCCGTGCGTCTGTTTGTCCGTGCGTCTGTTCGTTCGCGCGTCTGTTCGTCCATGCGTCTGTTCGTCCGTGCGTCTGTTTGTCCGTGCGTCTGTTCTTACTTCCATCTGTTCATCCGAGCGTCTGTTCATCCTTGCGTCTGTTCGTCCGTGCGTCTGTTCGTCCGTGCGTCTGCTCGTCCGTGCGTCTGTTCGTCCGTGCGTCTGTTTGTCCATGCGTCTTTTCGTTCCAACTTCCGTTATTCCGTGCGTCAACTCGTCCGTGCGTCTGTTCGTCCGTGCATCTGTTCGTCCGTGCATCTGTTCGTCCGTGTGTCTGCTCGTCCTTGCGTCTGTTCATCCGTGCGTCTGATCGACCTAACATCTATTTGTCTGAACATAAATCCGTTTTCGAACCTTTTTTCGATCATTACTTGAAAAAATAACGAACATAAGGGCGAAATAGTGGATAAAAATGGAAATTTCGGTGAAATTATCCATTCTCGAAACTTTTTTCGATCATACCTCTCTAAAATGACGAAAAATAAGGGGTTAATATAGGAACAAGATTGAAATATTGTGAATTCATTCGTTTTTTACCTTTTTTAGATCATACCTCGATAAACTGACGAAAATATGGTTCGTCCGTGCGTCTTTTAGTCCGTGCGTCTGTTCTTCCGTTCGTCTGTTCGTCCGTGCGTCTGTTCGTCCTTGCGTCTTTTCGTCCGTGTGTCTGTTCGTCCGAGCGTCTGTACGACCGGATGTCTGTTGTTTCGTGTGTCTGTTTGGCGGTAAGTCCGTTCGTCCTTGGGTCTTTTGGTCCGTGTTTCTGTTCGTCCGTGCGTCTGTTTGTCCGCGCGTCTTTTCGTCCGTGCGTATGTTTGACCGAGCGTCTGTTCGTCCATTCTTCTGTTCGTCCGTACGTCTGCTTGTCAGAACAGGTCAGTTTTGAAACATTTTTTTCAATAATACCGTGAAAAAATGACGAAAAAATGGGTGAAATAGAGAAAAAAATTGAAATTTCGCTGAAATTATACGTTTTTGACATTTTTTTGATCATGCCCCGATAAAATGATGAATATAATGACAAAATAGAGGAATAAAATTTAAATTTCGGTGAAATTATCCGTTTTCGAAACTAATTTCGAACCTACCTCGATATAATGACGAAAATAAGAGCAGAATAGAGGAAAAAATAGAAATTTCGGTGAAATTATCCGTTTTTTACCTTTTTTCGAACATACCTCGATAAAATGACGAATATAAGGTTCGTCTGTGCGTATGGTCGTCCGTGAGTCTGTTCGTTCGATCATCTGTTCGTCCGTACGTCTGTTTGTCCGGAGAGGTCCGTTGTCAAACATTTTTTCAATCGTTTCTTGAAAAAATGACGAAAATAATGGCAAAATAGAGGAAAATAATGGTAATTTCAGTTAAATTATCCGTTATTGGAACTTTTTTCGATCATTCCTTGAAATAATGACGAAAATAAGGGCAAAATAGAGGAAAATAATTGAAAATTCGATGAAAATATCCGCATTCGAAAATTTTTTCAAATTTAACTCAAAAAATGTCAAGATTAAGTGCAAAATAGAGGAATACAATTGAAATTTCGGTGAATTATTTCGACGAAAATAAGGTTCGTAGGTCCACCTGTTTGTCCTTGCGTCTGTTCGTCCGTGCGTCTGTTCGTTCGTGCGCCTGTTCGTATTTGCGTCTGTTCGTCCGTGTCTGATCGGCCTTACGTCTGTTTGTCCAAACAGATCCATTTTCGAACCATTATTCGATCATACCTCGAGAAACTGACAAAAATAAAGGCAAAATAGAGGAAAATAATTGAAATTTCGGGGAAACTATTCGAGTATGATCTTTTTTCTATCATGCCTAACTAATTTGACGAAATAATTGGCAAAATAGTGGAACAGAATTTCATTCTTCTTCCATTCTTCGTATCTCGAGAGAAATTCCATAAATTTGGCCTAAAATTCTTAATATACATCGCTATTTGGAACTCATTACCACGAAAAATTAATCTCTACATTGCTTCAATGCTTAAATAATAATTACTTTCATATAGAGAGCAATTCTAATGAACAAGTATGCTATTAAAAAGTGAAGTCTAAATAAAGTTAAGTTTTACTTATTCGCAGATTTTTCGTTTTGCATTTGGATATAAAAGACAACAGTTGTGAATTTGATCCCATTAATCTAAATGATTGATCGAAAAAGCTAAGTAAAGCTTAGTTCAGTTAAAAAAAGTTTTGAATTTGAATAAAATTTTGAGAGAGACAAATACAATAAACTCATTTCGCAAAGGCAGGCAAGGACAAGTCTAAAGTTTTTGTAATGATTTCATTAGTAGGATTTTGCAGCAATAATAAATAAGAGAAATTTTTTTAACTAATAATTCTTGAAAAATGTTTCATCTCAATGTACAAATAGAAATTTCAGAATACGAATATAACTAATCAATAAAGAATGTATGAACTCATCTGTGGATATGCCAACAAACTTTCAAAATTATTGAAATCTATCATTAAAAAAAGAATTAAATATCTGGTAAATACAAAACATTTCCTTTGACTGCTCTTTATATCTACTAAAAATAAATTAGCATGGCTGAAAAAAGGGAATCTTATCAGAAACAACCACAATTGACTGTATTTTTGGTGGCTTATAACATAAATAAGAACTTAAACAAATACTGTGATTACTTTAAACCAATTATTTCATCACATATGTGTCAGAAATTCTCATTTTTAAATTAATCTCAATAAATAACCTTAAGTACAATAAGTTTAGATGTATAATTCAATTCAACTTGATTGAAAGAGGTAAATGTGATGAAAAACCTCATCACAAAGTGTATTGTCTAATACTTGGAGAAAAAATATTCACTGCAAAGTTGAACAAATTTTGCATTGAACCAGAACAAAGAACATTGCATGTCTACACCATAGTTTATACATTCAAATGAAAGAGGTTTTGATGTATTCTTAGAGAAAAAACACAAATGATCACACTCCATTAAGAAATAAATATGATTAAGATTAAATGCCAGAATAACTGAACCAAGAACTACTGCATTTCCAAAACATCACTCACAAGATAAATGAAAATATCCAAAGCCATGAGACAAAATAACATATAACCTACCTAACAAATTAATGATTTCAACAATGATAAATATAACAACATACAAGAAATACAACCATGAAAAAAATATAATGAGAAGTAAGGATTTGTTAATATTAAAGTTAGAAAAACTCTACATCTGATAGGAAAAATGATATATCGTCATCTCCCTTTTCCCTCTGATGTGGGTAATGTATAATTGTATTTTGAGAGTAAAAATTATTAAAACATTAAAATAGTGAAATTTGAGGTGGCCTCTCATTGGCTACTCGCTCTCTCCCATCCATGGAGTTAGGAAAAAGGGTAAACTCCTGCATTACAGATAAAGAATATGATAACTTTATATATACTTGAAGGTATATCTTGGTTCACCAACAACCTTTATATTGGAGAGCTTATCTTTTATCATCTGCTGCATTTTTGAGTATGCCATTACTGTGATAGTGAAGGGTAAGGGATACAAAGCAACAGCCAACAAAATTCTCTTCCTTGATTGAAGAGAAAAATCTTCCCTGAGAGAAGAATTTTATTTCTCTTTGATGAAGAAGTTTAGTTCATTTACAAAATTGTTGTTCGACTCTTCTGTTCAATGCTTTAATAATGTAATTATTGAAACTTCTTTTAAGTTAGCATTTAAATTTGAAGGACAGGGAAAGTTTGTCTCCATTCTATAAAATAGTAGGTTTTCATACAAATTTTAAAATAATTTGTTAATAGAATTTTTTTCTGATGGGCTTGTATATATTTTCTCTCTCTAGACTATGTGGTGGTGATGAGAAAAGGTTGTTATCCTGTGGCATTGAACCTGAAACGCTCTCATGATTGCTGCATCGAAGATTTGAATTTGCCCTCAGACAGTTCTGTGTAAGTAACTACTCGATATCTTTATGCGTTATTGCTTCAAGAAAACTATAACATTTATATAAATTTAGTGAAGGAAAAAAATAAGGCTTCAATGATTGGAGAATTAGTATGTGGTGTATTGTTTATATTTGCAGGGTAATTTGATTCAACTTACTGTATTTTCCCGTCAATAACATATGTTATTCTTAATGTTACAGCACTAGATCAATGGTCTGTCATTGATGCCAATACAGTTGTGTGTTATCCAATGAAAACAAATCAAGATATCAAGTACCTTTATTCACACTACTTCCTAATATAAAATAAACTAGATTACTTAGGAAGTTGAATATGATACATAAAATTATTAAGATGTTCAAAATTTAAGCAAAAGTAATGAATTAGTTTTAAAACGTATGATAAATCTTGAGAATTTCAAGAAAGAAAGAAAATTAAAGATTGCCACAAGGAAATAATAAAAATGTACACAAAAAGAATGTTTTGGAAATGTGTAATTCTTAAAGAAGCAATTCTGGCATTTAAGTTAATCAATTGATTATTATTTTGCATTTCTAAAGAAGTGTGAACATTTTGATGGTTCTCTCTAAAAATACATAAAACCTCTTTCCTTTGAATAAATATACAAGGAGCTAAATGATTAATGTCCTAAATTCCAGCTTAATACTAAATTTGTTTCACTTTACTATTATAACATTTTTGTAATGATCCACTTAAAAGACTTTTATAATTAGGATACTATTTTTAACAGAATTATAAGAACAAATCTAAACTTTCCATCAAATACGATGAATTTTTAAAAGTTGGAATAGAGCAACTGTATATAATAAAAGTTTAATTTGCAATTTAGGTAAAGAATGGAAAATCACGCAAAATATCCAAAAAGGTGGAAATAATTTATGATCATAGACGAATTTAAATTAAGTGAAAATAATTATTTAAAACATTAATTACTAGTATAAGAGTTCACTATATGGAAAAACCTCCTCCTTTGAAAGTTGAAAAAGTCAAATTCTAAGATTTTTTGCATAAAACTCTAAATATTCATCACTCATTGATATTTAATACTAAGAATAGTATTTATCAATCAAAAGGGGGACAATCCTTATGAATGACAATGCTTTATATGATCAATTCTAATTAACTACTAAAATCAATTAAAATATGAAGTCTTTAACAAATTCTAGTTATTATTATCCCCATTGAATTGAAAGATAGCAGTATAAAAAATCAATTTGATAAATATAAACAATGGTACCAACAAGCAAGAATTTTATCTACTTTGTTTAGTAAAATAGTTAGGAAAGGGTTCCACCTCAATGAATATTAAATGAGACGATTTCATTAATAACTTAAGTCTTAGGAGGGGTATAAATTCAATTATAGCTCTGAATCCACACAATCAAAACAAAGTTGTGCCTCCTTTCTTTGGTGATGCTAACAAAGTAAGAAATTATTGAAATCTAACCAAAAAAATTAAAATATCTAGGACAGACAGAACTTTTCCGTTCTCCCTTCTTTACCTCAGGGCATTCTTTTCATCAGAATTGTTTAAGCAGTGTTAAATTGTGTCACTTTGCTATAAGACAGTTCTTTTGCTCCAAGTATTTGACATGATGTTTTGTTCTGAGGATTTTTCAACATGTGTACCTCTTTTAACTTATGTGTATTAAAAGTTAAATCTAATCTTGTACTTTTAATATCTAAAATTGATCCTAAGGGTTATAAAATGTCCATGATATTGAAAACAATCCAAATAATCACATTCTCCATTTTCTAGCAAAAAATAATGCAGTGAATCAATGTTTTTCACACAGTATTTCAAAAGCATCATTCAAAGGTGAAGGCAATATGATAACTATAAATTTTAAAATGATTCTGTAAATTTTTAATGGTTGATACATAGTCGTAGTCATTAATAATTTAATCTATATATAAGATAATGAAAGGAAAACTATGCAAAATATCCAAAAGGGAAAAATTTCTGAGATCAAAGATTAACTTCTATTAAAGAAAGTAATGTTTTTAAAACAAAAACACTATTTGGAGAGTTCACCTAAAGAGTAAATTCTCTTCCTTCGTATCAAGAGAGAAATTCTATAATTTTTGTCTAAAATTCTTAATATACTTCGCTATTTGGAACTTAGTACCACGAAATATTAATCACTACTATGTTTCAACAATTAAATAATAATAACTTTCATATAGAGATCAATTAATATTAAAAAGTGAAGTCTTAAAAAATTTAGCTTTTCTTTTTCACATGGATATAAAAGACAACAGTAGTGAATTCGATCCGATTAATCTAAATGATTGATCCAAAAAGCTACATAAATTTATAAGCTTAGTTAAGTTAAAAAAGTTTGGAATTTGAATCAAGTTTTGAAAAAATGTCGAAAGAGCCAATTACAATAAACTCATTTCGCAAAGGCTGGCAAGGACATGTACATGCCAACAAAGTTTCAAAATTATTGAAATCTACCATTAAAAAAAAGAATTAAATATCTGGTAAATACAAAACATTTGCTTCAACTGCTCTGCATATCAACTAAAAATAAATTAGCATGGCTGAAAAAAGGGGATCTCATCAGAAACAACCAAAATTGACTATTTTTGGTGGCTTGTAAATTGAATATGAACTTAAACAAATACTGTGATTACTTTAAACCAATTATTTCATCACATATGAGTCAGAAATTGTCATTTTAAAATTAATCTCATTAAATAATCTTAAGTACAATAAGTTTAGATGTAGAATTCAATTCAACTTGATTGAAAGAGGTAAACGTGATGAAAAACCTCATCACAAAGTGTATTGTCTAAGACTTGGAGAAAAAATATTCACTGCAAAGATAAACAAACTTTGCATTGAACCATAACAAAAACATTTCAGATCTACACCATTTTTTATACATTCAAATGAAAGATGTTTTGACGTATTCTTAGAGAAAAAAAACAAAATGATCACACTCCATAAGAAATAAATATGATTATCATTAAATGCCAGAATAACTGAATCAAGAACTACTGTGTTTCGAAAACATCACTCATAAGATTAAAAGCCATGAGACAAATAACATATGACCTACCTAACAAATTAATTATTTCAACAATTAGCAACTAATTCATTCTTAAATTCATCATCAATAAGTCCTTAACTGTGAATATTGAAATCTATTTTCAATGTTTAAGTATCAGAATGAACAAACTTACTTACAGAATAGAGTCATCAAATCTTAACTTGAAAAAACAAGAAGTTTATATGAGATATTTATTAAAAGAGATAAAAATTAAAAATATATTCACAATCATTCAATGAGATGTAGTTTACAACAATTTAAGATACCTTGTATTTACAAATCTAATTCAATAGTAAGAATTTTAAGAAACAATCAAGATACAAAGCTTTCCTTGGGTACTATTTTAACGAATGAGAATTTAACTTAAATTATTTAATATTCCACTTCATTTTCAAGCTTATAGCTATAAAAACCTTTATTCTTCACTTTACTTAGCATAGAAGCACTCAAATTTTGCAGATTGTAATCATTTAGTTATTTAGCAAGCTATTCCAATAATGATCCTGCAATTATTATAATTTCGTATGTTTGCAAAGACAACATCAGAAATATTAATGAACTGTAGCAATGAATGAAGAATGATATAAAAGGGTAAACTGATTTTGTTTTTGGTAGAAAATTAAATACAAAACTATTATTATGAAGAGTCCCCTTACTTTATTCACTTAACTGTAAGTTAAAGTGATGTCCATTAGTCAGTGAAAAAAGTTTAAAATAAAATCCCCCCCTAATGACTGAATAACTATATGAACACCTGCAATAAGTTTTTAAAATATATAGCTCTAGAGATGAAAGTATTATCTTAATTTATATGCTCCTAAACTTGTTCCTATGCTAAGTTTATTGGTATTAGGCATTGGCAACAATTTAATTTGTGTACCATGAAATAATTTAAAAAATTAGACCATATTTAACAAGCACAAATACATTAATTTGTCTAACAGCTTTAGATATTTCTTTCATTACTACAAAAATTCCTGAAAAATAAAATTGATTAAACATCCTGTGAAAGCACATCTCCAACTGCTAAGCAATATGAATGTCAATTTAGAGGTAATACTGAGTTAAACATTTTTACAGGGCCTAAGTCACTATTGAAATTCAATAGTGTAATTCAATAATGTTTGCAGTTAGAAAAGTTACTACAATCTTGAAAAAAATATTAGCAGTGGATAGCAGAAAAGAAACGAAGCTATACTCCTTCAGATTGGAATATAAATTGGGCAGATGACAGGATGTGAAACATCAATAAACTAAAGAAATGGCCTGAAACCATGACTTAATGTATTAAAAACAAACTAGAGTTACACCAACATCAAATACTCTTAAAGATGTTGTTTTACTAATAGAGAGAAAGTTTAATTTAAAGTGAAGCCTAAACCAGACCATAATAATGCAATTATTGACCTAGCTCCGTAGTCCAAAAAAGTCTGTGAAACCAAATAAATCAATAGGGATATATACATCAAAAAGCAGGATAAAAAGAAACTTCAGAAAATCAGGGCAGCAGAAATGAAGCAGTATGTGTACTTGACTTAGTAAGAAGTGGCATGAAAAGTGGAATCATGGTGTAACTTTAACACCATGATTCACAGACGATGTGCAAATCAATGGAAACACTTATTTCCAACAACAAAACAATAACACTGCAAGAAATAGAAATTGACAGCAGGAATATCACTGCAAAAGAGGAAACATAGCTCAAAAATGATTTATTTGATGATATTCAATAGTTTTATTGCAACATAACATCAGAACTATGAAAGTTGCGGAGGAAATTTTCATGTTTACCTTGATGATTTCCAAACGATGAACTTAAAAGAATTAAAAAAGAGGTTTCTCATGGAAACGAATGGTAAGTATGGATGAGATTCTTTTAAATCTCATAAAAGACAATGGGATGTTTTATGAAGAAAACTGTTAGGATTAATTAATACTGCATTCAGAGAAGGAAAAGTCCCTACAATTTTTCCTATGCCAAGAGGAAGAGGTTCCAGAATGTGTAAACAGCTGTTCAATTACATGTAAGAAAAAGGAATATTGTTCCATGAACAATTGGGATATGCTCTTTATCTAATACATCAATGACCTTCCTAGAGCTGTTAAAAATGGTAAAATCTTTTAATTTGCTGATGAAGTGTTAATATTTATGATAGATAAATATTATGTAGATGTAGTAGAAGCATTGAATAAAGATTTCAACAATGTAGCAAAATGAATGACTGTAAATAGTTAAGATTTTTATGGAGAGTAAAGCCCGTCATACACGGTACAATCTAAAATAAAATATTGTGTGTCATGGCCGCCGTCTTCTTCCTGATTGGCTGATTTTTGAGAATCTCTCAGATTTTCGAACATGTTCTATTCTAAAATTATTGCGAATCGGCCATTTTCACAATTTAGACTATCCTGTCACCTAGGTGTCAGGAAGATGAACTCGTTGAGTTTGAGAATGTCAAGGATGATGTATCAGGTTTTCCCATTGGCCACAGTCGATTTCCGCCACTTGCAACACTGTCTGACGCGCTCTTTTAACTTCCCCATTGCCTTGTTTACCTTTTGAAATAGCTGCTTTCTAGATTTCTTGTGGGGAAAAAGTTCTTTTAAAAACTCATACCCGTTTACTTTAGTAGTTAATAGATTAGTTACTTCAGTTTAGTTTAGTTTTATACGTTGTTTAAGAGTTAATCTACATATTAATACGTGAAGAGAAAACTTTGGATCCCTTTATAAGGATATTTAGCGAACGGTGGAGTTTGAGATTTGGCATAGTTCAAGTTTATATGGAGAAAGAATGCAGAAAGCTAAAATCTATGTCCAAATATCCTTGGTTTGACTCTGGACCAGTATAATCGTCTCTCATAAGAAATGCACACAAAGTTCATTTTGATCGATATCAGGCATTTTTTATTTTGAAGAATTAGATCAAAAATAATGGTAGTACCAAATCGAGATCAATACCAAAAGAAAGAAAATTGAATAAAGATTCTTAATTTGGTCGTAGAATATCGCATTCGAGTCGAAATTAAGAGAATTCAGACAAAAATGGTGAAAATTCTGTGGGCATAAACAATTCCCTAACGACAAAGGTGATTGTTGGACTCAGCTCTCATACGAATCAATGCGAAAGATAGGCTCATATGAAATGTATTGAGAAGAAGAGCTGAAATTTTATGGCAATAAAACGATAAGTAAACTTTTGAAATTGAATTGATTGAAGCTATATATTTTTATGAATAATATCACCTTCTAAAATGTGGATTAATATTTTCGGCTTTGTAGATAAAACTTCAAACGATGTATGTTTACGTTCTAAAAACAGGGAAAATTTTACCGTCAAAATCAATCGAAAGGCAGCAATACATACAAATGCGATTTTGTTCTAGCAACCAAATAAACAAATACTCTATTATAATAGTTAACAAGCACTATTTGTGTAAATGGAAAATATACGTATCTTCACAAAAATGAAATGAATTCCAAATGCAATATATCTTATACCTCTATGAATATCAAGTCTCATTTATATTAGCATTAATTTGATTCAATAATAACATGAAAAATTAAAAGTAACATTGAATTGAATCAAACAATAAATTAAACTACAAGCCGTAATTGTGTTTCTTTTATTGTTACTAACATTTAATTTTAAATTCCATTGGTATTGCAGGGAATTAAGGCAAACAACACGCAACCTAATGGCTTGTTTGTACACGCTCGCAGCTGACGTAATAGAACAAACTTCAAAAACATTATAAGCAATAGTCATAGAGTTATAATCATTGATTAAAGATCCTTAAAATTGTGGTATTTTCTTTGTTTGTGGATTATTCCAGGATGGTTTGGTCGAGGAGTCAGACCGAGAGATTCATTTCCATTGTAAGTGAGCGAGTTTTGTATCTATTTACATATGTGAAACTGTTTCTATCCCGTTTTGTTTTAGGTAACCAACTACCACACAATTAGCATTATATTCTATGAAAAATCTCCTTTGTTCAGCCCTTCCCTACGTATTTAAGCCGAGATCCTTCCCTTTCATTCTAGCGAGAATCAGGTTTCGCAGATCCGCCATGTTGGATTTAAAAAACAGAATATTTTATTTTAGATTGTATCGTTTATGAGGGCTCTCGGAGGTGAAGTGAAAAATCAAATATTGTGAAACATGGCCGCCGTCTTCTTCCTGATTGGCTGATTTTTGAGAATCTCTCAGATTTTCGAACATGTTCTATTCTAAAATTATTGCGAATCGGCCATTTTCACAATTTAGACTATCCTGTCACCTAGGTGTCAGGAAGATGAACTCGTTGAGTTTGAGAATTTCAAGGATGATGTATCAGTTTTTCCCATTGGCCACAGTCGATTTCCGCCACTTGCAACACTGTCTGACGCGCTCTTTTAACTTCCCCATTGCCTTGTTTACCTTTTGAAATTGCTGCTTTCTAGATTTCTTGAGTGGAAAAAGTTCTTTTAAAAACTCATACCCGTTTACTTTAGTAGTTAATAGATTAGTTACTTCAGTTTAGTTTAGTTTTATACGTTGTTTAAGAGTTAATCTACATATTAATACGTGAAGAGAAAACTTTGGATCCCTTTATAAGGATATTTAGCGAACGGTGGAGTTTGAGATTTGGCATAGTTAAAGTTTATATGGAGAAAGAATGCAGAAAGCTAAAATCTATGTCCAAATATCCTTGGTTTGACTCTGGACCAGTATAATCGTCTCTCATAAGAAATGCACACAAAGTTCATTTTGATCGATATCAGGCATTTTTTATTTTGAAGAATTAGATCAAAAATAATGGTAGTACCAAATCGAGATCAATACCAAAAGAAAGAAAATTGAATTCAGATTCTTATTTTGGTCGTAGAATATCGCATTCGAGTCGAAATTAAGAGAATTCAGACAAAAATGGTGAAAATTTTGTGGGCATAAACAATTCCCTAACGACAAAGGTGATTGTTGGACTCTGCTCTCATATGAATCAATGTGAAAGATAGGCTCATAAGAAATGTATTGAGAAGAAGAGCCGAAATTTTATGGCAATAAAACCATACGTTAACTTTTGAAATTGAATTGATTGGAGCTATATATTTTTATGAATAATATCACCTTCTATAATGTAGATTAATATTTTCGGCTTTGTAGATAAAACTTCAAACGATGTATGTTTACGTTCTAAAAACAGGGAAAATTTTGTCGTCGAAATCATCCGAAAGGCAGCAATATGTACAAACGCGATTTTGTTCTAGCAACCAAATAAACGAATACTCTATTATAGTAGTTAACAAGCACTATTTGTGTGAACGGAAAATACGCGTATCTTCACAAAAATGAAATGAATTCCAAATGCAATATATCTTATACCTCTATGAATATCAGTCTCAATTATATTAGCATTAATTTGATTCAATAATAACATGAAAAATGAAAAGTAACATCGAATTGGGTAAATTTGTGTGAAACTAGAAATTTACCTTGAATTGAAACAAACAATAAATTAAACTACAAGCCGTAATTGTGTTTCTTTTATTGTTACTAACATTTAATTTTAAATTCCATATGTATTGCAGGGAATTAAGGCAAACAACACGCAACCTAATGGCGTGTTTGTACACGCTCGCAGCTGACGTAATAGAACAAACTTCAAAAACATTATAAGCAATAATCATAGAGTTATAATCATTGATTAAAGATCCTTAAAATTGTGGTATTTTCTTTGTTTGTGGATTATTCCAGGATGGTTTGGTCGAGGAGTCAGACCGAGAGATTCATTTCCATTGTAAGTGAGCGAGTTTTGTATCTATTTACATATGTGAAACTGTTTCTAGCCCGTTTTGTTTTAGGTAGCCAACTACCACACAATTAGCATTATATTCTATGAAAAATCTCCTTTGTTCAGCCCTTCCCTGCGTATTTATGTCGAGATCCTTCCCCTTCATTCTAGCGAGAATCAGGTTTCGCAGATCCGCCATGTTGGATTTAAAAAACAGAATATTTTATTTTAGATTGTATCGTTTATGAGGGCTCTCGGAGATGAAGTGAAAAATCAAATATTGTCGACAATATTTTATTTTAGATTGTACCGTGTATGACGGGCTTAACGAATGATTATTTAAGATCTTCAGAACTCGGAATAAGTTTCTATAGAATACTAATAGAGGCATTATCAAAAAGAATAAATTCTTTTTGATAATGCCTGAGCTGAGATTGATAGATATAGAGTTTCTCCCAAAACTGTCCAAAACCTGAAATTTACCGAGTTCTATAATACCAATTCACAAATAAATATGGGGATGCGATAATGAGATCAAACGAAATTTCGGTAAATATCTGTTGTACCTGGTTTACGGAAAAATGTTTTTCTCCCACTTAAAAATGTCTGATTTCTTACCTAAATTTCTATACAAGAATATTTTCGCGGCTGAGGAAGATCCAAAGATTAGATCTGCAGGTAATGAAAAGTTTAACTAAATTGAGGGCGTCATAGAAAGAATCTTTTCAAACATTGAAAACAATTGCTTAGAGATGTGTTTTCATGAAGAAAATTAAAGCACGATCTTCTAAAGTTTTCAATAAGGAAACAATGACTTACAGTTGTATGTTGTCCATCATTTGCCAGCATGCAGACTTGGTACTGCTAACCACTTACTTCACACGAAACGCACAAAACTAAACTTCACTTCAAGACACAATAGAGAAATTACGTTAAATCCCTAAGGAATTCACAGTTTTCGTTCACCGAAAATAAGATTCACAAAACAGGAGCTGATGCACGATGGGCTGAAGTATGAGGACGAAACCTTTTCTTTCTTCAACACTTCTCAATATCTTGGCAGATGAATGACGCAACAGGATCAGTGGTGTTCCTCAGACACGTAGATAAACTGTTAAAAAATAAAAGGAATTCTTCGTAAATAAAGTTGAAATACAGATGAATTTATTAAATATACTATACCGAACATCTAATTTTTGATCAAGCTTTTACCTTTTTTGTAAAATTTTGGGTAAATTTCTACACTGAATCTAGAAATTTACCAAATTTTGGAAGAATCTAGTGGGAAAATAAATAAAACCCTGACTGCCCTCTTCCCAAATTTTACCTAATTTTTATATGTACTTTAACCAGGTTAACAATACGGGCTGAGTTTCGGAAGGTGTGTCCCCATTAGTTTCGAGTTAGTTCCGAGTCTAACCATCTAGGTGGCAGCAGCGTTAGGGGCATTGCTTTTTACTTGGCACTTAAAGGTAACTTTGGCTGAACGCCGATGGGTTGTGGGTTGGGTGGGCGAGATTCCTTTAATTAAATCGTCTATCATTGATTTCACAATTTCTGCACTTAAAGATAACTTTGGTTGAATGCCAATGGGTTGTGGGTTGGGTGGGCGGGATTCCTATAATTAAATCGTCTTACGAAGTCGAGCCGAAAAAGTCCATTTGCGACAAAAACACTGCTTTTCCTTAAGAAGACCTTGGAAACCAATTGAGCTTGCAAACCAACTGTAGCTTGCGATCCGAACGTGAGGGTGACTATCTTTTTCTTAACACAAAGCAACATTTGCGACAAAAACACTGCTTTTCCTTAAAAAGACCTTGGAAACCAATTGAGCTTGCAATCCAACTATAGCTTGCGATCCGAACGTGAGGGTGACTATCTTTTTCTTAACACAAAGCAACATTTGCGACAAACACTGCAGTTTGTGGATACATAAGAATTATATGTGTATCTTCATTAATAAAGGAGATATAGATTTTCGCGCCGAAAAAGTCGCAGCACGTAAGTAAACTAACGCTGCTGCCACCTAGATGGTTAGACTCGGAACTAACTCGAAACTAATGGGGACACACCTTCCGAAACTCAACCACAATACGATATCTTATTTTTCAACTCACTTGAAAGAAAAATTTATTGTGATTGCGTAACACGGTAAAATTCCCGTTTCGAAACGGGAATTCCAAACGGGAATTTTACCCGTAACACTTTAAAACATTTAACCACGATATTTCATCTATTTTCATAATTATTCGATAAATAATCATATATTTAGAAGCCTGGATAAAGCACAATCATAAGTCTTCGACGCGTGTCGAGGTCGATTTAATACTATGTAGCTCACACCCCAGCTAGCACACTCGGATACGTTTACATAAACATAGAGTCAACGCAAAGGAAACGGCGTTTACGGAAACCGTTGATGCAACGTTGAGGTATTTTTTACGTAAGCTGTTGACCCTTCATTGACCAATTTCTGCTGTTGGCCAAATCGCTCTCTCTAAAAGAGTATTTTGAGTCAATTTCGTCCTCAATCATATTAAATGCATCGAATTTTCCTTCAAGTCGATGGAGTGGAGCAATTACATCATGGAAACTGATAACTAATCGAGTACAACTTATATATGGAGCGAATGTAAACGTTCCTCGTTCTGAAACTAAAGATTAATTTTAGTACGTTCTATGATTCATATCATGAATGATTCCGTTATCTAAAATTATATTTTTTTAACGCTGAATTACATAAACTGATGTAAAATTTGCATACATAAACAGTGAAACGTTAGTACGTGAAACTTTCGTCTGCCCGACTTTCTAAGTATTGTTTCGTTGCGCCGGGCGCGAATGGGATTCTGAGTCAGGAGAAACCATAGAGCTTACTGGAGGGGGCGCCCCCTATGCTCCGCAATGACGGGGAGTGAAGCCAAGGGGGCGTGGCATTATTGCGCATTTAGCCATATTGTGAAGCCCAGGTATAACACAGATTCTTACGGGGCAACGATCAATTTTTGATCTTTACTCTTAAAATAATGCCTTTGGGGATTTTTCGCGGATGGTGCGATGAAATTAACTAGTAACACATCCCCAAGTTAATTAATTCTTATTGGATTATAGCCGTTGTGTCCCGCAGGAACATGATTATCAACGGACAATGAGGTGTTTTCTCAAACATAATGACTCAATATTACTGGCAAAATAACTGCTGTCATCTCGAAAATTACATTAATTTCAAATTTCTGAACCCTATTCCTGAAATTAAAGATGGATAGGAGAGATTTCTATGCAACCATCGTTTCTTCTGCGAACGTAATTTGTCACCGTTAAAATCGCCGAGAACTGATACTGTACGATATAAATATTAATTAAATCACAAGATAAAATAATTCTATTGATGGCACAGTACCGAATCACCCTATGACTATATTTTCTACTTATATTGCTCCATTTTCACTATCAAACCTTGGAAAAGAGCCGTGCTACCTCTCGTAATGCACGTTTGTACCCAACTCGACGAAATGCGTACCTATGACATATTACCGAATTACCATAAAACTATATTTCCCATTTATATTATTACACATTCACTATCAAAGCCCCTGGAAAAGAGCCATGCTAACTCACGTAATGCACGTTTGTACTAGAGTGAACTCGCCAAAATACGTGCCTCTAAATTTAACTTCACAAGAAGGGCGAAACATTTTGTTGGTGAATGACAAAAAATTTCAAGCAAAAATATTTATTGCAATTGCAAATTACAAAAACATTAATATACGATACAATTCCATTTTAAGATTGTTCAAGTACAAGATTCTCTTTCTTTAGCCAGTCAACATCAAATGTAAACATATACAATGCATAAGTGAGGTCAAAAATGCAAAACCGATCTGCAAACAGTATAAAGCAATTCACAACTGTTCCAGTCAGTAACTGCCACGCCTTATGCTTGATCACAGGAAAGTAAATGGCAAATGATTACGGGAAATGTCTTAATAAAAGGCACAGCAAACTTGCAAGGACATCCTGAAAAAGGAAAAAAGAAAGGTTGCGTGACAAATAATAGGTACTTGTAAAGAAAAAACAACATATTTCCTAATAGATAAGCATAAGTTTTGGAAATATAAAATGCAAAAAAATGTTGCCATAGGTTAGGGAAAGATATCAAGATATGACAATTTATTACCAAAACTACTTTCTTTCCCTTCAAGTAGATATTCTAGGAACATCAATGAAATAATGACCCCAAGGTATCACCTCAAAATGATATCATCGTTTGGAATTTAAAATGACTAATTCACTTCACTGATAACTTACTACACGGGATATTAATAAACGTAAAGCGAGAAGTAATGAGCATTCACGCTCTTATGCTATTCTCGCCTAATTCATAACAAAATACTAGGTTCATTAACGGTTAATTGACCAGCTAAAGTTGATATTATATATTACAAAATGAACACACTTCCCTGCAAATATTTCTGTACCAAGAACGTGATTCACAAACTTACAATAACTAATCCCTCGTCAAACTTTCTTTCTCTCCATTTTAAGCATTGAGTACCGATGATAGCAATGCATAAAGGAATGTGAAGGCCACATTTTCCTAAGTTCTTTCCCTCTAGTTGAAATAAATACTATTCCACACATCTTACTCATCATAACTTCTATAAGATTACAGCTGTGAAATTGTGTAACACCATTCTTGGTTCCACATAACATCTGCATAATACCCTGCAAGCCATCCTAAAGGTGTGTGGTAGGGCAAACATTTCAGTCGCATTATTTCCTACCGGTAATATTATACTCTCATAACAAATTAGCTGAACATGCTAGTAAATTTGATAAAACAACATATTTACTGCGGTTGAATGGTAAATTATTATCAACTACTCACTTTATAATGCACCCGAAACACATGCAACGTGGTAGGCAATAAATTCAATATTTATCAGGTGTAGCGTCCATTTCATGCAATATTGCATTGGTATGACAATTGGTAAATTTCTAGAAGTTTGTTTGGGTATTATTTTTTTTCCCACTAGAAAGGGAGATATAGAATTTCTCCCAAACAGACCTCTTCTAGAAATTTACCTGACAATTTTATGCATTTTTTTAAACTTACCGGTGGAAGGTAAGACCAGTTATTCTTCTATCTGTATGATTACTCCACCCGTAAGCCGAGCAGTAAACCATCTACGAATGCAAAGGTGACATAGCATTTATCTACCTGACGGCATGTTTTCGGATATAAATAATAATTTTCAGAAAAATACACACAGTATTATGTATTTACGTACCTTTATATGACCTCTGTAACCACTGGTTTCAGAAAAACTTGATATTTTCTTAACACGTAGGCAAATCCACGAAGCTGGGCTGCACAATATGTCTACATGCGCAAGGATACCGTTACGCCTGGCTTCACCCCTGAGAGCTTATGCCCCCTCCAGTAAGCTCTATGGGAGAAACTCCCATGTATTATGGGAAAACAAGGTTCAGGCGAAGGGGATGGGGAGGAGGCGTGGCCAAGGAAGTTTGTCATGAGCTCACTTTGGCGCTGTCATCGCAATTTACATTGAACGGTGGGGATTTGAATGCATTCCAGATTTCATATAGTTTCTTAGAATTATATTATATTTGCTACTTGATAAACACACAGTTCAACCTACTTAAAATACAGCAACTAATTACACTACCCTGTAAAATGGTAAGAAGCCGGAGTGGAATATCAGGAAAGGTTGTTGCAGGAAAGAAATGCTGTAGACATCAGTAAATTTAGTTTATTTTCGTAATAAGCATCTTCAGTAATCATTCAAATCAAAAGATAAAAGAATATGTAAAACAAGAACGTCAGCTCCGAGTCTTCATCATACTTTCTCATCAATCACAAAATTTTAATGACATTGTAAAAATTAAACATTTATTTATTAAAGAAATTGCGCAAGGGGAACCTTTGGAGAAATGAATGGCACAAATAACTTCACGGGACTTTTACGACAAATGACAAATGAAGTAAAACTTTCATTTATGGCTTCTAACTCGTGGTCTTATCCATGGTTTTCTGTTCAGCACTTTTGAGTTCACTTTTTTAATGAAGATCACTGTGTTGGTAGTAGCATCCGGCCCAGTTTAAGTTAGGATATATCAACCTCTGCCTTGCAGAAACTATCCTTTCCAGGTCTGGATTATTACTGGAGGATATCCAAACCACACACCTGAAAATTAGAAAGCAGTGATAATAAGATATAAATAACACAGTAATAATGAAAGTAAATGTAAATATATTGCAGCAGAAGAGAATTTATAGTTGAAATCTAGAAGAAAAAGTTTCCTTCGATAAAATAATATTAACAACAAGTTCTTTTCAAAATCAATTTTCATGTATGATCTGTAATTATACGAAATCGAAAGTAACACATAACCATTATTATTATTATTATACATTTATTTATTTATACACGGGCAGAGCCCTATTACACATGATGGTTACAACTAAATTTGATGATCTTTGAATATTAAACAATACAACATATATTCACAAAAAATAAAAAGAAATATATAAAAAATAAAGGTATAAACATTTGTATACCCAATTAAAAGGAAGAAAGCAAATCACAAATACAACAAAGTTAAAATTATTTCAGAAAATAAACTACATTAGACATAACAAAACTCCTGAACATACAGTTTGAGATATTAAAAAAGTTAATTCTATTACAGTATTTAATGGCTTCCCTCAAGATGTGATAGAATGGTAAATAAAACATGTAATTTCTAAGTAAGTGTGGAACATTAAAAAGGACGGGGGTTCTGGTAATGACTAAAGGACATAGGATATTGACTCCTTAGGCATTGTTCAAATTCCGCTAAGAACATTTTAAAGGAATTACCTATGTCTTTGTGAAAACTGAGGAAATTCTAGAGATTTACGCCAACACTTTGGAGGAGAGATTTAACAATTGTTAGAAGATTAAAGTCACTTGATTTTTTCATTGTTTCATACCGCAACAAGACTACTTCAGTGTCAATTCACATCAACAACACCTGATAGTGAACTTAATCAAACTGGAAAAGTTGTACCATTAACACTGCAAAGTAAAGACATAGAGGCTTGTATTTATGATGGACAATGGTGGATTGCAAAAGTGAATATTATTGAGCATCAAATCCAAGATGTGCATGTTATATTTTATCACCCACCAGGACTAAGGACCTCATTTAAAAAACAAGGAAAAGACCAAGTTTGGATGTCAATTAAAAATATCTTGAAGAAGCAGAATCCCATTCACAGTGGTGAATTCACCACTGTGACTGGTCAAACTTTTAACATAACGCCTAAACTTTGTGAAGTAATTTCACAACTTTTGAATGAACATTTAAGTAAAAATTAGGCTGATTGAAGGTGAGAAGGAACTGTTGCCAGGGCGTCAATTTTGAAATAATTCCAACCCGAATGGAATTCAGTTTTCATCGGAATTATACGTCATCATGGCGCTTTCTCCGAGTGGAATTGCTGGAGCGATTTTTTAACCCATAATTCCGGTTTCCGCCGGAATTAAATTCCGCAGGCGGGAAAAATTTCTCCCGCCTACAAAAAGTAGGTAGAATTCCAAGGCGGAATTATTAGTAAACAAAAATCATGGCGGCCCGTTTGTTTGCAATGATGTTGTACGAAGAAGTAATGGAAGAGGAGGAGAGAAGAAGTATTCGCAGAACCCTCAGAGACACCATTAATCCTTTCATTCTATCTGAGGCTGAGTTTAGAAAATTGTTTAGATTGCCTCAGGAGGCAATTATTTATTTAACTGATGTTCTGAAGCCTCAGCTGGGAGACTCGATAAGGATAACGAAAATTCCCGTGCATTTAAGGGTATTATTACATTGATAATTGACAAAATATTAATTTTATTGAAGTAAGCAGTGATTTATTTATGAAAAATACGCGTGGTTTCTATTCTTGTAGATTCTCTGTGCCTTGAATTTTTATGCGAGTGGAGGCTACCAAAGAAGGGTAGGCGAAGACTTTCTACATGCTATGTCGCAAGCAGAAGTATGCAAAAGCATCAGAATGGTGAGCGATGATATATTTCAGCATCTGGTTAACACCTGGGTGAAATTCCCTGTTGCTGAAGCTGAAAAACAGCAGATAAAGAGCCGGTAACTGTTATTGATTGTTTATAGTATCTTTATGATCTATTCACGTACTATGTATTAAAATTTGACTTTAAGGTTCATGGAAGAAGCACAATTTCCTGGTACCTTGGGAGCTGTGGATGGCACTCACATCACCATAGTTCCGCCCAATCGTGAGAGGGAACATCTGTTCCATAATAGAAAGGGTTACCATAGCAAGAATGTCCAAATTGTAAGTGTCATTGATTTATTTATACGTCTTTTACCCTGAAAAAGCATTCCGATTTGGAACTTGACTTCTATTGAGAGATGTCTGGTATGTATTTTCCGAATTGAAAGACCTAAGCGTTTACCATTTGGTAACTGTTGTCTTTTAAATTGTTAAATAACAGGTGGCAGACTACGATTTGCGAATTCTTGCTCTTAACACCCAATATGGAGGGAGAGCACACGACTCATACATATGGAGAGCATCAAGGCTTAGTCGCTTCATGCAGCAGAAGTTAAAGGAGGGTGATCGAAGTAGTGGCTCATAGGTGAGAAGCATTTAAGTATAAATTGAAATCTACACTAAAAAATATCCTCAAAAAGAAAATATCAATTTTGAAATTTCAGGTGATTCTGGTTACCCTCTTCAGCCATGGCTGATGACTCCTTTCTTGCATCCTCCTCGAGACTCCCCTGAGGAGAGATTCAATCATTCCCAGTCTAAAGCCTGGAGTTGTGTAGAAAGATGCATTGGGGTATGGAAGTCTTGGTTTAGGTGTTTGAGGAAGGACAGGACATTGCATTATACTCCTGAGCTTGCAGGTAAGTGACTGACATAATTGCCAAATTATCTCAATGAATTTAGCATCTACATTGTAAAGTATCACCCAAAACAGGATTCATAATTAATGCTTGTGCAGTACTGCATAACATGGCTCTCCACTATAACGTGCCACCTCCTGAGGAAATGCTGATGGAGGAATTGGATGACGTGGAGATGGATGACTTCAACCCTCCAAGGGGAGCTGTAGAAGTTCAAAGGAGAATTGTTGCTCAGCATTTTCTGTAGTACCTATTTAATATTTTCGTTGTACTTGTTTATTATGGATACTGACATGTTTCCTTTTCTTTCCTAAAGGAATTCAATGAAATGGTTTCTCATATACCTATTGGGGATCTCTTTTCCAAAAATAAGAGAAATGCGTCCAAACTGTCAACCTCTTGGGTGGATGTGGAATTGGCAGAAAAAGCTTTATACCATGACATACCAATGGAAATTATGCACATTGACTTTTAAAAATAGCATTTGCTGGTAGCTCAAATACTTTTCTTAAATTTCATATGGATTACTTCGAAGAAGATAAGGCAAACGCTTTAATTGACGTGATTCAGCATCATCAGAAGAAAAGGGTGGGCCAAATATTGAGGGGAGAGGGTTGCATTCAGGGGAAAAAATAGAGGGGAAGACAGAGACATAAGTTGCTGGATAACAGAAGGGCTGGGATGAAATATAAGGCTCATAGCCTTATGAGCCTTATATTTAACCCCTTTGAGGAGATGGCGATTCATGAGGATATTCGATTGTGCATGAACCTACCGAAAGGAAGAACACCTATGAATGGATGAAGGCAAAAGAAGGTAAGAACTGGTAATATGTAAATAATTATTTGCATTTATTTCTCATTTTCCTCATACATAGTGATTAACTTCAACCCCTCAAATTCTGATAGTAGCATCTCCTAATTTCTGCAATGCTTCCACTGCATCCCCAAATAAATTAAGGGCCCTTTCTATGTATTTCTTTTGGTCCTCCCATTTCCTCTCCTCCAGATGTAGTTTTATCTTCTTTAAGTTCACCTTCTCCTCCTTTACTTTTAGTGCATTTTCTTCTAATGCCAACCTCCTTTCTTCTAAATCCACCATCTCCAGCATCGCTTCACTCTTTCTCTTTGGAGCTATTTTCTGGAAATTAAAAGAAAAAGATGTTGATGTTACTTTAATGAGAGATACCATTCATATATTTTGTGTAATTTATTATTAAAAAATTAATATAATGAATTTCTATACACATGGACATAATTTTGTAAATACTTTATATGACTGATGCAACTGGGATTTTCCTTTGAATCAGAAATAAATAAACATCGATTACATACAAATAGATCCCAATAAATAGAAAACCATTTTTTTTTAGTTGAAACCAAAGAGAATTGGAGTTTTAATTACTGAACGTCCAAGCTTTCAAGAAATACTGTCAAGCACCTTTACAACCATACTAACATTTAAACGATTAACTTACAAAACATGTAGGTGCAGCACGTGGAATCTCTTCCTGTGTTGCTTCATCGGGCATAATTATTACCTCTTCAATACTCTGAAATAAATATATCAAGTTATAAGAGAGTGAATTATTTTGCTCCTCTCATTTTATTATACATTATGTAATTAAACAAAGTGAATGTCAATGCTTTAACTTCATTCGGATACTACCTCTTCCATAGGTAATCCTGCCTCTACCATTATGGGATCACCTTCCACCTCATCAGGCCCTAGGAATGCCAACAACCTGTCCTCTAAATGCGTTAATTCCTTTACGCTGGAAGAACCTCCTCCAGTTGCTTCCAGGCTCCTCCTCATTTTTAAGCTTTTTTTCTTGGTGTAAGTTTTCCAGTCTCAACAACTCTAGATAGTGTACGGAAATGGTAATTGTGATCAAAGAATAAAGACTTGAAGAATATCTACTGAGAAGTTATTTCCATTGCTTACCTTCTGCCATTTGTGCACAGGTTTTTGGGGTCCACTCCTATCCGAGTTTAAAATATCGCCTAATTGTTGCCATAACTCCTGCCCTCTGTGTTTAGCAGAGGGACCCTGGAGTCTTCCACGAGCTAAATCTTTTTGCTCCTCCATAAAATTGAGGAGGATTTGCAGCTGCCTCTGAGTGGTTTTTGTTTCTCTTCTGCAGGGAGCAAGGAGGAAAGGAATGACGACCCAATCTTGGATTCAAGTAACAATTAATATTATAAAACCTCCATACATGCAGGTGTGGAGAGAGAGAGTTGATATTGGTTGGATTCAAAGAATAATAGTAACCTGACTGATTTATTATTGCAGTAAGTAATTCATTAGATATACGTTATATTTAAAAATAGCAAACAAAAACCCGTGACTTATCAAATTACTAGAATATGTCACTTCAATTAATGAATTACACTATAAGTCATTCAATGCTAACAAGCCCTGAAAGAGGATGTGCTGCCTATTTTTGTGTGTACCCTAACCAATAAGTTTTTGCAATTTTAACTTTAATATCATACCCAAAGAAACTTGATGACTCAATGAACAAAAAGAGAACTTTCATAATGGAATGAATAAACCTCAAAGAGAAGTTTCAATTGTAAATACAAAGAGCACATTTTAATGGTATTAGAAATCCAACGGTTGGGATTAAATTCATAATCAACAGTACATTTCAAATACAATTATTGTATAACTTAAAATATGCCCATTAAGTAAAAACAAATAACATAATAAACATTCTCGATGAAAGGTTTTTTTTAACGATGCAAGGGACCAAACGATCTAATTACATCATGTAAAGAGATCCACTCGCTGAATGCTACATAAAACTCGTTCTTTTCAATACTTTTTCATCAATACTTACGCTGCCATGTTATAAACTATACCAAACTGATACAGAAATTCACACTAAATTGGAGAAGCCGCCTAGCATTGACTGCAAATTCGCATCTATTGCGTCATCAGTTAAGGGTGCATGAAACTTCTTCTTGGTGCACAGGTTTTACAGTGAAATAAATTGAATGAGTATTATTTATTAATATGATGAATTGATGTATTTAATGCCATGCTACAATACTAAAATCCACCGAAGTAAGTTCTGCAAGATGAAACAGCAACATAATAATTGTTTGCAGAATCAAACTTTCTGGTAAGAGCTATCCTTAATAAACATATAGTAAACATATTTACAATAAAGTAAATACATATATTTCCGCATTCCCACAATTACTCTACAATATTCATAAATTACACAAATTAATAAAACAATATTGCAGTCTTTTCATAAAAAAGATGAAAAAGCAGTATTTTGCCCTGTAAAATGAAAAATCTAACCGAAAATCATAATAATAATAGTTTATTTCACGGGCATGTATTGCCCTTTTCAAAATTCATACATATTCTATAATAACAAAAGAACGGAAGATACACTTAAAAAAGTATTACAACTAACCTTAAAAAAAGAAAATACTACAGAGACTTACACAAATGAGTTCATACAAAAGAGAACAGTTCATACACAGGTGAAAGAGGAAGGTTGAAAGTTTTACAGTTTAGAATTGATGACCTCAAAAAGTCTCAAGTTCCTCCTTTTGCACTGAGTGAAGTATAACTATTGACTACACAATAACTGGATGTAATGCGTTATGGACTTTCTATAAGTTTCTTGCTATGTCTTTGTCAAAATACGAACAAAGTAACGCCAAAAACAACATGTTATCAAAAGTGCAACATGGGCTACACTTTGAAACTATATTCATTCAGTCTCCGAAAGTATTTTGTCATTATAAAGGGAAGTATACCCTCCTCATTTCACAATATTACCAACAATTATCATGGTACTCAAGTTCACCCAATAATGCCTTTTCTTATGCATTAAACATGGAAAACATCCATATATACAATCGCACATGAAAGATTCAATCATTGCCATAAATTATTGAAGTGCAACCCATTCACTGATTATACGCTAAATTGCTTCTATGTGCATTTATGAATAATCCTGCATGGAATTATTAGCTGTCATTGTCTCCCCTCGATTATATTACGATGTTAAAGGAATCAAAATAAACGAACTAAGAGCTAGCAGACTACCAATTCTCGTCAATGCGCATGGAATTACTCCTCCCGTCGTACGCTGAAATAGCTTACAAATTCGTAAAATTCCACAAACTCCATCTCATTCGGAATATTGCCTGGTGGCGGAATTTCAGAAATTCCATTCCGCTCGTAATGGAATTATTACAAAATTGACGCCCAGTTTATTTATTTTTTGTTTATTTATTCAGTGATAAGTAGTCTTAGAATTCAATGAGACAATCCAAAACATTTTAAATCCTGTTGATTTGGTAATTTGAAATGTTGCATTTTATAATCATTATATATACTATTTTAACAATGCAACCTTTAGTTTATTTGAAGTCCTGTGTTACCATAAGGTTTATATCTGATTAGATGTATTTAAGTCATAAAATTACCATGCCTACATTTAAAAGCCAGTAGTCGCAAAGGCAAAAATATCTCATTTTACGCACAAATTGACAATTTTTTTAACTATGTTGCAATTGAATCTCAAAAATGAAATTTATACTGATGTTTTATATGATTAAGGCCTTTAATGTGTACAATTTTCATATTTTTATCTGGTCCCCCAACCATGATATTGCAAGTGAAATGTTGAAAAAAATTCAAAAATGCATTTTTTAAAAGAGAATATTTTCTAAATGGTAATCTTGCCACCATTGATAATTTATGAAAATTAACTACACTATATAGTGTAACAGTCCAAAAATATTAAGGTTGAAAAATCGTTTCTTTTTTGAAAAATTTCCTGTCAAAAGTTGAATTTTGTTCACTTTAGACCAATAATTTTAAGCTGTTAAAAAATGAAAAGAAATGCATCTTGCAATGTAATTATTTCATAGGCCAGAGTGTACTGAACTTAATGCAGCTTATTTGAAAGTCTTAGGGCACCCCATTGCTGAATAATTTAAGAAATCGCAGATACCTGCAAACGCAAGAAACCAAGTGTGGCAAAGTACTAAATTGGCCACTATTTCCAAACAGTAAACATTAAAAATATTTAAAAATTAGTTTGGAGCTCTCTTATCTTAAAGATATCTACTCACCAAATATCAATTTTTTCTGAGATGGTCAAGTAACCAGTGTTGGACCACTTGGTATGGATTGACCCGTCTGGAAAGACAGCACCTTCAAGGGATTTATTAAACAGTATGAATAAAGGATACAACAATGCTTCACCACACTTCCATAACAGTAAAGGAGATGTATTATCAGGACCTGGACTTTTGTGAACATCGAGAGAATCTACTTTATTCATAATCTCATTTGTTGTGATTCTCATATTGTTAATATCAATACTAGATTTAAAGTTATGTTGAGGTATATCATCTAGGGTATAGTTTGTATAAACTTTAGAAATGAAATCAGCAAACTGATTACATATATCCTGTCTATTATTATAATTAATACCATTGTGATGCATTGCATTGGGAACTTTGTTAGATCCACGCAGATTATTGACATAAGACCAAAATTGCTTTGAGTTAACAAGAATATTTTTTTGAATCAAGTTAAGGTAATTATGATAGCACAACTTAGTAAGACTCTTGACTCGAAGTCTGGAGAAATTTGAGTAATCATCTGGATTACCAGTGGTTTTATAGAATACATGGTACAATTATTTCTGTTCTAGGCAGTGCTTCAATTCAGCAGAGAACCATTTTGGATAACTACTACTCTTGACATACATTATAGGAGTAAAGAGTTCTCTCAGAACATAAGAGAAAGTTTCATAAGCAGAATTACAATCACAATTACAAAGAATCAGGGACCAATTGATATCCTGAGGTATTGTGACAGTGACCAATAATCACAATTTTTGTAATCGTAAATTGGCATACAATATGTGACTCTATATCTTTAGATAGTTTCATTTTTAAGTTAAGGGCAGGATGGTATGAATCGCATACCAATAAAGAGTCAGATGAAATAGAAGAGGTGATTTGAAGAGAATCTGAGAAAGCTAAATCCAATTGCGAGCCGTAAGTATTCGATATATTATTGACTTGAGAAAGACCAAGATAGGAAAAGCTATTTGAGAACAGCTCTAGCTAGTGGTGAGAGGATTACTGAATGTGATGAATGTTCATCTGGAAGACCAGACCAGATCAGACCAACATGCATGATTTTTGAAAAGGGCAATACATGCCCGTGAAATAAACTAATATAATCGCCAAACACAAGAACATTAGTAAAATCAGCTGCAGAGATGATATTTGCATATATTACTATTGCAAAATAAATTCAATAAATCAAAGTAGCAGCACTACATATTATAAGAAATTCGAGTGCAAGAACAAAAGAATAAGTAAAAAATATAAAAGATATATAGCATCTAATACTTTAAAAAATATCTCACAGTCAAAATCATATGCAACGCAATTTCTGGAATTTATCAAAACATGAATAGAGGGGATATATTAAATAATAAACCGGGGAATTCGGGACACTGAGCACAATGATAACTTGTGTCCTTTCTTATTTCTTCATTTGGGAATATCTCCCGCAACTAAACATCTACGTTAAATGTAAATTTGTATAAAATAAATCAGTCAATTGTACTTAACGAAAGGTATAACCTACTAAATATCTGGTAAATTTCTAGAAGAGGTAGTTGGGAAAAAAAATAAAACGCAAACAAACCTCTTCTAGAAATTCACCAAATATCTTACAGAAAGTGACCAAGTTCGCGTTTTCACATCAATCCATTTCTGTGAAAAAGTAGCTTTACGAAATCGATATCGGAAGATTCGTAAATAATATAATTGTATTAAGTCAAAAATGAGTATATTTAACGTATGAAAATGTTGTTTTGATTGGATTGTTAATATTTGGAACTCATCGAAACGTTTCTTCCTCTCAGGGTAATTTTTACTTAACAGGAAACAGAAAACAAGGGTCATGGAAAAATCTTTTGTAGGAGAGTAAAATATCGATTTTTCCAGGTTACCCGCCAAATTCCCATAGTATTCAATAACAACAAAATTCCCTGAGTTTTCCAGGTTTGCGAACACCATGACTAATGAATAAATAGGAGTCCTAAAAACAACTAATCGGTGTCCGTTCACAAACAGCATTGTAAATCCTCTTGTAGACCAAAATAAAATAGAAATTCACGCAAACATTTTACTTTCTGATCTTTAAACGTCGAGAACGAGAATAGCTTCACACCATCTTCACTAGTCAAGCTACAGGCACGGACACTGCGACATAAAATCTTCATCTTCCCTCTTAAATCAACACCATCAGACAAAACCTCTGTGGCTAATGGCGGCAGAAGCGGGGAATACCCGCGACCGCGAGATCAATCTCTTGCAACGCTTGAAATTCGAATGAAGTCCAGTAGCGATATTAGCGCTACGAAACCGAGGAAGTGGCACCATAACCAGGGGGTATTTACTTGGATAGGGAGACCTGTAACACTGTTTTTGGCGCCAACTACAGTTGGCGGGGCTGATTTTTGGTACTAAAAAGAGGAGGGGGGGTAGCTTGGCGTAGCCATCTTGGAAATTAGCTTGAGGCAGCCATCTTACAATTAAGTCATTCTGATTCTGATCTCCTTGAGTGAAGTTAAAGTTTAAGTATGAGTTGCAAGTGCGCTGTGCAAGGCTGTAAATCCAGGGAGGAGACGATAAAGTTCTGTTTCCCAAAACCGAGAGAAATGTAAGTACTTAGTACCGTATTAATTATGATTTTATTTGATTTAAATTATTATATTTACATAAGAAGTAAAAGTTCGCATCATGTGGTCAGTGCTGTTTGAGCAATATGTTAAAATTCGTAATACGTGGCTAGAAATCATCGTTCCTGAGTTATTTTAATTACTATAATGTGTTTTTTTATTTGTAATATAATAATTTTGAGGTAATGTTTGTGAATAATTAAGATTAAGCTCTTATGTACAGTTTAGTACGTCGCCATCTTGCATATGCGATATGCTGTTGTTATCTTGAGTTTATTAAATGTTTGCGTGGAATCTCTTATAGATGTGACTATAAATCATCGTTCATGTGTTATTTAAATTACTGTAATGTGTTTTTTTATTTGTAATATCATAATTTTGAGGTAATGTTTGTGAATAATGAAGATTAAGCTCTTATGTACGGTTTAGTACGTCGCCATCTTGCATATTCGATATGCTGTTGTTATCTTGAGTTTATTAAATGTTTGCGTGGAATCTCTTATAGATGTGACTATAAATCATCGTTCATGTGTTATTTAAATTACTATAATGTGTTTCTTTATTTGTAATATCATAATTTTGAGGTAATGTTTGTGAATAATGAAGATTAAGCTCTTATGTACGGTTTAGTACGTCGCCATCTTGCATATGCGATATGCTGTTGTTATCTTGAGTTTATTAAATGTTTGCGTGGAATCTCTTATAGATGTGACTATAAATCATCGTTCATGAGTTATTTAAATTGCTATAATGTGTTTTTTTATTTGTAATATCATAATTTTGAGGTAATGTTTGTGAATAATTAAGATTAAGCTCTTATGTACGGTTTAGTACGTCGCCATCTTGCATATGTGATATGCTGTTGTTATCTTGAGTTTATTAAATGTTTGCGTGGAATCTCTTATAGATGTGACTATAAATCATCGTTCTTGAGTTATTTAAATTACTATAATGTGTTTCTTATTTGTAATATCATAATTTTGAGGTAATGTTTGTGAATAATGAAGATTAAGCTCTTATATACGGTTTAGTACGTCGCCATCTTGCATTTGCGATTTTGTTCAGTCCTCGCCTAATGATTTATCTTGAGTTACCTAATTATTTGAAATGTAGTTTTTATTTTTGATATCACGATATGGTAGTGCTGGTAATGGTAAGCTATCTGTGTTGCATTCGCATAATATCGTCTGTAAAAATGGAGAAGTAAACTCATAGCCACTGTAGTAATATTTCCATATGGCAGTAGCAAAGGTCATTTCTTGTAATAAATGCTATTATTAGTATTAGTGTGCACTGCAATCTTTGGCTTCAGGAAGTAATCCTTTTCATGGTAGTTTCCGCGAAGTTATTCCTAAAATGTGCCTGCTATTCAGATACTACATTATTTTTATTTTTGCTTGTGTTGATTTCTGAGGTGCCAACTTATTTATTAGTTAATTTAAATACTGCAAGTTGGTATTAATACCAGGTGGCAACGGAAAACCAAACCTTATATGCTCTATACCTTGTATGCTTCAATTCATAGACTCTAACGCTTTTCATTATATTTCAGCTGTCGGAAATGGGTAGATTTCTGCTCTAACAGTCCGCTGACTGCAAAAGTAGATTTGGCAGGAAAGTACAATGTGAGGAACTACCGGCTATGTGCTTTACATTTTGAAGAGTCGTGCTTCACAAATAGCAATAGGAATCGGCTGAA
Source organism: Sympetrum striolatum (assembly GCA_947579665.1). NCBI lineage: Eukaryota > Metazoa > Arthropoda > Insecta > Odonata > Libellulidae > Sympetrum > Sympetrum striolatum. The sequence goes on from OX388351.1 coordinate 60,536,028, forward strand.
TAATAACTTAATGTAAGTAAGAAATGTTATGCAACTGCTCATATTAATGCTAAATGATTCTTCTTGAAATTCTCAGTAATAATAATATTATTTCTCTTTCAGGCACCATCATACTGGGTCAAGAGCTGAAGGGTATTGGACTTGGAATTTGTATTAGTTACAATGGTAAGTAAAATATTTTAAGGAGCTTTCTTTGATTTATTTTAAGAAGATGTTTTGAATATTGGAGTTGCTTTATGTACTTAACTATAGAAACCTTTCCCTTTCTTTCAGGTTCTTCATCTGCTATATTAGCATTACTTTGCTGACAGTAACTGCTGATTGGTTACTAAAATTGGTAGGTTTATCATTCAGATTGTGTTTCTCACAGGAGTTGATGTAGGGTTCTCATTTTGCAATGCTTATTTATGGTAGAGTTTCTTCCCAATTAGTAATATTGTTTAACAAGGTAACTCCATAGCTTTCCTCACAATAATATTTAATATTTGACTGGTATGTTCTTCTGCCTGCTCTGGGCAGCTCTGCTGGATCCAATCCAAGAAAAGTTCATCCTCAATAGTTCTCCTTATATGCAGTCCAATTTTTTCAAAGTTCTGTGTGTACTATTCAGAATCCTCTCTGATATCTGCATGGCACCCACTACCAAATCAAGTAATTCCTTGCTAGGAGAATTTTGCTGCCCTCACAATTCCTTGTAATGTAATGTATTGTAGAAATATTACTGTCAGTGGACCCAAACATAGCCAACCTGCATCCATTGCACTGACAGCTTCGTAAGACACTTCTTAAGATGGAAGTGGTCAGGAATGCCACAATGATTTCTGATGTCTCCATATCTGCTTTCTCTTCATTGTTTGTGACTATGAAGCCAGACCATTCAGCATCCTTTTCATTGTCCTACTTATCACTGCAAAGTTATCATCCTCACAATTGAGGAATTCAGCCATCCTTTCTGTGATTGGGGCATTGTTCATTGTATCCTCCTTTGCTTCCTTCACCATATTCCATTCCTGGACCAGCAACTCAGCTTTCTCCCAAAATTCTATGTGAGGACTCTCCATAGTCACTCCTTTTATTAAGGGCTTATAACCAGCTTCCTGAGTCCTCCCATTCATGGAATCAAACATCTTATCTATGAATCCCATGAAGGCAGATGTAGCTAATCTTCCACTGGGCAGCCATTCACCAATATTACTCCTGTGAGAAATGACAATGGATAAAATTCGTAATTTTGTGTTTATTTCATGTTTTTTGTTAGTTCTTTATGTTGGTGTCTGTTATCCTCATATTTTTTGAATTTTCGTTTTGTTATTTCACCTTATGCCAAAGTAAGATGCTTTGCATTATTTCATAATGTATTCATTGTTTTTCAAAATAAAATATGAAAAATGTACTCTTTATGTTATTTCTCTCCTGCTCTTCTTTCCTATTTCCATTTCAGGTGTGTATTGTTTGAATTAAATGCACAACTTTTTTGTTGGAGATAGTATTTACTTGCATAGAAGTATATCAATTTGTAATGTATTTTTTCAAAATAAAATGTAGGAAATTAACACTTTCTATTAATTTTCCTTTGCTCTACTTCCGTATATAAGTATCTGCCGTTTAATAGCTGAATTTTATAGATCTTCCATTGGTAGTCTCGTATTATTATAATAAACTGAACTGAAAGTATGGACGTAATATGCTATATTACGTTCATATTGCCCGCTGAACCTCGCCAACGCCATCTGTCAATGACTTGCGATTTTGCGTGAACTAGCCGAACTCGGTCACCGGCCAATACATGGAAGTCGACACAGCCTGACCATAACATACTACTTGCTCCCCACCTCCTGCCCCGAACCATGTATTTTTTCCCACCATTTAACTTTTTCCGCGTTGGATGTCGTTGATTCTTAAAAGGAAGGCTGTAGGCTAATCACGTAACTGCTCGTGCCAGTTCTCGGAAACTCCCATGTATTATGGGAAAACAAGGTTCAGGGGAAGGGGATGGGGCGTGGCCAGGAAGTTCCATAGAATGCTACTTAGGCGCTGTCATCTCAATTTACATTGAACGGCAGGGATTTGAATGCATTCCAAATTTCATAGTTTCTTTTGACACTTGGAGGACGGAAGTTTTGCTCTACCTAGAAGGACGGCGGCGGTCATTTTGACCACCTAATTTTAAAATTCGTAATTAAATACTTTTATTTGTCGCAAAGACGTGAATTTTGCAGAACTTCATAATGTGACTTTTGTGCAAGTGCTGATAAGATGTTTTACCTCATAATTTGTTTAAATTTTAATTAATTAAACAAAACGCGGACCGATGTCCTAAATCTGCAGAGTTTTATACTCTGCAATATTTTTCTTACTCAAACTAGGCCAATGAAACTCATATTTTCGGAATAAGTGGAAGAAGGTTTGAATTGTTGATAAAAGTCAGTTACGTTACGCCAAGATTGCTATGCCATCTGACGGAAAGCATATAAAACCACTCGTTCGCGCCTCGGGAAAAACCTCCAGCGAATACGATAGCGGAAGAATTTTTCGAATTATGACGTGAAAAATTCCAACCTAGGGTTTTCTTCCACGTAAAATTGTTTTACAACATTTACAAATGCATAAAACATCTTTTAGGAGAGTTACCAACTTATAAGTTTTTTTATTATAAAATGTTCTTCCAATTATTTTCTCAGATAAATATCAGACTTATATCTCAAATTTACATTCAGTTACCTTTCTTGAACAATTAAAATTAATGTCAGGGGGACTAACTTTATGAAACAGGGCTGCCAACCGTCAGACTGGATCTCTACCTCTATCTCTGAATCCTCTCGTAAGCCAAAATAAAATAAAAACTCACGCAAACATTTTACTTAATGATCTTTAAACTTCGGGAACGCGAATAGCTTCTCGCCATCTTCACTAGTTGTGCTACAGCCACGAACACTGCAACATAAAATCTTAATCTTTAATCTCAACGATCTCAACTCAACGCCATGAGACAATGGCGGCAAAATTGGGGAATACCCGGCGACCCCGGGAGATCAACTCACATGAAACTCCACTAGCGCTAACAAACCGTATAAGCAGCCGGCTTTTCAACTACTTATCCCCCACCTCCTCCCCCAAACCTTGTATTGGTTCCCACCATTTAACTTACCAAGAGGTGGCCCTGTGCGATTACATATCTCAAGGCGCAGTTTTCAACGTCGGCGCAGGCAGGGCGCTACCAATAGTATGACAAATTTATGATAGCGGTTTCATTCCACTGCGTTTGTCCATGGTCCGCCCTGGTCCGCCCCGATCGTCCCTTGTACGAATCCTTCCATCCAATGCAAAAGAGGAGAAACGGTCACGTGATCAAGTCTCCGGTGCAGACGACGAGCAGTTTCGGTGATAGAATTAGAAAAAATGTTAAAAGAATGTGTGAGAAGTGTTAAAAATGATGAAATACAGTAAGCTTATGATAAAATAGTGATGCACGATGATATGATTAAGTCCGAAAAATGACTCACCCAATTATTGAATGAGATGAGTTAATTATTCATGATTGTAAATATACTAGAAATAAACTTTCAAACCTACCTTACGGCATCATTCTATGCCTTTAATCTCATAAATCATAGCAGAGAGAGAAAAATGGGAATTATTGCATTGTCACTGTCTCTTTGGGGATTAACGCGCCAATACATTGGGCAGGAAAGCTAAGTACCACAGGGAGAGTCTACCGGCAGAAAAGTGAAGCCAAAAATAATGCAACCCGCAGAGCACTGGGTTACACTTTTCTCCAGCTACCCTTTAACTACATGTATTTTTGGGGTTTTATTTTCCTCTCATACGGGACTCAGGAGCTTGTCTATCCTATGAAATGGACTCAGATAGTTTAAATGAACCTTTCACTTAACGATCATGTTCGATTTTTTTCTCTAAGTCCTCTTGATTCCTTTTATTATGGAAAATAAAACATGCCTGCAATGTAAACTTCTCGGATGCCGGTGTCGTCTGCTAGAGTGGTATAGAAAACGAATCATCTGCCAACCTCCCGCAAACTCAATTAAAACCTCGTCGATTATTATAATATTAATTTTATATATATTATAATGCATTAATTTGTCATAGTTTTTAATTGATCAATACCAAGTAGGGCATAAAATTCCTTAATAGTCGTTTACCGCAATTAAATAAAGCTACTCTATAATACATTATAATAGCTTATCAGGGTAATTAGAGATTTTCCGCTTGTGCAAATGTTTGTTCTAATTCATAATTGGGGCTTAATGCAGTAAAAGTTGTCAAAATGACGAATACGAGAACTTTTATACCATGCAAGACCTGCAGGTGCAGCCGAGAGCACAATGAAATGTTTATTAAAACGCCGTGGATTAATACTGACGTTCGTTCTGCTTCATAGATTTCAGATAAGGAATGAAATAATAAAATTAAGGAAGATGCACAGTTTCTAGTTTGGAACATTTTGTGGGGGCAGCTGTTCTGATGCACAGCAATTGACCATGCTGCAGGCAGAAACAAGCCTCTGCTTATTTACCTATAAAACCTTTATAAACGCGAAAATAACAAAATTGCTTCGTGTTACGCATTGTTCAAACTACATTTTGTGTTTCAAAACGTTCGACTTACTCGATCAAACCTTGATAACTCTGTATCAAAGCCGCAAAATCACGAAAAAACAATGTATTGGTATAGGGAGATACGAAAAGTGCAACCCAGCATGGCTAAATGCGCAATCTGCCGCTTTACCCCTGGCTTCACTTTTGGGCTCTAGAGGGAGATAGTAATACTACCCCTGTGCTAAGTACGAAGCTCAAGTAACCCATGCGTCAACGAAAGGGATACAGATTCTCTTCAAACCAAGAAAAGATTAACTCCAGATTTAACGTAGATACTAGCCAACGTTGGATTCAGAAAAAAATCTACATTTAATGTAGCTTGAAGTAGGTGATATGTCCTCTACATGACGTTTAAATCTAGATTTTTTCGAGATTTAATCTGGTATTTATCATGGATTTAATCAAGATTTTGAAATCTTTCACTTATTACTTCTGGTAACTTAAATTAAAGGCTGTTTTACAGTGAATCCCACAAATTTCTTGAGCAAGTTAATTCCATTGATCAAGGGATGTCACATACAAGAAAATACTTTCTAACGCCGACCTTTAAATTCCTATTTTTATGACCCATGAAAATTATAACATTTCTGGTGCGACTCTTACTAAAGCACCACTGAATTTTCTTTGAGAATCTCATCAGTAATACTAGTAATATAATGGATATGCTATCTGTCTCTTGCTCCATCAATCAACAATGGAATCTGGTATGGAATGAAGGTCTGTCTGTGTAAAGTTATAAAGAAATTCTCTATAGCTAATTTCTAATATTAAATGTACATCTTATTGAAATCAAAAGCAGTTTTCCTTAAGTTAAGTTTCCATAGTTCCTTCATCTTACAGCAAAAAAATGCTTATTTTCTTTACTTTAACTCTTTAATGAGCAATTCTGGAATTTAAGTTAATCAATTGATAATAAATTTTGTATTTCTAAAGAAGTGTGAACATTTTGATGGTTCTCTCTAAAAATACATAAAACCTCTTTCCTTTGAATAAATATACAAGGGTCTAAATGATCAACATTCTAAATTCTAGCTTAATACAAATTTGTTTCACTTTGCTCTTATAACAGTTTGTAATGATCTACTTAAAAGACTAATATAATTAGGATACTATTTTTAACAGAGTTAGAAGAACAAATCTAAACTTTCCATCTAATCTGATGATTTTTTTTAAAGTTGGAATATAGCAACTGTATATAATAAAAGTTTAATTTGCAATTAAGATAAAGAATGGAAAATCATGCAAATTATCCAAAAAGGTGGAAATAATTTATGAACATAAATGAATTTAAATTAAGTGAAAATAATTATTTAAAACATTAATTACTAGTATAAGGGTTAACTATATAGAAAAACCTCCTTCTCTGAAAATTGCAAGAGTCAAATTCTAAGATTTTTCACATAAAACTCTAAATATTCATCACTAATTGATATTTAATACTAAGAATAGTATTTATCAATCAAAAGGGGGACAATCCTTATGAATGAAAATACTTTATATGATGAATTCTAATTAACTAATAAAATCAATTAAAATATGAAGTCTTTAACAAATTCTGGTTATTTTTATCCCCGCTGAATTGAAAGACAGCAGTATAAAAAAATCAATTTGATAAATATAAACAATGGTACCAACAATCAAGAAATTTATCTACTTAGTTTAGTAAAATAGTTAGCAAAGGGTTCCACCACAATGAATATCAACCCCAGTAGCAGAGAAAGTTGTCACAACGTTGTATCAACGTTACAATGGAAAAAATGTAACGTTGTCTCAACGTTGACAATAGTTGTCACAACGTTACGTAACGTTGATGCAACATTGATACAACGTTACCACAATGTTGTCTTAACGTTGCTACAACGTTGTCACAACGTTAACGTTGATGTCAAAAAGACAACGTTGCCACAACGTTACCACAATGCTGTCTTAATGTTGATACAATGTTGTCACAACGTTAACATTGATGTCACAAAGACAACGTTGTATCAACTTTGATACAACGTCAAAGTTCCTAGGAATCAAAGTTGCGACAACAGTACCACAATGTTGTCTTAACGTTGCTACAATATTGTCACAATGTTAACATTGATGTCACAAAGTTTATAATGTTGATATTTCTTTTCTTCTTTCTCTCATTTCTGAATTTACCATACTTTAGCCACTCCTGAACGCATGCTGTAATATTTGCTTGTGTTTCTTCATCTCTCCATTTTGATATCCTTACTGTTTAAAAAAGCAATATTTTAGATAAAGTTGTGGGCACATCATAAGTTTTGATTTGGCATAGTACATACAAGAACACGCAAAATTCCTTGGTCAAATTCAACGTAGCTGTCCAGATAGAAATTCCTTGTTGCTAGTGTGGAACATGGCCATATGGAACTTAAGTGGACAACCACAAGACGTTTGCCACAGTCCATGAGGACGATGTAGAACAATGTGGATGCTAACATGAAACCAACGAGGAACAAAAGGCCACCTCTGCCTATTTTCAACCTAGGCTCTTGCTATAGGTTATAACCTATTGGGAATCTTCAAATACCAATGTGTCGTCCATAAAAACAAATTTATTTCAAGTATTTTTGAAATAACATATCTAAAAGAAGTAATAAATAAAAAAATCAATTAAAAGCATGCATAGCTTATGTGCTACTATTCATTTCTTGGGTCATATTATTATATCATACTCATTATTTGGGCTGTTAAGATTTCTTAGTAAGTGAAAGAAAAATAAAAATTATATTAATGAAATGTCATGGAACGGGTACAAAGTTTTCGTTTTACAAATACAAGTTTTCAGCATTAAATTAGGTTAAGCCAATTACATTGTTTTAAATCATTGATAACGAATTTCCTATTTAATTTCCAGTGTCTTGAAGAAGGTAATAGAAAAAAACCTTATCTCGTGAATCAAAATACGTCATCTGTAGCTTTATTATTTGAACATAGAGAGAAATATAAATAGTTGGCAATATACATTAAAAAGTTAACCAGTATACAGATACTCATATGAGGTGCTTGCAATACAATAATCACAGAATTAAACAAGAAACCAAAATAAATAAGCAATAAGAAAGTTGCGGCAAATCTGGATGCTCCTTAGTAATTAGGGACTGATATTTGATGGAACTTTCCGAAACATACTACTTTTGTAATGACATATAAGTGCACAAAAGATAGGGAATGAGGTGCAATACTTTATGCTACATCCATAACCTTTACTGAATTATAACATTTTATCACAAAATTTTTCGGGATTTAAGTTTTGATTAAACTATTTGGAATAACAAAATTATTTTTCGGAATTTCTATTACTTTTTAATTAACGGCCACATATTTTTAGCAAACTGGTAGGAGCCAAGTGAACTGTGATGTAAGAAAGATCAACCACTTTTTATCGAAAGTATTTTCACATACCATTTCTTATCTCTTCCTGTATTTCCTAGTCACATAATTCCGTTTCTTCGAGAAATAGGGTTGAGTCTTTTTATTCTGGAATCACATTCTTGGTAAATTTCTACTAGACTGTGTGAAACTAGAAATTTACCAATGCTTTTTAATCTTATATTCATTGTGAGTCACTATTTATATAAATTGTACCATTTGCATACCCTGATTAAATAAATGAATCTGATACTACCTATGAGCCGCCTTATTCCACTAAGTATACCTTGCCAATGCGAAGTATTTGAGTACTTTAACAGCTAACGTGAAATTAAAAACAACTGTACCAGGATTTTATTCGTGTCCAAGGATTTCGCATGGAAGAATGTGGTAAATTTCTAGTTTCACACAGTCAGGGAGAAATTCCATATAAACTAGAAATTTACCAAAGTATTCAACAAAAATTCAAAGATTGCTTCGCAGTTGCTATTCAAACTGATAACTTTGATAGACATGGTACTTGCTTAAACAGGATAACAATTTAGAGACACAGTAGTATCCATCATAATTTAGGATAACCATTTGCTCTGCTTACCAAGTAAGTGCAACAAAGAACAGCAATCACAGTCCGCTACCAACAACAGTTCTTAACAAACCTTTACGAGACGGAAGAAACAACCACATAATTAGTTGGAAAGCAAAGTGTTTCAAAATGGCACAGTATTTAAGAACAATCCGAAGACTTCATGAGAGGTTAATATACAAACAAAAAATGGTGCAGCACTTTAGAGAGATTTAAAACCCATCGGAGAAACTTTTTGTTTTACTTAAAAACGGGCTGCGATAAAGAACGGAAATAGTTGAACTTCAATGAAGTTGAAACGTGCTCGGAAGGCTGTATAAGATGTAAGAGTCCTCTCGATCTTAATATCTGCAACGGAATAATACCAATCTGGAGAGCAATCTATCTAGCAATTCTATATCCCTTATATTGTTTACATTCTTGAAACGCCATGACAGTATCTATCGATTATGACTTAAAGTCGACTTCGAGGTATCGATCCTGGAGTCTACCGTTTTTGAATGAGGGCGGCTGAAAAACCTTTCTATTTTTTCTTCTTCTTCAGTGTTCAAGATATCGATTGATTTTCAGGAACTCGCCGTTCTTCTCGTATATTTGCCTTCCTCTTCATTTCCGCGTAGTTTTTACGATATCCTTGCTAAGGATGATGGAAGAATTCGCGTCCCTCCTCCAGACAACACAAATACTTCTGATTAAAACTTCATTGAGGTAATTAGGTAACTATTGAATATTTTCCTATACAATTATGAATTCTTTAAGACTTGGATTAAGAGGCCGTGACATTTTTTATCCATCTATCAGATATTCCCTATAATAGCCAATATATAAAAGATACTTATCTCAGTTGAAAAGTCCATGCTTTATCATTTTCATCTAAAAAACAATGTTCCCGTTTTTATCTTTCTAGTATCATTTAAGTGAGAGTAGGAGAGAGAGCGCCAGAATAAGCAGTGCTTGGTTAGGGGGTGGTTCGTATAAAATAAAGGACCACGCACTGTCCTATGTCGGCTTTCAGAAGATTCATTCCGTCACTATACATCTACAACTTTCAGTAGATCCATTCTGTCACTATATGTTTCACTGATGAAATTTCACTGTTAAGGGCTACTCCAAAATCCGCTACGAGGTTTTTAACTGTCGAAGAACTGAGGGATGAGTAGGTGCGAACTTTAAACCGAAATTGAGGATGTCCTTGACGTATTTAGGAAGCACAGTCACACAGTATAAAGCTGTTATATCAGGGATGGAGTGGAGAAAATATTTTTATTTTTGAACTGATCTCGAATACAAAAGGGATACAGCGAAGGAATACCGGTTTGCTCCCATCTTGCAGCTCGTGATTCCTTAGTTTTAATTAGCCACGAATTTAATACATGACGACCAGGTCTAACCTCCAAGTCAGTCAGTCAGTCAGAGTCTCCAATAACCTGGTTGCCCTCTTTCTCTTTTTTCCCTTTTTCGTAGAATGTATAAGCAATTAGCAGTTTGCACCTAAAAACAGAGTGCGTGTGATTGTAACCCTAGTCACGCGAAATTGTCTGCATCCATCGCCGGTTCTCTGCCGCCTTCGCTCTTTTGGCTTGCAGCTCTCTTTTTCCGCCGGTCGTCCTTAAAGGTAAATAAAGCTCTTTCGTTTTCAAAAACCTCTAATCTTTATTCGCAAGAGTAACTCTGAAAACCTGGCAAGAACTCCCTTCTAGGAGTGTGGTATAACAACTTTAACACTGGGAGTTACCACACAATTTTAAAATGCCAAATTACGTTTAACCCCCGAACGGAACGGAAGAAGTTCATTTCTTGTGGGAAGCAGGAAATAAACATCGATAAGCTTGCAAATAACAAGGAGTTTTAGCTGGAACATAGGAATATTCTCAGCCCTTCATGAGAAAGAACTCGGAGCCAAAGCAATGGAAGTCGTAAAAACCCAGCGAATGATGAAACGACAGAAGGAACTGAAGATTTGAGACATTCCAAGGGATAATATTGAATTTACCCAGAATTCAAGATTGAGAAGAAAGTTCGAAAAGGTGACAGTCTATCTCCCATCTCATTCCCAGCAGTTTTGGAAGAAGTTTTTATATCATGCATCCATTAATTAATGGAGGCAGGAACTCATTAAAAAATAAATTTTTCATGGTACCCCTACTTAAATACCGACTCATATACATATATGCGTGCAAGTTGCAAAGTCACGTTGTCACAAAGTTGCCACAATGTTGTGACAACTTTGTGACAACATTGTGACAACGAGCAAGCAACATTTTCCTTTTGGACGTTCATGACAGCGACTATAAATGTCAGTTAAAACTTCATGTAGCATCGTTGAATAAAATTTTTCTGCAACATGAAAAATTAATGTTGCAGTATAATGTTGATGCAACGTTGTCACAACGTTGACGTTGCAATTTAACATTTAGGTTGATGCAGCAACGTTGATACAACGTTGTGACAACGTTCTCTGCTACTGGGGAAATTAGACAATTTCATTAATAACTTGAGGATTAGGAAGTGTATAAACGCAATTATTCTAGAAAGAATAGTTTTAAAAGAGTGAACATGGAACTTTTGAATAAGAATCTGCCATCATACTAATCTCTAATTTGAAAAACGGATTTTTAGCTCTGAATCCACCCAATCAAAACAAAGTTGTGCCTCTTATCTTTGGTGATGCCAACAGAGTAAGAAATTATTGAAATCTAAAAAAATAATTAAAATATCTAGGACAGACAGAACTTTTCCCTACTCATTTCTTTACCTCAGGGCATTGCTTTTATCAGAATTGTTTCAGCAGTTTAAAATTGTGTCACTTTGCTGTAAGACAGTTATTTTGCTTCAAGTATTAGATATGATGTTTTGTTCTGAAGATTTTTCAACATGTGTACCTCTTTTAATTAATGTGAATTGAAAGTGAAAAATAATCTTGTACTTTTAATTTCTAAAATCGATCCTAAGCGCCAGTAAAAATGTCCTTGGTATTGAAAACAATCCAAATAATCTCATTCTCCATTCTCTAGCAAAAAAGAACCCAGTGAATCATTGTTTTTCACACAGTTTTTCAAAAGCATCATTCAAAGTTGGAGGCAATATAATAACTTTAAGTTTTAAAATGATGAAAGAATGTATGAACTCATCTATGGATATGCCAAAAAAGTTTCAAATTATTGAAATGTATCATTAAAAAAAGAATTAAATATCTGGTGAATACAATACTGAATCAAGAACTACTGCGTTTCCAAAATATCACTCATAAGATAAATGAAAATATCCAAAGCCATGAGACAAAATAACGTATAACCTATCTAACAAGTTAATGATTTCAACTATGAGCCACTAATTCATTCTTAAATTTATCATCAATAAGTCCTTTACTGTGTATATCGAATTCTATTTTCAATGTTTAAGAATCAGAATGAACAAACGTACATAATTACAGGATAGGGTCATCAAATCTTAACTTGAAAAAACAAGAAGTTTATATGAGATATTTATTAAGTGAGATAAAAATTTAAAATAGATTCACAATCATTCAATGAGAAGTAGTTTACAATAATTCCAGATACCCTGTATTTACAAATCTAATTCAATAGTAAGAATTTAGAGAATAATAAGAAACAATCAAGATACATAAAGCTTTTCTTGGGTTAACTGCTTGCCGTTTCTCGATGTTCTGGTTTCCAGAGTCTCTAATCGCTTGCATTTCAATGTTTATAGAAAACCCTCTTTGTCAAATAATTTTATCCCTAATTTCTCTTTCCATCCTTTATCTCATCAACATGCAGCTTTTCATCATCTTGTTCACAGATTTGTGAACTTACCTTTAGTTATAACATAGAGTAACTATACTAACTATACCATATACTAACTACCATATACTATACTAACTATACCATAGAGTAACTATACTAACTATACCATATATACATACCATATACTAACTATACTACTAACTAGTTACTCTATGGTTATACATACTGGTTATAATAAGGAATTAAGTTTCATTAAAAATACTGCTGATATGTTGGGTTATGATTCCTCATTAATTGACATTTTAGTTAAGAGGCATAAATTTAAGAGATTGATTAGTCAATGCTCTACTTTTTCTCATGCTCTTGATGTTCCACACTCAAAATATATTAAAATACCATATTTCCCAACATTAAATAAAGGTCTTTCCACTATTTTCAAACACAATAATTTCAAAGTATGCTATTATAATGATATTAACTTAAAGAACATGTTAGGTTAGGTCAAGGACAAGGTTTAATTGCTTCATAACTCCGGCATCTACTGTATTTCATGTCCAGATTGCGATTTAAAATATATTGGCCAAACAAGAAGAAGAGCAATCATTAGGTTCAAAGAGCATTTAGCTCACTTCAGGTCTGGGAGATTTTCTAATTCGGCTGTTACGAAACATATGTTTGATTTTGCACACAATATTACCGTCGACAATTTAAGTCTTGTTCATATTTCACATTCCGGTTTGGACTCTTGGGAAAATTTATTCATTTATAAAAATCGGGAACATTTAATGAACTTCGACACTGATTTCGACAGATCTTTGTTCAGTCCGATCGATCTCGCCTAGCGATTCCCTTTTGTTTTCTCCTTTCTGCTCGCTGTCTTCTGGTTAATTTTCAGTCATATTCTTTCTTCTGAAGAAACTACACGTAGTAGCAAAACATACGTTGAGACTTCTTCTCAATTTTTGACAGCTTAAGGTGTATTTGTGACTCTTATTATCTTGATTACATGGATATAAAAAGAAGGAAAAGACTTTTCCATATGTTTTATTGGATTATTCACTGGAATTAATAACATTATGTACAAAAGAAACAATTTATATACATATATGAATTTAGAGTGTACATTATGATGAAAATTTGGCTTATTATGTTAACGTTATGATATCAATGAAGACATGACAGCAAATCTTCCAACATTTTTCACACAAGCGAAAGAATTAGTGAGCATTTCATAACTCAATTCATTTCACTGGCATTACTGTCATTTAACAACAATTGCATAAAAGTTTGATGTACTTATTGATGATAATAAACATTTCTTTCTGATAGAAAAAGCTATTACTAGTACAGGGAAATATTTAATGGGATATTGCTTTTTATTTAAGGCAAATTTATATAAGAGTCCCACCACATTCCATTACCTCATTTGTGCTCACAGAGATAGTAAATAACAGATATTTATATATCAATAATTAAATAAAATAATTTCTAAATGAATCACAGCATATCCCTCCGAGAATATACAAACATGTTTACTTTACAAAAATTTGGAATAAAATTATATTTTATATGATCCCAGAACAAAACTGACTATTAGGTCATCCATCATATGAAATTTTAAAATTATAAGAAGAGGAATAAATCAAAGGAAGAGAAAATCAACATTGGACCAGGACCATTGATTTTTCAATTGATATATTCATTCAGATGAATGATCTCTCATAGCTGCTTTGTACAGAGCTCCAAAATTACTTTGGATCATGTATGATAATAAATAAATATTTGAGCTGGTTGAAATAAACAGTGATTCCAGAAGTCATTCAAAGTAATCCAAAGGAAAGTGTTAAATCTTAGTACTTTACAAACGTCACAAACATTAAAATTGCATAAGTGGGATGAAATTCTATATGAAATCACAACACAGAATTCTGGCAAAACATGCCAAGCATAAAATCACAAAGGATTAAAAAATTCACATTTACATCCTATTATCATCAAAAGGCTGTACAGATTTGGAAAACCAAGGTTACGAAAATGTCTCATGTAACATCCTTCTCCATCTTTTTCAACACATGACCTTTCACACAATTCTTCTTTCATAATCCATTGTAGAAAACATCACAAGTCACACTTTTCATTAAACTAAGCCTTAAATCACAAAACTGAAATTTCAGGTCAGCAACTCCTTTAAGAAACATCTCCATGGCATTGCCTAATTTATTACCATATAAACTGACTGGCACACTGCCACTCAAGTGTATGATGGCAATCACTTTGCACTTCTTTCAGTTTATCATTTAGAAAATGTACAGCCACAAAGCCTCAATTCCATCAAGTTAGAAAATTTCACTTTTTGCATTACAGGGCCAGACAAAATGCAAAAATATTTCCATAAAATAAAAGAAGAAATAATCAGAATACTTTTTTGCCCTATTTCTGAGGAACGATTCCTTAAGCAGCAGCTTTCATAACTTCAGAGCACTATTGTGTGAGTGATATAAACAAAACATCTGCTCTATAGAAAATTTCAAACCTTCTTTACAAATAGCTTGTATAACAGTATTAAAACAGTAATGCAGTATCACTACAAACCTTATTCAAAAATTTAGAAGATCCTCTTCCATCTCCAGCTACAATTCAACACAGCACATGATTGTGTCTAAATAATAGTTACATAGTCAGATTTTAAAGTCTAAAGTTTGCAAATAAAAGATAAGATTCTACAGTGCGTATGATTTGATAGAAACAGTGGAGGTAATGGCCATAAAATGAAATTATTAAATGAGAACACACTGAAAAATGTGAATTTTCATCAACTCTGAAACCCCTCACTAAATTGTTATTCGTATTTTATGAATGACCTAGTTTTACATTCAGATATGGATTAGAAAAATATTTGCAAAAGACAAAAAATACCAGTCCATACCCAAACACATGCACACCTGCACATACACACACTAGCACTTGCACGTATATGTACTTATTCGCATGTTCTTTTTTCTGAAATATATTTATGTGCACCTATGAATCTCCTAGGGATGCCAGGATGATTCTAGATGCTTGATGTCTTAGAACGTCAAATTCAGATGAAACATAAATGTTGCAAAATGGAAGAATAGAAAGATAAAAATTGAGCTTGTTAAAGACAAAGCCTTAAGGAACTTTCAATTTTATGAGAACTTTCCTCACAGGAATGCAAGTCTTTGAATGTAAAAGATTAGGGAAGAAAGAAATTCTGCAAACCGACTTTGTCAGGAGTGTTTTAATGTAGGTCTTTGTCCTTGACAAGTTTACAGTAAAAATATGAGGTAAGGAAGTGATTGAAAAACCTTTGCAATGAATAAATAAATGAAAATCATTGACAATGCTTGGAAGAATGTTTGTCTGATATAGACCAAAAACAAAAGTGAAGTTGGTTGAAAGTCATTCATTCAGCATATACATGGAGATTAATCTTGACAATAATAAAAGACAAAATCTCAAGGCATTGAAAAAATTAAGACTTCAATTGTAAAATCTCAGGTTTAGTGTAATTATTGCTATTTCATGATATTCAAAGTCTTTGCACATTTAAATTGTGCACTCCTCATCAGTATTGCAGAATGTATTGTTGTCTGAAAGATTGCCAAAGTGTCATAGGAAAAACTTAAAATTTAATGCATTGATAGAAGTTCAGTCTCAGCATGCCTTAGTATTCCAAACCTAGAACATAAAGATACTGAGAAACTAATACATCCAATGTCATTTAGCATGTAAATCCACCCTAAAATGCCCAATATAGTGCACAATCACATCTGAAATGCTATACGTAGCATAACTTATTTTGCTTATTTCCCAAATTTTGGAGAAAATAGGTCGAGCCTTTAATTCTTGGGAAGTTACTTTAACTCATTGAGAAGATGTAAAATAAAAATCATCCATTCAGAAATGTGTTCAAATTATCTAGATATGATATCAAAACAAATGGTGAGCACTATATACATGATATTTTAGGGTATCTTATTTCCAGAGAATCTGTTTGAAATAAAATTTCTTCACTGTTGTTATCACTGATTAATTTTGTTTTGAAGGAGTCCTCACAGTGAAATTATCAGAGGAAACCAAATTCCATTCATATTATAACAGTATCACACACCATCAGTAGCTAAAAATTCTTTGAACTATTTTCTGCCATTACCCTTGTTTTATGACCCTTCATTAATAATTTCTGATTCAGTTTGTCAGTAACCTGTAAACACGTTTTCTATGATGTTATCAAGGAGAATGTTTCTCCAAAATGAAAATTTCTCTTCCACTCCCTTCAAGGAAGGATCTCTAAGCAAGTCATGCAAGAAGGTTTCAAGGAAGCTTGATCTTTCAACCTCACAGTAATACCACAAACCTCAATTGTAGGAAAAGTAGATATTGGTTGACTTATGAAATTTTACATTTGTCCTTGTGTGCACTTTCTAATCACACTGTCCCATAACGCTGCTTTGTTCTATGGTTCCACACACAGTTCCTACCATCCCACAAGAGGGACGCACGCTCCTACCGCTGGGGCGGGGGTTCAGCCCCCTACTGCGGCTCCGATTAGCCCCCGCCCCCTGCCGCCACTAGAGTTCCGTCACTGGGATTGGCTTGAGCGCTGGGGTAGGGGGAATGACCCCAGAGGGCCTGAATCCAGGACTTGCAAGTCCCCCTATGGGATGAGTCCCTGGAGGAATGCTTCCTAGTCCATGCAAGTGGTTTGAAACGGGTGGGAGGATGTGATTATGGTGCTGTTGTGGTCTCACTACATAATCCTCATCACCAAATGTCTTTTGATACTCATGCTCTTTACGAGAGATGGCTCGGTTGTTCCACCTGTAGTCTTTGAGAGCATCTTGTACTCGTCTTCGGAAACGGTAGAGCAGAACAAACAGGGTGATGATCACAGCAAGGATAACTGCACAGATTGCTCCTATCACCGCCTTAAAGAGAAATTACAGGTTGAGTGAATTTGTTGGGGTGGATACAGAACAATTTTAAGATTACTCACTTATTGAATTCAAAAGGTTTGCCTAGATAAAGGCAATTCCTAATGAGTACCTTATAATTTACAAGTAGAAAAAATTCCACAGGACTTACCAAGATTATGGGATCAAAAAGTCTTCAAATGGAAATAAATTAAGAAAATAAAATGGAAACCTATTTTTTCTATCCACATGGAATTCCACAAAGTAGATGTAAGTCAGAATGATGTAATATAATGAATAATATCTAATGGTCATTGATTACTTATTTGGATAGGGCTAATTTAAAATCAATTATTTCAAGGTGATATCTGGATTGATATTAATTTATCCTACAGAAGTATGACTTTTCTTTCAGATATCACAAAAACATGAATAATTGGCAATTGCAAAACAAAGAAGGAATTTTAAAAAGTTTGATATATTTTCAAGTAAATGTTTACCATGGTAATAACCATGCAAGTACCAAATATTATATCCTGATTATCATCGATAATTAACCCATTGATGATAAATGCATTTCTTATTTGATACCTAGGAATGAGACTAAATCATAACTTAATTAATGAATGCTAACTTCACATGAAAAAAATATTATTTAATAATATGAGCCAGAGTTATTTGGCACATATAATTAAGGGTTTGGATTGTTTCCTAAATACTGTTATTCTCTACCTTTTGAGTACAGAACCTTGGGGAACCATAGGTTTGGGCAACCTATGTCACAAAAATTTTGCTTCCTACTCCATCCAGACATGTGGTGTACATACCATGACAGTGGAATTGTAGACACACAATCTTATTTGAGCATATTAACTATAATAACCAAGGCCGACAATTTTTTTTCTGTAACATGAATAGTGATAGCTTTTCTTCATTAATTTTTGGCTGCTGAATACAAAATGAACTTGGAAAAGTCCCACCATGTAAATTTCTTTGTTACTGTAACTCTTACTATACCCTTTTCCATAATTCTACACGTATTAGCCTAAATCGCAAAAATAATTTTTTTGGTACTATGGATGGTGATAACTGCTCTTAACTAATTTTGGGTCACTGAATACAGAAATGAGCTCATGAAAGTGCCACTATGTAAGATTTTTTGTTTTAAAGGTGACTTTTACTGTTTTCCTCATTAGCAATTCCACATGGTCTATTTTTTCTCTTTTCACCAATGTTATATGAAGTAAGAAGAAACAATAAATACAACAAAGGTTGAACTAAGATTTCCCTTTCATAAAGAATAAGCTTTCTTACACGTTGTTTATCCACCATCTGTTACACTTCTCATCTCATTCTTCCTATTCACTTTAATGCCTACATGATTAAATATATTAGGAACCCTTAGAAGGGTTTCTTGGACTTAAGAATAAGTAATACACACATCCCCTCTAGTTCATCATTAAGAAGATACTGAAAGAATGTTTACAGCTGGAAATCATAGACTGATACGAGGGCTGTACAGCGGAGGTTAGATCACTTGAAAGTGAGTGGCACAGAACCGTATTTTGTATAAAATAGACAAGGACTAATTGGAAAGAACAAAATTTTATGCTAGTATAATGGTCTTTTTTAGAGCTTTAAGATGAATGTATGTAATGCCCTGCAAGTTACAAACACTTAAATGAGCCCTTTAGTAAGTTAGCAGGCACCAAAATCCACTCTTTCTTAGGGATCTAGACAGCTAAACATTTTGTTGCTCTTTGAATTCGGTCTAGGAATATAAATTAAACGAAACTATAGTGAATTAATGAACTCATAACCAGTTTAGATATACATTTAGAGTATTACCAACCAAAAAATTTAAGGATAAAAATTATCAAAGAAATTACTTCACTTTTTAAATGTTTACGTAAACTTCTTAAAAACTGTATGCGGTGGACAATTTTCACAAACACAGCTGGATCTATTGCAAAAAATACTAATAGCAACAAGTTACTGAAACCTTGTCAGCCTGTGTAATTACTGTCACAATAATAATTAAATAAGTGATTTCAAACAGTTCCTCCATCACCAGAGAATTCAGTTAAGTTTATCTATTACTAAAAAGTGAAAGAAATATTATTATGGAAAAGAATTCTTAGAGAAATCAAACTTCATTATTGAGTGATATGAATTTTTAATCTGTGAAAGTTAGTATTAGACAGTAATAAAGCCTTCTCATATAAAATGAAGATGAACCTATCTTATATTTTTTCAATGAGTAAACATTTTCTACTACCCAAGTATTTCTTCCACTACATTCTTTCATATTATATATTTATATTTGCTTGCATTCAGCTGCCAAGATTTTGGGAACTAATGAACCGAATGCTTTTCTTAGCAATGAAAATCCCACACCTATGATTTGTGTCAATGTGATCATGGGTTAGGATTTTCAAACATACTTTCCATACTGTTCTATTCACACATATTTTCAATACAATTCTACATGATCAGGAGCCAGAATTGTTGCGTTAGGGTACCAAGGACTATATATGCAAATCTTGTATCCATAGGAGATTCTTTATTATTTAGTCAAAAGATCTACTTATTTTAATATTCACTTATCATATTCATATGATGATTCTGTTTCATTAGGATAAAACAAAAACATTTTCAAACAAATTAGAGCTATTTGCTAAATATTTTATAGCACATATTTCAATTTTATGATATAATTGTAAGGTAAAGAGTACACCGATATTTGTTGCAAATAACCTATGCTGTTGACACACTCTCTAACCTAACTACTAACTAACTACACTGATAATATTTTATATTTCTATAAATGCCATAGGAACCCTAGCCTTACCTGTTTCTGAGTAGGATCCCATGCAACTGCACACCCAATGTCTTTATCAGAGAGTGACCTCAGTGGTCTTCCTCTCAGCTGTGCTGGAGAGTCACATAATGCTTCCCCTACTTGTTGTCCATCCTCAGCATCTGTATGCTTGGCTTTTGTCTCTAACACCTCCCGAAGCCACCGTACTCCGCACCCACAGCTTAATGGGTTCTCAGAAACGTCTACTGTCCGCAATGCTGACCATGCTGCAAGGGACCTCGGAATCTCCACAAGGGCATTACCACGTAGAGAGAGTCTCTTCAGTCTTGGAAGGCCAGCAAAAGTTGCCTCGCCAATACGCACCAGCCGTGGGTTGGCATATAACGAGATGGACTCCAGGTTGAGATTTTCTGAGAAGGCATCCTGAGAGACACTCTGCAGCTCCCTCGAACCAGAAACGTCCAGCTCCCTGAGGTTGGAGAGACCCTGGAAAGCCCCTGCCTCTAGCTCCTGGAAGTCATTCTGGCCAATGGAAAGATCTTCAAGCCGAGCAAGGGCAGAGAGTGGTCGAGTCGGGACAGTGCCTAGTCGATTGTCAGCAATGGACAGGCGGCGAAGAGCAGGACCTAAGCCCCGGAAAGCACCCTCAGAGATGGAGGTGAGAGATGAACCGGAGAGGTCAAGGGCGGAGAGCCGGGACAGAGCAGAGAAACTGTCATCTGGAAGGGTTGGGCCAAGGGCATTGAGGCCAAGGTTCAGCTCAGCGAGGGCTGGAAGGGGAGCAAGGGCTGCAGATGGAACCGCAGCTAACTGGTTGTCATCCAGCTGTAGTATACGGAGTGCTGGAAGGCCCACAAAAGCAGAGGGTGATAGGCGGGATATCCTATTGCCACCCAGGTCCAATTCCTGAGGATTAAAAGAAATAATTAACCTTTAATCACTTTGCTTAGACTTAAGGTTGCCAACGTTGTCCCTACCATCAACTAGAAGGTTCAAGTCTTCAAGTAGACATTGGGTACTTCTCACATGTTAATTAATAATTAACAGTAACAATAATAAAGCATTGATATAAAAATCTTGGTATTAACTTTGACATTAATTCTTTTGAAGAATATAATTCTGAAAATTTCATTTGTATTTTAAATTGTATCTGACAAAGGCACCAATTTATTAAACCATGTTTAGCAATATAATGTTAATGTTTTGATCAATAAACACGATTCTTATAATAAATATGAATCTTTTTACATAATTATCTCAACATGAGCAAAAAGGAAGTTATTGAAACATAAGTGGTTGGTGGGGAAATCACACTGTTATCAATATTACAAATGTGGGAGGTAGGTAAAAACAATGGCAATCACTGATGTAGCTTCTCTCGTGGAAGGAATATTGGAGGATATCCTTGTGAGAATTAGAATAAATAAGACTTCCAGTTAATTACCCAGTCATACTACTGATTAAATGAGTTCATATTTAGAAAAGTCATATTTACATATCAGAGACAAAAATTTAACTCCTTCTGTTTTCAAAATTCGATTCATTTTCACTAAGATGCTGTAGAAAAATCAATAATCTCCATCCTATAAAGTTTGTATTTCCAAGGAGGTAAGATAATTTGTACAAACAGTAATAATTATAGAAGCTAAATTAATAAAGATATGGCGATGATTAATTTGTATGTATATTATAGAACGTGAGACTTTTTCAATGATGTTTGCTAGGCTAGGGAGCCTCGAATTTTTTAATTCCACGCCTGTAACAAATACATGAGCTATATGGCAAAGGAGCGTCACAAAGGAATTTGTCTATTCCACGAGAAGATCGTTTCTTGGATTTCAATCGTGATTAGACGGAATTCTTACAACTTATTTAACTGTGCTTTTACCTGCAGGCGAGGGAGGTTGGCGAAGGTCCCGGCAGGCACCTCTTCCAGGAAGTTGCCCCTGAGGCCGAGGACGGATAGGGAGCGGAGGCCTGAGAAGGTACGGTTGTGAAGAGCGGAGATGCGGTTGTGGTCCAGGTGCAATCGTGCCAATTGCCGCTGCGCCTCGAAAGAACCGGCGGGCACGGACACCAAATGGTTGTAGGAGAGATCCGCGTGCGCCAACTCGCCGTAGAAGTGGAAGGCCGCGTCGACGGCCCGCACCCGATTGTGTTTTAGCACCAGGCGCCGAATGGACGGGTTCAGCGTAATAGGCACCACGTCTAGGTTGGCGTCGATGCAAGACGCGACGAGCGTCTGGTCATCGCAGGAGCAGCCGGTTGGGCAGACGGCTTGCGAGGCGTGGGACAGGGCGATGAGGAGGAGAAGGGACAGGGGGGCCCACAGGCCCCCGTCTTTCCCATGGGGCGCCATCTTGAGGCACCCACTGCTAAACCATCTTCCTTATCCGGCTGCAAAACAAAAGACAAATTGTTAAAAAAAGTGGTTCCCAATCGAAGGGGGTACATTTGCATTTACATAACAATCCCATAGTCCGCAAGAGGGTAGTATTAACACATATGTACATATTCTAATCTTATCTGCTACCTTTTCTAATGCTCTTCCGAAAAGAAACGACCAGAAGTGATAATATGTTTTAAGAATTGGCGAAAATTTCTTAGTAACGCTTTTTCTATGTTTGAATCACATAGCAGCAAGAAATAAGAAGTATTTAAACGGCTAGTATAAGAAAAGATGGGTTGTCAGAAAAAAAGTCGATGGCAATTTCTCTTCCATACAATGAAAAGCGAGATGACAATTAGGGACAGGAGTTATGCTGAGAATAAAACGTCAATCAACATTTTTGTTTTTTAAACTCGTTCATTAAAGTATTTACTAACCTCTTCGATTTAACTAATTGAGTTAATGAATTTTAAGACTCCTCCAATAGTATTATGCAAAACATCTTCTGATGAATTTTATTGCATTTATAAACAATTTAAGTATTTTCATTCTGCAGATATTTTGATATCGTGCTTAAACCAAGTGTACACGAAACATTCCAGATATTTGTTACCATCAAAACATATTAAGCTGAACAATTTACAAGCAAGGACTTGTTCCTGAGGTTGGAATATGCCCTGTCTTTCGTATTGCATCTGAAATTCTTGCAAATTTATTTGAAATTATTACCAACAGGACAAATTATTATTATCATTACATTAAATCCACAGATTGATAGAAAACAGATGGCAGAGATATGTTATGTTCTCTACTGATTAAAACAGGCATAGACTATGTTGATTGGTAAAATTAATCATTGAAGTTCAACGTCATTTCTGAGTTTTGCATTTTTGAGATGTCTAGTAACTAGTGCCGTAGTTAGTAATTTTTCACAATAGCACATAATAATAAAGATAAATGTAAAGTCATACTTATTATCTGTACTTTTTTGTGAGCACGAGATCTGCCCAAGCGTTAAGTCCGTTAACAAATATTTTCAGAAAATTTCAGGAAAGTTCAACTACTGCTTGATGAGCCAGTATTTTTTCATTACTGGTAATTTATATTTAGATGTATTTAAACCAGTAAATTCTCTTTCCGTCTGTCTACCCGTACCTCTACATTTTAGAACACTGCCTTCAAGAACATTCCATCAATCTCAACCGAATTTCACGTAGATGGCTTTTTCAACGCGGAAAGTGAGACTGAAAAGTTTATATACCCATAATAGCGCTGGGTTTGACCCCATAAAGTTTGGAATGGCTTCCATATGACCGCTCGGATAGTAATTTTTCGTTTACACAATCTTTTCTTTGCAAACAAAATATTTATAAATAAATATACTTAGATATATATTAAGAGTGAGTAACATTAAGTTCTTTCATGCTCGACGAAAGAATTTACTATTATTATTGCAGTGTGTGCGGCGTATGCCAAATAAAAGTGGAATCTTAGACCATTAAGGTTGACTACCCCATGCGTAAACTAAAAAGTCAATGTACAACAAGAGCTACACCAAAGATTCGTTCTTCGATGACGACAGGGGAGATCAAAGTTTGGGACAGGAAGGAGGAAGAAAGACGTGTCCTAGAACTACCGACGGCCGATCAAAGTTGACCTACGAACCACTCTTCTGCTCTTTTTGCCACGAGTGACGGCCTTTCTGAGGACAAAATCGAACACTCGATAGGCAATTCTCGAAGAAACTAAAGGAGCAACTTCTGAGAGCGTAAAAGTCAGATTTTTCTCGAAGGAAACTCGGAAATTGCCTCGGCGGAACGCCGGAAGAAAACAAAGCAGGGTCCAATCTGTAAGCGGGCCGATGCTCATTAGGACGGAAGTCATAAATCCCATTAATCGATTATTGTTTACCAATCCGAAAACAAAATCACCCATTAAGACTGGGACGCACGTAATCGAATCATCCAGGAAATACGTAATTAATTTCTGCTCGGCGATGGTTTGAGATATCGGAATGATAAACAAATTTCCGTTTCATTTGAGGCGTTCCACTATCATCTGCACAGAAAGACCGCTCTGCTTATCAAAAACAGAAATGTTCTTACAAATTACACAGATGCTGTCACAATAAGGAAATTACAAGCTTGGCTCCCGAGTTAGTCCTGGTTTCGACGCCAGATCAGTTCCAAACTCTTCCACAACGATTATATTGAGGTTAATTGAAACACACTTTTTTAAATTAACAAAAATTATATAGACTTCATTTCCCATTGTTGTTTACCAAGAAAACTACTTAAATCGATTTCCTACGTGAAATATAGAGGCACCTTAATGCCAAAATAAAATTACTATGTTCAATCTTCACTTCGTGGAAAGGTATACACTAGACATGGGCGCCGTTATGATTTTTGTCAGCGGCGGCGTAGAGGGAATATGAAGCCGGCGGCGGCGGCGTAACGGCGTGAACGCTGACTGCTTAATCGTCGGCGGCGGCGCGGCGTAACCGGCGGCGAGTAAAATTTCGTTCGTATACGGCAGGAAAAAAGGCGAATAACTAGAATATCTGAGAGTACATTATTACAATTATATCATATCAATAAAGACAAAGTAGAGCTATCTTGAATACGCAGCACAATGGGCTACAATCGAAAAAACCTGGCAAAAAATCCTTTTCTTGCGTGCGGACTTTAGTACTGGCAATTCTCGAATAAATCCTGCCTATTACTACCAAATTATTTACACTGATTTCTACCTATTAAAATTCTGAAGGTGGTCAAAATTGTCCAAAATTTACGAATAATGCCAGGTTTAGATTTTTGCAAAATTCTTCAGCCTCAAACCAAACACAAATTAGCAGAATCATCGGGAAAAATCAATACAGTGTTAAATAATCAACCCTTAAGCTTAATTATGATTTTTTAAGTGATCACAGTTGAATATTTGAATTATTGCACACTTCCATCAGATCTCTGAATTAGCTTCTTTTGGTGAAATACTCACTTCATGCAACATGTCTTTTAAGTTATATTTCTTTCTCTTGTCCTCTCTCGGACCCTCCGATTTAAGGAAAAAGAGCTCAAATAAGACGCTGTCTGGGAATATTATATGCAGAACTTATTGAGGTATGGAAATGCGAAGATTCAAAGTTCACACTCAAAAAATATTTCCTTATTCTTGGCTAGCATTTTTCGATTCTAGCTCGCTCTACACCGTAAAGGGGTTAATTTGGCAATACGTTGCTTTCCTTATTTTCACAAAAGCATTCTTCTTATAATTACGCTACATTACTTTAAGAACGTTTAAAGAGTGGTATCACAAATTGGGCACAAATAGCCAGTAGAATGTCGAGCAATGGATGTACTATTGTTGTGAATTAGTTTAACATCACATTTTTCAAGTATGGAATCCAGGAATAGACGTTCTATTGAAATTTCCAGAAAACAAAAGAAATGTATAAGTGGTGAACGCAAATCAAAACATTTAAGTTTAAACAAACTAAAAGAATAATAAGCAAATGAATGAATGAGAGGAGTTTAAAATAAATATATTTATAAAATTCATCAGTAGGTTACACTCTGTCAACAAAACCATTGCACAACGCATAGTTGTCATGGATGAATACCATTTTATTCGATCTCTGTGGCTCTAGTCTGCTTTTCTTATCGTTGAGAGTGAGCCCTCATATACTAAAACTCCTCTCAATGGGAGTGCTGGTTGCGGGAATACACTATGTTCTAATAAAGATATTCAAACCGATTATAATGTTTAAGAACCCTGGATTAGACGTTTTTTATAAATCAAAAGATGCTTCAATTATTAGGAATTGAAGTTAATCCAGGAAGATACTGTTGTACCCTATGAAGAAAATTCTCTTATTGGAGTTAACATTTTGGTTTACATATATGTTCAAGATGGTTTTTATCAAAGTATTCACATAAATTATGATACGTAATGAATGCACATTACTTGCCATCAGGGCCGGCTTTTGACAATTGGCTGCCCCAGGCAGAACGCATTTGGCGGCTCTCCCGTTTGTAATATTGCAAATTGAATAATGGTGTAAACCTGACAAAATATAACAACAGGCTCTTTTACATTGAATAATAAACTAAATTATTAAGATTCTTTCTATCTAATTTTTTGTGAGTTATTTGAGAGTCAATTAATAATAATAATCTTGTAATGTAATAATTTGGCGGCCCCAGGCGACCGCCTTATTCGCCTTCCCATAAATCCGGCCCTGCTTACCACTACTAAAAAGCCCAACGTATCTCAAACGGCCCCATGTTCATAAGAGAGATTGATGCACGTAGTAGAAATATACGCGATGAAAGAGAAAGTTAGCCTAAATTAATTTTAATATTATACCACATGGAGATAAGTAATTGAAAGCTGTTCAGTGAAGTTTAATTATAATTAATTATTATCATATTTACAAGGAAAAATAATAAAAGAAAAATATTTAATTGAAAAATTTGGAAAATCGTAGCGAATTTGTTTGTACTTGTTCTTTAATACTCACTCTCATTTCAGAAACGAAGAAGTTCTTATTCTTGATAATTTGCTTCCTTTTATGATCTTTTTCCGATACTTTTAAATTTCCTGGTAAATATTCTGGGAAAATACATCTGAAAATTTTGAAGGGAATGTCGAGAGGTTTGAGAAAAATGCGTTCAAAAAAGTAGCTGCCTACTACTTTTCGCTATACTTCATTCATTAAAAACATCCAGCGAAATAGTATTCTGAGAAAAGACTGAATTTTATTTGTGTTATTTTAAATCCCTATTTTCTACATAAACATTCGAAAACGAACATACATTGCGGAAGTTACATCTTCCGCAATGTATTCTATGAATTATATTACGTATGAAATATATTATTATATATATGTATTATGAAATATTCTACCAAGAGCTTGGTAACGAAATCAAGTTTGCAATCGTACCTACTTTCATTGCTGAGAAAAAGTTGTTTTACATAATCGGTAATAATTTTTTCTGGTGGCTAGGAAATATATTAAAATTTTTAATTTTGATTCAAAATATATACCGCAATAATGTGTTAAAATTTTGTGTTAATTAAATTAATATTTTTTGCGATATCATTTTCAAATTGAGCGGTCTGTTTTAGAGCGTGAAAAATCGGGAACTTATTTATTTCTGACTGCGATAAAGTACCAAAAAGATAAAAACAAAAGAATTTCTATTACATAGTTACACATTACACATTCAATATCTATTCAGGGTGTCCCAAAAGTCATGGACCAAACGAAACACAGAGGTAGAACATTACATGGGCTACAGGTTTGCAATTCATTTTGTTGTCCAATCTTCTTTTGTTTTCGAGCTACAAATTTTTTTCGTATTTTCTGAGAAAACCATGACTTTCCAGACATTTGTAGTCATGGTTACGTAAGTATTTGAGATGTATCGTTTAATGTTTTCTCTAAAAATGCTAAATAGTTGTTGTAACTCACAAGAGAATATTTTTTACCCTTACTCATACCGTTTAGCCAAAATAAAATTTCAAATTCTTAAATTCTCAAAATTCCGAACTTTGACAAAATCTTTGAGGGCAATTTAAAACAAATTCATAATAAAAAAAATTTTGTCACGTATCTTAAAAAACTTTTTCAATGCATCAGCTATTTACCACGTAAATTTTGTTGGGTTATCTTTACGGCATCATACCTAAAATTTGATTCGAAACATAGTAAGTCGATGATTCCCAGTTCGAACAAACAAGTCAAAGCCTCTTTAAACCTTAAACTGGAGTCATTAATGTGTTTGATTATCGAAAAAAGAAAACGTTTTGCCATTTAACATGGCTGTGGCACTCTTCCGCGGTAAGTTAAAACACCCTCTTCCCTTATTACTTGCTTTAATCAACAACAATACCCTTCGAGAGTACTACAATGTACGGACGATTGTTGGGAGCCGCGGCGTAACTAAGCTTTCGATTAGAATTAGATTAGAATTTGTAATGTGTTCTGGCATCGAACCCAGAAACAGCATGGTCTAATCTATTTTTTTTCATAAACCAAGTCTTGATATACATCTTCTATCTAAGCTAGAACTTCCTATCATATCGATAATAGATCTAAAGGAATATATGGGAAAAGTAGGACGTCATTTGAGGCAGTTGCAGCAAATATTTCTGCTTGAGTTTTCACACATAGTTAGAGACGGTAATCCTTTGTTGTTCTGCATAGTATTTATCACCAGGAAGACCCGGGTTCGATGTCGGACGGAGAAAGTTCAGCGAATTTTATGAATAATTTCAATACTTTTTCTACTTTTGATGACCCTCTCGATATGTTGTCGACTTAAAATTTGTGTTATCAAAATGCTTGCAGAATGCAAGCAGCATTTTACTCGTATCAAGCTAAAATTTGGTAAAACTTGTTTTTCTGTGGACATTCTTGTTTAAGTTTTATTCAACTCAAAACTCAAGTAACTATAATGTAAAGACCCGCAATAAATAGTTTTTTCATTTATTTAAAATTAATAACTTTGTTTACTAATAAGATATGATATAATAATTTATAATTCCTTGAAAACTTATGTCTGATAATTAGAAACAAGTTTCCGCAAATTTTTAAGACAAAAAACTACAAATATGTGAGGAAAACTATGCGTTAAGTGATAGCCGCCTGAGTAAAGTGTACCCCGCCCGGGCAAGGCACACTTGTCAAGTGAACGCCACTTTCTGGTGGGGCTCACTGTACAGTGACTCCTGCCCGTCAAGTGCTCCTCGACTCCTACACCGGCACCTATTTTGCCGGCACGTGTGCAAACGGCCTAATCGTAACACGTATCAATATCACGTATAACTCAGCGCGCTCGTGGAAAACCAGAGATGTAATCTATCAGTTCAAAGCGTATCTCTTCGAACTACTTGTCAGCATATTTTCGACTGTGGGACCTTGTTTTTAAATCCAAGCCACGCCGCGCCGCCGCCGATAAAATTTCCGGCGGCGGCGCGGCGGCGCGCCGTAGTTTTTTCTTCGGCGGCGGCGGCGAGCCCGATATTGTCGGCGGCTGGCGTAATCGGCGCGGCGCCCATCTCTAGTATACACTAGGTATACTCCACAATAGATATATTATCTTGCGACCGGTTTCGTTAAATATTAAAATCATCTGGCGCAGTATTGACATCATCAGGGCAGAAGATATTAATACTTTAATGAAACCGGTTTTAAGATTATATATTTATTGGGGAAGCTACCGAGTGTATTTCTTTTAAGATGGCCTTAATGTAGGACGTAGGTCTTATGCTATTTTGACTATATGCTGTATGTATTGCATCGATCATGTTTTTTATACTATATGAACATATGGATATTATTGTACTGTGTTGATTGCATTTTCATTTTAATCTTTTTTGTTGTATGTTATTATGAGTACCTGTTGATATCACTTATTTAAATGCTAACGTGAATATATACTTATTTATGTATCACATACATGTACTTATAGGTAGCGTATTTATATATTTTGTCATATTTATTCATGGATGATTGTTTTTCCGAAGAATCTCTAAGTTTTTTCACATTCTATTCTTCTCATTGTTTCTCATACTATCTTTTTAATTTAACCATCGTATAATCTATGACAATGGGTTGGATGGAAGAAGAGACTTTTAGTCTCAATCTCTCCCGTATAAAGACGTATTTGTATTATTTATACCTGTTGCTATATCCTGATGAAAATAATTCATCCCAGTTCTCTTTTGATGCAAGATGGAGAAAAAATTGTCTTTTATCTTCTTTTTCCACAGTCTTACTCGTAGCTGTGATAGCATGAAAGGCACTGGGGATTGAGTGGTGGTGAATGAAGATATTAGGCACGGATTAAGTTTTTCCTTATGGAATGTTACAAAAAGTGTTACACAGCACAAGCGTAGACTGATTTCACTCGTAGCATTCTGGCTTGGTATTTTTGTACATGAGGAGTTGTCTAGTAAGCCTTATTATTCTCTACTAGTTCTTAATAGCTAAAGTTAGAGGGAGTGAGGTTCCAATCCAATATACTTTGGATAATTTAAAAATTTACAACAGAAAACTAAAATACTGATGGTATTTAATAATGATCTAGCATATGAGTCATATTTCATAAAAAATATACCAGAACTAAAAATATAAATTAATAGTTATTTATTACAGAAATGTAATATTATGTACCACTATGTACTTTTGTTTACTATATGAATGATACATATATTTATGATGATACATATATTATATGAATGATACATATATTTATTATACAAAGTGATTATTGTACTATGTGGTTCAATTAGGTAAAAATGTATTTTGGGATAATTAAATTTATTTATCAGTACAATTTTATGTAATTTGTTGTATTGTAGTATATTGTAGTTTTGTATATTTCATTGAAGTATGCTCGTTTGAAGTTTAGAAAAGTATCACACAATGGATACTGCTGATGAGCTATTTTGCTCAGGGAGACCTTTTATTAGAATTAAGTTTTCCTAAATGGTAAAAAAACTGGGATCAGACTTTTTCAGATTCAGATTTCTTATTTAAAAGAATCCTGCACAACAGAACTGAGCACTAGATCATTTGGATTGGCGAGTTTTATCAAATTCCGCGAGGAAAGCACGCCGACTGGTATTTTAGCACGGCAATAAAAAAAGTCCCTGGAAACCAAAACACACGCTTCAGGAGCAAGGAAGTAGGGAAAACACAAGGCCTAACTCATGTGGAAGAAGGGCCGTTAATCTTTCAGCGGATCGGAGTCAAAGGGAGAGATGGATCGTCAATAAAGCGCCCAGAAGTCGAATGAGATGCAGCGAGGAGAGGTCCAATTTCTTCAATCGACCGAGTGCTGCCCTCAGTGACGCCAATGGGAATTGACGAGCCAACAAGCACTCGATCTAAATTGACGAGGAGAATATCCCGTCTGGATCGCAATGGCGCCTCTTATCTAAGCAGTTCTTCCCACGAAATGCCTCAAGGATTTTCCGAGGGATGGAAAGGCGCTGACAGAGAGATTCCTCGGCGACAGTCGTTGCTAATCCATTCCAAGTTCCGAAAATACGACCGTTAAAGCGTCGTTCCGAGGCACGATGTATGGCGATATCAAAGACGAGACCTCGAACCCAAGCACACAATACGCGGTACAAGACCGCCCTGCACGTGGGCAGGCATCCAAGGCGGATGCCACCGCAAGACGACTCCGCAGAATTGTTGGAGATTCGTTGATGCGTGAAGTTCATGATATCGGAATCGATACCAGACTAGAAAATATTATAAATTCGATTATCTAGCGTTTAATAAAGTTCGATTTTGATTACTGAAGTAAGTACACGAGAGGCGTTTAGAAGACTCTGGAATTAAGTTTAACCGCGTCTGGAATATTCTCAAATTAGAAATAAAGCGAGCGATAATATCATGCAGTATTGTTGCAAATACCCTATAATAATAGCCTTAATAAATCCGCACGTATGCCAAAGAGGCGTAACAATAGCTTACTTAGTTCAATGTTCAATATTAACCGTCGATTCACCTAATTTAATTTTTATCTTTCTCATCGTAATTTGTCGATGATTGGCTGTTGATGGGACTTTGTTGTATAAATAAATGAGCGCCTAATATTGCACTCATAACATTACTGGAGAAATACCTTAGGGAACCATCGTAGGAAAAATTACGTCCCTGGCTTGTGTTAGCTTAACATAGCTTCTAGTACTTCGAGATGATATATTGTTAGAGATTTTACGCCTAGAATCCTGCATATTAAGTAAATATTTCTTTTAAATTTCACATATTTCATCGCAATGCTTAAGATATTTATTTCCATTAAAAGAGAAATTTGTACATATTCTCTGAAGTTATGATTGGCAACCGCTTACGGGGAGCCTCGTAATGGGGAGTTGTCAGCGAAACCTTTTACCGTTATAAACGGTAAAAGGTTGTTCCAATTATAAGTATAAGGGTGAACAGTACTTCCAGTTTTATTGAGATACGATGACAACAGTTTCCATATCGAAATTTCATCACCTAAATTATGATACAGAATTTAACATTTTCTGTCCTACTACAGATAAAATTTCTCTTAATCTAAATCATGAAACTGACAAAAGTTGCGGTATGAAACTTGATGTGAACATAAAACTGAACGTTAGTCCGATATCACTGAAAATATGCCAACAGGACCAAAAGAATATCAAAGAACCGCATTTCGATATAAGTAAAATAATGAATTTGACACAAAATTGAAGGAGTTGGTATACTCTTCCATAGTCCTCGAAAGTTTTGCTGGAGAGGTGAGCGAGTTTAGACGTTGGGCTCGCATGTCGAAGAACTATTTATGAATCACTTGAACTAGATCACATCGAGGAACTGCAATACGTCATCCTCTTTTAACCTCCGACCTTCAGTCGGTCAAGAAGTCGTCAGATAGACTCTAAAGAAGAACACTAAGGAGAAGAGTACGTGATTCGTATACACGATATCACGGACGCTGAAGGGTAATGCATAGCGGAAGGCATCCACAAATTGAAGCTTAATTGAAAATTTCTGAAACAGAGGTCAACAATTTAAAAACAAATAGACTTCGGTAATATAACAATCAATTTCCGCGTTTCATCACGCATTGTTTACTGAGTCTAACAGCGGCCGGATAGCGACAATGTAAAGAATCGATAACGCCGTAAAATTGCGGATTTAAATAATTTTAAATTAAACAACCTAATTCAAATAGGATTGAAATGACGATTGAAACTTAATTCAAAAGTTTAACACCAAAGTCAGTCACTTTTGAATCCATCTTGTTCGTCGCAGCAATAACATCAAAGCAACTGAAGTTTTTAAGATGGAATAATGGTTTTCATCTAGATAATTCCTCACACTATTCATAGTGCTTTGGCATTCTGGTTTAAATAGGAAAGCATAGAGGATTCAAAAACTTTTTTTAGATGATTGTGGAGGAGTTGAGGATGGGCCAATCTCTGGGCTAATGGATTCACAAATTTTGAATTGAAATTATATGGGCAATAGTTAATTCGAGCACAATACATCATTTTCGATTAAAACGGGAAAATTATACAAAACACCAACATGAGTGTTCTACTTTTCGGTAGGTTCATGTGCCACAAAAATCCCTATTCGATGCCATTTCCTTGGTATCTTACCACACCCTATAGGTCATCTAATAATGAATTGAGACGATACCTAATAATTATTATCTAACATACATGTCTTACCCTTTTGTTTTTCCCTTGTATTTTACCCTCAATTACTTGTTTCGCAGTCCTTTCCACATTTGACCCACCTATTTCCTCTGTTAACGCTTAATTACTTCAATTAAAGCCAACTTCCACCTTACCATCTGCATAACCTCCGTATTTTTTCCTATCAAACCTACAATCTATTTACTATCAAACTTAGTTTTTTTCCATTCCACACTCACATCTCGAAGGCCGCTAAACTTCTTTTTTTAAGGCCAAGAAAAAATAATAACATATAAAATTAGGATATGGTGACTTCGCAGGAGTTGTAACGCTTTTCTTACGCCAAACTTGACCTCCCTAACTTCCAGCTCCAATATTTCTGCTCGCAGCTTCCCATTTCTCAACATTTTCCACACATATTCCATACCATTCGTCGCATACTCGCACGTAGCAAAATCTCATTTTTCGGAGCAAGGTAAGAAGGTTCTGTGTACACAATAGATATTCGCACCTCGGCGCAAGCTGGAAGAGCACTACTCAAAGATATGGCACGAAAATATTTCGTCGCAGCGAACAAAGGAATCGCGAAATGCTTTCAGAGGCGCCACTTCCGCGAGTCGGGAGTGGAGCGCACGCGGGAAAGAGAGCGGAGGCACGGCCCCATTGTCGCTCGGTCCCAGGGGCGTCAGGGGGGAGGGCGTGTGTGAAGAGGCCTTCCAGATGAGAGGGGGGACTTGGAAAGGGCGCCGAGAGAGGGATATGAAACGTGACGGAGGAAGAGCTGTTGGGGTCAGCGAGAGACAGACGAAAGGAAACGCGGTGCCTTGTTTCCCCTTGTTTCCTAGGCAACCCTTCAGCGAGGCATTAATTAAGGAACGGTCCCGCTGGTGACGATTTTCGGAACCACAGCCCGCATTCGCGAAGTTATGGCAAAGACCGGATTGGAAAGAAAAGAGGGGTCGCAACCGAATGACGGAAAGTTCAAATACATATTCTGAACTTCTGTCCACCCTCTCTCGCAGTGGTTTCACTTAGCGCCGATGTTTACAAGCATTACCGCACCCTGGTTGGTTCGACCCTTGGTAATTTTATGCGTGTGATATAACAGAAAAGGGAAGGAACAAAGAAGTATAATTTTTACATATCACAAGATAATTTATTCATAAAGGGCCATGATTTCGAGTCATAATCGGGTGAATTAAAAAAGCCCGATGATGACTCCAAGAATAAATTACCTTGTGGTTTGTAAAAGTTGTGTTTTTTTTTCTTTTTTACTGTTGGAAACGTACGCAAAGTCACGGCCCATGAAGTTGATTCTACTTAGAAGAGGGGGAAGTAGCCAATAGGAAGTAGGGGATTGCGAAGATGTAGCAATGATGATGAGGATTGTATTTAGGGAGAAAAGGGAGCGATTAAGTTCATCAGCGGGAATCGTCCGCTTCATTACATGTAGCAACTTTGTATTACCATTTTCATAAGGTAGTCAGTGGGGTTGGATGTTGAAACTCCCACAGAGACGCATGCGAAAGATATTTTTCATTTTCGAAACTCCTCAAAAGTTACATTAGGAGCACCACCTCTGAGGACCAACTCATGCCTACATACACGAAGGCATTCAAGTCCCTGCTGACGGCATTCTCTATGTTCAAATCCTTCTCTTCAATCCCTCCATGTCACTCGCCAAAAGGCAGCTTGTACGGCATTAATGTAGATCTGTATGTAACTCGATACAAAATTCTGGAAATTGATACATAAATCTTATCTGAGCTCATAATACAACACAGTCCTTATTAATAAGCTCCATATAATGTGCAGTGATCTTGTAATAAAATCATTTTTCAATTGATCTTACTGAGCCTCTTCGCAGAGTTTTCTCTCAGGCTGCGGTAGAGCCTAAGCCAAGTTCATTGCATAACAACATAACGAGTAGTCGATTCCAAAGAAACGTCACCTGCATTTAGATTACCACAATTTCTCCGAATTGCAATATAGATACAAATTTATAACCGAAGCGCAAAGAAAGCAGACCAATATTCATTCCTGAATGACATTGCTGATGCAATTATTCGCATTAAGACCTCTTTCCTACATTTTCAATGATGCACTACCAATCAGCAGTTTATGAAAATTTAAATCCTCTAAGCTTGATCAGATTTAAATTTTTATACACTTCCTCATCAACCTACCAACAATTCTCCAATTCACTATTTTTGATTTGACATTTGCAAAAATATATTTGTTGCGAACAAGAATCAGGCAAGGCAGCGAACACATAGAAGCCAGACATGGCGGAAGTGAAACTGAAAACAAAGATATAGGAAGGTCGGCCCACGAGGTGCTGGTTTGAAAGGATAAGAACACTTGAATCGCTAATGAATGGACAGTGACGGGGCAGCATTTCGAGCTTTTTAAAGGCGCAACACGGCGAAGAAACTTCAAAGGGTCAAGTCAGGTCAGGCAGGAAAGAAAAGATCCCTATAAACCTTTTATTTTTATTCCTTCGGATTCATATCTAAGTTTCAGCCGATGATAGCAACAGTAGGAAAGGTCAACCGAATAATTTTTCCGGAAGATCGAGATCAGAAAATATCTTGAAAACCTTAAACGCGGTTCCACAAAACTACATAGTTGTCCAGGGCGAATTTCAGATTAGCACCAAGTTCAATAGATCAATACAGGTTATTGTGGAGTATTTAAAATAACTGAAAATTTTTCGTTATTTCAAATGTTTGGTTCGACAATGTACAAGCATCAACTACTTTAGGGATGGAGAAGACACCACAGAAGTTGAGGAAATTTAACATGTAAATGATGAACTCTTTTTATCCATTTATATTTTACCATTTCTCGAATTTTAGTCCATCGCCATAAAATCAACTCAATAAGATTGTCGCTCTGTTGTGCTGGTTCAGATCTGCATAAAGTTGAGTTGAGAAAAATTCTAGTCTGAGGCATTTAGTCTATTAATAATATTTTTATCTTTTAGCGTATAAATTCAATATGAATCTACAATCCAGAAGGTTGGGGTCGTTAGAATTTGTATTTCATGTATGAGCTAAAGTCGAGCTGTACATATATATCTTGATACATCTTCTATAATAGTTTGTAGAGGAAGGAAAATTTTCCTTTTTCTAATAATAATCACGACTTTACTGCCCGAATTTTAGTATAATGAGACCAATTTTACAATAAAGTTTTATAAGTCAAATAAATGCAACCATACCCTAACCAGGATTCTAACCCGGAACCTCGGAGTTATTATACTAGCATTCTAACCCCTAAGCAACCGAGGCCGGCAATATATGTTTTCTAACATATATGTGATATTTAAATATGACATTCATGACCCAATCCAATCCTGTATGCAATGAGTCATTGATGCTAAACTCTGAAAAATACATTTCCTACGAATTCTTGCGTAAACCGCAATACGTTTTTGAGAGGAGCAATATTTAAGGCGATACGAATTAAAGGCGAAAGTAGAGCCTTTTCTTGGTATTCCATTGTATTTTGCAATCGACAAAACAATACAGACAGCTTGGGATCTCTCGAGACGTCACACTTCTCCCAAGGTAAAACTTGAAACTACTTATTCTCCGGAAAACTTCAGCTAATCCTCCGGATCAGAACTCGCAAAGTGCGCTAAATCGCACACTAATCCGCAGTACTTGCACGGGATCGCGAATCGCTTTCGTCCCGTCTGCTCCCCGTATATTTGAATTTCCGTCAAAGATGTGATCTTCAACACGTTCACAATAAGGCCGATTTACCAAAGGAGCCGTCAAAGAAATATAGTACTACGGAATGCAAAGGATTCCTAAGGAAAGTGCGCCACTTACGGCTAGACACCAGATGTGCTATAATTTATTTTCCTTGTCGAGCTCAAAGAGAGGCAACGAGAGAGGCAGTCTATTTGAAGCTTAAGAATAATACTCCCAAGTATCACCACGGGATTACTCCAGTTGAGCAAATCCTTGTCTGTGGAAAGAATTAGAGGGGGGACTGTTTTGAAATCTCCTTTGTCCAACACGTAGGAATAAATCTAGCATAAACGAGTTTAGTGGCAATGTAATACCCTATGCTACAAAACGGATGAGTATATAGAAAGAAGAACCAAGGTATCACGATTGCCAACGTTTGTTCTATCCTTCGTTTAATGCTGAATATTTACATATTTAATGAATTTAGTACGTCAAGCAGGAGAGGGAAATTATTCCTCACATCAATCAATAAGCTTTGCGTAATACTACAAGAATTATGTATCCGAAATCCGAGAAAATAAGTAAGGGGGAGAACGAAATATCCCGTTTCATGAATGTATGCTGCATATTTTAAAGACGTAGTGGTTCCTAAACTTTATCAGAAAGCAGTGTTTATTTCGCTATGATTCAAACTCCCAGAAAAATCGGAATGTCTACATGTCATTTTGGAGTAAATTGTTAGTGATGGTTCTGCTTTATTCCTTTGGTTAATCGTAAATTGAATCTAGAGTTCACAGATGCTATATTCACATTTTTGTATTTATTACGTTGCTACCAGAATTCCACTTGTGACGTAATTATTGTAACGATAATTAAATGAATTGTATGAAAAAAGTTGTAATAGTATAGTGATGTTATCACCCACCGGTTTTATCCAAAGGATATCTTCAGTAATCTAAAGACTTATTATACTTAAGAATCAAAAAATATTCTGTAGACTATTAAAGACTTATTACACCTTGAAATTAAACCGAAACATATTCCTTAAATTTCAAAAAGCTGTCACAATTACAACATAATAATTTTTAATAACATATTGTTACGTATGTACACGTGCTGTAACAAAAAATAATTTTGGAATGTAAATAACTAATATAAAAGAAAAAATGATTTTCCCTGTGAGCACTTGGTATTTTAACCAGTACCCCTGAATGATCCAGGAGTACTGATCAATAAAGAAATAATAACAACAAACGAAAGTCAACCTTTATCAATCATCAGAGCAACTAAATTCCCGGATTTACTTCCGCAGCGAATACCAAAAGTGGAGCGCGAATCGCGGTGGAATTCTTTCGAGGCAGTTTTGCCCGACTCTTGGAGTGACTACGTAGCATCTCTCCATGGCAACGCACACTTTGCGAGTATGTTTTCTCGCCCAAATGAGCCCTCAACTCGCGCTTCTAATCTTCGCTCCAAGTTCTGATGCAGGCTTGATTTGCTACTCGGCAGCTGATCTCCTCCACCGGAATTCTCACCGCGTCTTCTTCATACACGCTGCCAGCTAATGTAAAGAGAGAGGATGCAAAATAAACAGGCCAAACCTCTCGCGAAATCTTCTCATATGCCCCCCGTCTCCTCGTGAAACTTCTATTTGTTAGATATCTCCGCATCCTAAGCTCCACAGACACGTGCTGAATGCACGCGGAACTAGTGTAACTGCTTCTTATTCAAACTCGTGAGTCTTCTTCGAAAAGTACGGACAACAGAAACGGGGACCATGGATTTAGGTGCTAAATATCTCTTAACGTAGCTAATTTAATGTTCCTTTCTTTAAATCTTACGAAAGGGTTAATATTTTCCCCATCATTTCTATATTTATTTTACTATCTTGTTGCTTTAATATACTACTTGTCTCTGCTAATGTAATGTCGATATCAATCGTTGCTGATAGTCAAAGTTAGAATTGTAAGTTTCAATCTCGCCATAAAATCAAGTCGCTAATCATTATCATCAACTTATTCGGAAATTTTAGCGTTGTTTGACGTAATAAATTCTTGCCAGGAGATAATCAATATTAAAAATAGACCAAATTATTAACATAACTACTTCTAAGAAAAATAATATCTGTCATTCGATGAATTTACCGTATAAACTAGCTTATATCCACTCCATAAGTTTTCTCTCAGATTTCCATCCTTTTTTACCACATATTTATGGCAACAGACAAGTTGTATATCATCGATATTTCCTTCTATTATGTTAATGTGTTGACTGTTATGATCTATGAGAATCTGCTTATTGGGTGGTCTTATAAATTAGCAAATGCGATATTTTTCATAATTTACTGATTTAAAGCACTATTACTTCATAATATTTTAAAATTAAACCTGTGGAATTACTCGCTAAAATGAGATATGGAGGTACTGGTAACTTAATATATTTTCTAGGATAAATGTCCCCGCACGTCTATTATTTCTTTTGAATAATCATGATTATTTTCTAGTTCTCTTACGATGCCACCAGAAAATGCCTTTAACTTGTTTTTCTTTTAAGTTGTCAACGACAACTGAAAGTTGGAATTCTATTTCTTAACATGAGCAAGATTTTCCCTCAACAAGACGAAGTTCGCGCAATTTTTTGCTACCCACATTATAAGGAAAACGCGATTCCATACCCACACAAATGTGTTCCTGGTATTTTAAATCATCAGCTATGTTAAGAATAAGCAAGTAATACGTGACTTAGTCACTCCCTTCTTTCCTCCTCTTACGTGATTGTTCATTTCCCATCGTAAATTTGCGTGTTTTCGAATCGTAAAGTGGACTTTTATCAAAATCTTAAGAGCCATTTTATGCGAATCGATACGTAGAGAAACAAGAAAACTTTAAAAGGATATTTCTAACCAGATCACAAGATTCGCACCCGTTTGTGGTAGAGGATGTCCTCGGTTCGAACTCGGGGGGATCCCAGTGCCAGACGACTTTAGTTTCGCGACGGTTTTAGAGGGGGAAAATTAGTACAGAATGAAATAACAAACGTTCCTCATGGGATATGGAGCCTAAGGTATTCGCTGATTTCTATCTAGTGCGAAAGTCATGCAGCAGATAATCGAGAAGCTTACAGCACTTCAGTATTTTATTCCGCCAATTGATCCTATATTTTTCATGTTTTGTTTGTTTTATGTTAGTATGTATAATACTATCATTTATTTAATTCTTATTTATGTATCGCATGCAAGTACTTACTGGTAGTGTATTTCTATATTTTATCATTTCATTTTTTTCTCACCTTTTAGTTATTACTATCGCTAGGTTTGCGCAGGTTTTTCACACCCTTTTCTTCGTGGGTGTTTGCCTCCAGGGTATATTTTTCCTAAGAATCTCTCAGGTTTTTACGTCCACAATTCTTCTAATTGTTTCTCATTATATTCTCTTTAATTTAATTATTCTGTAATTAATGACGATGGAAGATGAGACTCTTAGTCTCCATCTCGCCCAAATAAAGCCGATTATTATTATTATTGAAGCTAGGAAAGCTGAGCAGAAGGGGTGGCCAGCCTTTTATAGTTCTTGCGTGCATTATTAAATTTTTATTTGAGATACGCCATATAAAATAAAATAATTTTCACTAAAATAAAATAACAATATTAACACATCGTAAATGAACGCTTTGTAATTCTGCTGTTGTTTACACTATGGACGCAAGTACGTCTGTTCATGTTTATACGTTTATATGTCAACTGTGCAAGGAATTTATGATTAACTTTATCTGGATTCGATTGTCTGTAAATTATTCAGCTCGAAGACAGGTTGGAGCCTTATTTCCTGTGGCATTAGCTACTAAGAGCGAATAGACGGGAATGAGGTTTACTCATAACGAAATGAGGAGTAAGTGAGTGCCCCTTGCTTTCCTCGCAAAATTAGATAACTATTAACTGAAGCGCAAAGATTCTAGTAATACTTTTTTCAGCATTTTATAAGAATAAACCATCCAAAAAATTAGCAGGTAATAATTTATTGCGATACCTTCGGTGGATTCGCCATCAAAAAAATTCATGGATAACAAACGAAAGGAACAATAAGGATAAATTTATGACGAAAACTTGGATACTATTTTATGAAATCTGGATGATCAGGCGTTACTTTGTGGAAAGCCAATTTAGATAATGAATAAAAACAGTGTAATTTTCCACACTATTTTATGCCATATTTTCACCGCAGCATAAAGAGTATATTATCAGAATTCTAGGAATTATTTCCAAAATTAATATGAAAATTCCTCACATAACCATCATGAAAAAGGGGCTGAATATCGGGCAAATTTTTCGCTTGATCGGTTCGGGAGCAAAGCAGGCGAACAAAGACAAACTGCGGAACAATACCATTTTCTCCGCGCCTTTCCGATCCATAAAAACGTCTCGGGACGAAATATACCGGACATTCTTCTCTTAAGAAAGCGGGGTATGAAGTGAGCGGAAGTTTATCAGCCGGTCGCAGGGGTGTCGCCGCCTTCTCCGGCGGAAGAGTTACCTTCCCTATTAACCCCACCCCGTGTATTAATCCACGCACCTACCCATTCCCTACTGCAGCTACATTCATGCCTTATCGCCAATACGTGCTGGGAATCCGGGGACTCCATCTCGCGGCCTTTCCTATCATCTCAGCGGCATCTACAATTCCCGGGAGCAGCACTTTCGCAGGGAAATGAGCTTTCAGATGTTCCCCGATATAACCGCAGGAGGAGATGCGCGTGCCGCCTCCCCCACGGCGCCCTTTGATTGAAAGTTGTCCGTATATGTTCGCATAGGTTTACGATTCCGTTCGCTCCTTTGAATAACTTTTACTAGCTTTCTGATCTTCCGGGGGCAATCCCCAGAAGAAATGCGCCGCCGTCCCCGATGTTGGTTATGCATTTGGAGCTGCTGAGAGTTGAGAGAGATGAGTTGAGGGCAAAGCTACCGACGCACAGTGGGCTAGAATCGAAAGAAGCTGGCCAAAAATAAGAAAGTGGTTTTT
Organism: Sympetrum striolatum; assembly: GCA_947579665.1. NCBI lineage: Eukaryota > Metazoa > Arthropoda > Insecta > Odonata > Libellulidae > Sympetrum > Sympetrum striolatum. The sequence continues at coordinate 60,578,416 of OX388351.1, forward strand.
TGAGTGCGGACTTGGAAACTTCGCGTAGTCATTCTAGAATAAATTCTGCATATAAATGTGAAATCATTTTCGATTGCTCCCCCGCATTATAATTCTACAGGGGGTCAAAGTTGACCAAATTTCACGAAAAATGCCGGTCTTCGATTTTTCGCAAAATTCTTCAACTTCAAGCCAATCCTGAACCAAAAGGAGCAAATTCATCGGGTAAAACAGTGCAGTATTATAAACCTAATCTTTATGCTTCATAATACTGGGTTTGAATGATCACAGTTGAATATTTGCAATATTTATAAAACAAAATGGTGAACCCTTATTTTACGGCAAATTTTCACCTAAGTGAGGAAAATAGTAGTGATGTACCACGATGTACACGGACTTACTTACACCACAATTTTCTTTGAAGCTTTCTTATTACTAGAGAGTCTTGAGTAATATATTTCGATCAGCTGAGCACGAGAATTATTTACAAAGTAAATCCTTTTAAATTTCCACAATTGCTCATGGAAATTGAAATCATCCTACACCCACGAATGACATACTTAACATGAAATATCGCGCGATGAATTACCCCTTTGGCTTGCGAAACGCATTTTGCAGCGCCACAAAGCTGCTGAAACAAACGCAGCTCGTTTAAACGAAGCAAATGGTTCTAATGGAGGCAACTCGAATGTTTGGATAAGTCACGAAGACTTTCGCAAGCTCGTGGCTTCTTTGCGCCGTCACCATTAACATTTTTTTGCAAACACGTGCACTTTATAGAGTGACGCTATACAAGGCGCCATATGTTATGTCACCCTCACAATTATCCCCGTGAATTTCTAGTAAATAGATATAACTAATAATTTCTAAGAAGGCTTCCTCCACTCCATAAACAAGACATTATAAATAGTTTAGGATACGATTTTCTACAGATATATTTTACTGTATTTGGTAGACCCTCCTCATCATAATGATGATGAGAATTACTTTGCTAAATGTATATGAATGTAGAATGTAGTTGAGATGAAAAGCAAATAAAATTCTATCGCAACTGTTCCGGGAAAAAGAAACTCAAATTTGAAAATTGTAACAGGCCGAAAGAGCAGGGCACATGATATTCTAATAATATAACGTGCGATATTATTAAAGCTCAGAAAGAGATTCCGATTTTTCATTTAACTCGTCTTATTATATGACCTCTTAACATGAAAGTAAAATTTGCTACTCCAGTGAAATTTCATACGTTTAAAACACGTTACTCTGTCTCCTAACATCTCCTTTATTTTTGGGACGGCTTCTCTCATTTTCATTCTTGATCCATAACCTGAAAATGCTTGTGTCTTTATGCTTTACTTTCAGTAGGAATTGATTCCCAGAATTTCACTACTACCCAGTCCCTTCTCAAACAAATTCTCAAATACATTCTTTCTTTTCCTCAATCTCATTGCTCCAAGCAAAGTTTTTATACATTTCTACCATGCTCCGATGAGCAAGTGGAGAGACAGCATGTAACAATTTATCATAGAAAATCACAAGGTTCATTCAGTTAAGGCCCTGCAGATAAATTTAAATTTAAACAAAAAATGGAGGTAAGACATAAAACGTGGTGGCAATCTATCTTGAGTAAGGACACCTTATAGAAATTCCGCACGCAATATCAAGCACGCAACAAGATATTTATAATATATAATTTCGATTTAAGTCATAATCTTTTCTTCGGCCCGGATAATCGGGAGCAAGAAATGTTAATTCCGATGGAGAGTCTACACGCAAGATAAGCTCTCAATTGCGGTTGAAAAACTCCCACATCCGCCTCGACTCTCTTTCCTCTTGGAAGAAGCGTGATTTCTGCAGGAGGGGAAAGGAAAAGAGCAAAAAATAGAGAAGCATCGGCGGTCGGTAATCGCGCGCGCGGTAATGCAATCTCATCCGAGGGAAGATCCACTTCAGCCGCTAAAGGAATCTCTTTGAGTCACTCTCAGGTAAAGAGGGAAGTGCTTATCTCACGAGATAACCTCTGTCGTCTGCGCCGCATCATTTCCTGAGGTCAGAATAATGCAGAAGACGTGGCGCTGAAGGCCGATTGTTGCGCTCGAAACAATGCGCTTGAATGGCGTTCGAGGCGGCCTTCTTATTTTGCTAATGCTCGGTTCAGGTGCGCTAAACTACAACAACGGAGTTACAACAGGCTCTCGGTCGGAACGACTCTTTCCAATAACTATTTCGTATAAAAGTTGATAAAAGTAGGTTAAAAACAGTCCTCAACTTCAACGTCAAATATCAAAGCCCATTGTTGGAATTCCCGCCCGAAATTCCCGCCGAAATTCCCAATAGCCCGCCCTCCACGCTTCCCTTCCTCTAATATGTATTGTAATTACCTCTTAACTAATTGGTAATTTATGAATGATGTTGTTATCTCTCATCAAATATTGTAAATTTGAAACTACTATTTGACTTGTCCTATTCTAACTTACGTTTGTATAAATGATAATAATAATTATTATTATTATGAAGTATTTAACCCGTTAAAGTTCCATTTGGTATCTCATATCTTAGCTTTTATGAGGGCGAGATTGAGAATAATAAATCTACATCTAGTCCTTCTTTATTTAAATTTTAAGGCAAGATTTAACTTGGAAAAAATACATAGAAGAAAATTACCAAAAACCCTAAGGTTTTACTAACGGGGTACGAGACTTACAAGATAGAATGAGGAGTGAGGTGATTCCTTGCTTTCCTCATCAAGCCAGATGCTTTTAGCGAGACATGTCCACGTTGGGGCTTATAAGCACAATGACTCTATGAGTAAATTTTTTGGAATTGTATGAGAAGAGACCATGATTAATGCCACTATTTAGAATACCTCAGCAGCTTTCATCTCATCACAACCATGATCAAGACTGATACAAAAGTAGTAGAAAGGTACATTTTTTCGATCATGTGCCAAATGACAAATACAAATATTCCATTCATCAGAATATAGCGGCAGGAAGCCTCAGTTATGTAAAAAAATTATTTCCCTAAAGTAATTAGCTTAAAAAGAAAAACAACTTAGCTCATTTCCGTGAATCCCACTCAAAACGACAAGATTACCGATGAAAACCTTTCAGAACTCGGCAATAATCTTCACCGCTAAATTCAAACCCAAACATTCAGCCATTTGGAATTTCATTCAATAAGATTCAATCCGCTTTCGAATTTGTCCCCGTCTTCAACCGATGAATCGAGTATAATGAAATTTAAGCGGCGATAAAATATTCGAGGGCTATTATAAAAGAGATACATGTAAGCGATTCATTAGGCGTCCACTCTGAGAGATGAATGACGATGCAGTTCGGTAAAACGTGACGTAGATACAAAAGATACAACGTCTACTGTACAATTTAACGCTTGAATAAGCGTTAATGAATAATTAGTTCGTCAATGCCTTCATCAAAGCGGCACAAACCCTTTGAAGATAACGGTTAAATAGAGTAAGCTGCATTACGACATTCTGGTAATAAAAGTGGGTGATTCTGCAGAATGGATTCTAATTACAAGCACTTCTTCAAAGGCACGTGTCTCTGCATTAGCTTCCTTATAGATCTTCTTGGGAATATAAAGAGATAAATATCTTCAAACGAGGTGATTGGAAAAACTCCAAAAATTGATTGTGTATAGGTGCATACAGTCAACGTACGAAGACCTCCTCCTTGCTACCGGGTATTCAAATTAAGACCGTTCGGAGGATAAAAATAAATTATTTTAAGCATCCCTTTTGACGTTATTAGAAACCATGATGCAATGTCAAACAATAGCTATTATCAACTATCGATTTGAACTTTTGCTCATTTAGGCGGTATTTAATAATAATAATGGTAATAATAATAGGCATGCTAACCACTCCGCCACGATGGCCAGTAAAAAAAACATTTATGCAAGTGATAGACAAAGAGGAAATATTCAATAGATTTTACCAGGTAAGCGTATCAGCTTCCTTATTTTATACCAGGAATTCACGAATTACAACGACGAACTTTGCTTCACAGCATAATGAAGGAACAATTGATAAATAAAAGTCCCGATTTCAGAATGGGGGAGATAAATTAGTCTAAAGCGCTCGTTTAATACCTCATTGTAGCTGTCCTTTTCTATAAAAACCTCTCGATCTCAGCGTTGATAATTTATTTCGTTGCGCTTAATTTGTCGCAACAATGTCTTACTCGGTAATTTACTTTCTGTCGAGTATGACATCATTGATGATTGTCTCCGATTTGTAATATAATTAAGGCAACTTGTAATGAATACGGAAAATCTTCCAATTTTTTACATAGGGAAACGTTCAGCCGGTATATTAAAAAAATACGTCCGATAATGGATTTTGCCTTGCGGCGAATGCTCAACTTCCTTGTTGTCTTTGTATCCGGCTTATTATTTCTCTGTTCTCATTAACAAGAAATTCATACAATAAGTTCCTGTAACCACATCCTGTTGAGCAGAATTTTTTTCACTTGCCTTTTCGTACAGAATATATTAACCGTAATAATGTATCTTTCATTTACATTCGTTACATTCTTGATCTTGGCTATGATAGCATGAAAGCTGCTGAGGTATGTTGACTAATGGAACTAATTTAGATGTCTCTTTATGGAATGCCAAGAAAAGTTTTACTCATTGAGTAAATGTGATTTATTTGCCTGAAAATGTTCCACTTATAGCATTCTGGCGGGTAAAGCAAGGACAAACCACCTCACTCCTCATCCTAGTAAGCCTACTAGCTCTTGGTACATAATATTAGAGGGGTGTGGACTAACCGGTCTTTGGCTGAATATTTAAAAGGCATACAGCATATAGGAAAACCATTGAGGCTCTGGTTCATCTGTTATGTTTCCAAAGCGGCTATGCTCCCAACTGCATCCACGGAGGCTACTAACGTAGCGCTACTATACATCTTCCAGAATAGATTCCGTCTCTATCTGGCTCGTAAAGCTGTCCGAAGATAGGGCTAACAGCACGCACTATAAGAAAGCTATTATACTGCGAATCAATTCATTTTCCTCATGTTTTATACCAACGCACGGTTTCGAAATCACGAGACGTCCACGCATCGGAGAGAAATTCCTTCCGCCAATGGGATCCAGGGACGTCGTAGGAGATTGTGCTCAGGTCACAAGGGGAATGCGTGATGCAACAGCGGGGTGACCCATGCAGTCTGCCAGAGAGTGAGTTCCGGGATTTAGCAGGAAAGGAAAACATGCGCGCCACTGGGTTTGTTAAACGTTTATTGCAAATATTTTTCCTCGAATTACTTTCCTTCAGAAACGTATTTTATCGTGTGGATCAATTACAAAATTTCGGGATATTAAACTACATGAAGCTTACGCGGATCTTTAAAAATTTGAAACTAGTATTTCTTGTTTAAAGAAACTAGAAAATACAGCAAGTACGTCGATGAAGATTAGTTTATGAAATATTTACTTTTGGTGAAGACACGAGTCTAAAAAGTGGCTAAAGAAGGACGGTTAAAGACAACGCTTTTCGAATTTTCTTTAAGAAACAGTCATAGGTAGGTTCTTACGGGGTTGATTGCACTACATATAGCATGTACACGGTAATTGTGCACGACTCATGTCCTACATGCGACACTGTCTCAACAGAATTTGAGCATATAGTGGCAAAATGTCGGAGTTACGGAGGGAAAATAAATTATTTTAGCCGTCTCTATTTCCTATACGCTTCTTTTCGCGATATATTTCAGGACAAAATTAGAACGAACTTCATTTTATAAATCAACATTTCCTCCATGCAATTGCTTCGGTATGCGCTTGCTACTCGACTGTTGTGCGAACTCGAGACCTAGCGGAGACCTCACTGGACTCTCTGAAAAGCCGTCTTAAGAAAAGTTCGATAAAAGAAATGGTATCAATAAAAAAGGATGATCCCGTAAATTCTACCATTTCCCAATATGGAGTACCGACTAACGCACGTACCCCCAATCAAAGAGCAAACAAACGCGCATAATAAAATGCGGCACATTAATGAGGATCCCAAGGACAGCAATGCGCTTCCATAAAACACTCCTTTCACTAAATGCGGGAGATTATGATGAAAGGCTGAATATGATTATGAAGTGAAAGCGACTTCGAATCGGTAAATAGCCCTTAATCTTTAATATTCAACATGGCGGATATCACCACCTTGAGAAATACGAAAACGGAAAACAAAGAAAAGCAATTTGCGATAAGTAAGGCGCGGTGTAGTGATTGCAAGTTTCTCGTGACCTTCCGAGCACGGAGTCCCATTAAAGCGTATATAGTTTTGTAAATCACGAGGAATACTAATCAATCGAAAACTCTGAACACTGAAAAAACTTAGATTACAAATTTCTGCCAGTAAAGTCTTCAGCAGGTTTGTAGTTACCTCATCCCTGCAGTGGAAATTTTTCCTGAGCCCTCAGCTTAGGTTTTTTTAAATCCACATACTAGTTTTCTTCGTGTACTTTTGCAAACTATCTCTTTCTTTCTGTTTTGCATATGACGATGGGTTAGGTGTTAGAAGAGACCTCCTAGTCTCAATCTCGCCCGAATAAAGGCCTTTTATTATTATTATTATTATCCCCTCTAACATAAGCTACCAAGATTGCGAATGAGGCTAACTAAGCAGGATGAGGAGTGAGTAATTTGCCTTTTCTTTCCTCGCCAATGATATAAGCACAATTAATCTAAGACCAACACTTTTCTTGGCATTACAAATTTAATGAGTGTGATTAAAAACAAAATTATAGTCAGTTAGATATTGCATCACTCAAGTTGTTAGGAGGTCGTAAATACCAATTGCGTATCATGACTGACGTTTTCATAAATGAGATGATCACGTAATCTCTCTCTATATATTCCCCTGAAATGTATAAAACATCCTACCTTGCAATCCACGCATGCAGGATATGAAAATCCCGTTCTCTGGCGAGAGTTGCTCGAGAGAAGTTGGTACGTATCCAGGTAAACATAAGTATTTGAAGTCCTGGTTCAGACTAAGAATGCTTGATCGCGATGCACGACAATGTTTCACTCCTTAGAATCAATTTTTAGAATCACTTTTTAGAGATCACTTTTTAGAGATCACTTTTTAGAGATCACTGACGGCACATATACTTTTGTACAATGTTTCACTCCTTAGAATCACTTTTTAGAATCACTTTTTAGAGATCACTGACGGCACATATACTTTTGAAAACACGAGTAAGTTAGACACCAGGTACCAATCACCAATTAACTTCGTATTCAATTAGTCGACGGCGTGGTTTAATATTTCATTAAAATCAATACACTGCGTCAACTCCTTCGGAACCTACTGATGGCAAAACAATTACATCGGTTGCGTTAACCACTATTTCACCACGAGTGTTTACTCCGACTGAAAGCCTTTCGATGACCCAACCATCACCGTTCCGCACCAAAGCGTCAAAGATAAAGTCGGATGAGAGCGAATCGTTGGCGAACTTATCACGACCTACTTAGAATCGGCGAATTGATGAATCCTACGCCCGAGTATTTCCGGAATTTGATAAGGCGTAAGAAGCAAGCTTTGTAATAAAAGAAGAATGAGCAGATAAGGGAATTTCTCTAAAGATTCTGGGCTAGAAATAGCCGCTGACGGGAATTCAGCTGACGCGTCGGTGGCTGACGTAGTTATTCTCGGATTTTGTCATAACATTAAGCACACTAACGTCCGCTTCGGAAAGGGCAGAGTAAAAACGTAATTGAAGGAAAAATTCAATCACATTTGAGTATTAATGGACCAAATACCTTCTCTATTTAATTTTGCACATTATATAAATGACACTGAAAAACAAGGTAAATTGAACTGATTGAGAGTCGAAACAATTATCTCAGCCGGTTCATGCCGTAACCTAGCGCTGCTGATAAAATTCTTTAGTTTGTATTTACTTATCATTCGCAGAAGTGCACATATAAGACTAATTTTCTATTTTAAAGCTGATGAGAAAGATAAAAATACAAACCGCAGCTTCTTCCTTTTCTTCGAAGAATTAGGTTCGACCATCGAAGTTAATTATAGCGACTTCATAAATGGCTTATCTGTGGTTAATATGCTTCCTCCGGATGTATAAGTATCACTATTGGTAAAGTATTTATCTCAAAGACCGGTTAGAATCTTAATAACTACAACATTAACTATTTAGAGGTAGTAGAAGGGAATGAAGCCTACTCCTCAAGATGAGGAGTGAGTTTACCCTTGTATTCCTCACCAAGTCAAAATTCTATAAGAGAAACTTGTCCACGAAAGTGAGTCACAATGGCTCTACGAGAAACTATTTTCTTAGCATTCCATACGGAGAAATCTTAATTTGATTTCATTATTCAGCATCACTCAAACTTCTGTAGCTTTCATATCAACAGAGTCAAGAACAAGACAGTGAAAAGTTGATAAAGGGTTCTTCTCTATCTTGTATCAAGAGACAAATGAAAAATATTCTATCCATCAAGATATGGCAGCATGAACATGCATCGTGATACGCCCTTGAAATGAAGCTATATATTCTGAGAGCAGCTCACAGAATACTCATCGTTTCCTTAGAAACAAAGCTGATTTAATCAGAAATCATGATTAAGAATTCGAGCAAATATCTGTAATTTTCCACAAAAACGTTACTTTCTTAAGAGAAAATGTTTCAAGGCTAATACATGCTGTATGCAGATCAGCATTATCTAATCAATATCATCTCTGATGAGATAGGTAAGAATAGGTATTGAAACCTGGTATCTAAATTGAATACACTGTCCACGGAAATACAAGATTTATGTATTTTCTAGATAATAGATAACGCTCATAAGTTCCACGAAGTTAAGATTAAAAATATCTTGAATTACTCCGATGAGCTTCATTCACTAAGTGGCAAGAATAATTGGAAGATTATTCCATCCCCGAGGTCCTGGGTTCGAATACCTGATATCATAATTTTTTCTGATAGAAATGGCTACGTGTGTTCGACAATGATTATTGAAATAGATGCAATAGATCCTTTTATCATTAATTGAGTATTTAAAGTAATAATGCTTTAGTTCAGTATTAATTTCATACACTTCATTATTTTAGTACTGATTTTAAGTATTACCAGATATAGACGAAGTCTCCTGTGTTGCAGTATCACTGGACCCAACTTATGCTTCACCATCTATAGCAAAATTGTTAAAATCAGGAGACCACCACATGCTTTGCACTACTCTTACTTTTATATTTATCGAATAGCACTAAAATTGAGTACTACCAGCAATAGACGGAGTTCCTTCTAACATCGGATCTCAGGACCCAACTCATGCTTCACCATCTAAAGACGAAGTTATCCACCACCAAGTTTCGACCGCACTTCTCAATTCCCTCCGCACGAGCCGTGGAAGTAGCTGCGATCCGAGAAGCTGCTAACACGGAGGTAAACCAACGCACGCGAAGAGTAACAACGTCGGACTCTCGTGCGGGAATTTCGAAAGCCGAAGACGCGTAGAACGTCGAGGATTGATTACGCTAAAAAGGATGGATGCGGGAATAGAAGAAAAGGCCTATCGCGTGAGTAAGAAACGGAATGCTGCGGGAAGAAGCGAGGAGTGGTAAACAGAAAACAAACAGAAGGGTCGTCTTCAGCCGCTCCCCTCCCCAGCTTCGCTTCGCCATCATTCCATTTTATGGCCAAGGATTAGATTAGCGGTTCGGAAACGCGTTGCCGCAACCAAAGGGGTGCAGCTTTTTCAGGAATGCCGGAGGAACATATCGGATTTTATGCCGTGAAATGTTACGGAAATTTTACGGGCAGGGCTGCCAACCTTCCGGTTTCCCTCTGTTTACAGATGAGGGGGAGAAAAGATAAATACGGGGAAACCCGGTTAACACACGCCGCTTAAGACGCTATCCCGCCTTACATGTGCTTTCCTTCCGTTCCCTTGAACTTTCTCATGAAACACGAGTTTAAAACTTCCGCGCGGCGTCAACCGCTTACAAGCGGTTGTGGAAGATGTGGCATGCTACGGAAGGAACAATAAAAGTAGTCCTTTGACTAGGAGTAGTGGAAAGGATGGAGTTACGTAAGATTTCGATTAAAAACACGGAAATGTTGATCTTTAATTCAGTGAGCGGTGGGTTCCTCTTTTTAAGAGCTTAAGTTTCACAGTTTAAATTAGTGAATCTACGAAATGAAAAAAAATATGGCGGAATTAGGATGTAGTAGGGATATAATATCGAGATTACTTCACGTTATGACAATTATAAACTTGATAGGGATAAATTATTAATATGTTATTATTAAATATGGCCATTTATATAGTATATGGTTTACCTAAGCTTAAAACGGAATCATTTACAGTGAAAACCGGATAATTCGAAGCTGAGGGGACAAGTTAAAAAATTGAATAAATGACGATTCTTAATATTGGTTGAAAAACAAATTTATTTATACCCATAAAAATATGTTTATTTATTAATTTGAAAAATTGGCAGCACTCATCTTGTTTGTAAAACTGCTGAATTGGACATAAAAAATGTCAATTATAAAAATTCAGCGATAAAACAAATTTAACTGTACCAACTGCATTTTATATCAAATTAATTTGGAGAAAAAATACACTTTAAAAGTCTCAAAAAGGTCGAAGTTTTTAGCTTTCGAATTAAACACGATTTCGAATCATAGAAGATCGAAAACAAGTTCCACTATGTATACAGGAAAGTCGTTAACAGAAACTAGTCATGCTACTGTGCGAAAAAAATGAGAATAGAGAAAAACATTGGACAATATATGCACGCGCGGAATGAAGCGTTAATTTCCGCTCTGGCATTATCGCTCACAAATCAACAAGTTGGTTACCACGGAAGCAAAGAACCAATGGGAGCGCGTTCTTCGGCGGAGTAGGTGCTTTAATTGGTTTTCCGATTCCGCTGCAACCAGTTTGTTAATCTGCAAGCGATCCTGCCTATGGCAAACAAATAGCATTCGTGTTTATGTTTCAGACATAGGGTGGACCGCTGGGAAATCAAACGTTGTGAACGAGTTCGCCAAACGCGGCTGAAAACTAATCTTCACATTCAGGTCAAAGAATCCACCCACGTCTCTGAATTCAAAGCTGAATGTGGTGAAGCTGAACAATGAAAACAAAACTGTAGCAACTAATCGAAAATAAAAGCACGCACTTTCATGCTAGAAATATATAAACCACACTACACCACGCAAAAGGTAAAATAACCTTTGCAACCTATTCTGATAGAAACTGAGAAGCTGAAAAGATGAGTTATTACAATATGTTTTCCAGATATTAAAACATACAGCCGGGTTCTTACGGGGTCGAGTGCACGACTGGTCAATTCGGTCAAGTACTCGACCAAGTTACAACCATAGGTCGAGCTACTTCCAGTCGTGCACGACTCCTCCCTGAACGAATCGTGTACTTTCCAGCGGCGTATGCACGATCAAGTAAGTCGAGTAGTTAGCACGCACCCAAGCGGATGCAAGTGCGAAATGAAGATTTATGAAAAGGAGCAGCGCTGAAATTGATCTCGAAAAGTATTGTCCGTGAACATGTGCCAGGGAAATATGGTAGGACTGACTGTGTAAAGGAAATGTTGAGGGAGCTTGGAAGGAAAACTTTGGAGAAAAGAAGAAAAATAAATAGATTATCATGCTTTTATCGTGCTTACAAACCTGGGTGGAATGAACTATCTTCTAAACTAAATGATCCACATTACCTTGGCAAAAATGAACATGGCTATAAAGTATGTGAATACACAAAAAGAAAAGATGTTGGAACATTTTCTTTTATGAATATATAACTATAGCGGGGTGTAATTTATTACCTGAAGAAGTTTTCAATCCCTTTCCTGATTCTGAGAAAAAGTTTAAGAAAATCTTAAATAAAATTAGGCATTAAGACTTATATTGTTTGTTATATTTGCTATTGAAAAGTGAATTGTTGTTTTGTCATACATATTATGAATTTAGCTGTTCTTACATAGAGTTGCTATGTATGATGTTTAGATTGTGTTGTGACGTTTCCTCTTTCTACTACCTTATGATTGTTTTATAATTTATTGTTGCTAATGTAAGTAGTTGGCATTATTGTATGACAAGCGGCACTGCCACCTGGCTCTTTGCCTACTTGCAGTGCTATTGTAATAACAAGAATAATATAAATATAAATAAGTTGCCGAAAATTCAAAAAAAAAAATATCAAGATCTTATTGTAACTTCGGCATTTTAGTCATCTTTACTAGACTGTTGCGACAATATATTGAGAGACATGAGTCGTGCACGACCACTGCCTACTTGCTGGTCGAGCATGCGAGTCGAGTTTCCGGTCGTGAACTCGACCCCACATGAACCTGGCTTGAGAAGCACATTCGGTCCAGTTAGAAAAAAAATTTCCATTACGAAATTTCAAGATCGCCTACGATTTTCAGAATGGGAAACGAAGGCTCTCGGGTCAACGTCTCGCGTCTTTTGTTCGTAAAATTTCTACCGTTCTGTTGTGTCGTAAATCGCTTTAACGAGTGGGCTTCGAAGGGGTTTTGGGGACAAGAGACACATGCCGTGCAGCAGCGAAAATATACCAAAGGAACGTGGGTGTTGTTCTAAAACAGAGCCAAGAATTTTCGTAAAAATAAGAGGAAAATCTTATGAGACTCACTATTTTGCAAGAGTAAGTGTGGTAACAGCAGCTAAAGACGGGAGCCTACTCGTTCTTCGCAGTACGCTGCTTATATCTTTATGGATTCTATTAACCTCAAGGCTATCGTGCGCTTTCATATTGAGGATATGAAATCACAGGGAGATTTACGCTTCTCCACGAATAATCAAAGTCTAAACGGAAAGATAAACACATGCTACTCCATTCACAGAGGAGGCGAATAGCACTAAATACAGAATTAATTTAGTTCAAATTATGTTAACGATATTCGCTATAGGTGTTAATGAAGAAGAAATAGAATAGAAAAGACTTTTATAATGATTTTCCACCAAGTATCGTGAAATGTTTTTCATTAGAAATAGAATCCTTAAAGATGCAATCAAATTTTGAAACATACCAGATAGTATTGAAGTATTTATTCATAAAGAACTTCACTGATAATAAAGGGTTATTCAAATAGATCCAAATAATGAATTCATTTAGTTCCAATTATGTAAATGATTATCGCCATGGTGTTAATAAAGGAGAATCCTTAGAGATCTAATAAAAAATTCAAACTTATGATGTAGGATTATTTTATTCATTCATTTATTCATTGATAACATGAGATTATTCAAATAGTTTCAGTCGATTATTTTATGATAAAGGATTTTTATTATAGCTCAACTCAAAGATGTACTTGGACCACGATTCTTCGTTCCACCATTACACAAAACGTAATTTCTAAGGTCTTCGGCCTATTATTCGTTATGGAGTTTACGTGCAAAAGGTTTGTATAATTATTCAACGATTGCTGATAATTGAATTTGATATTTTTGGGAATATACGAGAAAGACAGTAAAACGAAATCAGATGAAAGTTGTATTTAAATGTATTTTGCCCCAAAAGACAAGGACCTTCTATTCATCATCATTGCAGGAATTACACGTACTACAAGTTCACTGCTAACGTAAAAATTTACGTACGCTTTCTCAAATATCATAGTCTTAAAAACAAAACGAGAAAAAATTCAGAGATAAATCAGTCAGGAGACAAATTTTCAGTATATAAAATAAAAAATCCGAATAAGCCCATTTCTTCAGGCGGCCTGTTTCCTTATCTGCAGTGACGCACAGCTGATTCACGGAATCTATCCCAAACTCCCAGAGCGCATTCGTTCCTCCGATATTCTCCCGACGCGTGAAGTTTCCCGTATCTGAGCGGGGGCTGGCCCCGGGGTCACGAGACGCGAGAGTCACCTGGTGGCAGAATGCGAAGAATTAGGAATGCGACGGGCACAGCACGCGTGAGCTTCTCTAGACCGGAAAAGATGCAGGAAATGCGCACTCCGCGCATCGCCACGGAATAGAGCTTTCCTTTGTGGCCGACACAAAACCACGGACACCTGCCGATGGGCCCAAGATGAAACGGGCCGAAAGAAAAAGAATAATAACTCAATCTCGAGAGAAAATAAGCCATTTCCTTTCACAAAGGAATTTTTCCCAAGGATAACAAATGCAGTCGGATAGAAAGTAATTGCCCCCTAGAAAGAGTAATGACGAAGCGGATATTTGATATAATTGGTGAGAGGTTGAGAAGAAGTGTGGCAAGTAAGGCAAGATATTACTATTTTCTGTAACTTATAAACGAATATCTTTATGTACACGTTGAAATTGAGCAATAGAATATTTCTGATGAATTTTAATAGAAAATAAGAACTCAAATTCAAGTTTGCAGCTTTCTAACAACATATCATCAACAATCCCAAAATGGCGGATCGCTGACACAAAAAAGAATAAACCGTATTTGACAAACATTATTAGGAATGGAGAGGAATCGTGAAGCAACAGCAGTTAGGTACACGAAAGGAGCTTAAAGAGATCACAGAATAAAGTTCTACAGAGTCTGCGTTAATTTATAATTAAAATAAAACCTCGTCGGAGTCATCCAATTCGCGCGCACAAGTGATACGTATCAATACCTTTCCGGTGATCATTGTCCTCTGGATACTACTGTAAAGGTCGTTTCAACTTATAAAGTAGCCGGGAATAAGGCTTACTAAACAGGATGAGGGGTGAGGAAATATGCTCTTTCCTAACCAAGCAGGAATCCTGCAAGGGAATAACTCTTCGTGTACAAGAGGTGTAAGCAAAATCACCGTAAAAGTAGCAACTTTACGGTAATTCCATGAGTATAGACTCCAATCAGAACTTATCGTTCAGCATCACATATACTTCAGTGACTTTCATGTTAGCACAGCCATGGACAAGTCAAAAGTGGATAACGTATTAACGTATATCTATATTGTACCGAAAGTCAAATGAATACGAACGTATTGAAGGGTAAATCTCTCCTAAATACAGTTTCAGCAGAATACAACAGCACATCACAGCAGGACATCCTCATAAATTATATATTACAATTCAGATATTTCCTTTAAGTAAGGACATCTTCAGTATTACATCTTAAATTATTTACCTGAAGCTTTCGAAGATGCTCCTAAAGGAATACCATTTTTCGACCCTCTTTCATTGAGGCCCAGGAGCACACCGGCTGGAACGTGCCGCCTCATTTCGAAACCCAACTCGGAATTCACGCAAACGACTAATTGCATCTCGTTTTATCCTTGGCGCGTTCGTGTTAATAACGAAATTCAATTCGCGAAAATCCACGAGTTCAACATGCGCTGAAACGCTCCAGAACTAAGCCAAAGGGTCTGCGAAAACGTGTTGCGGATCCGTCGGAAACCTAATGTTCGAAAAGTCGAAAGAGCGATTAAAAATTGGAGGTGAAAGTGGCGGCGAGGTCAGCCAATAATTAACTGGAGAAATTATTCCGCGAATGGGAACTATTACAGCTTCCGATTGATATTCATCGAGTTGGTAATCAGAAGCCGCGTGCACCGTCATTCTCCCTAGATGACTACGGCTGAATCATAGCCTTTCGATTGACTTTCACCCGATGGACAATCGTATTTTATTCCGAAGGTATCCGATAATTTCCCATGCGAACGGAATATGTGATTGGTATCGTTAAATCGAGTAAGAAATACATTTGCAATCAATCGTCCGATAAAGTTGGCGGCTCAAAGAAATTGACAGCGTAATTCGATTCTTTATTTATATGCCCGGGAAGTGGAGCTTGCAACATTATTATCTTTCGTCCATTTCGGTCTACAAGTCCGCCATCTTGGGAAAGTTTACCATTACGTCATTTGACCAGCAGTTATAATGCTGCACGTAATTGACTGGAAATGACTAGCGAAAATTTCAGCGATAAATAAAGCTATTTTAGGAGGCTATTTTACGATTTAATGTGCAGAAATAAAGATTAATTCTTTATTTTCTCAATGGAATAATTCCATGAAGTCACTTCATCAGCCATTTCATCAAAGAGAAAGATTTGAAAATATCTCTATATCTCAGAAGAGTATTCGTGAATAAAAAAAACTATATACCAGTAGTTAAGGCTATAAAATGAACAATTTAATAAACCATATACTATAAGCTATATACTGTAGGCTGAATACTAGAACCTACAGAGTGAAACTATAATTATAATTTAACTAAAACTATACTGAAATGATATCCTATACTTGTATACCAGTGGTTGAAACTTCCACCGAAGGTTTTCCAAGTTTGAGCTATTGCAATGACATTTTGTAAGGGAAAAAATAATTCACGGATACAGATGAAAATGCTGTGAACAGACACCAATAATGGAAGGTTATCCAATTTATATTTATAACAGGATGTATCAGTGAAGCCAATTGAATAACTCGCTATTACTTGCGTATTAAGATTTACCTCAAAATTGGGGCCAATACCATTAACCAAAATAAAAAGACACATAAGAAAATATTTTTCAAGGGGAGAAATTTTTTACGACACGAAAACCTATCCATTTTAATAGAGTTTTAACTACGAAAGTAGCAAAATAAACGCAGAAATACCTCAACTGAAAATACAAATCGAAAAGTTTGCGGAGAATAGAAGCTGGATGCTACGTTATGCATACCGACGACATTGATTCACACATTTTATGCATCAGTGACCAATAGAAAAACAATTACGCCTCTCAACACTTCTGTCGACACTCGGCCACTAGCAGACCAAAGGATGATATTCGATAACTCTCATTAATAGAATAATGAGACATTCCAGAGGCAGATAGCAGCTTCTGTAAGAGGCCTAATGAGACATTATGTCTACGATGTGATTTTGAGTACAGCAACTCTCAATTGAGCGATCAATTGGAATGGCAGCCCATTACCATCGATAGCCAGATGAGAAAGCGTAAACAGAATTACCATAATCGATTTCCCAATGCGAACGAATGGAGATGTATCGGATGATGACGCGTCTTAGTGCATCTGTATAAATAAGATTTGAGCATTATGTAATATTCCAGAGAACTGCTAAGAATTGCATCCACATTCAAAGAGGATCGGTAATGCGCAATTGGAAATATACGCAATCCCTAGAGAATCCAATATTCTTTCAACTACTGTGGTAATGGGCAGTCATATTTTAAATACCTCGGTAATTGAGCTATCATAGACACATTTTCGAACTTTGAACAAATTTTTAGAGGATCCATATAACTAAAGAAATCACAAAAAGGATAGTATTCACTATACACATTTAAATATAAATTACATTTACGGACGTAGTAATATATGTTGAACGGAAAGCAAATAAATGTATTTGAAATTAAGTTGCATTTTATGTAAGTGACAGATTTGAATGAAACGATAATACTCTTTTGAATGGAATAATGTTGGCACGCAGTAACAAAACAATAAACTTAAATAATATAAAATCCTGGATGGTGAATTTTCCATTAAATGTATTTATTGATAGCGTAAGACTTTCAGGCTTTAACAGTACCTTCATTAACAACAATAATAACGACTTTAATGAAAAGTAAGGTTGAGACTTAGAACTCTCATATTACATCTAACCCTATTTCATTAGATATTTCACAGAAGAGATTTTAGGAACAGGACAAAAGAAACAGCAAAAAGAGAGATATATTTTGTGGGTTTACGGTGAAAAACCCTGCGGGACAACGTCTATCGTCCGTGGGGAGTCGTGAAAACCCTGCGAGGCCTACTTATAGATCCAACTAAAATTTTAATTTCATTAATGCGTCTCCAACGTAAGTTTATCCTGCTCAGCGTAAAACGTAGGGAAACCTGTCAACTTTAACAGTAACTTTAAGAGACCGGTCGGAAAGCTCTAATTCGTGGTTTACAGAAAGGCTTTCAACAAAGCATTTTGGGCTCTCATGCGTGTATTCCGTAAGATGCTCCGGTCTCCGCGATCGATCAGAACTTGTGGCTGTTTTTTGCCGCACTGTTTACAGTAGGGCCCAGATAAACCCCTACGCGACCGGCCATTTAGTCAGACAAACGTTGGGCGATTCATTCCGAAAGTACGCAGGAAACAACGTTGGTGATTAAAGCGATAATGAGCTCCAAAATACTGAAAATACCCAATATTTTTTGTTAAGGCTCAATAAATTAAGGCACAAATATTTGAAACGCCTCTTCAATGGAGGAAGACGCCGCCTTTTCGTAAACACAGATTAGATAAAAAGTATTCCCTTATTGACTGAGTACACTCAGAGACCACGACCTCTCTCGATTGAACTTTACATTCCCTACGAAGAAATATGTGCATTGTAAACGGGAGCATCGCTTCTTTTTCTGGAATGGTCTAGAGAGATCTCCGACCGTGAAAAAAAGACAAGGAGTAAATATGACCGGGTCTATGACCGATTAAGAGTTAGCAAACACAAATTCCACAGAGGAAGTTCCGAAGTTTTCAGATTTCCAAAAGGAATAAATAAGATAATTTATTTCCACGAACTGTTTTTTCTCGGCTACACAAGCACCATGTTTCAATTTATCCAACATGGATATCTGTAAATGAGATCTTGACCTTCCCGATCCTGTAATTCGAAAATGAGCAGAATTTGGAGATTATATGCAATCATGGGATCAATGCTGGATTTTACTAAAAAATCATTTCATTAAAAGGGATTGATAAAGTAGAAAGAATTTTAGTGGTTTAGTTACAGTACATAGTAAGGATTTACTTTTATTTTATATCTTACTTGTTCTATTTCTCTTAACGTACGCTTTATTTCTTATTCGAATTTTAATTCTTAAAAAACTAAATTATTAAGTGATGAAGAAATAAAACTTTGTAAATTTTCCCCGCGATTTTTTTTATTGACGACCGGTTTCGCTACTGGAGTAGCATCTTCTGGCACAAATTATTCCTGGTACAGTAAATTATTATTCTCTCCGATAATTTTTCTGTAGCAGAAGATGCTACTCCGGTAGCGAAACCGGTCGTCAATAAAAAAATCGTGTGGAAAATTTACAAAGTTTGAATTCTTCATTACTTCAATGGCTTTCCAAAATTCGGAAAAAATATCGGTAAAATTTCTTGTTTTTGGCCATTTTTTGCTAAAAATATAGAAAAACTAGTCAAGTTTGTGCTCAATTTAAAGATCATGACGAGATCTAACCAGGTTTAATAAAAATTTTTAAATTTTTTCAGCTGCTAACCCAAAAAACGTCGAAAACTCGAAAAAATTGGTGAAATATCAGGTTTTTTGAAATATTTTGCTACAAATTGAGAAAAACACAATTTGTTTCAACTCATTTTAATGTTTTCTGAGAATATTTATCCAAATTATTTAGATATTTTAAATTTCCTGTTTTAGTAAACCAAGAAATCGTCGAAAACTCGAAAACAATTGGTAAAATTTCAGTATTTAGGCCATATTTTGCTAACAATTGAGCAAAATTAGTCAAGTTTCGATTCAATTTAAATTCTCTGTCACAATCTAACCATGTTGTATAAAAATATCCAATTTTTCGTAGCAGTTAACCAAAAAAACGCCGAAAATTCGGAAAAAATATCGGTAAAATTTCTGGTTTTTGGCCATTTTTTGCTAAAAATTGAGCAAAAATAGTCAAGTTTTGATTCAATTTAAATTCTCTTTCATAATCTAACCAAGTTGTATAAAAATATCGTAAGAAGTCGAGATAAAAACAAAAAGAAAAGGACATTTTAAAAAATATTCTTATTTGGTCATTGGGTACCTCTTTATCCAAAGTTGCGGGACGTTTTAAGAAGTAGATGATTGGTATAACTTGGTGCTTATAATCATAAACAACAATGTCTCCCTGACGACAGACGCGATTGTTGAATCCGTTTCTCCAACGATTATTCTCAGGGTACGCATTTCCAATGGAAAATAAGCTTGGGTGCACCATATCAAAAGTTTAGATTCACATTCCCTTCGGGCACTTTCAACCATTCCAACTCAATATATTCTCTCCGATGGCGTACCCCTTTCCTGAAGGCTTCTCGGAACGTCTCCAAGACCGCGTCCGTCCATCACCCGAGAACTGCTGACTCTGCCCGTTTTTCCACATCTATTCCTTCTCCCATTCCAATTGCGTCGAGATTCATCGGGCATAAAAAATAACGGAGCGCATCTCTTTATCACGGAAGGGAGAGCGAAAGTGAGGTTTGGAATAAACAGAAGCGGGGTCCTTGACCCGTGGCTGGTGCGTACGACCTCAAGAGAACGCTGCAGCGGGCACGTTCCCGCGCTGCTGCCCCCTATAAAACTCCCGCGCTCACGCACCGCGGCCATGTTCGACTTATGGATATCCAAGGATCCCCGCGCTTAAAACAGTCGTTGGAAGTCCCTTGGAATGAACGGAAGGCGGATGGATACTGTGACACTCGTATGCCATAAAAAAGGTCTGTCATAAAAAGCACAGCTATGTTACGTCTCTTAGAAGCCTGCGGAAAATATTGACTAATAACACGAAGGTACTGAGGGTAAACATATTGAGATGAAAATTTGTCCAGGATACACAATTCGTAAATAATTGACTACTTAAGATGCTACTTTCGAAGTGTGCCCTTATACAAAATTAATCTAGAATATTCAATTTAAAGTTAACTATTTAATTTAAAATTTCGGTGGATTGCCGTGCAAGTTGATTCGGTGCAAGAATTATTGATGTAGGTACATCAACAATTGTATATCAGAAAAATTCCGTATCGGATTTGCTTACGATCAAATTTCAAAAGTTGCCGTAAAATGAAAATTTTAAAGATCCTTTTCTCTTTTAAACGTGTAAGCAAGTCCAAATGAAACGGAGAAACCTGTTTTCTTGACATAAATAAAAACATAATCCTCTTTAATAAATACATAATCTTCTTTGACTTAAACTTTTAACTTTTATTATAACTACATCAATTCAGCCAATACCTTTTATTAGATTTACTTTGTAAAATAATCGTTCATTATCTAATCTTTGTCACTGTTTATATAACTATGTTTGTATATTATTGTATTTATTTTTATTACTGTGTTTTCGCGGTTTTTTTCACTCCCCTTCTTTGTGGGTGTTTTCCCGCAACGTGGGTTTTTTCTTTGTCAACATTCAGTTGCAAAGATTTTTCCCACACCCTACTCTTTCTTTTTGTATTTTTTTAATAAGTTAACTATAAATGTAATCGACATACGAGGTTAAGTGGAAGAGAGGCCCACCTGGGCCTAAACTGGACGCCAATAAAGGGTCCAACTAACTTACTAACTTTAAAAGGCAGACATTCAGAATAGGTTAATACGATGTTAGGGTTACCAAATTGCAGGAGATGAAGTCTATAGGAATTAAGTGTTTTGAGAACTCCAAAATTACCCGTATATCTTATTTAGTCATTTATTTTCCAAAGATGCTAAGTAACTCGACCACAAACATTCTTCCTTTTCTTTACTAAAAGAAAAATTGGAGAAAAGTGCCTAAACATTAAAATTCAAATCCATAATTGAGGTCTGTCCATGGAGTCTTCAAACCGTAAGTAGGCATAAAGAACACATCACACTTACACAAGAATCACTAATTTTTTGGTAGCTCTCGTGTTATCAAAGTCACGAACAAGACTTCAACCAAAGTAAAGAAGAGATAAATTCTTCTTAAGTAGTTCAAAACATAAGAAAGACAGATGTACCGCAGGGAAATCAAGAATTGATTTCCAATAAGTATGGATACATTTTCTGTGAATATTCCATGAATTTAACGAAAAAACTGCCTCTGTATCACTTACACACGGTGCATATTTGTGCATGGGTCCCCCGCATCCAACTAATTTCGCCTTAAACAATCGAAAATTAGACAATTAATCAGACGAAAGTGTACCAAAATCACCAGCATAGAGCCACAAAAATAAACAGAAATTTGATGCAAACTGTGTCATAAGCACTTCTCGAAGTGCATAACGATGACGTCACGGGAAGAATGCCTGCGACGGGCTACAGCAGCTGCATGGGATGGCAGACGGGGTTAAACTTCACGCGTTGGGACCATTGAAGATAATAGCTCACCACAAAGGTCAGAGCCTTTGACAAGCGGCGATAGGATTAAAATAGGAAGTCTTCATCGAGATACCGCTGAATCTAAGCAACGTAAACAAAAGCGCATAGCCACGAAATGGAGGCAAAACTTGCATTTCGGATGCATTCTGAGAGAAATCCTTCGGAATTCCCGCCGATTTCAATGTTTGCTTCCCCTGTTTGCTTTAATCCGGTGATGAGATGATTAATATCGCCGTTTACTGAAGCAGGAATCCAAGGTTCGATCCTCGTAAATATATACAGTGGTACCTTGGTTAACGAAGCTAATCCGTTCCAGGATAATCGTCGTTAACCAAAACCGTCGTTATCCAAGGCGCGATTTTCCACAGGTATAATAATGGTAATGGATTACCGTATTTCCCGGCGTCGAGGACGCACCCCAGTTATTGGAAGCAAAACTTATAATATTTACTGATTTAACTCCGGTGAGACAACATGTGCCTATATGAATTAGCTACAATTTAGCATTGAACTATTTTTAATATTCTCCGCTAGCTGCTATTCAGTATGTTTTTATGATGTAACATCGTAACGTACACCAAATATTAGTTAATACTATAGTGATTATAAATAGACGTGCTGAAACACGTGAAACTCCGGAAAGACCAATCGACGAGGCGTCGTAAGCCAAATCCTACGTCGTTACCCAAGATATTTTTTGGTCAAAGCAACATGTCGTTAACCAAGTCCGTCGTTAACCAAGGTACCACTGTAGTTGTTAATGTATTTACAAAATCGGTTGCATTGATTGATAACAGTGTTTATTTATCCATGCAGCAAAAAGTGGGCGTCTTTGTCATGAGATTCTGAAGAAAAACTTCTGCGTGAGGTTTCAATAGGAAATGCAGCATAAACGTTCATGCATACCAATGAGACTACTACTTTATGGCTTACATAAACTGGTTGCCTATTTCGTTCGGAATTACGCCACATCTTTTCGTCCTTGCATACTCCTTTTGTTCAGCATATCCGTGTATGGTTTCATAGATGGCCTTATTCGTTTAGACTTCCGTTTCATTTTAATATCCTAATCCTCCATAATCATTAAAATGTTAATGCAATCTCCAAACACTATTTAGACGAATAACTTCACCGACAAAAATGTCTCAAAGTAACCGTAAACTGTTCGATAATGAATTCCACTGAATTGTGTATCTTTAAATTAGGAATATAAGGGTGCGAATCAGCAGTTTGATCATTCAAGGCTAATAACTATGCGTATTGGTTGTGCGTGACGTGGTGACCCAGCATTTACCACCTCAAATAATAGGTGATATCATCGAATGAATAGACTTCACAGTTCCGGAAGGGCGGGTCGAGACGACATCGCCTCCAACACCTACCGTCTGATGACGGATAGATAACGGACAACGTTCCTTCGCAAGATATGAATTCCGTGAAAGATGGAAGACAATGGTGCACACCTGAATGCACGGATCTCTGACGGATTTAGCATTACTAATACGGTACAGGACATGTTAACCTTATGTTCCTCAACCTCGGTAGGAATTGAAACGAATGAAAAAGAGAATACAATCAATCACATCGGCCTTAACTAAGAGTAACATCTCATACATACGTTAGAGTATATCTTCATAACACGAGATTAAAATACATCCTTGAATCTATTCCACATTAAATATAAACACTGGCCTCCCGGATAGCCAAGTGAGCAGCTCCTTCGGTGGGAGCGGTCCCGGGTTCGATTCCTCGGGGGAGCTCATGTGCAAAATGATCTAAGATGAAGAATCACTTGTAAACAAACAATAATATGCACACTACCATGCATAGAATACAAAATGTTCATGATGTTGCAATGGAATTCCAATAAAAGATTATATATGTTGCAAAATAATGGGATTAAATGTTAAATTAGAGGTATCCGCCGCTTTTGAGAACTACGCGGAATACCAAGAATGTAATTTAGGGCACCAGTCAGTAATTACTGCCAAACATATTCTAATCCATTTCCTTGTATTCCACTTTTATGTGGACAAATATCATACGCCTGGATCAATCTTAATGGAAAAGCTTGGTGCATCAACAAATAAAATAGCTAATCCTAATTGCAGGAAAATATAAACCCTCTATTTGATAAGAACGGATTACTGCTTGCGCAAACCAATTTCTTCGAGCGAAAGGTATGGGAGCACGACAATATTTGTCTATATAAATTTCTATAACAACGTCAATTACAAACGTGAATTTCCCGGTATTCTACACCTCCCTCGTAAAGGGCCATTAAAGCTGATGGTCCCAATTTTTCGTCCTGATTTCAACAGATTCCACACAGATAGCGAACGAATCTATCCGATAGATTTTCTGAAGAGGACTTTGCCTACCTACGCTTCGGAGGTAAACAAAGCATTTGGATGACATAGAAACTGCAGTATCAACGCCCATCGTCACATATTACACGCGAACAGAGGAACTGCGATTTAATCGGCCCTTTATCGTATGCTATTGACCGTTGCGACCGCTAAAGGATAAAGGAGAACCACGAGAATGAAGACCCCTTTGAATAACAGGGGCGTTTTAAGGGTCGGCAGAGATGATTCGAAGGGGAAGGGAAAAGGGACTAGGATAAATCGGACGATATTTCCAATCGACGGAATCCTCGATATCGACGTGGACGGAAAAAAATAAACTCCTTTTGCACGTCGTCCAAATCGCCCAACTGCTTCCGCCAAATATTCACCAATTTGCGGATTTTTTCCTCAAAACTTTGGTTAATGGAGCTGAGGGCGGTTTTCATTTTTCAAAGGACGGAAGAAATTGGATGTGTGGAAATTGAAAGGATTTTTGTTCGGATGTAATGAGAATCGTTTTGGGATAGAACACGGTGAGTATGAGAGGATGCGACGGCTTCCGGTTCGCGACCAAGAGGGGAAAGGGTTAACGCAGAGCTGCCAACCGTAAATCACCAACATATTTTTTCCGTATGTAGTCAAAATTTGTATTGTAATGCATTCCTATTCGTTTAAATGCGTAAGAAAAACAAGAAAAACGAGATGAGTGATATAAAATCAAAATAAAATATTGGAAAGTCGATCTGCAATGAAATCCAGTTAATCGCAGTCAACACGAAAATTAAAAGAAAGACATCAAAATATTAACTTGCAGTGAGTGATGAAACAATTAGGAAAGATTTTACTATTTTTTTCTTAATTATCAAACTTAAAAATTCAGAATATAATACGGAGTATAGCCACGCATGAAAGCTTACTATTAAAGGAATGACTTTTACTATGCTACTATGCGTGCAGGAAATGTTTTTTCGTTCGCAAATTTTAAGACTAACATATCTTTCTACAGCATTGTTTTTAACAATTATTTTTAATATTCTACTTTATTCATCAACGGTTAGAAAGAAAGCATGCCAAATAATCGTCTAAATTAAGCGAAAATTTTACGTGAGGAGAGCTCAAGCGAGGCTGAAGTACCAGATATTTATTAGTTTACTATTCATCATAGAGAAATAAACCAAGGCAACATTAAACAACTCTTCTACGATATATATTACACACAGCAAAATTTCAATTTAGTAAAACCAATTGGAGCATGGAATTCTTATAACACTCTAAAAAAATATCAAGAGAACAGTCAACAGAGAGATTGTTCACATGACCGGGCATAAAGTTGCTCTGCGGTTATGTTATGTCCACCATTTTTAGGATGATCACGTCATTATTTTATCGGTATATTTTTAATTGGCAACTGCGGCATTTAGTTATTCGTGTACCCTACGTATTAATTTCTTCCAAATAACGTAAAATATAGAAGCCTGAATCAGACCTCAAATCGAGATTATGTTTACGTAAACATGACACGTGACAGGGACATGATTATACATCACAGAATCAACGGCTGCCATAATTATTATCCACAACAACTTCACCCCTTTCGACCTCCGACGGCAATTCCGCTTATGCAATTACAATCCCAAAAAACTAATTTCCGACTCAAGAGAATTTCTAATGGAACTTTTATTTACAAACCGGGGGTGCATTGGGGCGCAGGGGAATAAATGCGGAGCGGCTCTCCTAAGTGGCGTCGGGTGCAATTGGCGGTGGATGAACGTGTGGGTGCAGAACCAGGGAAAGAGTGACATAATTGGCCTCTAGGGCGGCGCTCTGAACACGTTCAGTGGCCAATCAGCCGATTAGAGGCGATTAGAGAGGAAACAGGGCTGCCAAACGTAGGAATTTTAACGCGCCCGTACAGTAAAAGGGGACAGATTTACTGGTCTGCTATCAGATGTTGAAACGGAGCACTTTTTCCATTAATCCTAGCGGCGATCAAAAGGGGTCATTAAAGGCTGAAATAATCGAACGAGTCTCATTCACGAGTATAATTTATGGAAGAGCGACGAGATGGACAAGTTTCTGAAAATCACCTGGAATGAACGTGCCCCGAGATGATTGCGCGTTTAGTGCGGGAAAATACGGTTTTCCGCCGATGAGAGGAAAGCAAACAGAATTTTGAACTTGGTTTACGTTTATGCGCTCCCAATTACGGCGATTTCATTCTCTCCGAAAGTGAAGGACTGCGAAATGTCTCTTGTCCCCGCAATCAACCCCGCTTCTTCCGCCAAATCTCGTTTCCTTCTACATTCGTTCCACTTGTTTCCTCTCCCGTCATTCCCATACGCACTTCAAAAGCTTCTAATCTGTTCCAATTCCAACTGTTTCCGCAAAAAGACTCGGTTCAGATGGCTCTTTTTATTGAGCGATCACTTCCTTCATAAAAATCCTCGTAATTCGTTCCGACCAGTCTTTCTAAATGCCTGCCTATCACTGAATTTTCGTTGGAGTTTAGGTAAATAGACCATACGAAGCAGAAATGCAACATAAATGAAGGCATATTCAAGGAATCTTGCTTGCGTATGGTATAAACAGTATCAAACGAATATGGCTTTCCGAAATGAAATGATGCACTCCGATTTTTAGGTGTTTACTCACCTAATGTAATTTTCAATGGGAGGCATGCAACTCAGAAACTTACTCATACACTGTACTTTGAAACCTACCACTTTTGTGCACGTTTTGAGATAAGATGCCCAAGTAGTAATATTATCCAAACAGGAGTACGCATGAAGTTATACTGTATTCCATGAAAAGAAGGAATCAGAAATTATTGAAGCAATCATCCATTATGAATTATACCCACAGAAAAAGAGCACGTTCGAATCATGGAGAAAGTATCAATGAATCATGAATCAAATACTCCTTCAATTCTCCCAATATCTGCTTTAACTTTCCATGCAAATTTTCCGGACTATATTCAAAATAAATAGTTCGGATTAAATAATGAGGGGTTATTGGCCCCAAAGTTGAACTCATTTGTTTCGAGTAGAACATATTTGTGAGGTCCCAGCATAAAACTAAAGGGGATAATCATAAAAGTATCAGACCAATCGAAGGCTTTTATTGTCAAACGAGGTTTGATTCCAACGGAAACATTTCACACAGAAACTTTAAAAAGTTGAATGGAAGTATAAAAGCTAACAAACGCACAATCTAGATACGCCAAAGAAGTAAACAAACGGAAGAAAGAACAACAGTAAGGAAATAAAAAATAAAGAATGTGCTCAAAGTCCAATATTAGACATCACTTCTTTGTCGGATGAGAGTGGAGAAGCCTCCAAGAAGACAGACAAGATAAAAGAACAACGAATTTTCGCCCAACTAGGCGCCTTTTCCTTTTCATTTATTGTCGGAACACCTCAACTGGGTACAGAGCACAACAGCGAATCCAATTTCACCGAATCCCCGCGCCATTGTTCCTAATTAGAACTCCGCGGCGAAACATTTTCGGCCATTTTTTCCCTTTGAAATCCGAATCAGTCTTCCGCGTCATCTCGACGAGGCGATCTCTCTCTACGATTGGGGTCGGAATGCATTCTTATTGCTTTTAATTCGTCCTACAGAAGGCGGAGAAAGACGAGCGAACGGGGAACTCCCCCAGAAAATAAACCACTGCTTCGAATGTGTTTTTTCTCCGTGATCCCTTTACAGAATACTTAATTAAAAGCGGAAAACGACCGCAATTCCCCCTTTTTGAGGACGAGCCATTCGAATTAAGCCTTCGACCCTCCCCCGATTTCCCTCGTTGCGCGGGAGCGTTTAAATCGATAAATTACTCGCCACATTATCTTCAATGGCGCGAAAGCGAAAACCAACTCGGATAAACGCTGAATCGGAGACGCACCAACGCCACGGTATTCTTGAGAATTTCCGATCGGTTAGAGAATTGAGCAACGTGTTTAGGGAACTGGATGGAAAAATCCGAGAGATTCTTCCAGACTCCGAAATGACATTTCCGTAATACGCTGAACTTTCAGCAATGAGCATGAACACAATACAAAACACGGGAAGAACAAGAGGGGGAAGTTTTTTCATTGAAATTTTCTTTGAAAGTGAGACGGAGAGGTCCCCCTGCCATCGCAACTATAACACGAAGAGCAATTATAAAAGTAAACAGGGAAGAAAAGCATTGGGACTTTACAAGGAAAGGAGATCGCAAACATAAGATGCTCGTTTAAAAGCAGTAGGAGTAGAGGAACGAAAATTTCCTCGATAAAAATTCTCGAGTCGGGAAAGCAACCTCAAAGGAGAGAGCTAAAAATCTGAGAATAACCACTTATGGCATTATTAGTAGTCTTTACGGGGTGTAGGTAATAGTCAAATAGCTAAAGGTCGTTGATTAGCTTTTCTCATAAAAACAAAAGTGGAATTCCTTAAAAATAAATTAAGTAAAATCGTGATCAGAAGGCGTTTGCTAATGCAATGCTTATATATTGAGAGAATCAATAAAGAAATTATCGCTGTATGAGCCCACGAGGATTCCGTTTATGTTCAAAGTTATCTACATATTCACTCTAAATAAGGTGAAATTTTTGTATGATTACTTCAAAATCGAAAAAACCTATGTAAATATAAATTGATGCATGCTTCCCGTTATTCTCGCCAAGGATATTCTACTGTAATAATGGTTATGGCATAGAATGCTCATATTTGCCACCCCATGGATTCCATCATTGGTGCACAGAATGGTTACTCACGTGTTTTACTATTTAGGCTTATATGCCAAAATAGTCCTAGTTTAATGCCATTTCTTTCATTTCTTGTTCAATCACCCCACTATTTATGTCATCTAACACTTTTTGCCTTTCTTTTACCTTCTTATTTCTTGTACTCTACCATCAATTATCTTTTGGGAAAATAAAAAGGGCAATGAAAAGAAAATTCAAGATTGATCTACAAAAATCCAACACTACTCGAATGTACATATTTATGGGCATTTTCCATGGGCTCGTCATAAAATTTAACGTAGCGATTATGCGAAAAGGCACACCCATGTGCTATAGATGACATCAATTCAATAGGATTAAGTGTTTGGATCTGCTAATACCAATTGGTAATTTAGGTGAAATGCACTCAGAGATAACTCACGCTATCACGGGATATCATCTTCTTAATCAGTGATAAAGAAAGGCAAGAACTTACAGTAATACAAGAAATACGACATCATTCTTCTATAGATTACGTATAGTCAGCTACAAACAAGAGATAAATAATTCTGAGCAATTCCCATGAAGCGGAAGTTAAAAAACGTAAGGCCCCTGCATGGATTATAACAAAAGAACAGCGAATTATCTTGAAGAGCTCTCTACACGGCTGCATAGGAAATGAAATAAAGTGAAAGTACAATAAAAAGCTACCCAATTCGTGACAGTTGACAAACGATGCTCGTAAACAACGCAAAAAGTATTCGGTAACTAAGAGAGAATGGCGAAAAATACAGTTCTAAAAAAACCGACAAACTGGCCTAAACATCTATCATTTCTTCAACAACTCTGCAGTAAGAGGAAAAGAATAAAGGTACGTAGCAACGATGCAGACATTCTGAAATGAGAGAGGAATTCATAAAATGAAACGCGATTTTCATGGAAAGAAAAAAACAAATGCTGAGAGCAAAGCGTACATTTTGTTTCCGGAAGCAACCAAAAGGACATTTTCGCCTCACATTGAGCGTATTTTTATATCCGCCCGCCTTCAACGCCGACCATTTTTTCGATAATGTATTTCAAAATCAAACGGATTTTCTCTCGTGATTTAAAAGCCCATTAGGCATCTGTCTGCGTGGAAGTATGGCGCAAGGCGAAGGGAATATCCTTTAATTTGCGAATGCGTTAG
Organism: Sympetrum striolatum; assembly: GCA_947579665.1. Lineage (NCBI taxonomy): Eukaryota > Metazoa > Arthropoda > Insecta > Odonata > Libellulidae > Sympetrum > Sympetrum striolatum. The sequence continues at coordinate 60,608,687 of OX388351.1, forward strand.
AGGTTGGAGCGAATTCGAGATAAGTTCGTTTTGAATTCGGGCGGCTTTGAGATATCAGCGAGGATTTATTTCATTACGCCCACGCGGAAAACGAATTTTTTCTTTTTAAATCGGAGAGGAAAGATGAAATTTCATCTCATAACAAGGATCAAATGAGAATTACAGGGGATAGTCGGCAAACCTTGACATTCTCAAAGAAACTTGTCGTTCTTATCAATTATAGCCGAAACTACTAAAGGATATACACTTTTAATACCATAAGATGCGCGGGTCAGATATTTAGTGCAAAAATGTTCTATGGAAAGTAACGGAAGGTTTGCTTCTATATTTGACGTTAATAATTCTATATTTTTAGTTACATTTTAGTTCAGTTATTTTTAGTTAAGACATTTTTTGTAAGTTTAGTTTTAATTTAAACTTAAAGATAATATTATACCTAAATATTTTTAAAGAATAATATATCATGCATTTAAAATAAATGATTTTCGAATTAACCTCATTCTTTGAACTCAGCATATTTAATGTTATGCCTATTTTGTTTACTAATATGTTTGTTTAATATTTTATTCTCTAACTTATGGTATTAGTTATAGCAAACATGCAGATATAAAATGTACAGCGGTTAATAATGTCTAAATCATCAGTAGGAATTCATTTCATAACTCATACAATGTGGTTCCTCTTAAGTAGTCAGTCAGTTGGCAGGATTCTCTTAATAACCAGACTCACGTTAGCCTGAAAGGGTTTTTGGAGGAAATTGGGGAGTTCAGAAGGTAAGGACAGAGATAGGAATGTCGTGCAAGGGATAGCTTAAATGTAGGGAAAAGTAGAAGAATAGTTAGCCTGTGTAAGGTGATATTTAACCAGAGAAACTAATCCAGGAGAATCAATAATGGAAGTTTATTTTATTGTTGATGGAAGAATTTGACTAAGAATACTTCTTTTAAGGTTCTTAGGGAAAAAGACGTGAAATTCTGAAGAAGAGCTTTAGGGCAACAAATATCACGATTTAAACTATTAGTAATAGCATATGTATACAAAGCATGGTTCTGTATGGATTTCATACAGGATCTCATATCACGATTTAAACTATTAGTAATAGCATACGTATACAAAGCATGGTTCTGTATGTATCTCATATGGGATCTAAAATTGGTCGCGGTCTTTGAAATGTTGGAAGAAGCACAGCTCCAATCCAAATCATGTTCGCGGCAGGCACACGCCTTTCACGATGGGTCCACAGAGAGCACGTTCGTGAATCGAGTGCCAAACAGCGTGGGCGAATTATCGCCTTCGTTTGGAAGCCTTCACGACTCGACGCACGGAAACGCACACTTTCGCGGGTGACGCAATCGTGAACGTTTGAAAAAGATCTCGGAATAGACTCTGCAGAAAGATAAATATACGACTGAAGGTGGTTGCGGTCGAACGATAATATGAGAACAATACGCGGAGGACACACGAGGTGTGGAATTCGTCAGCACTACCCAATGGAAAAAAAAACGGTTCCTCCGCCTAAAAATGTGCTTGTGATGCGAAGAAATACAATGAAAAACGATGATAATTTCAGTTAGTCACAAGTTTCGCTCGAAAGCGATGATGTAGCTATGAGTTGTTCGTTGTCGGGAGTAAATCGAGAAGATTATCCATTTGGCCAGGTAATAATAATTCATACGAATATAAATGAATAATTCAACCATGCGATTATTGTGTGATAAATTTGATGCACATAATTTTAGTCTTTGATCATTAAAAAGAAAATCGAGAGTTTGTGATATTAATTGATGTGTTTTTCTCTTACACTTTGTATTTCTTAAGGGTAAGATTATTCTCTTGGTGATGACTGTGAATTAAATGTGTATTATATTTTGTTACTATAATTCGTTAAATAATTATTCCCATTCTATTTATGTCACTTACTTTATATGCTTATATATCTACATTCTGTAAAATAATTGTGTGCGCATCATAAACTAAATTGCTTTGTAACAATTTTATATTTGTCAATAGCTTTTTATAACTAATGTTACTTTTTTATAATTATCTGTATTTTACTTTTTGTTTTCAATGTTTATATATATATCTTAGGATTCTTAAACTGTAAATGGGTTGAAAACCCGTAATAAAGTTATTATTATTATTATTACAGCTTGACACAAAGAACATGCTTCTTGCATCTTAAAGTTTCGGTGATGAGAAATTTTTCAAGCAATAACAGGCTGGACGACCAGAGACAAGTTTTGCTGATTAATAGAATAAGGAGCATATTACATGATTGATTACGCTGGTAATAGAAAAGAAATGAGTGCACATTTTCAAGTATACAAGTTTCAGACTTTTACTAAATGTTTCATCCTAATGCCCTATAGATTCAATGCAACATAAGCCTGGATACCTGTAACAAGTTTATGTAAAATATTGTATGAACTACATATTGTCATAGTCTTCATAATAAATGATTTAGTAGTAAGTTGTAAAGTTACATTTTATTATATAATAAAAATTTACATTGAAACTTGGATACCAAAGAAACAATACATCAAAAGGAAAAAGTTAAGTTTATGGCTTCTTTATTTGAGGAAAACTTCAAAATACTGATACCACTAAAATAAAATGATACGAGATGATATTGAGACACAAACAGGAATTCATACTCGTAGCTACTAAAATCCAAGACTTATCCCATTTGCATCGTCAGCGTAAGCAGCTTCACAAATCATGACGTTATTGTAATGAAACTACCGCTTCAATTCAAAGTCTCGACACTCAAGGGGTCTTATGAGCCAGGATAGATAACCAGGGAATATAAGCCGATAAATTCGTCTGTCATAACAAACGTTCAAAATACGACGAAGACGTCACTGCTGAGGTCATCGCATTAAAACACAGACGTTGAAAGGAGAGATGGAAATTAGGAGCGTTTCATTCCGTTGTTGTGTCTGCCTCAAACGACTTGGGAGGGTCGGAATAAGAGAAAAGTGATTTCTGCAAGCGCAGCGAAACGCGTCCGAAACGATATGGCCGAACTCGTTCCTAAATCGATCTTTTGGCTCAATGATATTGCATTCGTAAGCGGTATTTTGAAAGTTTTATCAAACGTCGGAAATAATTCCGTGGGCCTCACTCCCTTTGAAACGAAATGCTTTGTCCTGGTGTCCTTATCGTAGCGGTTTTTTTCGAAACCCCTTTCCGGAATCATTTGTCTTTGCATTATGAATCACAATGATGATCGTAGATATGTTGCATTTCGAGTTTTATCGACTTTTAGCATAAAATCGAAGATGAAAATCTATGGAACAAATGAAAAAAAATAGCTGGTCACAAATTAAGGATGGGTACCTTAAGAAGATATGTAGAAGGTTTATAAGGAACTTTGCATTTACTCAATAAATTCAAATACATTACGTTCTGAGAATATGTAGCCTATAATAAGCGTAGGATCTGCTTTTTAATCACTTCAGATACTGCAAGAAGGTCAGGGAAATAAGTGCTGGAAAACAATCGCTTAAAAATCCATTTTTTCCGCGAAGTATTCACGAAAGTAATCGATTATGAAAGTAGATTAATGGTGCATTAATGCACCATTAATGTGCATGCACCCCTTGCCACACGCCAAAAAAGCGGCCTGGTCCATATTTAGTTTTAAAACTAAGGAGTAAATGTATCCTGAAAACAGCATTGGAAAGGATGGTGGAAGGAAAGGAGTACAAAGGAACGGCTATTAAAAATTAGAGAGAATACGAGTAAGAGCATAAGGCCGGATTTATGCCTGACTAAAGCGACTGGCAGGGTGTAGGAAGACAAGCAGCGTTCGGATAGGTAATCCTTAAAGAAGAAGAAAACACCTTTTGAAAGAGATAAAATAGTGTGCTAAAATTCTGAAGTGTTACCCACGATGTGGAGGAATTATCATACTAATGTTTCACGGGAGAAATCGGAAACAATTCAGTGGCGATCATAAAATCCGAGTTAATTTAGGAAATTCCGCATGATCATAAAATTCGCTAAACTCTGAAAAAGTTGTAATGAGATAAAAATAGCACACATTTGCTTTTATAAATGAATTGTTAAGAGGTAGAGAATGGCTGAATTGGTTACACAATTTCTTTGGGAGAATCATCTACAATTAACTGTTAAAACACCATTTTGTCGTTATCAATGTGGTCGATGTTTAGCGATGGTAGAAAGACTTCAGTCAGATTTTAGCAGATGCTCGAGACAAATAGCCACTCGTCTTGGATCCGACATTGTAAGGAAGCGATGTTGAGGTCCTCGGTTTGATTAATTGGTCAAGCATTGACCTTCGGTTACTATCTTTTGCTTCAGCACTTCTCAACTGGTGAATGCCGGAACAGTTGCGTAGAGCAAGAAAGCTTTTGTTGCGCCGTGACATTTATTTAAGTATTTGAAGCTGTAGTCGCATGCGAGCTCAAATTTACGATCTATTTCATTTTGCATATCCACGACATTACATCTAACGTATGCCTGCGGAGTTAAAATTTTCCATCGAATACTCAACGGTCTCCTTGAATGAACTCAAATAGAAACCGAGGCTAGCAAGCATCTGGCGTACTGAGGCGTGAATTACGAGCACACACAAATAAACCGCTAAGAGGGAAGGCAAATGCGCAACCCTGAAGGGTATTAGGGTTCTTTTTCTCCCCTAGTAAGATGAAGCAACAGTACTTGGCAGTTAGTGTTTGAAATAGGCGTAGATTACATGGAAAAGTTTGATTCATAGACGTGGATCAACGTGCATACGCACACAAAACACGCCAGCGCATACTACGTTCAACGTCATTACTTACGGCCAGAAAAAATGAACGCGCGAAGGCTTTGAGATAAAATTCACTCATTAAGATTGCTTTCGTGTTTTGAAAACGGATGACAGACGCATGAAAGGGTGATGGAGACGTAGCGTGCGAGAGGAGAGCGATTGCATGACGGGAAACGAGAAGTTTAAAGAGGGCGCGTATGAGTTTACACCATCGAGAGCGGTAAAAAAGTTAGCGGCACGTTAAAACGATATGTGCGGGGAAGATGGCAGCTTCGCCCTTGGACTCTCGAGTGCCCACACGGACGCCCACTCTTAAAAAGTCACTTCCACGCGAACTACGCACCGCACCACGACTTTATGATGCCTAAAACGCGACTCCCAAAACCTAACAGTGCATTCTGCATTCAGAATGGCCATAATGCACGGGCTAATCTAAAGCAACCGAAATACATAGTGAAGTAGGACACCAAAAAGCTCTCAGTTTATGTAATGGTGATAAAAACTCTGGCGGTAAAAATGAATACATCACTGGTGGGACAAGGTGTTTCTCCTTGGGGTCTATGGAATACAGTTGAACTCGGATAGTTTGATTAGTTACAAGATACGAATTGAAGGAGTTTCCTAGTGCGAGTTGAGAAACCCTTCATTATACCTATTACAAACATATTTATTTTTAAAATTATCTGTAGATACTTAGATTTCATTGTTCATTGTAACTGTAAATGAAAAAATAGTAAATGATAAAAATTTATAAAAATTAAACGATTAAACTAATATAATCCCAGTAACTGCAGCATAGTTAAGTATGTAAAATTAAACAAAAAATACCATTACAAAGCCGGAGTAATTTTCTTGCTTCCTCGATCTAAGCCTCTCAGTACTAATACATGATTCTAGCAGATGGAAAGAAATTTTTCATCTCTGTATAATTATGGGAGATTCTAGTTGATTTAATTACTCGAAAATTAATTCACTCACATCAACAAGGTTTTTAAGAGCATTTTAACATCGCTTTCCGGCAGTACGCTTGTGCTCAGGTATTGCCTTACCTTAGTCATATAAATTCGAATTTACCAAAACGATTTGCCTAGGATGTGAATAGTAAAATCAGATTGCTAAGACTATCAACGACAGATAGCAATCATCTATAGAATGTATCATTTACATGTGCACTTTAGATACTACCTGGAAATAAGTCCATACTGAAATCGTATTTAACCGTCTCCCATCTTAGCAAGTGTTTAGATCCACCCCGGGAATACATGCATTTATCTTAATCAAAATATCTCTCCAGCCAAATATAGCTCTAATTCAATCAATAGTGATATATACTGAAAGACTTAAACTTACTCAAACGGAACGAAGTCAGCTAATAAATTTTGAGAAACACAAAAGCTAATTTCTTGTACCATGTTAGAATATTTTTTTCGGCAATTCCACTTTATGGTTACATGGAAATATATCAGTCAAAGTAGTTAATTATACGCTAATAATTGGTTGGAAGTACCTTGGATGGTTGAGGCCTTAATATAGTGGTATTCCATACTAAAAATAATAAACTCTAAAGACAATTTATTTCTACTAAACCACAATAAATTTACAAGATACGCGACCTACGTTTCAGAGCGTAACTCCATCATCCCTTAAACTGATTAAAAGAGTTTAATGAAACAAGTCCTATTGTTTACGCGGGCGGAATTATGTAGAATACACGGGCTATCGAAAATAATCTTCACGATATGATAACAAGTACACTCAGAGTGTATTAGGAGTCTGATAGGAGCAATCTGTGATATAGTATTTAATACGTATACCTTTAAGACTTAATTAAGAAAATTATCATTGAAAAAGTTTAAACAGTAAAATAGATATTCCATGCATAAATACTTGAGACACGTAAAAAGATAACGTATTTTGTACACATAAAAATTCAAATGTCTAAGGTTTACCGTCAAATTAACGTTAAATACGGCAATTATTATTTGCTTAGCAACACCATAAGCATGATCCATTTTAAGGCGGTCCTCACATAATAATCGTGAGAAAATTGCCTGAGAAGAGGAACTATTCTTCGATACATATCTCACATTCCAAGGGCTCAGAGACGTAAAACGAGAACTTCCTGCGGAGTAAAAAGAGCTGCACCTCCTCATGGCAGGTCTTTTCCTGCTACGGTAAGAATCTCCAACGTCCCAAAACATAATTCACTCATTTTCTTACCCTTCCGCATTGTCCTAGCTTCATTAAACGTTGCGTTGACAAAATCTTTCCCTTATTAATAATATCCATTCAAATAATAATCTACTTTTTCAAGGTCCTTACTAGACTAAAGATAAAATAAAAAAACAGAGGGATGCTTTAGTGAAATGAACAGCCTTTTAATATTCAACGAGTTGATCACGTGACCAGAGGCAAAAAAAACTACAGAAAATAACTGGGCGTAGGCCGAGAGACGGCGTACAGCCAGGTCTCAACAGTTTGTTTTCTGTTTTTAACGATAATTTCCCGCAAAATGCGTCGAAAACATTGCCGGATGCTTGACTAAAGTCTCTGATATATATTTGAATCGAATGTGCTCGTTCATTTTCGGAAACGAAAAATACCTGGCCTAAGTTCCCACTTATTAAAGAAGTATGCAATCTTTTAGAAAACCTACAAATGATACTGATTCAGGGTTACAGTATTTATATTAAAAAATACACTTCAGTTTTATACAGTTTATGAGGTTTTGATATATTTGATGTAGTTTATAGTTATTATCTACCTCTCCCGGTTTAGTAAAGAGCCATTTTATCCGTGTTTTTTCAAACCAGTGATCCATGGTCCATTGAACTCGATGTTAAACAGCTTTGGATACACATTCGATCATAAATTCTTCATTTTCTTACGATTCCTTGGAAAATAAATTTAAATTAAAGGTCTTTACGTGAAAATTTCGGACTATCAGCTTCTCAGACGAAAGGAGAGTTTCAGTTCAAAATTTCAAATTTAGACAAACACGCTTCAACGGTGAAAAAAAGGGATCTCCCACGTGGGATAAACTAATTAAACAGCTAAGTCGTGCAAATATTAATTTAATACGTCGATTCGACGATTAAAACCGGATTTCCTTGAATATTAAGAGCTCTATTTCGAAATACCACGAGAGGAAAAATAAGAATTCATAATGCAAACAAGCGACGACCGATTGTATTCGTTGCCGCAGGAATAAATAAAGCGAACAAAGCAAGACTATTTATTCTCAAAAACATATAGGCGTTCAGTAAACGAAGGGTAAATCGAGGGAAATAAGGCCGTTCCCTCAGTATGACTAACATATCCCACAAAGGTGCGGCTTCCACTCAATGGCTTGGCCTCATACTCGCACCTTTCGAACCGGAATTACTTCTTTCATAACTATGAATAGTGCTATTATTTAAACTGTATAAAGTAAAGATGATTATCTAAAGCAAATATTAAGTATTACATTAACTATAGGAAAGTTAAGATGCATACAAAATCGAAATGTTAGTAACAATACTAAGGTACAGCTATGTGCGAAAAACTTTAATCCTCACGTATATAAAGCCCGCGGGACCTTAAAGTATTTTTTGCGCATAGCTGTACATACCCTTGATTATTTAGGAGGTACTAGGTTACCGAAACAGTACAACTACAGAAATGGGATCAATACATTAATTGTGATGGAATAAATGTAGTAAAATACATAAAAAGTACTTTATAGATGAAATAAATACAGAAGTAATTTTCCACAGTAACAACGCAAAAAGATAAATGTACAGCATGAACAAGTGTTTATTATAAACTATGATAGAGTACGCAATAGAGGTACAATCCAAAAATCTTACAATTAACTTTTGCTAATTAACTTAATTTAACTATAAGTTTATGTGAATTGTACCTATTGGGTGTGTGTGTTGTATAATATTTTTTAAAATCATTTTATTACCATTTTATAAATAGAATTCCACCCGATTACGCTGAATCAAGTTCTTTTTCTTCAGTGTCGATCATACTACATGAAAATTGTACATGCATGTGTCATAAAATTGGTACATGAAACATCCTTCACCAAGGCAGAAATATCAACATAAGGAGAATCTCATGAAATTAAAAAATGCTGCTTTTGTAGCATTCTTCCATCAACTAAAACATGGGTGAAAAATTAACTCTCAAAACACCAATCGCTAAATGATTAACGACTACTTAAGTGACCGAGCAAACCAAAAACTCCCACAGGATGCTAAAACACAGCTCGAGTAGCATTTTGGGAGCAAATTTAAAAATCCGAGAAGGGCTTCTTGAGAGGAGATACGTGCGGATCCCAGACGCCTCGAGAACTCGCTAAACATTGAAAAAATATCTTGGGCGACACCCATTCCACCCCGTCCCTAGAAACCGGTTGGATCTACCGGTGAAGGTGCCGTCGTTCATCACGTCAGAGATTATAATATCTCGGAGAAGGACAGAATGCCCTTGCGACGACAGATAATGGCTCCTCTCTCCGAAGTTAAGAATTTGAGAAATGAAACAGAAAATGACAGCTAACGCAGTTGTCACGCACGCGAGGTATTCAAGGGAGGATTCTTACGTATTATTCATAAAAAGGAATGAAAAGGAACAAGAATACATACAATAGTATGTTTCTAACAAAGGGAATATAGACTTTGAGTAAAACGGATTCACTCGAGACTATTAGAGCATGTTTCTCACTCTAAAATAATAAACACATGTCAGACCATTGAGCTCAATAAGCCATTGTTTACGCAAAATTGGCATTTTAAAATTGCACAACCACGAGATACACACATATTACTAAGTAGTTCATGAAATGTTCCATTTAGATAAGTACCTTTTTCGTTAGAAATATTTAAATGCAAGTTTGGTTGAAATTCCAATACCTAATATATGTGTATGGCTCTTAGCTACATACCGGATTCAAACTCTCAGAACTAGGGAGATTTAGCGTTGGGGGTCCATCAGTAAGAACCATCTAAATCTATATGTATATATATTAGCTGCTGGAGCTCGAGCTGAAAATGCATTGAAATATATGTAACGAAAAGGTAAAGGAAAGTTAAGGTGAAAAAAGGATCTATATTCCAAGTAACTGAGTGAAGATACTTATCTGAATATATCGGAAAATTTCATGAGCTACATAGTAATATGCGTGTTGCCTAAATCTGACTTTTAAATGGCAATTTTGCATAAAGACCTATTGAGATCAAAGGTTAGACAGGTGTTTATTATTTTAGAGCGAGAAACATACCATGATAATCAATAGTGAATCCGTTTTCCACAAAGTGCAAGGCCTCCTTGTAAGAGCAATCGTGATGAATTTGAAAACCGATACATTTTAAGTGCGTTCTCGCGACTTTATACTAGCAGCTTCCAACTATTTAACCATTCCACGCTAACTGAATTACCATTAAACAAATGACTTCCCTTTGAAATCCTCGGAGATATTTTAAAATCGCACCAGATCGAGCGTATTCCGCAAGCGAAGACATTTATTTCTTTTGCGTGAAAAGGTCAATCACATAACCACAGCCAATCCCATCAAAATCACGCTGCCTCTGGTTTCCTTTCAATTACTCACTCTCGCTTTTCTGAGAGGAATAGCGATTTGTATTGAATTTCCGATAAAAGACAAAACCGTAAGGGATGTAGCTAATCGTTCGAAAGCTGCAGTTACTAGCGTTTCCATCGTGTTATTTTTGCAATCGGAGACACGGACGTTACTTGAAAACGTCCCGATCCTATACGTAGCTATCTGCCTCACTTTTATTCAAATAATGAAATTGTTTACGTGATATTTCTATGAGATAGTTAAGGAAAACTTTTGTTCAAGTACTAAAAAAAGGAAACTGATACGAGATAAAAGTTGAAGAAAAGTTACCCAAAGTTGGAACTAATTACAAAACGAAAACAATGTTTTTCGATGGTGCTTAATTACCTATCTTCATCGGCCTTAAAACTAGAGCATAAGTTTCTTTTACAGCGTGGCTTATTTCAACAAAGAAAGAGCAATATTCTACGGTGTAAAAACTGCAACGCTTTAAATTAACTAGATCAGATAGCTTCTTTGCTTCTGCAGCTTTGTGTGTTACTAAAAATTTTGCAGAAAATTTCGGGTTTGAAAGAGAATGAGATCAATCCATATTTTTAATGGAATTCCTAAATACTCTGATTTCTTGATTCGGAAAATAAACAGAGCACCAATTTTTAACAACCATGATATTTGTTTTCTGGCGCAAGAATTTTGAAAATATCACCAGTTATAGAATTCGAACGAAAAACTAACAGATGACGAATACAGACGGTGTTATTTTAAGAGCTACTGCCTCGTTGTGACGTAAAATGCAACTGAAAGTTGAATATAGATTGAATTGTAACTAAAGAATCAATTGAACCTATTTCTACCAGCCAAAATCAAACTGCGTCGAAAATAAATAGCGTTGGTTGTATTGATTAACTCCAGGACTCAGGTTTATTTATTTTTTCGTTTCCAGTCAATTATCAAAAGCGATGCAATATATTGCTCCTATGGAATAGCTCACAATCAACTAGAAGAGAGCGGCTGGTTACGTCTATTTGCTACATAAAAGTTAATTAGAAACGTGCAGTAAACAACCTACGTAACCATTTTGCATGAGTTCTTCAATGGATTGACATATGAAAAACACCACATAATTTTTAGCGCCTCATGGGCATCTCTTCAATTGATAACACGGCAGGGAACCGTACCTCGTATTACAATACGAGATGAAGCACGACTCCATTTCGATTAACACGGAAAATCTAAGCAGGGGGAGCTGGAAATTAGTTTATTGACGCTAACACACTCGTCCTATAACGTATAACGAGAAAACTTTCATAACCGGGACAGCGATTCCGCGAACGCTTCCAGTGAATTGAAGTCGAATGCGTGACTTACCAACCAATGATGCACACAACTAATCCGGCAGGAATAGGGTAATCACGCTTCCACGTGCACGAAAGCGTGACTCCACCTTTCTCATTGAACGAGAGCGTTATGCTTGTTTACACGGCGAGAACGAATCGCAAATAAACCAAGCGGGCCGCCATTGGAACAGCGCGAATTAAACTTGGAGCCGCTTCTTTTCGCCTCCATACGTTAATTCGACTTCGCGAATTTATCTCGGCGATTGTTCCTGGCTTCCTGAATCTGCAGTTAGACTTCCCCACGCGTGCGACTGCTTGGAGCGAATCGGATATGAATTCGCTGATCACGTCCCCAGTCTAATCTCCGAACTGTAGTTTTCCTGGAATAAATGATGTCAAAACACAATGAACAAACTTCCTCTGGCACGAATCCGTGAGAAATAAGCCATAAAACTGCTTTTCCAGGAAGGGTTATCGCATCAAACGTAGCCATCTCTACAGCCTACTGGGGACTTGCAGCTGGGACAACAATTTTATCTATGTCCTGAGGCACTCCTTTGATTTTGATATTCTTACGAAAGACCGCAATTTTCCATACCATATAGGTTAAGAATGAGACATGCAGAGCGATCAACATGAAGATAAACAGAAAATAACTAGAATCAAGTCATAAGACCTCGCACGACGTCTTCATCACGAAGGATAGACAGCAAAAATGTCAAACTCGACAAAACTAAATACTGTTGAAATAAATGGAGTTTAAATCAACGGGTTGAAAAATAAGTTTGGGCACTAGAAAAAATGAATTTATTCTTGGAGAAGCTTATTATTGTATAATTTGACTACACATGGAATTAGAGAATGATACTAGTGTCTATAAAATATATTTGAAGCGTAAAATTAATGCGAGGCAGAAGAATTTTTACATGAGATCAAAGTACAAGCAAATTCAGTTGTTCCAAAAACATATCCAATGTTGCATTGTAACTAGAGATACTATACGGAAGTTTTTTCTTCATAACTAATATTTCCTTTAATTTAATTCAATCAAAAAAACTTTCTCCGCATATTGAGATTTATCATTAATTTTTTAAGAAATATATTCATTTCATTGCTTTTCGGGTTATCAAATAGTAAATTTTATATATAACTTCCGATTTCATTTCGATAAGTTTTATGAGTAATTAGAATTCCTAATTAAATCGGAGGGAAGCGTAACACTGTGGTAATCTGTTTTATGAAAGGACACACTGTGTAATTAACACAGTAGTCAGTTGTTTGTTCATCAATCGATCAATAATTTTGGAAATTATAAATTGTTCCTTCTTTCACAGAATCCCAAAGGATATGACTATCAATAAATTCGTTAGACACCCCGAAAGTGTATAAAGTAATTTCAAAAGCACAACCAGAAATTTGCTGCTGGAATAATCACCCGAATTGTGAATGAAATAAAATTTTAGGAAGGAAATAGACAGCAAAAGTTTCACGAAATACTGAAGGACAGGGATATAAAGAAACCCTTCTTAGACACCTAAAAATGTACGTTGTAATTTCAAAAAGAACAAACAGAAATTTGCGACTGAAATAATTAACCGGATTGTCTCGAAAGAGATTAATTTTAATCTTAAAGTTACTAAAAACAGAAAAATTTTCGCACGCATTCTGATCAATGGTTTTCCCTTAGGTTTATCCCACCCACTACATTTTAAGGACGGACGATTTCCCTTGTATTCCGAAATGTGCTGAACCATCTCCTTTGCGCCAACGGCTAATTCAGAGGGAAAAAAGGGATAAACTCCCAATCGTTTCGGCCAAAGCGATTTCTCGATGCGCCCGACGTGACGCAATTCTGCATCGAAGTGCGACGCTTTTTACGACACCAATTACAAGTTCCGCCGTTTGGAGGCAAAAGAGTGCGGATTGCGCGACTCTTTGACGCGCGAAAACACAAGGGAGATAAAAGAAGGATTCACAAAGAGGAAAAGAGACGCGCATAGCGAGCGGCCGACGTTGTTTGGAAATCCGTTCTTTTACGACCATTCTTTGCGTCGTAAAAAGACTTGCTATAAACTGCTTCTCTGCATAAGCCACGTCGCATCCGCGAATCGCGACGGAAAAAGACTTTCGCTCCATTGAGGATCGGCACCTGGGCGGTCGCCCACGGCATTCCCTGGTCGGGGCCACTCCCAAACCTGTTCTGGTCCGCGTGGGCGCCTGGATGTGCTCCAAGCGCAGGTGAAGAGGCCTTCGGACGCCCACCGCCATCCGCACCTCCGCCAAGTTCGCCGACTTCTCATTCACTGCAGACTTCTGATAAAGACGTCTTAATGAACGGCGACCGACGCTGATTTGGGGATTAGACGTACTTTTTCCTGTCCGGCGATTTCTTCGCTAAATAATTGCATCATCTCCGCGGCTTAGCACGTTTTGCGCTCCAGACTGACCTATTTACTGATTAAATTTTGCGAATACAATATTTGAACAAAGGTTTGCCGATTTCCCATAGCGAGAGAGTTGGGATTGTTTTAAATCCTAACAAATTTGTATTCAACATCGAAAGATCAAATTTATAATTTTACAAATCGAACACCCGAACCTAATATCATTGATTACCTCTCGCAGTGCAGCTACATTCCATAGATAATTCACAGTCACTGCTGTATTTTCTTGTATTACTTTTTGAAATGCCATCCCATTGTACAATAAAGGAGATAAGCTCAAATACTTTTCATATCAAAATGTTGTTAACCTTTAGGTAATCTTAAATGAATCAAAAGTTGTTGTTTGTTTTATTTTTTGTTTTCTTATGCTATAAAAGTTCTTAATATCTGGAAATGTTAGTTTTTTATATTTTATACATGTAGAACATCGATTCTTCATTACTACGGCTGCGTGATTTTGTTTAACCTTAGTGTTACATCAATTCTTATCATCATCTTGTTAAATTACGATTTTGCTAATTTCTGTTAATTTCTCCGAAATCTTCAAAACGGTGTCGCTAAATCATGAAATCCTTTGCAAATACCTACATTTACTGCAACGTTTAAAACTGATAACTGATCAGGAAATCGACAATAATATAGTGGAACTAACAAATTTTAGTTTTCTTTACTAGTTATAATGGCGTTCCACGAAGGACTTCAAATATCAAATTCAACAAAAATACTTAAATGAAGCTTAAGTTTCTACTCAAATTTAAATCAAAGGATAAAATAGAGTTGTAAAAGAGTTAATCTTTTGTTTCCTTTTTATTTCCAATAGAAAATCACCAGCACAGCTACGAGTTATTAGTAAAACAATGAGCGAACCTTTTAACTTATGAGGTATCTATCACAAAAAAGAAATGCTGGCTCTTTAATATTAAGGAGACTCCCTCATTAAAGGAGCTGTAAGGTCAAACTATGTAAAATAGAAGTGATTAACATTTTTATTCTTAAAATGCAATTCACGATTAAAATATGGCACATATATGGGTAAAGTAATCATTATAATTAAACGATTTGAAAGGTTGTACACACGAGAATCATGAATTGGAGATAAAATCACTTTTTCCTCTCTAACTTCTTGAAACGAATGAAATTTCTCTTCAGTTTTAGTTTCCTCTTGGTGGAAGACTTTTCTAGAAAAATCCCGCAAGTTTTTTTCGGGAAAATCGACCTCAACCGCTTGCATTTTTTCCCGCAACCTAAAGGCTAAAGAGGAAAAGTTTTTCCGCTGTCATACATTTTTCATAAGTGTAGTACCGAGGTCGGCCACCGAGTCAACCGGCGCTGAAGAGGGAAATTGCAATCCACGAGTGGACGAGAGCTTTTCTCTCTCCGGAGCTCATCTCCGACTCTTCCACACTTTGGAGGAACCCTCACAGAATCCCTCGGCGCAGTCTCCAAACTCTCCCTCCGGACCCCCTTCAGCTCCACCGGCGGCGGAACTGGGCTAACCGGAAACTCGGGCACCAATAGCACCATCATTAGAAACTCGCTCCGATAAAGTGCGAGTTCAAAACAAACCTAATATTTTCGAAATGAGTCGGAATTAGAATTCGAAGGATCGATTCCGTGGCCCACGGAGGATTGACGGCGGTATTGGGCTCGCGATTACGCGGGATAATTGAAAATTAAAACATCGCAAAGCAGAGGGCGTTCCAAATGCCATTATCGGAGAGGTAAAAAAGCGCACAATACACCGGGTAATCGTAAAGGGAAAATTTACGGAATCGAATCATTGAGTCGGACGCAACTTTCGGAGTGCTTTAGCGGAACGAATTGCGAACTAAAAGCATGATTGAATTAACCTACGAAACTTAAAAACTTTATCTATCGTACCGCTCGAACAAAATACATGTAAGCTAGAATTTTCTATGCCGAGAACTAAAATTAAAAAGGAGTTTATAATCGTAATCGCAATAAATATAGCATATAGTAAAAGAACACAACTCTTAATCTTCTTAATAAATAAAACTATTCTTTCAAAAGATAAAGAACTTAAAAGAAGACAGAAGTGAAAATATTTGCAAGCACTTGATTATACGACGATGGTTTGCAAATCTTGCTTCTATTTATAACTTGAAACATCGATTCTCGATTGGCATACGAGGTCTTAAGAAATCGTTCTGTTACACTAAAGGCAAAGGTTAAGTTCTTCCTTTATTTCAAAATGGATACATACCAGGCCGCACCTAAATACTGTACATGAAATGCAGCATGTTCTTATAGCATTAGATCTCTTATTAGATATGCTAGCAATTATTAAATTTTCCAATTAAATGCCGTGGAACCATTTATTGCTCCCGTATTTATCGCTTCCCTGTATAACACTCTTTTCATTTCCATAAAGAGGAACTTTAAATAATACTTCATTAAATAATGCTTTATTAAATTAGACCGCCCTTCTTCCAAGTATTGTTTTCCAACATCACTATATATTTGGTGAAAAGAACGCTTCTCAGTTCATACAACTGACTGGCTTTCGTTCAATGTATATTTATATTCAGAATGAGTTCTTATTGCCCAATATTATAGTTTCGATAAACCGACGTTCTATTGCAATTCCCAGTTTGATCGATTAATCTGCGATAAACTGAGGAAAAACAAATAAGTATCGACAGTTTCCTCTAAGTCGGAGATGTAACTTAGTACCGGCGATAACCCTTAATAGGTCAAGAGAAGCGGATTGACTGAGGGAAAGGATACAACGCGCACCCTGTCTCAAAGAGGGTAATTTGTGAATACAAGCGATGATTAGGTACAAGAGAACGTTGGTCAGGTCCCACGTATATCATCCACCACAAAGCAGTGCGTCTGCGGACCTTCTCCCCAACATAAATATGGCCGTCTAAAATCAACTTTCTATGTAGCCTGTGTTAGCACCAACGCTCCCTCTTCGTGCCCTATGTTAGATATGCCACCGATCCCTTGGTCACGTGTCTAGTCAGGACTCCAGAATGGCTGGATTCCCTTTATTTTAGTTAGGTACGAATAATTGGAGATGTAAATATTTTATCTGAGAGATGATGGAACGGTACTATGAAAGTATGATGATGATTATCTAAAAATGTTATAAAACGAAACTAGCAGGGAGGACATCGAGTAAAACAAGTTGCTGTTTTTTCGTTGGTCATTTGAATGTTTTGAAGAGGTTCCGAATATTTGGAGCTTATGGCGGAGGTAGTTTTTAGTTCGATTCCGGAATAGTTACGTTTATATGTTAGCTACATGCTGAAACCAATAATGAAATATGCCATTGTGTTCCGATACACTCAATGACCCATACCCCTGGTTGGACCATAAAACAAGTTACTTCATTATTTTCATACTACTACTGTTTCCCTAATTTTACTGTATCACAACACAGCTCATTTGTACAGGAAACATTTCTGCCTTAATTCATTAAAAAATATTATCTAAGAGAGATACTCTGAACTGAAGTTATCAAGATGTTAAAGGAAAATAAAAAAAAACGGCTACAGAAATGGTCGTTCAATTAAAGGCTACTCGAAGATGTAAAACGAAATATACCTAATAAAATAGAACTAAACTAAAAATCCATGGTAAACCCTGAATCTGTATCGTTTAACTAAACTAAACTAGAGAATAATCTTCCAGTAAACCTAACTTTGACCCCTGAATTACCATTAGAATAATACAGGTTCAGGACTTAGGGAAGTCTTAAAAAATAGTTTAATTTCAAACCCTAAAGCGAACCATTTAGTTACGAGACCAGTCCCGAGGCGATATAGAAAATTAAGAACCGGAAAATATGCGCATATCTTTATTCTTATTTGCTTTAGATAGCACTCTCTCTTGGTAACTCATTGCATTGCGAAAAAATGTTTACTTACTTCATCGACATCTTAACGCAAGCAATTAAATCGAGTCGAAGGGGACTCGAAAGAGCGGCACCACTACAGAAATTGGGAACGTAATGTCGCAACACACCCCACGACAGACGTGCTCACTACGCTCGTGCGGCTCCGCCATAAAGGGTCTCATCCTTGGCGAACTATTTGCTCTGACAGAAGGAGTGCACTCACTCCTCTCTTTAAAACGCAAACAAGGACACGCGTGCGTCTAACAGGGCGGAAGTCCCTCCTCCCTTTCACAATTAACGCCGCTTGCCAAGGGATGCTGCATCCCAGGGAAGAGCTTCACAATGACGTCACGGACGCCCCCACGGCTAAACTTTGCCCTCTGTGCAAAGCCGAAAATTTCTCTCCTTCGCAATCCCCCTGGCGAACTCCGGGGAAATGGCCGAAGACGGGAAAAAGGGCCTCATTAGGATAGCATCCTCCAATTCACTCCAAATGTTCCGAATTCCAATGGCGATGAATTTAATCCGAGGAGGGCCGTGCACGGTCGACCGTGAAGGAGGGAGCGTCTGGAATAAATACGGGATGAAAAGAAGCTGGGACCGAAGAGGACAAAGCGTCTCAGGGCCGTGTTTATGCAGTACATTACGGATGATTCGAAGGGTGGATAACTTGGAGCTGTTAGGTAGTTCGACACTGTATAGTTCGGGCCAATGAAGATGAATTGAAGACCGTGATGGATGAATTAGATTCGTTTGTGGTATCGCCTGACTCATCGCTGAAGCTTTTCCACCCTACCGTGATGAGACGGTTTAATACTACTCAAACAGATATATTTCTTAACTGATTCAATGAGTATCGTTTGCAACCAGTAAGACCCGCAGGGAAAACAGAAAGCAACATCGCAGAAAGAAAGAAAAATGATTTTTGAAATTAGGATTCATACGGTCGCTGCAGTGGTTCGGCTGTTATTTTAGGACTTAGTACCAAACATGTGAAAATATACATTACGATGAGCATAACAATGTTTATTTCATCTAAGGATTTCGATGATTGTTCACAGATTCCGCTAAATCGAATATACTCTCACAGAGCGAGTTGAAAATTGAATTTCTGTTGTATCCATTGCCTGATTTTGTACCTGGTCTAGAAAAAAGACAGGAATAAAATTAAGCCTCAAAGTGACCTTAAGAATGCAATTTGCCCACAATTTAACACGGAAGAAACTTAAGATAACAGTAATATAAGAGATGAATATTTGGTAAACGGCTGTTTAAGAATTAGAGGTTAAAAATCTCCATAAGCCGTCATTGTCGGAGGATGATTGGAGGGTCGCTGACTAAGACGGCTATGGGAGTATTTTAACCTCTAAAATAACATAAGAGTACTATCAAATACGAGTGAACTTATGAAACGATATAAAATGCTAAGCTACCAAATAAAACACTCTAAAATCCCAAATGGTGATAAGGAAATCATAATCTTAGAACAGAACCTTCAACAGATATGCTAAACTAAACGTTCGCAGATATGAAACCAAAATTCAAAATCCCAAATTAGCAGGACTTACCAAGGTTCTTACTTTTTTTTCTTCGCTTTCTACTTCGGAAATTCCCTTTCCTCGCATCCTTGATTTTGCATTTTTTCATCCATATTACAATAAATTAACGGGCCAGGGTGAATCAGCTGAGTTAATTTTGAATAAAAAAATCAATGGTAGTTTAAACTAGAAGCTCTAAAAGGCGCATTTTCAGAAAGGAGGCACGATACGGCTCCAAAGTAAAATGCATCACACTCTCTACCAAACAATACAGAGAGTATTTGCGCTATAATTACTGCAGCGAACTCAAAACAATGGCGCTACGTGAGGATAAATGCAACAACTGCTATAATGCGCATGAGTAAAACACAGTTTATAATCTACGAGGGCCGTTGAAAAACGGCTATAAACTCTCCTGCAATATTCCGCGAAGTGTTGAGAATAGAAAAATGTTTAGTGTTTGCAGAAAGAGGGACAGGAGTCTCAAAGCAAGGTCAGACCATTCTTCAAAAAAATATGCACTTGAGAGAGTCTTGGAAGCACAGCTCGTGACAAAACGATGACGCTTTTGGAAAAATACCCAGCTATTCACCGAAAACGGGGGAAATGATCACTGTTTTGGAAAACTCGTGTTTTACTACGTGCATCGTTGTGTCCTTGCCTAAAGGACTCAAGGACGAAGCCCTGTTTTCGATGGTGCATTTTTTGGCGTTCGCGAGGAATTTTAATGTGACCAATCCAAGAGGAGAGTGCCTTACATAAAACGACATTTCCCAAAATAATTCGCTCACGAAATGAGCTTTAAAAGCGGGCGGGATGGAGGCGAGAGATGAAATTTTTCGACTTTCATTAACCTCCTAAAGAGTAATGAAGAACATTCTTCGTCGAGCACTGACACAATGATGTAAAGCTTTAAAGATGTTCAATTATCGTCTCCAGATTTTCAGTTTAGAAGATTGAATCTTGCCGAATAAGTTAAACGCTAAATCCTGCACAAAGGCTGGAGCGTAAACAAAGGGATAATGGAATAACCAAGCTCGTTTATTTTGTCACCGGTGGATGGTCCCTTCACGAAGGCATTTCTGCTTTGACATCCATTTTGTTGATTCCGCATCTCCAAGAAGCTTTCAACACCACTTAGAATGCAAAAAATAATATAAAGCCGTCATAATGTCAAGGCGAGGTAAAATATTTTCTTTACAAAGAGGTGACAAATTATATTTTACTAATACTTGAAATTAGATCTCAAAAATATTCTATTTCGTAATGTATTGATGCGGTCTTCACTTCGTGGAACCGTCTTATATTATCCATGGTGAACAATTGAACGAAATATCCAGGTTTGCACAAAAGTAAAAAACTTGAATTTTGAAAAGTTGAAACTTCTTTTGTGGAAACCTGAATTTTTCGTTTTCTTCTCCGTGTTGATTTCATTGCATTATAACTGAAAATGAGCCTCAAAATATTCAGACATTAGATACAAATATTATTCTTATAGTATAGTTATTCCTATAAATATCACTTCGAAAAGGGCAAAACTATTCCAAAATCTAAAACCAACTCCCAAGAATTTCACTTTCATCCATATCCGGACCAAAAATTGTACAAGGATAAAGAGTACTAATAGTCACCCCATAAAATTTCCCTTTTTTAATTCATTAACTTATATATATTTTTATAATCAGCAGAGCCTTCAGTTTATACCGAAAAAAAAAACTTAATTGAATTAACCCCGATTAAAGAAAATATAAGTACTTAAAAAGATTCATTGGTTTTACTTACTACCATACGAATATAAATCCTTTGCTTTTCTCACTATTAATTACGTTGTTACTATCACTTTACGAGACAAAAGGGAAATTTGTGGAAAACTCAACTAAAGCTGGTCAAGCAATCATTTTTCCCCTACCACAATATTAGGATACATCTGTTGAAGAATGAGCGATTAAATATAATAATACTAAATTAAATCTAAAATGTGGGACAAAGTATGATTCCAAAACATTGAATCGACATTAGATAAGTTTAACGTCAAAGGAAAATAACAACGATTTCAAACTAACATTTCCCAGAGTTCAAATTTCGTCAAGGACTTCAGACATCATACCTCAGACCGGATGCCATAAAGTCGGGATACCAGACATTTCCGCCTCCGAGTTAATATGAATGTCATACGCCGAAATAATAATAAGGGAATATAGTCAAGGGATAAATGTCAACAGGATACAAGAATCTATCGGAAAATGATCAGAAAACATAAAAAACGGACTTCCTTCCTGAATCGACGATCATGAGGCGATTTCCCGGAAATTGTCGATCGGATTGAACTGTTAGCGCGCCGCAAAGACGTTGACGCACTCCAGAGAAAGAGAGAACGACTCCACGAAGAGATATGCACAGGAAACTCCCAGCGATCACGTCCCCGCAATAATTCCCAAGATTTATACGCCCAGACCGAACATTTGACTGCAATAAAAAGAAAGTGCTAAGTAATCCAGCGCTTAACGCGGTGCCTAAAGCGCAGAGCCCACCATTAAAAGTTAGACAAGCGCGTGATAGTCCCTTACACCCGAGAAATAAACTATGCGTTCCGTGTCGGTTGAATATTAAGTAAAACATTATTAATTTACTTATTAAATTTAATGAATGCAGCGGAAATAACAAGACTGATGATGCAGCCACATTTAAAAACCATGGTCGCTGTGTGAATGTCAATTATTCTGTGGTTAAGTGAAAAGCTTTCAACAAAGAGTTTCGTTTAACGAGACTACTCTTAACTTCATTCCAGTATACAATTCCAACATTACGACCATGTCAAAATAAAGAGATTAGTGAAATACCCTAGATTATTAACGTGGAAGAGGTTATTTCTAATTAGGAAAGTTACAAATTATTCGTAAAAGAGGCAAACCAGAGGGAAAAAATGGGATTGGATGTACATATTCCATATATCACCATAAAAAACCCCTTTCATTTCAATGATAGCGTCTGCATTTAAGCTTATTTCTGATTATAAGTTTTAATGAATAGCTTGGTTGGCTGTAGATTAATTAATTATTTCCAACATAGCTACCTTCACCCAGATGAAGCGATGTCGTTTATTCAGCCAATGAGATAATGAATAGCATAATCGCTGACCCAAAAATATTCCGCTTTATGAAATGTCCAAAAGACCTATTTTAATATTACAGAAATGAAATAATACGGTTGACTTCATGGTCTACGATGAGTTAAACTCCAACAATTGTTTCTGAAATTATGGAAATTTTTTTTACCCAACCATCGGAAACTGTATAGCGTGTACGAAGGGTGGTGTGTATTCCGGGGGCAAAACAACTTTCTTAGCAATTCATATCCTCATTATTGCATAATACATTCACAGATAACGTTTTGATTAGCATTTGAACTTTAATTTGCACTAGGAGTTTAAAAACGGATAAAAGTAGAGAATAAAGATATAAACGCAAGGATTTTGCCTTCTCCATTTTCCATGAACACTATGGTCAATCTACTACAATAATGATCATTTTACTATAATTCAAATGCTAATTTTGCTATTATCTTTAAATCTTATTAATATTCTTAAAATTTATAGATTGAAGTTACCTATTGTAGAAATTTTAAATAACTATGCGCCTAAAGTATTTGCCATTCAGTAATTTTGTTTTACTGCTTCACAATGTTGTTTTATTCTACTTCTTATCTCAGATAATTCAATACATGTGTTTCCAATCTTGTACTTTACGCTGGTTCCTGACAGTATCTATCTTCAACATTGAAACCTGAATGCCTTGCGTTACTCATAAATATCTTTAGTTGTCATTTCACAGTCCGTTGCTTTGATTTATTTATATTTATTGTTCATTCCATTATTTATGTATTTATTTATTTAAACGCTGCAAGTTGGTATTAATACCAGGTAGCAACGGTTGAGGGGGATATAACAATACAATCTGTCCGGTATTCGTCCAAGAATGGGAGGGAAACCTCTCCAAAAACCTCCCATGGACAGTTCACATCTTAACAGTAGCACTAGGCCCAATAAGTAATAATAAAATAATAATAATAATAAAACGGCTTTATTCGGGCGAGATTGAGACTAAAAGTCTCCTCTTCCATCTAACCCCAAGTACAATATGTCAAACGAGTAGGCAATATTTGGTGCAGAAGAACATTTTGATATTATTCGTACACAATTGTTTACGGTGACGTAATCCCAAATACGTTAAAATGCGTCGTATTCCACTTATGTTATTAAGTTCATAAAAGTTATTGATATTGTTACATTACCGTTTACACTCCTGATTTTGGTTCGTATGATTATGATCATTCTCTAAAAAGTTGCGTTGTGTTAAAAATGATATATTTGGAAACTCGAGTACCGAGGTATTTTTATTATCATTAACATTATGATTACTACGGGAATATTTCGATTTTCCAGGGAGGCGCAACGTCTGGGCGATTGCCCACGATATCCCAGTCGCATCTCCGCGGATATTTAACGATTTCAGCAGACGGCGGTCGTTTTGCTCACCTCCAATCAATATTTTCAATACTCGAAGAGGGATCGATGGGAGTTCGAAATGAGCAAACTCATTAGTTTCTCTTCCGCATTTTAATGAATCATCATCCCTGCGTTAAAAAGCGAATTGTTGACTTTTTCCTCTCATTTCAGCTTAAATATTTGCCGCACCTCATCAAACAATGCGGATGACGCATTTAACAGGAAATGCACACATACAGGCCATGATCGAGAGATTATTTGCGGGAATTCTTTCAGCTTAAATTTGCCTCTTGATGCCACGCGAATGGATATAGAAAGTCAACAGTGCTTCAGAAGTAATCGATAGGCTTCCGTAAAATGAATGAAGATGGGGAAATTATTTTATTCAATGTACTTTATGAAGAATATCACTTGAACCTTGTTTAAAAAGTCTCTCATACATCAGTTGCCCTATATTTTACTATTTTACTAATTCTTGTTAATTGCTTAATAATGTTTTCAAGGCACTCGTGCGACATTTCAAAAACAAATTTTCTATATTATTATGGATAAGATATTGAGGATAATATTACTAAGTATCTCCAACCTTAAATTTTTCTTTCCTTATCAGGAAAAATTGCATCATAACTACAAATATAAATCCAGTAATTCAGCTATTAAGCAAGTTATCGTCTACTGCTACACTAATAAGGTTTATTATTTCCTAGTAAAGATGGTGATGGAATGTAAACCACTAAGTGAGAAAAATTACGAAATATTTTAGCCATACGATTCATAGTTATCGTATGCAATAGGAATGGGAACATATTAGTCCTTAAAAGTGCTCCAACAGCGTCTTCGCCGGGAATTGAACTAGGGACAGCTTTCTCCTAAGACAAACCTACTCGGCTACCTGGGTTTCTCGAAAGCCGAACCTTTAAACATAAATGACTGAACATGGCCAAAAACTTACTATTGGTTTGGCAAACCTACATTTAACAAGGGAACAAACGAGATTTAGATACAACCGAATGTTTCTTTTATTTCAAGGATACTCTGACACTTCCCTTCCTTAATCAAACTCTTCAATTCTTGAACTATCTAAAAGAAATAATATATATATAACTTAATTGATTGTACACTCCTGGCCAAAATGAACGCAGCACCGGCCGTTAGAATCGCAAGGGAGGTGCTGCGTTAATTTTAGCCAGGAGTGTACTAAATAAACTGTAATCATATACACATAGTATTTACGTATTTACCATAATAAATATTCTTCAATATTTAAACGATAATTCGATATCAGATGTGAAACAAGGATCCTGAAACTAATTTCGGAAGAATTGAGCTTTAGTTATTAGCCTAATTCATCGTCTCAAATAAAATAAAATATTTAGTTATATTATTTAAATACAATACTAAAAATGTTACAAAAACCCATATTTGAAACTTTCATACGCAGATGACAGTAACTTATGGAACCAGTGCGACCCTCAAATTCAGGGCATTACGAATAAAAGCGAGCTCCAGCAGATAAATGCGTCATAAGCACGGCTAAACGCGCACGTATGGCTATCCAAGGGAAAAATTAGATCAGTCCTCCTCGGCTCTTCCCCTCCTTGTCACACCGACGCATCTGTCTTCAGGGCTCAATTTACACTGCGCCAGCTTTAGCAGAACGGCGACCAATCACCATCCAAATCAATCGGAAGCCGACTGTCAGATTTCCAGGACTTTCATGCAAAACGGCGACCTCTCTTCTTCTGGCCAAAATCCGGGGGCGCGGTGGCCCTCGTAAAGCCCAGCGTTTAAAGCGATCGCCATATTCGGCTGCAGTTCCGCGCCGCCCGTCAATCAACGTCCATTTTATTCATCGGCGTCCAATTCACGGTGGAGGAAGCGATTTCCCCGTCACGGGAACACTGTTTCGCGCCCTCTTTGAGTGCCCTCTTTCGCCGATGGCGTCGCTTCCGTCGCCCTGCATTTAACTCGTTACACGCAGAAACTGGGATAATTGCGAATGCGTGGGGATTGATGCGATGAGAAGTATTTGGACAGCGATGGAGGGTGGATTAAAATGATTATTTGGGTACTTCACAACCTGCGGTTCAGTTGGTGTTAGACGCCCTCACGAAGACCAATGTGATGTAGTCAGAACCTAACTCCCAATTTTTTATGAAAGAACACTACTCAAATACCGCTGTAAACTACAATATATGACTTTCTTTATTAAAATAACTGTTGGGTAATACTGCGCTAGCAAGATTTGGAACATGAAAGAAGTCAAAGAAAGGCGGATTCTTTCTTTCTCACTTCAATTGCTACTTTCTCTATTTAAATTGAAATTATTTTTAATATTTAACCAACCATCCAGTTTATTCTTCATTCCTGCTAATTATTTTCCCTAAGGTAGTAATAGGAATGCCTCTCATTAGATATATAAAATTAATATATTTTTCTTTGAGAAGTGTTCTGGCTACATAAAAATTTTGAATTTTAAAATTAGCCTCTGATAACTGAATATACAGTACTTTAGAGATAAGTACTACTTTAACAACAATTCAGTATCCAAATCAATGATACCCCTTGAAAATATCTGTTAGAAGCTATTAATGTATTCACGAGATACTCGGAGAGATTACTTTGGAATAATTACTCCATCAATTGATATTTCGCCGTTTTCAACAATACCCACTCAATTTCTAATTCATTGTTACGGCACAATCTAAATGATTTAACACTATTCACAGTCTATGCTTCTAATAATCAAGAGTATACAATAGAGCTAAATACCTCTGGTTAATTTCTGGTTAAGCGGAGGACTGGAAAGATGAATTCGTCATTATCCAAAATCATAACCACAATCATAACGCGATGAGTTTCTATCATTATATCAGTAATGTAACAGAACGCATGTGTACTAGGATAAACTATTAGTAATTAGGGTAATATCCTTAATTGCTGTAAAGGACACCACAATGAAGTAGAGTTACCAAAGAGGACATCATTAACAAGAAATCGATGCCAATGTATGTAGAGCTCGTTAAGAGTTGCAAGAGTTTCAGAGATGATTATGTATGTAAGTAAATATTACGGATTTTTATTATTAAATTTATAATTTATAATTTTTCACGCTTCCAAGATACATTGGCATATTTCAATGAGACGATTGAAGGAAAGGTGCTTTTCTTAGCATGAGGAAGCGTGCGCCTTGAAATTCAGAGATAAACGGAAGTGAAAAATAAGACGTGAAAGAGACTTGAACCCAGGTCTCCAGGCTATCTAAACCATTAAACTACCATACCCCGTAATTGGAAATGCCAGCCGAAAAGTGGCAGAGTTCGAGTCAGCCATTCTTTTATTGTTTACCTCTGTTTATCTTTGAGACATTTGATATTTCATGGAGCGATTAAGAATACCTTTGGAAACATCTGCTTGTAGCTATAAATGCTTTAATGGAAATCGAAAATATAACTTTATTGACCGGAGAGTCAATGTAAGTAAGTTGGATGTAACCCGAATCAAGCGAGTTTAAGAGAAGGAAGTTGTCTTTCCGTTCACTTTGATCAGGGAAGCCGAAGTTGAGGATCCGAGCTCTGATTCATCAATTCATTCACTGTGCATGAAACGCTCGCGAGTTTTTCCAACACTGAACGCATCGATGCAATAAAGATGGCTCCGACGCGCTCCACTTCAGCTCCCGTCTCCATCGCGACAAAAACAAAAGAAGGCATTTATTCGGACCACTCTCAGCAATTTATGCTTTACTCGTCGCCTTAAGCCTTCCAAGGCGAGATAACGGAATTAAAATGCAGCGAATGGGAGGATAAGAATTACTTGGTCACGGAATACTCATTCTTTATTTCTCGGGGAACACCAGCAGCAACTCTTAATGTCCGAGTTATCTTACACGTGCTATGCGAGGAATTAATACCCATTTGCATAGAGCACGAGGGACATGACGTGCGGGAGAAATCCCAGGTTTTATCAATGGCGCAGAAGCCCCAAAGCTTTTCTTCCCCATAATTACGAGGTTGGATTCCATTCTCAAGGAGCTGAATTTAAAGCGGATGCACCAAGATGCTATTTTCGCGAAATATGCAGTAAAAACTTTCTGCCTATAAAGTATTCAAAGTGAAGAGGAACTCCACCCAGTGTAAAATAAGCCACCTAGAGCTAGTAAATGGGAGTGAGTCTTATGTTGATGATGAGGAGTGAGTTAGTTTCGTCTTGCATACCTCATCAAGTATACCCAGAGAGTTTTAAGCGGAATATGTCCACGTGAGTGAGGCACAATGACTCAGCTAGTAATGTGTATTTTTTTAGCATTTACTTAAGAGAAACGTCATTCAGTGCCAGTATTTAGCATAACATATACCTCAGAAGGTGTAATGTAGTCAGCTGCGAAAAGACAAAGACAAAGGTGGATGAAAATAATTCTTTTCTCTATTCTCAACCTAAAAGCAAATGAAATCTATTCTATCTATTACGATACGGTAACAGGAGCCAGTACACAGTTTATGGAAGAAATTTCATACTAGTTTGCTCGTTATACCCGATACAGCAACACAATCGAAAATCGTGCAAAACTATAGCGGTACAGCGAAGAGAAAAATGAAATCAGAATAAGAAATGAATAAGGCACTTCGTAATTTCCGCACTGTGTTATTTATTTAAAAACGACCGGTTTCGGCTAACGCCATCCTCAGGTGTTAGGTCGGTCTTATTTAAATAAATAACAAGGTGTGGAAATTACGAAGTGCCTTATTCATTTCTTATTATGGCTTTCCACGAAGTCCGGCCTAATACTATAGAATTTATAAGAAATCAGAAGTAAGGAATAAAAATCTCAATGCAGTAACCGAATGTAGTAAAAGTAATGATACACGATTTCAAATAGAGCTATACGAGATCCTGCGGATAAAACCTACAACTGCGAATTGGGGAAGGTACAGCCCTAATCGATTCATTCGGTCAAAAATATAACGAAAGAAAGGTAAGCGTAACAAAAATACTTCCTGACTTAGGTTCCTAATCCTAGATACTGAAGAGATTAGAAGCAAGGATGTTCTATAATTGCCTACGTGAATATATAAATAATAATACAGTATAATAAAATAATAATACAATATCTAAACCTTAAAATTTACCTTTTTCAATGTTTTCTGGAGCTTTATAAGTTTTTAATTGACCCAATGGAGAAGTTCCAAAATGTAACGCCGCAGTATGTTACGTTTTAATTCAGAATAAACAGATGAGAGATCTCGAAATAATGTTTTAAAAAATTAATATTTAAATGATACCTTATACGTATGTTATAATCAATGGTTTGGTTCTCAGAAATATTCCAGTTTTTTTGCCTTATGCCGAAAATTTCCTATTGTACGAAAAACAACGCGCGGGTTTTCATGTCAAGATTTTATTCTCGATTTAATGAAGTTTAACCTACGTTAGTGGAAGTGATTTCATGTGGCATAGCTTTAGTTATTTTTTAGTTTTGCAGTATTATTTTTAGTTCTTCCCCTGCCATATCGTCATGGTGTAAAATTTGATGTTCAGGGTTGAATTTTTTAAGATGGAGATAGGCGACAGTTCCTTGTTTCCCCTAGCACAATTTCACGATTCAGAGATACCGACTGGCGAAAGGAGATATTTTCGAATCAGATAAGAAAACTCTCCGAAATGCAAACTCAAAATTCCTCCCGAATCCGCAGTTTCTCTTTAAAGAGAAAGTGAGAGCGATAAACGAGTCACGGATATTACGCAAATGATCCTGATTTCGCGAGCCTCCGAAAATATCGTAAAATTATTTACCGCCGCATTTTTTCGATAACTAAATATTCCTTTCGCCGTTACTTATACTTCCATGGCTGAGAAGCAGACGGTGAGAGGGAAAGACGAAATAAAAGCGGAGCTTGGAGAAGACTCCGCAAACAGAGAGCGGCGCTGGCATCGACTTATCCATTTGCATGAATCCGCAGCGTAGTCCTCTGTTGCTCTAAGCATCCCATTAAATTTTGACTCGCTTCCACAATACATGCTTAATTTCCAAGATTTTCGCAGACACAGGAGTTTGAAATATGACGCATCGCGAGATGCGAAAAAGTCACGGAAACGTGGGTACGTGATGTATTCAAAGCGATCCCTAAGTAGTCCAGTAGCGGCAGCGGAATTTTTAAACCGACTCGAATGACACATGGCGAAATCCCTACGGATGACAGTTGGCGCAACACGAGTGAGATAAAGAAGTTTATGTACGCTACGGACGATTCTAATTAAAGTTAGGATAGGCAAGAAGAAATAATTGAGCAAATAGAAATAATAGAGCAAGCTGGAAGATGATTTAGAAATAATTTAACGAAGAAAAATTTATGTTATTTTACGAATTTATGTTATCCTTTTGAATCTACTAAAATATTCGTTGATGGAAATGAAGAACTAATTGCGAGACTTTAATCGACGAAGATTTTTAATTGTTCCGAAATTTCTGTAATCATAGTTGGCATACACAAAGACGTTCATACAGCGGCTAGCTGCACGCATGCGTTTTATGACAGCTCGCGAAGTTTATAATAGTTCCGGAAATAATTCCATAAATTCCATTATATAAGGAATTTCATAATATTTTCGATTTTCCTAACTGCAAATTTAAATAACGAAAATAGTTTTCACAGTTCATTCCTAGTTGAAATGTTCCATTCACAGGGTTTGTTTGGTAAATTATCCCTAATGTTTTTCACTTTAACTCTTACGCCCGTTTTTAGACCTCATTATATTTTGGCGTCCATGCTTCAATGCATTACTTTAGATATGTTATGAGCAATAGCTCAAACTTTAATATTAGTTTACAATTAAATTGGAAGTCAACTTCGTGCAGACAGAAAAAATAAACTCCATTTTGTGGAAAGAGAGAATTCAAATGTTCTGATTTAAAATAGAAAGCACTTGAAATTGGAAAAAATATTCTGCAGTTAAATGCTAAATTAAAGAGATTAAAGCAAAACTAAGTTTTAAGGTCAAAGCTCAATACGAACGGGAAATTTAAATTTTGAAAAGATCATACTTAGAAAAAAAAAGATTGCGACGCAATATAAACTAATACCTTTACTTGGTACACGTGGGAAAATATCTAGACTTGGTATGTCTACACTCAAAGAAATTTTCTGGACAACACGCGACTACAGATATTTTACATCTGACATACATATGATGTAGTCATAGTCAAACTCAATAAAAAAGTGTAAGTTAAAGTTAAAGCAGAGTGAAATTAAAAATTAAAATCCGAGGAGATTATTTTTAAATCTGAGCTACTTTGGACGACGCTGGCACCAAATTTAATTATTAAACCCTCAAGCCCGCTCTCCGCGAGAGCTCAAGAGACGAACGTAGGATGAAATGTAAATAGTTTCCACGAAGAATCGCGGTTTGCCCGCAACTCCGCACCCGGATGCCGAACCTTCCCAACGCTCCTGAAAGTAGTTTAGCTTTAATACGACACCACCGACTTACGCCAGGGACGACTATTTTTAGTGGATGCACGGAACGCGAAGTGGCGGTTATGCCATATTTGAATGAGGCCGTTAATGCGGCTGTCCGAGATGCGCTAAGTCAGTTTCGACAAAGCGAAACTGACTTTAATGCACGGTGTGGATTAGGAGGAAAACCCCGGGGAAGCTGCGAGTGAAAGTGCGAGATGGAACCCACTTTCGCCGAATGGATTATTCACCCACGCGAGTGATAACTGATAAAAAAGCCATGAATGTAAATCACGGATGGGCCTCATAGAGAGAGGGTGCGCGTGGATTTATTCCCATCGGAAAATACAATTAAATTCCAATGAAACAACGAAGGTCTCCGTGGTTAAAGGAGAAAGTGAGACTTGACGTGCACATTAAAGCCTTATTTATTGAAAGGCAAAATTAAGTGGCCACGCCTTTGCTCACATATTAGATTTTGGTAGTAGCAGTAATTTTGTTAAAAGTATGTCGACAGCTTATTCCATTTCTCACATGTGCTAACACCGGGAATCTAACCCTGGACCCTTTACCAGAGGTGGAAGAGCTACCCACTTGGCTATTCGGGAGCTTCATGTCTGATGTGATCAAAAGGTCAAAGGATATACATTATAAAAGGGAGCTGAACTACGTTAACGTCAGAATGATTCAGAAATACTTAATTCTTTGAATGAATCCTTCGTAACTTATTTCCGAAAATGTTGTATTTATGCGTCCTCCCTATTAATTAGGTCATTTAGAGGCTGCGAGGAAGATCAGGGAAATGTATGCTACAACGAGTCGCTTTAAAAATTATTTTTTTCCGCTAACGATCCGCGTAAGTAATCGACTAGGGAAGTAGAGTCATGCAATCCCTACAACACGCTAAAAGTCGACTGGCAGAATATATAGATTTAGATGAATGTACATTGTACATGCACTCAAATTACAACTGCAAGTAACTAGTTTCGCGTGTTTTCTAACCTATACGATTTTATCTCATATTAATCTTAGTAATTATCTGATATCTCGAAATGATGTGATTTAAATTCACCTTAAAAATCACATTCTATTTTTAAAATCTCGGAAAGTACACCACGGAGCTCGGTCTTGGGCATCAAACTTAAGAAATTTGTCTTACTGAAGCGTTAATTGGAGGAAGAAATTAAAAAATCTATCACTATTCATCAAAATAGTAGATTATTATCTATTTATGTTATTTATATTCTTTTTCATTGACAAATAAAATACATTTAAATTATATTTATTCATAGAATCAAACAAATCAAGAGACAAACATCCAAAATAAAAATGTGGTATATTAGCAGTTGAACCCTGCTTTACAAAAGTTTTCAACATATTGGTATCATGATCAGCCGTACGAGTATACCTTATTCTTGGGCGGTTAATAAAGGCGCCTTACTTCAGAATGCTATAAAACACATTCGGCTTTGAAATATTTTACAGTATCGTCCTCCAAAGTCTTGGAGACTTAATTCTGACTCGCGAACAATCTGACACCCGAAAGGAATTGGGTTCCTTTCCGAAAATCGAACACAGAATTCGATATCCAAAACCGAACAAGATTGCCACAGAATGCAAATCAAACCTAGTTTTTTTAACAGAATTATCTCGCGAGCCGATGAAAAATATTCCGTGACGTCAATGGATTTCGTGCATTTGAAATCGGGCAACTTTTTGAAGGCAAGGAAAACGGTAGGCGATGAATTTCGTACGGTTCGACCCGATTGAAGCGCATTGAGCAAGATCTCTCGGTATGTTTGCCGTTCGATTAGCAGCAACGCTACGGTCATTTGCATAATTGAAGCCATATAGTTGACCGTGAGATACGGCTGATTTGGGCCAGCAGCTGGACGGAATAGAGCAGTTTCCACTGAGGCTCACACCGCCGCTGCGGAATTCACTAGGCCAACGATTCTTCCGCAAGCGGAGTTTTGCCGTATATGATGCCATGACAGAAAGCCACAAAACCCTACTCGTTTCCCGAAGAAATTTAGATTAATTCAAAACGGTAGTACCTAAAATTAGGATTCGAGTTTCCTCACCTACTTTATCTATATTAATGAAACTTACAAAAGTAAAAAACACTCACACTTGTACGAATTCTACAAATTTATTTATGAGTGTTTTTTACTTTTGTAAGTTTAAAATGAAGTTCCACCAAATAACACTGGAGTTGATTTCTTTTATATTAATGAACATTAGTAAAACTGAAAATCTAACCTTAGGTTAACGAATAATATAACAAATATAGTTAACGGTTAAAATTGAAGATGGTGACACTTAGACTTCAATTATTTTATTAATTACAATAAATTATAATTCATATTAAAATTTATTATAAAAACAGTAATTTTAGAAAAGACAAGATCTGGTGACGAAAAGTAGATGTCTCAAAATTTTAAATTCAGTAAAACTTATTGATACTCGTGATTTATCTCAGAATATGCCGGATAAAACTGCGTTTCCGTAATAGTGGAGGCAGAATAGGTTCAACTTATCCTTTTTGGTTTATCAAGCTGAAAATTGGTGGAGATGTTCTTTGAACAGCCAAAAGCAAAATCCCAAAAATCCCAAAAAATCCCAATTGGGCAACATGCCTAAATATTTAAACAAAAGTCGCCATCTTGGATTTTCGACCTTGCATCATATTGAACGGTATATCTCCGTATCTAATAGTGATAAAGACACACGGTTTGATTTAAACTACTTAATAAAGTGTAAACTAGACCCGTGGTATTTTAAATTGAAAGAAAAATGAGTAAACATAAAGCTACACACGAAAAACAACTCGTCTTAGGGTAGCTTTAACGGGAAAATCTGCGTTAAATGTCCATTTTCGACCTTTTATTATCATTAAATCAAAAAATATATGGAAATAAAAGTTGTAGAAAACATCAAAAGGCTTCAGAATGTTATATTATCATCTCCGTAGTACAAAAATTGTAGCTTCTACGAAGCGCCAAACACGTTCGCACACTCAGTAGATGACCACTAACGCGGAGCGCCTATGTGCGAGTATCCATCAAAACACCGATTATAATGCCGGAAAGTATATTCTTATTCCTATATTCCTTATATCCTTATGTTATATTATATGCTATTGAATTGCTATGACTATAATATAACTATTCAAAGAATTAACCAAATATTTTCCCAAATGGAAAACTAACGGAAATGATTTATAAAAATAAGGCAATAATATAAAAGGATAAAAAATTACAAGCTAACGACTATAAAGTGGAAATATAACCGGAAGAATTAATATTATCGAAGGAAAATAATACAAAACCTTTCTAAACACTAACAACAATAAACCAACATAAGAATAGAAATAAAAAACATTATGTCGAAAATACTACTTGAGTTTTAATACACGATCGGTTTCAGAAAATTCTGTCCATCATCAGGTAAAGAGACCACAACTCCAGTGAATATATACAAAACAATGGCCAATGAGCAAGCAAGGTCTGAGAGGGGAGGAAGGGTTAAGGATATTAGGTGAGGGAAGCAGCGGAAGGAGGCAAACAGTTGATAAAAGTAGGGAGTGGTTAGGAAAGAGGTGAATGTTAGTTAGCGTATAATTATGATATAAAATTTCTAATTCCTCCGGGTAGTTTAGCTTATTTCCTTGAGAATGGCTATGGAGGAGGGTGTTGGTAAAGTCTGAATGGTGTTTATTGTCGAGTAAATGTTTAGCGAGATGTGAGGCACTGGAACCATTGAGGAAAGACTGTTTATGCTCTTTTGTTCGAATGTGTAAATTTCTACTGGTTTGGCCTATGTATATTGCATTACAGTCTTTACAATTTAATTTATATATACCAGATTTGCGTGTTTTATCGAATTTATCTTTATTGTTTAAAATAGTTTTTCCTATGTTCTGCGTTGTATAGAAAGCGGGTCTGATGTTAGAGCATTTAAGAAATTGGCAAGATGATAACTGATGTGGCCGAGGAAAGATAATTTCCCCCAACGTTGTACTTCCGTGAAAATGGAGCAATCGGGATATATCCTGAAAATGTTTTGTTTTCTTTGTCCATGTGAAAGTATGATATCTATAAGTTTTTCGGAATAACCATTGGAGAGAGCCATGCATTTTATGGTTTTTAGTTCCCGAGAAACGTTTGATGGAGAGAGGGGGATATTTAAGAGGCGATGAATAAAACTATGAAAAGCAGCGTGTTTATATGTGACTGGATGATTAGAGGTTGCATGAATTGTGTGGTTCGTATAAGTCGGTTTTCGATAGATAGAAAATTCAATTGAATCTGCATTCTTTGAGAGAGTTAAGTCTAGGAAGTTCAAATTGTTGTTATTCTCTATTTCCAAAGAAAATCTGATTTTACTGTGTTGTTGGTTTAGGTGTGACAGCTATTCAACTGTCTGTGGGATCCATTCCAAATACAAAGGACATCGTCAATATATCTCAATAATCTCAACCACAAGAAAACGGGTTTTCGTCATTCTGGGAATTTGTAAATAAATTATTCTCAAAATTATCTAAAAATATTTCGGCTAAAATTGGCGAGAGGGGAGATCCCATCGCTAGACCATCAGGTTGATTAAAAAAAGATTTTTCAAACAAAACTAATTCTGCGAAATACATAAATCTGTCAACAGTAAAATATCGTGAACAACATTTCTGTCCAAGTTTTTGTCGTACAATAATTTTTCCAACAGCAACAACACCTCTTTCCTAGCGATTTTTGTAAATATGTTATTAAAATCAAAAAAAAAATTTTTTAGTTTGTATATAATTTCAAATTTTTTAGTCTATTAGCAAGGTCGATGGAGTTTCGGATACCATATCTAGGTGAAAACAGGGTTAAGTTTTAAATAAGTTCATTCACTATAGAGGCCAGTTCGTGGGTTGGGGAGGAAACACATGAAATAACTGGGCGGATGGGGATATCAAGTTTATGTAACTTTAAGAGAGCGTATAATCGTGGAGGAAGAGGATTTGGATTAATTATTTTATAATAATCCTTGGGTTTTAGCACAGTTGTACACTTTTTCACTATTTCTTTCACTTTTTTATTTAATTCGTTGGTAGGGTCGTTGATTTTCAATATATGGTTGTCTTCTATGAAGGTTTGTACTTTTTGAGTGTAATTACTTTTGTCTATTATGACAATGCACTTTCCTTAGTCGGCTTTGGAAATAACGAGATTTTCACGTTCCACAGTATTCATGATGCTAAGTAAGGTTTTCTGGGAAGTAAGTTTACGGGGAAGTAAGAAGGCAACACTAGATTTTTCAGATTTTAAGTGATGGTATGGGTGAAGTTATGTTTTAAGGAACGATCATTCCCTTGATGGTTGAAAATATATTCACAATCAGCTATCAGATTCTTAAAATCGTTACCGTTATAATGGCTAGAATTAAAATTCAGGCCTTTTGATAGGAAGTTGACTTCGTTATCAGAAAAGTTAACGTAGGATAGGTTTTTCACTCACTGGTAAAATACATGCTCTATGGGAGGGAGTTTTGAGGAAAATCGGCGGCAGGTGGAATCATCCTGCGTAATTACTTCTGGGAAAATCTGTTGAGTTTATCGCGGAGGGTATCTAACTTCTTAAAACAGATCTCACTGGCAAATGTTCTCACCTTATCATCAAAGCAAGCCCATTCAATGGGATAAAGGGATT
Source organism: Sympetrum striolatum (assembly GCA_947579665.1). Taxonomy (NCBI): domain Eukaryota; kingdom Metazoa; phylum Arthropoda; class Insecta; order Odonata; family Libellulidae; genus Sympetrum; species Sympetrum striolatum. Next base: position 60,645,865 of record OX388351.1, read on the forward strand.
CCAAAGGAATTCTACGCAGGATGATTCCATTTTTGGAATCTAGAACTCGTTCAGACCGGAAAATGACTGCTGCGCAGCTTTTAGTTTCATTATTTGGCATTTATTCGTTTTTTTAAGTTCCTAGAGTGAGTTTGTGCGTAGTTCTTAGCGTTCCTTTAAGTTTTGAATGCCTAGTGCAGGCTTGGGTTTGTGACATGTAAGTGCTGTGTTACTGTATGTTTCTTTGTGGTGTGGGTGCCATTCACGTATAAGCATGGCTACTTCAGTGGAGGTTGTGTGCTCTATTTGCAAAAGCGTGGTTTTGGACAATGAAGAAACGGCTGTGGTAACGATCCGGTCTTTGATTTTGGTATGGTTCGGATCCGAACGATTTAGATGAAATGAATGAGGAAGAAGAAGACGACATTACTCCGCATTTTGATATCTTACCTCATTCAAATTGAAAACTCGCCCGAGGATGCAAACATCAAGAAAAACATTCGTCCAAATTAATGGGGTATCTTTCCTTTTATTAAATTTTATCTTACTAAGTTATAATTATTAAACGTTTAAATATTTTATTAGTAAAATTATTTACTTGTAGGAATAAGAATATACTTTCCGGCATTATAATCGGTGTTTTGATGGATACTCGCACATAGGCGCTCCGCGTTAGTGGTCATCTACTGAGTGTGCGAACGTGTTTGGCGCTTCGTAGAAGCTACAATTTTTGTACTACGGAGATGATAATATAACATTCTGAAGCCTTTTGATGTTTTCTACAACTTTTATTTCCATATATTTTTTGATTTAATGATAATAAAAGGTCGAAAATGGACATTTAACGCAGATTTTCCCGTTAAAGCTACCCTAAGACGAGTTGTTTTTCGTGTGTAGCTTTATGTTTACTCATTTTTCTTTCAATTTAAAATACCACGGGTCTAGTTTACACTTTATTAAGTAGTTTAAATCAAACCGTGTGTCTTTAGCACCATTAGATACGGAGATTTACCGTTCAATATGATGCAAGGTCGAAAATCCAAGATGGCGACTTTTGTTTAAATATTTAGGCATGTTGCCCAATTGGGATTTTTTGGGATTTTTGGGATTTTGCTTTTGGCTGTTCAAAGAACATCTCCACCAATTTTCAGCTTGATAAACCAAAAAGGATAAGTTGAGCCTTTTCTTGCCTAAAATGCCTCCACTATAAAAGTAGACTGCGAGTTTTTAAGAAGACGCAGTACTTAAAAAAAAAGCATTTCCGTAAAAGTTGAGAACATTAATGATTTAGTAAGAGCACGCCATATCTTGAAATATTTTCAATTTCATAAGTATCGTTAATATTCTTGAACTTTATGGATAGGTTATTTTGAAAATATTGAACTTCTATCCTAACTATATCACTGCTCCAACGTTTATCCTAAAGAAGCATAGACACCGTTGCGGATATCACATTATTCTATACATTTCTTTATAAAAATATTCATCAGAAAAGAGATAAAACAGGAGTAGATTTGAATTGGTATGCTCTACTAACTACGACACTTGACTCTTATGAGCTAAAATACAATTCCACAAACGCTAGGAAAGTGCAATTTTCCTAAACATACACGTTTTATAAATATTTCGATTCCGTAAATCCCTTCAAAATATAGCTCATTCTCTCTTACCATGATAATACAACCTCGAAATCAATACTCACTACAGACGGAACATGAAATATGGATTTCTACGCTACTTCTTTGAGGTTTAGAAGATTTGAAAGCATCCGGAATGAGCATTAGCTTTGCCGGAGTATTTTTCTTTCTCTGAGGTCCGCGAGCACTCTCCAGCAAGAAAAGTTTCGCCACGAAGTCCCGGCCGCTTTCACGAATATTTTTGCAGTATGTTATCTCAGAGTCCCGGGCTCAAACCTCGCATCATAATGCCTTCTCATTGCCGTTCTCGAAGTTTCGCTTTCCTCGTACTTCAGCTTTTAGTGTACATCCTCCGAAATTTTCGATTCCGTCTTTATGCATCAACCTACATAAAACAAGGAAGAATAATCGCATTCACGGCCATCTTCAGATGAATTTAATTCTCTCAAAGAGTCACGTAACGCTCTAACGTTCGAAAAAAGTTCCTCCAACCATATATTGATAAATTGAATACCTTTCATTTGTATATTGGAGGAGGATGGAGAAAATATATTTTTCGGTTAATGGTTGTTATCTGGGGGTTATACCGTTATTTTTTTCTGATAGAAATTCGGATGGTCTCCATCCTAATCCGGACCCTTAGATTTTTGATAGAAATCCTTCCCCCCAACCCAACCCATCCCCGGGGCAACGTTGCCGTGTGTGAACGGGTAATTTCTTGCAAAATCACGAAAAATCTTAATTTTCATCGTAGAACGTCGATCAAAAGACGCTTGTATATCTCTTTGGACTAGTGAGACGACGAATATAATAAATTTTTGCTCATTTGAATTGTTTATAACTTTTTCAATCGTATTCCACGCGGTCAGTTATTTTAAGATCCCCCTGCTGTGGCGGCCGGGCGCTCCTCAGCTGCGAAGGTGAGATAAATGTCCGGATTAGGACGGCGACCCTCCAAATTTCTACCTGAAGAAAGTAACGGTGAAACCCCCAGATAACAACCATTAACCTATTTTTCTAAAAATTTCCTTCGGTCTTCTTCTTGGCTATGAAGAAAGCAAAGCTATGTGTATGAGTGATGTAGAATAATTGCACCGATGAAGGTCTCTCCTTATGAATTTCTAACAAGTGTTACTCGTAGAGTCGTTATGCTTCACCTACTTGGACTTGTACCGGCTTACTGCATTCAGTGAGGAAGGCAAGGGCAAACTACCTCACTCCTTACTTCCCCTGTAAGCCTCATTCCCATTTACCAACTCGAAATGATAGCAGAAAGAATGAATTTTCAACCGGTTTCGGGTTGAATAATTTAAAGACGTAAACAAAATAAAAAATGAGAGAAAAACAGAAGCATCTACCTTAGGTATTCTTCAGAGCCTGCTTTATCCTAAAGTTGTTGTTTACAGAAATGCTGTTCATTAATCTCCGATAAATTAGGCTGTCAGTATAAATTTGTAAGACTGTTAATAATGTATGCTATGCTGTTTATAAAGGCAAGCATGAAATGAGAAAACTATGCTTTAAAAACAGAAGAAAAGCGAAATAGCCGCGAAGCAGCGCAACGAAAAAAATCCCCCCGTTAAAATTTGGAAACTAACTTTTTGAAACTCCACTACTAGAATGAAAAATGTTCGGAGTGCGAAAACTTCTTCTTTTAAAACGAAGAGTCACTTAATCAATGAGGCGCTTCGAGGAAATTATTTAAGCTCTAATTAATCTCAAGAGACCGATGAAAACTGGGAAGGCCGACTCTTGCGATAAGGAAAAAAACACCGTGTCTAAAAGGTCAATCACGGACGTTGCTCACCTTATTTTCTTTTCAACTGCTAGCAATGTTGCATAAATAAATGAAGACCAATAAGTCTGATACTAAGTATTTTGGAGGCTCTAGAATAAATTCTTTAATTTCAAAAGGCTTAAGTGCGATCTAGTGGAATACTTCTATTAGAACTAAAATCCGAATAAAAGACTATTAGAGTAGAATAAATAAACTCACGAAGAAAAGTAGGCGATAATAAATCAGAACTAAGTTAATTTCGAACTTTCTTCTTTCTTGATAGTTTCGAGTGATTGAAATGAATATTTTGTTACATAAAAGTTAATTCAAATCATCGAGCAAGTACTCACCGAAAATATTCCGCGGCTACTGACAGGAAGTCAGGTGGAATTCATCTGAAAAATAAGAATAAAACAATTAAAAATCTGTAAATGTATTAAGACATTTTTTAGCATTAATTACTCTGATATGATACTAAAAAAGTTGGTAAGTGAATTAACACCAACCAAAACTTATGATTTAAAAATGATGCAAAGAGTTTTAATTTATAATCAAAATTCTTTGATCACCCAGATGTGGTAACCCTACCTGTACATCGAAATGAACATAAATTATAAAATAACAGCATGGTTATTTTTTATATTTGTAATTTTTTCCACGTGCCATAAACTCAACTAAATCTTTTTTCAATTCAGGCATTCAAAATCCTTCAATTATAGCAATAGAACTATTTTATGTAATTCGTTTCATAAATATTAAAAATATACAAGCTGTAAATATATCTAAGGTACACGGAAAATAAAATTTAGAAAATAATTTAATTATAAATAAAAAATAATGCATGTAAGTTATACATGTATTTTATAATACATTTCAGTACATTCTTATGATTTATATTACTTTTCATCGTGTCACGATTAATTTCGCAACGTTATGGTTGAACGATCTCAAATTCTTGACCGATTTATTTCCCTCTTCCTAAATATTATATTATAAATTCTTAAAGTAACTGGACTTTTCGGAAATGATTTTTCTAAAGAATAAAAGAGAAGCGGTCCTCCGCAATCGCATCAAACTCGCCCATTGTTATATTTCTACATTACTCTGAAGACCATTTCATCAAGTTTCCGCTCCTCAAGAACGGCAGCACTCCTGCCGGGGCAACAGACCAAAACGAAACAGTCTACTGCGTGAATTAAACTTCCGAAGAACTTCCAAGCAAAGTTCAAGGCTGATATCGAAGTACAAAATCCCCGCAAATACAACACGAAAAGTCTCTGATAAAAATAACAGAATGCAAAATTGTTTCCATGTCCACGCAAAGATGCTGAGCTCCTCATCTGGATAGCACACGGCATTATCCAAAGTAGACTTGATCTCGGATAAAGCCGAGCACAAATCAAACGTGTATCTTTCCGCATTTCGGAAAAATAGCTTTGTGCGAAAATAGGAAAATTCGCGAGAAAAAGTAAATGATTAAATTCCACAAAGCTATTCTCGGATAGAAAGAGAAAAATGTGTCACACAGAATTCATCTCACGAATATTCTGGCGAGATTTCCTCTGTATTCTTCCGCGGATAAATAAGCTGCAGCGGGGATTTGGAGGGATACATCGAGATAAAACCGGCGGCGTAATATTGAATTTCCCTAAAGGACGAGAGCTCTCCTTGAAAACTCCGAAAAATACCAATTCCGTAAATTCGTACGGAAAGAGATGTCCCAAATTTAGGATGCTTGCGTTCGAGCGGGATGGCTAGAAGTTCACAATTTTTCGTGACTTCACAAAGGGACAAAGTAACCGAAAAATCTGCTCCCGGATGCTGGGGGCGTCGTGAAATATGATGAAAAAAGCAGAAGTTTCTCAATCTGTAGAATACGTACGCACAAGATTTATTTTGTTACTCTTACATAGAAATGCAGGCTATAAATTGAAAGGAATCCGTATTTTCTGCAATACTCATGTTAACGACTGGTCTCGTCCTAAAGAACGGCCAAAATCAAGTCAATACAGATCAAAACCGGTGTTTCATAAAAAGATTGCAGAACAGACGTAGTCTAGAAGAGGAGTATTGTAAAAGTACTTCGACATGGAAAACCATTTCGCGCATGGGCTACCACCGGGAATCGAACCCAGGACCCCTTTTAGTCGAATAAACTGCCCAATTGACTATTCGGGAGTCAAAATACGACATTCATGGTAACAGCTTTTACTAGTAAAAGTTGTTACCATGAATTTTTTACAAATTAAGAAATACCACAATGTGAATCCTGAGATGGTTTCGTTTTATCAAAATACGACCTTTTTAATTTGCAACTGCTCAAAGTGCTCCACCAAGTACAACTGACACGTACCAATTGTAAAGGGGTACCTTTCATAAACTTGCTGAGCCGTCAATTTCTTTGCAATCAATATTCCATTGATAAACCAGGAGGTTAATATACAACTTGAACGCTAACAGAAGACCACCCAAAAAGAAAATATTAAAGAACGTGAATTCGAAGATGACCTTTGGTGATTATTAATGTAAAAAAGAATCCATGTTTTACAAAAGCACTTTATTAACCACAAAAAAGGCAACTCAGTTTCAATTCAACATTTAAAGAAATATAATTCAACATCTGACAACTCCAAGGATACCACAACACCCGCAATATATTTCACAAGTATCCCAAAATAAAGGCAATAGATACATCAATAATAGGAGGAATTCTTTTCATCTCGCCACTCTTGCTTATTTAAACTGCTGGATTTAGTGATTACTTTTTATAGTGTTCTCTGGGTTAACAACTTCGGTTATTTTTGTGGTTCAGTAAAATGCCTCTTAAACCTTGAAATTTTTTAACACACACATATTCCACGAATCTCTATCCTAATTCTACCAAATAATGGCCGTCGATAGCCGAAACTGGTAGAAATAAAAATTTTATCGTTGAACCTACTTTCTAATTCAATGAAATTTCTATAACATCTTAGTATTGGAGTTGCACAAGTCACAGCCGTCGCACATTAGTTTCACAGCAAAGTTTAATAACGTGCTTCCCGAAAGAAGTACCAACGTTTAATTGATCTCAATTTCCACAGCTAAAAAACACTTCATACGCCATTACTCTTCGTGGGTCCCTCCCACTCAACTTGTACGTCCATTAGAAAAGTATCTCGAGACGAGATAAATAGCAAATAAAACTCTGCATACAACGCTTTAGGGCGATGTTATGTGGGCGGACTGAACCTCGTTTTAAAAAGTCTGAGGAGAAAGTTTAAGAGTGGACTTAAGTGAATCATCCTTGGGTAGAGCGTCTACTGGATGCAAATCATTCCGGGAGAAACGCCTTGGGTTGGATGTCGGTTGAGGTAACAGGGATGACTAAGGACAATTTTTGGTTACCGATTCTATAACTACCCATTGAGGACTGTGGTAGCGTAAGATTGAGTTAAAAATTAAAACTGTTAACATCGTCCCTGATCTTGTTTCCGATTCTTGGGTAAAATGATGGACCTCCATACGTCAGAGGGGTTCTGCAAGGGTTTGCAAGTCTCTGTTTAAATGAAAGAAAATTCATGGTTCAGGGTAATACTAGATTTATCATAGATGTGACGCAGAATTTCGGTGGTACTTAAAGTAACGTGATGGAAGCAAGCAGATGCTTTTGAGAAAGGAGATAGCTTCGCTGGAGCTAGCTTTTGCAAGTATCCCACAGCCATACCGCACTATTTTATGCATAACCAAAAACTACAGAGGTTAGCAAAGGGGACACTATAACATGTAGCCACTAAAACACATTCAGAGGCTTAAGTGAATAAAGCTGGCAAGAACAATATAAGTCTGCGTTTTCTGATGTAAGTAGGACAAAGGAAATCTTTCGATGCTAGAACTTCTCAGACGGTGTGCCATTGTTCAACGGGGCAGATTCATATTCATTCCAGCAGGTTTTTAACAGCTCTTAATATTTCATCATAAATCATATAACTGCTTCAATTTCGCATTTATTTCATCATACAACGTATTAAAGAAAAGCAATAATTTATTTCTTACTACACCTCGTTTCCTTTGCTGTAAGTGTATACACTGAAGCTTACTTAAGTAGGACGTAGTGACGAGGATGAAGGATTGAAAAGCATTGGTCTCCTTCAGTTAAAATGGTTCCCAAAAAAACCAAAGGGAAACGGGCCCTATAGTTTTTGATAACAGACCCGAATGAAGTCCTCAATCATACCCTTGCTTCACGAGCACGAACTGCGCGAGAAAATTGGTCGCGTGACACGCTTAAGAATTTCCTCCACCCATTTCACGAAAACAACTCCTTTCGGGAAAAGATAGTGAAAAAGTGAAAAAATCTCGTCGTCGAGCCAAAATGAAAATCCCGTAAAAATGGGATATCGAGTGAATTTGCACATGGCGAATGACCGAGCAAATCATTCTAACATTTCCCTCCGCTTCCGGAATCATGCACACGGGCACGCCTTTCATAAAGGCGCTGCAAATATTTCAACGCGAGTGCTTTATCGACCTACTTCTCCGATTAAATTGGCACTTCCAGACGGGGGAATCGACGTCTAATATGTCTTCAAAACGATTCCCTCGTATAAATCCACGCGAATCGACTCCCGAAGAGCATCCACTCCTCCGATTTCGCTCTTCCCGAAATCCTCCGACAAAGGCTTAATTACATCAGATGGAGCGAGTCTTGCAAATGCGATCCCAAAAACAATCGGCAGTTAACGAGCGCATTTTGCCTCCACTTCCGTTTAGTCAGAGACCTATTCCCACTGTCTCCTCACCCTTCGTCTCCTGTGAATGACCTCACCATAAATTTAGGCATTCATCAATAGCGATTCCTCACTTTGAACAAATCTGCATTGGTGTATAATTATAAGTTCGTTCCTACTTTCCACCGTTCAGGAATTCCTTTGCAACCGGCCCACTGATTAAATGTTCTATCATTTTAATAGCTGAGATATAATTAAATACAACATCTTTGCATCATTACGAGATTAAAATGAAATTACGAGGATATCTTATCCCATTTAGAATGATTTTCTAGTCTCAATCTCGCCCGAATAAAGGCCTTTTATTATTATTATTATTATTTTGGTCTGAAGTTTTCTCTTACGAAGTAGAAACACCGTAGATTGTCAAAACTAATATAAAAATGTCCTCTATCATTTGGGAATTTCAAGTATCAAAATTAAATTAAACCTAATGCCGAATTATCCGAAGAAATAGAAAAAATCTTAGATTAGTACTTGGGGAACCAGGTTTATTTTAGATCAATATCAGTGAAATATACTACATTCCAGGAATGTAGTATAAATTATTTAAAAAGAGAAATTTCCAACTATTCTTTCACATTTTTTTCAAATGAAAATATTACGACAGAATATAAATTCCGACACAGCATTTTATCTCAATTACATATAAATCTACTTTAAGAACATAACTATGCGTTCCGTCCCAGAAGTATTTGTTTTATTTCTATGTATAATGCTTCAATCGAATTTGTAAGTTGCACTGCACAAGGACGAACCAGATGCGTACATTCTTTCATTCGTGTATTAAACGGAAGTCGGGATTCTTATTGTTCCTATATCACCATAGCTACGTCGTTTGTATTTACATTGAGTCAAGTTTAGCCTCAAATGTATGATAATCTTAGCCCATAATTAAACCGACAGATGCCACGAAGGAAAAAACCTATAAAATCGTTGTCTTTCAGAAAAAAGGAAGGCGTGGAGAAAGACCAAGATTTCATAAGAAGACGTTAATACCGTTCCTTACGGTCTTCCAAGCTTCTTTTTCTATCTGCGAAACAGAAAGGCTGCGAGGAAAGCAGACGGCGACGGAAGATGGAGTTTTTTCATGGCCTTTCTAACCTCTCTCCAGGAAAATATGAAAAGAAATCTCGTTGTAAAGAAGACCACTCATGGCCCACTCGTTCGCGGGTGAAGGGATGCGAATTTGGCTGGCCTAAAACTAATTCGCGGACGCCGAGTGTCTAATTAAGTAATTAAGCACCCTCTGGCGAGGGATTAATTTAGGCATAGTTGCGGCGCGGACCGCTCCTTTAAAAAATCCCGAATAGCCTCGCATTCATCCTCTTTGGGATTATGTTCCATCGCTAATAAAGACACAGGACGACAAAAGTGCATCCCCGCAGATATAAGGCGAGTGGCGGGGTTTCATCTTGACCTTTCGCATGAAATTCACGTTCAGAAGATAATTAAAGATGTACTCGAAAAACGTGAAGAGCGACCTTTACGTGACATTTCCGCTCTCTTGAAAAAGAGTGTTAAGAGGAAACGGCGGCAGTGCCCTTGAAGCATGGTCAATCAATGGCAGCATGGAGTTTCGTATGATCCACCTACGGATATGCCCCAACCACCCATTTCCTTACCGTGGTGTTTACCATCCCTAACACTTTCCTCCTAGTTTCTTTCCGAAACCCTTCTCATACTTTTCTCCCATAACTTACGTAATAAACCAACTTTTTATCGACTTTACGCCGCTTGCTTTCTCCGACAACTCGTATTTTCAATAAAAAAACCCTTCCCTCACTTGAGCCGTTTCATATTTTCCCGATTCAACCACTCCTTTACCCGACTTTCACCAATATATGTCACACCCACACCTCAAAACTATAAGGGTTGTAATCTTTATTTCTGACCATCCCACCCAAACCATGACGCATTCAGGTGAGGCAGTGAGAGAATTTTTTATGACGAATAATGATGTCACATCCATGGCTATTAATTGTTTTCACCGCAAGATATCCGATATTCTGTCCTTAGTAATATCCAGCCTATTTTTTCCGTAATAGGGAAGAACTCTCTCAAAACTCAATCATGACTTATTTACTTGTTCCAGTTTTCCCCATATTTTCCCATACATTGTTCCTACCATCATATATCTCGAATGTCTATAACTTTACTTTTTACCTTTCTGTCTTTTTAAAATAATCGAATGAAAAACCATCATTGTCGTACTGTTTGAATTATTTCAATCAAATACTTTTTCCTTCAGAAATAAATAGAAATCAAGCACAAACATACAATAACTAAGTTTATGACATATTTCAATTTTTACTTATTTAAGTAAAACAGGATGAATTATCGTTACTCATAACATAGAATATTTAAATTAAATGCCTAATCTTGGAATAAATATTGGTGAAATAATAATATAATCATGAATAAATGTTAGTACAATCCGTTTCTACTATAGAATTAGTTTTTCTAATCTAACAGAATTTTGAAAATAATGGATCGTTACTCCTAAATGATCCAAATCATAAATCCACCTCTAAAAATATCAAATAAAATAATATAGTTTATCTATTTAGAAATAAATAATCCTTAAATAATATATTATTGTCCTCCGCACTGCAAGAAGAGCTTCACTGAAGTTCGTTTCTAAGCGGATTCTCGATCTGACAATTGAGATTAAGATTAATTACTCAATTTAGAAGATTTAAACTACTGTTTTTTAATAACAAACTGACCACGAAAAGTCGACAAATCTGTAATTATTGATGATTCAGATTAAAAACTCAATGTACGAAACTGTAAATAAAATAAATAAAATGATTTAATTAAACAAATAAAATTAAAATCCATTTCTATCGCAGCATTAATTCCTTGTTGATTTCAGAGAATCTGCAAAATATAGGATGCTTCATAGTAACTCATAGCATATCATGCATTCTACGTGATACAAATCACATACCCAATCTCAACAGAAATATAAATAAATTAATAATATAATTATAAATAAATATTATCAAACATTAATTCCCACAGAATTGATTTATCCAAGTAATCTAACAGAAACAGCAAAATAACGGTTCATAAGCCCTTAAGAGACACCAACGCGATCACATTGAAGTATTTATTCACTTGTTACGATCGCAAGTACTCCACTTTCCTCCCTTTGGAACAGGGCCAGGGACCACTTTCATCACAACCGGAGGCCCACATGTTCATCGCTTCGACTGTCATCTCACTGTTGTGAAGGCGAAGGCAGTGGAGTATCAACAACCCCCACTTCCACGGAAAATATCCCCGCGCAAGAGTTGAGGTGAATCATCCAGTCCCGAAAGATTCCCTCCCGTGTAAAATGGTGCGCACCCGATGGTGTCGCGCCCGGAGGGTCGCACCCCGCCGCCGCATAATGGTGCACGACCACTTTACGACCGGAGGATTTCGTAGACGTCCATTTCCGCGCTCGGGACAATGCAGGGGCAGGACGCAGCTGCCCGGCCAGAGGGGCGATAAAAGACCAAGAATCAGATAAGACCCTTCCATTCAGCCATTTCCTACCGCCGCAGTCCTGCAGCGGTTCCTTTATGCTTCGGCTGAGACGTCAATCAATCTTCATAAGTGGAGCGGATCGCGGCGGGGAGTCGAAGATATTGCATTCGGACAGCGAGAGCGATACAGCGCGACCCATTCGTTCTATTTATCATACTCCGTCGCCAAATTGAGCCCCGAATTCTGATTATCTGGATCCTGAAGGAAAGTCATCTGGAAGCGGGAGGGGATATCCCGGAAAGCAGGCCTAAAGTAGGTCCGAAACGAATGTTAATATATTAATGGGAGGAAGGAAGGGAGACTGAGACCACCAGCGTGAAACATCAACCAAATACTAAAGACGCGCTAACCAAACAGTTTCTCTACCATTACGAAATTTTCTCACTCATAACCCGAATCCTCGTAACTTTTCTTCACGTTCCTAAGGCAAACAAACGTTCCTAAGGCAATAAGGTAAATTATAAACATGAGATGCATATTTTCGCATTGATATATCTTTAGTTACTGACCATAGATAGATATAAGATGTCAGTCTGTCTACCAATATAATAATCCCTAATTAAACTTTGATGTAAGAACATTTATTTTATTTATTAATTGAAGAATGTAATATTTTATGTAAGAACAAACGAAGTGAGGATTAAAAGAACAGTTAACATTATCTCTTTCAGAATTAATTATTCCTTACGTCAGGATTATTCCTACGATTTATGTTTAATTACTGACTCCAGTAAATTTTAATGTACAAAATTAATATGTACAAAGCTAAAGTAATCTTTAATGAAATGATTAAATCGTAAACTTGCAAGAACAAAGAGAATAATAGTCTAAAGAAAATCTCTTTCAGAATTGAATTTTGTGAAATTTTAAATTGCACATCCAACAAATACCAAACAAGTAGGTAGTTTTTCTAAAACATTTTCCAAAACATTAGATACTTTTTCTATCATCACATTCTCGAAGCTATTTTTATGGATCTATAAAATTTAGATATTTCTTCATTGGTATATATTCCTTAAATAAGAAACTTAGGAAATCAGGAAGCATACAATAGTAGGTATTAAAAGAATTGCTAATTAAACATATCGATTCAATCATGATAATCTAACTAGGAATTGGGTGAGGATCTAATGAACATATGTTTTTCAAAGTTAATCTTTTGAGTATATTTATTATATGGATTCTTTTGCTTTAAGTTTAATTACATAAATTAAAAATTCTATTTTCTCCGGATCATCCTCTTAAATAGATTGAATAACGTTACGCTACTTCATCATTAGAAGATTAAATGTTACCTTTCCTCAATTCCACGACTTATTGATTTAAAAATAGAAAAAAAGGAAAAAGTTATTGAAAAACTAGAAATCTAAATATAGCCATTCTTCGCTATTTCAATATTATTCCAATATCCGTGGCTGTCTTTGATTCTCTTTCAATTCCGATAAAATCGCATCTATAAGTATTTGTTACGATCCTTTTCCGAAAGCATAACCCTTACTATCTCCATAAAACATTCGAAATAGTCAGAAAACAATTGCCTCAAGTAACCAAAATTTTTCGAGATAAGGATTGTTAAGGATTAGAAAGAATTAAGTTAGATTAAAAGGGAAACAGATGAGGAAGAAGGCTGTAAAAGGATATAATATCCAGTGTTTCCCGCAAAAGACGTCAGCTCGCTGACGATATCGCCGGTATTAAATTTTTCCGAGGATAACACTTAGAGCTTTATTGTTTTATTGCATAAGAAGCTATTTCAGGGAGCGGCGCAGGGCTTAAAGGAAGTTCAGAGAGAAAAAATTAAGCGGTGCGAGAGGAGAAAAAGAAAAGACAACGCGTAGATGAAAATTGTAGGAAAAAGAAATAGGTTATAGGAAAACGGTATGAGAAGGATAGGAAAATATTCTCCGCAAAATGTATGAAAAAGACAATTGAAGAGAATATATGTATGAGTTAGTATATATATGTGCGATCGATATCTCACACATTTCAAGCGCACACTTGCAAGTCTGGCCACAATAGGAACGACACAAAGCGCTCCCATCTTCGCTTCTTTGACTCCTTCACGTCCTATAACCTGCCATTGCTTCCAACCGCCATTCTGGACGCATGCACATATCTTTCTTTCTCACAGTCTATTGTCTCCTTCGCGGAAAACATTCGCTCTTTTCAGATCGATATATCTCCAGAAAGCATTTCGAATATTAAACTTCCGCCTTGCTCAACGTATACACATATTTATGGAAGCAGTGACATTTGAAAAAGTGTTTGCGAAGGGCCAAATACTGGCAAATTTACCTAGGACTACTGTCACCACAATAACCATTTAAAATAATGAAAAATGTGATGGTTGCATTTTTGTAACAAGCATTAGGCCATGGGGAACTTATTCCCTACTCAATGAAAGCGGCCTAGTGCAGTCTAACACATACATGCTTAGTACTACAACCACTTACGTTATTTTCTTCTAAATCATTCTTGCCACATGTAAATAAAAATAAAACCTTTTGCAATTTGCAGGGCAATAAATTCGAAGTTTATCTCTTTGTTATATTTAACGTTCATTCAACATGGATATCACAATTATAGGTTGAATTTAAAATCTATAAAAAATCACAAAATAATAAAGCATAAATACAATAAATACCTAAAGCTATAGACAAACTCATGCTCTCTTAACCATACATTGGTCAGTTACGAATAAGAGAAAAAGTGGGTTTTATCATGATATTCACAAGAACCCTATTCCTTTCCTGTCTAAATAAATGCCTGCATAAAATAATGAATATTTATAGAAAAATTATATAACATCCTTGCGGTAGTTTTTCTTAGGCGTATAGAGATGTAGCTCTTTAACATAGATTACTTTGAGCTTTGTATAAAACAAGGTAATGCAGGTGCGACCAGATGAATCAATGTCCGGCTTACGGATAAAAAAATCTTCCGAGTCCCTAAGCGATACATACTCGTCGCTTTGGAATACACGTACCTCAAAGCGGATGAAGAATAACAAACAATTGAATCCGACGATGCGCAACGACGAATTCGGAGAAAAGGGCGTTATCGTAGCGGGGATCTCACAGGAAGTGAGAATCCGAAACCGAAGAAAATAATTGCAGAAGTGAAAACCGAACCGTAAAATTAATACCTTTGAACGTGGAGCGAAACCGAAAACCATAATTTCTTTCCGATTTTCGGATCCCTCACACAGGAAGTGGTGTTGTTTCGCTAAAGAATCCGCCTTTGGAAAACCCCAAAAGGGACAAAGGGCTTTCTGGGGCAGATGCAGCCCTTCGATAATGTGGGCTGACTTCATGGTCTCCACAGAAAGGAGCAAATGAGCATCAAGGATGCCATTAAGGGCAGATCGGTAAATAGTAAGGGTTTCTTTGTCTACCACCAGCTTCCACAGCAATAGTACGTACTCCGCAAATTCACAGACTGAATGGTTTTCTATTGGCTATGGATTTCTTAAGGCACAGCTGAAACCAGCATGAACGATATATAGTTTTAAGCTTTGCTTTACTATCTTTATTTCAATCAATATACATAAACAGAGCCTTTGCGATGAATTATAAGCAGTGAAATATGTTTAAAAAATTCAGTTGAAAAAAAAATTGTTCTTTAAATATGCATGGTGAATGAATCTGAATTAGTTAACAATCTATTCTTATCCAAAAACAGGGCATTAAAAATGGATCAGTAACAGAAAATATAAAAAATTCTGTTAAGAAAATATAACTAAACTTATTTATACATTAATCATGGTAAATTTGCTCGATAAATGAAATGAATTAATTACAAAGTTGTAAAATTAGTTTTAAAAAATTTTCAAACAACAAACCTAATCCTATTACTTATTCATATCATGAAAATAAGAAACAAGCCTAAAATTTAGCCTCAAATTCTTAAAATGTATATATTAGATCTAATCTATGGTATTTTACTTAAGTAATTTTTTGTTCAACTGACAAGATTTAAACCTATTAAATTAATAATGTATCAGTAGAATAAGCGAGTTTCATACTAGGCTAAATATTACTTAACACATTGGGTAAATTACGCCTAGTATTTGACGATTTTCAGGAAATTAGGTTTCGTTTACGAAAAAGAAAACCGTAGATTATAAATTTAAATTGAAGAACAATCGCTACGTTAAGTCCTAAATATTGAATATATACCTGTATTCCATTTAAAAAAAATCAATAATGTATTGGGAGAGAGAAACAGTTTTATGTGCACGTATAAAATTGAGTCAGGCAGGAAAAAATAATTAAAAAATATTTCATGGACGTGAAGGAGAATTTCGAACCGGTATTGCGCTGAAAGAACGAAACGAGAGGCGATGTTTTGTGTCTACCGATATGAAAACCGGGGCGTGAAAAATTACGGTCCGTTGCACTGTGACCAATGCATAAAAACATGCTCCGGAAGGATGGTGTGCACCTGGAGGTGGAATGAGCGGTCAAGTGGACTTAACAGATTATAGGAGCAAATGTTTGGTGTCGAAATAAATGGGAGGGAAGCGTGGGTCGGCAATTTTGGGTCTTATTCGCACATTGATGAAAAATCAACGCCTTTCATCGTAACTGGAACACGGAGTGAACGACTCGATTGAAGCCAAGATAACTCGACAGAGAGGTTATGTTTTTGAATAACTACGTTTCTATACTCGTGTTATTGTCCCATTCACCTAGTTAAATTTATTTTCCAGTTCTGTAGATTTTGTTCTCTTAAAATCATTTTTCATTTTCGTCTTTAAATTTTACTATTTATTATTTTTATAAAGGGACTTTTGACTATGTTTATGATTACGTTCCCATATTAATTTTGTTTCTGTTGAGATCTTTGATATTGTTGTAAATTTTAATTATTTTTCTCTACTCCATTTTGGCAACTATAAGTTATTCCGTAAATAATTCAAATTTTCACTAAATTCAAATTAGAGTTAAATTTTTTAACCCTTCTTTCAGTGCTGATGTTAGATATTTGACAGAATGTACATCCCAAGTGTCCAGTTTTAATCTATCAAACGACCATTTCCATAAATTTTTTGTCAGGTCGGAACAGATGGAAAAAACAGCAGTGATACTCTCTGATACGCAATAAAGTAATTTTTTTCATGCGATTCAATGACTAAATAGTTCATGTATATGAAACATTCATAAGAATTTTAGGGCACTCGTAGTTGTTACCGGCAATCATTTCCGACGGAAGGAGTAAACATTATTAAGTTTCCTTTGATTTAAGTCTTTACTACATTTACCGTTTTACATAATTGGCTTTCAGAGTAAAACGAAATTTTATACGGAAGAACTAGGGCTGATTCGATCGACAAAATGGACTAGTCAATTACTAGGAATGGAGAAGGAAATCCCAAGAGGCAGAGGACTAGGCACTCCTTGGATAGCGGCGCTAAATTGCTTGGGGGAGGAAAGAGCAGCTCTAAAGTTCTAAAAGATTTCCCCTTCGCCGTAATCAACAAAATAAATCGCCCACGCCTCCGATACTAAATCGCCGTTAATGGAGACTTCGGAGATCCGCCTCTCGAACCAATGTGTACATGCAAATCGATCTTTTCGATTCGATTAATTCCGAGCGAAACTTAATCGATAGAGCGTTGAAGCGGGACGAAGGCCTACGAAAGCAATTTCGGAGTCGCTATCGCCTCACCCGGAAACTCTTTCAACGCCGAATTCCGGGAGTTGCGTCGCGGATGCGTAGCGCAATGGCTCCAAAGTGTTTACGACCAAAACCGACTGATTTTTTCCGATATTTTCGCCAGGAGAAACGAGGTAACAGCTTTCTAGTTATTGTTTTGTATCACATTACAACAGCAAGTAAAACCTAGTCTGAAAATGTAATTTTAGTTTTTTTTAAACATTATGATGATCCAGAAAACTAAGAAAACGTGCTGTTTGATCCCTCAAAAGAATATGAAATTGGCAGCCTAAAGCACTGGGTCGAGTGCATGATCGCCAATTCGACTAACAACTGCACGACTAGCAAAGCCGTTTCAGTAGTCCGCATGACTTTCACACGACATTGTCTCAACAGCGTGTCCAGTAGAGTCGCAAGATGTCATAATTGGAGGGAAGGAGTCTCAAGCGTTGGTGAATTGGTAGTGCTTGAAGTAGGCAGGGACTTGGGCCGTAAGAAAAATAGTGTTACTATGGACTGGCAGTAACTCGACTACTGACCGTAACTTCGTCGAGTTCACGACTGAATTGATTGCTGGTCGTGTACTCGACTCCTTGGGAACCCGGCTTGAAATTTGAATCTGTTTTCCTCAATGAAAATTTTACCAAATTACCATCCTTGCCGGCAGAAGGATTTTATCAATTCTTCTTTCAACCACATGCACATGCCCATATAAAAAGGCGGTCGCACAGCACTGAAAACTCATTGAAATTGAATTTTTTAACTAAAGGAAAACTAAAAAATACAGAATTTGTTTTATTTATCTGGGTTGTGAACACTGAAAGATTCTTATAGGAAAAGGCGACGTGAAAACCCAAGTAAGGATAATGAATCGTATCCAGCACGCTTTTGCAAAAGAATGAACTTTAATATTCTCTACCTATCAGAATGTATCCTAATAGTAATATATTTTTATTTTACGGTGCAAAGAAATGCGAAATAATTAATTCTGTAAGGAAAAGAAAGAAATTAGATTAACTAGAAAGATTTGCTTTAAAAACATTTTTTGGAAAAATTGCCATTTTTCTAGTTTATTTCGATTTTTGATATATTAATTTCTACACAACAATTAATTATAATTAATTGAAATCCGTATTTTTTCTCCTCGCCGTACCGACTTTCATTCTCATTACAACAGTAATAACACAGAGTTTGTTGGACTCGCACTTTCAAAATCTAGCGTCGCCCCATAAGAAGAGGAACGATAATTTTCCCGGAGTTACGTCGCATCTGCGTGGCGCACGGTTGCGACACCGTCTCGGTGATGCGTCGCCCCAAAAGAGGAGTAACCCGAGCAGACGAAATCGACGTCTTATTCCGGCCCACTTACTGCCGGTTACGCTCTATGAGCATTCATCCTCGGCCGGAAATAAATCCTCGGCAGTCCGAATGGGCGCCGAGTCGAATCAAGGGCCGGCGGAGGTCGCGTGACTTTCGAGGATCGATTCGAGGAAAAAGCGCATAAGCAAATGCAGCGAAGAAACAAGACGGGGGAAAAAGCAACGTCATCGCCGCAGAATGGGTCTTTTCGACGTGATTAGGGCGTGTCTTCGGACAATAGGCGTCGCTCGATTTCGGACAGTGATATGATCCCGATGAGTGGCGTTGGAAAGTCATATTTCATAAGCAGATGATGATGTATGATGAGGGATGCAATTTAGAAAGTGGGCGAGGAGTTTGAGGAGAATAGCTGTCGTAAATGTCTAATCTGAAGAGATGGACGGGATGATAAAGAAGTATTTGTACACGTATGAATCTACATATAAAATCTTTCAGCATTTTTCGGCTTCGCTCCGGAATCGAATCTCTCCTAACTCCTTAATCTTTGTAGCATTTATCAACTCCGCTGTCCGGCGTTAAGTCTAAGTATTTCAGCTATAACGGAATTAAAGTTAACCCTGAGTTTAGGATCCAATAAAATGAGAGGTTGACAATGATATAGTTTGGAATTTCACATACAAAAAAATTATAGTATATAATTTTTATAGTTTCCACAAAACACCCTAGATTGTCCTTGTTTGTGTGTCCTTTCCTACCAACACTTTTGTCTTTTGTGGAAATTAACAAATATTTTCATTCATTCATTTTCATTAAATTAACATTTTCCGGATTCAAATTAAAGTTAGTCAGGCACTAAAAATTGGAATATGAATAAATAACCGGGAATTGGAGGAAGGAAAATGTATTGCCAGTAGAAATGAAAACAAGACGTGCGAAAAAAAATACTCGTAAAACAGACTTTCCGAGCACTGTTAATATTTGACACGCATTGGGGACTTTTCAGCAGGAAAGATAAACGATAAAGCAATTATATTAGCTCGACTTTTCCCAAAAATAAGCAAATATTTAGTATTTCATCAGCCAGTATGTTACGCAACAACAGGTTAAAATTGTACACACAACCGATTTTACATTGCTAAAGTAATAGTAGTTTTCTATAGCAAATAGTGAGCATTTTAAAATTAAATTTATTTCTTCCACTCGTTTCAAGAAGCGGAAAGGTTTCCACACGTTTGATTCTATAACTTTAATCCCCTCTGAATCTATTCAGCCATGAATGTGACCGATTGCCCTCTATTCATAAGTCATCCAACTGAAAACATTCTGCGAACGTTGAAACGTTCGTCTTGAGCTATCCATTAAAGTAAGTTTTATTTCCTCCTCCTTCCATGGGATTTGAGCGAGCTGAAATGAAAATATCAAAATTTAACGTGCTACTCTAGGAGTGAGTGCCACTTTATTCAACGCAAAATGTTCTGAGTTACAACCTTAGAGTCATTGAAAAGTATCTCTTTTGGAGTTGACGAGATTTCTAAGAACTGGAATAGAGGTTAGCAACTTCGGAGGGGACGTAATCTTCAAATATGATGTAATTTAGATAGTTAAGAAGAAGTTAGCAATAGGAGAAACTAAGCAGATTTTAAGTACACGAATGAAAGTACATAAATTTGCATGAAATTATACGGGAATAAAATAGAGAAAGCGAAAGAGCAAAGCTGCGGACGTAATCGAAAGAATAACAAAGTTTATGGTTTCCTAAATCGAAAATAATAATCTTGAAAAGAGGTCAGAGATGATGTAATAAAATAATTAGAGTAAGTTCAACGTCTATTTATCGAAAAATAATATCTTTGAATAAAATGGAGCCCACAAATAGACATGGATTAATATACTTTACTTATTTAATAAAACATTCATTCGTCTTAATTAAGTAAGCATTATAGCCAATAATAATTACATTAATTATTTAGGAGAGTGCATTTCTAATCTACACACCCTAAAGCCCGGAAACATTCCTCGAAACTTTCCAGCTTCATTCCTGCAGATTTCATTTATCGTCAACAGGCGCTAAAATGATGAATTACAATCATAAACCGACAAATGCGGAATCCCGAAAATCAGCGAGCCTTGCAAATCATCGGCATTTTCTGCTAATGACGCAAAGAGGAGATTACCTTCGGGGAACAGGATCCTGCTAAATAATGCATCATTCGCCGTAGATAATTCGGCGACGCTTGAAAAATTTTTCCCGCAAAATATTCCCAAGGATGAGAGAGAGCCTTTGTTTCCGGATCAAGAGAATTTTTGTAATCTTCACTTTCCCAGCGCAACGCAGATTACCTTTAAAACTCGGCGTTTGACCGGAACGACTTTAATTATTTCGGCAAACTCGTCCACGCCGGGCGTTCATCTTCTTTAATTAGTTTCCTCTAAATTATCAAAGGGTTACCACATTTTAAAATCCGGTGTCTTTTTAAAACTGCTAGCTGATGAAGACTCTGGGATGTCATAATTGGAATCACATTTAATTACACGAGTAATCGTCAACTTTATCTCTAACTTCATCAGCGACAATTATCAGTAAAGAATAAAAGGAAATCCTTCCCTAAACTCCTTTCTGAAACTAGTGAGTTTCCAATGATGTGAAAGCTCATTTTTCTATTCCGAAAACTTTCTGTTTGGTTTAGAAAAGATTGAAAAAAAGGTTGTTATTTCCAATTAAGGATTATCTTAATTAATCGGTTAATTAATTCTCATTACTTGTGCTCGATCATCGTCTAATGCGTTCTTGCTGTGTTTGTCAGAAAATTCATTGATTCCAGTGAGTTGTCCTAATTGAATTTACACTGAAAATTAACACCTACAGGCGTAAACCTTAAAACACCTAAGGAGAAATAGAAGTGAAAATTAGCGAAATGGGCAGTAATACTTGATATTATTTATAAATCCTAATTTAAATATCAAACAATCTTTGTCTCAATCCTTTCCGAGTTAACTTGTGAATTTTAAATAATATCCTATTGTACTATTGTCATTTTCTTATTACAATTTAATTGATATGTTTACCTCATATTTTTATTTTAAATATCATATGGTCGTAAATTTAGTGAATCTTATTGACTGGTAGAAATGTCGTTCGCAAATATTCTCACATTGCATAAGTATTATGTTGTTATTATATAATTTCTTTTATTTTAATGTTAATACGTTTATAATTAGCCATATATATATATGGATACATTACAGTCCTGGGTTCGAGTACCAGTAATGTCGCTATTTTTCACTTCTGTTGAAGCAAAATGAGAGGGTGAGATATGGCGAGGACCTGAGTTCGAATCTCAGTCTGGTCACTAATTTTCACTTCCTTTATCTCTTGTTAATATCTTACAAAGAAATATTTTGTGGACTGCAGCACAACATTGGTATAGTTAAATTTTAATTATAAAATAAGGTAATTGCAACATGAGAATTTAATTTACAATATTATTACTTACTGAGACTTGTTAAAGTCTATTTATTCTCTGATCGAAACTACGTTTCGAGCGTAGTTTAAACGCATATCAGACCTTCAAACAACGCTACCGATTCCACCAATCATAACATGAGTGAAGGTTCCCTAACATATTACGCCAGTCCCGGCATTTATACGCTTTGGCGATCATGAGTCGACATGTTTCGAGCCCAGAGTTCTCTCCGCCTCTAATCAAATTCAATCGCAGGAATTGATGGGCAAAACAATAGAACTGGCTTTCGAAATCAGAGGATCGCATGTGTAATTGCAGACGCTTGTTACGGGAGGCATCGATTAACCGGAGTGCAGAATTAAGACCACTCAGCTAAATCCCCACTCAGGATAGGGGAGAATCTTATATCTAAAGCAGAAATCTATGCGCGTTTTATGCTGGATGTATAATACAGTCTAAAAAAGGGGGCGGCTGAAGCGTGGGACCCTAGTGCACGCCCCCATGGATGTCTTTCCATTAAAGTCCCAGCCACATGTCATTGGCGGCAAGCGGGGAATTAATTTGAATGTGAAATACCGCTTCCGAAAAGCATTAGACTTAGAACAGCTGCTGAAAAACTCACGCTTCAATAGTACCCCTCGGCTCTTCGTGGGGGAACTCTTCTAGGATGGAATCCCGAGAAAAGTAAATACGAAGGCGGAAAACATTTAGAGAGACAGCAGTTCCGAGCTAAACAAAACAAATGCAAACTGTTTCGAATAATAACAAACCGAAAGTGGAGCTATACCTTTCGGCTGACAAAAGAATCGTCGAATGTAGGACACGGTAATCTACATCTGACGGAAACAGCTTTGTGTAACGTAAGTTTTGGTGGGTGTTGCGGAGATGACGTCACATTAAAATGAGTACGGCAAGAGAGATTTGAAGAATGTCTGTTAAGTATTCAGCCAGAAGGCTAGTTGTAGCTCACTCCCTTTAACATTAGCTGCTAGGA
This sequence comes from Sympetrum striolatum, assembly GCA_947579665.1. Taxonomy (NCBI): domain Eukaryota; kingdom Metazoa; phylum Arthropoda; class Insecta; order Odonata; family Libellulidae; genus Sympetrum; species Sympetrum striolatum. The sequence goes on from OX388351.1 coordinate 60,669,000, forward strand.
TTTAGTAGAGGGGAATGAGGCTTCCTAGCAAGGATGAGGAGTGAGGTAGTTTGCCCTTGCCAAAAGAAAAAAAAAAACTATTAATAAGTTGAACATGCCTCGCACGTGATACAATGATTCTACGAGAAACGCTTTTCATAGAATTTTATAAGGAGAGACCGCAACCATTATTCGCTCATATTACAGTAGTTTCCATAACACCAATATACATATGATAAAAACTGCGACAAAAATAAATGAAATACAATTTTCTCCACCCCAAATGATAAAATTAAGGTATGTAACCGCATTTTTCATGCAATCTTACTACAGTAAGCACCAACTTCTGCCCAATTTTATATCGTAAACGGAGATTCCAACCATGCTTATCGTAGTCTACATACTAAAAGATTTCAAACGTATATTTACAATTTTCATAACGAAATGATAGGAAATTGGGGCCATGGGGTCAGGTGGATATTATGAGAACAGTAAAACAAAAATGCATCTAACTCAAACGGGTAAGAGATACATCTCTAGTTAAACAAACATGCAACTCTCACAGGTAAGGTATTCATCTCTTCGAAGCCAGGGGCAGGCAGTTTCATAAGTCAACTCATACAGATGCATGATTCTTTAAATATACGCCATTCTTAGCGTACGTCGTCTCATCGATTCGCTGTCATATAATCTCGTCTTTTCATAAATCATTCCTGAATTTCCTTTAGGAAAACTAAGGCAGAATATTGAAAGAATACACCCCTACGATTAAAATCAATTCAAAGACTAAAAAGACACTTTAACATTGCTCTATTTAAAACGTATGACTTTCTACTCAGAGCGTTAAAATATACATAGAGATTGAGGATTTATTTAAATAATGTATCAATCTTAGTATTTTCGAAATTACAAATCAAATAAAAGTTTCGTAAACAGAAGACAGTTTATTTATATCGAAGTTTAAAGAGTATGCTATCATTAAGTTAATATTTTAAATTAGGGCGCAACATAAGGGAAACTGATTTATCCACTAATTTATTCACGAAAATAGTCACACGAATATGTTTTTAATTTTAAAATCACTTAACAGACCGCAGATTAAAATGCTTCTCAAATTTCTCTGGGGCTCCCCGTAGCCAAGACATAACAACTTTTAACAATACTACTGTATTTTCTTAATGAGAAGGTAATATCAAAGAATATGTTTGATATAAGTACGAAACTAAAGGTTGAATTCAATTTAGGAAGGCGTAACTTCGCGGAAGACAGAAAGAATGGAAAAATTAAAGCAATTCGTATTTTTCCAATGATTTCGCAAGTGAGCTTCCAGTCCAGTATATGGTAGCTCACTTGTAAAGCACGTCGAAATTTAAGTAAGTCTGGGAAAGTTGACGGTGCTTACATTTTCATTGTCAAAATATTTAGGATTAAACACCATAAATATTATATTTTGATCGCGTATTTCCAGCGTTATGAAATATATCAAATAGTAGGTTTATTTATGTCAACGTATACTTAAAACTTCGGTTTAAATAGCCGCAAAATTGCGTCAGCAGAAAAAGAATCAGCTGACTCCACAACCCACGCCATGCCGGGTTTCTTGTAAGCCATTACTTTGAAAAATAAACAATGTCAAAACTAGACCGACTGCAATCCTTTGGGAGTCGAGTTTCCTAAACAGCGATGATGTATTGTCACTTTTTATTAAAAACACACTCCTTTTTGGTAATATAAACGAACCGGAGGATTCAGAACATCATAACTAGAAACCGCGACGAAACATTTAGCATTCCGAAAAAAGGAAAAAAAACTACTGTTTGACGCCAAAACTTTTCGTTTTCCTCCAACGGCATCCGAGTTGTTTTCCTCCTTGCCACGCGTACGTGCAAATCGAGTATCGTTGCAATTGCTGGGCGAGTGTCGCACCTAAGGTGACGCACTTAGTTATGCGTGGGCATTGCACACCTGGACGACCTCCTTCACTGCGCATGCGTACATCTCGATATCGGAATGCGACAATAATTCGAAGCAAAGCGAGAAACTTTTTATCTTAGGAATACGTGCGCTGCATACCAGTGCCCAGAGCGCGAGAAAAATTGCTCGCCTCCGATTTAATGATACGGCGATAAAGATCGGAAAAACGGAGACTTTTTCGACAACCGGAAGTGGTTTACGATCGGATATTATCTCGCTCGGGGGAGGCAGATATGATTCCTCGGTCTGTCACGAATTCCTGTCGATTTTATCCTACGCTGGCCGACACGTGCGCGCAATTTTTCAATCTGTTAAATTCTCGAGAGCTATTCAAACGCTGTGTCACGTAAATCGGCTGACAACACCTTCGTTGCAGCCTACCACGATCGAAATTCCCGAACAGGGAGATTTATTGACTTTTTACGAGGAAAACAGTATAGAGGAAACATTCCTAGAGTTAAATATTACCTGGAATCGCAAGTAACGCTTCTTGCCAAATGCTACGATAAAGTTGGAATTTATTCCACGTAATTTGGTTTTAATATCGCTTACCTTTGGATGAATTAATTCCTTAAGATCATTAACAGTAACATAAATTAATTAAGATTAAGAATCAAAGGGCATAAATAACAAAAGTCAAAATTGTTGAAAATAGAGATAAGTGAAGCTTAAATAGATGAAGAGGATACGAGCGTGAACGAGCGAAAGTAACAAATGATATCAGCTAAATATCGCACATGATAGGAATGAAAATAAAAATTAGCTTTGAAATCATATAGAAAATATAACTCAGCTTTTCCTCACATGAAATTTGTTAACATTGAATCAGCAAAATCTACATTTCGCAGTAATCCATATTGTAAGGTTTGAAATTAAACTATCGCAATAGCATTTAAATGTAATCCAAGCGAAAGTAAAATTTGGCAATATTTCTGTATGATTTTCTATTTAATTTTCGAAGTTAATATTGAATGGTTTTGCCTAGCATAACCGCTCCAATAGATATCCATTTATATTCCAGAAATCACATAAATTTCAAAGCAAAGAATTACTTCTTCAACGGATGCGATCCCTGGATGTCAGTAATTTCTACTGTTAACAGTAAAGATGCATTACCACCATCACTGACTACAACTTAGCAACAGTAGCAAAATTAAAAATTGAAATTAAATTTAAAATTTTACCAAAATTTAAGTACCAAAAAACGGAAAATATAGCTTTTACCCTCAATAAGGATCCATATACCATACATATTCTCAATTATTTGAACAAAGTAAGAGAAATTATTGTAGATACGAGCAAACAACTGGAAAATTTCATAAATATTAAAATGAATTATTCAGATCTTAATGGTTGCGACGTTAAGACAATTTAGTAGTGATAACGACATTATCTGACGAAAAACCAACACAATTTAATAACTTTCTATCTTTGCTTTTCATGAAAGACGCCCATTAAATTACAAAGGAGCGTAGAATACATGGTGAGCATTATTTAGTGAATGGAATATTTTCTCTTTCACTAAAACACTGGAATGAGACCCCCCCGTAGACACGATGTCAGTAGATGATAGACACTTAATTTAAAAGATTTCTCTTTTCTATACAAACCCAAATATGTACCTAATCCAATCACAAATGAATAGCGTTTGCCTGGTGATATCGTAAATTATACATTGGAAATACCACCAAAAGAACAGGTGAAAGTGCTTCGTGTCCTTTGATTCCGAGAGCTCACGATTTGCAACTCGGAGGAACACGTCTGCAGCGAGCATCCTAAGAGAGAAGGACCGTTTAGTTAAGCGACGGAGAGAAAGTAAATACTAAAGGTGAAGTTGCGAAATGAAGCAGTCGTGACTAGTCGACCAATAGAGAATGTGGAACCGGAGGCTATTCGATATCTATGAGAAACCTTTAGAAGATTTACGCCGATATCAATGGAAACCGCCGACAAAGTCCTGCTTCCAACCCTCCGTGGCCTAAACAGGCCGTTTCCCCTGGAGACAAAAGGGAATCAGTGTACCTAGGACCCCAACATAAGATCAAACTGTTCCGTTTCCCTTCCCTTCTCAGCGTTGGAGGAATTTCAGAAACATACCTACATTTGTTACTAAATTTCAATGCAATAGCTGAAGGATTATAACAATATCGAACTAAGTGCGCCTTATAAGAGAACTCTCATAGTTAACACCATAAAATTACGAAACAAACAGCAATTCCCAGACCAGAATTCGAACTAGGAACCTCGGTTTTGCTGGTCTATACTTACCCCAATTGTGAATATTCAACCAGTTAAAAGTTTAAAAGTCTTCATTGATATATTTTAATCTTAAGATAACTCAAATAATAGAGGTTTCTGTGCTGAGTTATTTGAAAATTAAATTGATTACTTAGAAATTTTTATATTATTAAACTATTTTAACTATGTTTATATGCTAAGTAATTCATGTAATTTTCAAATAAAAGTACGAATCAAACAAAATGCTCTCAATATTACAAAAATCAGCATTATCATGCTACTTTTTATTTCATACTGTGCAATGAGCCATGTTTAAGTAAGCTTACACGCTTTCAATATGAGCACGTTCATATTGGAATGTTCCCTTCAATGCACAATCTAATTATACGCACACTGAAATCGTAATTTACTACTCAATTTTTCCTTGAGTAAGCAAGTTCTCTTACGACTACGCTTGCTTTCATTTTAGACTAATAAGTATTCTCGTCTCCCTACTTTTCTTAATTACCATTACTATAAAGTCACTTGGCATACATTTCACCTATAATGAATTACATCGAGCGATATTAGGTGGAATTAATCCATAATTTATTGAAAAATATAGAAAAACAAATACTTTTTGCGATTACGCAATCCATGACGACGTCTTTTCCTTCTATGAGCATATATTCAATTCAATTGAATAACTTGCATGCTACGGCGTATTAACATTGCATACTATAAGGCAAAGCTGAGAGCATTTAATTACATGTTTTACATAATTTCAGATTACGTAACGTGATATTTGATAAAAGTCAAGTAACTTACAACTTTAGATATATAGTATGGTAAGAAATTCTTACAATTAGTATGATGCAATAAACAAGGACCCGCTAGAAAACGATAGCATGAAATTTTACAATATGCAAATTAGTGCACATCATTGTTAAAGTAGACTAATGTTTAACTCAGAACAAACGGTAAAAAGCTCTAAGTGTATACAATGACCAAGGACCTAGTAGAGAACGATAATGATCAATTTTACAAGATGCAAATTAGCGCAAATCTAAGTTGAAGTAGACTAACTTACAACTTAGCTAAAACGGTAAAAAGCTCTTGGCGTATGCACTAACCAAGGACGCAGTATTGAACGATAACATTCAATTCTACGAAAATGCAAATTAGTGCACATCTTAGTTAGCGTTTGCGCAAGAAGATCCATCTCGAGCAAAGACTACGACTGAATTTCGGCGCTTTCAAATGTAGTACGTACGTTCGCGAGAATTCAGGATTGATTCCAGAAGCATTTAATTAATGCTCGTTACGGATGTGCTTGGGAAAGGCATAAGCGCCTTTCCAGGATGGAAGTCATGCCCTCTGCACCTGGATAGCTGCGCTAGATGAATACAAATCGAAAAACAAACGGAAGGTTTTCGAGCTGAGTCTGCCTTTGTCCTTCATCATCCTCTTAACCAATTCAGCGGCGTAATCGTATTATAACAGCGCCTCTGATGTTCTCGGATCACACTACTGATTTCATACTTAAGGATACCCCAGCGCGGTTTCATTGTCTTCACAACGCATCAACAGTTTTCTTTTGCCTAAGGAGCGCTATCTTTTCTTGACAACGAATAAATAAGATCTTACTCCATCTGCTTTAACAGCCATGCAATAAAGAAATGAATTGCTGTATGTGTGAGTTGTATATTGAATTTTACTTGTTTCCAGATTATTTCCTTTCAGCTGAAAGTACTTGATTTGTAATTTAAATCTTAAATTATGGTAAAGGATTCAATATCACCATTGACTCAGAATTAAGGATAATATCATTTGGTTTATTCTTACATAATATATATTATAATTACTAATCCACATTTATTCACTTCAAATATCTAGCCAAGGACCAAACCAGGAATATGTAACTTCTATTCAGCTTTCTTTTTAATGAAGTGCAGGAAGAAACTCAGGCAAGATTGAATATAAAGTTACATAGAACACTAAAGCGAATTCGAATTTAAATTGGTTACAGGATTTTATTAAATTAATTTGCAGGATGTTATTTAATTTATTTATAGAATCCGCAAGAATTTAACAAACCTAGTTTTTTACGTGAAGAATCATAATCAAGCATGATCACGAAGCTACCAATAAATATTTAGGTAAGGTTTGTTGCATTCATTTTACAATTCCACCAGGTGAAGGCAGAAACAGAAAAAATCCGGTTAAATAAAAATCAGCTAAATGGGCTAAACTTTAATAGTTTAATAATTATTAAATGGAGGGTAACAGCCAAGAAAGAAAAAACCCAACTTTTTTCATTTTGTAGTGATACGTGTAGCACAGGAAATTTATTATACATAAGGGTTGATAGGAAAACTAGAGGGGAATTTTTTTAGCTCGAGAATTGGGCGAAAGCCAAGCTGGACTCCCCCATTGAAATGCTAGCGAAAAATATGGGAGAACGGGACTGATCAATAAAAAAAGTTTGGGGACTTCAAAGCTGCATTTAAAACCGTTACGATACGTAATGAACGAGACGATCCGTTACTAGCAGATTACATCAACTCTTAATGAGAAATAAATAGATTGACGTGTACGATCTCTCTACAAGTGATATTATCGCCTTTATGCACATGGGAGGGACAGGTTTAGTGGTAACGATGGGGTCGAAAGAATTAGTCTTTGTGGTGCTACGTAAAGTGGATAACGACAGACGGTGTAAATAAAAGTTAATACCCAACTTGGGAGAGTTTCTCATCGAGGCAGGAGAGCGAATCTCCCCAGACTCATTCTTTCGCTAATGGCACGGATTAGTCTAACAGCCATTACGATTTGATCCTCCCTCTAAAATTTCCAATGGCTGAATTCACGATCCCTTAAGAGTAACGAGCTCCGGATGTCTTCCTACGGATTTGGGCCCGAGATCGCAAGATTGCGTACTTCCCCGCTTTATGACGGCCGGCTAAATACGAGGCTATTTCCCTCGCTAATTGCATTGCCTTGTCGTCGGGGATGCGACCTCTGACCCTGAGGGGAGCCTGCGAGGGCTCCCACGATGCAATGCGCGCCCGCCGAAAAAATACTACGAAAATGCATTTCCCGAATATGGGTCGCCGCTATTGCTTCCAGCGGGAGAATTTTTTTAATTCCCGGGCCGCTGGAAACTGCAATTCCATACGCTTGAAACATGCAGAAAAAGTGAGCATCAATGAGAGGTCGGACTGGCGGATTTTATGAAATTTATCACGTCCTAATAAGATCGTCAGGTTCCGCCGCCGGAATAAATCCTCATCTCCCTCCACCTTCGGATCGCGTAACCCTTCCCTTTAACTCAAAGAAAGGAACGGAAAATCGGAAATCCTAAAAACAAATTTAGAAATCTGCTTACCCGCCGAGCAAATACCGCATGTGCAATATTTATCTAACCTACCGTCGCACGCGCAACGTCTTTAGGTCGTGTTTATTCTCCTTCCACTCTGGGATTCTAGATCTGTGTGCCTAGACTGCTAGACTTGAGTTGCGGGTTTAACTGCAAAAGTTTAAACTTTGTGGCTGAAGTCTTCCAAAAACAAATTCGGGAGAAAGTAAATAGTCCCATGCGTTCAGCTGTGTTGCTCTAGATATCCAAGAGTAAAAGATTTCTTGTTCGGGTGCAATGCACTTTTCAGAAAAGAATTGTAGAGTTCGTGAACTCTGCAGGTGGAAAAAGTACTTAAATTTACAAGATTGAAATTAGAAAACGATGATTCAGCGAACGATAAAAGCATGCGTAGTTGATTGAAAGAGACATCGAACTACTTGGTAAAAATATGAAACAATCCACACTTAAATTCTATTTATTTTTTAAGTCGTGAACTTTACTAACAATGAAATGAAGTTACATGGCAACGGTGCAAGTTTGAAGTCAAATGCCAAGGAGAGTAAGGATATGCCTCTTAGAACCATAAACATTTCGTTAATCTCTTACTAATTCTCAACTTGCAACCTTTTATTTAGTTAGAGTTATTTCTTTTTCCTTAATTAAAAAAATAATTTTTTATTGGTTCCACGAAACAATTTTTCTTGCCATATTTCCTCTCTATTACTACATTATTCATAAAAAAATCTGTATGTTAGGTTAAGGGTTAGGTGTAAGAAGAGAATTGACAGTCTCAATCTCGCACTGAAAAAAGTCCTTTATTATTATTATTATTATCCTTATGTACCGTTGTATTTTACTTTTATACGTATTTATGGTTTCCTCTCTATTTCCGCACCATTTATAAGAAAATCTGCATAAGGGAAGGGTTAAAGGTACTTTGCACATAAGGGCGTGAAACCAGGAAAAATCCCAAGGAAAAACGGACTTGAAGAAAGTCGGACGGGGCCGGACAGCGGGTAGCCTATAGGCTACCCGCTGTCATATTCTTCTTCTATGCGTACTAAACAAGGGATATATTATGCGCAATTCTGATTTTACGTATATGAAAGATGGGATTTCTCAGTCCCAATTTCGCTCTATTAAGACGTGGATATTGTATTGAGCATATTCCCAGAATGAGGAAGATCTGGGTTTGATTCCCTATCACGTACGACTTTTAAGCTGCCCTTTACTATTAGATTTTGCTGCAGCAAACGGCTTCCCAGAACGATTTTATCCTCAAATCCTTTTCCTACGTTCTCATTCATCAAATTATGAACGGTGACACACATATGAAATGCAACTTTGAGAGCTCTACTCCATCCTTCACGGACGACAGTTCCGCGCTTCATCCTTGTAATGCACCTCATCTTTCTCGTGACTCCCGCACCCACTGAGGGCTCATCGAGGTCGCACGAGCCGCACCTCTTACATGATATTTGAGGCGCGGAGAGTCTGATTAATTCCGCCCATTTTACTTTTAAAACTGAAAGAGGGAGAGTCGTGTATTTGAGACCCGCCCAAGGCTCGTAACTCCCAACGGCAATGTTGGCTCTAGTCACGGCGAAACCGCCCTTAATGTTATGACGATGATTAAAAGATAATTGCTAAATCAATTTATCTCTGAATAATTAGGAGAGCGAAAGAGTTTAAAAGCTGACATCTAGAAGGAAGATTTGCATGAAATAGAGTGTTTTGGTTATATAATGCGGGCCTGACTGACGTCTTTCTACCATTCTCTCGAAAAAATGATCTGACACTGATTAGGCAATTCAATCATTCTAAATTGCACATATTCTGTTATACTAATACTTAAATTATACTAAAGTTTAATGGAGTTATCTGTCTTAAATGAGAAGTGCCATTAGAAGAAGCTATATCAAAATATGATATAGAATGAAACCAAGAGAAAATTCATGAACACAAGGAAGACAATTGAATATGAGAACGTAATATATAGTGTGAAAGAATCTATAGATTAGGATTAATGATAAATCATAATCTACGCGAGCTCTGAAAGAGATTAGTTAATGAGCTGCCTTAATAATCTACCACGAGATTCACTATAAGTTTTATAAGTAGAAACGTTCACTTGTATCGAGTAATGTTTAAATGGAAAAGTCGAGAATGTAGAAGTTGATATCGATAAAGAAGCAAGAGACTGAAAAACTTAACGAAATATGAAATGCGATGCTGTTAAAAACAGTCGAGTAAAAGAAGCTAAAGAGGTAATGAAATGAAAATGCACTCAAGTATTAAATAATAAAAGCAGAATAAGAACATCAAACATTATAGAACAGAACAGAAATATGAGATTTGATATTAATTCTTAGAAACTGGGAGTAACCTTGCAGTTTTCCTTGAAAGGAAAAATAAATAAGGGAAACAACTTTTTCAAAGCAAAGTTAGTATTAAAACAGGATCTAATTTCCTTGAAGAAATATACACATTTATTCATAATGTACGGCATATAACTGGAGGTTTTCCTCGAATAAAATTCATTCCCATGCCATTGAAAGAAAACGATATGATATTTTAGAGTTTATATATACTGTTATAGCTACCATATTAGCTGTAAGTAAAGCAAACAATGAATTAATGTTTCTATTGTATCTTTAGTCACTACTAAGAAAAACAAAGAAACTTTGACTTCCGTAGCTCGACTTAAAGAAGAACTATTACACTTTTGTCCGAAGGTATTCCTGTCAGCATTACAATACCCATCGTATACCTATATAGACATCAAGGAAACAGCCGATACGTGCCCAGGAGACGCACATTTCCGGTGAGATCCTCGGCCCTGTTTCTTAAAGAAAGACAAATTTACCACACGAGGCATGAAAATGTGAAAGGAGGAAGTGTGTGTTAGGGAAAAAGAGAATGCGACAAGAGAGAAACAGGGAACAAAGGCTGGTTATTGACCAAGAAACCTCGCGGATAAAAATAATTGGAACGGAAAAAGGCCGACTTGAAAAATACGCGCAATGGTCAGCAAATAATCGCTCAAGGTTCCGAACGCATAATTAAATCGCCAGGGCTTTATTTTAATTAGCTGAGACAGTGAGAGCTTCAGCAGACAACGTAAACAGAATCACGTGATATCGTACTATAAACAATTCAAAGGTCTACTTATCACTTAGCTTATAACTGAGAGACTATGCCACATGTAGGGGAAGTGATACGGAAAAATTTGAGTTCACATAAACGAGACGGAATCACGCGTACCTTTGTGGTAATTATTAATACTAACAAAATCCATATTGAGGAATCTTTTACTAAATCGCAGAAAAAGTACAGAAACGATCATGGTTTCGCAGAATGGCTGCATCATCAGGTAAAAGGTTAGGAAACAACACAGCTGTACTTTTTCTGTGGTTTAGTAAAAGATTCCTCAATATGGATTTTGTCACTGATCATAATTTTCAATTAAATGAAAACAATATCGATCATGGTTAAGTAGTAATGTAATGGCATGTAATGAGTAACAAAACCTTGACACTCCAATAATACCGAAAGACTAATAAACAACACATCGTTATAATACCATAGCTAATCAGAATGAACGGAAAAGTATAATGACAAGCGGAATTCGTTTCAATTTAATTCCTCTTGGATGAAATTGAAAACCATACCTGTATTGCGCACATAATACAATTTCAATCTCTGAAATCTAAGAATCTTCTTCCAATGTCTAAAAGGCTGTCATAAGGTTCTTTCATAAGAGAATCTCTTTTATCGAAGGCAATGTAAATAAGGAATTGATAAATGGAGGATAGTCTAAACATTCTACGATAAAAACAGGACGTTGGATCTATATTGTTTATAAATTTTAAGTATTTTAACACTGTCATGGTATTTCGCGCAATAAAGATGCCAGATTGGAGACTTATCAATAAGAGAATTTAAAAACAGAAAAGGAACTCATCTCAAACCAACTCATACTATAGGGTATCTGGGTATACATACAAACCTCTTTATAGGGCAAAATTGGGACTAGGAAGTCCGAGCTTCTATTTAACCCTTGTCATATACCAACACACATAAAAAGAAGAATATAATCGAAAATATGTACGCATTTTTACAAGTAATGTGGCGACAGAGACGATATGGAAAGAAAGAACGGTTTTATGATGCGAATAAAAAATTGTAATATTTCTGATCACAGCGAATAAATTCTACTGTAGGAGAAGAGAAAGGGTGTAAAAACTTGCAAATTATGTAGAAAAGATTAAAAGATAGATATTGATCACAATATAAAGGATGATTAAAATCTCATGAGGTATTTCATAAAATAAACGGCATATCAAAAGTGTTCTTTGCAATAGTATGTTGAACATAAAGTTCTTCAGTCAGCAATGGTATTCAGATTTTAGTGGAACTGGTCAGATTCACTACAAAAGGATAATTTTAAGAATGAATGGAAATAAAGAAACAAAGATAAAACATAAGTTTTGATGTATAAAAATTAAATCATATAAATCGATAAATGCGCGGAAAACGCTGGAGTATAAGAGATTATAACACGCTATTTATCTCGGAAACATCTGAAGAGAGCTGCGGAGTCAGACAGCAGCAATTCAGGTAAGGATGCCCATCACCTCATTCAAGACGGCATATTAACCTCAAGGGGGGGAAGATGTCCAATCCAGTTTTGTTCCCGAGCTAAAAAGTCATTCCTCCATTTCTACTCCTTATCAGCGGTAAATTCTTGACCGCTTTTCCATTATCGTCCCTCCGCCTCTACTAAAAGTGCAGACCAGACGATAACAGTTTCCAGACAAAAGGTCGTTAGCGCCGGTGGCGCCGTGCTTACGGTGGAGTCGAGAACTGCGAGATGAGATCACACGTATAAACGAAGTCGTGTTTATTTAAAAAAAACTCCGCCGGCGGCACGATCATATTTTCGAGGAACTGTACGCGTCCCTCCCATGAAATCACCGCAGCAGAGAAGTCGCACGGCGAGTTCGAGACTTGCGACGAACTCGTCGAGGCGTGGAGAACCTGACAGGGCTGCCAACCGAGCAACACGTTCCGCATAAAAACTTGCCTCGCGTATGATCGTCGCCGCAGTTCGGGATGTGTGGACACCGACGGTGGACGCGCGCGAAGTTTACGTGTTTCTTCTGCTAACCGAGATTTCTGTCCCCGGCGTTAATGACTGATGGGCCGTTGGTGACCAACCGGTGACGGTCTAACTTCGTTAGCGTGGATACAATCGGGCAAAACGGAAAGTTTACTTAGGAGCGACGAACTTCGTGTTGATGGGAAGATGGAGAACCCAAAGATCACACCCCTTCCGTTACTACATCCAAGTCTGTTTCCTCGGCAACGAAGATTTATCACGAGCTTTTGTTCGCAACCCTTCCAGTAACTTATTCTTTCTTTTGTCTTACTTATACAATTACTGTTTCTAAATTAAATAAATTAAAAGGCAGAACGGAAAGGTGTTTTAAAAGCCTTAACTCTGATATAACTTAGGTCAATACAATCAATCTTTCACACTAATTTCATTAATTTTTTCGGGTTAGAATTGATTTCTTGATAGAAATCTAGAAAAAAATCTCACTGGAGAAAGAAATCAACATCATCCCGGTCCTGAAAATTAGGACTAAATACTATATATTACATTCCGGGAAAAATAATTTAAATTTGTGGAACTAAGACAAAGTTATTTTTTCCTTCTGAGCGTAATGGAGTTCTACACAGTGACAGCTAATTTATTTGATTATATTTTACAATCCTTTATACTTTAAGTCTTACACACACGTAGATTTGAACACAACATCGTATATCTACACAAATATATAAAATAAAACTAAAAAAAAATAATATTAGCTTAATTTACTACTATTTAACTATATAATAGTCTTTTGTTAAACTTAAACTCCAATCGTAATTTGAAAATGAAAGATTTTTCGCAAATAGACAGTGACCAACGGATATTGAATATTTAGAATCTAATATAAATTTAAAATTATATCCGCTTTTTTATAATATCAAATGCTAATCAGAATAAAAGTAAGAATCAAAAACGAAAATAGAAACAAAGCTCGTGAATACACCATTTACACGAAGCCCTTTCAATGTTCAGTTCAATTCAATGACCACCATTCTCGGTAAAGGTTTGCTAAAGAAGGTGAAAACCTCCATGGGATGAAATTTCTTTCCTCGTGAGATTTAAAAACGCGATATTAACCAACGCCTCGTGATATCAATTAATTGGACTCGACCGGTTCACGAACGATCCGAGAATTCCTCGGAACCACGGATAACCGAGATCCATGAAAACAGGTTTTGGACACGGGGCGGATGGAAGTCGTCTTGGGCAAGCACCTCGCTTATGACGGAGGAAAAAAGCGTGGTCACAGAAGACACCCGAGCGAGGTGAGCAGGTTCGAAACTTTAAAAAAATCGACGACTTAATCCCTAAATACCCTTCCGCTTAATGGCAACGCTTAACCTTTGCAAGGTCTCCCAGGAATTGAAGAGAAATCGAATTAAAAATTAAACGCATAAAAAGTCTGTGGAGGAAAAAACGCGAAGGCTAAAATTCGAAGAGGTAGCTTTGCGTGTGGGCGGTGAAACTTGAATTGAATTTAATATTTTGGCTATTCCTCAACAAAACTCCCGTCGCTTGGGGATTCAACAAAGTTACGACCGAGTTTTAAATACGCCTACCTTTTCTGAACTTCAAGATAAAAACTTGCGGTGGAATATTTTCTTTTAGGAATACTAATGCATGTGGTAGTTTTATCAACTTTGCATCAATTGTCTTTCTATAAAGTTAGTCCGTTTGGTATGTCGCCAACTTTATCATGAACTACCAACAGCTAGTAGAAGGAAACAAGGCTTACTAGGCAAGATGAGGAGTGAGGTAGTTTGCCTTTGCTTTACCTACCAACTCAAAATATTATAAAAGGAACATTTCCACGTAAGTAACTCTTAGAGTAACAATTTCCTTGGCATTCCATTTGTAGAGACCTTAAGCAATGCCATTATGCAAAATCATTAATATATCAGTTGCTTTCATGTCATTACAGCCATGAACAAGACAGTCAACATTAGAAGAAAGACACATTATCTCTATCCCGGTCCAAATTAAAAAGGATCCCTTGATTTCGACCCCAAAATTGTTCCGGAGGAAATATCTATTGAACCAAAACCAACATGAATTTATTAAGTTCGTAATATTCTTTCGAAAATTTCGACGAATATAAAAATTTCAAGAAAAACTTGAAACAGTACTAATACATAATCCACCATTCTTCAAGCTTTTGCGGAAGCATTTCACGACTCTTACCATCATTTTATGGAAAGGATACCCAAAAGAAAATCAAAGGAAGTCGACGAGATGAAGGAAACAGACCAATTACGTAACAAAATGGCTTGATTAGATAGAAATAGTTCTGAGAAGTAAGAATAAAAAAATAATGGTGAAAAGAGCTTCTGATTGAAGGGAATCAATAGATTCGATAAGGCATCTAATGATAACAAATTGGGCGTCAAAGGAATATCTCAGAGGAATAAGAATTCTAACTGAACATATTAGGAAAGGTAAAGTGCTATTAGTAAGGGTGTTATTGGGCTTATTACGATGCATTACACTACAGCAGAATATTCAAAGAAAAACGTTTTTCAGCATTGCTCCTGGCCATTTAATTCTTCCGTAAGAGTTATTTTCGTCGTCCTTCATACCAATTACCGCCAAGATTCATACCGTCTTGAATAATGAGTAGCTGGAAACTAATGGTAAGAAAAAATCAAAGGAATCGTAAAAGCAATGACATAGAATAATGGAAAATCATCAATTACGCGAGTTATCTACTCATTTTTTTTCTGAGGCCAACATTTCAGTATAGAAATCTAGATGATCAGGCGTTACCTTGTGGAAAGCCATTTAGGCAATGAAGAAAAACAGGATACTTCGTCGTCGTGAGCAAAATAAGAGTATGGAAAATTTAGCGTTTTTCTTCATTACATTTCAGTATAGATAATGAGGAATAAGTTAAAAGTGATAAAGAAACGTCGGAAACACAAACGAAAAACAACATTTACGAAAGATATCGGAGTTTCGCATAGTCTGATGAAGCAATGAACTATCTGCTGACGACTGAAAAATATTAAGTCACTATTTGACTATAAGAAATCTATTTTTGATACCACCACTACCAAGCGTTCCGATTTATCGAGTATTTTTCTATTTTTTTCTTGGGTTCGGTAATCAGCGAATAAATTTTGATAAAGCTATAACATGTTTCAATGACATTATGAAAAAATACTTAAAAGACACATCGATAACACTACATTTTTCGGCTTTCGACGAAGTTATCCAATTGCGTTTCCGTATAATGGAGCACTTAATTACGATAATATTTCAAACTTTAACATAAAAAAATTATAAGGACCAATTAATTCATCGGTAGTGCATAAAATTGATGGAAATATCAATATTCTACATCGAAACGGAATTTTAGTTTAATTTTTGACAGAAAATTAATTAGAATTAAAGAGAGATCTCGGTGTTCCATACAGTGAAGCCTATTTGGTAAAAGGTAACGGAAGTGTTAATAACACTGGATTTTATAACTGCTCTGTTTCCATGGCATATATTCAACGATATAAACCCCAAAATGGTAATTGTCATACCAAGCTGGACTGGATATACACTAATGAGAGATTGTTCAGGCAATCCACTCCATTCTTTACGAACCTAATTATAGTTTTCCTCTTCAATAGCACAAGAACGGCATATGTTTCAATTTCACAACCAATTTTACAATGCTCACCAAATCAGTCATTTCTAGCGGCAATGGAATGAAAATCTCTCGGGAAATTTTTCCTAAATATATCTTTGGCTGCATCGCAGTGTTAGGACTTGTCTCTACAAGCTTTCGCGTCACGACATGCAACGTCTATTCAAAGATAGCATCCTCTATGATTTACGCAAACCTCTTCTGTCGAGAGAGTGGTATGTTACCAAACCGCAGCCGAAACTTAAGCTTCCTACTTCCGGATATTATCCTAAATTCCTCTCTCTCTTAGGATATGGGTCGGATGAGAGATACGTAACGGAGATCACTTTCTCCTTCAAAAATAATTTACGATTCATGGTCCAGATTCCGAATGGAGAGCTTAGTGGAATGACCAGCACTCTGAGGCTTTTTAAACCTGCTTTCATGCTGTTACCAGGGAATTCCTACTTCTCCTCTTACATTTCCCTGTCATAATGGAAAGCTCCCTAATCCCTCACCCAAGTTATGAGAAATTACACACAAATTACATACCTGTCTCCATCCGATGGAGCAATTTCTTTTCTTAACGCTCTTGGAAATGTTTAACACATTCCGGTGACACGTGTTTTAGAAACGAAATATCAAGGAGGAACTGCGACTCACCGCAGGAGAGTTATTGACTTTTTCTTATCTTAACAGCCTTTTCGACGAAATATACCCAAGGTTGGAGGCTGATTAATGTAGAGATAGTGAAATATTCCCAAAAGAGTCACCGCGTAACTTACACATCGCTGCTGCGTTTTATTTCGAAATTCCCTCATTATGTTCCCTGACTAACCCTTAACGAACCTCTAAACGATGTATGTTATCTTGAGGAAATTCTTATTTAAAGGTGCTTCCACTTAAATCATTCCAAAATCTATTTATTTCTCATCCATCAGATACAGTAATACATTGCTGCAATCCTTTTAAACGAGGCAACTTTACGTTATCTCTTCAAATCAGACTTGATAAATAAAAGAAACTTGGCTCAAGGAGTCGAGTTGTCTGGAAATACGTTTATTGGATCATGGATTTATAGTAGTAATACATTTAAAGTGCATGGACTTGTTAAGTAATTTAGCATACGAAATTTCACCAGGAATCGAACCCGGGGCCGCTTTATTAAGTCCCATCCTAAATTAGATCAATAAAAAATATATAATGTTGAATATAATCAATATGTCCTAGCTGTACTTCGTGGAACGACATCTAAGTTTTTCTTTCATCCTATATAATGTTGACTTTAACAAAGGAACTATTAAATTCATCCAATTCTTATGCTACAATTATTCAGTCGTTTAATCCTACTGCCTCTTACGTGAGGCATATATTAGATAAACCTTTATCTAATGTACGTAAAACCTCAACTCAGAAAAAGCACATAGTTTGAGAGATAAGAATTGTCAAAATCTAGTACATAAAGTCGTTGATTTCTGACATCAATAGAATTACAGATGTAAGTCGGCATTAACAAGAATCTTAAGCGGAAGAATATTATGGAACCATCGCTATACTTCAGGGTGAATGCTGCTCTCATACTACATGCTATAATTTGTTTTCAAGGCAAAACTCAATTTTTTTAAGCATTGCCTCCTCTTAAACGCTTGTAAACAGTTTTTCTTTCATTGGTGGCACCCCTGCTGCTCGAAAACCAGAGCTTATAATAGGAGCGCAAAATAGACGCTCTTTCCCTTGAACCCAACCCAAGTACGAGTTTTTTCGTATTATAAAAGGGTTAAATTAATTTTGGAAGAATCGCAAAGCAGAAAGGGCCAGGGATAAAAAGTGAAAGGACTCTTTTCTAAAATATAATGGTAAACGCAAGCAATGCTAGCACAGAACGCCAAAATCGTTGATTGTCCACTTATGCGAAGCAATTAGATTAAATTGGTTCCGGGAAGAGCCGATTGGCAGGGAGACAAACAGATCCGTTACGTAACATAATTTGCGGATGAGATGTATGATATCATGTTGCTAGCAGGGAATTGGAATGCATACAGCACCTCGATGATGTAAATTAAACGGAAGAATATCTAGAGTATCTGCATAAAAGATGAGTTAGAGGATCAAAACGTTTATATAACTTGGAATAAACTCAGCACTGAGAAAATTATTACAAAGATTAAGAGTATATTATGCAGAGAACTTAATGAAAAAATGTGCTAAATTTCTACATTCACCTATTCTAGCAATGATCGCAAACTTCCAATACTTGATAGGTCTTGAGAGCTTGAAATACTGCATAGGAAAGAGTTCATGGACAATAGCATAGCTAGTATTAAGAGTGCTTTTGGTTTTAGCAATCCGAACACATAAATGACGCATTAAATTATAATTAAAGATTTAAATTATAATTATTAATGATTAATTTAAATTTTTAAATAATGTGAGTTCATCATTAATTTTAATATTAATTTTTTATATTAATTAATATGAGCATGAATTTAAAATGTTTTAATCTGAAATTGGAACAAAATTGTTAACAAAAAGTGCTAACAATAGGAAAGCAAGTATATTCAATGTCTACATAAATATATCATTAATCAAAATGACGCTTGCAAAACAGCAGAAAAAGGCGAGCATACTTGAAGCATACAAAAAGTCCCACACAACGCTAAAATGAGATAAATCAGTTTTGAAACACTGCCAATCATAACAACTCTCTGAATATGTTATCCTTCGGTGGTCAACCTTTGAAACATGAGTGCAGCGCTACCGCGAACCAGGTAATGAAAGTATTTAACCTTCACACGGAGGAAAAAGCCTGTTAAACCTCTTTTTCTCATGGCTGCCAGAGTTTGGCATCCTTCTATAGTTACAGTATAAAAAATACAACACAGTAGAAAGATGCAGGATTGCATATTTATATTTGCTTCCCGAGTTTCTATCTCTTTCGAGCATATAAAAGTAAATCGATACGAAAACGTGAAAGAATGATTCAATATTACAATTAACACCATAATTAAATAAAAATCAAAAAGATGTAAAATATTGTAGGGAAAATATAATTGTAATTTGGGGATTCTGAATTGAAATAATTATGGTTTCTAGCATCTTTATGTACGGGACGTACTTAATGCTTCAAGAATCATGAGCTAAGAACCCCGTTCACTTCTGTTGTAACTAATTCACAAGAAATTATACAAGTAGGGTCTATCCAGAGTCCCAGCTCTTTAGAATAATAGGTCAATATATTCTTGGGAAATCGAAGTAAAACTCAACGTGGAAAGTTTTCTTCACACGTCATTTCTGAATATCCTGAATATCAAACAAAAGAACGATTTATTTTTTAATCAGCGAAGCTAAACGCTAAGTAATGGAACCCATCAAGTCCGGGCAAACTTGCTTGTAAGAGAGAAAATACTTCATTATTATTTTGCGAGAAAAAGAATGAGCAAATGTGATTAGATATTAACTTTCACTGAAATTTTCATCAGCGTTAGGCATTAATTTGGCAAAAAATACCTCCCACATTTAGAAAATGAGCAAACTTAACGTAGCAGAATAAAGAGGCAGACAGAGGGTCAAGGTTACGTGGACAAACAAAAGATCAGCAAATCTGGACCAGACCTATCGGTACCTGCATCGACATTGGGGGAGATGCTCGTAATAACACGTAGAAATGGCTACAGTCCTCAAACGAGCGAAAGAAAACACGTTTCATTCGGTAAAAGCAATTCCTCACACTCTTCCAAGGGAAGAACTTTCCGTCTTCGATGGACGACGTAATAATTCAACAGCCCTTCGATGGACGATCCCTTGAAGGCGGATGGAATTCTTTAAAATCCTCCGGAAGGATAGTTCCCATCTTTCCTGGCCACGGTCCAGTGGCGTAACAGCCTCCGAACGAGACGGAGCGAAATGCAGAAGTAATTCGGATGCAAATACATCGCTTCCTCTATAAACCGGATACGAAGCCACCGCTGCTGACCGCAGGAGGTGTATGGGATTCTTGGTCTGGAGGATAACCCGTTCGACTCCTGCAATGTCGACGGCATTGAGGAGATGTGCTGAATGGAAGAGCGAAAACTTTAATGCGGAAGATTCGTATGATAATCGAAGGGGGAAGGTGAGAATGAAAAGGGTAAACAGCGAATCGTTTCGAAAAACGGGATTTTTTCTTCTTTCACAACATGAAATTCAGTGAATGGAAAAGAACTGCCAAAGGAACTTCAATGATTTTCAACTTGCAACGACAAGGACTTTTTTACTCAAATTTTATTTACTTTTCTAGATTTTCAATAATTTTAGTACTTCAGTACACCTTATCCTCCGTCACATTATCCGTATCCATAGACTTATCGCTTTTACTTCACTGCTAAATATTCTCAAATGTCATATTTATTATACTTAATTTCCAATATCTCTCATGCAAATTTTATTTGTTGAATATTTCAACTAATGATTTTAATTTTCGGATGTAATATTTATATAAAATGCTAATGCCCGAAAAAGAACTTGTTTGAAAAAACATATTCAATTTTATTATTCTTTCTGCTGTGGTCTATTTCGTATGTTTTTCTAACTCCTCTCTCTTTGGTTGTTATCCTGCGAGGGAAACATTATTTCCTGTGATCAAAGTTGTCTCAACGTTTTATTCACACCGTGAAACCTTACTTTATTTCCAGATTTTCTATACGTTGCCACATTAATTATTAAAAACTTTAATACAGCATCTTTTATACTCCTTTTTATGCATTTTATTTTAGACGACAGTTAAATTGAAGATGGATAAGACTTCCTATTCCCAATTTCGCCCAATAAAGACATTAGTACGCATGCACGTAGTTAGTCTCTAACATACAATCTCTTTGGACACATACGCGAAAAATAGATATATACGCCACATTAACAATATAAACCCTGGTTTACAGCGTCCTTAGCTTTCAGAGGAACTTTCTTAAAGGGAAGTTTTTCCGTGGTAATGAATTCTGGCTTTTCGTCATTCAGCTCTGTCCTATCTTCTCAACAGTCTAAGTGAAGAATAAGAACATAATTAAAAATTATGATGCGTTTCCGATTTTTACAAGCCGCTAAGGCTTCATAAGTCGCGTCCCCACAACTTCCTAAGGCCGCTAAACTGCGGAAAGCTTCAATAGATGGCACCATACAGAGGCAATAGCCGAATTTAAGTCCCTTACGCGATCAATCTTAGGGATGACTCCGAGAGAAGACAAAGTTACGTTATACACTGTTAAATATCACTCGTAAGCAATTTCGGTGAGTCAATGAACGATAACTTCAGTATTCCAGTTCTTGAAAAATAACGTGAACGCCTAAACTTGAACAAGAGGGAAGGAAAAGGCAACCAACTTTCGGATCTTCTGTCGAAACTAAAATGAACTATCTCTATGAGAATACATTCATTAAATGAAGCTAAAAAAACGAATTAAACACTAGGAGTAGTGCCGTTAACAAATGATGGATTGGTAGGCAGAAATCTCCGCGTAAAACTGTCTTGTAGCGTATTAAACATTCTTAACGGAATTCTTAAAGCAGGTATAACATAATTAAAAGTGTATTACAGAATCCTATTACCTTACAAGAATAAAATATTAGAGTTTCAGCAACTTCCCAACCAAACAACGGACTGAAAATATCTAATTCTCTTGACAAGATCATCGTGCGTTTACTTTGGAAAATTTGGGATACTTTCGTGCTTAGTTTCGCGGTGGTGGGGATTAAAAACGTATAAATCTCACTTTATAAATCAAGCAATCGGTTCATTATGATAGTTGACAAGATTTCATTATCTTCACGCGAAAAGCAAGCGCTGAGTTGAAGACCCATGACGGCAACTATGACCTTAGTTGAATATAAACGGAGTAGAACCGCAAATTTGAAGAAGGATTAAGGTTCGCAATAATCCCTCTAGTCTTTCCTTTGCTTACGTATCTATTTACTCCTCGCTTCGACAACAAACACACTGGAGCTCGGAATAGACAGGATAAACGCATAAAGCGACTCTGCAGACCGCGCGTCATCTTACCCATCGCGTGGTTCCTCCGAGAGGCAGACGTTCACGAAAGCACGCAATCCTAAAAGCATCCTAACTCCAATCAAAGTTATGGGAAGCGAAAACAGCATAACCGAGGCTCCTTCGCCCACTCGAACGGGAAAAACAAGCCGAAGCGCGAGATTTCGGCCGAGAAAACAAACCGACTCGAGCACTCTCCGATTCCATTCACGGCGGACCGACACTCAATCCTGCCAAGAGCTTTGCGCCGAGCACATCGCTAAAACAAACAGCCGAAAAACTCCCGCATTAATTGAAGCCGATAGGACTCGAACGGGACTCCGGAGCCGAAAAATCAACAAGACACGGGCGGCCCATCTGCCGTCGCCGGGGAGTCGGATCGGGGCCGTCGAAAAGAGTCGGAATTATTTAACGAGTCGTGAAATGGGACGGGGGGCGGGATGGAGTGCAGATGGGGGCGGCAGATGGAAGGGCCGCCTCCCTCGGAGACCAACGTCGGACCCGATGACAAAACAGTCCTCATCAATTCCCTCAAATTCGGATCGATAGCATTAAAACAGTACGCGGGACGGAAGTCGAGGAAAAATCGCCGGAATCCGGTCGGGGGCGGAAGAGGCGTCGATCGCGGGGATTGGGAACGGGGCAGATCCTCACCTCCTTCCCGGGCAGTAGGACGTTCCCAAGAGCGCCGACGGCCAGACTCCAGGTCGTCGCTCCGGTATCCACTGCGACCTGGAGGAAGGGTCGGTTAGTCCAGAGAGCACGGGGGGATTCACTGAGCGGCGGGACACACGGGCTCATCGCACGGAAACCCGTGCATTTCCGAAAGGGGTTCACACACTTGTTTCACACGGTCACTCTTTTAGGGTCGGGAATCCTTCAATCGGAATCACCAGCCACCGAACGAAGGTCTGCTGTGTTACCGGAGGCTGCTGCGAGAACCTTCGCCGTCGCTCTTCACTCGCTTACTGAGGGCTTGTTGCCGACTCGTCTCGGGTGAGGTCCCCCCTTCTGCGCCCCCCCCCTCTGCTCTGCTGCACGGCCTCAGCGGCAACAGGGCTGGGAAGGGGAGAGGGACGCCGAGCGACCGGCGCATGCGCGAGGCAAAGCAAGGAAAATAATAAAGCGATTTCTTCGTCGCCCTCTTAAAAATTGAAAACCCTTCTTTTTACTTCTTCGTGCCCTCTTTAATCTCCGCGGAGACGCGATAAATGCGGTGTAAGTGAGCTGATTGGCGGGGCCGGGTCGGATTTATCGAGGACGCCGGGAACAATGCGTGCGGCGCCCGCGAAAGCGAAGGGGGTCGTCGCGGATAAATTATTCGCGCCCAAATTGCGCTGCCGACGGAAAAAAGCGCGATTTCCAGAGATCCGACTATCGTTTGCTTTTCAAGCACGCGATGGGGGTGCGGATTGATCTTTCGGGGCATGAAAGACGTCTGGGTGGAGGGTGGGGGACCTTCCTGCATCCGAGGGACCCATTTACCATTAGGCCGAGTTCTGAGCCATTAACCAGCGCAAGAAACCATTATGCAGCTCTTGGGTGACGTATTCCTCACATGTATTAGTAGTGCATCATCGAAATTGAGCATATGAAAACGATTTCAACCTCTAAGTCAGGGGTGTTAAACCGGAGGTCCTTCAACTCCTTTTGTGCAGCTATGGTAGTGAAATTTTCATTAAAAAACACAAAAGATTGCGTTTTTCAGCTTGAAATTACTTACAGCTTACTTCGAAAAAGTGCACCGACATTTAAAATTTTGCCATACAATTTCTATGGTACTTCAGAAGTAATTTATACTTATGAAAAAAATTATTTTCATGCAATAAACTTCATGAGACAGATCACATATTAGCGATAATAAATGAAAAGCTTTCCGCCATCAACTATGTTCACAATATCGAGGAAAAGGATGGGAAGTTTACGGCAAGAAAATATAAATTACCAGTGATATTTGAATATTCATGCTGTGTATCATAAAGTAAGTACTTTTTCTCAATAATTACATTACATCAATAATTACAATCATCTTCATGTATATTCATTGTATATTTCCTTTGCATAATTTATTGCGTAATTTTTATCTCTATTATAGTTACTAGAACAAAGGCATAGGCCGTATGTGGCCTGAAAGCCACGAGATCGCCATAGCTGATTTAGAGGAGCTACCCATCGGCTTGAACGTTATAGAATAAAATGGGCTTCTAACAGAATGCTTAAAGATTGAACACAAATATTTATAATCTCTGCAAACTTAAGTTGTCCATTTTAGTATCTAACGTGAGACGAAGGATTCTTACAAAAAATCTACACGGTATCATTATCTCCCGATTATCCGAGGGAGTTATGAATAAATCTATGCGTTTAAGTTGAAAACACAAGAAATGCAGAAAAACCGGTAAATCGAAAAATATATTTTATCATAAAAAATCTTTAGCTTAGCCTTTTGCACCAAACATTAGAAAATGCTATTTATTGGTGAAATCTTATCGATTACAGCAGACCTTCCGACCATTGTCCCACATGGAGGCTTTCAGTGAGCCCGCGCTACTTTACTAATATTTATGTCTTTAAATTTGGTCAATTTTACCTTTTGGCAAAAGTACCTTATATTGCATGTTAAATTACTACTTTGAGGTACTTTTAGTAGCTTCTGAGAGAAAACTTTAAGTTGCTCCTAGGTAAATAACATAATAAAAATTTTCATCCTGTTTACATATTTTTACTTATTCACATCCCGATAAACAAATAAAGGAATGGTGTTACAGTTTCTACAAGTTTGAAAAATTACTTAAATACCCTAAAAGAGGAAAAGGAAGTAAAGTACTAGCTAATTAGATAAAAAGAATCTTATTAAGCAGTTCACAACATACTGTGTACTCAGCGATTGCTTTAAGATGCCTTATAATTCGTAAATTTTTGTACACCAAACATTACAAAGAATGTAATATTTTCCTTCGCATCGCCACTGTCTCCTCTACTTATAATAAATATATTTCGCTGGTAAAAGTCTTGTATCAAATACCATCGATTCTTCTAACCGGGAACTCATGGTCGAAACAAAAAAAAATACACTTAAAGATGATGAAAATACCTTCACGTAATTTCAAAGGAAAAATAATATATG
Organism: Sympetrum striolatum; assembly: GCA_947579665.1. Lineage (NCBI taxonomy): Eukaryota > Metazoa > Arthropoda > Insecta > Odonata > Libellulidae > Sympetrum > Sympetrum striolatum. Next base: position 60,694,448 of record OX388351.1, read on the forward strand.
TAATTAGTTAATCGGACGCAAATCGTGGTTTACGATCGTTTCTTAACTTGCCCACGTCTGTATTTTGTTCTCCCATGAAATGAAACATCAAGCCTTTCTTTGGATTAGGCGATAATACGTGGAAGTGCGAATGTATCACTGACATACATGACTAATCAGACGCTCTTTAGCACTTTCCTGTAAGTGATTTGAGGGCGCGAGGATTCTAATTTTCTTCCTCAACGCTCTGTACCGTTAATTACAAAATCCCATCGGGAATAGCCGCTCTTCGCTAAATATCGCAGGAGACTGTAATCCTGGGTGTTGAAGAAATGCAATTAGTAAATGTTCGCCCTCTTTTCTTTTCTGTACAAAGGATAGTCATTTGGATGGGTGAAAACACCGCATTTATTCAATTCAGTATACACCATATATAGTTGCCGACATTGATAGAGTGCTGGATTAGCAACACTATCGTCCTAGGTTCGAATCCTAGTTAAGACATGGTAGTCCGTGTTAGTAATTAACAAAAGTAAGTTGTAGTGTTTACCAGTTAGACTAAAATACGCTCAGAAAATCCGTTGATATTACTTTTATTTTTAGAAAAAAATTAACACTTTGGTGTACAAATGACAGCAAAGATAATCGTGAATTCACCGACTTTAAATCCAAGCAGTCATTGTTAATGTTGAGAATTGTTTTTATCGATCTCATTATGTATTCCAGTTATTTACTTATTAAGTGGTATTTCTTGATTTTTCAACTCAAATCGTCTAAATTTGAGACCCTGAACTTACGCTTTGAGGTCGTATTTGAAGAAATCAACACAAATATTGTACGGAGTACTATAATATAATTATTTTCTACGATGCAATGTTATAAATAATTCTATATTGTGATAAAGACCAGCGTTACAATAAGTAATTGAAATCAGATTTTTGAACATCCTTTAAGACCTTTAAGTCTTTATATCTCCTAGTAAGGAGCCTCCATCCAAACCATCAACTAATAAACAGCTAATTCAGCGAGTTAACCCTAACAATTTGCATGTACGAGACGCGTCACCCGAGGAAGTACCCGATCGCACTTACGAAGTATGTTCAACGACCTCATCGTGGAACCGCTTCGTAGAATGAAAGCGATGTGTCCGGGATTTCCTGTTCTGAGCCGCAGGTATTTTTGGAAGGGATTCACACTTCCACGGAAGGGCGGTTAGCATCCGTCGCGTGTCGCGGTTATTAGTCAGTCTGCCGACCGCATTTGCCGATCGTCCTCCCTCGATGCAAATGCAGCCTTTCAAGAGTATGGTTACTTGGTCTACTCAGCCAGGGGTGGATGCACCAGGAGGCTCTGCATTTAAATTGAAAGTGAAAATATGTGCACAAGGGGGGGGGGCGTGGTGTTGATGGGTCCCCTTACCTCTGCATTGCGGGGGGCACCCTCTAGGCTTAGGGCTCCAAGAACTTCGGTACACAAGTGTCTGTACTTATTAATATTAGGAAACGTTTATACCAAAAATTTTGGATATTACATTTAGAATGAGAAATGACTAATGCAAGCTTGAAAGAGTACCTAAATGTGATTTCACGAAATAATTAATTTTGAAATACTTCCGTTGACACTCATATTCCTGTAATCAATCGCTGAATGCTTTACTGTGCGGTTATCCACGAAAGGAAAGTGTAGTAATAACTATTATATTTAACATATTTCTGCTTTATTACCAGATACTGGAAAAATATTTAGTGTGACCTTTATTAGTGGAGTGAGAAGTGGAACCTCGGTTCACGAACTTAATCTGTTCCTGGACTCTGGTCGTGAACCGAATTGGCCGTGAACCGAGACAATTTCTCCTCTTGAAATTAATGTAAATACAATTAATCCGATCCAGACTCTGAAACTTTGTATTTTGAAGTGTATTTTTGTTTAGAATGCACGTAAATTACATGTAAAATTAGTTATAAAAAGTAAATAAAAATTAAGTTTTATTACTTTACGTGAATATTATTTAAAATTAAATACTTTACGTAAGTTACATTCGTTGTGGGGGTAGCGGTCGAGGAGGTTAGAGCTGTGAAGATGAATTCCTTTCCACAGAAACAGCAGACAGGTCTGATTTGGTGGTTTTCTGCACTTTTTTAAGTGGTTCTTCTCCCGATTTATAGTCTGCTCAGCGCACAAGAAATCGATCTAAACAGGTTTGTGTTTTTATTTGTTGCAAATTTTTTCTGAAGTGCGACATAGCATTGTCATTGAAAAGATTATGTCGGGGTTGCCAACTGAACTGGTCGGCAGCCTTGGTCGTGAACCGAGTTGTTGTACTCCAACCGAGTCAAAATTTGGTTGCTAAAGCTGTTCGTAATCCGAGTTGGTCGTGAACAGAGGCGGTCGTGAACCGAGGTTCCACTGTATTTCATTTATTCGAAAAATACCGCCAATACCATCGGTTTGAGAATTTTTATCAGCAAACACAAATTTACCCGTTTATTTTTAGGTATGCACATCTTGTTGATTTTTTTTAAAAGTAAAATCTACAGCTGTAATTTATCGGTAACCGTTTATGTAGTCTGTCGGTAAAGTCATCAGCCTGAAAGCTGATTCTGATCCTCTGTACCGGAAGTATTGGGGAGGGAATGAAATGTAATTACGATTATGAGTAAGATAGATTGCTATTAACTACCTCATTATTATTATAGGAATAGGGCTAAAATAAGAAAACTTCTTGATATCCAATGAGGTGTGACCATTGTGAATAGCATTATTCATGACACTATAGCAATTGCATTATCACTGCTATGAATAAGTCAAATATAAGAATAAAGGATACAATTTTTACTTTCTCCCTATACGTAGTATAGAGAGAAAGTACTTGATAACATACAATTCCCACAGAATAATTTATACATACATTATATTTACATGAAAACTTAATTATGAATTTATAATAAAATTTGTAACTGTTTTACTGTTTTTTTTCGGGATTCATGACAGGCCTTCCCAGCTACCGTAGCGGTCACGGGGTAGAACCTCACCGTACATTACCCTGTCAAGCAATCCCTTACTTTTCCAGAGTATATTCACAAACAGGATAAAGTCGCGCTTTTAAAACCAATTATTCAAGATTTAACATTATCTTAAACTAAACATCCAAAACCCCTTTCTTACAATGCATTTTTATAATATTTTAAAACACCTAAGTCATCTTATCGATCCTGTACCAAAAGGGTGGACGTACTGATTGAAAACCTCTTTCAACTAATCATTGGAATATAATCAGCTAAATTTTAAGTGGTTTCCTTCTCCATATCCTGGGAAAGGTAAGAATCAATGAGCTTCGTAGATCGATAACTCGTCAGCAAAGAGAGATACGGAGAAGAATCTATTATCGAATTATTGGCAAAGAACATGTATATAAAAGAACACACAACAGAAGTACATATATTTATGGTGTAGCGGGTTGTCTTCAATCAACGAATTCTTTTCTTTGAAGCTAATGTTTACAGTCCCCACCTTAAAGGAAAGTGAAATCGGAAATTTATAGATGGGAATTCATCCACCGCTTTCGCGATGTAAAATGTTCACATTTTACGCATAGCATAAAATATGGAACACCAAACAAATAGATCGTCATAAGCGAATCAAATCGATATATTACGTAAACTTGCTTTTCGGAGCTCCCGTGTGACGTCACACTGGGAGGGGGTGGAGGAGGAATGGAGGGGTAAAGGCAGACAAAACAATAAAACATGAATAAAACATTTCGAGAGGACGGATCTTTTTATTTAAAGTATTCTTTTCCTTTCATGAAAAAATGAAATGGTAACGTTTTTACCGAGAGGAAATGAATGCTGCTTCGCAGAATTGGCCAGGAATGGAAGGAGAATCGAAAGTTTTATGTACAATTTCAGCTTCTTTCATAATAACCACAGGGAATGTATTGCGGTTTCAATGGTCATTTTAGCTTTATCTGACAATGAGTGTTTTCTCTGAGAAGGGAAGAATGGGTCGACGTTTAGCATCCTCTTTCGTATCAATTGTACAAAATTGTAAACTTTTCGTGTTAATCATTTTTATTTCGCTAGTATATACTCAACGTTTCCATCCTTGCATAGAAATTTGGTATTTGCGGTTTCATATACTGAAATACAGTCCTTTAAAGATCAACATTTTCTTTGTTTTTTTCCTGATTTCTATCTTCTCCTCCTAACAAAAAATATTTCGCGATAGAATTATTCATAAGCGTAGGGTTGTTTCAATATTCTTTTTTTGTTCCTTTTAAGTTATCTGATTTAGACCATCTGCTTCCCGAAAATCTTCCTAAATTGACGACTTTCCTTATATTTTTTTTCCAAATCTTTATTCTTAATATAGTATTCGACATTCTTTCAGGATAGAATTGCATATTTTTTTTGGATTACTCCCCTAATACTTGAAGCGCTATGCTGAAAGTTCGTTTCGCGGTATGACCAATTATTTTTTAGTTTTATTAAGCTTGGTTAATTTAGGATGGAGGTAACTGATATACTAGTAACCTTGCCAAAATTTTTAGACTCACCTACCGCATATTTCGTTCATCATTCCTCAAAGTTATGTGTTTAGACTCCCTTTTCAATCACATATATTCATTACCATTATAACTCAATGTTATATTTAACTCAATGTTATACTTAACTTAAGATGTTAGGGACCCTGGGTGAGAGGATTTTCGTAGGCCCCCAAAGAAATAATTTCTCATTTAATTGCAAGTTTTAAAAGTTAGTGTTGGTATTATTTTTTTCTAAATTACAGGAAAAAATATTTCAAACCTTTTTGTTATAATTTTAACTAAATTTACGTAACTTGTACATAGATTTTTCTTTTCTTGTATCCCTGGAACATTGTTATGATGGAACCTATCACCAACTCCCATATTTTACTGTCCCATTGAGCCAGTAATCTCGCTTTACTACTCTGTTTTCCAGATAGATTATTTCAAGGGCAATTTTTATTGCTCTTGAAGTCATTGGATAATCTCAAGGTCTCCCAGAGATGCGGTGACTCTTCAGGTACGGGTCCCCACAGGTACCGGGTTCCCATAGGTATGGGATCCCCTTATGAACAGGTATCGTAGCGGTTGCCTCCGCGGGCTTTTGCACTAATACACATCCAAAACATCCAGTTTAGGATGACTCTACTTCCGTATTATTATGTTGTTAAACATTTTGCGATGGACGCTGTAATGAAAAAATTACTACTCTTGAAAAGTAAGATCTTTAGGAAATACACTTTTAAAATTTTCGTATTTCTTGATAAAATATCCGAGCACTCATACGCAAGCACCTGCAGAATTATAGGGAGGTTAACCCCGTAGGCCAACTCTCTGGGTGTGCCCCTGTTCATTCTTAAAATTGGTATTTCCTCATATTTGCTCGCTTTCAAGAATCGCTTTCTTTTATCGCATCTGATTAAAGGCCGAAAAACGAAATTGGTTAGACCTGGGGAATTAGTTCCCCAAAATGTAACATTCCATTCCAATTTCGTGAACCAAGTATCCAAAATGGACGTGTTATTTCTAATCTATCAATTAAAGGTAGGTTGGACTGATTGTCTTCCAATGCGGATGCCTTCTTTCGAAGTAAAGACCAGTTATCTGGTTATCTGCTCCTTGGAGGGAGAATATCAGTGAATAATGATTGTATTCGAAAGGCTTTATTGGCCAATTTGAGCTATTCGCATCAAAATTTTCGAATTCCGAGTGGCAGATGTTTTCACGAGATGTTCACAGTCCCTATCAGCATAACAGAGCAACTCGCAAATGACTTATTTTCCATAATTGAATGATTATGAAATCATCGCGAATTCGGAATAATCTGTGTTCTCCGTTAGATTATACCTCTTGGATAATAATTACGAAATAACGACTTGAAAAAAGGGAAGCTTTTGTGCATTAATAACATCGATTTCCATCGGAAGAATTTTAATGAAGCGGTGGGCAGCTGAGGAGAGAAAGTTTTGAGCGTCTTCACGTCTGAATCAAATATTACACATATTTTTAAAATTTCCATGTTAAATAAGAGTTAAAGTTTTACGGAATTTTCTATACATTTGCATTTACCCTGTTGGTACACTGCCAACATATACCCTTAAAATGAGTAGCTTCATAGGAACGTTACATTTGAAATGCTAAAATCTCATGGTGTTGGGGGAAAATATAATTTTAGGGTTTTCTAGGACAAGTTAAAACTCATAATGCTTTCGCATAGTCTTAAAAATTGCGGTCTGACCAAGGAAATACTACAAAATCTTATAAACAGCATATTACAAAGACCTTATAGACTTTTTTGCAATAAATTCATTTTCCTGAAGAGAGAATTATTTATTCCATTATTCATGTCAATTTGCTCCGCTCTGCATGTGACGAAACCGAAAAAGCTAACTATAAAATTTATTTTAAAGATCAAGCTAATTGCTATTTCTAGGATACAACCAGAAAAAGCACAGTTATGATTTTTAAGAAATTTATTAAAATTGGGTAATGTGTAATTTTATGTTTTTTTTCCATTTCCATTCTGAATCGGTATTATATATTTGCGAATAAATAAAGTAAAACATTAAATTGATTTTCCTTTAAAAAAGGATAAATTATAAGACTCTTACAAATAAATAATTTTAAATACCAACTCACCAAGGAAAAACAAATGAAAACTAACATTAACAATTTTCCAACATTTTCCGTTAGATACAAATTAAACAAGTTAATTATTAAACAAATAATCTATTAAAAATGTTATAAATTAATTTAATAAAAGTGTACTGAAATCATGTAATAAAGTGATATAATCAAAATGTACTAAAATAATGTAATAAAATAGAAATAACACAATAAGACTACGGAACAACATTGAAATTCATAATCTTTTTTGTAGACGCAAAACTTCTTCCCTTAGAGCAGCACGTATCCTATTTTTATAAAAATGACCCTTGTGTTTTTCTGGAGAGGGCCCTGGTCAAAAAATCAGGTCTAGACCCCTCTTTTTAGGGCCATGGTAGTAACAAGGGTATTCATTTAGAAAGGGACGGGAAAAATTTGCACTCGTCCGGGGCTGTTGCACTGGAAACTGATTATCACCCCACTTTAAGATCGGAAATTCCCTCTTTCGGCTCATCTCCACAAATACCCCCGTGTTTTTCGACGTAGGCGCCCATCGCGGTCCGTGGCGAAAGCCTATAATTTCCTCTTTCCCTCCAACGTTTGGCCAAAGTTAAGCGCACCCTAAGGACTCCGGCACCGCCCCCTCTTACAGCTGCCTCTACTCTCTTAAGACACCACCTCTTATTACGAATTTCGGAAGACCACACACATCTAGCGCGGTCCCACTGTATCAGTCCCTTTTCCTAAATATTCTTTGGGAAGGAGAAAAAGTCATCGTCTCTCCGGAGGCGAAACTGGTTCTCATCTCACTTCTTAACATTGGCCTTCAAACGGTTAATTAATGCTCGGAGTGTAACTGTGCGAGACGAAGCTGCTCTGATCTCATCGCGGTCTTTCTTAATGCGAATCGGCAATTACGTGATGAAGCTCCGCTCATTACTTCCACCGAACGGGCAAAGGAAAGAGCCATATTTGCCTATTTTCGCCTGAAAACCCTATAAAATATACTGTAATATATATCGAGAGAGCCAAAAGGAAGTTTTCATTGAATTCTTTACCGGGAAAATACTTAAATAGCCGCAACTAAGCCTCCGCTTTGTTATAACCTCCCTCGTATTTACTATCACAAATAGTCATTCATCATATTCCGTCTAATGTATTGACGAGATCTAATCAATAGCCCATAATACCAATGTCTGTAAAGTATTTAGCCCGAAGGGCAGTCAGGAGTTGCTTTCCTCAAATAATGCCAATGAAAATGTCGAAAAAAATACTAATGCAAGAAAGGAACTTAAATATTGGTTTATGTAATGTAATTCTGAGATCGTTCGGCTGTCTTTTCTATTTACAATAATTATCTCTTATTACGTATATTTTTATTCATTTTACTGTATACTTTAGTTGTACATTACTAATTCAAAAAGTTTAATTTTTATTTCAATGATCATTTATGATATATATCAAGTATGTATGTTACCGTAGGTATCTACCATATATTTTAGTTAATTCTCATGCTTTGATATTTTCTTTGAGTAAAACATGTTTTTTTTATATTCTGACTTATTTTCTGAGTTGCTACTGATACCTCACGTAGGTATAAGAAGAATGATCAATTCTAGCTTTCGACTTATTTTGTGAACGACTTTTTCCAAATGAAGAAAAATAACTTTCTTATCAGTTTATTTAAACCAAAAATGTGTCATAGTAATAATATATTGAGGTAGAATTTCAATAGTTATTATGTGGCTTTAATAAGAGATTTTATAAATTCCATTTCGAGGTTTTTAGACCAAACTCTGACAGCTAAAATTCCCCCAGAAATTCGAAATAACTTTAGCACTACTTTCTTTTAAAGCTAGATCTAGATAATAAATTGAGGTGCAAATGAAATGAAAATGTTATATGAACTCAATCATTATTTTCGTGGAAAAATTCTAGATTAAATCTTTACTTTGATATTTGTTTTCTTACTTCATATTTAAAAATTTGCTGTATAAAATTGTACGATCGGCAGACTTATGGATCGCTATACATTTAAATGAAAGTTTTCAACTCAAAGAGAAACCTAGAGAGATATGTGAAATGTATAACAAGGGATGTAATCTATATGGTTTAGTCGTACATTTTACGTTACATATAATTAAATTTATGTGACTCCCATAGTTTCCACAGCAATTTTTTAATTGCAACCGCCTGCGTCTCTAATGAAGGTAACCTGATGACGACTCCTTATAGTCGGAAACAGTGATCATTAAAAAAACTACTAAGGAAACTACTGAGTTATTTTAATTTTTATCTGACAAAGTAACATGAAAGAGACAAAGAAAATTATAATATTTCAAACACGATTTACGAGTTTGATATTCCTGGGAATTAAAATACGTTTTAATGGGATTGGTTCATTAAGTATTCCTTAGTATTAATTTTGTTTGAGAAAATAACGGGTAACAATCTGGTAAATATAGTTGATGGTTTCGGCCTTCATAGAAAGATCATTATAATTATAAAAGGATAATAGATCTAATATCTTAATCTATACCAAACCGCAAAATACGTACACACACGATCATGCAAACGACTATGTTTCGATGCATAGCACTATCATCAGGCTGGTAAATACTTATTTTCAGTAAACTTCTTTCGGTGAGTTCTAATATAATAGATATACTATGTAGGAATTCTCTAAATATGAGAAAAAATTCCAATTTCGTCAAAACTGATCAACTGAATTATTTTATTTGTTTTTTTCCCCTTAGATATTTACGATGGAAAATAATGATAAAAGAAATAATGTACATTATTTCGAATGAGAAAGGAGATAGTCCATATTAAGCTGAGGTGAAGCTATGTTTCGTGCATACTGCATCTTCTCTATTTTCCTTATTCCTTGCTTATTGTTTCCTACACGTGCGTCTATGGTTTTCTTTAAAACGCTCGATAAAATAGTATACGTAACGCAAGAAGATATTGCTTAGGAAATTTCACTCCACCGCCCATTCGATCGCTTTCAGAGCTCTACTGTGGCCTCTATTAACCTGAGATGGTAAAGTCTGTGCGGCATTTCCATATTCGAATGAAAATTTGAATTTGGCCTTTGGTGTGTGAGAGTTGATATGGAATTTGGGCTGAGGATCGATAAAATCCGAAGAGAAATATATGAGAGTCCCCCGAGAGATTCGGATCCATCGATGACGTGAATGTAAAATTGGCAAACGACTTAATCAAAATATTGGGAGAGAACGGTTGTTTTTTCTGATGATTGTTTCCGTGATGTAGAGGCAGTAAGTTTAAAGTAGGTAATTAGGTTATGCATAGATCTTAGGAGTGGTATTAAGATTATTACCATGAGAATATTTACTCTGGAATTAAAAAACATTCGGTCACTACATTCGTTTGAGGGTTAGGTATAAAGTCAAAAGGGATATGAAGATTATACTAAAAGAATGTTCACTCTGAAGATAGATCTACAATTACAGTAAAAGTAAAAATATGTTAAAGTAAAATTCGTTGATTGAAATTACAAAGGATAGATAGATACGTTTATTGTAGCTCTGGGGGGATTCCCATAAGAGCTGAAAAGAATACATATTTGCTCCCAACATTATGCAACAATACAAAGTCAGAATATAAACCTTACAGTAGTAAAAAAGGATTACATAGTATGTACAAAATTTGCAAAAAACAAAACATAGAAAACATAACAAAAATGAATCATAAAGTAAAAGAAGATGGTTGAATAGATTGTTTTTGAAAGATTGTATTGAGGTGGAGTTTTTAATCCTGTGGGGCAGGGAGTTCCAAAATTTTGATGCTGTGATTAAAAAGAAATTCAGATACGTACGTTATTGGAATGGGGAATTGGATATGTGAGGTGATCAGGGCTGGTTCGTGTATTGACAGAAGATATTAAACTCTTACGGGTGAAGAGATCCAAAATAAACTGAGGTTGGGAATTCCTAAATAATAAATACAAGAACTCACCAAGCACGTACATCCTTCTGACGTCAGGCTTAAGCCACATTTGTTCCCGGCGAAAGGGAGATTTGGGCTCTTCTCTTCGAAGATTGAAAATAAACCTCACACACGTATTAAGGATCAGGAAGCTATATGAATAGGGATCCGTGCATTCTTAACAGAGCAAAGATATCGCGTAGATATCAATGTGATGGAGGTATAAAATCTCTTTGAATTAAACTTTGAACTGGATTAGCCTTCTCTGTTACCCATAACATTGCATTTCAATTCTTATGTTGTAATGAAAAATAAGCCCTGAGGTTTTGATATTAACTCTCATGTGCAAAATAAAACAGCAGGTTTAACATATGTAATGCCGTAATTATTTCCAATATAGCATGTAAATGCATACATAACTTAAAAAAATCAAATCTTTTGAGTTAACTCGCAATACTCGTTGCCTTTGTTAAAATATAATTTTGCTGTCTGTACATATTCATATGTTTTAATCCTCATTTTATAGATACAACGTTTTTGGGAAATAGGGTATACATTCTGTCACTCGCCATGTTATTTACTCTTTAGTATAGGGGTGAGCTTATAACCTTATGGCCCTTAGTTGCTTTTACTGCCATCTCACGGTTCAGTCTATCATTTAAACATGCTACTCGAGTAATTTTTAAAACTTATTTGATGAATTGTGCTTTCCCCGAGAACGAATCCTTCTAGAGAAAAATTCTGTATTCTTCATGTTATAAAAATGCGTAGTTTTATTAAGAAATTAAACTCAAACAGCTTACTGATCAGCATATTTTCAACTCTTTTCGGCATACTTCTTGATGTTAACGGTGGGTTAACCTCAGAAGCTTTAGAAGCCTACTTCATTGAATTTCCTCCCAAGATGACTTTTATCACTCTCCAACGGGCCTTCTGCATATGCAGTGGTACCCTCATGCATTGTTTCCTGCTTTTATCGTTCTCCCTGATCTAGCGGTTGCTTTCCTTACCGACCGGGTTTACTACGAAGCGGGAAGCCCATGTGACTGCTCAATGCTTTTTAAGTGCCGCCCGAACTATTTCCCGAGCGTTATCTACATTTTACACGATAGAACTACTTCAAATAACGCAATGGAAACGAAAAAGAAGCTTGGGCATTTTTTAAAGGCAAAAGGTTTTCAAATTTCTCTTAGTTGTGAAATTTCTCAATTTAAGAATTCAAAGAGTAATTATCTCTCTGTTTCTCTTTAATTTATCATGCCCTTTCCGCTCATCCGCATTTATATAGACTTTTAATTTTGTGATGCCTGTGAGTTTGTCATTAATACTGACAATCCTTGACAATGTGGATTTATTTTCATTTTGCTATTCTTGATGGCGTAATGGATAATGTGCTTAGTGGTCGCAGGTTCGAATCCCGTATGGGATATGTTTGTTTGTGTTGTGAATATTTAGAATTGATTGTAAGGGTGATCTTTTGAGGCCAGAATTCGTTCAAATAAAGTCGAGGTAATTATTGAAGTCGTGATTATATTTTTGTTACCGTAAATTCTATTTGGCTAATATCTCGTTTCAACTATACGAAGCATAAAAAATCATTTGCTGACAATCATCTGGAAAACAGTTTAATCCAAGTTCCAATAGCGATTTCGGAAACGAATAATTTATAAAGAATTTGGTCTTGGCAATATTTTTATACCAATTTAATTATCCTAGTTTACTTTTGCCATTGTTTATTACCTGAAATAGTTTATTTGCCTATATAATAATAATAATAATAAGTCGTCTTTATTTGGGCGAGATTGAGACTTAAAAGTCTCTTCTTCCATCTAACCCATCGTCATTAAGTATAAAATAAGAAGTAGAAAAAATTAGAAGAATTGTGGAGGTATATGTATAATGAGACTAGCTGTACCTTAATTTGGTTTTAGATAACTATTCATAAGAAGTTTACAGACAAACATAGAGCCCGTGAGAATAGAGAAAGGAAATAAAGAATTGAAACTATAACTATTGGTACAACATGGAGAAACGAAGAAGGAATCAAACATCTCAAATTTCCAAAGGAAAACTCGAGGAAGAATCACAAGGGCGAGCGAGAATGAAAGGGAAGATGTTTGGGGAGTAAGGAATTAGTGAGCGAGGGATTCAATGGCAAAGATACGGGGAATCGATTGGGGCAATTACGGAGGGGAGAGCAGAAGAAAGTGACTCATACGGTTTCTTCGGTAAATATAAATGCACCGAGATTGCCCTGTATCCGAGCACGTATCTAGTAGTGGGGAATACACGAGGACACCATAAATGTTTCTCTTCAGTTACTTGACTTGACCATCAATCATAACCTTTAACGATAATAAATATCCTTTATAATCTTGTTTAACAACAGTATATATCTTGTATTATCTCTAGTAAATATATTCTGTTCCATAAATTTATTGGCTGTTTATGTTTAACAAAATGACTCTGATATTTTGTATACATTTATCTTGACTACACGCACGATTTATTGACAAGTTGATATTTGAAAATTCACCTACACTTTGCATCAAATGTGCATAAAGTACATTTTTTAAGTTCTTCATATATCTAAGTACTTGCATCATTAACTTAAGAACTGACATAAAATGTATGTCAATCATGAGTGTATCCTCTGTTGTAATTTTGACTCGAATCTTCATTTTGATTGTATCTATCTTTTATTCATCTTCATGTTATATACTACCATACATACACACTTCCATTTATATATGGGAGTTACATACTACATCATACATGTACGTGTTATTGCGGTTTTTTTTAACCCCTCTTCTTCGTGGGAATTTTCCCGAGCATTGTGGTTTTTGTCTTCTACAACCCGAAGTTCAGAAGAATTTTCCTTCAAATGTATTTTTTGTGTTGTGGCTGCGTTATTATTTAAAATTCATCACATGTATGAACATTTGGGGTTGGGTGGAAGAGAGCTCAACGCGGGTCTATCCTCTCCTTTATAAAGAGTCAATTCCTTCATTCATTGACGAGAATATTCAACGCTCCCAAAGCAGCTGAGTGCCTTTTCTTACACCAGTCACTGCTACCTTTAAGAACGCATTAACAGAGGCACCGATGGCTATGGGGACCCCACCAACCATATCTCGAGGTAAAACCTTCGTGGGTCTGCGCGGCCCGCCCGTGCCGTCGGCTTTTTTCACTCGGGATGCACTCGGAGGCGGAATATCTCGTTGGGGATGAAGGCCTCCAGCAGGCAACCATCCACCTGTACTGCCTTGGGCATCTTTCTGTTCTCCGCCCCCCCATCCCCCGCTGGTCGCTGTTGCCAGACCGCTCTCCGCTTCCCCCTCAGTGTGGGCCTCGAATTCCCACTCCGTCTGGGCGATAGTTGCTTGAAGTGACAAGAGGAGCAAGCAGATCACGTACGGGGAAAAGAGAAGGCAGAAGTCGAGAGATTGCCGAAGAAACAGCTGAGAATCGATGGATCGGTCTTCTTCCCGCAATGCATTTTCATGAACGCGTGCAGACGGTCCGTTGCCATGCGAGTCGGCCGTTGGTCAGCAAGGACGTTGATTTATTTGGTCGTTGGGCGTAGCAGATGGGCATGGTTACGGGAAGAAATATGAATCAAGCACAATCGTTGGAATTGAAATAAATTAAAATACCGTCTTTGAGGCATTTATTTGTTTGAGGTTCTAAGGCTCTTCTATAACCTTGAAGGAGAAATGGGAAACCCTAGGGGTCACACACCTAGGGTGAGCAATGAAAATGGGATATCAAAGCCTAAGAATGAATTGCTTATGCTCAGGCCACAAAGCTTTATTTCCTGGCAGTAGAAATGTCGTAAGATGAGAGGTAAGAATAAATTATTAAGATCGTTCAAAATTAGTTGATGCATAGGTCAAGTATTTCCTTAAGAGAGGCCGCGTAAAAGGTTAGGTACTGATTCATACCTTTTGTATTCACACTCTTTGGTCATATTTTATCAAATATAAAATATTTTATTGCTTTAATAATTTCTGATGTCTTCCCTATTATACGCATTGTTTTCCTTTTTCTTTTTACTGTTTATTTCTTAGTAGAAACTGAGAGAGTACAGCCATCAGGCATGTTCCCACATGAGTACCCTTGTTCCTCGGAAAAGAGATATATTCTGTATTTTTGTTGGCGTCTGGAATGTAACAATAGTTATTTAGTCAACGTATTATAAACATATTTAAATATAAGCTCTGCAATTGGCAAGCACGCTGATAAGTTTTCGGTGAATCTTGCAACGAAACATGAGGATAATTAAATTATAATGATAATCTTAAATTGAAATCCTACACACTGCATAGCCCTCTAATAACGGAGTAAATAAATTTATGCTAATTAGGATTCCATTATCTTTCATCAAGTCATACCTTAAATTAACCCTATTTTGGAAAATATCTAAATTAGAAATCAGAAATTTTCGAAGAAAAACGTATTTATTTAATTGAGATTACGTTGCGAGTTGACCTTCCGACCAGGTGGCAAAGTTAAAAAAAAAACGCTTCAATTTATTTTGCAGTTTTTCCGTGATGTAGAGCAATTACGTTTAACATTAACCTACAGATAAATTCATTCAGTAGAGATCTCACCATAAATTGACTTTATGACCGCCTCTATCGGAAACCTTATGAAAAATGGGTCATTCATACCTTTTTCATAATTGAACTGGATTTGGAAACAATATAATATGAGGCAACAGTATTGAGTGGAATTCAGGGCAGAAACGTTAATTGTCACACACACTGGCACTATTACAGATCACAAAATGTTAAACTGGACGAAATTGTATCCTTTTCGTCGATTTCAGAAAATAATTCGAGCCATTTGTCTACTCATAATTTTACTATGATCGAAGATTACAAAATTTTAATAAATTCTGCACTTTCGTAAGATAAAGCAAGATAATTTTATTCATTGTTTAAATTTATTTTATGTCGTTGATTTGTTGTTATTTTTTGTTCTCACTGATTGTTGATTTTTCCTTGCTTCTTGTTATATCTTCAACTGTAATTGGCCTCATGCTGTTTGTTGATACTTACTGATAAATAAAATAAATAAATAAATAAAAATAAAACACAAATGTGAGGAATCTGCAGCTTTCCGGGCTTTCAACAGAGCCTGCTTATTACGTCAAGTAAAAATAAAAATAAGAAAATTATTTTATTTACATTGACCTTTACTTAGGTTATTTTAGATATTCAATTCGTTCTCCTTCGTGTAATTCCGACTTTGAATTCTTTAAATATTGTATTTAATCGCATATCGCAATTTCTGTGCATAGCAAGGATAAAATTCACAAAGCGCGCGACTTTAAAATTTCTTCTCTGTTTTCCAACATTTCTTCTCCGTTTCCAACTTCCAAGAACCGCAATTCCTTTTAAACTACGTAAAACGACTCAAGTGAGAACAGTTGAAAGACTTTCTAACCGTCGATCTCGAGTGTCTAAACGTCAGCAAAATACATACTCCACTTTGCTATTTTGATCCTCTGAACACCAGAAACTACGCTTACGACTGCAAATAGACGCGTGCGTTAGCAAGCGAAACTGTCACAGTGCATTACTCACGGTTTCGCTCGCAACTTTCGCTTTACGTGACATAATTCACGAGAGGTGTAGGTGAAGCATGCAGTAATTAACCTAGTCCCCGAAGAATGGATGAGTCCGAAATTCTTTTTACTCAGATAGAAAGCAGGTAAGCTTATTGTAAAGTTGGAGATTGAAAGTGGCATAACGTCCTTTACTTTTCAGTTCTATTTTTTAGAATATTAATTTTTTCGAGTTCACCTTTAATTTTGTGGGATGATTTTTTGGCGTTTTTGTGATTTTCTGTTGACGCTAAAGTTAATGAAGTTTGAAAAGATACACAAAGAGGACATTTTTTAAATTTTATATTATTTTGTCTTCCGAGATTTTAATTTAATCCGTATAATACAAATTATATATAATTTTATTTTTATATCTAATAATTTTAATTTAAAATTTTATAAATGTTTTCAAAATTTAACCCCCTGCCGCCAGATGGCGCACTTATTAGCAGTTGTCAAATTTGTAATAACAATAAAATCCAAATGTTCCGAATAGGAAGCATGCTCTAGTTTTTAATACAGTTAGAAGTATCGGGAACGATGTAATTAATTCAATGACGCGATGGAAACTATTTCAATAACATATGTTCCCCAAAATATATTCAACAAAAGTTATTACCTCGTGATTCCTAACTTAATCTTAGGAACCAACTAAATTATCTAGTTATCTTGCTGTTTTATTCGATTGTTTTATTCATACTATCTATCACTGCTAATTTAATGCCACGGATTGCTAATACATTTAGTATGAAAGTTTATGTTTATAATTTGTTTTTCAGTTTCGTTCCTGACATTTGCATAATTTATCTGATATTTCTTCTTCTAAATTTTAGTTGCAACTGTCCGTAGAGTTTGCAAATTTTACAGGTCTCCCTATCGTTGTTTTTCTACATTTTTTTATTATTTCCTAAGTGCTGACTTGGGTTTCTTTGCAAACACACAGATTGTTTCCCCTTTTTACTTTTTATTTTTTCTAATTCATAAAGACTCTTTCAATTATTTTATGATATAGGGCTAGCTGTAAGAAGAGCAAATAATAAAATAATCATTATTAAGTCGTCATTTATCATATTCTACTGTTATGGTCTCGTATAGCGTTTTCGTAATTATTTTCACAAAGAAAATATTTCCAGCGTTGTAGAATTTAATTGTATTACAACCCTATACTTACCACTGGAGGTTATATAATTATTATGTAATTTCAATTTCTTCATTTCTTTGAGATTTATCTCCCATTGTTCAATGTTTATTTTAATTCATCTATAATTAATGTCAGTTTAGTGAAGTGGATTTATTTTATCTGATTATTTGTAGTGTCAGTTATATTTTTTCCCCCTTTCTTTTTGTACAATTGTTACATTTTCACTGCCTGTCCATCATAACTCTTTTCTTTCTCCTTCATCAAAAATATAGTTTTCTATCTTTAGATTTCGCAAGTTTTTCACACTCCCCCTCTTTTCAGTTTTTTCCTGAGCCCTCAGCTTAGGTTTTTTCAATCCAAATATTACTTTTCTTCGTGTACTTTTGCAAACTATCTCTTTCTTTCTGTTTCGCATATGACGATGGGTTAGGTGTAAGAAAAGACTTTTTAGTCTCAATCTCGCCCGAATAAAGGCCATTTATTATTATTATTATTATATAGACGCAATCAGCTTGTCGTGGATGATTTTGATTACGTTTCATATAAATTTCGATGAAAATTAGTTTGATACTCCGAAAGACGGCTTGCAGGTTACAAGGGCATATGCAGATGAACTCAGCCTGGAGAAATCCCGTTTTTTGGACATCGTGACTTTAATTTTGGCTCCATTACGAATTACTTAGAGAAGCTTCGCTCGGCGAAACCGTTAAACAAACATTCCTCACGTACTTGCGACTCCGAGCGTATCTTACCGAAAATCTCCATCGATTTCCACCCACGCCACGACTTCTCCTCCTCGCAACTCCGACGATAATTCCGCGAATTGTGAGGTGACATTTAGAAAATTTTTTGCTCTGGGACTAATAGGCTTGATGGCTATTCGGCCGTAAACTAAAATTTTCCGGACATTAGCTTTTTCATCGGTGAGCGTTCGATGAAACGGTAAATGTATCTCCGCGAATTATCGGCGACGCTCCTAGTTACTCTTCCGTTACACGAGAGAATTAGAGGACCTCTTTGGTACTCGTGAATTTTTTGATTAAGTAGAGTTATGGGGTTCCTGGGCCTTATCTTGATGAATGGAATATCAAGGTAGAGAACAATGTATCTTTCGTTTTCCTTTTTCATATTCTTGCTCATGTATGTGATTACATGTAAGCTACTGAGTAATGATTATGCTGAAAAGTGCCGCTAATTAAGGTCTCTACTTATGAAATGCCACGAAAAGTGCCACTCATAGCATTCCAAATTGTTTTTGAATCGGTTTAAAGTTAAATGTAAGAAAATCATAAACATCTCTGATTCCACATGAAAAATATACATAAAACAATGTTAATATCGTTAGATGTGTATAACTTTGATTGTGGATTTTTAAATTTCGTGAAAAATACTGTAGCTCTTGAAAAAGAATGGCAACCTCTATTGGAAGAATTGGCCTGGAAAAATTCTCCTATTTGCGAAATGGTTAAAAAATTGATTCCTCAACTAACCAGGAAATGCCGTGTCAAAAATATACCGCTATTTAATTCATCAAAACATAGGCAAAGTATGTGACAAATGCATTGCTGAAACGGTATATTTATGCATTTTGAGATAAGGCTCGTGGTTTAAATAACAGAAAAAGAGAGTGTCACGACTGTGGTTATTCTGAAATTTTTGAAGTAATATGCAGAGAAATATCGGATGATTAATGGTTTCAACAGCAGCATATAAGCAATTGAATATTTGGTTTTTCATTTATAAGATATTTCGCACGTTAAATGTTTAACATTTTTAAAGAAATAAACACATGACACTTTGAGGGGAAGGATCGTCGTTCTCTGGACAGAGAATATTTTAATTAAAACAGAGTTGATTGTATCTAATTAAGGGCTGATTAGTGGTAAACCTATTCATAGCGTAGTCGTGGATATAGCTGAGGGGTAGCTTGTTCCCCTCTATTCAGAGCAGATATTCTGACTACGATATGATGAGCTCAAGTTTCAAATATGACAGAATAGTTCTAATAATGACCCTAATATATTCCATTCACCACCACCTCGTGGCATTTACTAGTTAAGAATAGAGGAATTAGGCATCGAGATAATTAAGGCATTATCAAAAGTTTCGGTCTTTACTATGTGGAACCGTCTTAAATACTTCATTAAAGAAGACATTGCCTTTAATTTACAAAAATATCAAGATTATCTCTACCGCAAGTATATAAGGAAATCGTCCTAAATTGACCCCTTGGGCAAGTTTCAAGATCCGCCCCCTCGGAAAGGAAAGCGGCTTTATCCATTGAGTTAGCGATTCTAGTTTCAATTTCCGCTCTCCAATAACACGTTACAAGAGCAACATCTTTACGGAGTACCGCTGTTTGGGGATAGTTATGAAGTTCCACTGCTCGTCAATTCGTAAGGCCTTCCAAGAGTTTTATAATTGATGTTGATTATGTAATGGCCACCACGCTGACGCCCCTTTCCTCGGAATACTCGCTCTGTTTCGCAGAGATACTCTCTTTTCTCGGTGGGCATTCCCTCTTATAGTTGTTAAGATGTCATTCTTCAATTAGGAGCGTTTAGGGACTTGGGGGAAAGAGGGAGTCGGACACGCTAAGCATTAGATTGATGGCATCGGTTAATTTCCCGTTTAGGCTTCCATCGGTTGAGGAAAAAACGCCCTCTGCCGACGGCAATAGGAACGAATAGTCACGAAAGTAATCTTTCTAAGAGCAATCAACTGCACACCAACGGAAGACCGTCAGTTTGCTAGAGGAAGCGATTAATCCTCATGACGTGGTCCAAGTTTCACTAAAAAATTGCCGATGGACCAAATTAATTTATCACGTGATTCGATAATGATTTTAAATTTGATCCATTAATTGGTGGGATCATTTAGAGATAGCCGCGGGTTTATAAGTAGATAAAGTGGTGGCCCATGGAATGAGTTTCATCCATAGAGCCATTATCAATTTAGCTGTATATATCTATTGTGAATTTGGCTGGCACTGAAAGAATAAGACGTAGTTCTACAGATCGTGGGTTCTTTATTCAGCAAGAGAGAGATGAAATTTATGGCCTAAATGCCTACTTGTTGATCGTGAATTAAAAGAATTTTCTGTGGAAATACAAAGGCTGTTTCTTCAGTCATATTGTAGCACATTTCCACTATGTTAAACGTGTGATGATCTTATTATTGGTTTATGCATATCGGTCTCTACCGAAATATTAAATCAATACGATGGAAATCGTTCATTGGAAACTAGCCATTATAGATAAAATTAAACAAGAATTTATGATTATATATTCATTTTTTCAAAATTTGATTCGATTTTTATGCCATGATTTTTGTTTTTTCAACATTTTTTAACTACCTAAAATATTAGGAGAATCAATTTTCTTCACTCAGGAATAGATGCAAGCTCAATTTAACGACTTTGTTTGATTTTAATAAAAATACTCGGCTAAAGTGATACACACCGATTCGTAGGTTTTGCAAGGCAAATTCTACTAGCATATTAAGAAGTCTCTTTTATGATTAATATTTCTTAAAATACGAAAGAAAATTAAATGTTGACAACGTAATGAGCTTAATTACATCGGATTCACGGGTTAGCTTTAAGGATCGAAACAAACCTCCGATGAGGTGATAAGATTTTAAGAATTAATCCCTCCATAAGTTAAAAACTACCGCTTGCTGCGCTGCTAATGGTTGGACTGATTACCTGGATAACGAAGGTCAATGTCCAAACACATTCACAGCTGCATCCGGTCCGGAAAATAACGCTGAGGAGTTCAATTTTACATTTCGAGTCCTCTCCATTCCTAGACGTCGTTATTTCCATTTCGTTGGTCCCTTTGACTGCTTCGGAGATCAGACGAAAGAGACCCTTAGATCTTGGATGCCCGCTTTGCCTCTAATCCTCTCCATCAATGCAGTAAAGAATTCCGGCATGATCGGGCATAGCGTGTACAGTTAACTGTCGTTAGCATAAACTCCTGAAGCGAGAAATAAGCTTCTTTTAATGGAAACCGTTCTAACTTAACCCCTCCGGTAACTTTCTAGCTGGAGTATTATTATACCTAATTCCTATTATTCGAGTAAGGATTTTGTAAGCTATCAGTTAAGATACCGAAAATGTTAGAAGCGATACGATTATGGCAATAAAAAATAATGATGGTTTCTCACTTTAGGTGAATTTCATCTACAGGATTATAATTCTCACAAATTTTACACCTTGAAAACGGAGACTAATTTATTCATATAACAAATGATGAGTTACCGCTTATATATGCCAGAATAACAAGGCTTTATTTAATTTAGAATGAGAGTATAAAATGTAGAAGAAATAACACAAATTAATGAGGATCGTGAAATTTTTCTTTCTACACCTCTGGAACTCATTCAATGCATTATTTCGAATTAAATAAGACATCATATTTATAATCTTATTTCTGTAACATGTTAAATGTGAGCACGTTTGTGTATTGACTGGATATATTTAAAAAACGTCTTTCCTTAATAATTAAGTGGAAAAAAGTGAGTTATCTGAAGATATAATTGCTATTAATTGGTTACTAAACAGTCGTGAAAAAATGATGGTGAAATGAGGAAACAGATTCGAATAATCATGTTATTTATTTTTCATATACCTCACAAACATCAATTTTCAGGAATTTTACAGCAAAGTATTAACAACAAAAATCACACAAGACCATTCCCTAATCGTAAAAAAACTGACTAGCCGGGATACGAACCCGGGACCGTGGGGTTGGAGCGATACACTAACCACTCGGCCACCACGGTAGCTTTTAACGTGAATAATATGTAATAAGGTGTTAATAAAGTAAACAAAATTTAATCGTCTAATAAGATACATTGTGAAAACCTTTCTATCGGTCAGTATGAAAAATAGTTATGAAAACCAAAATAGCGGACATTAAAATTTACTTAGAGACTAATGTAAGTATTTTTTCCAATAAGTTTTAAAGCATAAAAATTTCGACTGATTTCAAATTTAGGAATGTTACGCATATACATATTTATAAGACGATGTTTTGGTAATTTGATCCTCTTAAGTAATCTACTAAACTTTGATTAAAAAAACGAATTTTCATACCAATTCTCCTTTCTCGTTACATAGCACGTGCGCAAATTATCTCTTTTTTCTCAGTGATTGACGCTTCATTGAAAATAATTCGATAATCACGGAAACATGGATAAAAATTACCTCTCCTTTGAAGCTAACTTCGCTTTTTGACATCGCGAACTTTTAAGTTTATATCGATGGACTTTATTTTGCTAAACAAATTTCTATCTCTACGAACGGATAGCTTTGAGATTCCACTATGGAAATGGAAAATTGTGTCTGGTAGTCCAAATAGTTCCGTTGAAAACACAATTTTTGAGTTCACTCCAGGCAAGGAATTCTTTTAGCAATTAAGTCTCTATTTCATCGACGTTTGTTTGTTTGAAATCGTCACGCGAGAATCAACAAAGATAATACGCCCCTTTCACGAAATGAGTTTACCATTCGTTACTCTGTAAACAGAAATTATGATGGAATTCGTTCTTTAAATAAATGCGTTAGATATTTCATTCTGAAATATGAGTTATGGGAACGGAAAATTGAATTTTTGATGCCAAACAAACTTCATAAGTAATTCGCGAACCGAATGCAATCATTTCCGAACAAACCGACACCAGCAATTGAAGTTTCGTCTATCAAAGTCATCAAGTAGTATCAAAATCACTATCACAAATAACATCGTCTGTTCGATTTAGTTTGCACGAAAATTCGTTTTCCTCTTTCATGCGTATCATAATTTAATGTTTTGATTTATATGCAATGAAACTACACTGCTCCCAATTGAGAATTGTAATGCTGCGTCGTTTGAAATCGAGGTTACTCATACCTTCTTCTCAATTAAAAATAAGTATAAATATAAAAAGTATCAATAAATTATTAAAATAGGATTATATTCATCTAATAAATAATATATATTAAACAATATACATATTAAATAATCGTAAGAGTAATTTTGGTCCAGAAAGTAAATTTTCTTTTTGTTATAAGTACTGAATTTTAGGTTAATGGAAGTTGATAATGCTTTGACCTACTTTCAATATTCAAATATTCACAATATATATATCTAATCATACTCGGAAAATCAACTAGATTAATATTGGAGGGAATTCAATATTTATAATGAATTTTTACCATCGTTGGAGAAATCATAAAATGGACTAGCTCAATACTACTGATAAGATCTCATAATATAATAATGAAATTAAAGATGGATTCATACGGTTTCCGGAAACTTTTCTGGAATATGATAGTAATTACATAATTTTAATGAAACTAGCTAATTTAAAAATGACCCGTAATTATTATAATCAGTTACAGATATAAAGTTTAAAAACGTCAACCATTTAAAATAAAGTTGTAATATAGAAGTATCATTAGTATATAGAAGTACTTTACGTGCAAAAGCATAGTTAAACGAATAGTTCCCTAGGAGAGGACCTTATTTAAAAAAATAATTTCGAATTAGAAGGGCGTTTTAAGTAAACTGTGACTCAATAGCTTTGTTTGAATTAGCATATATTCCATTCAACGGGAAACGATATTGTACTTCCTGAAACAGGATTAAAGTGACTTCAGATGGCTTTGAAAGACATTGTTTTAACGTTTCGGTTCTGCTATTACAGTTTCAATTCATTCTACAAATGCATCGACTGGTAGTAACAATTCTGCAAATGGACTTAAAGTAATTTTGAAATGGAATTTATCTAGAACGGATAATTGGAGATAACATGCTATGATCCGAAGACACATTGAAAAATATTATCACCATTATTTCAGATGGTTTCCATAGAATCAATTGGAGGAGGAGGAACGAAATTGCTGAAGGTAATGCGTTATTTATAGTAATGGAAAATTATGAATCCTAAAATATTTCATAATTTTCTTAAAAATTTTACATTCTTAAGTTAATAGTCAACCCAATATAATCAAATATGCTACGTAAGGATTTTTGAAACCGCATGTTAATGAGGTAAATTAGTGATTTGGCCAATACCGCTCAAACTAATTGAATCAAATGGAAGTTATAAAGTATCCTTCATGCATTAATACTTGAATGTTTTTAATTTTCCATTGTAGCTAACAAAAATACATGAAAAAATCTGATGTGGCCAACACATGACTTTCTCCGTATTTATTGAAAACATAAGCCTATGCCGGTAATATATAAATAACTCAAAAACAATGAGTGTTACAGGAAAATGTTTCATACAAGCTTTGTAATAAAAAACATTATCTACAACTTTGGTACATAATTGTATTTACCTAAATTGCATTCTGATAGATATATGTATGAAAAACTTCCTTTTCTGGGTAAACAACAACTTCCGGTTAACCATTATTGAAGAATAACTCCTAAACAATCAGTGTTACGAAAAAATGTTTCATACAAAAGTTGTAGTAAAACACATTGTCTACAACTTTGGTACATAATTGTATATACCTACATTGCATTTTGACAGAGATATGTATGAAAAACTTCCATTTCTGGAATAACAACAACTTCCGGTTAACCATTATTGGGGAATAAATCCTAAACAATCAGTGTTACGAAAAAATGTTTTATACAAAAATTGTAGTAAAATACATAATGTACAATTTTTGTGTGTAAATGTATATACCTATATTGCATTCTGACAGAGATATGTATGAAAAACTTCCTTTTCTGGGTAAACAACAACTTCCGGTTAACCATTATTGAAGAATAACTCCTAAACAATCAGTGTTACGAAAAAATGTTTCATACAAAAGTTGTAGTAAAACACATTGTCTACAACTTTGGTACATAATTGTATATACCTACATTGCATTTTGACAGAGATATGTATGAAAAACTTCCATTTCTGGAATAACAACAACTTCCGGTTAACCATTATTGGGGAATAAATCCTAAACAATCAGTGTTACGAAAAAATGTTTTATACAAAAATTGTAGTAAAATACATAATGTACAATTTTTGTGTGTAAATGTATATACCTATATTGCATTCTGACAGAGATATGTATGAAAAACTTCCTTTTCTGGGTAAACAACAACTTCCGGTTAACCATTATTGAAGAATAACTCCTAAACAATCAGTGTTACGAAAAAATGTTTCATACAAAAGTTGTAGTAAAACACATTGTCTACAACTTTGGTACATAATTGTATATACCTACATTGCATTTTGACAGAGATATGTATGAATAACTTCCATTTCTGGATTAACAACAACTTCCGGTTAACCACAACCGCGCGGTTCCGGCGCACACAAACTTTTTAACCACAGACAGACAGACAGACAGACAGACAGACACACAGACAGACATGTTCGGGAAAATAGCTAAAACATGCTCTATGGGCCCCAAAACATCTATTTCCGTCGAAATCTGGAGGTCGAATTTTTTTGCGAATACAATACTTTCTCTATACTACGTATAGGGAGAAAGTAAAAAGGAAATTAGTAGATTCCTTTATATAATACAAATCAAAGTTAGTTTTTCTTACTTCTGTGATGGATTCGTACTACTAATGTATATTATCATCTGAGAGATCTATCTTCCTTCTTATTTCAATAGCCATTTCCAGATAGCTGCTTGATTGGATGAAAAAAATGAAGAGAAAAATGTCTAGAAAAACAGAGCTCCTGATGAAGGAAAATAAAATCGAATACAGATGAATAGTTCAGTAGCAGCTGCTCTATTCAACCTTGAAGGGAGACGGCATAAAAAGCGAAACATAAAATATAGCATCTCTAAGTTCAAAGTTCTTAATTCTATGGTAGAAAATGTTCAAAATCTCTGAAAAATTATATTGCCCTACAATTATTGCTACTATTATTGTTCCAAAATAATCATCTTTAAACGGGGATCAAGTTAAAAATACTCTCATAAATTTCCTTATTTTCGTAGCATGCTGAAATAATAGATCCTTATACATATATAGATATATGGATCCTTAAATATTATAAAAGGTCTTTCGCATTTTCGGATGCTTAATGAAATAGGGCAGAACCTATAGAAATTAGTTTTTCGGGATCAGATTTTAGAAGAGTGTGCATAGGATAATTTAAAAATAAACATAAATATAATGTATTAACCCATCTATTTAGGTAGTATGCCATAGTTTAGAATTCAGTTTATAGTAGATTTTAGAGTTTATTGTAAAATATTGGAATGGATATTAAGATGTTGTAAATTGTAAGTGTAATGATTAAAAATTTGACAAAATGATCGATTTGCGAAGGAACGATGAAAACTTACTGTTTATTAACAGTATTTTTGAGATATCTAAGGTGTATGTGTATTAGAGAGGATAAGAAGGGGGTGATATGTGAATGAAAGGTTGATGTTAAATGTGTGTTTATGTTAGGTTGTAGCCACTGGTTGGGAGTGCACCTTGACGTTATTTATACCGGGGCAAATAATAGTTAATTAATAAATAATATTTTTTCTTGCAAAATGTATCGCCTATCAACAAATACACATGATATAGATATAAATAGTCTTAAAATCGAAGTTAGAATGTATCGCCTATCAACAAATACACATAATATAAATATAAATAGTCTTAACATCGAAGTTAGAGGTTATTCACGTGTTTCCAAAGGGTTATGTATACCATCGGCTGTGAGCGTACAATTCGCGAGGAAATAAAAACTCTTATCGAACAAAGATCAACAGTGATCAAGCTGATTGCATACCTCCGCGGACAAAACGAAAGGCATCGATTAGATCTTGTGAGGCCTAATCATTATATTCCGGACGAAAAATGCCACCAATTAGGGAAAGACAATGAAGGCCTCGGAGGACTCGACTAAAAAGCTCTGCGAGAAGTTTAAATGGAAGAGGCGGATCCTTGGACCATGTGCGACCCTTATCTAATCTGTATCTACCCCATTCACGGCCGAGGACATTTTCTCTCACAGTCATCAGCCAGACTTTGAGTGACCGACGCCAACTGGTCCGTGGAGACATCTGCTCCTCTTCTCCTATCTCATGCTGAGAATTTGAGCGTGGGAATTGGGCAGTAATCATCGGCAGTTTATAAAGAGAAGGAGCAACCTTGTTCGCGATGAGTGTATGAATTAAGAAATTGCATATAATAATTCTGATAAAATCGGAAGTTTAAAACTCGTTCCATAACTTCTGCTTCGAAAGACATTCCGAAAGTCTGAGACAACTGACTGAGTGAGAAATCCTGTCCGGCTGCAGCTATGGGTGACCTGGGCAAACGTATTTCCCTTTTACCTACCTTATTTCGTCAATTTAACGGTTAGTTAGGTCTTAGCGTGACAGGGTCTGCTTCAAACATGTAGCTGCACTAAGGTGGGAGGTATCTGGCCGTTCTTTGACACAGCTACGCCCCTTATATGTGGTAAGAGGTTAATTTTTGGGGAAATAGATAATTAATAGTAAGAATACGAATTTGTTGATACCTAACGTGTGACTTGTTAAAATGATCATATTTTCTCATGTAATATCTAATTTTTTACTAATAACTTACCGTATATACCGTATAACGTATATTATTAATTTTTCCATTTTTAATATATAATAAATGTTAATAATAACAAATTTGAACTTTTTTACGAAATGAATACACACAGAATATTCATTTGTGTAGGTTGAAACCGATGGAAAGATCCAGAAATTATCAAATGACTTGGAATCATCTCTATATATTCTGTGTTATCGCGGGTTTTTTCACCCTCCTTCTTTGTGGATGTTTTCCCGCAATGTGGGTTTTTTCTTTGACAACCTTCAGTTGTAAAGATTTTTTCCCACACCCTATTCTTTCTTTTGTTTATAATTCATTTTATTTCGTAAAAATTATAGCGAAATACGAGGTTAGGTGGAAGAGAGGCCCACGTGCCTAACCTCGCTAAACCTCGCATCTATCAATCTATTCTTAACTTCCGAAGAAAAAGGCTTACAAGGCTCTGTTAGATAATACTACCTCTTTAAGCTAATAAGCACTGAGTATTTTCTGGATTTCACGAAGTTCCTCATGGTATCGAATACATCTAGTGAGGAAAATTTCAAAAAACTTTGCAACAGTGGAAGTTACAAAGTTTGTAGTAATTTGCGATGTCTTCCTTCCCCCAAGTAAAAAGTTCAACTTTTGATTATACACGTAGTATTTTCAACTCTCCTGTATTCGCCAGAATTAGATAATAGTTTATTTAGCTCCCCATCTTGAATGGAGGCGTTTTTCTTCCACTTAATCATTTATATTCATCTTATAGTTGGTAAATAAATTTACCAACATTTAAAAATTTTCGGAATTTT
Source organism: Sympetrum striolatum (assembly GCA_947579665.1). Classification (NCBI taxonomy): domain Eukaryota; kingdom Metazoa; phylum Arthropoda; class Insecta; order Odonata; family Libellulidae; genus Sympetrum; species Sympetrum striolatum. The sequence continues at coordinate 60,723,099 of OX388351.1, forward strand.
TATTAATAGTTTAATATCAGCAGTATTTCTACGTATTCTATATTGTCCCCTATTTGGAAATAATTTAGAAGCTCCTCGAATTTCTGGCACCAACTGATTTCTATGAGATAATTTCCAGGAAATGGCGTTAATTCATCCAAAATTACATCTCAGGGTAAAGCTGGTTCAATTATAACGATGCTGCTCTTTTACGAAGAATTCATATTACAGGAATCTCGATGTTATGCTTAATATAGTTTGACGTCTCCTAGAAATCACTTCTTCCTGGAATCACCTTTCCGGGAGTAGGCAACCCTAAATATAAATCTGCTAATTGCTACATTTGCTATGAACTTAAATTGGTAACAAAGGTATTCCACGGTACAAACAGCATCAGGGCAGCCCTCTTCTATTTGTGAAAATTTTTAATCAGAATTGGTTCAACTTTTCTTTCTAGTTTTCCATTGAGGGATCGCATGCTTTGCTTACAACGTGAATTTCTAAATAAGAGCAATTTTTTTTGAAGGATTAATCCGGTTTGTAATCCTTCCTTTCTTGCCCCCCCGCGTATCCTTCACCTCTCGTTCCGAAAAATGAAATCCCCTCCCACGAACCTTCTCCTTTGAGTTACAATTGCTCAACTAAGCTTATATGATTCCATACGCATACATATCAAAAGCTCGGAGCCCGATGAAATTAAATTTCTGCAGTCCATGTTTCGCTCTTATTGAATTCTGCACTTCTGAAGTTTTTCGCTGCATGTCTGGACGTTTACTTTGGCGATGAGGATAAATTTATAAAGAACCGACTTTAATTAAACCGTCGCCGGCCTTCTAATTATGTTTTTAAATAATAACTTGCGTCGGAGGAACTTTGCGAGCCCGCCTTCTCTTTATTTTTGGCCCATGTACGGACGCTAAAGTTAAAACATGTTTACATCTCGGATGTGACTCTAATGATTACGTAGAGCATTTTATGCGGGGAAAATACGAATTAAAACAGAGCTTTTGAATAGTATAATGGATAAATATAATTATGAAGCGTAATATTTATGAAAATCGCAACTACGGTTCTTCCATTTATAATGCTAGTATTTAGTCCATTTACATATTTTATTTTATTCCATTTATGGTACTCATTAGCAAACAAATGTATTTTTTTGAGTCTAAAAATTAAAGGTCTCGTCCCAAATTCAACTAATTACAGCATTTTCTAGCTACATATTTCATTTTCGTTTTCATCCTCTTACTTTTAATTTTTTCTCATTTTCTCCTATTATATCCTATTTCTTACGCTCAGTAACTCTTAATATCTCAAATAACGAAACATACGTATCAAGCAATATCTAGTAGAAACTCTCCATAATTTAAAAAAATTGTAAAGCAAAATTTGACGAACTCAACAAATTCAAATAAGGTTTTACCGCAAAACCAGTCACATGGGCGTTTTAAGTTTATAAATTCTTTGAATTCGTAAAACTTCGCTGTTTAGATTTATTCATTTTTTTATTTAGTTTTATTGAATTACATCAAGTAATGTCTATGACGTTACTCAACTTGCTAATATATTTTCAAAATGGATCAACTCATCAATCTTGCCACTGATTTACGGTTATATATATGTTGGAGAGATAATAAATGAAACAATTCACACTTAATATCTTTCACAGATAAATATTAAGTGTGCATTTCTAACTTTTATTTACTATCGCTCACTTCCATAAAGTTCAGCTTGATCAGATTTATGTCGGATATATATATCATATTTGAATGCTACACCTCAGAGTAAATTAATATAAATTTGTTATTCTAATTTTAACTTTTAAATTCAAAACATTTTCTTGGGGTTAGGTGGAAAAGATACCTAACCTATCATAACCTTAAGAGAGAGTTCATTCATCTCCCGAATATTCCGATCTCAATTTATGAACGATCCCAATTACGTAGTACGCGTCTACAGACACTTTTATGTGATTCTATACTAATGGTTACATTCGTTAATCGAGTCAAAGAATATTCGCTGATAGTCGCGCTTTGCTGGTTCGTTTTTGCCTCCCTATTATCGTCATTCCCACTTTCTCGTCATTGGATCACTTCGTTTCATGACGCCGAGGGGTAATTCGGAATTGCTCGTAACTTGGGCGTTAGTTGGCGCTCGCCTCCGGTGCTTTGGGATGAATAAATAGTTCCCGGGGACATCGGGGACGCACGCTTTTTGTGCGGGGACGTAAGATAAGGCCCGGATAAGAGGGAAAGGGTAAGGGCAGGGTAAGGAGGAGTAATGAGGAGTAGCTGGTAGGCGTGGCTGCGAGCAAGGGTCCCAACTTCTCAAACTTTTCAGCAAAGGGATGATCTTCCCTCTTAGAGTCGGGATAAAAAACGCCTTTCTTACCTACCCCCCTGTGCGATACGCCCCAAACTTTTCCCTCTTTTTTTTAATCAAGAGCGGGGAGTAGTTGGAGGCGTGGATAATATTCATTCGCAGATATCTCCCCAATTTCATCATTCCTAACCGACGTCCCGTTTCCGCTTAATTGGTTTCTCGGTCGATGATTGGCCTTTTGAAACGTCATTAAGTCGCTCGGAAAGATTATCGGGGGCATTGATTAAGTGCGAGGTGCGGCTCGGCTCAATGCTGCAATCAACCCGTGGGCTTTTCCGTTTAAAGAGCGCTTATTATTCTAATAGTGTTTTCGACGCCCGTACTGCGTCAAAACCGCTGAATGTTTTTCTCCGCCGTTTCCAGGAGACTTGGTTCGGCCCGCAAAAATACATCGCAGCGTGGGACATTCTAAACAGTCGTTGGGAACGGTTGACAGAGTTGAACTGGATTGGGTTGGGTCAGAACCAGCGCATGCTTTATAATATATATCATCCTGATGTGAAGGCTAACAAAAGCTTTATCAAGGCATGATTTATTGCATTGAGATGATGTGAAAGTAATAATATCTCACGAGCAGGGAAAAGTTATAGTTAGTATTATTATAACATATGTATTGGTACCGTAAAACATAGAGGATTCATAAATACGTCTCTAATTGCACTAACATTAAATTACGAAATCAAAACGTGCACATGAATAGAATAATTCTTAACATTAACTACACCTAAGCAATAAAACGAAAATATTATTTTACTTGACCATAAATAGCCGAGGATAGACCCAAGTGGGCCTCTCTTCCATCTCCAGAAAATATCGTATTTTGCACAAATTTATTAAAACATAGGTATGCCTAATGGAATGTATCTAACGTCACGATTGCGAAAATAGGCCTTCTTTATTTGATAAAAATATATTGGAGTCAGTCTTCACTTGATGACACGCAATTATGAATAAAGGAAATTAATAGAGACTAACAAATTTTAATTTATACAATGCTGCTAATAAAATATAATCAACCCGGGTTTTGATGCTTAGAATATGAGGCGATAAAAATAACAGAAATTAAAGATTAATTAGAATAAATGTAGTATTTTGTAATTTTTACGTAATAAATATAACATAAATCATAAAATATATAATGTAAATTAAAATTTGTTAGTCTAAGATACTTTTTTATTTTATAAAAATAATAATTTAATGAAAAATAAAATGGAAGATTTAGTAAAATAGGTTAATAAAATATAATGAATGTGCCTAATTAAATATATTGTAAATTATACGAAATAAATATAATATGAATCATAAAATATATAATGTAAATTAAAATATGTTAGTCTAAGATACTTTATTATTTGATACAAATAATTATTTCATGAAAAATAAAATGGAAGATTTAGTAAACTAGGTTAATAAACATATAATGAGTGTGCCTAATTTTGCTAAATTAAATTATTTATCGTTGTTTTTAAAAATACCTATCTGTGAAATTGTTAATGCTTTTCAAAACTATAATTCATAGCCTAATTAAAGTAGCGTATTCGTGTTAAAAGGAGAGTTTATGAGTAAATAAATACATCGGGTGAGTAATTTACGGAAGTTGTTTTATTTATTACCCACAATGCTGTTTATGGTAAAAATACGTCACATGTATACACGAATTCATAATTAAACACCATCGAATTTCCACTATATTCTTCAGAAATCCATTAAGTTACATATATATATTAAATTATCATTGATCATTTCAATTTTATTCCTAAGTGTATATTAAACGACTAGCCAAATTAAGTGACTATAATACGAGATTACAATCATAGTAACTGGTACTTGATAAGTTTTAAATTATGTTTATATGAGCAATACATTAAGAACAACATAGAAATCTAAATATTATTTATCTTTAGGGTTGCTTAAGAGATTATCGTAAATATCACGGTTAAAATCAAGGAGAATACGTTTTGAGTTCACAGAATTGATTTGGCATTGTTAAAAATACGGTCATCGATGTCCCTTATTTAATAGGTGTGCTACTTCAAGCCTTAAATGGAAAATAATTTATAAGGACCTTACTCGGATAAAGCTTTATCCTGGTTGGAGCCGAGTAATTCAGAATCGATGGGAAATTCTCTCTATTTAATGTGCTTTTGATGTCTTCTTTTAAGGTTTCTAACAGCCTATTCTTTCTCTTATGCTAAAATATTGTACCGCCTTAGGTTCCGAAATTTTCCTCCTGAGCCGTGGGACGGCAAACCTAAAACAGAAAACTCGTTCGAGGATATTTTTAAATGAAAGGGTCTCTCAGAGGCCGGAGAGATATTTAGAGGCGCGAAAAATTCGAGATAGCCGAAAGTTTAGAGGGAAAAAAGAGAATTTTTCTTTTCTATAATGGAGGGAGCGGCTGATAATTCTTTGGCCGTAACTCTAATACACCCGGGGCATGATCAAAGGTATTGACTGAGAAATTATTAATGAGCAAGTTTCGAACTTGAAACTTTTAAGGAGTAGCCGGGCATCCAATCAACACCAGCGATCCACTATCTCGAAGACAGTGGTTTTCGGATTGGAGAATTAGCCCTTTATTCTCCAGGGCCCTCGGTACTTTATGGAGAAATGAGGTCTTCTAATTTGAAATATGGGTGAAGTAATAAGTAGGCCTCGAAGAGTAATGAATTCCTTGAATAGTACGTCGTTTCTTCAAAAAGTTTCCATCCACAGTTTCGCTATCTCCGTATTAATTTTCCTTTATCGTAAAATTTCCCACTCATTTTCAGGATCCACACGAACTATATGAACAAAAGGTCATTCTAAAACAGAAATCCACGCAGTAGTAAATGTTTGAATTTTAATCCAAGGCATCGCTAATTGCTAAAAGCAATACTTTCTTCATTAATAAATGAAAGTTACGGGAATAAATAAATCTTGAATCAATAATCAATCAACATGCTTCGAATTTATAAAATTCGAGATTTTGGGACACCTGGCAAAATATTTTGTCCAAATGTCTTAAAATCTGATTCAGCTGTTTCAGAGAAAATTCAATAGGTTTGACACTATTTTAAGAGAAAATTCTGAAGCTTTATCGGTGGTAAATTTTTCTGAACAATTTATTAGGCGTCCTAATATTCCTATATTCTAAGTTTAATCAAGAGTAAGTTACAGAGAAAATAATAGTTTCCGGCGAAATTATATGGAATTTATTTATGGTTATACACAAGAAAGGTAACTAACTTAATAAATATTCCCCTAAACACAGGTTAATTAAGTGTAATTTAACCTAATTATTTTCTTCTTGTACTAGCTTCTATGAATCCAATCGACGATTATATATAATAATAATAATAAAACGGCTTTATTCGGGCGAGATTGAGACTAAATGTCTCCTCTTCCATCTAACACATCGTCATACAATACATAAATAATTAATTTAAAGAGATTTAAAAAGATATGAGAATAATTTAAATATATCAGTTAAGATGCGCAATATCAATATGACATCCGTGAAAGGATTCACGCATTTCTTTAGGGGACATTACAACTACCTGATCGTTTAACCCAAATGAACAAATCCTCCATGGAATTAATTTTTTATATTTTTTGTTTGTGAAATTTCTACCAACGACTCACCAACAGATCGATCGATATTGACGAAAGAATAGGAAATGAAAGACTTTTAAATAGAATTTGAGGCTTGGAGGAAATGAAATGATTTATATTTACTATATTTAGCTCAATATATTTCAATTTGTGTAAATACTTTAATGTAGACATCATTTCGTGTGGTGCATTAACGAACCTCCATGCGTTGAAAGATAAATGAAGTATACACACTATGGGGTAATACTGCTCGAATATTAAGCATACTAGTAATAGAAATGAATGCAGATTTTTTCATCTAGTCTAATTTTTATATTTTTTGGAGATATCTCGATAAAATATTGCTAGAGTAAACATTGGGAAATACAAATATTTCCTGACAAACAACCATATTTTGCTAACGGTAAAAGCAGAGTACATATTTTCATGCCATTGTATATCGAAGCATCTCATCGAATGTAGATAAGGCAATGAACTCTGGAATTGGCGATCTTGAATCACGATGATAATGTATTTGTTTTCAATATCATTGAGAGTTATTTGTTTCGTTCTCTTTAGACGTAAATATTTATTTATATATGATGGATGCTAAGGCTGGTACATTATATGTTTTGTATAGCGTGCTGGCACATGTAGATCGATTTTTTTTGCGAAGATATTCTTTTTTTATACTTATTACGAAAAAACAAAAATATATGCTCGATAAGTATTCTTCTCCAACTATCCGCCTCTTGGAAATTGTCAGATTATTGATATATCTTTCAATATTAATTTAAGCTATGTTATGAACATCAACCGAGGGTTGCCGAATGTGAGCGCACATCAACACAACAGGAGAGGAAGGACAATAGTTTAAAATGGAAGAAGCTGTTTATTCTAAAACGATATTTGCGGAACACTTGACATCTCGCCGATCCAGGTGGAGCTCTTCGCGCGCCTCCGCTCTTTCCAATTTCAGGCCTCATTTGTTTCGTTAATGGAATCACAGGTAACGATTCCCCTTCATTATCACCTGTGTTTGCCTCCACTTTTTCGCGGATAAGCTCCTTTAAGAACATTTCTCGCGTAAAGAATATTCTGGGGCTTATCCTCAATTCCCTATCGCTGAATAAGAGATATGCTACCCCCTCCACCCGTCTTTTATTTTCGCTATGAAATAAATGACGGCCCTGGCTGCCTCCATAATCTGGATTATGTTTGGACAGCAATTAAGGCGCTGTGTCTCCATTCGCCTAAAACTCGCGCTGGGGATTATAACCTCGGCGTCTCTTCCTCGTTTTATCCCATAGAGCCCGCCTTCCCTCCTACTGTCCGAGCCACCCTTTCGCCCTCTTTTTTGTCGCAAGTGCACGAGTCAAGCGTTTCCCGCTTCGCTTCTGTTTACTGAACGTTTGAAAGGCGTCACCTGCTGATATCCTCTTATCCAAACCCTTTTGCGCTTGTACGGTCGCCTTAATATTTATCTTCCACTCCCTTTTCTTTCCTTTGACCCGTGCCCACGTCCAGGGCCGGCGGAGCAAAGGGCAAACACTCCACTCGGAACGGGAGGCGTGTCCTTGAGCAATTGCCTTTTCGCAAAATGGCACTCACCTCGCAAAATGGCCGCACAAGTTTGCATTCTTGTCCGGGTGACAAGCGAGCCAAGATTGGGAAGAACCCTCATTTCGAATATCTTACGCCTCTACGTTCGCTCCTAAGCCTTCCCACGCTTGCATGGGATGTGAAATACCGTCTTTCGCTGCCTTTCTAAACTCATTTCGAGATATTACTCAGCGTGACACGCTCTGCTCAAACTTGCGACGTGTTCCCACAAGTGATTTCCATGGGAGAGGTGGAATAAGACTCGCGGATGTGCCAAATCACTGAAAGTGTGGAATAAATTTTCCAAAAGAGCGAGCACGTCAAGGGTTCCTTCAATCAGATGGATCCGTATTCGATGACAGAAATTAAAAAAATATTAATTCGAAGTTAATTTAAAGACATAGTTGAATGTTCCATCATTGCTCTGACTTCATATTTCAGCTGACAATTCCACTATTATATTCATCATCATTGGAGAAATTTGAAGGATATCGATGCTTTGATAAACAAACTCTTTGAGGATTCCTGGAAGCTCTTTGGAAAATTGATTAGTCAACAAATGTGTGATAATGTAGGGGTTTAGGAGTTAATTAATGTAACAAGGTTGTATCCTTACTTAATACCTAAAATATAAAATCTATGCTTTTGCATTATCGCTGCTTTAGAAAATTTCGTCTCTTGAATTAACGACCATTGTCGCACCAGGGAACAGAGGAAAATAGAGAGATAGCTACTTTTTAAATGAAATACGTTTTTATTCGAAATTGATACTAATTTTCTTGCATAGAAATAAATTTGATGATGAAATGTTGTATTAAAATACGTCTTTCTTTAGAGATGTGTAAGTCCAGGGAAATAGGGAAAGTATAAACATTTTTGTATTTTAAATGTTCTTCATTCTTAAAAAATAATATAATACGCACAAAAATTGTAATAAAAATATAATAAGTAGAAGAAATCTTATTGATTCATTCTAATTAGGTCCCTCAATATTAATTTCTCTACCGATTTCTGATTCTACAAGTATATTATCGTAATTTTAGATATAAAAATGATGCGACTCGCGCCTTGGGTGCTTTCCACATTCGCTTTTACAAATCCGGAAATTTATAAAAACGATTCGTTTTGAAATTACAATGGCTACTAAATTTGGGCTTTCGCTCAATGGACGCTTAATTCAATAAGTTCGAAAATCCCCGTGGTCTTGTTGGCAAATCCGATTTTTTGAAGTTGGGCATCCTTCACGGGCCAATCAGGTGTGGGATATCGCGTTTCCCGATAAACGCTGAATTGGAAATCGCTTGAGTAATTCGGCTTTGGAAAGCGGGGGATGTGATAAATGCTAAGCCCAGCGACGGGCCCGCTCCATATAAATTAATCACGCTTTTTAGCCTTTAGCCTACGAACGAAGGACAAACACACCCCTGCCCTCCACGTCCGACCCTTTCCTGTGTACGTTTTCATTTCATTAGCATTTCGAATATCTTTAATCAAAGTTTGTTGATTAATTTCGGAGGCGTACCGGGCTCTTTCCCCGCTTCCTACGTTCAAACTGATGAACTTGTATCCATCGCTTTGCTACGATATTACAGCAACTGTACCTACCAATAAACACAAATCCAAAGCTCTCATCGACTTCTTCGAGACTACAGCAAACCGCGAAAAGAGACCAGAAAGAATTTGTGGCATGCTGTATTCTGCAGAGTTGCCATATTTTGGAAAAAAACCGTGTCTAATCGGTTGCATAAGATTCGGGGGTAAGTAATTACCCGTGTAATGGGTTATTAGGGGGTTGTGATTTTTAAGAATTAATCGTAAGAATGGTCTTGTAAGAATAAGATTCACTCAAATAAAGTATACATTATTATTATTGTCATTATCATTCGTATGCTACGGTCATACTATTCCCATGTGATGATTTTGAATTTTTCTGTTTACTCACCTCTACATAATAATGCATGTTATGGCAATTTTATCTCTATGATCAAACGAATTTACTATTTCATTTTAACTATGATTTGATCAATTTTTACATTGATATCTAGAATATAGCTGACTGTGGATCTGATGTTCACACCACTACTGACGAAAGAAAGTCATGTTCAATATAGTATGAAAAAGAACGCTATTGATCTCCTGTCTATTTGATCAGTACCTTTAGTTTAGTATAAATACCTTGTGAAAATATCATTATTTTTTGTTTTGATTTATCGCACTTTCTTTCAACCTTTCTTACACTGTTGGTGTTTTTCTGCGGTGAACTTTTCTTTTTGTGATGAAAATTAACTAATTGCTCCATAAAACCACTCTTTCTTTCCACATTTCTTCTCTAATTTTAACAACACTTGTCAGGAAAATTGTACATATGATTGTTCATATTCTTGCTTCTATAATAGACAATGATTAGATGAACGATGGGATTTCCTTGTCACAATTTCGCCCAATAAAGACGTGTGGTTTGTAACTCCATGATCTTCGTCTCAGTGAATCCGAACGCTTTTGATGCCTTATGAGCAACACTTATAATCGCTCGAGATAATTAATTACGCATGGCATAGATTTGCGAATGAATTTAATGCGTCGATTTACGTCCACAGAGTGGATTATTTCAATATATATACCAGGGAGGAATGCATCAAAGGTTTCTACGTAGCGAGAGCAGAATTATGTTGATAGCGAAACGCGATTTCATAAATGTGCGCGTGTACTGATAACTGAAATTAACGATGTAAGCAGCAGCTGCGACTCGGAAGGATTTCATTTCGACACGACTGCGAGCACTTTGGCCTGAATTATCGTAGGAGTGAAATGTTCTAAGCTTCAGATCTCCTCCCACGATTCAAATATGCCTTCTACGTTTCCCTCTAAAAGCTTCGTTCCGTTCCCAAAGTCATTCGCGACTTCCTCTTCATATTGCGTTTTATGGGATTCGCGATGCAGTACTTCGCGAAGTTTAATTAATATCTGAATGCAGTTTTAGTGATATTTCGGGGATCTGCTCCAATGCTTCTATGCTCGTGACAGAACGCTAACTTCCTTTAGTGCAAATATTTAAGCAGATTTTGAGTCCGTTGAAATGATCAACAGTATGTATTTATAAGCATAGAGCTGTAATTAAAGCTATTTTGTCCGGTAAGGCGGCTTTTGATATTTTTTTGAGGTACGTATATATAAAACTTATTTCACATACAACTATAGCTGTATTGATTTTAAAATGTGGTAATTTGATGTGAAATGGTTTTGAAACTCATCAAAATTCATGCAAAATCTTTGCTACACTTCACCAAGGCAGAAGAGAATTCATACTTATGGATAATAAGATTTCATATAGTAAGTATTTTCATTGTGTCATGACTTGCAACCTTTCTATAGGTTATAAGAACTGAAAGGGATGGCGGTGAATAAAAATAAATTTCCAGGTAGAGTATAAAAAACGAGGTACCATAATAGATACTTTTAAATTAAATTCCAAATTCAATAAGGGCTTTTTATTTAATCGTGACTGTATGTAAGACGACTATGGTACGCCAGTTTTCGTAACACGATTTTACGAACAGTTTAGTTCATGCATATAATTTCTTAAAAGTATATCACTCAGTATTGATTTTATGTAAAAATTAAATGTAATGCAATTTAATTTGGTTATGTAGAGAGGAGGAATCCATTGGAAAGATTTTAAAATCAGTGAAATAATTCATTACGTAGACAATTTATCATTCCACAATTTGAATAAAAAGAAAATTTGGAACACGGCTGTTAATAAATTAGTAGTTTTAAATCGGCAATAATCGTCCATGTCGGCCTTTCTAGTCCCATCCACCGGTATTCGGAGAAAACATGTGCGGTGAAACTTTCTTGTTTTCTCGGAATACCGGCGAATGAGACGAGGATAACCGACAAAGACGGCTATTGGAAATTTAAAACCTAACCTAAATCTAATTGTTATATGTTGTTTAATAATTGAATGCTGAAGAACTTCTGCTGGGAAAAATAGTATCTGATTGCATTTCAGAATGTTTCATTCCCTATCCTCGCTCCTAGTCGTACGGGAAGGTTGCCGATATTGGACCGTTTCCTAAATTGGATCGAACTTGCATTTCCTCTCTTATAAGTATATCAAGCTCTTGGGTTGGCAGTACTACGTGTTGATACTATCCTGGGCTCGTGAATGGACAGTCAGAGATTTGGAGTCAATTTTCCCGTGTGGGTGGTCGTTAGCAACGATTCCCTAATAATTAGGGGCAGGATAGTTTAGAAGCAACCCGGTCCAGCCTAGGAAACTGTGAGTCCAAATTAGGCAACCGGTTTCCCAATTTGGACCATTAGCATTAGTTCGGTTTTTTCCACTTAATTTATCTCAAGAGTAATTTATTGCAAATATAACACTAACAGATGAAAGCGAAAACTATAAGGCAGCATTAAAGTTTGAGTTGAATAAATAGTAATGGAAATATACAAGAAAATAAAAAATGGTCCAAATTAGGCAACCTTCCCCTACGTGATAAATAATATGATCCCATCAACGGGTTTTAATAAGGAGAGTTTTAAGGCCGCTAGAGGACAGGGCTTGAGGGCAAGAATTGGATTCCGAAAGAAAAAGCAGAGAGAGAGGAAAGCAGGAAAGAGGGTTTGGAGGGAGGAGACACTCTCGTGAAACTTTACTCCAATCTGAGCCTTTCACTTCCTCTCAGCGACACTCTTAATACTTCACGTCCAAATCTCAAACTATAACTACCTGCTATATCAAACAGCTTCGTCTCGAATGTCACCGGATTAGGCACTAGTTGCATTCATCTACTGCTCATTCCGTTTTACCCTGTTTGCACAGATGGCATTGTTTCTTGAATTTGAAGAGACAGGACTTCGCAAAGGTGTACGTTTACATTCGAGGAAATGACCCTATGATGTAAATGGCAGCTTCTGGAGAGTATAAACTATTTATTACATCTAAATTTTACATCTGTGTATCAACAACCTATTGCCTACAATGAACTGTATAAAACTCGTGATTTTTATAGATGTGTATGGATAAATAATTAAAATGTTCGCAATTATGTAAACAAAGCATGAATTATATTATCGTAGACTTGAAAACAAGTGAATTTTCTGAATACTTGGCAATTTAATCAGAAAGTTTGCAATTTCAGATACAATTATAAAACTTTTTATAGGTGTATAAAAATTTTATCAGTATTTTTCGTAATACAAGCGGGAAGGTGTACAGAGGAAATCAAAAAATCATCAAAATTTTACTAAATGTTAATTATCCGCTACCCAAAAATAAAGGTATGTTAAGATATAATAATAAATTCGTTTTGAAAACTGTTTTTACAGCGTTAATTTAATTTAAGCTTTTGATGATTATGTCTACATTGCTACGATTTGAATTTATATTACTATTTCAGAAGTAGCTTGAATAACTGATAAGATCATTTAAGTGCGGCACACCAGCACAAAATGTTTGAATTGGAATGCAACCCATCATATGCTCCAACTCAAATATGACACGGAAATATCTTGCTTATCTCTATAATCAACTTATTGGAGATGTCTGATTATTTATTCAAAATAACACGATCCGATGTTGCGAAGATATTTATCGTGTTACAATGTTATGTGAAGGATGAATTGTTCTGCGGTTTTTGTTAGAAATAATATACTAATGTTAGACAACATATTCACTCAGGCATTGGGACAAGAGAGATACCCTTTAACCTTCACCAACAAGATTTGAGGCATAGAATATCAATGGAGTTCTCAGAATTAACGGGAACGTTGGTTAATTTATAATATAATATTACACGATATTAAATATCATCGTACGATACTCAGACAAGAGGAATGACAATTTGTCTATTAGATTATTAGTATAACAGTGGTTTTCTAGAAACTCCTCTGGAATATAGTGAGCATTCTGTTATTTCTTTCGTAACACACTCAATACGGATGCATCAATTTAAGGTAACATTAAAATATTCTAGGAAATGAGTTTTGATTCCGTGCTATATCTATTAATTTAACAATCTTTAGCCTTTACTTTTATCCTTCTGTTATCTACAGTACCTAGAAACCTTTTTTTCGTAATTTTACAAAAGGCTTCTTAGTAATTTAATCTTTTAAGGTTGCTCTTGGAATTGAATATTCTACTTTAATCAAAAACTATGTAAAATTCCGCAATGTGTTCTGTGAAATTGTCTGGTATTTTTAACTGAAATTCTAACCAGCATCCGCTCCGTTTCTTTTCCCTGAATTTTGTAATCGCTGTTTTTCGCTTCGTTTCCAAGTAAATAATTCCAGCATTTCTCTCAACCAGAGTCCCTCAGATTCATATCACAACATCCGCCAATTTGACAATCACAGGGTCCCCTCCGCCACGGGGGGCGCTGCTCCAACATCTAAGGCCTTTTCTCTTTTTCCGAGAAATCTCTCCCTCGATCCATCTAGAAGAAGCCCCTCCATTTAAAAAGGACTTGTGCGTCTCGTTGCCTTCTTCAGGACGCGCACCAGTAAAAATAGAAGTCTCGCGAACCGCAGATGCTTCGCTGCCGAGGCTCTTCCGTGACTGGAATGCCTAATGTCCTTCTTGCCTTTCCCAATTCTTCTTTCCTCGCTCTCTTCTTTCTCAGTCTGTTTCCTCCCCGTTGTCGATGCGTTCGATAAAAATATATATATACACACACTTTTGCAGGACGCCCTCGTGTTTTACAAAGGCGAAAGCGTGACAGAACATAATTCCACAGCCTACGAGACAGAACAATACGAACGCAACGCTCTCATGTTCAACTTTAAATTTATTAATAATAATGCCATCTTTTATCATGGGCGAATTTTAGCCTTTGAATACCATTCTTCCAATTTTATGATGCTTTTTACATTCTTTTTGTATTTATAAGCACATGATACCAGGCCCGTTCTTATAATTTTGGGGGCCCTACGCAACATTATTGTATGGGGCCCTATAGACCCCAGTGTGCTGCAGTGCAATGATTGCACCGTTCCAATAACAGTTTAATAACCACTTCGTTTTAAATTCGTTAAATGTGAGGCTAGCGAAATATAACGTTAAAATATCATAATATGGTACGGAAATTGAATTTATTATGCTTTGAATTCTATTTGTGTAATAAAAATTTTAATAATTGAAATGTTTTATGTCTTTTCTGTGGCTTGGCGGAGGGGCCCATAAGTTGACGGGGCCCTACGCGACCGCGTATGCCTAAAGACGGCCCAGCATGATACACACAACATACACAGACAACCATTCCCTAACCGGAAAAATCCGATTAGCCGGTTTTCTAACCCGGGACCGTGAGGTTGGAGCGTTTACGCGCAAGCGCGCTAACCACTCCGCCACCACGGCCAGTATTCCGGTATAACGGAGCAAATTAAAAATTAATATGCTATTGTTACTAAATTATGCATTATTGCATGAATATGTTATTCGTGATATTGCTTGACCTTCCGTTACGCAATAACAAGTAAAATAAAATGAATGGAGTTTTGTATGTAGAGGAGTGAATGCAAGAGTGTTCTTGGTGCCAAATTTCACCCAATATAATCACGTTAAATTGCGTAACGTAGGTTTGAAAAATCATCACAAACTTATCTAAGTCACTAAATTAACAACGCTTTCCCTTTGTCGACATTGGTGTGATGTGTAATATGTGACAGCATATATTATACGATAATAATAGTTATAAAATGTATTTATTCAATAACATAAATGATACATAATTTAACAACAATAACATTTTGGTTCTTAATCCTTGCTTTTATATTTCTCATTGGTATTGGCGTCATGTGCGCATTTCACCACGTGGGCCTTTATCCATGTACGCATTTATACCTATGGATTTGATAAATGTGGGCTTTTACCAAAGTGTTTTAATAAACGCTTAACCGATCGTTATCCTTTATGTAGGGTCGGGCTGACTCGGAGTAACGCTTTTATCAATGTGCGGTTTTGCAGATGTGAGCTTTTGTCGTGTGGGGTTATGCTATGGGGTCAAAGTTGAGATAGACTTCTTATCTTTGCGTGCGTCGCTCTATACAAAGATTTGCGTCCACGCAGCGCGTTGGCAGGGAGCCGCTTGTTTGGACACATTACGTATTCGCGGACGTGCTCCGATGCGAAATATTTGCTCGATGTGCGGATGTTCATCGAGCGGGAAACTGTGGGTATTCGCGGGTTTGGGCTTCAAGACTCCGTTGATTGGCTCCGCCGAAGCATGGCCCCCCGCAACCGCCGAATTAGAAAATTGAGTTTGCGTTCCCACCGAAATACTTCGTTTAGATTCCGAAGGAAAACTTCCCTAACGCTATTTGTTCCTATTATGTTTCCCATGCCCTATTGTTCCTTCATCTTATAGAGAAATAGCGTAAACAAAATTACGAGGTACGTTCTAACTTCCATTCTACATATATATTCGTAATAGTTTCCAATATTACATCATACTGATCGGTCTAAATTTAACAGTAATAACAAGGATAAAAAGACTTTTTATTTAAGGGTGAGATTAAGACCTAAAAGTCTCATCTTACATGTTATCTTATGCTACTAAATATTTAAAGATAGAGCTTTTTGGTACATGTCAAAAGAAAAAAATATAAAAAGGAATAATTTTGTAGGTTTAAAAAACTAAGCTGGGAAAATATGAAAATTCGTTGCAGGTAAACTTCGAGAGAAAGGGAACGTGAAAAATCTATGAAACTTACAGGCAGTTGCAACAAAAAAGGAATGACGATACAAACAAGATAATGATATATAGATAACATTTATTACACGTCAAACTTAAGATTAATTGATTTGTTTACGTTATTAAGTCTAAAGTGCTAGCCTAGCAACGCGGAAGCCACAAGTTTGTGTCTTACTTAAGGCAAGAGAGCTCATGCGAATTATATAGTTAGATTTAAGATTTTCCGTGCGATACGTTTTTGCTTGATGAAGACCAAATTATTATTGTAATGCGATCAAGACCTTTCAGGAGAATTTCTATTAAGTGAAATTTAACTATAAATAAGCCATGAAACGATGATAAGCAACTTACAGATTCGTAAGAGATCGACTATAAACAGTTATAATCCCTATTTATCTTATAAATTCAATGTAATAGTTAAGGTTAAAAGAATTTTGGTACTCGTTTAGCATCATTGAGAGTCTTAACCTCTGTATTGTTAGACAAGATTATTTGAATATGAAATTACTTAGAAACTTATCTGGGAGCTGAACAAACTCTATCATCATGATCAACTCTCATTAATATTTACGGATGTCATTTTGTTAATCTTTAATGTTATAATTACATTGAGACAGCACAAAGAAAATCAAGGATAATGGTTGGAGGACTAACGCGTAGACGAGTTGACGGAGAAACTAACCAGTCGATATAAGGAAAGTAACCAAAAGGAAAAAAGACCCAAACCGGGACTCAAAACTGATTCTTTCATTCCTCGGTCGACTACTCTAACCAATTGCATATTATATTTTTACATTAAACCAGGTGGCAGTGCCCGTGTCATTCCATGGTTACAAAAGGAACAAATATCTGGACATACGTACACGAATGCAATGAATGAAAAATATGAAAAATCCCAAACCTATGCGAAAGTACAAAACTAGTCAGTAAGAACACAGATAAATGCAGGGCTAAATTCCCAAAATATACATCATTAATTATTAATTATCCTTAAATGTATTAATTTGAGTCATCCTTTACACCGAATGAAACTATATACTTCACTAACTTAAAAAAATAGTAATATAGTAAATAACCACTTATATCATTGATAGAAATTTTTATAACCATGTACACCTTAACATTTTTAACGATTATCATAAACTTCCGTTCATTAGCAGGTAAGGGATTGAAAATTTCTTCAGGGATAGTGATAGTATGTTTCACGAATTGAAAACGTTCACTGTTACAAATTTCAACCACCTGCCGTTGCTCATGGATACCTATGTTTTTGTTTATTTTCCCAGTTAAATGGTCAGTGTGCCTAACATCGGATGCGTATACTGTTGACATGCACTTCCAAATCGAAAGAGCAGCGTAACTGTAAAGACTGGTCGAATCAAGAAACCATATTGGAGATGCGATCGGATGAATTGGGACTTGTGCCGAACCATAACTCGATCAGCAGAATGGCCTTGGTTTCGATGACTCATCACTTGAACATTCTCAGCCACTGTAGCATCGGATGCTCCGGCCTGAAACACCGTCTTCAACGTTTTGCGATCGGCTTTTTCATCTCAACGCCTTTTCTCTCCGGCTACGTGAAACAAAGTTGCAATTTTTCTCAAAATTCGCTTCCATTCTCTTCTTACTTATGAATGCCATTGTATTTCGGGTATTCTCTTCACTCGAGTCGACTCTCTTTGCTGACTTCCGCTGGCGGACTGAAACTTTGCGAATAATACATTTTTTGCGTTACCTCTACCAATACGAATTTATTTGCCTCTAACTAAATTGGTCTAAAGATACCTCGAACTTTTAAATGAGGACCTCTTATAAAATTGACATGCTGAAGCGTGACTTCGTGGAATGGAATAGACATTTCAAATAAGTTTACCAAGGTTTTCATTTTTTGAAATAAGGACCTCTTCATTATACAAAAATCAATAGATGGGCTCAAGACAAATAATATCTATTTTTATTCCTAAAAACTACTCACGGTATACTAAGAAAGGAAACAACAATAGCAAATGCCATTCTATACAGTGTTCCGTTTCCATGCTTAATAAAAGTCATCTGTTGTTGGGTTGTAAATTGAGGGCTACTAGTTTTGACAATTTTTACATTTCTGGTATCCATAGGACTCGATTTGTTATCAACTTAAATGAGTAAATATGTAAAAGAGATAATGAAATTTAAAATTGGGTTTTAATGAAAAAGGAAAATAATTTTTGTAATTAATTTTCTTCGAAAAAATTGCATGAATATAGTAATATTGAAAGCAACTATATTTTTAATAAATTACAAATAATACATGGCAGAAATGGGAAGGTTTTTCATAAAAATTTAATTAAATTTTTTACATTAAATAAAGTTTGTTATAAATTTTTACTGCCTCCATTATCCACACGAGAAATTTCGTTGAATTTATATCGTATTTGCAACGCTTTCACAAGGAAAAACGTCCGTTGTGATAATCAAGTATTTCCTATAACTTGCAGAATTAAGTAAAACAGTTTTGAAATTTTTCCAGGATGGATAGTTTTAAATCGAGGAAGACAATTCCAAAAGGGAAGGCCAGAGTATCGACGGCGTTGCGTGAAAAAGATGTGACGCGATTAATTTTCAGGAAAAAAGCATCACCAGAATAAATCAGACGGGGCGGCCCGCTATATTGTCCAGCCTTCGATTCTGATTTATTTATTACTTCCAGAATAATATATCCTTCCTCCCTCCGTATAAAATAGCAAAAACGAAAGCTTAGAGGGCTGTAAAAAGAAGAGATAAATTTATTGACTGGGGGAAAAACCTTGATTTAAGAACCGATGAAGTCAGGGATTGGTTGGACATTAAGTTAACGTCACAGATATAAATAGTTGGATGAAAAGCTCAATGTAGAACGTTAAACGGAATGGAAAAATACAAAACTGTGGTACTTACCGTTTTCAATATACAACAAAGTACAATAGTCGATGTAAAGTAGAAATAATTCTTCCCTTTATGCGATGTTAGTTTTTAACTTCAGAATATTTTCGTTGCATCTCTGAACCAAGTAAAAATAAAATATTTGATGATGCAATATTGAGAGCTTCATTACTCTTCTGTGGAGACACAACATAAGATTCTATTAGGGGAATAAAGTGGTTCGTAGAATTCCACTGATCATACATTACTCGTCATTAAATTCTCAATCAGAAAAAAGCAAATAATTAACAGTTAAATAAAATCAATTTTCCTCTTGAGTAGTTTATACTCTTATTCCGATTAAGGATATGAATGTTAATGATTAAAAAAAAACATAGAGACATATCCTTTTTTCATTAGAACGGCATCTGCAGATAAATAGTAACTAGTCGTAAGATACAGGCTGATAATTTACAACAAATACTTTCAAAAAATTCTGTACATAATTAGTTCCTCGATATTTTCATAACTCCCTGTCTATATACATATATCATTCAGTTTTAGTCAATGTATAATTTTATTACTTAAGTAAAAAGATGTTTTTCTACGCATATTATCAATGATTCTTGTTCTCATAGGACTCCTAGGACGAAATTCATAAGGATCTTCTTTCTGTACATCTCTTCCGAAATTCACCAGGACAAAATTCTTTTCAGCTACATATAACTCATATAAATACTCTTCTTATCAATAAACACTTGTGTACATCTACGGATAACATAACCACGACTTATTCAAAATACAAATGAGTTTGCTTTCAATAAAATAAATACACGACGAATAATGTGGAAAGCTTTAGATTATCCCCGAGTAAACCTATACTGAGTCCATAAAAATAATCAGTCTAAAAGTAAGCTAAAATTACAAATGTAAATCTTTGCAAGAACATGACAAAGAGACAAGGTGAAGGAAATTTTAAAAAGAATGATCAGTAGAATCACCAAAGAGTGCTACAGAATGGACACCCTTATTAAAGATTTATCTTTGGATATCGGTGCATATGTGCGGAAATGTCTCACGGTTGGACTTGTTCCGAGAGGAGAGGCGATTGGCGGACCGTTGGCGCCAACGGAACCGGAAAGCGGGAACACACGCACGGCTATTAGTGCGCCATCTCCATTCGTCCTGATTTACCTAATTGATTGCGATCGGTCCTAATTCCGGAATGCGATTGGTCCGCGTTCATTATCGACTCAAATAACGAGGTCTGAGTGGATATTCGATAAGTAACGTTAGCATTTCAGAGCGAGAGATTGCCCTAATGAGCCTGGACCTCCTCGCGCCTTTCTTTCGACTCCAATCGAATTCATCCGACGGTTAATCCGTCAATGAAGCGAAGGAGAGCTCTTCGACTACTACGTTATCGCCGAATTTCCGAGCGATGGGCTCCCCCTTGCGACTATAACCGTCGGCTGGCTGTGAGAATGGTAAAAAAACGACTGTTCATTTTTTCTGTCTGACTTTGAAAAAGTATGGAGTGATGTAATTTTTATCGTATAGGTATTAAAATAACAGAGAAATCTCAGATGATACTAAAATTAAACAGTCTGCTTACAGTAATGAGAGCAGAGAAAATAGAATTGTTGGTAATATTTTCTATAAATTCTATTGACAATCTAAAGGATCAACACTAATAGGTTTTGCTTCTGATAGCGAGAAAAATGTATTTGCATGTTTTAAAAAAACAAGAGAATAAGTAAGGAAATAGCAGTTAATTACTTGATGAAGGAGTTGGCACGGGTCCTTAGGGTGGCGGGTAATTAACAATAACAATGAACAATCACACACAACTATTCCCTAATCGGAAAAAACCGACAGGCCGGGTTTCGAACCCGGGACCGTAAGGTTGGAGCAATAACGTGCGAGGACACTAACAACTCAGCCACCACGGCCGGAAAATGATTATACTATATTTTTCCAATACTTTCATGTTTAATTATTTCACTTTTGTATTTTTATAATACTTTTTATGTTAGGATTTTGATAAAAAATACACGAAATGAAGAAAATTAAGATGTGGGAAGTGAATGAAATCAAGTATAGCTTTAGAAAAACGAATGGTCGTTCAAGATGGACCAATGCTTGAACTTGAACATAAGGAGATTCGTTCTTCATTCGGTTTCCATAAAGCCAGATGAGATGTAATTCATCATCGCTCTGATCTCGTTAAAGAGATATACATCGGCGTATTTACTAACTTCCGGCCATACAGGTGTGCAAAGGCGTCTCAGATCTCTTCTCTTGCTTCCCCTTTTACGAAGCCTTGCAACGAAGGGGCGTCCTCACCCTTTCCAGAGCGGAAAGGAAATAATAACTAATCCGCCGAAAACCTACGTTCGCAAAACATCCGATTAAACGATGAAATTTACTAGCAAAACAAAGACATAAGGATTCCCAACCTCAGTTGTCACAATCTGTTTGATTTTGTTGCCTTTATAAAGAAGTACTTGCGGCAATGAGGAGTTGTACTTATTGTAAGTGAGTACTATTGTAAGATTTTGTCGTTTTGTTGGAACAGGAAATAATAAATTATTATAAATCTGATTATTATCAGAGATAAACGTTATGCATTCATACTTTGAAGGTATATTTACAGTGATTGTTAAATTTACATTCTACTTCTAATGATTGTGGATTAATATGCAAATTATATCAGTTTAAGTAAATTTTAGCTTCCTAATGAATTTTAGCTCTTAGGGATGTGTTTGCATCATATACAACTGTATACAATTAATTTTTATTTTTATGTTAGGATATTTTTAATATTGTTTGATTTTTTGAATGTTGTTAAAATAACTTCGTCACCTGATCATATGTATTTATGCGGTGGTAATGTATATAAATAATGTATTATTAATAAATCAATAGATATAATGTAAAATTGCAATAATTTCCAATAATAACTGTTTACTGATTGAGATGAGACTCATTATTATCGTCTTTCTGCATTAAATATAATTAGGCCCTGTATTTCATGTCTAGAGCAAACATCTTAAAATGCTATCAGACTGTATGTCATAGAGGAAACTGCTTTAGTATGGAATCTACGTTTTTTCTGGTTTTCATCGGAATATATAGCAATAGAATAATAGATCTCTCTGATTAATGACCTTAACAATACTACAAACAAATAATTTGACAATTCTATCAACCGATATTAACGGTTACATAATTATTTATTAACTTTTGGTATTTTATAGTAGCAGCTGAAATAATATCGGATTACCTTCAATAGCTCCTAAAAATGCTTTAATATCTCATTTATTCTTTCATTAAAGTGATAAAGGATAAAATGAACGCCAACGTAATATATCTCCTGCTTCAATATGAAATAGAGAAGGATTTTTGACGGCGAACTTTCAAAGAGGAGAAAGGTTACGCATTTTTATATGATAGTATTTCAATGCTTTCCAAGAGAAGTAATAAATAACGCAGAAAAGCATCGGCTCTGAGTGATTAATTAGGATTATCTCTCGGCATACGCGATGCTTCTCAAGGCAAGACCTAGTGACCTTTTTTAATGGGCGACTTATAAAGAAAATTCCGAAAGATCGGTCATGCGTATAATAAGGGCATCTCATTTATGTCAAAGTCATATGCAAGCGTCATATCTGCGACCCTGAATCGGGTCTTCCGTCGCTTCATGTTTCCTTATATCTTAAAATACGACGGCTTTGGAAACAACTCGAATAACCTCATACATTCCTCAATAACTTTTACGATCAGAGGTATAAAAAATATTTGCATAATTTGTAAACTTTAACTAGTAGAAGAAATGCAATATAAATAAAAGAATTAATCTAATT
Organism: Sympetrum striolatum; assembly: GCA_947579665.1. Lineage (NCBI taxonomy): Eukaryota > Metazoa > Arthropoda > Insecta > Odonata > Libellulidae > Sympetrum > Sympetrum striolatum. Next base: position 60,746,080 of record OX388351.1, read on the forward strand.
TTAAGCTTATCTTGGAGGAATCCCTTTAAAAATCTATTTTGATAGCATACATTACAACTATGATATACGAGATATATTCGTACTTTAATGTGAACCTGCAGAGGTACGTTATACATATATCTAAGTACTGAATTCAATACATGCATCGTATATATCCAAGATAAAAACAACTAGAGAAAGGCAACCTTCAAAATTGAGATTGACCACATCAGATTTGGAAAGCAAGTATATAATGAGTAATATATACACACATATAATTATCTTATTTGTATTAGTAAATTCTGTAATGTACTGATAGTGCTATAGATTTACTTTATTGTATTTTTCAATAATTCGCGCCTCATATCATAAATAAAAGACATTTATTATTCCAATTATATTATGAATTCCAATTCCAATGAATGAAATATATTATATTATGAATTCCATTCTATTTTAGATTATAATTTTACTACATTTCGTTTATATATTTGTGCAGTAAGTCGAATAATTCGGATTCTATCTCATTATATAGTAGCTAATCTCTTCCTTAGTTTAATAAAGATATGAGTGTACGATGTGTAACGTATTTATTTTCCAAAACATTTATAAATCCCGAGTAGTGACAGCCTCACACATTTTGTCCCGTTCGTTCCTTTGTTACGATATTTTTCATTGGTTTGGTTTCGTTATGATTTGTAAAATCAACCAAGTAGACGATTTTATTTCCTTCCCCTCTTCATTTAGAAGTACGTGTTAAACTTGAAATTAAGCCATTTTATGCATTTGTTTATTTTCATTTGCATGCGAGGAAACGCTCGAACATGAAGTGGTAGTATCTCGATTTTCGAGAATATGGAAATGTTTTTGCTAGAATTGCTTTTGAAGATATTTTCGTTGAAATTGCCAACCGACGCTATCCCATTTTTTCATGGATAACCGTGTTTATCCAAGCCGTATATTTCATAGTGAATAACTGTCTTTACTCACTGTACATGTTCTTACAGTTTAATCGCCTCTTAATTTCATAATTTATCATTAAATCATTTAAATAATATAATAATTTGGGACCAATCTCAAATTTCATGCGAAACAGTTGAGAGAAATACTGGAACCGTAAAAATAATTTTAGTTCAGAAATATATCAATGAAAATATTTCCTGGAAAGCCTTCAATACGCTCAAAATAAATAGCGCTTCTAGATTTCCCGTTTTTGTAAAGCTTAAAATAGCTTTTCAAACCCAGCTCTTTTGTCTGTTTACTTTAAACAGATAGACAGATTGTGAATAATTAATAGGAAAGTCCCTTTTTCTCTGAGCTGAACAGGAATAGGAGGTAATTTTTCTAAATTAAAACCTATTTAATTAAAAACTGTACATCGAAAAGGATATATAAAAGGTTGAATAACACGCAAAACCACTCCTATGATATCATTGTGGTATTACGTGGCACATGAGCATCTAAATTAAGTGCATAATGTTGCCATTAAAGTAATTTGATTAATGCTTGCCACAGCGCAGGCGTGCTGAATGAGACCGTAGTCATGAACTAGGTATGTAACCGAGAAATAAAATAAATGAAAAAAAAATAAAGTAACTTCAGTAGATTACTGTAGCTAGCTAATATCTTTGAATCCATTTTGTAACTGTGGGAATGAGGATAAGCCTTTTCTATGGATATGTATGAGCTGAATGAGGAATAGAAGAAAGGCACGGAAAAGTATATACATATAAAGTATATACATATAAAGTATATACATATAAAGTATATACATAACAGATACATAACTCTGGCTGGAAGAGGTAATACAAAATGTGTTTGTCAAATTGTTAGCTAATACATTTTTCTTGAAATAATTTCTTAAAATTAGCTCTTAAAACTAGCTGCTATACTTACTGCTGTTGACTGTTAACTATTCAGAATAGTGATGTCGATAATGCCATTTTGAGAAATTTTCATAACGAATTTCAAACATTTAAAGATAAAATTTAGAGTATTTACTCATCATTCATCAACTAATCAATATGTTCCTCATTTGATAAAAAAAGCAATTTGATATTTAGCTGGTCCCTCCTAATTCAGCTGTGGTAGGAACAAAAATATTGATAAAAATCTGATGTGGCCAGCACATGACTTTCTCCATATATATAAGATGTAAATATTTATCTACGAAAGTATTTTCGAACTCTGTATTCCATCTAAACTTTGAAGATGAGTGATTAATTTATATCATATTATCTTTTACGTCACAAACATAATAAATAATGTTTTTCGGGACATGCTCGATGAAAAACGATGAAATGGCTATTCGCCCACAGCGCCCAGAGCGCTCATGAAGTACAAAATCGGCAACTTCCGGTTTATCAGTATTTCATGAATATCTCCTAAAAAATCAGTTTTACAAAAATATATTTCAAACAAAAGTTATAGCAAAATTTATTTTCTAAAACTATTATAATTAATAGTATATACCTAAATATCATATTTATTGAGATATTTTGAAAACCGGAAATGAGCTTTGAAGAATGAAGCTCGACTTCCGTTCTACTGATTTGCTCTAAAAACTAATCAACTCTAAACACACCAATCAAAATACTATATATGAAATTTGGTGTTGATCCGACAATTAATTTTCATGTTAGATCGCCCACAAAGTACATAATAGCTACTTCCGGTTAATCAGTAATTCACGAATAACTCCTAATCAACCGATGATAAAAAAATATGTTAAATACAAAAGTTATAGTATATCACATTATCTAAAACTTTTATAAGGTACACAATATACCTATCCATCATATTTATGGAGATATTTTGAAAACCGGAAATAAGCTTTGATGAAGAAAGCTCGACTTCCGGTCAACCGATTTACTCCAAAAAATAATCAACTCTGACAGCACACAAAACAGTACTATATATGAAGTTTGTTTTTGATACGACTAATAGTTTTCACGTTAGAGCGCCCACTAGCACACACACACATACAGACACACACACACACACACACACACACACACACACACACACACACACAGACATCATTCCGAAAATGGTCAAAACGTGTTCTAGGGACCCCAAAACGTGTATTTCCGTTGAAATCTCAAAGTCGAATTTTTTCATGAAAACAATACTTTCTCTATACTTCGTATATGGAGAAAGTAAAAAATCGATTAGAAATAACAGAAATCTTATTACCTCAACTATATTGGTGCTATTATGCTCAATTTGAGTGAAGATAATGTATGTACATCCAACTGATCATAAATTATCAGTTTTAAGCAATTGTTTGATTGAATTGGTTCTAAGATTTTAACTGAATACCTAAACATTTAGAGAGTGTGAAATTTGGAAATTAAATATTTACGATTAACGCGGTCTTCTGTAATATGTAATGAGGAAATCGAGTTTTCATTGAGGTTAAATAGTTGCTCGAATAGAATAATTATTGTTTAATTTTCACTACGTTTTGTGGCTTTGTTTTATAAAGCTCTCCAAATTAATTTTTATCTTTTTGGAAATGTGCATATTTTATGACGGTTCTCTTAGCACAAGTTTACCTACGAGGCATCCTAAAGCTTTCGATGTTATTTCAAAAACTCTGTATATTGTTTTAGTAGAAGGAAAATAAATATATTCAACCATCTAAAAAATGATTAAAATTTCTTACTTAGAATATAATATAACGTTCATACCTTAGAGCCAGTTGTATTAGGGTCCATGACCGTAAAAAAATTATAATCCAAAGCTTTAAAGAAACATCAGACAAAGATTAAACATACATTTTTAAATTAAACCCAAAAAGGAAGAACTGGAGAGAGGTGAGCTTGCTAAGACGTGGATTTGGAAAAAACAGAGGAGTGTAAAGTTGGAAGATAAAACGAGTATGAGCTGAATAAAGCTAAAGAAAAGAAGGGGAATGTCCTGGTCAAGATGTCAGGCGGAGGTAGAGAATGGAGATGAAGAAACAAAAGCCGGGCTTTACACAAGGGGATAAGGAAAAGAAACAAAAAAGACTTGTTAATTCAAAACAGTGAGCTTTATGGAGTTGTTCTCTTACAGGGAGAAAAGAAAGAAGATTTGAAGTCAAAATTAAGGAATTTCGAGAAATTCGGAGAGAGCACTTGCTCACATGATGTTGGAGTTTATACTTCTCTGCTTCTATTCTTGGTGCTAAGACAAAGGAAAAAATAAGAGAGCTTGAAATGAAAACGAGTACATTCCGAAAATCCCTCGTCTAATTCATAAAATATCAGATGAGGCGATCCTTTTACTTTGATACTGAGCCCATGCGATAACTACACGAGCTCTATTTTAAGGGGCATTCATTTGTTTTGTAGGGATTCATTATTTCAAAGCTCTATCCTATAGAGGCTTTCAGTTTTGTTCTTTGATTTAGCAGCTGAATTTTTTCATCTATCGGATTCTCTGTTGTTTCAATAGTAATGAATGATTGGAAAGGATTCCCTATTGGAACGGACTTTCCAATAAAAATAACTTTTGGGTCGGTGGAAAATCGACTAAAAGTCAGGGCACATACATTTTGCAACAAATTTGTTTTAATACGAATGACGGACGGACGAAATTGAGATTGGGATAACCCATCTTCCATTCATTCGATAATAACAAAATCGCAATGAGAGAGATGAAAATGAAAAAAAAAGAAGTGTAGGGAATAAAGTTAGTATTGAATTAAAGTAAGTATTAAATTAAAGTAAGTATTGAATTTAGAATAATGAAAAGAAGCAGAACTCTCGGACTCGGAGATTTTACAAATCAGCGTTGAGAAAAATAACATTAACAGAAAAATAATCCTTATCAGTTGGCAATTAGATACGGTGTGAGAACTTTACGAAAAAATGTAAGAATACATAATTTTAGCCTGAATGATGTGCTGGCAGACGGAACGAATCTTGAAAGTACTTACCATCTTCCTGATAAGAAATAAATTACATTAAGTGGAGAATTAATTAAATGAAAATTAATAAAAACAAGTATACACATATAGGGAAAACAGAGAAATAAGAAAATAGTGAAATCATATGAATTTAGTAAAATAAAAATGAGTGCAGAAAGTTAACAAATACGTAATATTCAAATATAATTATAAGAGGTATTGTCTTTAGACAAACAAGGAAGTACGTGGTTAATATTTAAATTAGATTTATATGACTAGAGAATACGAAAAAATACGTAAATCGATCTGTTTATAAAACAAAAAAGAAATTCTGACATAATAAAGGCAAAATGTATGTATACTTACGATCAAATTTTAAATATGTATTTTACTATCTTCTCTCTACCATTTTCCTCTTATATGTTCTTTATTATATAACGAGGCCATAGTCATTGAGCTTATAAAACTTCAGCCACCTGCGGAGCAATTACTATCATAGTTGACTAAGAAAGTGGGCACAAAGGAAGTGATAGTACTAAAAACTAACTATGGAGAAAATTTCATCAATTACAAATAGTAGTACCGTTGTATTACATCCTCCATAGATTTGCCTGCACTTCAAACTCCCTCATTATTACAACATCCAGGTACCATTACTAACGTTGTAATCTTCTTATGAAACGAAACTTTCATCCCCTAAATTTCATGGGAGAAAGAACCCGTCTGGAATACGTTCCATAAGTAGATTCGCGAGCCAGATAGGCGAAACACAGTTCAGTGGTTTGAAAACATTAGAAAATCTGTAGATATTAGACACCGGTGAAAACTAAATTGGATGGTTTCTTGTAAGACGTTATAAATTCGGTCGACGCCTCGACAAAGATAAAACAATACAATTCTGTGCAAGGCCATGCACAAATAATTTGTCAATACTAGGAATTTAGATGTTTCTAGCGTCTCTAAAAAACTGAGCAGCTCCTTTTTTGTATATTATATTAGAGTCAGATGATTCTAATAATTAAAAAAATAAATAACTAGGTCTGAAATTACTTGGATTTTTAATATTTGTCAGCATGCTTCTTAATAAGTTCCTCATTATGTGATGAATATTATATTATATTTTAATTTATCGTTGTATTATAAAGGCAATTTTTTAGCCATAATTATGACTTGTTCTATATTTACAAGTGTTTGTTTTTATGGAACAAAAAAGCAATATTTCTTTTCATTATAATTTCCTTGTAAATTCTTCATTTCCAAAAATCTAAATATATGAAACTTTTTCTAATACAATTCAATATATGGTAAGAAAATAGCGGTCATTCCATTCTAATTTTAATGCTAAAATTTGAAAAATGCTGGTTTCATGAATTTCGATTTCGTAACTGCATTTAAAACTATACTATCCTCATAACTAATAGCTATCTTGTTCAATATAAAACTCGCATCAATCAAACTATCAAGGGAATAATATCTCATTAACATTGCGAATAAGAGCTAATGGTCGAAAAGACCTTAAAACAGTTTATATGCCAGGATTTATTATGAACCTGTGTATTACTTAATCGTTAGGTATACATTATCTATGTATATGAGTATTTAGTTATCATGTGTGTACTTAGTGTATTTAAGAATTTGTTATGTATATGTTGTGGATGTATCAATATGTACCAAGTAATGATGTACCAAGCGCACAGACTTATTGCAGTTTAGTGATTGTAAAAATATGAAAGTATACAGATTATTTTTGATAGAATTCTACACAAGTAATATTGGTATTTATAATCTATTAATACATTTATTTGATATAAATCCACAATCAGCGCGAAATCTCCATAACGGAGTAAAAATTGTAAAAATTGCTACAAAAAGTCAACAGAAAAAAATTTAAATAGTTATTATATCATAAAAATAGTAAAATAAATCTACTGCAGCAATATGAACCGTAAAATTTAAAAAGAAACATAAGAAAAGTTAATATAGTATAGAAATAGGAAAACAAATATGCCAAAAAATATTGGCCGTAATAGCATCAATTAACAATTCAAGAAACGAGTAAAAACTGAATTGAGTTTTTCTTTAGAAGAACGAGATATATAACATTAAAGATAGGCACGTATTTTAGATGGATTTCAATAAAATCTCGTTGTAATTTATGGGACATTTAACTTGTTTCATTAAAATACGAATTGCGATCCGAGGATTGTAGAGAAGACCCTTGGAGTAGGGCGCCGACCACTCCACACCCGTCGCTGGAGGAGTGAAAGGAGAGTTGGAATTGATGGAGGAGAAAAAGTTGCAAAATGTGTCCGTTGTGTGGGAATGACTTTGGCCTTCGTAAGGAGGCGTGGGAGGGCGTCCCGTTTCAAGAGCACGCCGTCGACACCCGATTCCTATGAGTGGGGTTTCAGGAATTATGTTTCTCAGGGTCCTCGAGGCGGTCTCAAGTGAAAGACGAGCGACGCATCCGCAGTAAGAACCGCGGAAAGCGGAGACCCATCTCGCCGGCCAACTTCTTCCACGTCCCGGCGAAAAATTAAGAAGTTTCAATCGTTTTAAATGCACTGTCATCGATGAGAGGGTGACTACCTTTAAAAAGGATCCGCTGGGAGATTTTATTTTGTTCCGGGAGAAAGGTCGACGTCCAGCTGAATTTTGGTGCCGTATTTCCTGGTTGACGCCAGAGGAAATATTGTTTTATAAATGATGAATAAGGGTTATGGGTGTGCCAACAGGGAAAATTGTCGAAATTCAAAATTTCCCGGGCAGACTAAGGCTCTGTTTTATTTGGAAACGTACTATTTTGGACAGTTCGAGGGAGTAGCAAATGGGATTCCCATTAAGGTCACTAAATTTGATGAAAAAGTTTCAACTCTGCAATAAACTGAATGGTTTTCTGTGCAGTTTTCCTTATTATCCAACATATCTTTCAGTATTTATTTAATGCTCATCCTTCATCCCGTGTTTCGGAATTGATCACATTTTGCTCTTCGCAGATATGACAACAAGAAGGTTCTTTAATTTTTGTGAATAAAATGGGTTTGTCAGGTAGCAAATCTATCTTGGGGCTTAAAAATACCATTCAGATGGAAAATGGGCATTGGATTCGAATTATTATGGCAATTGTTTACGTAAGGAATGCTTGATTCTGCTCTAAGTTAGGCTCTCAAAACAGCTAAATGGACCCAGAATGAAATTAACAGCCAAAAAATAATTCGTCATATACAAAGAATATATTATTGCATTATCTTTAACGCTTTGAATATTGGGTGCCGGTTTTGTCAAACTTTTTTCGCCACATTTATGCTTGAAACATGCCTCGTGCAAAATCGTATAGAACCACCCTTTTCATTGTGTTATCCTGAAGGGGATTCCTCTTTTCACAACTTTGTCAGACCTCATAAGGAACTTGAGAAGATGCCGCTCATTCGAACGAACCATACCCCCTTTCCCACTCAAAAATTGTATGCTTATTTACGAGATTCATAAGAAACAGTTAAAATCATCCTGCTCTAGTGAGACATTTCTCATATTTAGCACCTAATAGAGCTCATGGTATTTCAGTATCATATTCCACAAACTTGAATCAAGAACAATGACAGAATTTGAATTGTTTATAGGTGGGTATTTTATCCACAGATATATTTTAAATGATTAATTTTATTACCAAAGTTTAAACATTGAATATTACAATCAAATTTGGAGTATATATAAATTCCCCATTTGTAGACTATGTTGATTTTTACTAGATTCAATAGTTATCAATGCCCAGAAATAAAGGCTTTGTGGTGGATTCCAAGAGATCATAGGGAAATCTTTAAAAACGAATAACTGCGAAGGACTGGCTATACAATCAAGAGCATTAATTCGACTGAATTATAATGAAATGGTGATTTAAATCTGCAGAAACTGCTTAGTTGACGTGGAATAACGTCTCTATAAATTATTGGATGTTTTGTAAGTAATGGGGACTTTCTATCAAACGAAGAGACAAAAAAAGTAGCATGCATATTGGTATGGGGTGTTCTTAATATTCTCTTATAATAGCCTTCTATTCTTCTTATAGTAAATGGTTAAGACGAAATAAATTCAAATTCAAAATTTAAAATGTTAACTCATGAAAACAGAATGATAGAGAACGTTTGGTAAAATATGAATTTTTATAGGTGTAGTTTACTAACGGTTTTATAAATGTAGATATCGTAGTAGAGTAGCTATTCTCGGAATTTTTCATTCTAAATATTATATACCGAATTTCAGATTGATTCAATCGATATACGTGTGTTCAGTTCGGAAAATAAAATTAACAGCAATTTCACTTATCTTCTTTCAGTAACTACTGTTGAATACCAGGAAGAAAAATGATACGGTCAGGCGCAGACGTAGACTACGTCTTAGTTCTTCTCACGCTGCTTTTAGGCGCCAAGATGAGGAAATGCCGATTCGGCAGTCTGGACTCGGAGATGTTCATTCTCGGGAGCATAAACAATTGAATCATCGCTGCAACGTGCCGGCGATAAGTCCAGCACAATATGGACCATTATCCATGAACCCGCAGTTATCTAGACCGACCGACGTCCTTTGGCGCCCTGGGCCAGATGTCAGGCACCTTTACCATTATTTATCTTGCTTATTTTTCGTAATACGCAGAATTAATCTTAAAACAATATCTTAAGGCAATATGTGAAACTAAAATTTAAGGAAATGGACTGTTTAAGATAAATCGAATACACAGTAACAATAGGCGGTAATTTTCTTTTTCAATTTTTGATTAATTCAACTTTCCTCTCGAAATAATTCATAAATTTCAAGCAAAACACCTTTACCAGATAAGTTCCTACGACTCAAAGCTATTTATTATTGCTGTAATATCTCCGTTACGTATAAACCTACTTATATAAATGTTTTACCTTTAGGTTGGTTCATGTTCCTCAACATTCCGTATTCAATGCCATTTCGGTAATTTCTAGGTTGGTCACCCCCTCTTACATCAAATGCATTTTGCCTTTGTCTTCCCCTCATTCTCATCCTTTGCATTCACTTTCTTTAGCAGCCACTCTCCTTTCAATATTCGTCCAACCTCTGAATATCTGATTCCTTCATCAATAGATCTATCAGTACCCTTCGCTTCATGAAGGCTTACCTGGCTAAAGTAATTCTTTTGTTAATCTCATCTTTGTATTCTATCCCAAGGAAGTTGTAAAACCAAGCAAGAGAATTATCCAATCAAATAACAATTGTGAAGAAAAATATTAACCCGTTCACCTGTACTTTGAATAGCCCCAAATATTGTTGGGTGCGCTGTGTTGTTGCTTCATCCCTAAAAATATGATCTATGTTTCATGCCTCATTAAAACTTCGACTAACGGCCAACATCATGCACCCCCCAAACTTCGACGTCCTGGGCAGCCGCCCGGTTGGTCCACGTCTCTAGCCGTTTCTGAAAAGCATACTCGCAACTTGAGGAGAAATTTTCTATTGAAGTTGGAAAATATCGTAATGATTTACCAAGGAAAAATTCGTTCACGTTTTCGCCAAGAACATGTTATAGAGATTCACTCATATGTCTCCAAAATAATCCGTTGTCATAGTAGTTGTAAATGGTGTAAAACGGGTAGATGCTCATTTTTGACGTCAGCTTTCGCAAGTCTAAGTTTAAGGACAGGGAAATGTAATTGCATTGCTTCCCTTTACACGACGCAAACACAAATTCCTGCCAGAGGGTCACACCCACCTCCGAGATTCCGTTACGCCGCTCGCAGAACTTTGTATCGCGGCATAAATTGGGCCGGAATGAACGTACTTATCTGAATCAAAGTTTTGCGTACGGATCGCTTTGAGCTAATTAGCGTCTTGTGTAGTCGATTTCTGATCCTACGCCTTACTTCCCCGAGAAATATTCCGAAGCTCCGCTCGGGAGTTTCAAGTTCAAATAGAAGACGCTCTGCGCAGGGAGGAGTAAGACAGGAAAAAATTGAAAGGACAGCCGCGGTGGTATTCAATGGCAAGAATAAGCCTGTTTAAACACAGGTATTCCCCTGTGGTATCGCATGTCTCTGTGCCTGGATTCTCATTCCCAGCGAAGAAGGGAAGCATAATTCCTAACTCCACAACTAGTACGATGTTCTGAAGTCCTACGTTTCATCATATTTCCCTTATAAGTCAAATTTGACCTATTTTTAATTTTACATTGACGTGAACAATACTAAGTTGCACCTCCCTTTTACGTGGAAATATTGACCGCATGATTTCTCTTATAAACATTTTGGTTAAAGGTTATGATCAAGCTCGACTTTCAGGAATGGTGCCTTGCTTAAGGAATAAAAGAACTTACTAATTTCCTTATTAACAATAGTTAATTGGAAATTGTTAAGTTCTTTCATTTCTAAATTATGGTTGAAAGTTTACCATTTTGTGCTAATTTGTTTTGGAAATGAACGCACACTCTTTAACTGATTTTTGAAAGGTTTAATTTGGAATTTTGAACTATACCTTTTGAAAAAAGAATATGTAATTAATAAAATGTAAAATTAAATACATTTAAAATGTAATGTTTAAATTTCATCAGGCCTGAAGATGGACAAGTAAAGAGGTACTTGGATATTTTTGAAGAAATACTACGACTGGACGATAACAATTATGAGTCAAGATAATTTTCAGGACACTGGGAGAAAAACCGCCAATCACTAAGAATGGTAAGATTGCCTTCTTTTTCACTAGAACCGCCTGTGTTCTTTTAAAATATCTAACGTATGGGAACATTATTATTATTTAAAGGTTTATTCCTCCTTTTACAATGGTAAATTGCTAACCTATATTTATTTGTAAAATCCAAAATTTTATAACTCTACACTTGCGAGTATTTTTAATTTACTTTGAGAGGATGGACTTAAACGTAATCTCAGCTACCACCCTGGGCGGAAATTATTTTCGCTTGGTTTCCAGTGTACTATTGAACCTTAATTCCTAGAAGAGCGGCAACGTAATGTGTGCTCTTTCTCAGAACACAGCTTTCCCTTGCAAGGGTATCCTTCTCATCTTAACGACGGTTCTTATTACTTTCCCCTCGGCGATGACGCTGGAATAACTGCTAAGATCCTACGTTCCCTTCAACAGATTGAATCCGCATGTCACCACGGTAGCATGGATTCGCTTTTAATCGCCCTAACTATCTTTTAAACTCCCTTAATCGTACTTAGACCTAATTGCTTTCCTTGAATAAGTCGCCTCTCTCTCCCTGGGGAATAAAAACCACGGGGTAGCAAGCCGGACACTCCCGCCATCTGTTCTTACAACCACGAGCCGTCCTCTCACATCTTCTGTGTGTTTGTCTGCGAGAAAAACGGAGTGGAGATACCTTGGATGCGGTGTGGCGCCTACCCTCTTGAGGGTGTTTTGATGAGCAGGCGCCAGGTGGCGTTATGGCTATCGCGTTGCGGGAGAGGGACTCAGGGGTCTGGGGGGGAGGGGCAGAAAGAGGGTTGAGGGGGAGGATCGAGAGTGGGCGGAAATGCGGGAGACGGAAGTGGACGGGCAGACAGATTGACAAACGACTTTATTCCTTTGGAGAAATAGGAACCAACAGGGAATCCAAGAGGCTAGAGTAAGTCATGAAATGCCACGGAGTTATCCCAAAAGTAATCTGGAAATAGAACGATAGCGCGTGAAGTTTGCTTCCTTGCGTTCCTCGCGACGGGATTCCAAAACTAGGAGAAGGAAATCTCAGCATATCAGTTTTTTCATAGAAGAAAAGTTATAGAAAGACGAGAGCCCATATGATATTGGAGTAAGTTAGTTTGTTCATGCATACAGAGGGCGGAGCAGTGGTTATAGACGGTAATGTATTCGCCTACTTATATAAATAAATAAGACGTAAGTATATTTTGAAAATTAAATAAAAGGAAAATGGACACTGATTTTAAAAAATGTTAGAAAATATCTGTGTTCTTACTCCCATGGTTGCTTAAGTAAAATCTGAATTAGTTTCAAAAAAATTATCTGCAACATTTGTAGTTTAGAAGACAGTTCAATAATATGTAGTTATATTATGACGTTCTATATTTTTAATGTTGTGTTATTTTGCAATTATAGAATGCTATTTTTGGGTACTTAACCTGCGTACATTCGTTTGAAATTCAAATATTCATTCTGTAGTTACTTGTACCAATGAATAGCAACAGATCAATATTGCGATATTTTCTTTTTATTATATTTATTAAATATTTCCTTGTACAATAGAAAGGGGGGATTTATGCCTATTAATTTATAATATATATTACTATTTAAAAAATTAAATACTTAATTAAAAATTGGGCATTCAACCGTTTTAAAAAAGGTGTAATTTTCGCATCTCTTTCTGTGATTAATTAACAGAATTTTCATCGCCGTATGGAGTTTCCTACTCAATTGGAATGATTCTCAGAAAAGAGCCTTTGAGATAAATTTGGCAAAGAATACTGCATTGCTTTATATTCGGGATAATGAAGTTGGACTGAAAATTCGAGTTCATAAACTGAAAAATTATTAAGATGTCATATTTTCCTCACCTTACTTCCATCAAAAAAACCTGCGCTGTTGATTCATTTTGCAGATAAGCAGAAAAGACCATTTCATTGTGATGAATCTGGGATCATATTACAGGGCTATAATGGGAGCAATGGAAGTTCTAATTCCTAAGCATCCCGTCTTACATTTTAAGGATATTCGGGATACTGCATATATCTTGTGGACTGGCCAGCTTAAAAGGAGAGAAAGTGGAAATAAACAGGATATTTTGGGACTAATCACATGGCACATAAATTATAAATATGCATAAATATGATTTAAAATTTTACTGCGGAGTAACGTGGCTGCGGAGAGAGAGAAGTTAAAGAAGGAGAAAAGTTTTTTCGTAAGAGGGAAACCAGCGCGTTTGTTTTGGCGTAAGAAAAACAAAGAGAAGTATATTCTTACCAAATGTTTAGAGTTGTGGAGGAAAGAAAGGTCGAGGGAAGGAAAATAGACCTTTTACAAAGCCTATGACGTCTATGAATTACGACGTATTTCTTGAACACCAAAGGTTTTTCATGTGTGTTTATAAAATCGCTACAATTGATAACATTGATATATATAATAAATATCAATATACTATGTAAGCAATACAATATTTATCGGTATAATAATATAAGGATTAGAGGAAGTCATTCTAAAGACAATGAACCTAGGTTGATTCTTCTCCATCGTGACATTTGATTTTAGCAAAGTATACCATTTTAATACCCGTATAAATAATGCATTTAAAAGTAAGTTTAAGTATTTCAAATGTAATCATCGTATTTTTCCAGAGATTTGTTTACCTACGCCTGTCGCCGTGTTTGCATTTCTTGTGAAAATAACCAGAACAGTATAAATTATCCCAAGTTAACTTCAAAGTAAGAAGGAATGGTTCTGAGAAAATACGCCTACCTCATATATTTTAACAATTAATTTTTTATCCAGAATTTGAATCGATGGAAAAATTTTCTGAAAATGTTGTTTCTTTCAATCTCGAGCTGGTAAATAAATATCCTACTTATTATCATCGAAGTATCTCTTCAAACTTATTGTTTTCTCAAAGAGTGATCAATCTTTTTTTAAACTGCATTATCAATTTGGTCTACATGTGAGCAAATTATGGTAAAACCATTGCGTAGATAAACATTAACTTTTACCAATAATCGAAATATTGGATGTAAATGTACGTTATAATATTGTAAATTCCAATACAAGATGGAAGGATCCTTAAAAAGAAATTCATCCAGATTTGCTGGATTTTTGAATAATATATCTAAACTTTACTGCTCACTAAAGAAGTAAAATATGAAATGTTAGTAGTAGATTGCCCCATTTCATCAAGGCCAACATTTTTTTCATACATTCAGAAGCAAGTTATATTCTTAAATGATTCAATTTTTTAATTATCATGTATCAACAAATATTCCATGATCCACTTAAGTATTTAAGGGCTAAAAATCGTCATATTACTCTCATCTCTGTTAAATGTAGCATTAGAATTGCACATATGATGAACAATTCAGAGAAAATATGGTTTCTGGATACCATAACTCATCTGATGGATGGTATCTGATCAACAGCGCCGAATCATATGCGGCTATTCCACAGTAAAGAAAATCAAAACTTTTACTTACATTAAGATTATCCGAGATTATTTCTGGACACTTCAATCCTTTTGCTGTCCTGCGGAAGAAAGAAAGTCGGTAATTAGAAAACTAATTCATAATGATCTATAAAAAGCAATATTACTGCATAAATGGAGATCGAAACTTTATGGCAGGTTCTAAAAATATATTTAGAGTAGAGGTGTACAAATTCCAGAGAAATGTAATATTTAAAGAAAAACGTTTTAACTCGACATAGGTATGAGATATGATATTTTTCTTTTCCTAATCATAAAGATGATAAATAAACTAAGGTATATGATGATAACAGCTTTATTCCAACTAAAGGTAATTGCCTCATATTTTGGAAAATTGTTAATTTCAAATTCTTGGGAAAAAAATATTTCTTGCTAAACCTAGTCTTTCACAGTTTAATCCTTTTCTAGCTAAGGAAATAGTGAAACTTGGGTTTATGTTACGTCGCGGAACGTAAGCACAGGAGTAGGCTGGCGATTGATAATACCCTGCATAGTAAATTAGGGGAGACTGGGGTCTCCTCAGATTCTATCGTTGAATGACGATGATAATGATCAAAAATTGTAATGCAGTTTCTTCGAGACCAAAGAAGCAAAATTTGTGGACTGCAGGCCTTTGAACCGATTTTAAAAAGCCTAGTATAGAGGAGACTGCGGTAATAGTACACGAGGGATAATCGTGGTCACTATGATTTCTCAAATACGCAGGTTGCAACAAATTGGTGCAGACACTGCACAGCTCTCTCAGAAACTTATATACCAGAGCTCGCCATCTCGGCAGTTGTTGCTTGGATGTTGAGCGAGATAAAGTTGTTTAGCATGCTACGTATGTTGTAAGCAAAGCCATAGTACAGGTCACATCTAATCGGTTTTTTCACTGCTTCTGCTGACATACCAATGATTACACAGTATTAAAGTAAACCGTACGTTTGTAGCACATAGTTTTTTTTAAGGATTTTAAGCAAAGTATTTTTTTTATTGTTAAATAAAACCATGCATTTGGGGTAATGGCAGCCACCATGTGGGCACATTCAGACAGCTCTAATTGGGACACTCCCGAGGGGTATTTGTGTGAAATTTATCTCAAAGAAGTAAATAAATCAGCGTGTAAACAGACTATACTTTTTATAACCTGTTTTTAACTTTGATAATGACTTTTACGTTTTGATTGAACTCTTATGACTATATACTAATTGTTTATTTCGGGTAACTTTAAATAAAACTTAAACTACGTAATATAACCAAAATTATATATCAGTCTTTCATTTAAACATAGTTATACTATTGAAAAATCCCCATATTCCACGTTGTTTAGACATTTAATAATTACGACACCGCCCACTACCATTACCCCAAGGTCGGGGAAGTGCTGATTGGTCAAAGCTGATATTTTACCTTTTTGTCATTAAAAATGAATTATTTCGTTTTAATTCAATATTAAGCGATTAGTTCTGAGGAACGAGTATAAGCATACTATCAGGGGCTGTTGTGTTTAAAAAAATTACAAATCGTAATTATTAACATTTTTTCCCCTTAGGTGACTGCCATTACCCAAGTCTCCGCTACAATTCCTTTAGCACTTAGGCAGAAGAGCTTCACACATTCAACACAAACAGGGAAAAACTGTAATTTCGAACGTAATAGGATGGGAATTTGAACGTCGCTGCAACTGCTTTTCATCGCCGAACTATTCCACGGTTTAAAAAGGGTAAGACATTTCGAGTTTGCTTCGGATCCTACCTCGAACCAGACTGCTGCAAAAATTGGACGCTTAGCGCAAAAAATACCGGAGTTTGATCAAGTGGCGAGTAGCAAGTTCTGTTTCGGACGGATTCGGAAGACATTTCCTCCGTGACGAGAATACGCTCAGCCGCTCGTCTTTTTTCCTTTCATACGACTGCAGCGTCCCGCGGAGCATTGGGGAACTAAAGGAACCCAATTACACATGGCGTGCACCCTGTGAAACTGCAGCTTAAACCGTTGAGACGGAAGCTGTGATGATTGAAACGGAAGGATAAAATTGCGGAAAGGAGAAAAAATGAGGACTCTCGTTGTACGTTCTCCTTCCGTAAGCGCCGGGACGTAATGAGGCGGGAGGCGGACCAAGCTGCCGTTCGTAAATTGTCGGAGGTATTTATAAGAAGGGAAGCAGTTATTGTGTTCAGTTGGCGGATCTTTAGGATGCCGTCCACGGAATATTCCTCCTTGCACTCAATACGCTAGTCAACTGCATGCTTCGAGGTACTTGGATGTCGAATTTATTTCCACGTCAACCTTTAAGGAAAATTTTATCTTAGCGAAGGCTTTAAGTTCATCTCTATTTGCAAAGGAGGAAAATTCGTTAAACTCGCAGTTCGTGTACCTGTTAGAATTAGTGCTAATAAGATTCAGGTGATACTAATTCGTGAAACACAATTACTTTGTCTTAGATTTTATAAAGGGTACTCGTGTAACTGTGGGACAGGTCTGCTCATCAAAAGAAACAGAAATTAAGCTTGGATTTCACACAAAATAAACGTCAGTTGCAGTGAAAAAGGCTATGTAAAATGAGGGAAATTTTTTAACTTAGGAATTACATAGATTTTAACGTAAAAATATGACATTTTGCTTATCAAATGAATCGATAATGGAATTTATATTAGACAGAATTTCTTAAGTTATCATTTAAATAATCTATTTTAATTAATTTCTTTCTTTCCTAATTTCTCAATAATTACTGATTTTTGTAAACGTAAATGCACTTTTTTCATAACTTATTGCGAGTGACACAGAAAACCCAACCGAGTCCCGCATGGTCTACGGGCCGTATTTCCTGAAGACCCGATGTTGAGTATTCCAGACATTTTATCCATCAAAATATTACATCAGTTTATATAGTTTTTCCCATTAATTTATTTCATTCGTTTCTGTAATTTAGGGATTATAATTCAACACCATCTGTCCTTTGTAAAGTAGCGATATGAATGAACAATAACTACTACTAATTCTTTCAAATATCTTTCTTATTTCATTTTTGGTTCGTTGCGCGCTGACAACTCCGCAATTAACACTATGCACAATAAATTTAGATACTATATATTGTCTGTAGATACTCCCTATATTATTTTGATTTTTATATTTCCTGTAAGAGAATGTAAAATGCATATGCGTCTCCAAGGCTTATAATAACATAATACAGTGGTACCTTGGTTAACGACGCTAATCCGTTCCAGGATAATCGTCGTTAACCAAAACCGTCGTTATTCAAGGCGCGATATTCCACAGGTATAATAATAGTAATGTATTACCGTATTTCCCAGCGTCGAGGACGCACCCCAGTCATTGGAAGCAAAACTTATAATATTTACCGATTTAACTCCGGTGGGACAACATGTGCCTATGTGAATCAGCTACAATTTAGCATTGAACTATTTTTAATATTCTCCGCTTGCTGCTATTCAGTATGTTGTTATGATGTAACATCGTAACGTACACCAAATATTAGTTAATAATATAGTGATTATAAATAGACGTGCTGAAACACGTGAAACTCCGGAAAGACCAATCGACGAAGCGTCGTAAGCCAAATCCTACTTCGTTACCCAAGATATTTTTTGGTTACAGCAACTCGTCGTTAACCAAGTCCGTCGTTAACTAAGGCCGTCGTTAACCAAGGTACCACTATATATAAAATTTAATATATATGGTGAATGTAATACATAATACGTACATACGATTTTCAACTCCCTTTCTTCCAACGTTCACTTCGATCCTTTCTTCTCCCCTCTTAAATTCATCCAAAATATGGTTGCAAGAGATTGAATTTTTATAATTTTATTCGTTATTTAAATTAATTTTATGTTGTTGATTTATTTTTTTATTTTGTTCTCACTGATTGTTGGTATTTCCTTGCTTCTTATTATTTCGTCAACTGTAATTGGCCTCGTGCTGTTTGTTGATACTGATAAATAAATAAAATAAATAATTCTAGTATATACCAACAATTATATATATTATTAATGAAATTTTGTTTCTTATTTATGTTACGTAACTAAGAAAATATCAAGGATTTGACTCATTGTCATAGTTATGATTTGGGTTAGTATAATCTATTTTCCTGGATTGACTTCCTGAATAATGACTCAAGAATGCTCGCAGTCGAGGGAAGAGCATGGGAACGCCATTCCCAAGTATTTTTGATAAACTGGGTTAATGTGAAGCGTGCAGTCACGGCGTGAGCAGAATCCGAAACCATACATTCAGCAGGCAGAAGCATCGCCACAGATATGGGCTTATTTTTCGATTTGGAGGGCTCTTCGTCAAAAATGATTTAGCTTCGGAGGCACCAGATGTCCCGCTTCGGGGTGTCGACAGAAAGTTATCTTCTGAAGTGTCGACGTGACAAACCAACGATGAACAGATCGAAAATATAACAGAAGTGGAAATTAAAACGAAATGATCCCCTAAGTACTTCGCGCAGCAGATTTCGTCTCTTATCCAATCGGACGGGTAGCCAGGGGACGTTGTTTAATTAGCGGTAACCGAACCTTATTTCTCTTCCCTCGGTTAATTAATATCCCTGGGCCGAAAAATAAGTTGGTGAGATCAGCGTTCGGTTTAAATCAGACGAAAGCATGAATAATCCCTGCTTCGGTTTAATTAATGTCCTCGGGCCCACTTCTGTGATTTGGGCAATAAAATGCTTTTCCCAATCAGTGCTGACACTGAGAGGCGAACGAGTTCATTGGTTTTCGCAGAACTGATTTATTTCTCCGTCCGCCACGGGCTGTGGACGGAAATAAGCGTGGCGTTTGAGCTTCTGCTCACTCCAATTACGTCTAAGCAGTCTTGGGGAATGGCGTTAAATTGGGAGGCAGGTGGGGCCAAGGCATCTTCCAAGGCCAGCTTCCGTCTGCCGAAGAAAGTTATGTAACCACATTGGATCCCCCTAAATCGACTTCTCCAGTAACTAGAAATTTTATTAACTCTTTCAAACCGTTCGTTATCAATCATCAGTGAGAATATTTATTCCTCCACTTCTTCAATCCTTTTGCCATCATACAGACTCTGTTTCTTTTGATTCACTCTTTTTAACCCCTTCTCCCCCACTAAAATATACATATGTGATTGTTTTCTTATTTTATCTGCCTAATGATTAAGCTATACGTTCAAACCGAGGTTACCAAAGTTAAAAAGAAAATTTTCTATGAAATGGCCTAAAAGTTATTTAATTCTTATGCTATTTTGAAGAGCTACTATAAAGTATCGGTCCAAACTAGATTTAATGACTACTAAGCTTGTTTTGTAGAACTACGTATTGGCTTCAATCGGGAATCAGTTACTGTTGTTAGGATACTTGTTTTTTTTCCAGTTACTTGGAAACCAGTTACTGTTTATGGCAGCCATTATGACTCTTGCTATAATGTCTTGAACTTCTTCATATTTCGTATCAAGCAGCACGCTTTCATTTTATTTTAGATTTCCCCAGTTTAGCTGCTAAGCTTTCAATTATGCACTTAATAATTAGTAGCAATCAATGAGACATTGATTTCGGAGTAGATCACTTATACCACCAACAGTCAACTTACAACTAATTATTTTACTTTAAAATCAGCATATACTGAATGGAATTATTTATAGCAGAGAATAAATAAAATTACAAGACGAAGAGTTCTGCTACATACAAGTACATCATTAGAAATAATTACTCAGAAAAACGGTCCCCTGTGAGAGACAAGTGGGTAGCTTGTTCCCCTTCACTAAAAGAGGTCCGATGTTCGATACCCGGTGAGGGCCATTATCCATCGGTGTCCACCCAGCGCAGTGATGAATATGGTAGTTATCTGAATTAAGAGGTATCGGGTTCGGCCTAGAAATGCCAACATAGAGGCGTGGGATTCGATGAGTTGTCTACTTGCCACCCCCGCCTGTCTAGGCCATATCCCTAAATGGGATGCCGCCCCACGGACTTCTCTTTTACTGGGATAAAAGAGAAAGTGTAATAGCCCTAGAGAGGAAAGGGCATTCTTCCAGGTAAAAACTACCATTCACAAAAAAATAAAACATGTCTCCGGCATACGGAAACAACGAATGCCGGGAACCTATACCTGGTGTGTTTTTATAAAGTCGCGAAACATGAACTATAACAGCAGATTGGAGTTCCACATCTATATCTGTTATTAACATCAAAAAGCCAATTTTCGGCGAGTGGTAGTTTGTATAAACACCGATCGTTCGAAATACGTCTTCAGTTTGTTAGTATCGCACATTGTTTACGGAAATAATACATTCTTAAAACGACTTCTCTTTGTATTTACTTCTCTCATTCTGCTGTCAGATCGGCCGAAGTAACTACTAGGGTAGTATAATACCAATACATATTCCGCAAAAATATTTTCGCTTAATATGACAAGCAGTCAAAATCTAGCTTTTAATCATCGGTTTCCGTAGGTTCCATCTTATATCTGAGAGCATTTGCGTAATGCCTACTTTTTTATCGCAGCATCATCAACAAAACATAGCGCCGGTGCGGCACCTTCTTGAGTTCGGAAGTATTGCAGAAGTGGTGATGTAGAAGAATTATGAAAGTATCAGGGATGGTCCAAGTGAATAATAAATAATTCCGGAATTCATTACATTCATTGAAATAAATAAGTGTGACAGAAGTGATGATTTGTAATTTCATTGAAGGAAGCCAATCTGCAGAGATCGGCATGCTTTTGTATCCCATGTTACAACATAACATGGATCAGTAGGCACAGTCTCAATGATCTGATCAAGAAAATTCGTAAAATATATGGTTAATGATTTAAATATTATTACGTAGACTTTCAACTTGTAATAGCATTCTATTAAGCTATTAAGTTTCGATTTCAAATAATGACGAATGCTAATAAATAGTTGCAAGAAACATTCATCTTTGTCTCGAATTTTCATTCAATGCCAACTCTCCTCTCATATTCTATCGTTATCTGTGTACACAATCCGTCCGTCACTCAAAATTGAAAAGGAATCTGCTCACTCGAAGTTTTAACAATTCGGAAACGACATTAACATTCAGAAATGCCAACTCTCTTCTCATATTCTACTTTATCTGTATGCACAACCCATCAGTCCCTTATAGTCAAAAAGAATTCTCCTCCCTTTAAGCTGTAACAAAAATTCATGCTGGTTCTCTAACGGGAAATCAAACAGCATTTATTACATTTTTTTTATTTAAACGAATATCATACGGTGATGCCACCATACAGAGAAAACAAAACAATATTAAATCAACAACAGCATGCAAGCAAATTCGATGGCGGTGTTTTTTTTACGACTCGACAATTAAGGAGGAGCTATTGAGTTTCGATTTCGAATAATCACGAATGCTGATGAACTGTAACAAGAACGATTCTTCAATCAGGATTCAGGCAAGATTTCAAGCATTATCCAAAATTTAGTACAGGCTGCTCTTAGGTGTCTCCAAGTTTAACTTCAAACTCAGCGGCCTCTGTGATTCTAGCGCCCTGAGGCGGCGTCTCACTTACTATCCCTAGCCGTCCCTGACCTTCCAATTCACACTGCGTTAACTATGGTGATAAAGCAACTCTTTCGTCATAACTCACCCTTCCTCTGAAACCTCCAGAGATGAGTTACACGAGTATTTGTATGCATACATAATGTTCAGGAAACAATGGAGCATCAAACAGAAGATGTCATCGCCTCCGACGCTTGACAGTGTTAATCAGTTTCCTATTTCGAGATCATTGCAGATATGAATATATTAGTGTCTCTTTGGAGTTACACACAAAAGATACTATCGAGTTAGTTCACCGAGAATAACTTGAAGATAATATCAATGCGTCATTTAGGAAATGCTGCAACCCATGACTGATATCCGATTTAAATAAGCTTCCAACTAGTTATAACTCTCAATTCGCAGCCAGTGAAATAAAAAAGTAAATCTAAATCATTGGCTTATGTATGGCATAAAATTTGAAAACGCTATCTGAAAAGTCAACATATTAGCCAATGCAGCATTTAACCATCAAATTAGTTCATGGAAGGCCATAATCCTATCAACAGATATATCGGTCTTTACTTATCAGATTCTTGATATTGCACACTTCCTGACAGTCTGCTGGAATGATTACCAAGGAAACGACATTAACATTCAGAAATGCCAACTCTCTTCTCATATTGTACTTTATCCATATACACAACCCATCAGTCCCTCATAGTTAAAAAGAATTCTGCTCCCTTGAAGCTTTAACAAAAGGGTTCTGGTTCTCTTACGAGAAATCAAACAACACTTATTATTATTTATTTATATAAATGATTTGATTACAGTGACGTCACCATTGTATAGAGCAAAAAAACATTAAATCAATAACAGCAAATTCGAATCGGTGGTTTTTCACGACTGGAGAATTTTGATGAGAAGATTCGTTTTATCGATAGCAAACATTTTTTCTTCACTAATAAACAAGTAGTTGCTTCCTTTATCACAGGCCTCTTGCTATTTTTTAAACCTTAGGTTTTCCTCATTTATCTCAAGGGCTGCCTTAGATTTATGATTTAGTGTGGATTTTACGACCGGAAGACCTTTCTGACCGTCCCTAACCTTCCCTGGGTTTGAGGACATGGAATCCCGCTGGGAATCGAATGTGGAACCTTTCACGCTCCTAAACAAGGCCAAGGAAGAATCTTGACTGGAATATGGTGTTACAAAACAAACAAAAGCTACAGGACTTCTTATCTTACATACATACAGACTATATATATACAGTAGTGGCCGTAGAAACCACTGGGTGGTACGAATATGAACCGCAATGTGGAGAAGCATTGAGAGCCTATCGCCCACATGTTAAATTTCAGAGGTCCTCATAGTAATTTGCTGCAAAATCCCCAGATTATTTATTTTTCAATTTTTTGGATCTTAGAATAATTCTCACTTTACAAATATATAAGAAATATAAAGCACACGAATTTTAAGATTTAGATAAATTCTTACTAGGAGAAGTGGGGTATGATATAACGATAAAATTTCCTCAAATACAGAGTGGAACAATAATCAACTGTTAAAATATGTTGAACGATAATAGAATTATGAAGTGGTTATAAATCAAGGAACGCACAATCCTCGGAGTGCTCTTGGAGTTTCGATGGCAATATAGTTAGTAGCATAGTCCTGAATACCAACTAGCAAGAGTGCAGATACAGTTTGTGCTTAAGAGCTCATCTTAAAAATATTTTACTGAATGAAAAGTATAATGATCAAGTTTCAGTTGTAAATTTTACTTAATTATTCCCATTATTGAACAGATGTACATGTATTTTCATAGATATTTTCTACGGTCTCTATAAATGAATGTATGAAACGTTTACGATTAAGACCATAAGTAAATATTTGAATTATCTTGGGGGAAAGGTCCGCCAATCACGTGGGTGCGCCCCTGCCGGTAGTAAAATATAAAGAATGAAACAAGTTTTAAAAAATTATCTATTATTTCAGTATAGATAAATTCACCGGCGGTAATTACGAAAGGAGTATAAATATGGTTGTAAAGAAAGGAAACTAGGGACACGGCTGTTAAGGAATTATAGATTTATAATCTCCAATAGCCGTTTTTGTCGACGTTCCTCTTCTCATTTCCCGGTATTCCGAGAAAACAAGACAAGACCGCACTTTCTGAGCGCTCTCAAAAAGTGCAGTGTCCTTTCTTGTTTTCTCGGAATACCGGTGAATAAGAAGAGGAACTCCGACAAAAACGAACATTGGAGATTCTAAACCTCTAATAAATAGGGTTTAAAAAAAATAAGAGGTACGACCAAGAGTTTTGAAATCTTTTAAATCTAATTTCACGCTTATTTTGAATGAAATCGTTACAAAAAAATATTTCAAAAATAATCGATCAATTCAGTCATCACCTTGTAAAATTTTCCTGCATGGTGAAAAGGATACTTGAAAAAACTGACTACCAGTTTCGACACAAACCGTTTGTTAATATAAATTTAGAAATAAAAATACTCTAATCGATTCTTTCCACGATGAACGACATTGTTTTCTTATTTTTTTAATTCAAAGAGCCGAATTTCAATTTCCCATAAATAAAAAGTTTACATAGGTATTGGAAAAGGGGGAGCGGTAAAACATAATTCGAGGGTGCCCGAAACGGAAAAAGAATCGAGAAACACATCTCTCATCGACTACATAGGAACCTGACCCCCACCCTCAGCCATTCTGTACAACAATGCTGAAACCATAGGAATGCATAGTCGGCTAGGAAACTCCCGGACAACCGACGGCGCCTGCGGACGGTCGGATACATTTCTCATCCGTGAACCTGACTGAAACCGTGTCGGCACCCCCTGCCACACGCCCAAGGCGGCCCGTCGTTGTAAATGTAAAAACATCCCCCCGCACGTGCATCGAATGATTTAATAAATCGATGGACGTGATCCCTTTGCCGGAGACCGCCTCTGGACACTGCGCGCCGCATAAAGAGAATGGGAGAGCGGTCAGCGAGTTTTACGGCCGTGGACATGGGAAGGGTGTGGATTTAAAGGTGCCGCTGCGATGATAAAGGAGGAAGATGGCGGGGCCATAACTCGGGAGAACTTTTCCGCTCGCTTATCTCCCCCGCAACCGAAGGCCCCGCACTTCGCTTTAACTTCCCGTCGTCGCTTAGTCACAAGGGAGCGGGCCTCCTTCCTTAAACATGGGGAAATTTGCCCAAGCTATGAAATTTTAATCTCGTCTTTCTGATTTTCCCTTTTTCGAAGTCGGGAGGGAGGGATTGGGAAAAATTGTGTCTCCTGGGTCAGCTAAGTGCGTGCAAGAATATTGAAGTTTTAGCAGGAGCAACAGAGTCTAGGCTACGTCTAAGTTTTTGCTGTGCACCATAATTCATTACCCTACTGTAGTGACACTTTTTTTCGCTGTTATATATTGATCAACAGGATTTTTTTACAGTTGTCTTTTGGAACAGAATAAAAAAGTCCAAATTGTGATGAAAATTTTTCTAGCAATAGACGTGCATTCTAACTTCATTTTAAAGTCTTACCGCTACACATGTTGCTGTTATCGTATCTATATGATTGGAGTATTTTTCGAATTTAATTACTTCGCCCTTTACTAAGGGGTACTTCATCTAAAACGCATAAGATTGTTTATTTTATGTAAGGTGGAATATTTTTCATTTGTCTCTTGGTACAGGATAGAGAAAATTTTGCATTTACAAGTAAATTTAGTAGTAGTATTGTTAAAAGTGCTTCGGCAGCTTAGGTCATTTCGCACATTGGCTTCCACAGGGAATCGAACACGGGACCGCTTTCACTAAAGGCAAACGCGCTGTCAACATGACTATCCGGGAGCCTCATGTAAATTTACTTAATCACATTCAAGCATATGATGTACGAGTGGTATTGAGTAATAGCACTGATTAAAGTCTCTCCAAATGGAATGCTACGAAAAGAGTTACTCAGAGAGTCACTGCGCTTCACTTACGTGAACATGTTCTGCTTATAGCGTTCTGATTTGGCGAGGAAAGCAAGGACCAACTAACTACCTTATTCCTCATCCTGCCTTACTGGTCCTTCTTAGCTAATGTCAATGAGCATAAATTTCCAACCACTGTTTGGGCTGAATACCTCAGAGACAGACAAACAGTGATGCTATATGGTTAGATATACTGTATGAGCAGCTTATAAATGTAGATAAAGAGAAGTAATCGTCCAAAAATGTTCAAATTAACTGATTGCCATTTAGTAATATCAAAAACATAATATTATTTAATAAATAAGGCTTAACCACGATTGAATGACAGAAACTGGGAGGCTCACTTAATTTCAAGGAGTTAATTTTGCTTTTTTCTCCATTCTTTTTCATGCTTTGCTGCTGCTGCCCTTCACCGGTGAAGTCCCCCTAAGCTCTACTGAACTCTTCAGGAGGTGCTTCACCGAGGCAACAGCAACAACGAACACACACGACCATTCCCTGAATCGGAAAAATCCGATCAGCCGGGATTCGAACCCGGGACCTTGGGGTAGGAGCGATAGCTTAGATAGCCTATCCACTCGGCCAACAAGGCTGGTATGATAGCAATTATATTCCTGGATTGCAAGTATGTATATATTGCGGTTTATTCCAATCAGCCATGAAATAATCTCTATAAATATATTGAAATAATTATAATTAACTCTGTCTAAGCAACTACAATTAATTATAAGAAAACATTGCTGTTTCACCATTCTTGCAATCTAATCTTCTTCCCTAGTGATGATAAAAAATGATTTGCAACCTCCTTAAATTTTACGTTAATTCTAAGAATAGATTCAAATTTACATACCAAGAAAATTTTAGGACGTTCAATTTACGTGTATTTAAGTGAATTATAATGAAGAATACCCCCAACGTCATCCGCAATTTAGATTTAGGGCCTCTAACAGCATCGCCTTTCGGCCCCCATATCATTTGGTGCGAGGCCCCCAAGTTTCTTCTGTATGTATCACATATTTTTCTCAGGAGATAAACGTTCAGAGCTTGTCTCTGAAATCTATTAAACCGGAAACCCGCTTAATATTCCGGGAATCATGAGCTCGCGTGGTCCCTAAGTTGACCATAGCTGAGGTCCCTTCCAATGAGGACTGCCTCCTCACCTTCGGCGTTGGTCATCACATCACGTAACACCTTGGAGGGCCACGCGGCATTCAAACAATCAAAAAACTTGAATACAATGGATAGATCATCACGTTAACAGTCTAAAATATTTTCTTTTTAAAAGCTCATTTATGTGAGTGGAGAGAAGCAGGGAATTATTCCTGCCTTGTTCGAATATTACTCCTCGATTTGGGAATGTGTTAACTTGGTCACGTTTTGTTGATCGAAGACACTGGTCTAGACTTAAATCAGCTGAGGAATTCCCCTTCCGCAGTTGGATTTCAAAGTGTTTTTCCATTATGTGTAAACAGAAGAAACATCAAGTCTATTAACCTTGTTAATAAGGGAGATATGTGTTCTTAGAAGGGCAATTGCGGAGAAAAATTTCTTTGCTTATGAAGAGAATTGATGCCCCACAAGCCGCAGGAAGGTACAGTCAACATCGATTTGAGTGACTATGAAATAGAACAATTATTTCATGTAAATTTAAACATGGAGTAGCAGGAATAGTTATATTATTCAAGTATTTTACGTAACCAGGAGAGAGAACAGGGAGGTCTATGGTTCCCGGGCCTATAATAATTTTTGGGGAGTATATTAAAATAATTGAAAGGGAATAAGGGTATGGTTAAGGGAACTAGTCGTCTAATATCTTTAGTTTTGTTATATTGGCGCACGAGTATAGTGCAAATTAGTTTGACTATGACCAATAATTATAAAATTAAAGAATAGCATCTGATTTGGCCCACGTCTTTCATTTCGTTGTGTATTTAAAAGAATGAGCGTTCAATATTAGCCGCTAAAACTAATAGCGATTACGACAAATAGCTAGCGCATGATTAACAAAACGAATAAACTATATTAATAAAAGCAATCTACCGAGATAGTGGGCATAGTTGGCCTTTCATCTGCGCACATTATATACTTCAGAATAGAATTGAAAATTCAATTTTATCCGATGCATAATGTTTAGATGATAGCTATAATTGATGTGAAATGTTTTAAGATAGCAATATTAATTATTTAACACCATTTATTTTCTACTATAGGAATTCCCTATGTGACCTCTCACGAAGATTAATGGTTCTCGGACTGCAGAGTGAAAAAGTTTGCTCACCACCGTTTCGGAGGGGATCGCTGAAACTGGTTCCGTCCATTTAATCCAGAGGTTCTTCATTTGCAGATACTTTTATGAATGCATTCCTAAATTAAATACATATTTGAGTGGGGTTCTCTCTAGCCTGTGGGATTGGGTGAGCGGGCAATACTTTTTAGAGTGCTACCCTATTAATTTTTCGTGCGTTCACTATATATTCAAGATTTAAAAGCCTTTAGATTTAATTTTCACACACGCATATGTGATTCTGCTTGTTATGAATTAAATAGTGGAATTGTACAGTTCATATCGTAATTTAAGTGAAGCAAGTCGAAATATTTAACTCAAAACACTTTCTTGGCAATATATGCAAGGTTACCTAAACTAAGCTACCGCAATAAATGTGGCAACTCAACACTTTTGCGGCTAAATCCAATGAATTTTCCCTTCTTTTAGCTAATTTTTCTTTATTTTAGCGACATCTTGGACTAAATCCAACAAGTTTTATAACATATTAATTAGAGAATTAGAGAGAGAAGAGGGATGGAGTTGAAATGTGAATGAGAGTGAAATTTATATGCGAAGCTGTGGTATGATGGAAAGAAATTATATTTTTCATACATAAAGCATACTATCATCGCATTTCCTTAATTAAAAAGAACTGATACTTAAGTTCATACATTAAAATCAATTAATTCAATATAATCGTAATCGTACTAGTTCTTCTATTCGAATTCAAGACATTATATGTTTATAATTACAATAGACTCTCGCTAATTCGGCAAATCCTTGCACAGAGGAGTGCCGGATTAGCGTGAGTGCTAGATTACTGAGAGTGCGTATAACACCATAGTGCCGTGAAGTTTTCGGTGCGCAGCCATAGAGAGAAATACACACTTTTAATATATTACGTATGATCTACATGGTAATGTAGAACTTAATATATACGTGTGATAATTGATACGCGGTGGCAAGTTAATTCAAAGTTAAGGTTTGCATCTATAATTTAGTATGTAAAAGGAGGATTATTTATTACTTTCTTTAGATAAGTCATCCAGTTGTTGAGAAATCAATATATTTTTTCGATATTATGAATAAAAATAGTTAAAGTGCCTACTGGTCTAAAATAATCCTCCACTTTCTTCCACGCTTGCACTAGTTACGTTACTCCATGGTTCTCTTTTACGTCAGGGAAGGGTGTTGGATTACTGAGAGGCTGGACATTGACGGAGAGTTTAGCGACCTTATCAAAAATGAATTTGGATCGCTGGTTAGTAATTTTCATGCTGCCTAAAAAACAGAAGATACCAAAGATATACTATTGTATAGAATAAGTTAAAACTCCAAATGTTTTGGCATGACTCTTTGGTACGACATCTAAAACAACGACAATTTTATTTATAGTTATTTTATCTGATAACTCGAGTTTTACATCCTCGTACTTGACGTGAGCTAGACTTTTACCGTGGATTTTCAAAGCTAAAAAAACTGCGTCAAGTACCCACGTATATGTAGTATCTATCATCCATTGAAAGTTTTGATTTGCAATTTTTTTCGCTTTCGCCTTAAAAAGCTCGATACGGAGCAGAGCTTCCAGCACCGTCTCGTTGTCAGCTCGCGTGACTGATCGAAGCCCACTTCTCGTGAATCAGGTTCCATTCAGAGCGCACCATTTCCGAATCGCTTTGCCTCATTTCCGGTTATTAATTTCCCCATTCAATTCGGAGTCCTTCTTCCTGTTCCTCGACTGCTTATCTGACGGCCAACAAATGGCGCATTCCCGTCTACTAATTCGAAAAATCTATTTGCCGACGCGTGGAGCGATGACAGCTCGGCGGA
The DNA here is from genome assembly GCA_947579665.1 of Sympetrum striolatum. Lineage (NCBI taxonomy): Eukaryota > Metazoa > Arthropoda > Insecta > Odonata > Libellulidae > Sympetrum > Sympetrum striolatum. Next base: position 60,776,681 of record OX388351.1, read on the forward strand.
TTTGTGATTGACGGAGAATTTATGCGGGGCACACATGTCGGCGAATTGCCCAGTATTGTATCATTTAATTAGCTTTTCTCCTCTCGGATGATTGATAAAAAAATCGGAATTGTCATTTTGATGGAATGAGTATTGTCCAATTATAAGGAGTTAAAAATGTACGCTGTGGTGCATTACAAGGATGATTCTGAAACGAGGGGAGATTGGACTAGAAAGCGTGAAGGATAATATGAATCAAAAACATTATGGTTAAACGAGAAGTGAAAAATGGAAACAGGACTGGGACTCGAACCCAGATCTCCCACTTTCCGGGTAGTTGTTCTAATCACCCTACTAACATACCGCGTTTGTCCCGTACGTTAAACATTCTCAGCTAGAAGCAAAGAAACTTAATGATAGTATTTAGTGTATCCTAAAGTATCGTGTTCCGTGAGTGTTATATTCATATGTAATTTATTTGAAGTTTAAAGGAAAACAAGTGGAATTAGTATAACGTCATCATCGATGAAAAATCATATTTTTCGGAACATGTGAATGTTGTTAAAAAAAGAGCAATGTCTCGACTGGGATTGCTCTATAGATTCACAGACATCATCTCTCTTCGCACTTATTTCTCCAGCTGTGTTCTTCCTCTTCTTACTTACTGCTCTCCCATATGGACCATGTCATCCGGATCAAACCTCTCTTCTCTCAATCGCATCTTAAATTTCTTATTAAAAATAGTCTATTTTCGAGTGCCGTCTTATAGAAATATGCCAAAAGATCATCTTCTCAATCGCCTCAATCTTACCCCAATCAAAGTCTCTCATACTTTCTCCGACATTTCCTTCTTATATAATATAATAAATAGCAAAATTGATTCCGCATTTTACTCTCTCTTTTCTCTTTCCGAGTTCCCTCAAGAACAACACACCCATCCAATACCTTCTCTTTGATTACTCCTCGTCTATAAATAGTAAAACGATCACTCTTCTTTCGCATTCCTTCAATTTTCAACTCCCATTCCTCCAATACCCTTTTCGATCCTTTCTTCTTATCTCCGAAATCTATCCAGAATATGGTTCCGCGAGTTTGACGTGGAAAAATACAATTCTCTATGATTTTTTGTTCGTTTGCTCATATTCATTTGTTATTTTATTATATGTTTAATTTTTTGACTTTTTTCTCGATTTTATTGATATTTTGTTCTTTATTATTATCGTTAATCATCAGCAGTAATTGGCTTCGTACTGTATGTTGATGTTTGCTAATAAATAAATAAATAAAATAAAAAACTGGGAGTAAAATGCCTACTATATCGTCACAATGAACAGTCCTCTCAAAATACTTGTAAAATATCCGCAACAAGGTTCGAAAGGAAGTCTAAAACTAGGAATATGTCTTTCTTTGGTGAGAAAATCAAAACACAATGCAATATTTTATGTCGAATCAAACAAAACCTGCACATTAAATCATATAAGGAATCAAACAACAGCAGTTCAAGCCACATGATCTTTAATCTACACCATCCACACAATAAAATTATAAATTAAAGATTTTGATGGTTGAATTTTAGGTGTTTTAGTAATGAAATACCACCAAGTTGAGGCAGAGTTTTTATATAGAGAGTCATTAAAGACAAACACTTTGAAGGAATTCACTGAAAACTCTGTAACAGCATTGGATTATGGTTAATCAACTTTCATAAATAATTTACACCTGTTAAGCAATTTCTAACACAGGCATTTCCATGGCATAAGCTGCTTACAAGGGCTTCATATCCGATTGTTCAGCTAAACGTTCCGATGTGCTCACTGAAAGGACTACGATAATGATTTTGACGTCATCCACGAGCGAGTAATTAGTATGACTGGCCGAGTGTTAATAGAGCTAACTAGCTCGAGTAAGTGGAGGTTGGAACTGGGATATCTGCGTATCATTTCAGCCTAAATTTACTCACGAACATCAGATTTTAGGTAACCGCAAGTGGGGCGTAATCTCTACCATGCAACCCAAAAATACCACTGTCATTAACCTATTGAACTCTCTTTTACCTCATCTATATACGTTAAGGTGAAATGTATTTAAAATAACGAAACTTGTTTATAATACAATATCTTTATAGCTTTCTTACAGTATGCAAATCTTTTGTGTTTTCAGAGTGATAATTATGATTCGTTAATTTGATTTTTGTGATATTTGGGATAGAAAAATAATCGCTTATGAAGTTATGTAAGAAAATGCGTGTTAATAAATCATATAACTTCGGTTATAATCTTTAGTGTGGAGAGAAATTCAATCTAGTCTGCATCTGTAGGAAGATTCGGAAAATTTGTAATAAATATGAAGGGAAATCATAGCTGTAAATACAGAAGGATTGATATCGAGAGGTAACCAAAATAAAAAGAACACGATACTTGAAGGAATACATTCTTAATGTAGCGAAAACCTGTTGAATCATTTTTCATTGTAAAAAATACTTTATACGGATTAATCTCTCGAGGAAATAGGCAATTCAATTTTACAGCGCATCCTCTTATTTAATCTGGAGCGCCAACCTTGTTTAATCCCATAAAATTTAAAAATTAAACGAGATGTTTTTTCAGTAAGGCCTTACATTGTATTAAACTCTTTTTCAATATAAGCTTGAGCTTATAAGGCCTAATAAAGCAGTCGCTTATTTAGTTTCATCTAGTTTCCCAAATGTATTCATGTGCACACCGTTAGAAGAAATAATGTGAACGAAGATAACTACTAATGTAAGCAGTAAAATAGGAGTTATAATGAATATCAAGGGTTCTTGATCATGAGCTAATGATATTCTATGCAGTGAAATAATTAAAACTTCAATTATTATACAGATATGATGTGGTTACACTATAGCTATCCTGTTTTTAATGTTAACTGAATATTATTATTGATTTATTCCTAATGATGACACAAAAACTCGAAATCCGGATATCGTGTGCTTAATTCAATGGTATCGTATAATTTAAACTCATTTATAATTTTATAACTATTTAACTCATATCGTAATCTCCAATTAAGGAAGGATGAGGATAAAGCTGTTGAAGATATAAAAATTCCTTATTTCCTTAGAAGTTGCACCGATGAAAATTTCAGCGTAACCTAAACCAGATAATCAATGACGAGAAGAATGAACATTTGAATTGAGGTTTTTTAAGCTTATGTAAATATTACTTCTTCAGACTGCATCGTCTGGATATGATAATGATTTAGGAATTCAAATATTTAAATTAATACAGTTATTTATTCAGATAATCTCAATACATAGTCAAATAGTTAAAGGTATAAATTTCATTAATTTTTGTTTGCTTCCGTATTCAGTTTATAATAGGCCAGAATACAATGACATCATTGAGGGCGAGATTGATACTGTAAAATTCTCCTCTTACGTTTATAATTTTATAAGATGCTCGAGATAGAGGAATGTATAAAGCAGGAAAAGAGAGAATAGATGAGATAAACTACTACGTGGATTAAAAGAAAATCATAAGTCATGTACCTGCTAAAGAAAAATATACACTGCAGAAAAATCCTCAAAAATTGGGGTATGAAAAGTATGTGAAACCTACTGAAGGTAAGAGCTAATTTTTAAACTTGAAGGAAATCAATTTCTGGAACCGAGACAGACAACATTAGTAATAAAAAATAACGAACAGGACATTCAGTTTGTATTTTTCAACTTCATATAATTAATTGACGTATAAATATTTATATCATTAGTTTTATATTTTTATCTATTTCTTCTAAGTTAATTTATTTTGGGGCCATCTATTTTTATTGGAAAAGTTCTACACTGGAGGTCATTAAAATTGGAAAATATACTAAAGAAATCAGTAAAAAAACAGAGGTTAAATACATAAAAAATTGACGATAAAACCATTAAAAACAAGTGGTTCTTCGAGCTGGTTCACAACTGGTTAAACTAAGGGTAAATATATTAAGCGTTTCAAGACTGAAAAAAATACGACAGTTTTGGAATAAACAGAGCGCTCAATATTCGTGGGTGGTAATTATCATCCAAACCCACCGTGCATCCGCCGTCACCATAAGAAATCCGCCGGAGATAATTAGCACTTTCCGCCCGGGGCGAGCTAAATAGTGAATTTCCGGGCGGGGCGAAGTCCGTCCACTTGAGTTGACAGTAATGAGCACGACGAAGGGGAGGTGGACATTGGGTTGGACAGAAGAGGAGACGCAGGTACCGGAAGAACCGCCTTTCAAATCACACATGCTGCTTGAACCCCTACCGATTTTCCACGAAGGCTCTCACTTCATTTACGACGGTCTTCTTTCATTTACCGAAACACAACATCTGAACCATATGGGGTCCAGCGAACTCTTGGAGAGAGAGAGGAAAGGGACTCGGTTATATGACCTGTTCATCAACAACCATTCCGACTTTTTGTGGACTGCGTCGCGTGCCTTAGAAACTTATACTGCTCTTTTCCAAGAAAAGACATGTTCCTTAGCCTTGTACGTGGAGCACTGTGAACGTACTTCTCTAAATTTCTAGTTTCTCCTACGTAACAAAAGGCTCGTGCGTGGCATGTATTCCTGTCCGGTGGTCTTTGTTATTAAGAGCTTTGCAGCGCTGCGTTACTTGGTTTCCGTAGAAATTTCTAGAGTTAATTACAGAAGAAAAAGAATTTGGCTACGAATTCATGCTGGTGAAAATCGGAGTAGCAAAATTTCGGAAGAAACGTATGTATGTATGTAAAACACTCTTCATGATAGGCATGAAAATTTAATTTTTACTTAAGTGTTTCCCACCCAATAATTCATTACGATGAATAAATTAATAATTACTAATTTCCGTGGTTGTCTAAAATTTGATACCTTTTCAATACCCTCAGTATACTGTTATTCTTAATTCACATCTTACTTACACCTCAATACAGCATTAACATAGAGGCCATAACTAAATAAATAACGAAATATGGAGACTAATAACGCTTACGATACCTTAGTTACGGGTAACTTTAACCACCATAGTTGGGGGGTACTTGGGGTTGTACGCAAACAACGGCTATTTGGAGCTCTTGTAACTCTTTATGCTAACAGAAGCCATAATTTGCTTGGTTTTTTCATGAAATCGTAACCTATTCTTAACCCTTACTATGCTACCGTTTAATTTAAAAGTAATACAAACTCCTTGAGAGGAAGAACTTCCTCAAACATAAAGAGCTAAAATTCGGTTAAAAATAGTTGAAAATTTAACTCCCAAAGAAAATAACAAACTAACATCGCCAAAGAATTTTTTAGCGCCTACATTGAATAATATTTTGCTCCACTTCAGATATAAAAATTCAAATTATTCATTCTATTATTTCATGAACATTGTGCAACGTTCATGAATACTGAGAGTTGATAATAATCTCAGAAAATATCGTAAAAATCATGCTTCGATTAGACTGAAAAGGCGTAGAAATATTGAAAATTTTTGTCCAGTATCTTAGGAATTATGTCAGGAGCAGTGGGCTAAGCTAAGAGAATATAAGAAACCCATGATGTAAAAGAGGAGTTGGTATTTTTACATTATTTATTGCATCAATTCATAATCTTAGACTGTTTCATATATTTTCACTATTTTTCTCTTCTTAAAATAAATCGTAAGGCATTAGGGCCTAAATTAGCACATGGATAGTGACCATACGTCCCAAATTCCTTGAAGAAATTAAATTTCTAACAAACATGCCACTTTTTAATTGGTTACGTTGAGAATGTTACCATGCCAAAACGAAAAAAAAAATATCCTCAAATGAATTTTTCGCCTTATCGACACTTAGGCACGGTTTACTCGTATTTCTGGATTAATTGCCTGGAGCGAGGAGACAAATTTCCTAGACGCTAGTATTCCTTGGGAACAATTTGCATCTTTGACCGCGTGCTCCAATTACGGGGTAAAAAGTGCCGAAAGACGAGGAATATCTTGCGGCAAATGGTTTGGAGGCCGTAACACGTGCTTACGATACCTGTTGCGATGAGGCACGCTAATGAAGTTTCGGCCTTGTTTCATTTTTGCCTCGATGAAAACTTTGCTCGGAGTTGTGAGTGGAGTCCTCGTTGGAAGACTTAACTATTCATCGGCGAAACTAATTAAGCGGAGGCGTTCTTAATGGACGTTCACTGCAGCGATAGCAGTGACCCCTGTGAAGAAGATGGCGGACTACTCTCAGACAGTCCGACTACTCGTCTGAAAATTGGAAAGGTGCGAGCGAAGTTTGAAATTAAAACTTTTTATTAACTGGAATATCACTCTCCATCTCATGATTTATCCCATTAAAATTCTATATATTAAATATCAATTTATGTATATTAAAGTTAAATATAGCATCGTTATTCATAAATGACATTTTTAACGTAATTTGAATGCGTTTGAGAATAATTAAAAAAATGCCATATATGCATTGCACACATGGCGTGAGAGTTTTCGAATGAAAAATACGATTTTTTAAACTTGAATTAAATTATTAAACCCATTTTACTGTCAAGATTTTAATTTCTGCAAATAAGTTGAGTTTTAATAATAATGTAGACAATCTTTAAAGAAAAAAGGAGTTCTGAAGTAGTTCAAGTGGATATATACATAATTTGTCTATTATTCTAATGGATGAAAATAAAAGAACACTTTGTAGTAATTCCACAGAATATATTTCAATACACGACCGGTTTCAACTTTTACAAGTCATCTACTGGGAAGAAGATGACTTTTAAAAGTTGAAACCGGTCGTGTATTGAAATATATTCTGTGGAATTACTACAAAGTGTTCTTTTATTTTCATTCATTATGGAATTCCACCAAGTAACGGCCAATACCATTCAAGATATATTATTCCAATGGCTAACCTTGTGTCAGCTCCTTTTTTCTTAATTTTTTCATGCATTTCAGAAACAGACAAATAAATACTGAAGTTGTACATTCGCACTTTAATTGGAGCATTTAATGATATAAATATTATTTCCACTGTCGTGAGGATTTCTTTAGTTATACTTTGCTTCTTTTACTATCAATAGCTTAGCTGACAGCTAATTTTAGATTCTCTCTCGGGAATTGTGAATTGAGTTAATGAAATGAAAAAAATATTCTTTTTATTCATGATTATAGTGGGACTGCTAGTTTAGTTAGAGTTTAGTATTTGAATAATAAATGGTTGAATGTTTTGTATAGTCGAGCTGAGTTTAAGCATGCACGCTTTTTTCTTACGATATCTCCTAAAATTTTTGCGGCCTACATTCATCGGTTTCGAAAAATTGCGTTTGCAGTATTTCCAGAAGAGGAGGCAATATTTCATAAAGAGTACATATGATGCATCAAATTTTTATAGATATACTAAACATATTCAGTAAGACAGTCGATTGACGTAACTCTAATAAATTTCTAAGACGTACTTGAGCTATGATACAGAATTTACGGAAGTCAATTTCCAATATTAATAACCGTATTTCTCTAACAATAAGTTATTTTATGAAATGTACCCTCTTACTACAATTTTTTAGGCGACCAGTCAGATATATCACCATAAAATTAGGATATTGTTACATACTTTAGTGTGTTTTAAAAGATAAAAATTCTTTTCAAATAACTATAAAATAATAATAGTAAATAAATATAAATAATAAATATATAAATAATAATAACAAGTATAAAATAATCACAATTTATTAATATTAAAGAAATCAACTTGTGTTATTTGGTGGAACTTCATTTTAAACTTACAAAAATAAAAACACACTTGCACAAATTCCACAAATTTTATGATAAAACTGTTAACCGGTTTCGGTGTCACAGCACCATCCTCAGAACGAGTATTTACTTTTCGGCAAACGGATATTAAAATCAAATTTTATGTATACAGTAGTAAAAAATTGGACCACGATGTGAATCTTCTACCTCAAACTGCTCCAAAACTCAACAAACTTAGGATAACTTGAATTTGGCGCGTTAAATTAGATATTATTTTATTTTTGTGAAAAACAGCATACCTTACCGTTGTTAAAAAAAGAAATCATTGAAGTTTGGAAACATTAAGTACTTCATTATAGTCATTGATTACTCGATTCCACCTGAAATCGCACGTATTTTGAATATTAATTATCAAACTACTTGAATGATGGAACGAGGAGTGGGATTCCTTATTCTATCATATATTCTTAAACTTGACTTCTTTTGATTTATAGCCGAGGTAAATTCTTTGTTTTATTATCGGCATGGATAAGGTTTACTTCCAACTTCCCTCTCTACGATACGTGTGGCGTGATGATCAGCCATTTAGAAATTTTGTGAGAGCGAAGGTGGTTAAGGTGTTCGAGAATGAGTGTGAAAGAAAGGGTCTATCTTGGAAGCCCCAATGGGACGAATTGAAAAGGACCTTTTCCCTTTTCTAAGAATTAAATTACCCGATCTTTTGTAGCCTAAAAATTGCTGACTTACGAGAGGAGATTTATGGTGTCAGGTAGATTTACTCCCTTTAACACTGCTTTCCAAATGAATGGTAAGGCATCAGTGTGAGGTTTCCAAATTTTGTACGGCTCACACTTTGAAAGCCTCTCTCTTTTTAGTTCTAGCTAAATGAACTTCTGATTGTAACATGCAACACAAGAACCTTAGTCCTTGTCACATTATTCACTTCAGAATTTCCAAGAAATATATCAAACTACGAAATTTGAAAGTGAATGATATTCTCCAGGGAATAAATTCAACGATAATCTATCAGTTTCTCTAAGTAATCAGATTCGTAGTTTATCATTAGTTGAAATTTGATCGTGACAAACTAGGTGTTACAATCACCAAATTCGATTTAGTCCATCCTCAACGTTAATAAAAAATTTTACTACGATTAAATTCTATTTTGTTTAGTTTTTTCTGTATGCTGTTTTGTGCATAAAGGGTACTACTAAGCCATCGATAGACGATTTCTGGGCAGAAAAATATTTCTTTGAAACCGTGTTAGTTTCCAGAAAACAATTAGGTTAACTAAAACTTTTGAATCTATTCATCTTACAAAATCTTTTCAATTATTGAGCTTCAATGCTCAGAGCTAAAATGCTTATCTTCGTTCCGAAACGCCGAGGTAATCCAATAAGTGAAGGTAAACTCCGTAATTTTATTCAACAGCGAGCTAGCGATTCTTTTTTCAATATCCCATGAATGTTATTAAAGCCATTACCGACAAAGGTAATATTTTAAAGAATTTAGTGAATTTTGTAATATCCGCATTAACGCTGTGATATAGGCATTCGTACTCATTCAAATACATGGTCTCTCTCCTTCTAAGAAATCTCGTTTACTATACATGATTTCACATGCCTGCACTTTAACCTTCTCAGTCGTTATATTTTTCGCTGAAAAGATTTCTTTACTGCTAAGCCGTCTTAGAAATTTTATAAGCCATAAAATACCCGAAGATTTGCTAGGGTGGCATACAAAATTATTAAGATGTATTTTTTTACATAAGTGATAAATTTAAGAAACCATAGATTTCACCTTGTCCGAAAAATTCATATTCCATACAACAATACACTCTTTGAGCACATTAATATTGTTCCGGTATCTTTGTGAGTGCATTTCTTCTCTATTTTACTATTCTTTAAGAAGTTGTAGCCCACGAATGTTCACGGCGGATTGTGTTCTCTATAAAACAACAGTCGCTATCGTCTGCCTTCCGAGCAGTGAAGCGAAATTGACGTGGAATAAAGTTTAACTACCTGCTCCAGTGGTTCAAAAAATAACTTCTTCGAGGTAAGAGAAGAGAGCCTTTTTGAGAACTGTACTTCTGATGCACCTCATGCCGCAGGTATATTTTTATGAGAAACATCAGGAATTTAAATTTTTAGTTTCAAAAATAATTTTTATCATTTTTTAGAGAAAGTTTCGAAACTTATACTTTTCCAAATGGAATAAAAATATCGTTGTTATTGAAATAAGAACGTATGTGGTGAGGCAAGAAAAAAGGAATTCTGCGACAATAAATTTAAGTCTGCAGGTGAGATTGCCTTACTGTCACAATGTTATTAATCGATAGGCATATCCTACCATTAATTACAAGGCCAGAGAAAAGATTGTTTTCTTTTTAAATTGCCACACAAGGTGGTAAAAAGTTGTATTATAAAGCGCAACTTCTATTTGTTGATTAAATTGATTTATTCCAGAGGGGGTACCTTAAATTGTATAAATATCCATAAAGATGCCCTTCTTCCGACGTGGTCTCTCAAACTGGAATACTAATTAGTATAACTACTTCAAACAAGGTTAAAGGAGGATCCTAGGGGCCGATACTGTCATATTGTCATATTTGTGTACGTTTTGATACAGAAAGAGTAAGAGTAAAGGGAGGGGACTAAATCAAAAACGTTTTGTCTAACCCATTAAGTATTAATTTCAAAGTATTCACAAAGATTAACATAGTCTTTTCTACTGTTTTCAATGTTTCTTAGTGGCAAAGCCACTTCATAAATTTTCTCAGCGCACTTTTCACCAATTCAACTTTGATGAGAAAGAAGTATTCCAAATCACAGACGCATATTCTAAACTGTGGTGAATCAAGGATTCATGGTAGAAATGTTAAAGAAAGAATTACGTTTCAAGAAACCTAAAAAGTTCAAATGCACGAGAACGAATAGAGGATAATTGGTGGTTAAAATTAAATTTAGAATAAAACATAATGCCCAGATCATTTATTGCATGGAATCTCTCAAGAAAAATCATATTAATGGAATGATGGAAGGTGAAAGAATACTTTTCAGTGAATTATAAGTAGATATATTGAGGTATAGGTGCCAACGCTAATTACCGTATATTTTCGTAGATAAGGCGATAGTTGATACATAAAAAATGACTCTCAAAATCCGGGGTCATCTTACAGGGCCGACACAAAAATAATCAGAGAGAATGTTTGCAGTAATCGCAAGGCAGCGCTGCCAGATGCAAGAAAATTAAATTTGTTTATTCGAAAAATTACAGGACATAATTCCATATATGTTATACAGTATTACGATCCAGATGATGAACGTTGATGTAAAATAAATCCATAGGCGTTGATAGTTTAGGGGTCGTCTTGTAGGACAGATAGATGCTAAAAAGATTAAAAATATTGTCAGACGAAAATTTATACCTCGTCTTATCAGCGAAAATACGCGGTATTTCAATTTCCTAAAAACCTTAAATTCCGTATCGTCAGATAATGAATTCCATCCCCGTTGCGCGGTTTTCATTTACTCCCCCGGAAAGCAGTAGTTATTTTGAGGATGTCGAACTTGGTTTTAACGCCTCCCAGGTTTACGCTCCCAGCACGAGCTGAGAGAAGGTTGTAATTCCTCGTTCCGCCCATCTCCGGCTCGGGACGCGAAATTTAATCGCGAACGCGGCGAGTAACGCAAGCACGCAAAATCATAACTCCGCGTATCCTTAGGAGGAACCTTAAAAGGTTTCTTATTTTCCGAACTCTAATGAAAAAAGTCTCCTCGAATTTATAGCTGTGATGCGGCCGACACCTTTCCCTCGCCCATGAATTCCTGTTACGCGCATTTCCCTCTTCATAATGCGTTTAGGGATCATCGTCACATGAAAGAGGCGCGTGCATAAAGCCGACTTCAGATTTACGGTTTCCCATTCATCCGCCTTTATAAACGCGTCCTCACTCACGGGACGCTAAATCTTTCCGGAGTGCTTCCCTAACGAATTCACGTGTGAGGCATTCCACTTTACATTTCGCCTACACGGAATATATTACCTTTTATTTACTTCGCTTAAAATGTTTTCGATAAAATGAAGATATGGCCTCGGTCTGAATATTTCGCGAAGATGTTGATGCGTCAGGAAATCTATTTTTTAGTAAAACTTCTCGAAAATACGTATAAGGAATTTTGACGAAAAATTTTTCCTAAGAATTTCCCCTAGAAGTTTAAATATATTATAGAAACAGGGGAAATCCTATTCTATTAACCAAATAAAGGGAGAGTTTAGTTTCCTTGGAAATTTGTTACTCTTAATTCCTCAGTTACATAAATATAAATTCTAGAATGATTTAATAAGCCTCCGTCTAGATATGAAAGGAATGTTGAAAATAATAATTGAATCGTTATCACATTAATGCTATCTAAGTTCTCTTCTCGTGATACCTTGGATTTCATGAAATCTACGTGTAAAAAAGTCTATGTTTCATCATAGAGTAAGTAGTTCCTTACTCTATGGTTTCATACAGTTAATTTCTTGCGTGACCCAAACGGTACCTTCTGCACACGTAGGTAAGTAGACCGTACCTGCCACATGTTCCAATTTGTAGATATGGATGAAAAGAGTCTTGGATGGTTGGATACTCCAAAAACTCTTTATACGATGATGAAACGCGAAAGGATCATACCTATTATGAGTTAAGATATAATATTTCGTACTATGTATATAATTTTATAAACTTATAAAATGCATGGGTTCTAAAACATACGCACTATTAGAAATGTAATATTATTTAAATCCCTTTTCAATATTTCTGTAGGGTAAATCCATGGAGGTGCCATTTAAGTAAAACAATTGTTTGCTTAGATTTCTGTGTAAGTTCAAAGTTATTTGCTCACTTTGGGAAAATTAATACCAGTGATTATTTGGTTCTCTATAAATTTACAAGGTATTAAATATCGGTTTATACAAATTTCTTAACTATCGTACACGCTAAATCTATTAATAAAAATATTTTCGAGTTATTAAATTCCACATATTAACTTGGAAAAGGGCTCCCGGATAGTCATGTGGACAGCGCGTTTGCCTTTGGTGGAAGCTGTCCCGGGTTCGAATCCCGGTGGGAGCCAATGTGCGAAATGACCTAAGCTGTCGAAGCACTTTTAACAATACTACTACTACTAACTTGGGAAATAATAATCCCTGTGATTTATTTATACACTATATATTTACAAGATATCATCTCTCCATCAGCAAAAGTCGATTTTTTCGAACCTTCTTCCTTATTTATTTTTTCAGATAAAGTTCTACTCATGAATAGCGGGATGATCACAAACGTACCAAGCATCCGAAATCCGATGGAACCCTGAAAAGCGTTTCTTAAAACACTTAGTTACGGTATATCCTTAAACAAAATAATATGGCAAACATGCAGGAACCACCCTAAAACCAATCCGTTTCTCTGTTTTTGTTTGCCCTTGAGATGAACACGTCGGAAATGACTCGTTACAGCTTATTTCAAGAGAGCCGCCCCTTTCCGCCGTAACTAATGCATTTATGCGCGCAGTTTCGGCGGCGGCGAAGGTTTTGAAGCAGACCTTCCGAGAGTCACAAAACTGCCCGCGCGACTCAGCCACTGACGTTTCTAAAGCTGGAAATTGTTTACGACGCCCAAGTTTTCCTTTGGGACAGCGTCGCTGCGTTTTAAGGCGCCCGACGGCGGAAAGGGATTTGCTCTGCGAAATATATTGCACGTCCTCGTCTCAGAGTTGCTGTTACCATTCCTTAATGTGCGAGACTCTCCAGAGACTAATGTCTACATGGATGAGAGGCTAACCTGTTTTGATGGACACCACTTGAAAATATATGTGTATAGTAAGTAAACATGTTTAGCGCCTCAGTGGATGCGGGTAATAGATACATAAATGATCTATTCTATGGTTTTTGCAAAATATCTCCATAAATATGATTTTTAGGTATATAGTATTACTTTTAAAAGTTTTAGAAAATTCAATTTACTATAACTTTTGTATGAAACATATTTTTTTATCACCGGTTGATTAGGAGTTATTCATAAAATACTGATAAACCGGAAGTTGCTGATTATGTACTTTGTGGGCGCTCTAACATGAAAACTATTTGTCGTATCAATACCAAATTTCATATATAGCACTTTGGTTAGTGTCGTTAGAGTTAATTAGTTTTTGGAGTAAATCGGTTAACCGGAAGTCGAGCTTCATTCATCAAAGCTCATTTCCGGTTTTCAAAATATCTCCATAAATATTATATTTAGGTATAAATTATTTTTATAAAAGTTTTAGAAAATATAATTTACTATAAATTTTTTATGAAACATATTTTTGTATCACTGATTGTGTAGGAGTAATTTGTGAAATACTGATAAACCGGAAGTTGCTGATTATGTACTTTGTGGGCGCTCTGGGAGCTGAGGCGAAAGGCCATTTCATCGTTTTTCATCGAACTTGTCCCGAAAAACATTATTTATAGTGTTTGTGACGTAAAAGATAATATAATATAAATTAAACACTCCTCTTCCAAGTTTAGATGGAATATAGAGTTCGAAATTACTGTCGTATATAAATATTATATCTTATGTATGGAGAAAGTCCTGTGCTGGCCACATCAGATTTTATTTTCATGGTAATTTACCCTAACCTATATATAATCTAACAACTTCTGCCTTTGTCTTTCTGCCTGCGTTCTTTAATTTCCCTAGTATTATATCCTAAATTACTTTTTTATAGTTTCATTTCTCTCAATTTGACCCACCCATTTCCTCTCTAATTACTTCAATTACAGTCTTCTCTTCCCCAGCTATCTCTAGGACCTCCGTGTTTGTATATTTATCAATTCAACTCACTTTTTCCATTTTATGCAACACTCACATATCAAAGGCCTCAAAGGTTTCGATTTCCCCTTCACATAAGATCCACGTTTTATACTCATTAAACGGAACACTCAACGTCAAGGATTTTACCAATTTTTTCCTGATTCCTTTATCAAGAGCTACAGTAGTCAGTTTCCTTCGCTTCACAAAGAGTTCCTTGAACAAGTCCATTCTATTTCAAAGCTTATTTTTGTATCTTCCATTCCAAGAAATAAGTAATAATTTTACATAAATTGAATGAAATTGACCTGAAAAGGGATATTCTCTCAGCTTTCAACGCTGTTTTACAAAGATGAGGATTCTCTAGGTGAGGGGCTGAGGGATATCATAGACCCTTGAGCTAACTAAAGCCTGGTTCTTACGGGGTTGAGAATATGACCGGCAACTTCCCTTGCGTCCACGACTGGCTAGTACGACGTAGTCGCATACGCCTCGTGCCATTCCTTAGACATTGTCGGAACAAAATATTTAGTTGAGTAAGCGTAGTAACATGTCATAGTTGCAGGAGGGAGTATCGATCCTTTGCGAATGTTTGGCCTTTTATTTATAATTCACGGGCCCTCCTTTTCGAAAAAAATTCAACGTCTTCAACGAATTCAATTTCACCATTTGAACGCGATTCTTATTTTTCAACAAACAAATCCGGAAGATATAGAACATACATAATACGAATTCAAAATATAAGTTTACGTGGGATATTACGCGACGACCTAGGAGCTTACTCAAGGCACACTTATTGGAAAGAACTGCTTCATGGCATTGAGACCGTGAATATATTTTCTCATCATTCCTCCCTTTATTATTATTTTATGTAATTTTATTATAGCCCTGCTTTTGTAATTTTCATATCATACGCAACTTTCCTTTACGTCTAACATTTGTACTATCAGTAGGTTTGCACAGGTTTCTCACTCGTCCCTTCTTCATCGGTTTTTTCCCGCAGCGGATCTTTATTCCTAAGATAATACCTTAGGTTTTTTTTACATCCTCTAATTCTAAATTTTCCCTCTCTTTCTCTATTTATCTATGCATCTACTCATTATTTGTGCTATTATTATCATTGATGAAAGGTCAGATGGAAGAAGAGACTTTTAAGTCTTGATCTCGCCTTCGTGAAGACTTTATTAAGTATTGGCCTTCTCTGTTAATTTGACTTGACACAGCTGATACATTTCGCACAACATCCAATACTTTCATACGTGAGCTCTTATTTTCTTATAAAGAAAAATAATTATTTTTCACGACAGCGGATTTCGATGCTTGTGAATGGCATCCAAGGATGTGCCAAGTGCTCAACGAAGGCAGATGCGTCACGGAGTAACTCATTTGAAATCGTTATTGCTCAGCAGGGCGGCAATGGCTATCTCTGCGGCGAATTATCATCGGTGGGATCAAACGGATGAGTGACATTGTCTCCCTGCATGTGCGTGAGTCGATCCTCTCGGATGAGGCAATACAGAGAGAAGCAATCGTGGCAGAGTAATTGGGAATACAAACGGTCGTCCACTTAAACGTCCTAGCTCAAATTAACGCGATAATATTCGAGCGGAATGGGTTGCGATGCCATAAATATGTTTCGAAACGACTCCCTTGTTCCTACGCGTAATTCTCCCCCTCAACGAGAATCCCGCTCCTAACGAGATTAGTCTAAGAATAGGCGTAATGAGTGGACGCGGAAGACGGTCCCGAAGATTATGCAGTGCAGCGGGTCCCGCTCTGAGTGGGTTTTAAGGCACGCCCACCAAAGTAGCGGTGGGAGATTGCGAGCCTTGATGAGATACTTTCTTCAGGACTCGAATCAAGGCTCCCTAATCCAGGATAAAACCTTATGGGTCCGATATAAAGAGTAGAGTGCTAAATTTGCTGATGCCTTACTCCGAGGGGTAAACAACCGGATAAAGAATTGACCAAGGTAATAATCTTACCCGCAGTAGTCGTTAGCCGAATGGCGACATTTAGCTGTGCTGTCCTGCAGCAAAAAAGTCCATAAATTTTTAATGTAATGTCCCCTGGTTGGGACTCATCTACCTTTTACTATGTGTTAGCAGTACCTGGGGCAGTATCTGGGCCGTTGACCCCCGTTAAACTTTGGGTTAAGTGTTCCTAGGCTTGGTTTGGTTATAGGTTTAATTCGATTGCATTTCAGGGTCTGACTAAGAAATCGCTTACGTTCTTGCATAGTCCTATTTTCGTAATTTTTATCTTTAATTCTAATCTTTTCAAACGTAACTTATGTTTACAATTTATAATTAATTGTGCAGTATTTATTATAGTGGTATATTTAAATAAAGTTCTGCAGCCCTACAAGTATAGGGAGCACCTAAGTAAAAACCATGAAATTCTCTTTGAGAGATCTTTAGAAATTTGAAGAAAGAAATGCAACCTCAACCCTTCGTAAACGGCTCCAGTTTCTATCAAAATTTTGAGAGAAAAACGGACATGAAAATGTCTAACAGAAACGGGACTCGAACACGGGCCTTCCAAATGGTATCTTAGAATGTTGTAGGATTTTTGGACTCTTTGCTGTTTATTATTATTGCTACACTTTGACATGAGGCAGCCACAAACCTTGTTAATTTAACAAATATCCCTATTACTCCAATGAATACATTTACACCAAATATATTCTATAATTACTGTTCCCATATAATCACATTTGTCATTGTTTCTCAGATACCTAAGTCATATGTCACTTTATAAATTTCTCAAGCACCACACTTACATATTATAAATTTAACAATTATTTTAACAACACATCCAAACCTTGTAATAAAACATCTTTCAATAGCAGCATTGAAACAGAGTTATTTAAAAAATATGATGTATTTTAGTTTCTACTTGAGATATGAGATATCTTAATTTTAGATTTTAAAGAAATTATGAAGTATTGAGCTTGAATATTGAATTATCAAAAGAGATAGCTCAATGTATATAGCAACCGATCGAGATTTGGATTCGATTCCCAGTTCTGTCAGGCTTTTTTCATGTATTTTATTACTTGAAAACCTTTCTAGTCTACGCCTTTACTTACTGTCCATCTTTAATCCTTTTCCTTGTATCAATCAAAATTCCAATTTAAGATATGTCAGCTGAAGATGTCAATTCCTCTAAGTCTTCCATCGAGGTAAAAGTGAGATGAAGATTACTACGCAATTAAAACTTCCCAATGATAAATTGGAAGTAAAGTTTATTGAAGTGTATCCACAAAGTTTGCATTTCACATTTTCCAAAGTGAAAATCACAAAATACGTCGAATTTTGTATTCACAGTAAAGGATTCGATGAACATAAAGTAGATTTGATATAAAATACTTACCAATTCAGTCAAAAACGAAATATCTCACAAAATGAAAAGTTTGTATGATATAATATTATCCACACAATGAGTCGATAGGTCTTGGTTTAAAGGCAAGCCTTCAGTTCCGTTACTCGTGCTGGAAAGGCGTAAGTGGAATTTCGCTGACACGTTTTTACATACAAAGCAAAATATTCACGTAAAATATGAAAACACACGAAGAACGTATTTTACGGCTCGCTTTAATTTGAGATTTCCCTAAAAATAAAACAAAACACAACCAGGAAGTACAGTATAAAACAAGGAAAATTTAAAGGCTTACGATGGTATTTTTGAGGAAAAGTAATTCTTAATTCAGACATCAATTTTTAGGTTCAAGGTCGTAATTTCGCGCAACAAACGAATATCAATTTATAAGCACTCTTAGCACGCATTCTTATACATTTTTCCTCCGAGTGAGGGCAAGAATGAGGCGCAAAATAGGGCTTTTATGACTTTTTTGCGAAAAGAATTCAAAGTATGATCAACTTTTTCCAGCTTTCACGAAGCCTTTATGAATTTTGGAAAGGGTCCGCAGATATTGTCGCCAGGGAAATAAAATTCGCAATTCCGGAATTTTCGATGAATGGAAGAAAGCGACTGATTGCATCCCGCAAATGTACACGATGCGATTATCGGATTTAGACGGGAAACCAATTTCGGGGTTCATTTACCCTTAAAATTAGTAACATTTGATCCTTGCCTCTTGGGAGGATTAACTCGGAACTGGCAGTTTCCCTACACAAGATTTCGTAGCAGTTGATGTCTTAAAATACATGGTTATTAATAGATGTGAGTGCATTTTACGGAAGATAATCATTTAAACAATTGTGTTCATCTATATAATTACATTGCTCTATGGTGAAAATAACTATATAATATAATTGGTATAAAACGTAAAAGTTCTTCAGTAAAAATTACGAAGGGTAATCGTTAAAACAATTTTGTGCATTTTTATTTTTACAATGCTATCCGGAATAAAACAGCTTTAGCAACTGAAAATCAATAGTAGTTATAAAATAAATACAATTATTCGCTAAAAATACCATAAGAATTGGAGACGGAAAATTGCATATTCGATTTCTCTATATATTAAAAGTCTACTCTACATAATGAATATTAAACAGCTGGTAAGGTTCTACGAGCAAATAAAATGCTTATAGTCACATTAATTATTTATAGTTATCGGTAATACGCTATATATCCAATTTCAGTAATCATTTTACTGAATATCCTCTAGAATCTATACGTATGTAGAAAAAGTTATAATTTGCCTATGAAAGTAAATCCATTAACGTATGATTAAAGTTCTCTCCATACCTTTACTACGGAGACACTGAAAAATATTTTCCTCTCGCTATTCTATATGGTCCATATCAAGAAAAAAATTATTAAATAAAATACCACTCTTAGGAAAACAGATTCCGGTTGTTGTTTATTTACAAAAACTTTCAAGAAATAAAATCAGATTAATATTTAAATATTTTTTAAATAAAGAGAAAATGGTAAGTTGAATTGAAGTTTGACTTATTATTTTGCAGAATTGTAGATAGATGATGATATTAGAGTTATGAGAGACCTGACGTACAAATGGATTGTAACCAATATATAGTCAAAAACTAGATAAATTTTGATATAGAAGCGTTCATTCGATGATTTCATCCTATTTAAATGGACACAGAAAATATCAATACATTAACGCATTATATACAACTACATTTACCGCGAGGAACGTTATTAGATGAGCTTAATATCGAATCATCTAGATTTTATGCTTCTCTAATTCCCTCAAAAGCATATATCCAATGATGAGCTCTTCACTATTAAAAAAAGGCAAAATTTTTTCGAGCTGATTCCAACAGGGATATCAAATGTAGAAAACTCTTGACCCGATGATCCAAAGGCAATTCTGTCAAATCACCATAAGCCCGCGGAAAATATTCATCAAAAGAGGGCTCATAAAACGGTGATGAAATAATGAGTACCGAAAACAAGATAGGAATCGTTCACCGAAATAATTTCCACATTAATTAATTTTTTGCCAAAAAAACGCCGCTTTGGCCCGTTGCTCGGAAATTCGTGGCGTAACTCATTCCATCAGCGTGCAAACAAACGATAAATTACGCAAAGCGGACACGAGCAAAATTTCGGTCAGCATATTATCACGTCGAGATCTTCTGGAGCGAAATTAATGAGCGGAGATCATGCAAAGAGATTAAAACGCGTGTTGATTAGCCTGCCATCTCCTCCCGTAGTCATACAAAAGCGTAAATGAAATTGGCTGATAATCTTCACTTCCTCTTCCGGGGAAGCTACACGTAAGAAAAGAAATGAGGATGCGATGTATTTATGGAAAAGCCGCCTTCTCATGCAATGTAACTCTCGGAGAGAGATACATTCTTTGCTCCTAACAGCCTATGAAAAACTTATCGGCAGATAAAATCAACGTAAGGGTACATACGTTATTAGCTAACCCTTCAAGCTACGATGAGGTTTATTCCCAGTTGCCCTTCCGTCACCCCGAACACCTCGGAAATAAAAAACAATAACTAAAGCCCCATCAAGATATCGGCCAAAATCCAACTGCGAGTATAAATTAACATTTCAACATTTACATCAATTTCATTTGCCGCAAGTTTTTAACACGTGAGAAATGAAAAAAAGGTTTAAAGAGACACATAATTACTGCACGAAGAAATTTCTCTGCGGTTAAACTTCACTTAAACAATTTTCATACTAACTATAAGTTCGGTTCCTAAAAACTAAATAGCCTGTGGTTTGCAAATACGCTAATGATACAAGAGCAACTGAAGGTAAAAACAGAATTTTATATAGGATTAATAGAGATAATTATCAGTTTTAAAGTTGATCGCGGATGAAAAATTCTGAATAAATGCTCTTAAATATAAAGTTGATATAAAATACATAGAAAGATATAGTAGTAGTATTGTTAAAAGTGCTTCGACAGCTAGGGCATTTCGCACATTGGCTCCCACCGGGAATCGAACCCGGGACCGCTTTCACCAAAGGCAAACGCGCTGTCCACATGACTATCCGGGAGCCTAGAAAGATATACGTATGATATGTACGCACATAAGCAAAGAGTAACTCCTCCTTAATCAGAATCAATGTATATAATATAACATTAAAGTACAAGAGAGCTTCAATAATATGAAGTGAAAAATGATGTTGGACGTAATAGTATGTCTGACAGCGTTGAAGGGTTGAGTAAAGAATCAACTTCGTGCGATCTCGGTGTGTTGCTGCATACCGAAAAGATAAGCACGCTATGTCTGTCTATATAGTCTTCTGCCGGAAGGTTGGTTTGAACCTCACCCTTTCCAGCATTAGCTACAATAAGCTGTGGAGAAGGGGAAGAGGTGGAGTGGGCTGGGGGAGACAATCGCCTAGCGCTTATGGGGTTCCCGCGCCTCTGGGTGTTAAAGCCTTTGAGGATCTCCAATGGAAATTTCTCCCTTGAATAAATTTGAAAGTGGTGTACACAAACGCAGAAATACTTTGTGCATTATTCCTAACGATGCCAGTAACGGTGGAACTGGCTGAAAAATCCTATTTCAAAACTAATAAAAGGTTATGGAGATCGAAAATTTATTTATTTCTGAACTAAGAGAGGCAGACAGGTTTCTAATTTTGACAATTTTAAACGAGGAAGTTTATTTGGTTAATGCATCATAAATTATCAACACATTTGTGGTCTTTAGAGCTAGGAGAATGAATCTTTAAATGGCAGATCTTATTAATTTTCTATAAACCAGTCTAAACTTATACAAATAGTTTTAAAATAAATTTTCCTGCGTTGCGGAAAAATTATACGGACAAAAACATGAAAAACTTGCAAAGAGGTTATATCGAATGTTTTTAATTTTACATGAGACCCCGAGAAAATCGTCTTGCCCAGGGACCCGCGGATCCTAGAATAGTAAATACCATATTACTTCAGAATTACTTGCGAAGAATTCCTAAATGTAGAATGATTCATTGTATATAAATGTTGTTCTCTTAAGGTGCGCATGACCATTTCCCTTTATTTGTCTACGGCGAGTATCCTTTCCTTGAATGCAGAAATAGGAGAGTGGGTAGAAGGCACGCTTTAGAGCCCTCGCAAGTTTATCTTCTTGCGACCGTGAGCTTCCCTGCATCTACTTCTTCCACTTTCCTCTTCCCCTAACTTATGCGCATTTGAGCACGTACTTGGAGCTCGACCACTACACCTAGAGATGACACAATTTCACCATATCTCCCGAAACCGTAATATCTATATTTTAAATTAATATTTAATATTTAAATATAATGTCTAAATTCATAGGATATTATAATCGATATCATATTATCTATTATGCCTACGTTTTAAATACCATTTGAATATCTTGTTAGATAAAGGATGAATTCACATATGCAAAGAATGGTTTTTCTACAGCCACATTTCTCTCAATGCAAATTAAAGAAGAACACCTACGGTCACAGATGAAATTTTAGTAAATCTTATTAGCCTTTCGTAGCAAATATTGGAGGGGTAAGATACCAACCGGCCTTTGGGCTGAATACTTTACAGATAAAATAATAATAAAGGACTTTATTCAGGGCGAGACTGAGACTATGAAGTCTCTTTTTACATCCAACCCTTTGTCATATAAATTATAAAAAGAAATAGTTTGAAAAACATACACAGAAGAAGACTACTTTGTGGATTGAAAAAACCTAATCTAAGAGCTTCGGAAAAAAATTCCACTGCTGAAAAACACGCTTAAGAAGGGGAGTGTGAAAAACCTGAAATATTTACAGATAGAAAAAAAATTAGTGATGAAATCAGATTCGATGAGGTGTAAAAACAAGAAGACAGACCAATGATATCATACAAAAACAAAAGAACAAAGAATTATACATTTGAATGTAAGTAAAAATAAACTAATAAATAAACAATTAATAAAAAACGGTCTAAACAATTAAAAAGACAAAAGATATAGGTACTGTTAGATACTACTACTACATAGGTAGATAGATGATTATATAACAAATAGTGCCTCCTAAGTATTACTAGAGAGATACTAATACTAATATATAGACACTACTAGTTAGCTGAAAAGGAGAAAAGGAGTATTACCGTGTTACTGCATTCGAGTTCGAGTTCTAATCGAACTACTAGGTAGATAATTATCTACTTTCTTACTTGTTCGATTATAGTATCTAAAAGTACCTATATATCTAAAGGTAGAATTGATCACATGGAATTATATTATTTAGAATTAATTACTATCAACGAAAATCACATATTAGTTCTTATTTATGAAGTATTTTTCGTTCATTCAAAATTAACGGCTGATCACCAAATCTTTATTACCACTTAGTAGTTGCTTTAGAGGGGCTTAGAATGATATCGTCTTTAGGATTACCTCGCTGAGGCGGTAATTCACCATTCCCGATTGAAATCTCTCCAATTCGAATTGAATACGTGAAAACGTTCCAAGAAAAGGTACCCGCTAATCCAAGAGGCGAATCGGGCCTTTTTTCCTTTGTCCCTAAATTGGAAACTCGTTTTGGAGAGCGGTAAATCGAAGGAAGAGAGATGGAAACCGCAGATTCTCCTTCAGGGCGACCGGTCATCTTCCCCGCTTGTGCATTGTGCACTCATAATCGAACCCCTCTTCTCAGAGCTGCCGCATTAAGCGATCAGAGCGCAAACTAGCTGGCTAATATAAGGGATTGAGTGCAGGGCCCAATCAACGGGAAAGGGTGCTCTCCCGAAGTCGTTCAGAGACTTTTTATGGCCCGCGCGAGAACTGCAAACACTCCATTAAAGATTGATTAGGGCCGGATTCCCTCGATGGCTGATGATACGCGTTAATCGCTGCAAGAAGCATTTCTCTCCATGAGGAGTATTTCTTCGTGTATTCTAGATGGTTGTATTCTCGTTGATACCTCATTGCTATATTTTACACACTTTCTTCTGCTCGACACGCTATAAAAATCAAGCGTGTCGGGAAAATTTACACAACTGCACCTTTAAAACTGAATTAATTAGCATAAGTAATTTAATGAGGAACAAACTTTGAAGACTGTATGTAATATTGCGTTATTTCGTAAATATTAATATCAAATTCAATCAACAAAATTTACGTCTAGCTCTAAATTAACCCTTCCTTGACTGTGCCCTGAAAACTTCCAAAAACAGCTGTGCGGGGTACTCGGGTAACCCAACGCTTTTTTCGCGAATATTACGTTGTTTTTTGTTTTTCTTTTACTTAACCTTTAATTATCTTTAGAAAGACAATATTGATTATTTTGTTGAGATTATCTTTCATTTCTTATGCATTAGAGTTTTGACTATTATATGGGTACAACTAAATTTGAATAACCTTATTTAATTTTAATAATATTTACTGTTATAATTACTGTTAATGCAATAAATAATGAATCGATTGAAAAATCTGTAAGAAAGGGTGACTGAATTGCCACAATCGCACGACATGACGTTGTGTATGGCAAATGGCTGTGCGGGGTACTTTGGTACCCCATTCAAAAACTAAAGATATTTAGGAAATAAGTGTGTGAAAAAAATTTCTTTCAATTACATAATATAAAAGAAACATTGATGCACGAATACATGGAATAAGAAACATATGTGGTTAAAAATAAAACTTTTCTATTTAATTTAGCTATTTTGGGGTCCTCCAGTACCCCGCACCGTCAAGGAAGGGTTAATGGTGGAGTTTCATTAATTCCCATCGCCAACAGTTTATTTAAATTTATTTATGTATTAAAAGGGAACAATCCACTCGTATGATGAGAAACGATATTTAATCTATACTTCAAACAATATACTGTATTATTAACAATAGGAAATAGGAATCGAGTATTTTCTTCAACCAAATGTGCTACTATTCACGAGTGAAAATTCTATCAATTTCTTTAATATGCCTTTGAAATCCGTTATCAAAGAATGTAGTAGATGAAAATACTAACGGTGCATCGCATTTAGATCATTCGCATACAATGCTTTCCTATGTGGGGGCCTGGAGGAACTGCTCAGTCTTTCAGGTTCTCGCGTACCTTGCTTTTTATTTATATTTGCTATTTTGATTAAAACAATTCTACTTGGATATCACAATCTCATTTTGAGTTGGCGTAGTAAACAATTTTCTATTATTTACAGACATGGAGGTTACATTCATATTAAATCTTGACTTAAAAATGAATTGAGAGGATTTATTTCAATTTTCTTGCTCCTTACCAAATACGTGATTTTGTGATACATTACCATGCCATTATTGCAACAGGTATATCTACAGCAAATCCTCTTTTGCTCTTAGATAGCGGCGAAGGCGATCTTCAAGGTTGGAATTGATCATTAGAAGACTGGCTCAAACTAGCCTCAGGAGATCGAAGATGCCAACCAGTTTGCTTTTAATGTAACCATAAAGAATCAATAAAATCTGTATTAGTAGAAGGTGGTAGCAAGAACTATTGATAATGCCGGGACAATGATTGTAGGAAGGATATTTTCTTAGAAAAATTATGCTCCAAAAGAAAATGAGAGTGGTGTCTCGACAACTTAGAAGAGATTTACAATGAAATGCAAATATTTTTGTTTGAGGATCTACCTGTCGTAGTCAACATTTTGCTGTAAATAACAGCATCAAGAAACATTACCTGCGTGAATGACTTTAAGATGATCTGTTGATTGGATTAATGCTGCGGAGACTCTCGATTAAATTGTATATAATTGTAATGCATGATGAAATAAATAACTAGGCTCCCGGATAGTCATGTGGACAGCGCGTCTGCCTTTGGTGAAAGCGGTCCCGGGTTCGAATCCCGGTGGGAGCCAATGTGCGAAATGATCTAAGCTGTCGAAGCACTTTTAGTAATACTACTACTACGAAATAAATAACTTAAATATAAATGTAACAAAAAAATATATAAACATAAAAAACATAAATGAATATGAAAAATTAGTTTGAATGCAAAATGATCGCAAAGCATATGATAATCTATGATAATAATCATATGATAAATACATCTTTCGGCGTAAGCATGTCTTCATTAAAGGCGAGTAATTAAAATTTCCCAGGGTACTTATTTAAAGAGCCTCTACGTTTTAAACTAGGCCATATTTTTATCGGATTTATTTTCCAGAGTGGGACGGAATCCTCTCTTAAACCATTGAGTACCAGAACGGGAAAATCGTCGCAGTGTGGCGAAGAGCATCCAATTAAAAACCCGCGCGGTGCAGTAAAACATTAAGAAGGACCATCAAGAGGAGCAAGTGACAACTTCGCCGAGGAGAGCCATCTCTCAAAAGACTCCCTTAAGGAAATAAACTCGGCTGGGCGTGGAGATATTTATTCTTGATAACGAATTACAAACCAGCGAAAACTTTTCGTTTGACATGTTAATGATCCGTTTCGGGAAGCGCGATAAATATGAGCAAAGCTAAGTGACCAGAAATTTGCTCGGAATTACAGCGGAGGGTTTAAAATGTGGGAGGAAGGTAAATGGATTAGAAGGGGAAGTGAGAGTAAACAGTAGAGGAAGAAGGTGAAGGGAATCACATTTGGGCGGACGGCGAAGAATTAACGAGACGGCGGGAAGAGGGAATTAAGAGAGGACGTATGGAAATAAAGAGAAATAAGAATGGATTGCGGGAGGAAAGGGCGAAAAACAAGGGAAGCAATCAAAAGGGGGAGGCCGAGGTTTAATTTTTGAAGTAATATGAACTCGGTTTGCAATCGCTGAGAGACATCGCGCTGATAAAATTTACCAAATATATACGCGAGGAATTTCGGTTCTGATTGCTCTGCGGGGAGAAGTCGTGTGATGCCATAAAACATATTTCCTTTGCTGTGAACGCCATCATAGAAAAATGGAATCTGAGATCTTTCTGGGAGACGGATCGAATTTTTTCCACTATCCCTAACTGAGATACACTCCTGTGGAAGCAGTCCTCTCATCCCTGAAGTTTTAAGCTGTGCCAAACACTGAAATCTGCGTCCACTCTGATTATATAAAACATCATCAAATTAGGGGAAACTTTTCTATTATATTTGGTATTATCATTATAACTCATGGGAGTATTCTAATAATTCTGTAAAGAAAATCATGGCAGTGTTTCATGAATAAACAATGAAATTGCATTGATGGTCTTTAAAATGAAAGCTTTGCCATTGGTAAAAAGTAATATGAATGTAAAGTTATTAAACGTACATCTCATAGCTATTTTGACTTCAATTTAACGCACATTTGAGTTAAATATAAACGCAAGATATGAATAAAAGTTTTTGAAAAACAATATATAATTAATAACCGTCGTATAGAGGAAGAACATAATTTCCAGAGGAAATTTTCTATTCGTTTCCAGCAATACCAATATTAATAAAATCGATCTTCCATCACGATGACTCATCTAGATTTTATTTTGCCACTCATTACGAATGAAGGGGAGTTAGTATTTTTCTTAAAAAGATTAGGTTTTTATAAGACCTATTAAAATATTCAAACTAGTACATGTCTAAATGTATCTATTACCAGTTCTATGTAATATTCTCTCAAATACTAATATGCTTTGTTAGTAGAAATCGCTAAACAGCGCATAGTTCATAATTATTGGAATAATATCCACTGTTGGTCATTATGGACTAACTGAAATATAAAATACGAAATTTGCATTGTTTTGCTTTACTGATATCCTACTCTTGCCTTCACATGTCTCGGAATATCTTCAATTGTATTCGTTCATTTTAAACTCTTCTTGTTGGGGTAATAACAGTTGGCATTCAAGCGAATGTGTTCATTATTGATCCAATTACTTTAATGGCTCAGCAAACACAGTATAAGTAACAAATAAGAAAGTAATAAATTTAATTGCGTTGACCACATGGTGATATTCCCTGTTACAAGAACAGGCTGTGTGAATGCTGCACCACACCAATTTTCAAAGAAAGCAGGTTCCCCACCTTTACCATTCCTTAATCCACACTTGTATGAACGAGACAAACATTACTGGAAAAGCTAGATCTCGATACCTAGCCCGTTTCTTTGTAATTTTTCGTACAGTATATGTTTAATTATGCATAAACCTAGTTTCTTTACAACAAAATTCTAGTTATATTTTCTAAACTCGAATTGGATTTCATTTTCTTACGGGATAATCATTTTCGTCTGCGAATTTCATATTCGTTTAGAACGCAGAATAAAGTGGACGATGAGGCGGGCAACGCTCGCGTTGTGGGAAAGGACTTTTGTAAAGAAGGCGGGCGAGATGAAAGAGGGAGGGACATTAAAAATGCAGAGAATGAAGAGATGGGAATGAAGATATAGGTGTGGGAGGAACGAAATGAAATTGGACAGAGGGCCGAAAATGGGGGGGAAGGGGGTTATATTGTAAGTTTCGATCCTCGACCACATCCATTGCGGCCCCGGAGGCCTCTCTGCACCTCATTTGCTCCTATACGGACGGCCTGACCGCAGCCTCGCTTGCAATCGGCTCTCCGACCCCCGCTAACCCTCCTTAATCTAGCGGACAACGCCGAGGAAAAACACTTGCAGTTAGCGCTGTCCATTACTATTCTGCGAAGCAGACGGAAGATTGGCGGGGGCACACCTCTCGGGAAAAGGTCCTTCATTATTATCATCATTGCTCTGTTCTAGTTACAGATGCACAGCGGCTGGATGCAACTATTTTTTATTAATGAATATGTATCTCATACATTGATTTAACCCAATGAACTATCTCAATGAAAAGCTGTTATATATACGTAATAGCCAAACAAAATAAAAATTTCATATTAAATAGCATATATTTCATATTGTAAGC
The DNA here is from genome assembly GCA_947579665.1 of Sympetrum striolatum. NCBI lineage: Eukaryota > Metazoa > Arthropoda > Insecta > Odonata > Libellulidae > Sympetrum > Sympetrum striolatum. Next base: position 60,805,430 of record OX388351.1, read on the forward strand.
AAAGTATTTGGTTAATGAAAGTTCCCCCGCAAAATAATGTGAATAAATGCATTTATTAATTAATTTATAACTAGTGATTTAACATAGCCGTATCATTAAAAATTTCCAGGCAATAACATCTTCCAAACAAATATATAAAGAGCATTAATGATGAATGGGGCATTAGAAAATGTATTCCATAAAAATATATTAAATTTAAATTATAATGAGAATTTTGGCTAGGATCCCCTTGATGATAGGCCTTCATTCAAGTTAAATATCAGAAGTAGTAGTGTTAAAAGTGCTTCGACAGCTTAGGTCATTTCGCTTCTACCGGGAATTGAACCCGAGACCAAAGCCGAATCTGCTCACATGGCTGTCCAGGAGCTCTTAATTATAAGAATTATGGATGTTACAGGAATTTAATTATATATGAAGCAGTCTGCAACTTGAAAGAAATTTAAAGCTAGATAATTCGGATTTATATACCGCTAGGCAGTACTTATTTAAAGCTTCAGCCCAATAATGCTCGGTTTGGATTTTTTTTCTGAAGTTTTGCACCTGAAGTAAAAACATCACTTTCCTTCTCTCCTTCGCATTTACCACTTGGATCTCTTCATTCACTTCCATCAGTACTCCAGGTTTCATCTTGTTACAACTAATTTTAAATTACATTACTAGGTTTGATACTGAGAAAAATATTACGTATATTTTAAAAATGCGCAGCAATATTTCAGAGTCTACCACTTTTGTTGTAGAATTTAACTCAATATGCTCCTGGACTTTGTTAATTTAATGCAGGCTAATTGTAAAACGTATTATGGTTTTCTCTTAAAATTAAAGAAAACTCAATGTTCTTTTTGTGGCAATTGTTGTTCTCATAATGGTTGACAATCTTATTTATTATTAAGAAATATTTATGCCTAGTTTCCCCGGAATCAGCACTTTTTGGGTGCAGATTTTTCGCAGTGCTTAAGAATCAATAACAAAGTAACGGAGTAACTGTGGCAGTGCAATATTATCAAAATCAAAGGGAGTACGGTTAGTTTCAGCTAAACAAGAAGCAAATAAAACAATTATTAGAGGAAATGTAATAAATATACATCAAGCTAAATCTTGATATAAACAGAACATTCCCAATCTATAACCATTAGACAAAAAAATAAAAGAAATTAAAATTAGGGATAAACTACTTTGTAAGAAATAGTTTGTGCAACAGCATGGAGCCCACCTAATAAAGCATAGATGGAATTTGATGCTCATCCAGCGATTATAACTGTATAAACACCAACACTTTACAACAAAGAAAAAATGATAGTCCCAATTCAAAAATATATAGTCCCGAGTTTCATGTTTACTTGCTCAGCTAAGTTAATGTTATAAGACTTCAGAATATTAACTACACTGTCTTCAACCTTTGTAAAAGTTTGAAACTTATTAGAGAATCCTAGAGTTTTTGTCATAGGAAATAATTGATTGTTTTCCAACTGTGATAAATATTTTTCTAATATCTAAAATTTTTGATGTAGCCCGTACTTCAGGTTTAAACAAAGTTCGTTGTCGCACTTAGTTCTCCCAGGAGTCCAAAATTCACCGATATAGAGCGAAGCTTGGCGGAAGAGGCGTTTGCAAATACTCAACAACGATAGCGAATTTCAGAGAGCGAAAAGAAAGCGGCAAAATGCAAGTCGCTTATTGAAATTAGCAACGATGGGGCTCGACAGCATGGAATGGAGTAGAACTAATTTTTAGCACTTTAAAGAGTCAAGCCGGAATAAACTGTCGATTTTATGCGAGCCTGTCTACAGAGGGCTGCCGCAAAAGCAAAAAGCGGTGTTCAAATCCCTTTGGCACGTACGCATCGCTCTAGACTTTTCATCTTTTATATCTTAGCCTCTCTCGCAATACACACGCATGCACGCGCTCACAGCGAAATTTCGCCGCCGCTGTCGAGAGTTTTTTGCCCGTGTCTCGCTTTGGCGAAATTCGGAACTATGATGGTAAAAAATATATCTCGTTGGGCTTTTTACTTTGTGATTTTCTCCTTTCATTCCGCCATTGTGCGTCTGGGGAACAATCATACACTATGTCTGCCATTCACCCCACCCTGCCCGCGCAGGGGTCCCGGCTTTGATTCTCGGATATCGAGCTGGAGATTGCATCCGTCCCTGGCGACACTGTAAAAAGTCCCGCGCTGTTTTGTGGGAGACGAAAAAAATTTGGAATAAACCGTGAAATTGCCAGCGTAGCCATTTTAGCTCGCGCTTGTGATCCATACGTGTAAGATGCTATTCGTTATTCATATTTTGTTTATAGGAGCTGCTTAAAAATTGCAAAAGCCATTTCGTTCGTAAGCATGATCACAAGCTCCTAAATAAGCCGTAATTCAAGGCGAAAATTACAGATAACAGCATAAATTTCTGCATTAAAGGATTGTTTTCAGATTAAATGCATGGATAAAAGCTGATAACGAGGAAGTTCGCCTTGATAGATCTAATTTTAAACGTACATCTAAAAGCGAACACATTGAAAAGATATATTGAAAACGTTATCATTATACGCAGCGAGCTTTTCAGAATCTATGCCTCTTCTGCTCATGACTTAGAAATTATGAAAATTATGAGAAAATCTGAAATTTAAAATCTTCCTGCAAGATAACCGCGAAACGTATTTTTGCTGTTTTCAGTTCAAATTAATGATAAATAATTGTTCTTTCTGTAGTAATTGCTATTATTTTTAAGAAAGACGACCTGAAAATACATGTCTACAGCCAAATTGGAAGTGCCAGGTGATAATATATTGTTAAAATACGCCTGTACATGATAGGGGAGTTTAAATAATTATATTTAAATTCAAACAGATTAATATTATTTAGGTAAAGATTAAATTTTGAGCATGTAAAGGTGACGCTTCGTGGAACCGTTTTAACAAAATTTTCATTCACACAACTTGCGCTATGTAGTATAGTAACTGTAAAAGAAAATAACCCGAACACAGACTTCAGTAATTTTGGAAATTAACTAATGAATTCATGATTCTAGATTATTAAAGATAGGTTTAGAAATTACATAATTCTTCGACTCCAATGAATATTTTTGGGAATATTACTGCGAGGAAATATCCCTTACTAGAGAGATTCAAAATACTGATTAAGAATTAAAGTGCTATTATATATAAGTTTAATTAATATTATTATCAGCAAATATGTTGCAATTTTAAATCTGTTGCAGGTGGTGACTGTAAATAGATAATCGAGGAAAAACCCTAAGATACACAATCCAAAAAAATGCAATTACAATCAAAGTCATCCTTCGATATATCCTGGATTACTATTAGTAATACTACAATGCTCTTAATTTTTCATCCTAATATTCTATATGGTTTATATTTATTATCAACTGAATTTCAACTGCTAATACTTTAAATTCATTTAAGTAATTTTTCACTGAAGAGTTTATTGGTTATAGAAGAGATAATTTAGGGTAAAAAGTTAAGTAGCAAGATTTTTCGCTTTTTTATTCACATTAATTGCATATAGAAATGTAGCTTTTGAATTATTTGCATTGTATCCTCTGGTATGAGGATCACTTTTGGAATATATTATCCTTATTTTAGTGATATCCTCACTGTATTTACCGCGTAAGGAAACCCGATTTGCTACAAAGAGTCGCTGGTTCCACCACCATTCAAACAGATTGCAGTATCGCATTCTGATGACGAGACAGGGGATAGGTCTCTGCCACAGAATTGGGAACTAACTATAGCGCTTGTATGTACCTGTAGTGCATACTTTGGACTTGGTGTCCAATCTGCACTTGGAATTCATAGAGGTCGGTGTACTCCAAAGAGCCCTCTTTACATTCCCTCTCGCAAACCTCTTTTATCGTCGGTCTGTTTGAAGTTTACCTTTTACATTGCAAGAGTCGTGAATATTTGTATTTTATCTGCAGTGTTGGCTAGAAAATTTATTTTCCTTTACTTCAAAAAATACACTGAACAAAGTTTTGGTGAATTCTTTCGCTTTGTGTAACATCATTTTAACAACTTTTGCCATTTGCACGTCCTCCTGTTAACAAAATGGCACTATCGTAATGGACAAAATTAAGAATAAAAATGTATTAATTAATTCATATATATTTATAGATTTGTTAAAACATCTGGTCACAATCTTGGTTGCTATGTTATTTTCCACATAACAAAATTGACTTATTTGTAATACAAGTATTTTTTATGGGTTTATTTGCAGGCAGTTGATGATTTTAAAGCCTGTGAAATCCACAATAAAAGACTAGAAGAGGAATGTAACCAAAGAGTCAGATTTAGGCACATCTAAATTGAAAGGCGAATTAGAAAAAAAACCCTCCTAGTTGAACTACCTGCATGACGCAGGGGGAATTTGGAATCAAGTCATCCAAGACATAACATAGTTATAGGAATATTCAATTATTACTCTCTGAACAAAGAGAAAATACACCTAGCATCCAGAAGGCATGCACTAAAATGTGACGTTTGCGTTTTCAAAACAAGCAAATATTTTTATTTAACTATGCCTGAATATAAGAACCAAAACAAGTTACTTTAACTAAATACATTCATATTTTAATTATTTTTATTCTAATTTTTCTTTCAGCATGCCTCTTCCACCTTTTATCGCATGCGACAAGTATCTTTAATAAGATGTTTAATCCTTTGCACCACATTATAAGCAAATGAAACTTAAGAGCTGAAAATCTAGGCGCTACCGAATTTCCTTTAGTACTGAAAATATGCTGCAAACTATTCGCTATTTCAACGAAGTTTGGCTGTAAATATTGATTATAGTTTTATTGAATAATGGATATAAATACATTAATCGTAGTACTCTTCCTTTATAGAACAGTTCTGCAAAAAAGTCGCAAATGCCGAAATTACGGATTTTGGATCATATATTGGCATTTTTTCTCTCAGTTATATATTTTAGAATTAATAATATCGCTAATATTCCTACTATAATAATAAAAATCATTTGATTATTTCATAGCTTTATAAATGGCGATAAAAAGGTTCTTTTTAATGGATTAAAATTATCATTTATTTACTTTATAAATGGGATGTTCAAAATAAAATATTTTATAATTAGTGTCTTTCATTGCTAAAATTGAATGAAATGATTTTAATTGTAAAGTCAACTGACTGGCGAGTAACTTTGTGGTAATCCATGACCTCAAGCAAAGAAAACAGGAGAGACTTTCTGGATGAAATTCACCCTGATTTTATTAAAAAAACTTTGCAAAATACCACAGGGACAAAAAAGCACGACTAGTTTCGACGCGTGAGCGTCATCTTCAAGTGAAGAAAGAGGCCTGAAACCCACATATTTAAAAGAGAAAAGGGAGAATGGTCAAGAGGGTTTATGGTCATGGGGGAGGGGGAGGAGTTTAGGATTCTCGGAAAACATTAGAGGAGGGAGAACAAGAAAGCGTTGCCGGGAGCAATGGTGAAGAGGGAGGAAAAATATATTCGTTTGTGAGAGATATCAAGGGGTTTTTGTGATTTTGGACAACCTCCATTTTTTCAAGAATATTAAGTCGTCTACCCTTCTCCGCTATATGTAAGATTTTAGGTGTAAAATCTGAGGAATGACTGCATGTTAAAAGATGCTTCGCGAAATGAGATTGGTGTGATCCAGTTTGAAAACATTTAAGATGTTCTTTTGCCCTTAATTTAAAATTTCTTCCAGTCTGGCAAATATATATTGAACTACAGTCATGACAGGACAGTTGATAGACTACTGACTTAAAAAACGGGTCTATTGAGTCTTTACCGTTACAAAGAAAATTCTTAATACAAAAATTACTATAATAAGCTGGGCGGATACGATTTTTAGGAAAGAGTTTCGATATTTTATAACTTATCGGCCCACAGAAACTTAACTTACGGCAACCAGGAGAAGATGAAGGAGTTTGAGTGGAATATATTCTATTTAGAGCCAAGTTTTAAAGTTTATTATCTAGCAAACGATTGATTGAGAATGGGGAAAACCCGTTTACCTGTGCTAAGTAAAAAATAATACTTAATTCTTAATTCTTAATCAAACTTGGAGGGTGAAAGAGGGGTATTGAGGAGTCTGTAGAGGAGGGAGTGGAATGCAGCAAATTTATGGGAATGATGGTGATTGGAGGATAAAGGAGTAAGGCGTGAGGTGTAGGTGGGTTTGCGATAAATGGAAAAATCTAAGGTATTATGGGATAGGGTAATTGATAGATCAAGAAAATTAAGGGTATGAGAGGTATCCAACTCATGAGTAAATTTAAGGGAAGGAAGAAGAGAGTTTAGCAGGTTAACAAAGTGGCTCAATTTCTCAGATTTTAATTGTTTCTAAAAATATAAAATTATAAATGAGAGATAAGAAAAATATATATCACGAAAAAGTTCATGTTAAGTTGTCGAATTAGTGAATAATATTTAGATGAATCGAACAAATGAGGGTGATATTTACTAAATTTCAATTAAAATATTTTATTGCACAGAAACCAGGTATATAGTTTGAAATACACTTGTTTATGAATAAGGTTACATCAAAAAGTGCCTGTGATTCGCGGATATCCAAATATGGGAGGAATTTGAGTAAGAGAAAACCATTCCACGAGTACTCAGATTCGTGAATAGAACTTAGGTGACTCTACTCCTTGTGATGCCAATTTCAAAACATCATTCCTAAGGCATGAAGAGTAAAGTTTTTTCCGGCATTTCAATAATCACATTTTTCACTAAACAAACTTGTCGTCTGGCGGTACGTAGAAGAATAATAATTGGACGGACGAGAGAATGTCGCAATTCGTTTAAATATCTCCGCCGAAACGCTAATTCCGCCCAATTTCCGCAACGTTCGAAATTTCGCATTAGGATAACAAAATCTCTTTTGTTTTCCTCGCTTTTAATCTCATTCCCCAGCCTCCGCATGCAAATTCGGGTGAAAGTGAAAAATTGCCCATCTTCGTCGCGGGTAATTTATGTGGAGAAATAATTTTTAATCTGAATGCCAATTCCGCGCCATCTATATACATTACACCTCGTCTACAACCGACAAATTCCCCGTCGAATTACGTTACAAACGCGTTTACGACTGCGGATAAATCCGGGGGCTCGCAGAAATGAAATTTCGCGGAAGAAAAAGGCGGAGTTGCGGGGGCGAACGGGGGAATCTGGAGGAAAGGGGATTCGGAGGAGAAATCGCAACATTTGCAGGATATTAATTTCCCGTCGCGTGGGAAGAAAGGGCTCGCAGTCGGATGTCGCGCGGGAAGATGTTTTCATTAAGTGAAGAGAGACAGAGGTTTAAGGGGAAAGAATTAATTGAAGAGGTCGGAAGAGATGAATGTGGAAAACGAAGAGCGGAGATGAAGAGGAGACAAAAATGGAAGGCGAGGAGAGGGGATATTAGATTAGTTCTCCTTTATTTGTGGGGGCGGAAGGGTAAAGGGGAGGGGTTATTGGGGTAAGATGAGGGGTAACAGGGTTGCCAGCCCAAAATCCTCGGCGGCCCTGCCATGTTTGCGATTCACTCCGGAGATTTAACATACGCGCACTTTTTGGGGCTCGAAGTGGGATTTTTACCCCTTTTCTCATCATCTGCCTTTTTGACATGGAAGTGATTACGTGTTACACCCATCTCTCGTTTGTTCCCCCATTTCCTACCCCTCTCATATATTTCTCTAGTAAGTTTAATGGGAGAATGACTTTCTAACATAAGAGACTCAACCCACCGAATCCAAAAGAGAGTAAAGTCTTATATCAAAATCTAAATTATAATTCTTAAGAATATCTCATTATTTAATTATGTAAAAATCTCCCAAGCATTAAGACCTGAATGAATAGGGCATGTTTGAAGTTATCTATAGAGATTTTCAGTGATTCTTTCATCATAAAATTACGTTGGCAACATTAGAACATTCATACTTCCACATTGTTTTTTTTGCTGTTTACCTTGCCACTTCGTTTTTTATACTGTTTACTTTTGCCCCTGTAGATCTACGTTTTGAGAACGAAATATGAATTAGACTCACTCAAATTTTTCGATGGTTTGTTGGTTTTTCTTAATGCTTTACACTTTGCCAGTAGTCTTCCACTATATTCTCCCTTTTCTTTATTTCTATGACTTTCCATCTTTTAGGTTTTTTACCTTCTTTTTATATTATAGGCGTTCATTTCTCTATTTCTGGCCAAAATAAGTTTCCCAAAAGTTTTTCCCTCTATGAATTCCAAATTATTTTCCATTCCATTATCTTTTTTTTGGCTATGTTAACAATATATAATCTTTCTCGTTTCTCGCTTGCTGGCTACGATACTTGTGATTCAGCTTTTGGATTCAGACTATTCAGGAAACTCAGAAAATCAAGCAATTCCTACCATATCAATTATAAATGGAATATATAATTATATGTTTTTACTTTCTCCATATACGAAGTATAGAGAAAGTATTGTTTTCATGAAAAAATTCGACTTCGAGATTTCAACGGAAATACACGTTTTGGGGTCCCTAGAACACGTTTTGACCATTTTCGGAATGATGTCTGTGTGTATGTGTGTGTGTGTGTGTGTGTGTGTGTGTGTGTGTGTGTGTGAGTGTGTGTGTGTGTATGTGTGTGTGTGATAGTGGGCGCTATAACTCGAAAACTAAAAGTCGTATCAATACCAAACTTCATATATAGTACTGTTGTGTGTGCTGTCAGAGTTGATTAGTTTTTGGAGTAAATCCGTTAACCGGAAGTCGAGCTTTATTCATTAAAGCTCATTTCCGGTTTTCAAAATATCTCCATAAATATGATATATACGTCTATTGTATTACTTATAAAAGTTTTAGATAGTATAATTTACTATAACTTTTGTATTTAACATATTTTTGTATCACCGGTTCATTAGGAGTTATTCGTGAAATACTGATAACCCGGAAGAAGATGATTATGTACTTTGTGGGCGCTCTAACATGCAAACTATTTGTCGGATCAACACCAAATTTCATACATAGTACTTTTATAACAATCGTTAGAGTTGATTAGTTTTTGGAGTAAATCGGCTGACCGGAAGTCGAGCTTCATTCTTCAAAGCTCATTTCCGGTTTTCAAAATATCTCCATTAATATGATATTTAGGTATATACTATTATTTATAAATGTTGTAGAAAATTTAATTTACTATAACTTTTGTATGAAACATATTTTTGCATCACTGATTGTTTAGGAGTTATCCATGAAATACTGATAAACCGGAAGTTGCTGATTATGTACGTTGTGTAAAGCTCATTTCTGGTTTTCAAAATATATCCATAAATATGATATATTGGTATATTGTATTCCTTATAAAAGTTTTAGATAATATAATTTACTATACCTTTTGTATTTAATAAATTTTTGTATCACCGGTTGATTAAGAGTTATTCGTGCAATACCGATAACCCGGGAAGTAGCTGTTATGTCTTTTGTGGGCGCTCTAACATGAAAACCATTCGTTGTATCAACTTTAAATTCCACATATAGTGTTTTTGTTGGTGTCGTTAGAGTTGATTAGTTTTTGGAGTAAATCGGTTGACCGGAAGTCGAGCTTCATTCTACAAAGCTCATTTCCGGTTTTCAAAATATCTCCATAAATATGATATTTAGGTATATACTATTAATTGTAAATGTTTTAGAAAATTTATCTTACTATAACTTTTGTATGAAACATACTTTTATATCACCGATTGTTTAGGAGTTATTCATGAAATACCGATAAACCGGAATTTGCTTAGTATGTACTTTGTGGGCGCTCTCACATGAAAACTATTTGTCGTTTCAACACCAAATTTCATGTATATTACTTTGGTTGTTGTGATTAGAGTTTTTTTATTTTTTAGAGTATATCATTGAACCGGAAGTCGAGCTTCATACTTCAAAGCTCATTTCCGGTTTTCAAAATATCTTCATAAATATGATATTTAGGTATATACTATTACTTATAAAACTTTTATAAAATATTATATACTATGACTTTTGCATGAAATATATTTTTGTATCACTGATTGTGTAGGAGTGATTCGTGAAATACTGATAAACCGGAAGTTGCTAATTATGTACGTTGTGGTCGCTCTGGGCGCTGGGGCGAAAGGCCACTTCATCGTTTTTCATCGAAAAGGTCCCGAAAAGCATCATTTATAATGATTGGGACGTAAAAGATAATAATATATAAATTAATCACTCATCTTCAAAGTTTAAATGGAATAAGGAGTTCAAAATTACTGTCGTAGATAAATATTTACATCTTATATATGGAGAAAGTCATGTGCTGGCCACATCAGATTTTTGAATTTGGTTTTGGGTTGTTGCGTAAGAATTGGATAATGAGTTGTAGTTCTAAATGGTATAAGCTCGAAATCAATGGGAGTCTCAGTGGCTGGGAAATGCATTTTAGAAGTTACTACTCCCAGTCTCCATCTCTGTGAGGTAAAAACATCATTACGTAAGTTATTTTAAAAACAGCTTTGCAATTTCCCAAGAGAAATCATGTTTTTAAAATGATTTATTGCTATGAGCTTGCAATCAAGATATTTTTTGAAAGATTTCGTTACTCAGGAATTCAGAGCGATTGCTCGAAAACTCGATGCTCGAAACGAGCTCTAAGTTTAAATAAAAATTAAAATAAAACTGTTAAGAGAATATCATGAGTGAAAATTTTCCTAGGGATTCATGGGAATTCCATTGCATTGCTGAAGAGTTTAATTGTGCACAATGGGAAACTTGCATCTTATCTACGACAAAGTTTAATAATATCCATCGATAATAAGAGATAATAAATAAAATAATCAAAGGTTAGACCCATGCTCTCCAAAGCGCTGATCCTACAAATACAAAAAATGCAAAATAATTCAATTAAACCCTCAACCGTGGCTCACTGCTGTTCGTAGCATTGCTCGCGCATGTGCAACAGTGCAGTCGTATAATGCCGGGCATTTAGAATTTGAATGAAAAACCGATAATTCTTTCATTACGTACAGCCCGTGTCCGCACAACTTTTTGAATTAAAAAAACGCGCGCCCCCTATGTTGCCCGAATTAACGCCGCGCCGTCGCCGCAGCGGGATGAAATTGTTGTTCTATTCGCGGAAAATAAAGAATGACGCCAATTTCGGAAATATTCGCGTCGGCGGGCGTCGGTTCGACACGGGGAACCGTGGTGTTGGCAGCGCCGTCGCCGGGCGAGGTGGAAATTAAAGCGGAGAAAATTACAGTTCGGCTGAGAGGGACACAGGACGGAAAGGAAAAAAAGCGCGAGTTAAAGTTGTTGGGGAATTCAATTATTTATGAAGCTAAAATTTTGCGCCATAAATGAAATTAGAAAAGCAGTTAGTTTGATCGTGCGGGAAGCGGTTGCGAAAAGGAAGGAGAGGGGCCGAGCATATTAATTAATTCCGGCGCGCAAATGAAAAATCATACATTTCTGAGGGTGTTATATTTTTTTAGCCGACGGTAATATTATTCCGAGTGTCGTATTGTGCGCCATTTCTTTCGGGATCAATGAGAGGGAGAATTAATCGCTGTCAATAATCACAAAGGAGTTTCGTTTTGAATTTCCGCGCATTATAGTAATAACGCGCGAATTGTTATACTCACAATGATGCCCTTTCCGTGGTAATTAAAAGCGATTGCGTTGCGACTTTGCCGAATCGATTGTGTTTACTGTTAACGGTTAGCCTTTCTCTCTTTCGAAAGTTAAATATTTAAATTCTATAATAATAAATTACTTAAAAGCGCTATTTTCTGGAAATAGCAAAAATTTATGAACGCTCTAAAAAATATCATATAAGAGGAAAGACGATGTTATTGTTTACATAATGCTATTTTATTTTTTTAACTTTAATTTTTTGAATTATTAATTCATTTATGTGCCAGTTTCATATTAAATATAACTGGGTGTCATTAATTAAGGAAAATTACGTTTTTTAATTAAGCTGACGAAGTTTAACTTTTACTCTGCAGTTTCGGTCGTAATTTTAGTGTAAGTAAAGTCAGAGACAGAGATTCCACGACCATTCAATAAAAAACAAACCCTTACCACAGGTTTCATTGGCTCACAGAATTGCAAATGTGATACTAAAATGCAAGGAAATTGTATAAAGACACGTACGTACATGTCCATTTTTCGCACCAATCTGTGAGAACCAGGATAATTATGCTAATTATGGATATATTTCGATCAAACAGCTTCTTTTAGCTGAAGAACGGAAGAGATAACTATTTGAGAGGTTCGGCTTATTCGTACATGGTAGCAGTTCAGAAAATAGGAGCAATCACGACGTATTTCTTCACGTAGAGATTTTAATACATTCTGGAGATCCTTCACAACACACCTTAAAATCAACATAGAAAATCATAGCCGAAGCCTTTACTGTTGGACAATTTGGTTATGCTCGATCGTTCAACAGAAGGATTCTCATTTTAATTATACAATATATTTATACTTTATATGATTAATATGTTAGACATAATTGAAATTATAGCGATTTTTAAAATTTTTATGAACCACAGTGTTTTCAGTCAGTTTGATAGTTGAAAACTGGCGAATGAAGAAAAGATGAATTAATTTTCTCCAATAATTCCTTACATGACGCAAGACAAAGAGTTTCAACGATTTTTCGTCATCATATTGTAACTTTACAATACTCGCAAAGTTTGCGACGCAAACATATATGATGACAGGAAGACTATAAGTGAAAAGGAAGTTAGGAAATTATGGTGGAGTTGGACCTGGGATTCTGAAAGAACTCGAATATTACTGTCAATTGTAAACTGATAACTCCCAATATGAGGAATGAAACATATTTTCAATCGCCAGATCGAGGAATCAGGTACTTCAATTGAAAAGGAGACTGTGAATTCTTTCCACGATCAATATAAATCTGCGACATTCATTACGAGAAAAATGGCATTTCAAAAGTTAATTAGAGATGAGTTCATTGGAAAATTGCCTTCAACCGCCCCTTCGCTTGACAAGTTCCTGGCAATTGTCTAAATCCGCTTCTGCTGAAAGGTCTTTTGAAAATTTATTATTTCTATTAACCATCTGTGATGTGGAAATAAAAATTGTCAAACCGTAAGGGAAAGTTAGTCCAAAAAGCGACTTATATTTCTTATTTGAATTACAGTATGGCATAAGCAATTAAGTGAGGGTAGGATACGAAAAAAATAAGGGATGACAAAGGCAGAAGATATTGGATGACAAATCGGGGTGGAATAAGCTACCAAGCAATTAAAGAAATGGTATTGAATATGGATATTTAAGGCGAATGGACCTAACGAAGGGTAGAACTCAACTGTATGATGAATAAAGTATTGTGGTATATCTATGTCTATATAAGATCCCTGCATGCTTGTATTCGAATTGACGGTATTTTCCTAAGCGATTGCTTTCGCGTATTGTTCGTGGAAAAATTCATTCTTGAAACAATTCGTTTTAGCATCTATTTCCATGATCATCCTCGCAGTATCAGAATGGCTTAAATAACAGGGGGGTCTCATTATATCAATATCATTTTCTGAGAACTATTCTGAATTCATTTCTCTCAACTTGTTTAGAAAATTTGTACTTTGATTAGTTTTCTATCTTTTAATGATTAGCATCCCGCGTCCTGCATCATCTGAGTAACACTTACCGTAAGTTACTTACGTACCGTACGATTTTACCTTAGCAAGACTTAAGGCTGTGATAAATTACAAAATATAAAGTTCTTAATAATTAACTCAATTAGAATTTTTCTCAATTTTAGATGCACAATAAATGCTGCCTTATTAATTACTATGCTATTTTCACTGTATTCAATTTTAATAAGATTTAATTAAAAGTGCCGATAGGTAGAACAATCACCTGATTGCAGAACGATTCCGCCCTAGTCCTAACCAAAAGCCTTTTTCTAGCTCATCTTCATGCTCTAAGACATCAAACCGAATTCTCAGAAAACCCTCTCTATCTTCCATTATCGCATTTGATCAGCTTCACCTCCACGTTACCCGGAATCCGGGCCAAAAGTTATGTGAGAGCAATTGACGAGAGTGTGGGTGGAATCGGATCGGAGGTGAGCTGCGGGGAAGTGATAATCCTGAGGATTGTGTCCGATGAAGAACGGTGTGAAAAATTGGGGGAAAGGCTTTTCTCGAGGGAGGAAGAAAGTGTCGACGGGTGTTTATCATTCTTCGCGGGGTTTAATTTGGGGAAAGTGGGCATTCACGGTGAAGGATTTATCCCCAAGACTCTCATTCTGGGAAGACATGTCGCGGGGTTTTAACTCGACCGTCTGCGCTGACAAATTTCTCGGGGAGCGCATACGAGGACGTGCGAGAGTTATCTCGGTCCCTCGGCAATATTTCCGAAATTTTGGCCCAGTTCCTCTATTTTTCTCGCGATAAACGCACAAAACATACTTTTGGTGGATTGTGTGACTAATAATGACGCCCCCAATCCTTTTTTTCTCAAACGGGATTTCTTAACTCTATTTTACGGGCTCTAAGTTGAAATGATTTTGAACATTTCTCAGTTAACCTTTCGGAGTAGATATTTACTTTTATCTATGATATATTCGAGGCGATGGCAAACATTTTTATTGTTAAAATTTTAAGATTTCTGTAAAATTACTATCGTTAATCGCTCCAACATTATTTTTATTTTCATTAACTATTTTATTAATTTAAAATTCACAAATTATTTAAAATTTTTATACAATTTTTTTTATAAATGTATCTATTCCTTTTCTTTTGTTTGGTAAACTATTGTGAGATTAAATCATCCAAAATATCCTTTGTAATTCTACAAAATATTTTTATGTTACTATGTTAACATAAATTTACACCCTTTTAGTATATCGCTAAATTTTTTTATAAGTCTCCGCTCTCTTATAATAATTAAAAACAAAGCATATAGTTAAAGTATTCTAGGAACTAACTAAGGTTGGTCAAAATTATAAGATAAATTTAATTACAACTAAGTGACAGAATCTGACTGCTGAGGTTAAAATTCGTAAAAAATTAAATTAAAGTAAATTTAAGACTACGAAACATTTTCGCAATACTAAATTGGATGTGCTACCAGAAAACAACTATTTTCATACAACTAAAAACCTAGAAGGAAATTAATTAATTTCCATCCCTCAGAATATATTGGTTAGTTTTTCAATTCTAAACTTATGGTTTTTATACGTCCAATGATTATATTCAGTGAATTGTAACAATTTCCTTGCCCCCAAACTATGATCCTGTTCCCAATATTCCCAAAACCATCAAGTAACGATGCATATCTGACGAAAGTCGCTTTCGCTGCAAATAAATTTGGAGGCCCCATAACATGACCCTGGGGTATACGTAAAGTTACTTCGATTTCGTTTTTCTTTCAATTCCTCTGCATGGTTCTGTCTCACGAGTTGAGCAATGGAATTCCTACTCTGCAACAATACATCAGCCATATTTCGTCCATAGCTGGCGTAAATGATAGCCAACCTGGGGTGCAGTATTCGAGTGTCCGACAATGACTGTCACAACAAGGGAACTCGGAGCACCTTTACTTTTGGTGGACGGGTCTCCGTTGGCGCAGAATCCTTTGCAGAAGTCCTCCTACGGCGCTTCCATTCTCAACCCTCCCCCATTTCCATCCTAAACCGCACCATTTAGCCGATCCCTTTTCAAACGGAACCGGATAAATACGCGCCGTCCTTTCTTGCTTCTCAGAAAGGACGCACTTTTGTTGTATTGAAAGCCCTCTCCGCAGCTGCTGCGGGAAGAAGTCTGCGAAAGCCTTGAATAATTATTTTGGAGGGAAATTTTCGCCTCTCAACTTTGCCATTTCTGCAAAAATACGGCTTCTTTCAGGGATGAAATCGCACGCGGAGGAGATAGTATCTAATGCAGTAACGATAGCGTGAAATGGAACTGCATATGCCGATTCTTATCGCGGGTTATCCTTGTAACAGATGCGCTATTATACTTGACAACCGAGGTGGTTTACCGAATGGACAGACGGTTGCCCACTGCGGTGAAGTCGAAATCTTCCTTGGGGGTTGAAGAAGGCCTATTATTGGGCTAGACGCAAGACGCCAGATACCGAAAGAAGGTAGCATTCACGCGTGATTGAAGTTGACTGGTGAAGAGGAAGTGCTGTAGCGAAAAACGCTCTTAAGGGTTTCATTGGGGATCGGTGTTTTTGAAGCTGGTGATCCACGTTGTGGTATCCGTGTTCGAAACGTCAGATTCTCTCTCTGGTGTAACTTAACGTAGTGTAACCAATACATGCATGTGGAACTCATGCTGTTTCCTTTCTAAGTAGCAGATTAGTTCATTCCTCGTGTATGTAATCTCCAAAAATATTTTAAATGGAATTTTGGCAAAAACCGCAATCACTCTCTGGAATTTTATAATACACAATCAATTTAACATGTACAGATAAAGAAACGGCTACCCTATAGAACCATATCCAAAAATGAAGATTAATCGATATTAAAATTGATGCTGCAGTATTGAATTTACTCTTCCTTATAGGATGGAGCAGAGAGATGGATATAGTCATAGAGAAATCCTTGTTTGTACGGGATCTTGTTGAAGCATAATTATGTTCAGATGTTGGTAGGTTTGCACAGGACAAAGGAAAAAAATACACTAGAAATGCAAAGTAGTCCGTGCGTTTGAAAATTTTAGTCTTCTTCTGCTCCTTATAGGTAGAATGATATTTAGACAAACTAAATGTATAATAATAATAATAATAAATCGTCTTTATTTGGGCGAGATTGAGACTTAACAGTCTCTTCTTCCATCTAACCCATCGTCATTAAGTATTGATGAAATCGGAAAGAAATAGACTGAAAATAACCAAGTTACTTAACTCTGATGATTATAATTATAATGCTTATGAAGTCTCATCGTCACTTACTCGTTGCTAAGTTGCTGTTTTAGATTTTGAGCAGAATGGTTTTAAAATTGAATTAACGGATTGTGTTGAGACATTCGAGAAAAATAATAATGCATATTTATCTACCATTCATCGGGTTAAAAAGAGTTCAGGAGGAATGTAAGAGGAACATTATTCTCATAATTTTCATTTAGAAAAGGACATTGCTGATTATGTAGCCAAATACTTCAGTTGCACTCGTTCGATATTTTATAAAAGTAACTCGGGTATGTTGGAAGATAAGTAGCTTATTTATTTTACCTTTGAGTCATATCGCCTTATATTATCCTGATTTAGAGATTTGTTTTCGTTGATAATATGAATCCAATTTTAGTAAAGCCCCTTCCCATCCATTCCCTTAGATGCTATTATAATTGCCAATCTCCACCGCTTCAAACTTCCGCGATACATCCATCCGCTCCCTTTGAGGAAACAAACCTCCCTTTTATAAAATCCTCCGGGATTCTTTCGCTCCGTGAACGACCATCCATAGCTCTTAATCTCCTAGATTTCCAACCGCCCCCACCTCAAGTTATAACTCATCTACTTCCAGTTGCAGAGCCACGCACAACAATGGCGGAGGGATTCGGCTGAAAAATCTGGCGAAATCGAGAAATTAACGCTAATGCGGAAACGGCAAACAGCGATGAAATTCGGCGTGGATTTGCATTCCCGTTCGAGAGCGCACTCTCTGAATCTCCTCTCCTCCGGCGGCAGATTCGTAATCGGCGGCGACAATCTCTGCCTCGCTGATTGCGTGTTTTATTCATTTCCGGACGCCGAAGAAAAATTGAAATCATTTATGGAGGCGGATCACGCTATCGGCGCAAAGTTATGGTCCCGTGCGTGGATCCACTTAAAAGTGGGCGCATCCCAACGTCAACACTCGTTACTCGTCTGTTCCACGCAGAATCCCTATTTTCCACCCCTCGCTTCCTTTCTTCGTTCCGTTAAAGCACTCCCGTTATTTCATTATAACTCGCATTGCTCTCTCTCCCATTACTGGAATATGTATGTGCTTTCATTGAGAGAGCGTGGTGGACTAGTCTCCTGACTTTTATACCGAGGACTACACGGTAGCCGCGAAGGACTCAGTAGCAGTCAAGGCCTACCAAGGACCCTGAACAAACTTGTGTGATGATTAAGGGGTGTAAATTAATTTTTAAATACGCTAAATTGTACAGAGTGATTTACCTTTAATCTTACCACAAAGAAGAATATGGTTTAAATAAATTTTAACAATTTGTGAAGAAGTTAATAATGACTCCATTTTGATTCATTTGATCCATTTTAATAACCTCTTAAATCTATCTAAAATATTGTTGCGAGATACTGATTTGGATATTTGTAACTCTGATCTCTGAAATTTCATCTCTTTTTTAATTATTTAGGTTATATTTGAATTAGTTTATCATTATCATTATTATTGTTGATCGTCAACTGTATTTGGCCTGGTGATGTTTGTTGATGTGTTGTAAGAATAAATAAAACTCGAGACAGTTCACTATTTGCAAAATATCCTCAACTACGAGAAAATTAAAATGATATTTAACTATAGAAGAGCTGAAAAACTAATTGTAGAAGTTGTCATAGAGGTGTTTTTGGAAGTCTTTGTTTCTCCAAATGTTGGAAATTAGGACGCCCATTTGAAAGAACTAAATGTATAACTACATAATACAGGTACATACAAAAGTAAAAAAATATCACACATACCTCTTTAAAGATCCTTATTATTTAAATGTACACCAAACTCCAACATGTCTGAAAATAAAAAGAAAATTCTATAGGTATCACGTAATCAATCCATAAAATAGATTACATCTAAGCTTAAAGTATCGAAATACCAAAGTATAGAAATACCAGGGATAAGAGATTTGATTTGCAATTATTTTATAAAATGGAGGAGTGATAATGGCATGGCAAATGAAATTGAAAGCAACAAAAATAAAAAAACTATGTCAGACGCGTTACTGTTCACAGACAATCCTAGATTTTTTTCATGTGAAGGACCGAGGATTCAACGCACTGCATGTCGAGGAAGAAGAGTGAAGTATTTTCTCGAGAGAAGTACGATATGCAGGAAAATATGGAAACCAACGTGATCTTCAATATCGTATGAACTTGTTTCTCCCTTGCTTGGGCTATTAATTCGTGAATACCAAATTCTTGAATAATTTAACCCTAGTCCACGGTATTTTTTAAATTTTCCCGGTTGTGGACAAACCTAATATATTCTCAATTCTCGAAACATAACCTAACATATAACCGATCTTGGTGGTTAGCATCGCGGTCCAGCCATCGCTCCTACCCCAAGGTCCTGGGTTCGATTCCCAGCTGATCGGACTTTTCCGATCAGGGAATGTTGCATGTGTTCGTTGTTGCTTTTACCTCGGTGAAGCATCTCCTGGTAAGTTCATGAGAACTTAGGAGAACTTCATCGATAAAGGGCAACAGTAGCTTAGGATAAAAAAGAAATGTCTATTTGCGGTTTATCCTTTTTATTTACTTAACTTCAGAAAAATGATTTCCCTCTACGACCGTCAACATCAAAAAATGCTATAAAAGTTTAACTTCGTTGCAACTTGATTTAAACGATTAAATAATTATGGTTTTTACTACTGGAGAAAGTCAACAATCTTAGTCACCATTTTTGTGATGTTCCAAAACATTTATAATTAGGTAACCCTAATGAAATAAGTACCATCTTCGTCATATTACTTTAAAACAAGTCACTAATTGTATGTCACATTGAGCTATTTATTGAACTTTATTTAATTAGCGCTCAGTGGAAATTTATCTCGTATGATAGCTCTAATAGTTCACATAGGAAGAAGTTCTTCTCTGTGATGTTAGAATAAAGAGTTTTAGAATAAGCTACCGTTGCCGAAAAGAAGTTTGGGTAAACTCATTTGCTATTTACGATACCCTTTTTTAGTAACAAAGAGTATATGGAATTTTTATATTCTATTGAATTATGATACCTTTTAACTCAACGTGATCTGGCCTAAAATTTTGGAACGCCATCGAAATAAATGAATCAACAAAAGTCCTTAGTAGTTTTCCACAATTTTAATTTTATAAACGACCAGCTTCGACCTTACGGCCATCTACAGGTAAAGTTCAGACCTAAAGATGACTGTAAAGTCAAAACCGGTTGTTTGAAAAAATCGAATTTGCAGATAACTACAAAGCAATTTTATTGATTCATTTATTTATGACACCTTTGTAATGAGGGAAAATTGCATTCCGGTTCATACAGTAGCCTCTAACAATCAGTAAAAATTCAAGGTAGGACGGACGTAATGAATAGTTTTGCATCAATAAGATTTAGGCATTTGCCTCGGTTGGAATTCGCTCCTGGTGAGAAGATCTAATTACCGACGGAAAGTTTTCTAAAAGTTCATCGTTTCAGAACTTATAGACGAAGTAAATGAAATTTTAGCGCCAGTAAAGAACGAACGGTACCTCCGAAAGGTCTTGACAAAACTTTACAGGGAAGTGATCGCAAAATCAGTTAATTACGAGTACTTCTGGTCGTTTTTTCCCCCAGGATATTAGAGAGGCTAATGGGGTGGATTAAGTAATGATGGTGTTATTACACCCCTGCCATACACCTCCAGTGGCTCACAGAGTATATATCTAAATCTAGGCAGGCAGAATACAAATCAGCTCTCAATGTGACGTCGAGTTGATGGTTGAACGAAAGCATGGGGTGCGCAAAGATCGCATTTCTCAGCCTCCTTCTGAGGAGGGAGCCCCTCAATGCAAAGGAGGATCGCATACGCAGGCATTACGATTCGTTAGGAGTGCGGTCCCGACTGACTCACAGATCCTCCCGCATCTTCAATTCAAACAATCGCATCACTGACACGTCTGCGATGGGATGGAGGAGCCCTAATCTCGGCTTTTATGCCCTTCTGCTGTTGTTCTCTGCACCCAATCCGATGCATACCCCCCTTTACGCGTCTCTCTCCGAGAAAATGAATTCCTCAAGCCGCACCCTCACGCGCCCGAGTAAATTAAACGCTCCCCTAATCCGCTCCTCTCTTCAGAAATCTCGTACATCCCAATCCCTCCCCATCTCCTAAATCATCTCATGCAGCCTATGATTATGACGACAGGTGGCGGAGTTGCATTAATTCTGTTTCGCTGCAATTTATGGTTTAATTTCCCTTCCTTGGGAATTAAGCTTTTTGGCATACGCGGGAGCTGATTGCTTCCGAAGAGGCTCTCGTGTTTGAGCTTTATCATGCGCTAGTACCAGAGTTTGGGCATTCATTAGGTGGCTCCATCTAGGTGGGGGAATTGGACAAGAGGGGTCCGAGTTTTTGGCTTTATATCATTCGATTTGATCAAGATATCGCCACCTTTGAATACATTTAGATTAAAGCCAGGGGCTGCACACGAAGTTGGCCGCTACTCGATGGAAATCAAATGATAAAATGTAAAAACTACTGGCCTGAAGGGTAATAAATTCGAACTATATAGTGCGAAGTCAAAGCGAAGTACCACCTAAAAACTAACCCCAAATTACTCGGTTGCGTTACGAGTCGCCCCGGATCATATTGACCCGAAACACAAATTGGCTTATCAAAGATTATTATCCTAATAAACACTATGAAAATGTGACGATTAACTTTATGAATTATATGATTTAACTAAATGATTTAAAAGATAAAAAATGGCGAGTTTAAAGCAATTACTGTATGTCTTCGAGTACGTAATTTAGGATTCTTTGCGATACAGTGAAGTGAATTACAGTTCGATGCTACGATGCACTTTCTCCTTCTGTGAAATATTATAGTAAGAGTTCTATTGTTATTATTGAACTGTTAAGTATAATGAAGTGTATACACATACTGGTCCTTGTGGTTAATCAATAACAGCCAACTATTAGATCGTAAAGAATTGCTTATTTCATATAACATTGCTCAATGTACTCGAGTGTTAGTTGGACTTGAAAAGAATTTCGATAAAAAAGTAAGCCCTCTTAATGTGCAGAGGAGATTTTTACAGTAAGTGCATTTACAGATGTTACCTGAGCTACGGATAAAACCTCCAACAAATCTCTAGGCATGATCTTGACGGTGTATATTTTGAGAAAATCGTAGTAAATATCGATTATGTATGAACAAGCCTGATAACACATGCTTTTTATAATAGCCGTTTAATTAACGAAGGTAAAAATCGAAAAAATATGCATTTATGTTATTACTAACTGTGGAAAACTTAGATCAGTTTTATTCTGGACTGGCAATACTAGTGGAGGGAAATGGGCGTGGATTAAATTATCCACTCATCTCGCTTTCCTTGAGTCTTCCTCGAAAACAAATTAGTCGAACTTAATGCACTCAAGAGGAACGCTTTAATATTCCTTCATATCTGACTGAGGTTTCCACAGAAGGGTTTGCCTTTGAGATTTGTAACCGCTTGAAGAGGAGGATTCCAAAATTACAAATCTCATCGATCAGGTGGATGAATGGACAAGGCAAACTATATTTGAAGTTGAAAAATTGAATTGAAAATTTTCTTTAGGTTTCAAAATAAATTGCGGACAATCACGTCGCATTTATATTTATCATAGTTTTATCCCAATTTATATTTATCATAATTTTATTCGATCCTATTGGCGAGAATACCATTATAATGTACTAAATTATTCTCTGGTACTTGTGAGATCTTATTTACGGTAGTGATCAGTCAACAACTATTATTGGAGAAACAACTAAGAATTTCTTCGACTTTTGCATCCAAAAATATTCTCATATTTTTATGCCACCACTTTAAATTATTCACTGAACAATATATTATAATCGATTAGATGGAATAAGGGAATTTTAATCTCGATCTCTCTCAACTAAGGGAGTTTTTATTATCACAGTCAATACTAATTTATAACTTACAGTACTAACAAATCAAGGCCATTCTAAGCAAAATACATAAGGCTCTAATTTTTAATGAAGGTATTGGTAATTAAGTTAATAAAACAACATAATATGTACCCTACTCAACATAATACCATTTTTATTTTTATTCTCTTCTTTCTGTTGGTGTTTTTGTTGTTGTATCCGTTTAACTGTCACTGTTAATTGGCATTTTCTGCTTAATGTGGTGAATAAATAAATAATCACGTAAGGCGATTAGATCGCATTTTCTAAAATAATTTAATTTGGCTAAAATTACACAATAACCAGAATAGAATACCTTCACCTACTAATCTATCATGCGAACTCTTGATTTATAGTTAAATAAAATTAGTTTCATCTCTCAACGTTTTCCTTACTACACTGGGGCATTCTTTAAGGGAGTAAAAGGAGTGCCTCGAAGGTTCGCTGCACTCTCCTCATAACCTCGTGCTAAAAGTACGTGTTAACAGGCAGCAGTTCTTCCAAACGAAGGAAAGGAACGTTCAAGAAAAAAGCGTTCGAAGTGGGGAGGCCTTCTGGTCGAAGGCAACGGCAGTTGGCGGCACTACCTGTCGGTGACAAAAGACGAACGGGGAGACTTCCTCGGCCCTCTTCCTTTTGAGATGAATGGGGGGTGGCAGGATGCGAGCCTTTGGCTAGCAACTGCCCTTTCTTCTCCCCTGGCCCTCTTTCAAAAGCCATATCCTCAGGAAATGAATAGTTGTTTACCGTGTGCTGCGAGCGATCTCCGAATATTGGGGCTAAATAAATAAATAAACAGTTTAATCCCCGGAATCCGCTTAATTCCTCTCGACTCTTTGTACCTTGGGTGCGCTCAAATAAATGTATCTATTGTAGAAGTGGGTGATGAATTAGGAAATACGTGGGTAATAGGGTTGATGCGTAGTTGATGGAGAAGGCGCGAAAGTGGCTTATTTTGTTGGAATGAAGCGGTTACCTTCCACATTGTATTTTCTAAGAGATGTTGACTTAGAAGTAGTTCACTAGAAACCCTTCTAGTGAAAGGTGTTTAAACACGAGACTGACCATATGAAAACGAAAGACTAAATTAAACCGTGGAAAGTTTAACGCATGATATATCAACAATTTTAGCGAGATTATTAGAAGACTCCAGAGGAGACTTCCGTAATATTTGCGTGCAAACTATTCTCTCCTTCCTATTTTTTCCGTTTCAGTAGGAAGATGAGTTAAATTCAAAGTTATTAAATGAATAAAATTTGAGAAAGATATGCAGGGCAACATTTCGTGCTATCGAGATCAAATGGTTGGAATAATTATAAGTTCATACATTTATGATTAGGTGGTCATAAGTTATGGCTATTTTCTATAGTTGCGAAATTTCAGAAAAGTTTGAGAAAAATGCGAAGTACGGGTCTGGTTTGTTTAAGAATCGTTACGTCTAAAGTTTCTACTAATTTTTGTTCGAATGTCATCTTGCCGTATTAAATTGAAAACGTATATTGTAATCATAGATATACTCCCTTATTTGCTGTTAGTTTGATATAGTCCTCCTATGATTCAATTTTTTGACAGTCATGTTATTTATGAGATCAATGAAACGTTGTAAAGTAACAATAGATTATCAATCAAGTAGTTAGGATTGCATATAATTTGCATTTTCATTTAAACCCTGCAATCCGCTAGTGGCACGTGGCAGAGGGTGTAAAACACCGGAATCCCTTTCTAACCTGGAGAGCTAATAGCTTTTCTAATACTTCGAGGGGAAAACGACCAAAAGTAATCTTTCCTCGCAACTACTTCCTTGTATCGCTTTTTTGTTTTCTTCCGAACATTGCGAAAGTTTGTAACTGGGATAATAATATCGACACGTTAGCGATATAAAAATCAGCAGAATAAACTCGAAGAACGTAGCAATCTAAAATCATCTACTACGAGAAAAGGCGATAAATTTCTAAGAAATAGGAGTAACGAACTCAAAATTGCAAGCATTTGACATATTGCCTGTTCATCCGTTTAAACGTAGGAAATACTCTTACGGAGGATTTAAAGTAAAGTATTATATTTGTGGTATTTAAACTCTAGAATAGTGAATCATTCTCCTTACTTTCACTTGACGAATATGAGAAGGGAGTGTTCCTCTGATGACCCTTTAAAAAATATGAGTGTCCTCTACGACCCGTAGGAGTTTTCTTGCGTACCACATCTATCGATCATTCTTTCATTAGAAGCCTACGGCAACTTGAAGCTGGGAACTCTTTGAGAAACTTGGTCGAGTCGCTTGTTATCTAAGGGATATTATAAGGAAAAAAGCCTCTAAGAAGCACTGCACGAACGATACGTTTCAAAATCCTCTGAATCCGAGAGCGTTTCTCACTTCAGCCATCCTCTTGAAGAGTCCTTTGTACTGGAGGAGGACGCCCCAACCAAGAATGAAATGTCCGCACGTCACTCACGTAGGGAGAATAGTTGCCGTCGATTCGAATTCCTTCCTAAACAATGAACGAATTTGGGATGAAAAAGGACAATGTCGGAGTAACTATTTAATGATGTCGTTTAAGGAATTCGAACTTCGCTTCGCTATTCGAATACGTTGAGAGAACCTCAAATTAGTGAACGTCCTTAGATTCAACCGAAAGGAGTCCTCCCTTGCATTTTAAACTGCAACTCACTTCTGTGGAAGTCCTTTTTAGGTCATACTATGATGGTATGGAGTGTATTCTAAGGGTGTAGAGCTGCTTTTCCTTCACAAACGACTCAAATCCGTAGAAAAAGATTCAAAAAGTTTCTACTTACTCTCATTCAATTGTTATATTTTCCTAATAAATTAATGACGCATTTTTTTCATTCAACATTCGTTCATATTATAATGATTTGGAATTTTTTCTCTCGCGTTCATATTATAATGATTTGGCTGTTCGAGATATCCTGTATCCATACTCATCTAAGGAATTCCTCAAGGGTACAAAAGAAATAAGTTGAAAAAGGTTGTTACTTTGAGTAAAAGGAATGTAGCTACCGGATCATTTTTATTTGAAGTATGCATGAAATGTTTCAAATTACGTTTTTTTAGCTCAATTGAAAAAAGTAAAAAAAGATTAGCTTATTTTGTTTTTTTTTGATGATTCGATGATTTATTTTCCGAAGTACTTGATAGTTTTCAGATGAACTTAATTTATGAATCTAATACAACGAAAATATTTTCATCGTGTAAATTTTGAATTATAATAAGATTCTTATGATTTGACGTTAAACTTCTATATCTATTACCAATTCCATGTTTGTGATAAGTTTTTTAAATACACAGCTGTGTTTTAGTGTATCCTGAATAAAAAAACCTTCGCGAAAGATTATTTTATGAGAATAAATATCGTTATGATTGAGGAATTTTCGCAGGAAGATGATATAGGAATGAAAATGAAACTGTTTATGTTTTCTTATGTTTCGAGCCTTTTTGCTGCGATTTCAATAAAATCACTGATCCACATTGCAAACGTAAGACATATGATGTAGGTGGGTAGAAAAGGTTTTTTCTCTCATTATATTGAGGCAACAAGGCTTTCGTCTTGTTTTGTATCTAAGGGTGTTGCATTACAACATTTATCCCCATTAACCCATATAAGGTCCATGGTATTATTTGCTTGTCTTCACTTTAAGAGCGATGGGATCGACGTACGCTTTTGTGCTCTGTTTACGGCTCCGAAGAAAGGCGCAGGTGATCCCGATACATTTATCCCAAATTACGTTAAGTCGAAAGAACGTGACTTTTTCCCCGAACATCCATTTTATCGCCCACAGCAATGGTCGCATCGAAGGGTGGACTTGTTTTCGAATCGCGATGGTCATGACCCGCCTTGTTTACAGGTACGTACACGGCCGACCCCCGCTGTACAATAACGCACACTCGAGGAATAACATTGACGGGGTAACTAACTGTACGATGGAGACCTCAGCCACACGTGCATCGGAACCGCAGTGGAAGAGGGGAAAAAGGTTTTTCGTCGTCCTCTCCTGCTCTCGAGGTGGGTGGGGTGAAGGGCCCTCCCTTTGTTGTACCTCTGTTTCTGAGCGGGGCCTTTAGTTAGGCGTCCTCAGGGTCTGAGGAGGAGGGCAGGTGGGCAGCAATTCAAGGGACCTTTACTTTCCCCTTTTTTTCCTCTTCTTTTGTGGAAGGGAAAACGGCGTGCCTTCTCTTTCTCCGTCTATGGTTGCCTCCGGGGCACCGTTCCCTCCCCCCGAAAACCGCGTCGCTTTCCTTGCGGAAGATAACTGGTAAAACGACAATCGCTGGCACGCTTCTTAGACCACGGCGGATATATATTCCCGCTTCTCAGAGAGTGCTATCACTCGGAAAAGATGAATCGGTGACCATTGTTCGTTTGCTTTCTCCGCGTTTTCCCTTTAAGTGTTAATATCCGGAGTAGAATATCGACCCGACCCTGTCTTTGACATGCCAATGCCTCCTTCTTGGGGGTAGAATCTAGATTCAGACCACACTGCAATTTAAGCCCAAGAACCGCACCTGAAGTAATAAGAAACTATGCAGACAACAAAGGGACATAAAATGGAAGCTATTAAAGGGAAACAAAGAGTGGCTGTGGTGGGGAGAAAAAATCGATGTTCATTTTATATAGGATAATTATTTCTACGGGTTAAGCATATTATCAAATGAGACATGGAATCACAATGAAAAAAGGTGATAGAAAAGAGACATTCAAGCTCAAGATATGTGCTAGATGGAGTTATTTTATGTGTCATAAAAAGAAGGGCGTAATCTTTGAGGGATAATGATTCAAGAACCTTGAGGTCATCATTAACATACCTGTCCGTTCTCTGTGAGGTGATTTAATCGAGTTTATCACAAACTAATGTGTCTTCAGATATGCCCATAGGCACCTCAAATGGGGTCAAGCATTTAATATGAAGTCATTGAGTCGATGTGTTAAGCTGCGGGTCAAACGAAGTTATTCCATTACTTAATGTGCATTTAATTCATTTCAACTTAATTATAGGAGTGATGAGTTGAATATCATGTACAATAAAGTATGTATGCACCGATTCCATGCTTTAAGTATCAACCATACTTTGGTTATCGTGATTTTTCGTCATGGACGAGATGAATTTCCGAAGCGTTTGTTGAGATACATGCTATCTTACTGCTTACAATACCATTCACTGTGCTACTTTGTGGGATTATAGCGAGTATTACTCCACAGAAAAAATAAGAGAGTCGAGTGTCAAAAACATGGTATGTCAAGTGTTCATCGCCTTTTACCACATACTTTACCGAGATTGCAAGTGTAGAATGCATCATACAGGCATTTTGCATCTTAAATGCCCGAAAAAACGTTGCTTTTCTGTCTAAAGTACGTCATAATGGTTCGCTGGAAGGCGGCGGAAGATGCGATTTTCCGGCGGTCGTCAGCGGTTATCTGAAAACAGGATATCTGCATTACAAGAAGGGAGAATCGCCGCAGAATACGGTGGTCTTGCGGTGGTAATTTACATCCCAAACCTTCTTAGGTCAACAGGATTAAAGTCTACCTTCAAGCACAACTCCACTCTCATCAATGGCACAAAGATTTAGACGATTATACATGCTTAGTATCGCAATGAAAGAAAAATTTCTATCCTCCGGATGATGGTGGTCCTGAATTCAATTCCCAAAGGCAATTAATCATGAGATACGAAATGATTTCCGAGCGAATTCTTCCGGAAGAGGGCTTCCACCGATACCTGTCCGAGATAATGTTTCAAGCCGAGTCTTTGAGGAGGTGATTAAGGACGAAGACGTCCGCATTCACGGTGTTGCCTGTTAATTGAATGACTTGGCAAGAAGGAGAAGGAATGCCGGGGAAGAGGGGTCAGCTGCCGAAGAAGGGAAGATGGCAGCTCGTACCGAAAGGGCTCCGGGAGGAGTTGTCGTGGGGCGGAGACGGGTGATTTACCGTCGTTGCACGCAAGAAATGTCTTACGGCGGCCCCTTGAAAGACGATGAAAGCGATTTGGAGTCCATCTGCAGGAGAGAACATATATTGGTCCCTTTACGGGGACACCACGGTTCAGTTATTTCTCCTTTGACGGTTGGAACCAAGTGTACGAGGACCGCAGAATGGGGTTCGCAGGTAGAGATGGGGGAACAGGAGATCGATTTCGTGAAAGAAGAAATGAACGAAATTGGACATGATGGAAAATCGTGCTTGGCTGGCTACGGGAGGGTTATTCAATATATATTCGATATGCTCAGAACCGGTGCATCCTCGTGCTCATCTTGAATCTCAAAGAGTGCTTTTGGGGTTTAGGGAAAGAAATATACGCTGAATGGAACTGCAAGGCTTCGTTCTTAAAATATTGCCATTTCTTTCATGTTCTCCCTGAGTTTCATTCAATCCTTGTATCGTTCGTTCCTTTTTATTCCCTTCCTCATACACTTTTCACATAAAACATTTTCTTATCAGTGCGAACTCTACTTTTTTACTATAAATCACGAATTACCAAATTATATTTTATGCGGATTTTTGAAGAGATCCGAAAATTATGAATGTAACTGAATTGACATTATAAGGATCGACTCGTGCGAAATGCAATAATTATTTGCCATAGGTAGAGGCGTTTGTTTTTCGCAATAATCGATGAAACCTACAAATAACGCGAATTTTGGCCGATTTAGCGAAATAACGCTAATTTCGGCAGTTTTAATAAGCACCACAGATTTTGGTGAATTTCGCTTCATTCATCGTTTTAAAGAGAGAGAAATGTAATTTTGGTATGATTTTAATAAATTTACAATATGTATTTGTATTATTTAAGTATCTATTGTCATATTTTTGATCACTCATGACATCTTTGCTTAAGCAAATTCAGCTTGACTCTTTTGCAATATATATACAAAAGTATATACTGTCTAAAATACATGTTCAGCAAGGCTATCGACAGTTTTTAACGATTACTCGCACGTTTACAACAGTGTATGTATGTACGAGCGATGCATTGTGGAAAGGCGCGCAATCAGCTTACCAGAAAATGGATTTATACTATTTTGTATAATTTGCAGTTAATAATACTTCCAATGCTTTTAATGTTTTTTGCTAAAGTGTGCCTAATATTATTCCTTTGCTTATATGCGAATCTATGAAAAAAGGTAACTCCAAATTTAGGAAACTAAAAAAACACAAAACACCATAATTTGGTTTTCAAATCAACAAATTTAAGAGAAAAATAAAACATTTTCAAACACCTCTAGCCATAGAATTGAATTTCACTGATTTTAAGATCTCTAATCTCCAGCATTTGTATATTCTCATCATCATATCACGATTGTTTTCATATCTCAACATGTGTGTGATGCATTCAGAGTTATATCTGCTCATTTCATCTTCAAGTATAAGACAAGATTTTATCATTTTAACACTAGTCATCTATGCTGGTCTTTAGAAGTTATTATGTTTTGGTCTTCTTGATGTTTGAGCAAGAGTTCAAAATTGAATGATATTTACTGTTTAGATTGAAAATAACTTCTTGTGGGCAGAAAAAAATGAACAGCATTTAATAAAGGAGAATTTTTATGTTATCATGCAATATTCAAAGCACTTGAAATGAAAAAGTATTCGGTATTTCAAGCGTTGATTAATACGTTAAAACTCTAAATCATAAGAAAGAAAATCTGATGTGGCCAGCACATGACTTTCTCCATATATAAGATGTAAATATTTATCTACGACAGTAATCTCGAACTCTATATTCCATCTAAACTTGGAAGATGAGTGATTAATATATACATATTATTATCTTTGACGTCACAAACATTATAGATAATGTTTTTCGGGACATGATCGATGAAAAACGATGAAATTGGCCTTTCGCCCATATAGCCCAGAGCGCCCACAAAGTACATAATCAGCAACTTCCGGTTTATCAGTATTTCATGAATAACTCCTATACAATCAGTGATACAAAAATATGTTTCAGGCAAAAGTTATAGTAAATTTTATTTTCTAAAACTTTTATTGTGAATAGTATATACCTAAATATCATATTTATGGAGATATTTTGAAAACCGGAAATGAGCTTTGAAGAATGAAACTCGACTTTCAGTAAACCGATTTGCTCCAAAAACTAATCAACTCTATATAAATAAAGCAAGGCACTATATATGAAATTTGGTTTTGATATAACTAATAGTTTTTATGTTAGAGCGCCCACAAAGTACATAACAGCTACTTCCGGTTTATCGGTATTTCACGAATTACTCCTAATCAACCGGTGATACAAAAATATGTTAAATACAAAAGTTATAGAAAATTACATTATCTAAAACTTTTATAATTAATATAACCTACGTATATATCAAATTTATGGAGAAATTTTGAAAACTGGAAATGAGCTTTGATGAATAAAGCTCGACTTCCGGTAAACCGATTTACTTCAAAAACTAATCAACTCTGACAGCACACACCACAGTACTATATATGAAGTTTAGTATTGATACGATCACTAGTTTTCACGTTAGAGCGCCCATTATCACACACACATATACACACACTCACACACACAAACACATACACACAGACATCATTCCGAAAATGGTCAAAACGTGTTCTAGGGACCCCAAAACATGTATTTCCGTTGAAATCTCGAAGTCGAATTTTTTCATGAAAACAATACTTTCTCTATACTTCGTATATGAAGAAAGTAATAACTTCTAGTAGTTGTAGCAGTGGTATTAAATTGCGTCAATAGCTAATGTCATTTTCTATGTACCATGTAATGATTTAGAATAAAACCACTCTACTGAATTACTCTACCTTTGTTATCGTTAAGCATACTACGCTAAACCATATGTTAAACTATGTTATCAATAAAGCAAAAAAGTTATAGAATGTTTAAAAGTCATCTAATTAAAATAAATTAAATCATGCGGTGGATTAAAATCTTTAGTTAAAAATAAATAAATTAAAAATAGATCAAGGTATTTCCGTTACATTTGAGATATAAGGGAAAAATAAATTTCAGAAATTAAACTTTAACTAACTGCCAGGTATGTTATTAAACTTTAGAACCCTTGTCTTTCCGAAGGAAGTGCATAATTGTAAAGATCGTCCAGTTCATTTCCCAGCATAAAAATAAAACAATCGACCTCACCTAAGCGAAATCTTTATTGAAAAATCTTCGGCGTTTTAGATTTCATAAATATAAAGAAGGAACCAATCCAATTAGGTTTATATATTATAAGGAGCGAGATAATTTTGTAAAAATACATTAATTCTAATGCAACCAAAGAAAACAGTCTTTACAAACAAATGCTGTACAGGAAGTGTAAAAAAGGACTTGGTTTGTACAACCTTGGGTAAAGTCGCACGCTTTCATGTATTATGGTAAAAAAACTTTACTCCATCATTTGTAAAACTTGTAAATTAACAATTTTTGTTTGTAAAGAATCTTTTCTGATTAAATTCCACCAAGTATCGTTGAATTTTAGTCATTGTACTAAAGATACTGTTTCATTTCAATCTTCAATTTCAAACGAAAGAGATATTTTATTTTCTTTATAGGTATATAAAATTTTCTTTATATAATACATTATAAATTTTATTTCATTTTATTTTATTATTATAAGTTTTTTTAACACAAACCATAATGAAATCATAAACTTGAAACACGATTTACCTGGTGCTAATTGAGTCCAACGTTAGTTCGTTTTTGATGATAAAGATAAAAAAGGAAAACATAGAGTATTTATGTTACAGTAATTAACTATAGATGTTATGATAAAAGAGATAAATCCTCAAACACGTTTTCATTATCCTTTCGCAAGTCTTGTGAAAACGAACGGACACATTGATGTGAATCCGATGGATCAAACGATACTTTACTCGGCGACTGTCTTTGAAAGTATTTTATCGGATAGCAAATAAAGGAATGGAGGCTAAGACAACCCCACGAACGTAAACTAAAGGTCAGTCGATGCGTGAGGACGATCGAGGTGGAAAGACAAAGCACAAGTGAAAACAAAGGATAAGCGGAGCTGTAAAGCTAAGGGAGCAGAAACCTCTATTGAATGTCCCTCCGTGGTTATGCTACGATAAACGGATACAAGCCCCAGGCGTAGATGTGTTTATTTGCCTTTTCGGCTTGATTTAAGTGTCAATAATTCTACGAATTTCTTTCTTTTCGGTGCGGATTCCTTACCCTTTGCTACTCATGCGAGCCATGAACAAGCACATGCGTATAAATGGTGTTTTTCTTATTTGATTTATGTTTCAATGTTTATCTCTTAATGCAGCCTAAGATAATGATAAAATAAAAAGAGAACCTTTAACTGTTGATCAATATGGAATTTTAATGGTTAAGAAATCTAAAACATGTGAATTCAAAAACAACGAACCTACTTCGAATTTTTACCGGCGAATATATTAGTAAAATACCTAAATAAAATACCTATAGTAAATGAAATTGATCAAGCGCAGCTACTAGTACGCATAGGATAGTTAGAATAAATATAAATCTTCTACTGAGGACGAATGAAAATTTATTTTATCGGACTGTAAAATCTTCAAGTATCTGTAACAAAAGGTATGTACAGGTAAATGGCAAATAAATTTAGTAAAATATTTTGAGAACATTTCACATCGAATATAATAAGGCACTCATAAAATGCGGGGAAAAAATGTACGTAATATAAATTCATAAAATTAGTACGTGCAGCTTTATTGTTTTTTTTATCAATATTTTTTTTGAAATCGCCACCCCAAAAAATGCATGCATTTTTTGACGAAGTTGATTTGTCCTAATTCTTCATGAAGTCCTAGACACGATTTTTCAATAATTTTTGAGATAATCATTCGTTAATGTGATGATAATAAGATTATTTTCAAGGATATATGTACACCCAAATTTCTTGATAGTGTGGTAGATTTCAGTTAATTGTACATTTTAGATTGTGACTCGAAAAACGTATTTTTCGAGCCACAGCCAATTGCTTTTGTGTGATTTATGAAGATGATTTATAAGTGTATTGCCTAATGGATGAAAAAACGTGTACAAATCCATAACAATAAATCTTTGCTAAATTTTGGAAGACATATTCGGACAATCCAAGCTATCAACTGGATTTCTCAATATCATGTGTTTATCGAGAGTTACTTTTTTACTTTTGAAACTTTTTGCAGTATTTATCCATTTGGTAGTTCACATATAGTGCCAAAATACTGATATCTAAAATTTAATGTGGAATTTTTATAATTATTCCTCACCAATATCGTTTTTAAATTAGCCTAACTAGGAGGGTTTAAATAAAAATAGATATCGAACTTAGAATTGATCAAATTTTACGGTTAAGCTATCAACTTGATTTCTTAACTTTATATTCTTATGAATTTTTTATTATTATTATTCTGCTGGTAATATTTATAGTATTTTACCATTTGGAAGTATACATGTACTGCTAACCTATTGTATTTAAGTATTGCCTACCAACATAGCTTTTAAACTCGTTCGTTCAACCAGGCGGGATTAAAAACGGAATGGAAGTAGACACCGAACTTAAAATATATTCAATTTAACAATTACACAGCGGTGATTTACATTATCAGCAATATCGAAGTATTATGTTTTTGTTCTTACGTTCTGTGTCAAATTTCAGTACAATTGTACGTAAATAATAGTAATAGTATGTAAAAGATTGCCTCTTTTATAATGTCGAAATTACTATGATTATGATCTATATAATGTTTATATTTGCTATATAATATTGATTTCTTTTGGTAAAAATTTTGCAAATTTCCACTTATATACGTATATAACTGATTCTTTCTTGTACTTATCTTATACTGATGCCGTTAGGTAGCTGGCCATACAGCATTATGAATATTATTATTAAAATCTTAAAATAATCTCTTAGGGATACAAACTTAAAGCAGAGAATTAGGGGTAATCCCGAAATCATTCTGTATTACTTATAACTAGATCTTAGTGAAGTTTAGCTTTTTCGACAAAATAATAGTAAATTGATAGTTATGCACGTATATGTTTAAAGGATCATTGGTCACTTGTAGAAATGCATGGGGTGTATCGGATCGGGAGAAGATCCGCTGCAGTGCGGCGGCCTCGAGGGTTAACGAGATTGTGGTAATAAGAAGAGGGGGTGGGGTTGATTGCGAGGGACGTGCGAAACCTAATCTGGTCAGAGAGAGCAGTATGGACAGGTGATTGGAGGTTGCGTCAAAGGGGATGCTGGAATGGATGCTGCTCGTGGAATTTACAACCGCGGAAAGAAGGAAACTGAAACGACTCAAGTTCCGTAAGCACAAGTTCAGCTATTTATATTATTTCCAAGTTCAATAACTTGAAATAAGTAATATCAAATGCGCGTTAATGACTATACTTATTGATATATCGCATACATGTACCCATTGATAGTGTATTTATATATTTTGTCATGCATATGATATGCATTTATTTGTCTATTATTGTACCGTATGGATTCAAATATATGAACTTTTTCATATTTACCGTTTTTGTTCGTTTTAGGTTATTATGTATATTGATACCATTTATTTATATTTTCACTGACGGTACTTACTGATGTATCGCACACCTGTACTTAATGATAGAGTATTTTTCATATATACTATATTTCTTCTCATCTTTCAGTAATTACTATCGGTAGGTTTGCGTAGGTTTTTCTTACCTCTCTTCTTCGTGGGTTTTTTCTGCAGTGGACAATTTTTTTCTAATCTCTTAGGTTTTTTTATATGCAAAATTCTTCTCATTTACTCTCTAACTATCTCTTCAATTTAAATTTTGTATAATTTATGGCGATGGGTTGGATGGAAGAGGAGACATTTAGTCTCAATACCGTCCGAATAAAGACAATTTAATGTTTTTATTAACTTACAAATAAGAAAATATTTAGTATACAGTTCAGATTCAATGTTTCTACAAATATATTATCATAAAAGCTGAAGTGGTTGATGATTTTCAACTACTTAATTAAAATGAAATATACCGTCTAATTACTATACCATACTAATAAATAATAATTTTGAATGTATAGACTGGGAAGACTACAATGAACAGACCAGGAAGATAACAGGTAATTAATGCGGAAACGAAATTTACTCAACAAAGCGAACATTCTCGCCTCACCATTTTGAGTTTAAGTTGACGGTTCACTTATATGAACGTGCATGTAATGTGAAAAAGGAATCCACGACCAAAAAAAGCATTTATCCTTTCTTCGTTTGGTAAATCTCTCGAATTTATTGGACTATTATTTCCAATTTTATTCTGCAAAGGAAATACATACTTTCCTTCGTTATATAGTAGAAAATATCTTAGGGCATAAAATTAACAATATAAAATAATTATAATAGAGTAGAATTTTTTCAGCGTTCTTAATTAGCAATACCATTGCTTAAGATGGCATAGAAAAACTGGTGGAAGAAGTTTAATAATAAATTGGTTCATTAAGATAAAACATTACTGTTGATTAACGATTGA
Organism: Sympetrum striolatum; assembly: GCA_947579665.1. Lineage (NCBI taxonomy): Eukaryota > Metazoa > Arthropoda > Insecta > Odonata > Libellulidae > Sympetrum > Sympetrum striolatum. The sequence goes on from OX388351.1 coordinate 60,841,730, forward strand.
TTACAATAATGCTATTAATATTTAAAATAACCATGAATTAAAAATGCCATTTAATTAAAAATAGTATTGGTTCAAAATAATAAAATGAAATCATTTTAAAAAATCAATGACAATGTTATAGTATTTTACAGATAATCTATGGTGCGATTCCATCTTATATACTTTCCATTATGAATTACTACAACACCTCGCCTGATTTTGTGAATAAGGTTAAATTTGGTTTTCCTAACAATACCATTGTGTATTTAAATTTTTTTTTAACCCAGTCAGTATCCTAGAGGTGTGAGAACTGCTAGGAAGCATAAGGCTGGACAGAATCTGTGTTAAAAAATTCTTTTTTCGATTAAGGGAAAAATTCAAAGAAATATTTAAGACAATTAAATCTTAAAACCGTTTGGATACTGCATACCATAGTGATATGTATTCTCGAAATTTGAATGAAGTAAATAAATTATTTAGCCTCCTTAAATTTTACCCAAGTTAAGATAGAATAACGCGGCATATCTTCCGATCTTCATGAAAGTTCTGTTGCCGTTAAGAGAAAACTTGTAATAAAATTTAAAATAATAATAATATTAGAAATTTATCATTCCTGAAAGAAGTAATACAATGTATTGTAATTAGAAGAACAGAGGCTTGCCAATAACTGGTTTAAACATATTTTTGTGAAAAATAATGTTAATAGACATTCGAGTCCTCCTGAAAGCTTCTACCCTGGCAAATCAGAAGGTGTTCCATTTGAACAATTAGTATACTATATAATTTAGTGGAGATTTTTTATATTCTTCTTTATCTCAGTCAAGTTATTGAGTTTATACATATAATCAGGTAGACTGTTAATATTTTAGAAGCACAACGTTTAGTAATATAATTCATTAATATAATGTTATTTTTTGAACCGTAGAACAAGTAATATCATTCAATAAAATAATATAAATTGCCGTAATAAATGCCTATTTATGATTATCACTGCCATCCGTAAATAATTCAACTTTAATGCCCAATTTGCGTAAGATTGTCAACATTCGCGGGCTGTTAAATCCTCATCTCCTGTATGCATGCGGGTAAGGTCCAGTTTCTCCGAATACTTTCAGGACCCAAGGCGTAGAGTAAGGAGTGAAAATAACCCTTTTTCACGCCAAAGGAAGGCGATATCGTAAAGTGGGGTCCAGGGAATTCCGATCTCTTTTGTTCCCGGGGCATCCCATGATTATCAAACAGCAAACTGGGGCCCAGCTTATTTTCGCAAGCAATCGCCCTTCCATTAATTGCCTATTGCACTTGATATTCCCCGGAAGGCCTTCTTCACGCCCCTCCGCTATGCACCGCATTCCTGGGTCTCTTATCGGCAGTATTTCACCCGAATAACGCTCCGTTATACCTTCCCCGCATAATTTTCCCTTCTTTGATGAGCACCTGAACGAGGTCAGAGGCCAAAAGTCCTTTCAACACATTCCTCGGTTAACGTACGCTATCTCATCTTCCGTAATTTTAAGTAATTCGGAATATTTAACGATCTATTATTGAGATCCACGTGGGATGAGTTGGCTCTCTTCCAAGATGGGTAATTGTTTAATCTTATCGCGATGGATTGTCCTTTGTTCTTACACTTTATTCAATAAGAAGGTGTTTATTTAGTAACGTGATACTAGAAAAAAGTGATTTCACAATTGAATTATAAATCAAATCGTCTTTTATGCCTGTAAATTTAGGTATTAATCCTTCTAATTCAACATATTATCACTTAAAATGAGAACGTTACTCCTATCAATATGAAATATTATATTGGCTAAAATAGTCATTTCAATTTCGGAAAGAAATTATGCAACGAATACGAATTTAACAACAGAAATGATAATCTAGTGACATATGTTGAAGCGTGTGGTCATTTCTAATATTGGCCTAATGTATCGAGAATTGCGTGTTTATTCCATTTAATTACAGTTCACCTTTTTAAATCAATGATATATTAAGTATAACTTATAACTTTTATATCTTTTAGAAGTGTTTTTCCCCTATTTTTAGATGTAAACTACTGTCATATAATGCTGTATTTTTTTTGAAACGTCAGGAAGATGATAAAAAGTCTGTTCCGCTATTTCAAAATATTACTTATTTTATTTCATCATAATGGTTCCAACAGGATGAGTGCGTTATATTTATTTATTTTTATTTGATAATAAATTACATTACTCCTCATTATATTTACTATCATTTACAGAAATTTTCTGAGTAATTTATAGGCTAGAACTAAATCTTTCTCCTGGAATCATTAGGGGTTGGTTTACCTCCGATTTTAATCCCTGAAAATTACATTTTCAAGTGAAATAAAATTTAGGAGGCTACCTTCTCTGATTTGAGATATCTTTTCAATTTTTTTTAACAATATTTCTTGAAGTTTTCATTTCAATGTTTTCAACTTTCATTTTCAACGTTTTTATAGTCACAATTTTAGAGTTATGCTAGTTTAATTCCTGTAAGAAAGAGCTATGAGAGCCAATGGTAAGAAAATACTGCCTGCACTCATCTTAGTCTTCGAAATTTCTCCATTTTTGCTGGTAAAGAATACGCGTTTAAAAACCTATTCCCGAATGATTTTGTACAAAAACACGAGGCATTTTATAGCTCCCTTCTTACTACCAAGGGATTCGGTAACTTCAATGGGATAAGTACCAATAAAACTCCCAAAAGGAGTAGCTTTTATTCGCTTACTTTCGAGCTAATAAATTGGAGAATAATTTGAAAGGCTTTTCGCGGGGGCTTTTTCCATTCCTTTGAAGCCCACGACTCCTTTTCTTCCCGAAAGGCGGAATAATCGCCCTCTTTTGGAAGCTCTCCGAATCATTCCTATTTTTACCCCACAGAATTCGAGATATGAAAATGAGAGATATGCTTATGTGCTCTTTCCTGAGTAATCTGGGATCGGGCGGAGAGTCCATCTGCGGAGTCCACGTAATATAAACGCGGTAGCATCCGCAGTTCATTCATACATCCCGTCGATGTCCCGAATATCCAGCGCCCCGTTCCATTCATCATCCCGTACAATAAGAACCCAAATCTATTGTCGACCGCCCCACGACCTTTCCCCACCGAGCTGCCCTCTTTTTAGGGCGACAAATACCCTCTGCCCCGCTTCCTCCCTTGCATTCTTCGCCCCGACCGCAGATTTTCTCTTTGTCATCTCCTCTCCTTGGACCTGCACATCATTCCACATTTCTTCTCTATTTATCCCCGCTCGATCCCTTTCATATCCATTCTTCTCCCCCCGTATTCTATTTTATCATTTTTTCCCCTTCCTTTTCCGAGAATAAGTTCTTTTTCCAAGGGGATGGAGAAAGTGTGAATTTGCAAGTGGGGTCTTGAACTAGATACGTTCCGCGTCCAACACTTTCACTCACAGTATTCGAGGAGAAAAAAAAGAAATGATAAAGTGGTTAAAATGTTTTTCGTAGATTTATGCTAGTTTTGCGTAAAATGTGATTAAATTGAAACACCTTAATAATGAAATAATTAAACCTGATTAACCACAATATATATCCGTTCTACGCATTTTGCACTTCACTACAAATCAATAACCAGGTATCTGGTAATAGAAACTTAGTGAATGAGAAATACAACTAGAAATATTGCATGAATAAAAAATAAACATTTAGAAAAGAATGATGATATACACTAGTAAGAAAGCCAATATCATAAATATTTCTTCATTATATTATCGGGAGACTTATGTTAGGTGGCATTTTTACTATAGAAATTAATAATAATATATAATCAGTTATAAAGAATCAATTTTATTGTTTTATTTATTTTACACGTAAGAATATTATCAATTATTTTATTCTGGAAATTTTCGCCAACGTTAAATTATAATTTTATTTTACCTAGAAAATTATTTAGTCTCCGAATTTCAGAGCAGTAAAACTAAACTAATATGAATTAGAGAGAGATCATAAACAGAATTTGAAAAGTAATTTTCTATAATACTAACTTTAAAGACAGGGTTTACCAAATAAGCATTATCTCCATACAAATATCTTTCATCTCATCATATCATTAAGTTTACCCATTCATATTTTTTAACAAAAGAAGGTTAATATTATAAATTTTGATTCAATACGCTTTTAGTTTAAACTCTTCAAAATAATTCCATATAAAAATTAATTGCGAGTTATTTTTTCTCCAAAAATCATGATATTCAGACTAAGATAAGAATTTGAGGATCGATTTAATTTTAATTCTTTAATCGCTCCACAATTTGAATAGAATCAAATCATTTTTGTGGAAATTTTGATTTTTTGCTTTCTCTTCTTGAACACGGCATCAAGTTTGATTTTCTCCTTCCTCTATTTTGTTGTTTCACTCGTTTCCTACTTCTTCATCATTTCATCTTCTTTATCATTATGTTCTTCTAATTTTTTTCATATTCACTCACTGTTTGTTGTGCTTATTATTAATTTATTGTTTATATAATACAACACATCTATTTGGGAATTTAACCTGTATGTTTTAAATAAATTATTGTTATTATTATTATTTAGTAATAAAGATTATAAATTGAGGTTCAATATAGCAAATTAATTAAGCTTCAATAATATTTAAATAATCCTCATAATTATCCATCCAAACTTATTCGTATTTATATTGTTGTGTATTAAAGCAATATTGTGTGAAGTGACTGTTTTTACTGTATTTATTAATTAAGGGGATATATAAGTGACAATACATTTAACATTTCAGTGGCTCTCAAGCTCCATGGGTACTATTCTTTTTAATTTTTTTACACTAGTTAGAAATTTATAAAAAGTAATTAGAAGATAATTTCAGTAATTTCTCCGACTATTGTTTTGGAGTAATGTAGCTGTTGAGGGAAGATACCGAATTGCTCTATTTTCCAAGGGTAGATTCCTTTTGACCTTAAATGGAATTAGTTTGAAAGCCTTAGCCGAAGCAAAGAGGTAATACAAAATTTTAATTGAAGATAAATTAAGAAGTTAACTGCCTCATAAAAGCAGCTTTTGAAGTAGGAAGATACTTTCTTACTAGCGCAAAATCTCATCTTACTGAAGCGGGCCGATTGCTCATTCTCTAATTGAATACAATGATTCGTTAAAAAGGATGACCGATCTTCCTTCAAATATTTTTTTATACATTTGTGATCCTGAAATTGTAGTAATACATTTTTAATACTAAAATATGTAGGACTTAAAACATCTTTGGATAGAATAATCGAAATTTAATTATATCATATATAATACTGGATACTAAATACAACCGTGTGTTGTAAATGGATGCGAAATAAAGAAAGTAGTTATAGGCTATCCTGGTGAATTGAATTAGGTCGGATGACCACTAAAAACGAAGCGGTGCTGAGCTGAGCGTGTTGGAGAGATGCAAAGCGAAGTTGTCTCCGAGGTTCGGCAACAGGAAGAGGAGCTGGCAGAAGCGATTAAAATGGCGATTACAATCTAAAAACAAGATGGCGTAGGATCTATCCTTTAGATGACTCCTGAGAATTTCATTCTCTGATATTACGGTTAAATCACGGAATTTCCGTAAGAGACGGATTCTGTTATTATGATTAAGCCGGCGTACTTTAATCAAGATAGTATTTGCAGCAATTGAACAGAAATTTATCTATTTCGCTGATAGCATATAAGTTTCTTAACGTTAGTACAACACTCGAGCACACTTTTCATCTTACAATCACGGTATTAATTGTATAAATAGTTCTCAATTTAATATCAATACATTGTACCTTAAATTATTTCGTAAGGTGCATCACAAAGATTGATCACTTTACTCACCTAAGAATTGCTATTGATTTTTTTCCAATCTTCATCCAAATTCTAACTTTTGCTTCTTGGACAGGAACAACAGCCATTATTAAAAAAAAATTCATGTTAACAAACTTTTACAAATTAAGAAATACCACAATGTTAACCCTGAGATGGTTTCGGCCATTATTAAACTTATTTGAAGTCGTCGTGTTTTTATTATTTTCATTGGTACAATGGTAAATACAATTGGCAAATGAAAATCCTACTGGTAATGGTTGCATGGCTATGATTTGTTAAGCTGTTTTTCTCTAAGACATTTACCTACTGACGATATCACAGCATCAGTTTTTTATTAAAAAAAATGACTAGCGTTCGAAGATTAAATTTACAAGGAAATCTCTTGCGGCTCTTGTGAACCTTTCGGACGAGATTTTACAACAATTCCGCTCCGCTATTACGAGTAAATATCCTAAATTGGGACTTAATTGAAGTGTATTCACATTGGAAGTCATTCAATTACGTGGTCCGATTTTAATTATCATAGTTTGTCTGGAAGTGATTAATTTTTGTGAAATGGAATCCGTCATCGATAATTACATTAATGTTTCTGAAAGAAAGGTGTAATTAGTCATCACTTAAATGACACCGTCGTGGAAAGGAGCGAGAGACTCCCCCTCCAATGCGAGAGAAGTGGAGGGGGAAGCTGACTTCGCTTCAGAACGAGCCACGGGCGTACGGAAGATGAGCCGTGCGAAGCTGAGTGGCGTCACAATTCTCAGCTTAACTCCGCTTCGTATCCGGTGGCCGCAGGTGCATTCAAAAGTTTAGGTTCGATTGTCCAAGCGTAGTCCGCTTGTACGTAAAGTAAGCGTAGTCCGTAATTCGCTCAACTTAGCTTCGCTTCGCATTTGATGGCCTTATGGTAATAAACGAAGAGTGTGCATATTAATTTACATGCGATATCATCATGCAAGGTGCTGTCAATCATCCGTTGTGGTAAATTCAACCAGAAATCTAGTACAGTGGGCACTGAATATTTTTATTAGGACAAAGATTATGTGGTAAGATTAGCAGACTAAGCAATACTGTAAAACATTTATGGCCTTTGAAAACGACCTAAAAGGCAAAATGCTTTACAACCATAGTGGATATTATGATGAATACTCATATATCTATTGATAAGAATCTGCAGTTGCCCTCGCAATATTCACGAAAAGTGATTCAACTGTACACAACATCAATTAAAATTCTTTCCACTTAAATTCTTCATTTTAGCTATTTTAATTAACAGAATTGAATTAATTACGACTTCTTTTAACTCGCAGGTGTTAGTTACAAAAATTAAGAAATATCAAAATGACTTAAAATGCCCTCATTACATTGTCGGTTTCCTCATAACACCACCAACTGGCTAAAACTGCCCTCTATCGGAACAATAGAGAAGACAGGGAACGTGGAATAGAGAGGGAAGAGCCGATAGTGAAAAATATATAAATTTCGCCCCGGAACACTTTTTCGCACGCAGAAAGTAATTTGGACGGGAGGAACGCAATAAAAAAGTCCTCCTCTCGCCCCCTTTTACGAGTAAGGGACGGATTTAAATAGAATCCGATGGACAGACACTCAATCAACTGCTTCGTCAACCGAGGCTCCTTTTTTAATTTCATTTCCCCGGAAAAATTTGAATCGCAAAAATGCCGGGCTCTGCCGAGAGAGGGGGGTTGAAGCCGGTCCTCCCGGTCACAATGCCGACCCAAATCATATTCCATGAATACGAAACTGGCGGAATGACCACTTTCGATGGGAAAAAGCGACGAACCCAGGGCTCTGGGTAATAGAATATCACTTAATGCACACGCACGGAAACAGACGAGCGTCGCCGGATTCTCCGCCGCCCCTTCCCGGGGACTCTTTCACGAAATTCGCGGACTGCCACACGTTCCCCAGTCGAGGACGAATTGCGGAGTCGAAGCCTTTTTTCCATCCACTCAATCGGTCGCGCGCTCGATGCGAGTTCACGCGCGCTTTCCCATCGAAAATTTCGCTTCCTTCCTCTTCTTTTTTTATTTCCATACTCTCTGCGCGGGTTTTCCTCCCCGACCTGAATTCCCCCGATCCTTTGTCGATCCTAGCCATTGTTCGCTCGATCGCTTAACCCATCGATAGTGAAACAAAAGACGCGCGATATTTTTTTCGCGGATTAGGAGGGACTTGCATGTTTATGCAACGACGCCTTGGCTGGATGAAAAAACAGGGATGCGTATTTTTTTGCGATCCAATAACTATGTAGAGTAGAAGTACGGTTTAGCGTACGGGGTGACCAGAGGTTTCTGAATTTTTTTTTGGAAATTAAGTAACTGAAGCGGACGCTTTCCTGAAGCGTTGGATTTTAATAAAAGCAAGATCATATTAGATTATTTTTAATTATGGGATGGAAGTCTAGTGATTAAAAAAGTGGTTGACTTATGCTAGATACCCTAATGGTTCTTTGGGAGTATGACGAAGATGTTAATGAAAACATGTTAAAACAATAAGAATGAGATTTTTAAGGTAAACATTATGTAGATTATATTAATACATTTTTATAGGATACTAAAAATATTAGATGATTTTCACAGAAAATAGGGTGATTCATGGTAGACCTGATATGACTACAGGGGCAATTTTTATTTGTACTTGATTTTCAGCCACTATTTTGAATTTTTCTGAAATCAGTAGTGTGAATTTTTGGGGAGGTATATTATCGGTTTGCATAAAACAAATTTCCCTTAACCGGAAGGGAATAAAAAGTCTTATAAGACCGCAGTTCGACCTCGGATCCTCTACCTTTCGGGCAAATACATCAATTATTTTTCATTTCCATCCCTTTACAAAGAAATTACTATCTCTTGAATTGAATGCTTAATATAAGGTTTTCTTCTAAATATTAATGTCAGTGGTGAAATTAAATAATAGAATATTTCTCCTCAACTGCCTACTATAACTGTATTTTTATTCTGTAGGCAATGAAACAAGAAATATTCTAAATTCTTTTAAGAGATTCAGGATCGGAGCTATAACGCTAAAGATAATGGCGTCTTCGATGGTGGAGAGTAATATTTAAATAAATTTATATTTTAGATCAAACAACAACGGAGATAATGAAATTTTCTCACCTGTGTACAATTCAAACTAATCAATAATGAAAAATGAGGGATGTGATATTTTTTCTAAAATTTGAAGGTGGAACAAACTAATTAATACAATGACACCCTCGTTTATCAAGAGACAGATTTTATTACATTTAGGAGCCAATAAAGCTATATTCATAAATAAATAAAGTTATTTTTATAAACTAAGTGAAAAATTGTTGGTTGGTCTGTATATTTTAAATACATGTTAAATATGGGAAAACAAATAGTGTTTAAAGACTACAAACCTTCGAGACGAGAAATTGCTTTTCGCTAGAGAATATTTATGTGCTTTTAGGAAAAATGCGAATCATTAGATATAGGAAGTAGTTATGATTTTTAAGGAAGAAAATTAATTTACTACGCAAAAGTTGTATTGATGAAGGAAATCGTATCATAGGGCAGGAAATAAAAAGAAATGAATACAGGAAAAAGGAAGTAGTATGATAAAAGCGAAAGTAAGGCTATCTTATCTTGGTGGAAATAATAATATGAAATCTAGAATACTTTAATCCAAGACTATTAATGAATGATATAACTAATATGCAACAAACAATGCTATGCATACCGCCCTGAAAATTTCGGACTTACACATAAAGTAAAATATGTAATTAGAAAGTGAGTTTAATTTAAGCTATTTCGACGGGATTGCGTCGAATATTCAGGTATAAATATATGAATGACCCGTGAAGAAATTCCAAATTAGCTCCTTGTAGAGCGTACCCAACAACTGCTGAGGGCTAGTTTATATTATTATCATCATAATTACATTAAGTCTGCAGATAGGTATACACATGGTTGAAGATTTTGCTACCGTGGAATGGTGGTCATAAATACAAGTAATAAATGGACATATTCGAACAGAAAAAGACAAATAGTATTATAAAATACATGATCAAAAACTAATACATAATCAATAGTAAAAAAATCAACAAAAATTAAATTACGAATACAATAATGCTAATTTTTTTTCTTTCCATTACTCATATTAGGATTAAATGAGTTATTTTATTAAAGAAATTTCGATTCATGCACTAAATACCCACCCCATAAATTTATTCGTTCTGTCTTATATGGATCGTTCTGGTAATGCTAAAATTCTCTTTTACGAGTTCAACGCAGAAGGTATTAGTCGAGGCCGAGACGGAATAGCGCAGCCAAATAAAGACTTTTCCGGATCCCTATTTCCCCTTTCTCAACTTTTGCCCATTATTCGTCCTCTCCGCTGTGTTCTTCGGACGATGTGTTCTTGTTTTACACCTTCGCGTTTCCGGAATTCCCAAAACGGCAAACGTCCATTTTCCTCTGTTCATGTTTTACCACGCGAGTTTCATAAATTCCTCGTCGAGAGAAGGTGATAATTAGTGGAAAGTTTTCCGCAGGTACGGTGTTCTGGCGTCTAATGGAAGCGGTGGAAAACGTATTGCGGAGAGAGGTAAAGATTCCGTCGGTGGCGTATTTGCTGACGCATTCGATTTTCAAAGAACAGTCGTGTTAGGCTTCCTATGCGTGATTCGAGGGTGTGCGTTATCGATATCGGACATTCAATCTCGTAAAAATACGAAGAGACTGCAGATGAACTCTAAGGAGTTAATTGGAGGATTATAATACATGCTCAGATGTGACACATTATATTAGAATATCTAACTCTTATTTAGAGATGTGAACAATCGATCATCAAATGATTTTAGTTTAGAGCATTTATTTATTTCACAATACCATTAGTTGATCGCTAGGATACGTGGCGATTATTATCTTAAACTACACTCTACACCAATCAAATAACCCAAAAAATGCTTCATAGTTTTTCTGTATACAACTACGGAACGTTAGTTAGTTTGTAATAACTTCGTCCATTAACTACATTAGTTAACAAAATACGCTAATTTACAATTTAAAAAATAATCTAGAACCACTAAAACTACCATGTGCGTTTTGCAATTACATCGATTGATTACAAAGAGCCTATACAGTACAGCCTATCTAGTACAGAATACCAGTAAATAACATAAAAAACGAAATTTCCTTGAAATAGCATCATCATCACTAATCAAAAAAAATTCATTACGCTTTTATGCACTAAAATGATTTATAAAATGCTATTCCCATGTAATATGATTTTACTTAGCACTTCCAGCTAGAAATTAGTTTCTTAGGAATCACCTAAGTTAATTTAATTGTTCTAGTCAACAATCATATTTTACGAGGTAAAAAATGGACATTATAGTACTTGAATATTTTAGATCGATTAATGCTGTGTCTATTTTGTTAGCTACAGCTTACAAAATCCATAATTTTTCAATGTAGTCTAAGATTTGTCTCTTCGTTATCAATTCTCGTTCCGGGATTTCAATGTTATCCTAACTTAGACTCGATCATTCATAGAGACTAAAGCAGCGATTGGAAAAAGTAGCCAACAATAACAGTCAGAATAGAAGGAAGGAATTATAAATTTCCGCTTTTCCTGTATAACTTTTATATTTGATGGATTTCAACAGGATATATGTAGTAGACTAACTCAGACTGGAGAGCACGCATTTTTATTTAGCCTTTACTTAAGCTTTACTTTTTTAGACGCATCAAAACATCCATAGAAAAGTAGATATTCGTGTAAGTCCGCTCCTAGTTGGTTTACCATTTCCTGTATCAGTCCTTTAAATATAAAAGAAAGACCGAAGAAGAGGATATTAATTATTGACGATGGCGTTAAAATTTTAGATCCAACTCCTTTAATGCGGCGATGAAAACGTTGGTTAACTACACAATGCTGAAATTTTTATTATTACATAGCCATTGAAAAATCAGAGGCAACTCAATTTTAAAATTCCAGCTTTAAAGAAGCCAATTTTCAACCATTGATAAAACACATCTGCGGCAACAAATCATAAGAATAACTCCTCAACTAGGCGGGTAGTATCTCTTCACGCTGTGGAGTAGGGTTTCCCAGCTTCGGTATCCGGTGAGAGCTTTAGAGGGCTTACTTGTACAGCTGTCACATATTCATATTTGAGTCCCGCCTCGGTTATTAATGTCTGTGACTATTCTTTGGTTCGAGGACAATTCCCAAACTCATCGGACCAGCTTGGCATTTGGCCGCTTCGGGGGGAATAGGGGAGGGAGAGGAGGGTTGGCTTAATTCATACTGCTCCCGTTTCCGATTCACAATGCCCACCCATCGCACCATTTTTGCCCTCTCCGGGTAATTGATACCTCCGATCTTTTTCCATGTCTATCATTTATCTGAGACACTCTCCCTATAAATTCATTTCTGACGAAGCAATTGCATTCCAAAATTAAAATTTCAACATCCTGAAAAAATCCGTATTACCATGGTACCTTGTACGTACGTACGACCATAAACATAAGGTTGCTACTCTTAAACAGCGAAAAGATATTTGTAAGCATTCCATTTTTTATCTGGAGATGATTTCGAACCTTCCTTCCTGCGATGTATTTATTAATAAAATTAAAACATTTATGTGATTTCAAATTCGGTATATTAATAATTAGCTTGTGATTATATATTAATTTGTGTAAATATTATAGAATGAATGACGATTTATAAGATAATAAATACCTTATACTCTTTACCTTACGTTAGTTTTTACTTTCGTTCCATTAATAATTAGCTTGTGATTATATATTAATTTGTGTAAATATTTTAAAATGAATGACGATTAAAAAAATAATAAATACCTTATACTCTTTACCTTACGTTAGTTTTTAATTTCGTTCCTTAAACTAACCTATATTGGAAGATTTAACTATACTCATGGTTAATTCGAAATCTATAATATAAGAATAACACTAAAATTTATATATTTCGTTACTATATAATGGAAAAATTATTTATTCTGTTTATCTGTACTTCGAGGTACTAAAAATGAGAGTGTAATGGAACCATTAATGCTCAGTAATTACAAAAGGAATACAATAGCAAAACTCATGTACGAGAACATAAATTTACTATAGCTTGGGAGAAATGCAAATATTTTACTTCTCGGTTTGCACTTACTTTAGTTATTATTAACACTTGCATTGTACTTGGTTCTCAAAATTCTGCACTATTCGAGAATTCATGGTACTCTCGCTTTCTCTGCCGACACACTTCCCTACATAACGCAGTTTCAGTAGCGAAGTAGTTAATACTGTAGTGGTATTCAGTTCAAGTCCAAAGACGTTTCGTACTTCTGAGGAATATTAAGGGAACGAGCACTGCCTACAACGTATACAGAAATGTTGCCGACTCGACTCTCCCGAATCTTGCTGCTCTTCGCTTTATCCGTGCTTTCCGAATATTCTTGTTACGGAGTTATCTTCATCCACGTGTTATTCAAGTGCTTCCTCCTCTTGTGTTATCTAAGTTACCTCGTTATCCGCATTCGAGTTAACGAGGATAAACTGTTTATCACCCAGAGTTCCCATGTAATATGGTTCTATCTCCCGCTGAATGAAACCCTTCCCCTATTTCCTCCCCTATCCCACGCATCCTCTTCTTGCAATCTCAATGGATATATATATTCTTCGCAGAACCACTCCATAGTCACCCTTTACATGCGCAGCGGGGATCGCCTTGGCAGTATAGAGGCCGTCAAGGAAAGGGGATTGCTTAGAAGGGCTTTATGGAGATAATAACGTATGGCTTTTGTGTGGAGGACTCCAGGCCTTCATCGGAGTTACTGGGAATCGGCCGAGTATTGAATTAATTAATTGGAATGAATGGATATTTCCTGGGCGGGCCTTAAAACTGATTAAAGAGGCAGGTGACTGGGATTCCGGCCGTAGTTTTGGCGACTTGTTCTTGGGAACAACGGGCGCTTTCTTGGGGCTGAGGAAGTTAATCATGTTCGCATAAATTGGCTAATGTATTTGGAGTCATCAGGACGCTCTCGAATGAATGATAATTGAATGAAGGAGATACAATGTGAAGAATATGAGATACTCTATGGGATGAGAATGGAAGTAGTGCTATCTGAGGATGCGCTGATAGTTGGGTGGTTTAGAATCCACGACCTTCTTCCTGCCTACTTAAAAATTCTTCGAAAGATCAAAAAGTGTGGTATAAAAACATTAAATTCCAAATAATTTGGATATTTGACACCGAAATCAAAGGTTGTCGGTCTGAAATTTTTTTACCTAAGTATACAGACAACTTTTGGTTCAAATTTTCAATGAGTGCAATAGCATTACGTGTTAGATGGGAAAGGAGACCCTTAGTCTTAATCTCGTATAGATTATTATTAACTGTTATATTATCAAACGATAAATCAAACTGAAATACCCAAGCCAGTATGTTGGAAGATAAAGTGCACCATAATCAATTTTTTCTTGGAAACTTCCACTTGAGATATTCATTGTACTTATAATTCTGTATCGGATGTAAGATGAATTAGACTAATTAAAAGATAATAAAATAATAAATATGAAACTAATTACGTGTATATATTCTTCATCACACGACAATTGCCACTGATGTTCATCACGGATGCCATTGGAAATCCGTACTGATAGTCGTTTGATACCAATAACAATTTTGTTTTTATTCCTGGCAATAGGATTATTGCTGAAACATGCGCTCTTTGAGTAAGGTTTAATCATTTAAATAGTGATATAGAAAGATAAAAGATGCTATATTTTTATTGAGTTAAATTTAAAGGCTTCGAGTGGGAACAAACACAGGAATTCAACTCTGGTAATTTCTCAATAAGCACGAAAAAATGATTCCTCGGAGATAAATTTAAATTAGCATAATAGTTTTGATGCTATTATTTGTATGTTTGATAACCGTAAAGGTTAGATTTGAATTACAATATTTGTATACGATTGTATGTTGATATTTCTATATATTTTTAATTTATCATTTGTATTTTTAACATTGGTATAGGTTAAATGGATAATGGGAGGTAAATTCTCAATTTCGTCTAAAACGTCTTTTATCTATCCTATGGTACGATTAAAACTCTGATACAGCTGGTTGTTGAAAGGGACGTTACTTACGCATATCATGGTGCAGCAATTCGTTGTGGGAAGAAACTTTTAATACTCCTGTTGCACATGGCTATGGGAGCTCAATTTTTAATCTCTAATCTTTCTCCGATATTTAATATACGTCTACGAATGTAAAATTACGTAACCCGAGGAGTTTCAATACATTTATCCCTGTATTATTTAGTGAAAAGCCTTCAATGTATTAATCATTTAAGGAATCTATTAATTGTAACATTGCAAAGTTAAGAGGTTCCCTCTCTCCGAAAAATAACTTCTGCATTTCTCGCACGCTTTTCCGAGCCCTGCTCATTATGTGGATGATTCTTGGAATCAGCTGGAGAATCCGCGAGTATCAGCCTCATTACGAGCGTGTCTTGGAAGTTTTAGCGATGATAATGGGAAGGGGGACGTGGTAATTAGCGGTAATGGCGGCTTTATTGAAGCAGCGTTTGAGCTATATTGGCGATTCAATAAGTGCGATAAGGCCGATGGCGGGAGGGCTTATGCGGTAGAACGGAAATAAGAGTTTTGGGCGGGAAACGAGGCTCCGGCGCGGGACACCGTGCTCGAGGTGTTTGGAGGCACAAAAGGGTCAAAGTGGAATAATGGCACACCCCCGTGATTTAGGGATTACGGTCATAATTAATGATTTAGCGAGGCCATTCTATCCGCCGTCTTTCTGCTCGATAATGGCCCTTATGCCCTCCTCCTCCACTGGGATCCATTCCCCCTTTCTTCCTTTGTCCCGCGCCTTTCTACAAAAGGATGGCGCTGCGAACGACATGGGAAATAATTAAGTCGCCCATATGACCTAACTGCCGAGCGGAGAATAAATATCTGCCATCGAGGGTTTTGGTTTTAGGGGATTAAGAAGGTGCCATTTTCACCAGTGGACCCGTTCGAAATTAACTCATTGTTTCCTCACAATCGGTGTATCGTTGCAGGGAATAACTCCCGCATGAGTGGAAACCATATTTGGACAGAACTCTAATCACATTACTCATCAACAAATTTCAATACGTCGAATTAGAGCTAAAACCGTTGACATTTTAATTTGTAGATTGATTTGTGATCTATTACAAATCGTGGCAATGTAAAAAAAAGAATTAAATAACTAAAGTTTACAATAAAAAGGACTAATAATAAAAATATAATTTTAAAATAGATGATAAAAAAACTGTAACATCATCTAATTTCTTCTAGAGAGACTACGTATAACTTAAACAATTTTTACTTAAAGATAAGCAGATGTGAAAGATAGTGACGCAACTGGGACTCGAATCCAGGTCTACAAAATTCTGCAAAGAAAGCACGGGAGCGTTCTGTAAAAGTAGGAATGATCTATTATCTATCGCTAATAAAGTCTAATATTTTGTCTAGTCTAACATTATACTAATGTTTTGTTCAATATTACGTGAGGTGATAGAAGAAGATTGTATATCACTCGTTTAGTTACTCTTTAATATAGGTATCAGTAACTTCACAAGCATTGTTTTTCAATAGGAGTGATGCAGTGATATTTTTTAATGTTAATAAAAATCAAATATCGGAAAGTCAAAATTAGTTACACTATACATAGTACACTACAATGAAATTTTTTTTAAACTATAAATATGAATTTCGGCTTGAGATGTCAGTATACTCATCCAAGGATGTAAAATGTGATTTCATCTCTATAATAACCAACGAGCGGAGTTAAGAAATATTTTTTCCATGATATTTGCATTGATGTTTGTCACAAAAGCTATATGGAAGTCCACATTAAGAGTCGTTCGGAATCAATATATGTATATTATTTTATAATTCATGGCTATTGGATTACTACTACCCTCTTTGAGGAAGAAATATTTGCGGTTGGAAAATTTTCATGCAAATTCTACGAAAAAATTCCCCCAATCCAACCTTCAAGGAGGTTAACAGCTTTACTGTATTGATTTGAACTCTCTTTGAAGTCTATTTAATTTAAATTTTTGATAACTTCATATTCATTACAGTGGTTTCTATTTTCGAAGAATTTGTAATTCGAAGAACTTGTTTTTGAAGAATTTGCTTTCAAAGAATTGGTATTCTTCCAATAGTTACACATATAGTAGTGTACATAGATGAAGAATGAAGCTGATCTGTAAAGGTTCTTTGAAGTCCTTGAACGAGAACGAGCATGATTGAGATATACTTTTTTTTACACCGGTGAATTCATTTTCGTATTCGCCGAAATTGAATTTACTTCTCCAATGCAGACTCAGGGTACCTCTGTGATACTCGCACCTCTTGTTATCGGTGTCTTTCGCTTTGTGTAAAAATCGCGTGGGGAGAACTCTCAGGGGAGCAAACAAGTGGCCCATAATCTCGGGGTAACCGCTGATTTACAGTCTTCTCACCAATATCGAAATTTTTTTGTGGATACACATAAAGCGATGGAGTGGACTGGGTTTGCTGAAGGAATAGATGCGAGCAGATAAAAACTCACGTGAATCAAATGGGAAAACATAAATTGCGCGGGGGTGAGATCCTGCAGAAGATAAGAAGGGCAAAGCACGCATTTCCGCTTTGCATATCTGAAGGAAAACTGATGAGAAGGCCGTAAAAAGGGCTAGAAGATTTTACGATAAATATGAAGCGATTTGAAAGAAAGTTTATTATGAGCGCTGGTTTACGAGTTTAATTAAAAAATATTACTTTCTTGATGTAGGTTGTGGTTGAAGAATACACAGGGTGATTCAAATAGCGACTTTACAGTTTAGTAACATATTACAAAAAACGTCACTAGCACTTGCGGTAGGTAATTCGTGCGCGATTTTGTGAGAAAAAACTACGTATTTTCCTAAAAATTATGCTTTCATTTTTTTATAGACTAATATTGATACTAGCTATGCTAACCATAAGGCTCGTACATAGTTAAGAGGTTGCAAAGTTACTTCAAGTATCCTTGTACAGTAGAACTCCAATTATTCGGACTCTGACTATCCGAATCGCTTTAGGACACCATCTCATATAGCAGTTCTTAATTCGCTGACGTGGTAAGCATAACGGTAAAATCCAAATAGACCTACACGAAAAAAAAAACACACGTGCCTGCCGCTGGTCTGAGTTTACTGATTAAAAATATTTTATAAAAAAATTTGATAATGTAAATACTACATTAGTTTGATTTAGTTAAAATATTTTCATTAGTATTTAGAAGTGATGTACGCTTAACTTGCGAAAGTGTTACCATTTTTAAAATTAATTAATAGATCGCTCTTTGTTTATACTACATATGTAGTTTTTTTCTCCCGTTTTCAATGTATGTACAGTCCTGGCCAAAATTAACGCAGCACCAGCCGTAAGGATCCCTAGGGAGGTGCTGCGTTAATTTTGGCCAGGAGTGTACATACAGAAGTTAATTAATTATCCGAATTTTAGATTATCCGAATGTTTGATTATCCGAATGGGGTCCGGTACCAATTGATTCGGATAGTTGGAGTTCTACTGTATTATAAAAACGAATTTGGCTTTTCTTCTACTGATCCAAATTTCTAAACCAGAGATCAGCTACAAGTAACTACTCGTATCTTATATTATCGATGTATATTTTAATAAATATTATTGACAATAATGATTAAAATTCAAGTAATATCTCCGTAAATGTCTTAATTTTCAAGATATCTTCAATTAGTGCCCCATTTATTTTCCTCAGTTGAGTAAATGTATACAGGAAAAGAGAGATATTGCCATAAAAAATGCAGCTCTCCTAGCCGACGTAAGTCCTCACTCGACTAGATGACGTAGAGAGCCAAGCACGCAAGAAAAACCATGGCTAGTGAAATGAAGTACCTGCGAAGATCAATAAATAAAACGTGAATAATTAGAATGTGTAATGAGAGAGTAGGAGAATGTAGAAGAAGTAGTGTATTAGAGCCACTAAAGAAAATAAGGAAGGAAAGACGGTGCATTTCGAATACAAAATTGTTGAAAAGTAAAGCAAGTACTGATAGTTTAGCTACGAGGGAAAATAGGTATACAAAGAATAACATATTGGGATGGAAAAGATTCTAAAAGGTAAAATATTCGAGGAGAATGGTGTATAATCGGAAGGAATTAAAGGTGCGGGAGGAGATGATAAGGAGATGGGTCTCTCTTTCTCTCTGAGAGGTAAAAGGAGACAAGGAAAAAAGTTTTTACTGGAATGACTTAAATTTAACATTTTTAAGAAGTTACTGATAATTAAAATTATAAGTATTGATCATAAGGTATTGATAATTATAATTTTAATAATTATTAAAAGGTAATACTAAAAAGTGCATTTATGATAATTTTAGGATACTTCTAATGAAAAATTTAACAATACATAGCAGCATTCAAAATATACAAGAAAACTTTATAAAAAATCAACAAGCTCTCAAAGCCGTGGATCAATATGCATAAGAATAGACAAAGATGGAATTAAAGACATAAAAACTTACTGAATTTCCGTTAGCATTGAATTTGAAAATATATCTCTCATGCCTTCCCAGAGAATTCAGAATCGATATCTTCGATTTGTGAAAAGCCAATCTCTGCTTATTAAATATTATGCGTGGATTTAGAAAGTTAATGACAGAAATGCAAAACGTACATGATAACCGAAATACATGTAGCACTTCTGACATTTTGCGCAATATATGGGGTTTATTCTCATTTTTCCGAAGCTTTTTTTATAACCTTTTCCATAAAATTATACAGTTAAGTTATGGGAAATATTTATTGTGAAAATTTTAAAATCGCCAAAAGTTTTCAATGAAAACATTTTAGTTTGCTTTTCATTTAATTTGGAGTATCAATAATATGCTAAAACAGCTGAAACTGAATGATCTCATCCAGTATTCCGGCAAATTCTCAACAAACAAAATTTTTTCGGTTTTGTAAGTATTCCAGAGAATTCTCCATGGTCCAAGCACTATCATATTGCCCTCTTATTGTTCAATTACGGAGAAATTACCTAATTTATTGAGTAAAAATACCAATTGAATTAATAAAATTGAACCCGTCCTTTTCACATAGGAAAGTCGTGTATTCAAGTATAATGGATGTGCTACGAAAATAACGGAAAAATATTTTAAAAATTTGATTTTTCCGATCAAATATTGATATTTACGCGAGATTTTAATTTGTGACATTTTTCTCATAAAGCTAGAATTTAGAGTGAAAAATCCGTTAAAAAATAATATTTTAGAAAAATTGAATATCGTAAGCTACAGAGGTCACGTAAGGTGATATGGTATCAGTCGTTTCGGAGAACTGATAAAAATTACAACAGACACTGGTCAACCTCTCTTGCATTAGCTAGAGCATAGGTTCCCAAAATGTTATCTTAGTTGACGCCTTTTGCCATTCTTTCTATTTTCTTTTAACTCCCGAATCTGCTTAATATTGGATATTTCTTAGCTTATCAACTCCAAGTGTTTGCTCAATACTGCTCACTGCGATAGGTTTTTGGAAGGAATAGTAAAACGGTAAAAAAGATTGAAATTTTATTGTTGACACCTTAACTGAAAAGACAATGTTGTTAATTGAAAAGTAAATGTAAACAAATATATTGATTTGGAAGGAACCAAGCAGAATTTAATAAATCCTTGCGTAAAGTTAATACACAAATAAATGTTGGTTCTTTAAACGTCGGTAATCCTAGCCTTCCTGAGTCTCCGAATATCACTGAAAGAGGCGAAAGAGACAAAGGCTATTGGATATTTTAAACATCTAATAATATTAATTGCTATAAACACTCGACGATTCTAGGAATCATGGCAATGGTAAACGAGGTGCTAAGAAATATTCCTGACTGTGATATTTTAGTGACAAATATGTGATATTTAGGAGAAGAATTATTAAGTGGTTTAAGTCTTGGTGTGCCTAAATGTGCGTTTTAGTTGCTTTACTGGCCTGTGACTATTTTTCCTTATAATTTTTGATAGATTTTAGTGACCCTTATTCTTTTTATATTTAAGACGATATTTTTTATAACCGATTAATTTTTTTGTTAAAGTCGACGTATTTATTTGTTATGTTTTTATAAGGAAAGGGCAGAGGTAACTTTGAATATAAGGGCGTGCACTCAGGAAAATTCTGAAGAAAAAACGGATTCGAAAAAGTCTGATGTTCCCGGCCCTGTCAGACTGTTTTCCGTCCGTTTTTCCTGTCAGATTGTTGTCCGTCCTTTTTCCGTTCCAAGTCCGTTTTTTCTTGGGAATTCTTATTCTTTTATTAAAACCCAATTTTGTGGGTTGTATTTACCTGCTTGTGTTACATAAATAAATGAATGAATAAATAATATAGTATCATTGTTAAAAATGCTTCTACGGCTTAGCGCATTCCGCAAATTACCTCCTACCGGTAATTGAACCCAGAATGTTCACTTGGAGTCCTATTAGCTAGAATTGATCATTTAGGAGAACATGAAATTTAATTCTCCATTTTTTAAAATCTCTATCGTTATTAAGGTAGATCCAGGACAGGTCGAATAATTAAAAACTAAAAGAAGCAGGAAGTTTCTTTAGGATATCCCGTGCGGTCGCTCAATCACGTTCACTCCATTATTTTATAACGTAAAATAAGATTTCGGCATTCCGCTCGAAAACGCAGACGACGTAAGAGTGCCTTTTGAAAATAAACTGCCGCCTTAAATTAATAGCGCTCGGGTATTTCAGCTCCCGCCAACATTATAAAGTTTCTAATTATCCCCGCAGAACTCCGAGCCAGCTTATCACTTCCCCCTTTCTTAAAGGCGCCGTTTCCTTGAATTCTCGATTGCGGCGAAGAAATCCACGGAGGAGAAAAAAGAGCGAACACGGGCCCTCCATTCCTCTCCCGCGCAAAAAACCGCGTAAATCACACAGCGCTTCGGAGCAACGCGGTTTTACAGTCGGGCAGGGGAGAGATACGACCCGCTGCACGTGTCTGTTGCGCCATTTTTTGCCCTTGCGGAGGATTCGGGAGGTTTATATGGTTTCCTCGGAATGTACGAATGTTACAGAAAGAAGCGGAGTTATTGGGGAGTGCTTTACGAGGGAACAATATCGCGTTCGAAAGCGGAGTCTGGAGGTTTCGGAGATCGTAAAATCTTGGATATGGATTCGGGAAGTGCGCGATTTGCGAAATAATTGCGAAATCGTTTGCGAGGCCAAATGTCCTACCAAAGCAGTAAACATGCCGTATTTAACTCTACAAAAACTGGGGCTCAACATTACTTAAATGAAGATTCAAAGTACTGAAAAATGTTTATTGGGTACGGTAGGTATATTGATAAAATTTTAATGAAATGGGTAAATTTTAGAACCATAAGATTGATACAACATTATTATATAACTATAACATTTAAATTGCAAAACTGAAATTCGAATAGTAATATTTTTAATATTAGAATCAAGTTTATACTAGTACATAGAAGTTACATTTGAGGTAAACGTCCACAATTATTATTAATTAATATTAGGGCATCAAAATATACAGAATTAGCGTTCAGTATAGATTTTACAACTTATTTAAGTGAGTAGTAACTTATAAAATTGTTTTTAAATAACAATAAAGCGTGTTTTAATATTTATTATTTCATTCTATTTAAGCTTACTTCTAAAACATTTAACTCAAATAAAAGCAAAAATATTATTAGAAGGTTTTATCATTTTACATCACCAACTTAAAATAAAAGTTTGTATTGTTATGGGAAAAATATAATGCTTATATAAGTATTAGTATAGACTTATTTTAATTTAAGAATAATAAAAAGAGTCTCTTTTCAGAATACAGTACATTTCTAGATTCGTTGTATTTGATGCGAGCATAGTATTTGTCCCGTATAGACCAGAAATCTCTAAATACTTTCTTAATTCATTGTTCTTCTTCTCTTGTATTTGCTAACATATCGTTAGTAAGTTTTTTGATATTAAATTTTAGTTTTTATAATATCTTTATAATAATACTTACCTATTTTGAAAACAAACATCTAACATTTAATGAAAATTATTAATGACGCTGGACATGAATGCCGAAATAGTATCTGATCGCAGTAGACGGGGACTTCCTTATTTTCATCATGGAAAAGTATCACAAAAAAAAACTGATTTGGAATTATAATACGGTAAACAATATTATACCATCATTGCATTCATTAATGGCATCAATGAATTAATGGGATTTGTGAGTTATTAATAACATGAAAGGAATCACAAAATGTCTAAGGCGTAAAAGAGCATTTGCGTAAGATGAATATTTTCAAAATTTGCAAATTCATATGATTAACTTCTATTTGACTACTTTATGTTGTGAATTTTATCTGATTATCTTAAAGTTGACATAAAACAGTATTTTTGCTTGTCATTTCATACGACTCTTTCACTATGACATTTTTCTTAAAATAGGGCAAGTGCTAACAAGTTATCATCCCTTTGATTTGCCTTCGTATGTGATCTCAAATATAAAAGATTTTGTGCAGTATTTGCCATAAAGAACTAACACACAAAGAGCAATAAACGTAACGAGATTAAAAGGAGACGTTTTCATATCGAATACGAAATTGTTATTAGAGAAAACCAAGAGTTCTCGTTACTTCAGAAGGAAATTCACTTCATTCCACCGAAAAGAGCCGACCAAATAGTGCGCTAAGTGCAACGCTCGCATAATTTTTGCAGCAATTTTTTCTTTTCTGTGCGTTCATTTCTCTCCTCTAGTTAGGGAACATTTGTCGTCCTTAAGCCTTCCTATTTCTGCCCCAACTTAGCGTCGGCAACAAAGATCTGCACGTTCAAGATCGCGTGAATCGCCGAGGTAATGGAGCTTTGTAATGCCCTTATTCTGCCAAGATGACGTGCAAGAGTGCTTTATCGTGGGCTTCGTTTGTCTAGCCTAAGTAACTAACTCACCTTCCCCTCCTTCCTACTTAGATGCTCTAAGATCAATGTTTAAGTCAAAGGTCGATCGTTTGACTTTAATCGGCGCGTAGATCCAAAACATGGTTAAAGTTTCGTAAGCGTTTACCCTCCCAGGGCAAAATTTTCTCTTAAAACCAATAGTTTTAATTAAGCAGAGGTATTTGAAGATAAATTTCTTTCAAATACTTCACCGAATATTTATGAAATTCCGATACCTAGTTTTTTTAACGTAATTAATGAATAAATTATTGTATACACATACTGCTTACATTTCTTAATTGCACTGAATTGCTGACAATCACAAAAACATTGAATTGTAAAATACATAAAGTATGCAAAAAACATATAAGTCCTGCTAAGCACTATGTGTTTACTGTCATTAGGTTCTTATATTTTGAATTTGTGGTATTTGTATATGCCAATCAAATGGGAAAACTTTTTTAGACTATATTAAGTACGTAACTATATAGAGCTGGAAAATTTATTACATAGCGACTAATCCCTTATTTTGAATGTTGAGCACACAATTAGACAAAGATATATCCTCAAGGAAAGAAGTCAGTTTTTCCTTGGGAATTTTCCTGGGTGCACACCCTTATGTGCAAAGTCACCTCAACCCTTTCCTTAAAAGTCTATATTCTTCGACTTAAATTGGGCTCCCGGATAGTCATGTGGACAGCACGTTTGCCTTCGGTTAAAGCGGACCCAGGTTCAATTCCCGGTGGGAGTCAATGTGCGAAATTGACCTAAACTTTCGAAGCACTTTTAACAATAATACTACTACTTAGACTTTAATTGTATGTTAGTGTCATTACTTTACAATGCTATTTAGTGCAACTTGATGTAAATCTGTTTGCAATAATATACATTGTAGATGGGTATTGTGAATCAGAGTCGCTGCTCACTTTCTTGTAATTGATATAGTTCTCTGACATATTTAAGAAACTGGATAATTCGATATTATTTGGAAAATGATCTGTATCATTAATGAATTTGATCATGTATTGCACGAAGAGTGCTTAATTAATAATAGGTTTATTGTTAAATGATATGACTATATTTTGTTTGTATAAATAAGTGATATAATATTAATTTAAAAATGTAAATAATATGTTAAAATTACTAACTGAATTTTGCCTACTTGTAACATATTTAAAAATAGTAATATAACCTTTATGTCTTTAGATTTTCTTATGCATGAATTATTGTACTGAAAAATGAACTGATTGAATAATCATATAATTTTGGGGACATAAATTACATTGCAGCATATTTAATTAGCTAGAAGATATTTATATAGAAGAGTATGGCATGTAAATCATATATTACGCAGTGATGTAATTTCAAAATGGCAGGTTATCTGAAATTCAGAATTAATCGGATATTTGGTTTCTGAATTGATAGCGAACAGGAATTTAATACTAATCTATTATACGGATAACAGCGAGTTTAATTACTGAACCGGAAATTAGGCCATAATAGGTTCATTACTTTTCCTTGAGCATTTATGGGATTAATCATACAAGATAAACATCCCATCAATAGGAAAATAGTTCTTGGCATATATTTGCGATCTATAAACTAGATATCGCACTAATGTATGAGCCATTTCCCGTGAAGCGTTTATATTCCATTTCCGAGAAGATTGGTGCATCTATACAAATCATGAAGAGGTATTTAAGAGAAATTAAGAGGAATCGCATAATTAAATTGGGCATTGTCATTAAAAATTTAACAAGCATTACTTCCACATGAGCATTTCTCTAGGAATACCCTTTAAAAATACCAATGGTTTGAATGTTGATAAATAAAAAAAACAGTACGAAAGAAGAAACTGAAAATTTCTCTTTTGCATCAACTTCATAAAAAAATAATATTTAATCAAATTTTAAATCTTTTACTAAAACTTTTATTTTAAAAATTGAATCAAAGGAACTTTTTAAGCTGCTTTTTGTGCAATATATTGAATATATTATAAATGTATTCAACATTTAAATCATCAAAAAATGCAAAAAAGAACAATACTTGGAGGTATACAAGCATATCAATAATAATGTATTTAAATTTAATATTTACTCAAGACATTAAAGAAATCCAAGTATAGCACATAGTCTTTACATATGATATAGCACATAACTGATAAATTGATAATGTTTCAACATATTACATGCGATAAACTACATTATAAGGAAGAAAAACAGATAAATGAAAAAATAGATAAAGGAATGTATCTGCCCATGAGACCAATGATAAAGCAGATAAAACTGTAAATACTATTTTTAGAGTTAAAAGCTTATAAAGGATAGAAAAACTATCTATAGAGCTGTAAAACAGTGTTTTTATCCATATATCATTCACGAATTGCAATTCTAAGAAACCCAATTAAAATAAAATGACTAAATATGGAAATTCCTGAAATAGGAAGCGGGAATACATCTCTCATTTTTCAAATAGATAAGGCATGTGCGCAGAAATCTCTGATATTCTTCCGATTCATTTCAAATGTTTTTCCTTCAAATTCGGAAATCTAAAACTTGATATGAAGAGTCATGGGAGTCTCGATCCGACGGACGTAATCTTTAATAGTTTTCCGTCAGGACGGGAGCTAAGAAGAAGGATTTCAGGCAGATAAGTTGCTAGGAATGGCCTCAATACTTTAAGCCTTGTTTGACAGTTCCCTTGATTAATAACGGAGCCCATAAAGTAGACAAAGGCAGTTGGCAAACTTCACCTTGGGTTCCCCGTCTAAACTTGACTAAGTGGATTTTTTGCTCGCCACCGTCTGCTAAACGTTTTATATTCGCCTAAATTTTTAAATATTTCACGGCGAATAAACCTCTCTAAAGGACCCCAATTTTCCGTACGCCCATTAATCCCAATATAGTAATCCATTTTAGGGCAGCAGACGTCCCTATACTTCAGTCACGCTGGATTTGCCTTCTGCAGCTTATCTCTGGCTGGAAACGAAAAAAATTCCGCGGGTAAAACCTTTGTTATTTTCTTCGCGAATCTTTCTCTCGCCTTCTCTTTTCTCATTTCTCCTCGAATTGCCATTCTAAGGCTCAACTCTCTTATCGGACCCATTCCTTTTCCGTTCGCTAATGCCTTATCTCCGTAGATTACGTCACTTCGCACGCACCCGTTCACCTATTCAATCCGCCAATCCCCACTAACTCATTCCCTCTCATTGTTCTCGCTCCATTCAATCACTTTGCGGAATTTTCATTCCCGCCTCCATTCTTCTCAATTCACTTTTCTTCCCTGGAACCCTTTCCCTCATCCATTTGTCTTATTTTCGCCTTTCGATTTATCCCTTCGAATTCCTTCCGAGCGGGACTGCTATTCGTCAGAGCTCGAATGCCGCGGTCAACAATGACGCTGATACGGATAGAGGTTGAATTATTAGAGTGACTCAGGTGGTAATTTAAGAAATGTTCTACGAAAAGGCCAGTATGCACACAAGGAGAAATGTAATAGCACACCAAAATGAATCGCTAATGCAAAGTAACATAATTAGCGGCGGAGGGCTTCTCTGTTTGGAAATCCACGTCAGGAAAATTTGGGAACGATGATTAACTTCACAAATTTCCACAATATACATTTAAGAACGACCGGTTTTGGCCCAGATCGGTCATCAATAGGAAAGAAAACTACTCAAAAAAGTTTTGAAAGTTTTTAAAAGGGTTAACCCTCGACGGACTACGGATGCCATATGGCATCATCCGACACCTACTATTATTTCAGTTTGTATCATAGAATAGGAGAGCTCGATGACAATGTTGCAATTTTGTATTTGTTTGGCTGGTTTTAGGTGTTCTTTATGTACACTCCTGGCCAAAATTTGCGCAGCACCGGCCGTAAGGATCGCTAGGGAGGTGCTGCGTTAATTTTGGCCAGGAGTGTACAATATTTTATGGATATTGTTTTCAGACAATCAAAAATGGAAATACGCAAGAAATTTAAAATAATTACAAAAAAAATCATTCCGGCCTTGGAGGGTTAAGTTTGGAAAAGTTCCAAAGTGAAGGATGATGGGAAAAGATTAAGCTGTAAAGAGATCACGAAAGTAGATTTTCCATGCATTTGTAGGTTCACCAGTTCTTCGAGAAGAGTTATTTCTAGGGCAACGGTTGCAGATCCTATATCAACATAAATATTAACTTAGCTAATATAGCTTGTGAATATTAGTTGAACTTCTTTAACGAAAGCATCGCAGTACAAGGCTTGGCTCAACATTCAGAAACTTTTTTCTAGTTATCTCCAATTTCAACTTCTCATACGTTTCACCTCTTCCAATATTCGTTACTATTTACTTGCATGTCGCACCATGCATCCTACGTATTTATAATTATGTATATGGACTATGTAATTATTCAATAAGTACCTTATCCTTTCGTATAAGTACGGCATCGATGTGCATACAAAGTGTTTTATTTAATTGAGGAATTACATTTCATCGGCAGCTTTAACATTGCGTTTTAATTTTACCATCAGGATGTTTAATTTACCAATGAACATTGTTAGTCATTCAATACAAAAGAGAAGTTAAATAAGCCCTAGATGGAATGAGATAGCAAAATACTGTCAAGAATATTTGTCGATAGGTGGCACTAATTAAAGGAGAACTATGCGATGAATATAAATTTATCCGTTAACTAAGAGAAACAAAATTAGTCAGCCGACATTTGCTCATTGATTGGAGCAAGATTTAACTTGATACTCTCTATGAAATGCTATTGCTAAATAAGAGTTTGCTAACATTCGTTTTGGTTACAATTAATTCATTGACGATGCAGTTGGAGATTTTTTTACGATTTTATATGAGCAGAAGGAGAAGTCCAAGATTCACTTCTTATGGAAACAATTCTACAGCAGATATGCTCTTTTTATAAGATAGATATCATCGGTCATGATTTATATCATATTTTATTGTTAGTAAAAACGACCTGTATACCATAGAAGAACAATTTATTCAGTACAATTTACACTCACGGCACTGGGATCTATATTTTTCACTGCCAAAATACAATGATTTTTTAACCGTAAGTACACTAATCACTTCATAATTTCGGCCAATTTCAGAACTTGAAGTTTTCTTAAACAATTAAGCCACACTATTTTTAGCTACGACGCTTTATAATATTTGAACCTATTGGAGGCGCATTTGCAAACCGGTGGAGCATGTACCACTAATGGCACTTTCGAACCTATATACTTTTCTTATTAGAATTTTATTTTGAAGTGAGAATGCAGAATCTATATATAATATACTCAATTGATAAAGTATTGATTTTATTCAAATGTGTATTTTAGGCCACAAAAAATCACGTCGAGGGTTCTCTGTGGCCCCCAGTTTGACATGCCTGCTCTATAAAGTTTTCCTTGCATAATTTTATCCGTTTCAGCCATATATTTTAAAATTTAATGCTTCTTTGCGAACAAATTGTCTACTAACTTCACTGAAATTTACCATGGAATTAAATGTTCGCAAATATATGTTAATGGCTATTAGAAAGAAAAATTTCTTCCCTATTGATACATTGAGTTATTGATGGGGTACCCTTATTTAGCTTAGGTTATTTCAACGGTGGAACGTAAATAATGTGTTTCAACTCTATACTATTTCTATTTATTTCACTGTATTCTTTTTTATAGGCTGAACTGTATTTACTGCATAAAATTCTTTGGAAGTGATAAATGAACAATATGTAGCATTCATCGTGTTTAAATCCTATCAGGAAACTTGAAAATATTTACTTGAAAACATAAATACTTAATGACTATATATGTGATGTACTGTAAATAACAAGATAAAAATAATATTAATAGTGCTGTAATGATGCAATGATGTAAATAATTCTGTAAAAATATAATAATACTAGTTTTATGAATATTTTAATAATATCCTATGGTTTATTGTATTGATGATGTTATGGGCGCTTATTTGGTATGTTTTGATCTCTATTTTGTGTAAATGACATATCCAAAGTACTGATGTAAACTGCGTAGTTACTGTGATGGTGGGATCCAATTTTGTGGTATAAACGTGTTGGATGGGATACCGCGGGAGGTACTGTATGTATTGAGTCTTAATGTATTTGTGTGTGTGTGTTATGTTACTGTTTGTGATTATGATGATGTTGTTTTGAAACTTTGGTATTTGTGGAACTGGTTTTATAAATTTGACAGACATTTTGTAGAGTTTGTACGCATTGTGTATTACTTGGATGTGTAGGGGCTGCCACCTGACAATAGTCTTAGTGCAGAATACGTAATAAAAATAATAAAATTAAGTACTCTGACTGGTCGTAGCCAGATCTACATGTTCACCAATGAAAAAAATCAAGAATCACTCATTCGCGCGAAATTTTGCAGTTAAATGGCATCATATTCGTCGGAGGCTGCGGAGTCATTTCCTTTAAGAACCAAACGCGGATGCAGAACGTCCAAGCGAGACGAGTTTCTTTGGAATTCCCATATATCTCGGAGTGTACGGCGAGTGGCGTGATATTGCAACGGGAGAAAAGGCACGCCATTTTGCGTTACAAAGGGCTATGTCGTCTCACTCCCTTACCTGTCCTCTCCTGACTCCTTCAGCACACGAGATGCGAGGGCAAACGTAAGAAGAGACCCTATAGTCTCAATGCTCGAGTTTAAAGAAAGCCTTTTGTCTGTCTGTCCCTCGCACTTTCTTATTTCGAGGGTGCTCTCTCCCTCTTCTTCGATCCCGTCTTTCCTTTTGCGAGGGCCACGCCTTCTTCTGCTTCGCAAACAGACCTCTCTTTCCATTTTTTCCTCCCCTCATTACGATTTATTCTCGGGGTCATTCCCCTTCTTCATTCTCCCTTCTTTTCCCTTATTCTTCCCGCTTTCCCCTCATTCTCTCCCGGCGAACTCTTATCACCATTCGGCAAGTAAACAGTTTAGCTTATTTATCCCTCCCTTACCGATCCTCTCTCTTTCTCATTAAATCTCTCCATCCGACCCCCTCCCCTATTTTCTCCCATTTCAAAATCAGAGAGAAATCTCTATCTCGGGAGGGAATTTGAAGGCAGGCTAATAAACTGTGGCCCCAGTTTTATTCCAGCCAAATATTTAAGTTTCGGATACTATTTTTCTGAATGGATGTTAATGTTGTTTTTCTCACTTTGCTGAGAGTAGAAGAGATGAATAATAGTCATGGCCGCTAATGGCGCTGATATTCCAATAGATTTCGGCAAAATTTCGCGAGTTAATAATACTGTGATCGAAACATAATGGAATTAGCTATTTCTCGATCAAGAAAGAATTCGTGAACAAGGAATTTTGCGATAAAAAGAATCTATAAAAGTTTTAGAACAATGAGAATTTACTAAGTTTCATTCTTAGTGTATTTTATTGGTTTTGCATAGTTAATAATCATAAAATTGATGATTTTTATTTAATCGCACTTGAATTTGCTCGCAATCTTCTTTTCCTTTGCACAGGCTAGCCTTTAGGTAGGCTTGCACCTCATCCTCTTCATCATTAACTGCTAAAACCTTCGGATAAGGCGACTTGGTAAAATGGGGAATTCGGTAGTTTGACCCTTGTTTTCCTTACTGAGCCGGAATGTTATAAGTGGAACAAGTTCAACTAAAAGAAGCACAAAGACTCTACGAGTAACATTTTTCAGAACATTTCACAGAAATCAATCAAGAGATATTCTATCTCTTCAGCAATCTCTAGCATGAGAAGGATTTTGAAGTCTGACTAACTAAACGTGGCTTCAGTTCCCGCCAAATATTAAAGTTTCGGATAAAATTTTTCTAAGTGGATTTTAATGTTATTTTTCTAACTTTGCTCAGAAAAGATGAATAAAAGACATCGTCGCCAATGATGCCGATATTCAATGGAAATTAATATTCTGAAATACTTTTCGTCAAAAATTGCGAGTTTATAGTATTGTAAACGTAATGAGATAGGATTTATCAATTTTTTCCATCACCGTCGATTTTACAAACCCGGAAATTTGTGAATAAAGAAATATGTATGTATGCCTAAGATTCTAGTCATTTTCATACCTCATGCGTATTTGGATTGCTTACTTGCATAGAATGGGATTATTTTGGGATTGCTGATCGCATACAGCCTGTACATTCCTCATTTTCTCCATTATTAACAACATGAATTTGGTGAGAGGGATGAGGTGACTAAGTAGAATGAGGGATGTGGTAGTTTGTCCTTGTTTCCCTCAATGAGCCAGAATGCTACAAGTGGAACATGTCAACGTTAGTGAACTATAAATGACTACGAGTAACACTATTCGTAGAATTCCATGAAGAGAAACCTTTATCAATGTAATTATTGATCCTCGCTCATAGTTAAGTAGTTTTACTACAATTAAAGCAAGAGTGAGAAACATAAAGATAATGTACATAATTCTCTCTTCAGTAATAATGAAAAAATAAATAATAATATTCTAAAATCATCATTTTTGGCCTAAAATTTTAAATTAAACAAGATATGGCAGCAGAGCTTTTTTACATTGCAACACCAGCATATGACGTAACACATGTAAATCTCACAAATACCAAGAAACAAGGTTACTATATTGACGAAAGAATAATATCTGTAGGAGTCATTGCGTACAGCTCCATGCATTTAAAGTAATTCAGCTTCTTAATGTGCAAGATTCACAAAAAACTGCTTTTGCTCATTGAAGGCAGTTCGAACTATAAGTGATGTATGGTTTTAACAATAGAACAGCAGTCCAGTGGTTATACCATCACACTTAGCAATACTATATCTATATACATATTAAGAACAAAACCGTTACAATAAAAGAACTACATACAATGGAAGATATAGGATTAAAGTTGGAAAACGTTTCAATGTAAACGTGTATTAACCATTTAAATGAGATTATAACAGTTGCTGTATCGTAAGCAATTCTACATGGAATAAGTAACTACTTTAAATAATTAAATATCGTTTTTATCATGGATGAAATTTTAATTTTAATTTTAATTTTAACTTTAGTTTTTTTTACTTTATAGATCCAGTAAGATTTTTCTACATTTTTTCTTTCTTCATTCACGGAATTTCTATTAAAAATAAACTAAGATCCGTTTATTCAACTCTTGCAACCCAACGAACCAGCGGAAAATGAGGGAAAATAACATTCTATACCGTATGCACCAATGAGGTGACAGTGAACACGCGAATTCTAGAAAGGGGAAAAAAAAAACAATTTTTACGATCCTTTGGCGAGCTTCTTGAAGTGAAGCGCCACCCAAGAGTGCGGACGACGCTTCTGGGAACTTAGCGTCGGGACTCTTGTCACTCGAGCAGTTTCTTCCGAGGTCATAAAATCGGAGAAATCTAGTCCATTCATCTCCGATTTCTCTTCCATCTCCCCTTTTCCTCGGGGAATTCTTTCTCTCCCAACTTCTCTAGGACATATGCCAAACTTCACCGGTTCCTTATCTCAAATTTCAGTATTTGGGCGGTTCTCGATCTGCCACGGTGGTGCTAATTCAAGCGATTCGGGTCCAGGACCACAGATCTGACTTAAACTGGTGGGAGAGTTGGAAAGAGAAAGGAAAAGCGGATAAAGGGAACGGGTGGGGGATCGAAGGTGGGGATTGGTTGTGAAGGAAAGAGGACGGAAAAGGCTTGAGGAGGAAGAATTGGTACTTTTTATATTTACTTTGCTGATTGCAACATGAAATTACAATGTTATTATATACAGTTCACTCCCAGAAATAACATTACATAACTTGCAACATAAGCGTAGCTCTTGCGTCTTACTCGTGCCAAAGAGCAGTTCAAATGAAAATTCGTTTATTTCACTTATGTAGAGGTTGTCACAGAGGTTTTATGCTCAATAAAGATTAGTTTATTCGAGTAATTAGAATATTTGGAATGGGGAAGCCTAAATTTTTGTCTCATATTTCACTATAGAAATCTTATAGTAAAATAATATATGAATCCCATCATAGAATCTCGTCACAGAATTAAAACAATTTCGTAAACTGACGCCAATTAAATATTGTGTAATGTAATTATTTTTAGCAAAATATATTTTTAAATTGACTTTAATATACTTATTACTTGTATTATTATCATTATTTTCAACTTCTTTCAGTGGTAATCCTAATCATTGCATCCATCCTGTACCCCCTGCCATGCGCCACTGGCGGATTGCAGTGTTTAAATGTAAATATCCCGGAGAATTAAATTGATACCTTCCTGTTGGTAATATAAATTAAAAGGATTAGATTATTGAAAATTCAGAAAGAAAAATTCAGATTTAATAATTTTCCGTGTGAGATACTGCCACTTAAAACAAATTTTAAAATGTTTATAAACAATATCTATACTTCCATATATTCTGTTCTTGGTTATACAACATTTAACAACAATGAAAAGCTTCTCATTCACATACTCATTACAGTATTTTCATTTTGATGTTCTAATTGAATAATTTATTTGACATCCTCTTTTTGTACTATGGAAACTCCAAATCTCTCTTATCTCACATCATTAATATAAAATTCCTCAAAATATCCACTCTGATTTCTAGACCGCAGTATATTAAACCAAGTCGCCTTTAGAAGGAAAATAGAGCACTGGGCATTCACTTCCAGAAACACTCATTTACATTCGCATACAGCTGTTGTTTATTTTATAAGAAACGTTTTCACCTGACCATGAATTTCCCCCTAGCCCCGAGATAATAACAAATGATTGTAATTTCTACATTTAAGCCGTGGGCATACAGAAATTCATGTCTGCTGCCTTTTTCCCAGGCTCTATAAGGTGGGCACGATTGCAATTTCTGGAAAGGAAAATAGGAAAGGGTAACAAGAAGGGAAATTGGGAAGGGGTTCAGGGAACGAGAAGAAAATGAGGAAAGAAAGGGAAAAGGTGGGTGGAGTAGAACAAGGAAAGGTAATGAGAAAGAATAGAAGGTTGCCAAGGACGGAAAAAGGTGGAAGAGGGAGAGAGAAATAAGAAGGTGCGTGAGAAATGGCTGCTCGAGAAACTCGGAAAGAATAAACAAAGGAAATGCGGTGAAGATAGAGGATGAAATATGGAAGGGAGAATTATAGGAAGCGCTGTTTTACGATCCATATTTAGGGTGTCCACATTCGGGGAAGAAAATACTCTCCGAAGAAGTGAAGTATCGCTGGGGCATGAGGGAAATACTCCACGGGTCTCATAACGCTCTCGTAATGAAATACAGCGAATAAAATACGGTAAATGGATTCCAGAAAGGGTATAAGCTAAACGTTTTCCTACCTGTTTCCTAACATAGCTGCAGTTTTACGCTAAATTCCTTTCCACTACTTTTTGATTATGGATTAGATTAGGAGACCTTCAAATTTTGATCTCGTCAATAATAAAAATCTATAAATATAAAGGGAGACACTATACAGCTTTAACTTTGGGTATACATTTACAGCCAGAATGTTTAATTTACCAATGCTAATAGTCAGTTATTCAATGCAAAGAATATATTGAAAGTGCTCGAATAAAAATTAAGAAATTCAAGAATATAAAACGATAGATGGTACTATTTAAAATAAAAATATGCGAAGAAAAATTTCATTCATAAGCTAAGAGAAACAAAATTTATCGGCATACATTCGTTCATTTATTAGAGTAAAATTTATGTTGATACTCTCTATGAAGTACTATTGCTGAATTAGAGTATACTGACTGTCGTTTTGATTACAAATCCTAAATTGACGATGCAGTTGGAGAAATTTTAACGATTTTATTTGCTCAAAAGGGAAAATCTAAGAAACAATTCTGATGGTTAAATTTTAATCCGTTTTTATTTCGTTTCTAAGCACTTGGAAAATTGACACGGTGCTGATTTCTTTAAGAAACAATAACGTAATTAATGCCTGAAATAAATATCATGTATGTATTATACATATATTACATTATTATACATGTAAATTCATATACAATATCTTTATTTATTTAAATAGATGATTTATATTCTTAGTGCTTTTACGGTACGTTTTCAACCATCATCTTGTGCGGTTGTATAGGTAAAGAGAGTTTTTCTCCACTGGCGTTGAAGATTTCTTTCCAAAACTAAATCTTTTACCCTTCAAGGTTTTATTAGAAAAAAGTATTGCCTCGCAAATCGAGTAAATTATCAACGATGCCAGAGGACATATTCGCTACATGAGAGGCTCTTTAATCCGGAAATAATTGCTTAGAACATTTTCTAAAAACAAACATCTAACTTCAACGTTGGATTGGCTTGAGCTTCTGGCAAATTATACTTTCGTTTCAATAACTCTAGTGTTTTCTATTTGGAAATCCTCTTGTACTAGTATTACTTGAAGAATTATCGTTTAATTCACTCCTTGCGTTAGGATTGTGATTAAATACCTATATAATGACTGTGAATACATACACGGCTCTTGGTCCGAACCTCTATTTCGGCTGTTAACTTGTAACTGCGTCTTCCTTAGCATACTATGGTGTGTTGATTGTATAAATGTTACTACGTCTTTGAATTTTATTGGATATTCAATATCAACTGCATTATATCAGGCATTATTTTTTGATTTTGTAAACACAAACCTTAAATAAACCATAGGAAAGGAGTGGTTTCAAATGATAATGAAAAGGTTTAGATTTATTTTGTCACCAAATGTAAAACTCATTCTTTAATCAATGGACCTTACGATAAAAATAAAATGTAAATTACTTTGGGATTACGTTCACAGACCACGTCTTAATAAATATATTGCAATTGCACCCTCAATTGTTTACTCAACTATTACTTCAAATATTACTGCACGGCCTAAAATACAAAATTAAGATAAATAAAACTTCAAAATATCATGAAGTCATGCAGTATATGCTCCTTCATGTCTTAGAAATTTATAAAAAAAACTAGCTAAAGCTTGAAAATAGTCTAAAGGATATCTTATAACACGGTGCGAAAATGTTCTCAACGTTGAAAGCCTTGGGCATTCAGCCACGGGGTTTCGGCCGCATTATTTTATTTTCCAGATTGGGCTTGCCGAAATAGGATTTTGCCCTTCACGCTTGTGAGCCATATACCCTCGGAAATAGGGTAACTGAAAAATGGCGAAGACTTATAATATTTTAGGCTATGTAACGATTACGAAAAGAGAGCTCATTTCATACTTTTCATGTCTATATCAGAACATTATTAGTCACTTTCACTTCCTTAAATGGAGAGTCCAAAAAATCCGTACATAAAGTTTGGTTACAAAATTCTTCCTGGAATAATCTACGCTTTTTTGGATACTCAGGATATAGCTTATCTTTTTCCGATAATTAATTTAAAACAAATATGTTTAAAATTATAAAACTCGATTTTAAATTCCTGTTGAAGTGGAAAAATATTTCTTGGTTTTCTTGAAAGGATATATTTAAACCTGAAGGCAATGCATATAACATGAAGCACGTATTAAATATTTTCAAGGAATATTTTTATCAATCAATAATGGGGCCATCGGTGATTTTTATTAGGCGAAATTCTATCCTTACGATCGAACAAAGACGGTGACGCCATTAAAACTTTCGATTTTCACTACTCTTTAATATAAATTCCTATCCATCTAAAACTGCCAATCTTCCTTAAATGGCTTCCTCATGGAAATTAGTTCCCATACATATAGATTTTAAAGGAACCGAAGAATTCCAATAAGAGAATAATAAATTCCGCATAAACGATAGGTATTCTATTATGATGTTAAACTTTCTCATAATTCATTTAGAAAAATGACTGGGAGTACGAAACAAATGTAGAAATTTTGCTCTAGATGATACATAAATCAAGAATCACAGAGAAAACTTTAAAACTGTTCTCATTTTCTCCTTTTTTCTTCCATATCCTATTTACTTCCTTCTTCATTTCTTGGTATCTTTCAGTGTTCATTCTAGTTTCTTTCCTTGTCATCCTTTCTCTAGCTTTATTCTTCTCCTGTATAATTTGGATACACTCGTTGTCAAACCAATCAGAATTTATTATTCTCTTGTTTTCTCCAATTGGTTCTTCCACAGCTTCTTTGATTGATTTCCCTATTTTTTCCTGTTCTTTTTCTAAGTTTATTTCATAAGTTTTTTTATGTTGGTTTGCATTTTACTAGCTTATTCTTTTTGGATTTGCTTCGTGACTTCCTTGTCTTCATTTAACTAATCTGTGTCCCACCTTCTCTTAACCATCTGTGGACTTTTTCTGTTTTAATTATTCTCTCCATATTCTATTATTCTATTTAGCCATGAAAGTTTACTCATTAAAAAAAAATATATTAGTGAGCACATCTTAATTTGATTAATACAATACTCTATAGATCTCTGAAAATTAAAGAGTAATAAGTGATAGCACTAGATAGATAGTAGTTATACAAAGAGAACATAAAAATACATTATCAAATTAACTTAAAAAAATAATCGCTGTTTCCATAATTAAATCATAGATGTAAAACGGGCGCTTCGTTATAATCAAAGGTATTGTTCAATTCAACATTCAATTACCTAGAAAGCAAAATTCATAAGCTATAACATTTAATATATTAGTATTTTACCTTAAATCGAAGGCACAAAATAATGTGATAGCTCTTTTTCCTACTCGTTGGTCCCAATATTACTTCATGATCTTAAAAACTGTTAGTAATTAATTCAAGAATTCCTTAGATCAACATTTTTAATTATTTAAACGTTTCCATTGTCTACTTCTTCAATTTCCTCTGAATGAATATAGGTATATATACCCTATGTCTTTATTGGTCTCATAAAATACCTATTGTGTTAATGTACAATTGCATTTTTCCTTTATTTTTCAAGAACGTTTTACCACTGTAATAATTACCCACTACAAGTCTGTTGAAATGACTTTTATTGCGTGAGTTAAGTACTGTATTGTTTCTAGTAAAAGCTACATTGCTTATTTTCCTGAGTTAATATAATTTATTCAGTTGTCAATCGGAAATTTACATGTTAACGAAGAGTTAAATGAAAAGTCATTGATCGATTTTAAACGTCCAAAGCTAAACTGGTTTTATTTATTAAAAAATAAAGTAATAAGTGTTATTATTGTACCTTTTTGTCCACTGAAAACATTGAATAATTAAGAGATATGTTTTAATAATTATTTAACTTTATATACAGTCCAATTAATTTAATTAATTATTGAGCAATAATAATAAAACAATAATGTTGCTTATCTTCACCAGACCGTTCCAAAAACTAATTGGGATAGAGTGGCATGGTGTCCTTTCAAATAACAATTTAAATTAATTAATTAATCACTGATGAAAGTAATGATTTTTAAATGCAAATTTTTCAGTCTTCTACCAGAGGAGATTTTATCCTGAATAATGAAGGGCTTGGAGTGAAACTGTTGAAGAAATTCCACTCCTATTTTTGCGCAGAAATATGGTTGGGAGTCCGACTGAAAATGGATTTAAAAGGAAAAAAACTCGGATTTCTAAAAAAGTAAAGAATAAAATTTCCGCAGATGGCGTGATATTCCGTGTGCAGCATCTCGAGTGTGCTCCTGTCTCGAGTGCGCGTGAATTTCCTCTTCAGGCGAATTAAACGAACCGTTCGTTAAGTCACCTCACTTCGGATTGGATGCTCTTTGCGTTGGGTATATCTTCCTCATACGCTCCCCACTCGACTTTACTTATTCATCGCCCAAAGTAAAGCTCAACTTCAGCTGAAAGATACCTCGCTGGCACTAATTGCACTTTTTATTACGTTTTGTAACTGGGAGCTATTATTTTATCGAAATGAGTTTTAGAGATGGGTTCACAG
Organism: Sympetrum striolatum; assembly: GCA_947579665.1. Taxonomy (NCBI): domain Eukaryota; kingdom Metazoa; phylum Arthropoda; class Insecta; order Odonata; family Libellulidae; genus Sympetrum; species Sympetrum striolatum. Next base: position 60,881,327 of record OX388351.1, read on the forward strand.
TCGATTTACAAAAAAAAAGTTTCATGGAATCTTTAGTTGTCGAATTAATTCCTCATCATGGAAAATTACCCTCAGTTCGAATTCTCGCTCGATCTCACACGATTAATTCCATGCTCTACTAAATTTGCAGCTAAGACATTTTCATATAACAGTCATGCAAACTTCAAGGGAAGTCAATTTCTTGAAAAGAGTTTATATTGTTATCTATTTACGGATTTAATTTATGGAAAAGATACATACATATCTCAGAAATGAAATTGTAATGTAATTTTTTTTGTAGTATGAATTATTTTAATCGATTGCATCTGTGTTTGGCAGAAGTATTGCCGGACAGATTGTATTGTTATTTCACAACTTCTCCTTCACCGATGCCACCTGGTATATTTGCTTAATTGCAGTGGTATACAATTAAGTAAATAAATAAAGAACTTATACATAACCTACTCTGATCAACAACTGACTCAACAGTTACCAAGCATTAAAAAAGGGGGTCTATGCTTTAAAAAGTATCCCTTCGTGAAAGTCTTGTCATATAATATCCAAGATGCATTGTAGGAACTTTTAAATGCTTTTAGTGAAGATACAAGTATGCACAGATGTATTTACTCTCTTAAGTCAAATGGATTCATAACTGTAAAAATATAATTAAAAATTGAATAACGCGGTACGATTAGGCAATGTTGCGGTACAATAATATGTTGCATGCCTCCTTGAAGAGTGCTTTCTAAAAGTCTGGTTTTTGCAATGAAATAATAAAATACAGCGAGGTGGCAGGTGTTGTAAAATGTTAAGAGTAATACCCGTAAACCTTTGATAATACCTATTAAATGCTACTTTTATGTAAATGGAAAGAAAATACCTTTATGTACCTGTTTCCTGTATGCTCCATTTGTTATATGCTTACGATTTTGCACGTTGAAATAATAGTTTATAGACAGCTTTATAAGCTTTAGTAAAAGACATAACATGAATAAACTTCAAACGAAACATACTAAGGTTTCACTTCGTGGTATTCATAAATACAAAACGACTTCATGACAAAATTCTTTTACTACACCACAATGAAATTACAAACAAGACCAGGTTTCGTAGCCAAGCTACATCTTCACTCTGAAGATGTAGCTTGGCTAGGATACCTGAATTTTATCATGAAGCCGTTTTTTATGGATAAACTTCATTCTGTTTCTGCTTGAGCAACAGTTAATACACCTCATTTTCATAAAAACATCTCCAGCAAGCGTGGAATCTTTCTGGTTATTCATTAATCGATGCCTCTTTCTCAAATCCTCATCAAGAGAGACGATCCTGCATTCATTTCGGTAATGAAAACGTGAGCGATATGTAAGGAGAGAGGGTTAGCTTTCAAGTACAGTGGCAGAGTAAACTAACAAGTCGGAACTTGTGACGTCATTTCAACGGTAACACTTGATGCGCGAAAATCTGTTAAAATGCAACTCGGAAACTTATGACAGCACTTCGTAAAAGTTTTGGAAAACTAGTGACATAGCATGCAAATATATTTGACTTATATTAGACTTTTGGAATGAAATTATCAATTGTTAAGCCTGTTGAAGAGAAATAAGGTACTTTAAATGGATATCCAAATCTATTATTCCCATGTGGTTTTAAGACAACAGCTTTCGAATTGCTCCAGTAAATTTTGAAATAAGTGTATGCAAATATGTCTTGATCAAATTTATAACATTAGGTTTCGTGTAAATCAAATTTAAATTCTCCAAAAGCTTCATTTTATAAATAACACAATAAGCTACGAGGGTCGTTCAATAAGTCCTTAGAAAAAGATGGAAAAACACTTTTTTTTGGGGTAAATTTTTTTTATTTCTCAACATAATCTCTTTTCAGCTCTATACATTTTTCTAAACGTTTTTGAAAAATTTTTATGCCGTCCGAAAATTATGATTTTGGAAGTTCTTCAAAATACTCATTCGTTTGCTTAATGATCTCCTCGTTGGAAGTGAACCGTCGTCCGCTAAGCCATTTTTTCTAATTCGGTAACAGGAAATAGTCACTTGGGGCCAATTCTGGTGAATAAGGTGGATTTTGCAACAATTCCATTTTTAATTCCATAATTTTGACCATCGAAACAGCACAGGTGTGCAAACGCACATTGTCCTGATGCAAGAGGATTTTTTTTCTCTTCAAATGTGGACGTTTTTCTTTGATTTCATCGCTCAACCGGTTCAATAATGACGCATAATACGTCCCTGTTATCGTTTTTCCTTTTTCCAAGTAATCAATAAAGATGATTCCGTGTGCATTCCAAAAGACCGTGGCCATCACCTTGCCGGCCGATGCCACCGTTTTCGTCTTCTTCGGAGCCCGTTCACCCTTAAAAATCCACTGTTGTGACTATATCCTTGTTTCTGGAGTGTAGTAATGAATCCAGGTTTCATCCACAGTTATGTATCGACGAAGAAAATGGGCAGGATTACGACGGAAGAGCGCCAAAATAACCTCAGAGTCGACCACACGATTGTGTTTATTCTACTCTGTGAGTAAACGCGGCACCCATCTTGCAGAACTTTTTTTCACAGACAGTTTTTCATGCAAAATTGAAGCGACTATATCTTGCGATATGCCTGTGGCCTCAACTATTTCGCGCACTTTAATCCATCGATCACTCAAAATCATATCGTGGATTTTGTCGATCGTTTTGGAAGTAGTCACTTCCTCTGGGCGTCCCGAACGATATTCATCTTTTGTGGATGAACGGCCTCGTTTAAACTCATTCACCAAATCGTAAACAGTTGCAAACACAGGAGCAGATATGCCATGAACTGCATCCAACTCAGCTTTGATTTCTTTCGGCGTTAAACCTTTCAAATACTAATGTTTAATCACAGCCCGAAATTCATTTTTCTCCATTGTTATAAACAAACAAAAGTTGTTCACATCAATCCTATTTTTGGACGGCAGAAAAATTTTTCAAAAACGTTTAGAAAAATGTATAGGGCTGAAAGGAGATTATGTTGAGAAATAAAAAATAATTACCCCAAAAAAAAGTGTTTTTCCATCTTTTTCTAAGGACTTATTGAACGACCCTCGTAAGTCCTAAAATAATGTCGTAAGACTCATATTAGTGTTATATATAATTCAAATACTTTAAAATACTAATTTCGGTGCGTGAATGCATTTGAATGAAGCAGTGTGTTAAAAAGAAGGAAGTAAGCATATCTGGATCACATGGGATGTAAAATCAAAGAACAGTATATTTATAAGCGTAGGATAGCATAGTAAGAAGTAATTAATTTATGATGTATTGTATTGTATGTATTTAGTATGTAATTTATAGTAATTATGTTATGATGAATCAGCGTATTGGTTTATAAATTTGCTTATATTTTATGAGAAATGCTATCAAAGAGTTAACTTATTAACCTCAGGAATTCATAGATATAGTAATAATTCGATGATCTACTTCGATGTAGCCATAAAGGTAGGAGGGACTAATTTAAGATTCAAGCTGAACTGATCAGGCATGGGAAATATGGAAATAGAACGTCAATTAACATTGACAAGAATCAAATCAAAAGACGATGAATGACGTTATAAGATAAAATACAACAATTCATTTGAATGTTCATAGGAACTGTAGTAATAAAAAAATCATACAAAGATTACCAGGACAATTGAATACCTGAAAATTTATAGGTTGCTTGAGTTAGTTATCGAATCAGATATACTCCCTAGTATCTGCAGAATAAAATGTTCTGCGCCCAATAACATTTAAAAATTAATAGATTTATTCTTCAATAATTGTTTTCTTAGTATAATTTATATAAATTAAATATTTAATTAAATCTTTAGGTACATGGGCAGCCAATTTGTGGTTTGATGTAAGGCATGGAATTCTGATGTCCTATTCTTCTGGAAATTATGAAATCCATGAATCGATAATCCTGTGATATATTGATTCATAAAACTGATTGGGTTCTTCGGCGAACATAAATTTCATCTTTTGTATTAAAAGTGAATACCTTCGGTACTCTTTCGAGTCCTGGAATATCTCTAGCGGAATTAATTTTGAGAGTTATTGACTTCGTTTTTTTCCTTGCGGGACATTTATAAATGGACGACTTCCCGTGATTAATTGTAGCATGCGCCCGAGGATCGACGATAGCAATCTTAAGAGGATTCTGCTTGAAAATGAATCCGCGGAAGAATAAAAGTGTATTCCGGTGTTCAGTTAACCTAAAATCCATTAGGGTTATGAAGTTTTTGAGTCCTTTTCCACCCTAGTAAACTCGCCCTAATAAAGGATTTTGCCCTTTAACCCTCCTTTTCATTTTTGGAAAGTACTTAAGGTATTGGAACATTTTTAGGTCGAGAACCTCAAAGAACCAGTGGCCCGCGAGATTCGATTTCAGTAATAAATAATATGGTAGTAATAAAATGATACGGTAGAGATTCAATTTATTTTCTTGAGCAAGGAATGCCACCCATCCATATATATTTCAATTATTTCTTTTTTATTCCAATATAATTCACTGCAGTATTCCCCTGTTTGAAGGAAGTTAAGAACATATCAGTATTGACTTTCGAAAACATTAAATATCTGTTGTTCAACAGTGTGCATTCTTGTGTCAAACAAAACAAAATTTCTATTTTGGCAACATTGCACCGTATTATAGTTTTATATCACTCAAGACGAAAAATGACAGTGTTGCGGAAGACTATATGTTTTGCTAAAGAGCTACCAAGATAAAACAGCGTTAAAAATTTCTTCAGACGCAGGATAGGAATCTTTGAAAGAAACGAGATTAGAAGCTAGGCTGTGATTGCTTGACACATTTAGGAAAAGTACATTAGCGGTAACCGGTATAATACGACTCCGCTGCTACTTCGGTCGATCCGATAGTGAGCGTAAAATGATAGAAAAAGATTCTAGGAGAAGTACTTTTTAAAAATGATTCTTTACCTCGGAAGATACGCGATCATATCAGACTAAACTAGACGTCTGGTGTTTCCAGCCTATGACGAAAAGCGGCTTTTATTAAAGAAGATATGGAATGGCGAAATGTAAATGAATATGGCCAACAAGACTTTGCTAATTCACGACAATGCTCGAAGAAACAGTTCGGGTTTGGAATGATGCTTTCGAACAAACTTTAGGTTAACAATTGCCTGATTAAAACGCAGGATAATAGTAGTAGCGTGATCATCTTTGTTGACCTATACCCCCTCCCTTTACCCTACAATTGAAATCACCTCTTTTGTTGTTAGATTGGCTGTTGGTGTTTAGCTGTTCTCGCACATTGTATGTAAGGTATGCCTTGAGTTGAACTTTTGCCTTATGGCGAACGTTTGAAATCTGTCGCATAAAATAATTTCTATGGGACCTAGGCTCAGTTTTATTTTCACCATGCTTCCATTATGAAGTTCCATAAAACGAAGGCTTTTGCTGTTGAATCCTTTTCATTGATTGTTTCAATAATGACCAAGAAGAAGAAAGTGATATTACAAAAAAACAATAGATACTTTTTTTGTAAAACATACTGAAATAAATAAGTGTATCCGAATAAAACAACAACAGCAACATAAGGATGAATAATATAAATCAGATATGAGAGTAAGATCTGCCAATCTATCAGTTACAGCGTAAAATTCCTCAGAAGAAACAGCTTGATTATGGTATCTGTTTTACAGTCTAAATTAAATACACCACCGATATTGATCGCATCTTCTCTACGATCGAATCCTGAATATTTGGTCTGCATAACATGATGTAACTTATCTAATACATGCGCACCGGTCACCAGCGATAGTTCTTAGGGTTCGAAAGTCGGTTCTATTCACACAGAGAAGGGTAAGATAGGATCCACCTTTAATTAATAAAGAGGATCTCTTAGAGGAGACATCAATCAGAGCCTGTCCCTTATATCAGATGACCCCATCTACACTCCACCGAGGCTCTCCAACCCTCTCCCTAGAGTCTCTCCTTTTCCACCTCCGTACTAGAAATTGTGGAGAGGCCTGATTATCTTTCTTGAATCTCTTTTTTTCAGCGCTGGAAAAATAAGAGTTCGGTATATTCAAAAAAGGGAGCCATCTATTCTGGAATTCTTGCACACCAAGGAGTAATATTAAAGAGATTTTCAGGCTGGGTTTCTTTAGTCTGGTTAATCATTCATGTTACTAATTATAATTAATCAAGTATATTAGTACTTTGGCATTCATTGGAAACCGATCGTCTGAATAAAACTTTTCTAGCGGGTTTAGCCAAGTTTTATTCTCTCTTTAAAAGTCGCTTTACGAAGTTTAGCCTACTATGATAGATTTTATAGCCAGAAGCAAGCTGACAGAAAAAAATGTATTTAAACAAACACCACAACAATTACAGATAACACGACCAGGGTTTTAATGCATGGTGTCATCATCAGGTGGGAATATCGAGAAAACACCAAATATATAGTAAAAAATATTTTATGGTATTTGTTCCTATGATTAAATTATTTTCTTTCAGCTTACATATGATTTCTAAAGAATATCACCTGGTATTTAACATCTCAATCACAATCGATTTTTATATTTTATATCAAATTTGTGTTAACACTCTTATTGTACGTATGTTCACCTGCATTTAGAGAGCAAGTGGTAAAACAGATCAAAACATACAGGACATTGTGAAAGAAAGAACCATGCATAGATGAAAATTTGGATCCAAATGGAAAAAAATCATAAAGAAAAATTTTAAAAATACATCCTAATTCGACGTCAGATCGTTTATGAGATCAATGATTGAAAAGTAAGCAATATTCATTTCCATATATCATCCATTGAATTCATTTACTTTCCAAAAATTTAGCAGAATAACAGTATCTGTAAGCGTGAGGTTATTACCATTTTGACTATTATTAATAAGAAATCTCTATTACGAAGTAATATAAAGCGAATTGACCGATATGCATCTTTCTCAGAAAGATATTGGTTTTAAATTATATGAAACCGTTATAGAGCTTTAAACGATAATAGAAAGGAGTAATGCTGTCTATTGATTCTGGAACTACCTCTCAGGATGAAAGTATATTGTGATGAATATATCTATCACACATAATTTGTTTGGTATTATTTCACAATATATATAAAATGTTTGTTTTCAATTTGATAAATTTAGTTTCGTTATTGTATTTTTGCTTATTGTTTCGATTTTTCTGTTCTGTATTTTAGTTCTTAGTATCTAAGTTAATTTCATGTATGCTTGTTGTTTTAATACGAGTATCGTATGCCAATGGGTTAATTTATTTAAAACGACTTTTGTAGGTGAAACCATGACATTTCTTGCATATAGTCTGTGCTATTTGCTCAGCACTAAATACGTGAAATATGTATTAGTTTGTTCATTATGCTATTTGTATTTGCTTCCGTTTGTATTTACCACAGCATTATAATTTTTTATTGTGCCCAATGGGTTTTTTATTTATAATCAATATTCAACTGTCAAATATTCGCTGGTATATTGAGCGAAGGCAGTCCCCAAACAATTTAACATTTTATATTTAAACTTCCTCTGCAGCTGAATTCGTTGGAATTCAATATTTCCGATGCATTAATATAATGGCAACACCATTCCCAAGAATATTGAATATGCGGAAATGATACGTGTAAAACCTTATCGATATTTTCAATTTATCTCTCTATTTTGTTCAATATTTTTCTAGCACATGCTCAATGATCAACTGAATTCAATATATTATTTGTGAGCAAATGCAGAGAGAGATTTTCAGATTTTGAGAAACTAATTATATTTTATACGTATAAGCTAGAACAAAGAATAATTCATATTATATTATGTATGACATTTAAATTTATTTCAAATGATTCTTCAGATGTATTTAAATATACATGTATAATCCTTATAATTAATTATTAATTTTCCAATATATAAACAAATTGAATAATTGAGCGATACAATTATAAAACGAGAGTTGTAAATTGTTGCTACAATTTTCAACGAAATTCCATTATCTTTTGAAATCACGTAGCAAAATATATTTGATAATCTCTTTTGGATTCTGCAGACTGCATTTGGGTAATTAAAATGTTGAAACCTGGCATAGTCAAATAAGCTTTCGTTTTTAAATGTAATTCGCGATTTTAAATGGGAACATTTTTATTGAAATCCAAACAACGGAGATAATTTGAGCGTTTAATGAAATGTTTTCGTATCAAATAAAGACAGTTAACATTTGACATTCTCACATTCAGAGTCGAAAATTAGGTGGTGAATTGTAAAATCGCGTACATTTAAAAAACTCAATTACAATCTCGAAAACGAGTGCAAAATCTGAAATAATTTATGGAACGATTAAACGATTAAATATATATTAATTGGAAAATGAATTTCATAATGATACGGGAAAAGAATTCGCGATTTGAATTAATAATTAATTATAATCGACAAGGCAACGTGAATTTTTTCAACATAAATTACGAAGAAAGAAGGGAACTGAATTCGAGGGAGTGGAATTGATAGCCTTTATAGTTATTAGTTTTTCGATGAAATTATATTGCATGAGATAATAAGAGTTCAAAGTAGGAATTCAAAATTCGCATTTACTGACTTCATCACATATCCTTACTAATATTCTCACTAAATATACGATTTTGAAGTGAAAATAAGTGGTACATACTACTAAAAGATATATTTGGCTATTTTTTGTTGATAAAGAGCGAGGTTTTTTTTACCCTTGAAGTGGTATCAGTATGCCAGTATAAAACAAGGATGTCTTAGATTTACATTAAATTCACATTGAAAGAGGTATATCATACTATGGCATCAGTCGCTTTAAAAAGAGTAAATGATATATCGTCATCAACTCCATGATGAAATCATATTACTCAATTAAAATTTACCCTTTGAAATAACTTCATTGCCATATTTTTGTATTTTCCGCAACCTTACTGCAATTATTTCTTTCTTCTTGATGATTAAATATTTTCTCACAACGTACGTATTTTGGTTCAACCTTCAATTAGAAGATATTTGAAAATATGAATTTAAGAGGCCAGAAAGCCTATTAGTGCCTGGTGCTTTAAAAATATTCAAATCATTACATTTAAATTGGCTTTCAAGGTTAATCGATAAATCATATGCCCGAGAGCATTTATACAGTAAGCAACAAACGCTATTTTTATTAAAAATGTTAAATAAATTTCCACTCCTTCATCTATTATTTAATAATTCAGTTTTTTGGAATCCCTCCAGGTTCTGATACGCATCAAGAGTTGGTCGGTCACGTGATCGTTTTTTTCACAACCATCCAGAAACTTTGGGATGATTTTTTCCCGAGATTATTTCATTAATATCTTTCCTTGCGAAGTTTTCCAGGGCGGAATTTTAAAATATAATCGGAAATTAATTAGATAATGGCCGTCGAAAATTCTTCGCAAAACCCGGAGGGGGCGACGAAAGTCTTTTAATTAATGGGAGAAAAATAACAAATGGAGAAGAGGGGAAAAAGTGGGAATTGAAGAGGGCAAAGAAGTCGGATTGGAAGATTTGGGAAAAAAACTAACGATTTCGTTCCTTGGAATAATTATGGAACGGAGAGAGGCTGTGCAACACATTTCCATATTTTGCTCTTAAACTTTTTCTGATCGAAATTTTCGTTGCTGTTTTACGATAATAACAGTAGAAAATAGCAATTTCGGAATTGGGTTAATTATTGATTTTGTATTGGCTTATTGGTACATTTTTATTTCTTGAAACGCGCAGTTTCTTTCGTAGAGCAAATTAGCAGATGAGAATGACACGGAACCACTGACCCATATCTAATGTATGCGTGCGGATAATAATCATAATTAATTAATATTTGTAAATCGCTTACAAATATCAATATTATGTCATGGTCATACTGATAATTTTTATCACACTATACTTTGAAAGCAGTGCATATTTCAGTTTATAAATATAGTTATAAAAAGAGGATCTAGTGAGTAGATATTTAAAGTGAATTTTTCATCTATTTATTTATTATTTATATGTATTTCATCTATATGTTATTATAACATAGGAAAGATATTTGAAGTTTCCTTTTTTCATCTACCCAGAAATACTTTTCCTATGAGTCATGAAATTGACCGGTTGATGATATAAAAACGAAAAAGAAAACGTTTAGAAAAAGGCACTAATGCATATACATAACTGATAGTGTCGTGTAACACCTGACGCTAGTAATTGACATTTTCCTATTGGCATATTTTCCGCCGCAGTTAAAAGTCTGGATGCAGCGTTGTTCAATTAATTTTTTATTATAATAACAAGAAGTTCTTTGCAATATGAAATAGATCAAAATAATTAGAAAACCTGAGGATGTCATGGTCTAAACCGGTCGATATATCTGTGGAAAATATGAAGTACGTTATTAAATAATTTGAGATGGCGTTCCACAACATTAGGCCTGAACACCTTGAGTTTAATTAGGAAAGTAGATAATTTGCAACAAAAATACGGTGAATTAATATGTAAAATATTAATAATTGTTAAAAAAGCCACCTTCTTAATTTCTCCCTATACGTAGTATAGAGAAAGCATTGTATTCGCAAAAGAATTCGACCTCCAGATTTCGACGGAAATAGATGTTTTGGGGCCCATACAGCTCGTTTCCGCTATTTTCCCGAACATGTCTGTCTGTGGTAAACAAGTTTGTGTGCGCTCTATCTTAAAAAGTAATTATCCGATCATTTCTTAACTTCATATTTAGTATTTTCCTAACAATGCCAAAAATTGATTAGTTTTTTATGAATATCGCTTTATCGGAAGTTCTGGTTAAACCGGAACAAAATTTAGTTTCTTTAATATCTCTGTCAGAATGCAATAAAGGTATATATATATTTACATGCAAAAGTTATAGATAATGTACTTAACTACAACTTTTCTATGAAACATTTTTTCGTAACACTGATTGTTTAGGAGTTATTCTTGAATAATGGTTAACTGGTAGTTGTTGTTTATCCAGAAATGGATGTTTTTCATGCATATCTCTGTCAGAATGCAATGTAGGTATATACAATTACACACAAAAGGTATAGATAATATATCTTACTACAACTTTTTTTAAAGCATTTTTTGTAACACTTATTGTTTTGGAGTTATTTATTATATTACCGGCATAGGCTTCTGTTTTCAATAAATATGGAGAAAGTCATGTGTAGGCCACATCAGATTTTTATTACTTTAATTTGTGTATTATGCAGGATTTTTTTTGGATCCCTGATAGGTCTTTACATATATACGATATGTATGCATGAGCATAACTTGCAGTTTTTATTGATGAATGAGAAATTGATCATAATTTACAGAATTTGCTTAATTACAGTTCTCGCAATTTATCTGTGTTGGCGTTAAGGCACTCCAGCGATGTAAAATAGGATGGTGCCACTTTAATGGACGTACTGGGTATAGGTACCTATGCTCACAATATTTCGTGATGAATCATGACCTCTACTGCAAAGTCCGGAAAGCAAATATCAATCGCAATGGCACATGTCCGCGGTCGCGCGTGTCTATCAAGCACATTGCGAGACATAACGTACAGTAACGAATAAATTCGAGGAAACTACTCCATCGATCGTTCCCCGAGTACTTGCATGCAATATCTGTTTAACATTCACATTTAGGTTCCGAGAACCAGCATTGGTGAATGAGTCGGAAACACGAAATAAGCGCCGTAAATCGCAGAGCCTTTCGTGCTCCTAATGCTGGGAAGCACAATTAACTATCTGGGATTTCATTTGCTTCCGCAAGGTGTAATTCATATGAAGGGCTGACGCGATATACATTCGTAGCTAATGCATCAACGTAAAATTCATTTAGAGAGATACGTTTATGAGCGCTGCGAAGAAATTAAATATTAACCTCAGGCCATGGATTAAAAATGCAAACATTCCCGGCAAATTACATTTTTCGTCGGAAAATATGGTTTATGACTTATAAGGTTCGGGTGCTTTCATGCCATTTATAAGGCATTATTTGTTTAGAAATGGTAAAATACAATATGGGCTGTCCAAACTTGGGTCATAAATGGTTTTATTTATGAAAAAGTCGTTTTATTATGAGCTTTTAATGGAAAACAACATGTTTTTAAATATTTATCACTACTCATAGATGAATATATAAATTTACGTTAAGGTTTGTTGAATGACATTTAGATTTAAATTTGGAATAAGATTTATACGTTACCAACAAAATTTGAGGCAATTTGACGCGTGAAAAAGCGTGAGTAAATATTCCATGTCGGTCAGATTTATAACAAGAGGATGAATATTATTTTTATCATTCTAGTGAACAACTTTCCGAGTTTCAATTTAATATTAATATTTATAAAGTTAAACTATTGTGTTTCATACAATATATTTGAGACGTTGCCTGATATCAGGTTTTGAACTTTGAAATAACGGATCTAAAATAAAATTTGATCACTGTCCACTGATTAACACTCAAGACGTTTTCTCAAATAATGTATTCAATGTTCAATCTTTGAGTTTACGGATCAAAAATATAACTAGATAGCTAGCTGTCTATTTCTATATACCCATCAGATGAATAGAAATGGTATTAGTTACGCAATTACATTAAAAATAAGCCTTTCTAAATGTGTAATATTTAAGATCAAAAAAGAGTAAATTATTATGAATAAGCTAAGTTATCTTTGCTGATATTTTTGAAAAGACAAAAAATGCCACCAAAGACTGAACCTTTGACTCTAAATTATACTGACATTAAATCATCAAACAAAAGATTGGTTGGCCTCAGAGCAGATCATTACGGCTAAAAATGTAGATACCTAGAAATCTTTAGCAGAGAAGTGTTACGGAACAAAACTCGTAAAGGAGAGATCAAAACAAGTGGAACATATCAGAGAACAGAAAAGGGATATAGGGAACAAACGAAAATTTAGCGAAAGACTACCGTAACGCCCACTTAACTCCGAATCAAAGCTTGTTTCAACTCATTGAATTATGTTTCTGTTGAGGACAAGTATTTGAGTTGGGCTCCGAATGTAAATCTTTATCTCTAACATTTAACATCCTCTACCTCGACGCGTGGGATACCTCCCTTTCTCCTCACTCGAATGTATCTATTTGTATTTAAGCGGGAAAATAGTGTCAAGCATAAAAATGAAATGCTAATTACTGCTCTTGAGTAAACGAATATGTAGAGTGAATTGAAGAATCGTCGTTGGGATGTCGGAAATTAAAAGAGATGGATTGAAGACAGGGCCGGATTAAGGGCAGGGCCGACGGGGCCCCCACATTTTGGGGGCCCCCACAATTTTTTTTATATCGCATTATTTAAAAAAATAGATTAAATTCGACGTTTTTTAATGCAAAAATTGTTTTGCGTTTGTACCTATCGATGATGGTGACTAATTATACGAGTGAAAGGTCGTTTTCGAAAATGAAATTGATCGAAAGTCGACTTCGTTCGAGCATGGAAAAAGATCGACTGGTTCATTTGGTACTTCTCAGTTCAGAAAGAGACATACTTCGCTAAATAACTTTTGATGATATTGTTAAGAATTTCGCGAATGAGAAATGCCGTAACAAGTCTTTTCAATATTAAAATTCGATAGTGCATTTGTTACTACTGTATACAGACGCAGTTTGGAACAATTTACTCATGTTTAACTCTACTGACTTCTACGCTGTATTAGATGACTAAGTTAAAATTGTGATAATAAATAAATAAAGTGAATTGAGGACGTAATCTTATTGTATAATGTAATTAATTTGTGACCGCAAAAGGGCCCTCACACATTGATCGGCCCTGGGGCCCCCGCATTCCTAATCCGGCCCTGATTGAAGATGTAAATGGAAACAGAAAATTGGAAGGTTAGATTTCGAGGGGATAAATTTATGAAGAGGTTATTACGTTTTTCTTTGCAAGTGGTCATTGTTGCAATTAAAACATGTGATATGCAAGTGAATTACTAATTTACGTTTCCGCTACGCAATAGTGATTGATAATTACTTACTGGTAAGTGTTTCTTGATGTAATATTGAATGCCTTGAAAGTATCTGAGGTGAGATGTTCAGATAAGAATAAAGGAATAAAGTAATTTTAGGTACCATACTGGGGATAGAACTAATAAATGTAGAGACGGTCTTTGTCAAATAAAATAAAAAGGAGAGATTATCAGTGAATGTAGTAGATGTCAAGGCGTAATGAAATAAAATCAAAAATAAGATAGAGAACGAAGTTGAATGTGTGAATAGAACCGCATGCACCAGGAGGAACCCTGATTCCCAACCTCTGTCCCAAACATACTCATTGGATAAGTCACTCAATTATACATCCCTAAGACATCTATCATGCATTCCACGGTTTATTATCCGCAGACTCCATCGCAGTTGAAATATTTCGACGAAAAACCTTCCTTTGAAAACCATCCGCTTCCTCGATATTCCCGTGATTAAAACGCGGCACCTTTTCACGCGATTTGCGAAAATCTTCCACACCGCAGCAGACCGCACCCTCTCGGGTCATGATTCGGGACACTCAACATCCTCGTCGATCGATGGCGGGAAATAAATCACCCGGAGCGATATAACTTATTTCGGAATCATTCATCCTTCACATTTCGGATATCCACTAATACTTTACTCGTGTGTGCGAGGGGGAGGTGTCAATAACGAGAGGAGGAGCGGAGTTTCGCCTCGTTAGGCTCGCTTCGAGAGGGAAACTATGGGTGGGAAAAGGTGCGCCGGTTGGTTTGGGCCGCCGTCGAGATAGGTAGCCATCTACTTGGCACTCGGAGAGTAATGGGATGGGAGATAAGGGGGGATGTGGGTGGAGATTTATAGAGGAGTGAAAGCGCGGGAATAAGGGCGCAAAAAAAGGAAATAATCTTTCTGCGAGAGGATTTTTCGAGTGGCGCACTTCACCTTTAATCTCTTAGAGTACAGTCATGTGGGCGGAGGAATTACTTCGGATGGGATATTTATTACTCCACGTGCTCGCGGGAGCGAGGATTTTGCGCAATTTGCTGATTTCGGAGTGAATACGAAGCGGGATGCGATGGATTTAATTAGGGCAAGGATTCTGGGTGCGTGTGGGCCTAAGTAGCACGCACAGCTTCATCTGCCAGTTTCTATATTAGGTGAACGGGTCAGAGAAGGTGTTTAAACTAAGCTTTAATTGTGCATATCTTTAAAAACTGATGTTGAAGCGAAAAAATGGGCATACATGTGCATTTAGTCAACTCAATTCACAAGGTATACATGTCATCATCATCATTCAATCCATAAAAATTAATATTATATATACATAGATACAAATATATTTACATCCGACGTCGGTTTTAGGTCTCCGTGTTTGAATCCTTCTTTGAATAGTAACCCTGCCCTGGCATCAAACCAAGGACCATCAGGGAAACGGTAAACTGCATATTTTGGGCCTTTAAAAAAACCGTTTCATTCTTCTTTAAACTGGGTTTCCTTCTTTCGCAATTTTATGGTATATTTTTGGTACACCTCACTTTCGAAATAAGTTTAATCCCTTATTTTCACTCTGGTTTATAATATAGGTTCTAAATTTATGGACTTTACTAGCATTAATAACGTTATTTCATTATTAATCCGTAATAATTTCTTTCATGTTCTTGAATCTACTTCAGATTGTTAATGGAAAATATAATTTTGTCTGAAGATCCTGAAAGAAATTCTAATAAGGACGTTCGTAAATAAATTCTAATTTTTGAATCCATATTTTCATTTTGATATTCATCTTTCTTCCCTTCTAAAACCTATGCGACTCACTCTTAGAACACAATGAAGCTGAAGTATTATTTCCTTTCCACTCCATGCAACGCAGCGCGCTCTGCAATCTGCAGAATACGAAATAAAATATCGATTTGATTTTTCCTTTTTTTCAGGCAATGGTAGGCGAATTTTAAACCGGATTTGTAGCACAAAATGAATAAAAATCCAACGTATACAATTTCATAAATTTACGCAGAATATTCAACGGTAAACATCTCCGTAATATATAATTTGACTGAAAATATCTTTTAAGGTTTCTTAGACATACATTTCCTTCTAACAGTGTATCGAAGTCGGCAGAATTATTATAAGGTTTTAAATACACCTCATAATGTAAAATAGAAGTTATAGTGCAAATAGAGAAATAGGAAAGCTGAGCAAACTTACCAAGTTGCGAGAGGAAAATGTTTACATGGCCATCTATGGAGTTTCCAGGTGAGTGGATTCCTGGAACAAAAGAGATCAAGTGTTGACTGACGTTGTCTGAGATAAAATAACATTTGTATCAGAGGCAGCTAAGGTTTCATAGTTCACTTAGTTTTGAGATAGCTTTGGATTAAATAATCTTTGGGGAAATGAAAGGCAATATCTCAATATGTTATGCTTACAACCAACGCCAACGTAGCCACCTGACCAGAAGTCCATCTTTCAATGTAAAATTTAATAGAGAATCTAATATTAGCAGAGAAAATTTATCAAAAAATTATAAAATTCGAAAAAGAATCGTAAATTTATAGCTTAAAACTAATAAGGTTATCTTAGCACATTTAAATGATATACCCTTATATTAAACTCTAACATAAAATCTTATATAAATAGCTATTTGGAAGCGCCAACGATTGGAAAAATATCACTTAGAATTCAACCTAGAAAAACTGCGGGGAAGGAGCGTAGAGAATGTAGATAGCTGCGAATAGTTGCTTTGATGCATTGCTTCCGAGCAGCGCCCGCGATGTTCTTTTGTTTGATTTTGGGATGTCATTGCGACCCTTGTTGGAATTTATAAGGGCGAACTTTCCCAGTTCGTCATAAGGTAAAAACTTTAGCGATGAAACGGTAAAAACTTCTGTTAGAGCCTTCAGCACTCTTATGTCTTCAACTCCAAACGTTCTACCTTCATTACTAATTTATAAGAGACCTTAAAAGGTAGTGGAACATTTCATACTTCATTAGCCGTAGGAAATAGCAAACGTAACTGCAAGGAAAACTTTCTTTCCTCTCTTTCAGTGGAATAAAAAGTCGATTGCTAGCCAATGCAAACATTTACAGACAGCTGTCCTATGGTGTCATACCGCGCAAAAGTAGAATTCATGATAGTGTATTCTGTTGAAATGTTTTATAAATGGTATGGTAACTATCTTGATATAAAAAAATAAAACAGATCTTCACATTGATCATTGTTTAGATAGAAAAGGAAACTTTAAAGTTCAACCTCGCCAAAACAAAGATTATTTATTATTTTATTATAAATTTAATCCGTGATAGATGATTTAATATATTTATAACTATTCGGTTTGATGAGGTAGTTAGACTCAAGTGAAAATGTAGATGCTAAGATGTTGCTAAACCGGTCGCATTAAAATGCGTGGAAAGATTCTCATTTTTTCTTTTAATCTAAACTGTGATAGCTATTACTTTTTTGTCTAAATGATTTATTTTATGTTATACGTAAATAATTAATTATTGATAAGTATTTCGTGAGATATAGTGTATTAATAAATTGCCGGAAAACTACTATGTTGGAGGGTAAAATTCGGCTCGTTTGGTGGAATGGTTTTTATTTGACTGGATCAGTAACATAACAGCTTGTACGCGATTCTTGTATATTTTGCTATAAAGGTGATAACACAAATGTTCTGTTATATTTTCCTAACTATTCATTATCATTCGACTCCTTCTGTTAATGATAATTTCTGTGACTACTTTTGATACAATTGAATAAAATGAAATTTCGAGGAATTGTTTTCGATCACACTACTTAATATATTTTTATTTTTAATAGCTTTAGATCCTCAAATTTCATCAATCATAATAACTATTGGGATAAGAATAAGCAATGGAAATATACGTTGAACCTCAAAACTGTAAATATGCCAACCATGAAAATAAAACCCAAAAGTCTTTAGAGTCGATGCAAGTAAAATCAGATTATAACAAGCAATGGTCCTGAAATCGTGCAGCATCCCAGGCATCCTAATTCCTTCTCACATGTAAATATCGCGTATTTGATAGAGATAAATTTCGACCCGGTTTTCAATTCTTAAAGCCCGGGTGCAGGATAGCAACGTTAAGAATCAAAGATTTATCGACGGAACGAACCTTTCGTGGAAGCACAAAAATCCATCGTCCGACTCCAAAGTTCCCCTAAACACAAACAGAAAGACATACGGCGGACTCGTAAAAAATGCTCCCAAATTGACCCGTCTGGGATACCGAGAGTCAGGGGATCATTTATTCATCGACCAATTACTCAGATGACGTCATGCTAGACAAACGCCGAAGTAAGGAAAACAGGAATGAAATAACACACGGAGACGAATAGAGGTCCTCGTTCTCCATTTGTTTTTCATGGGAATTTAATGCTAGACTGAGTGGGCATCTCTTCTGCAAGGATGAAAGAATGCAAAGGACGCTGGGGATGGAATGCAGGAAAAAATGCACTGAGATGGAGAAAGTCAAACTTCCTGCTTCGCATTGCTGTGTGTTCTATCTTATAAATTCACGTTTTTTCTCCGTGTTTTTGCCCGCTTCTCCTACATGCCCCCAACCTTTTTCTAATTAACTGTGCCGTATTTCTCTTACTCTAGTTTCTCTCGGTCTAATTAAATCTAGTACCCTTAATGTTGCCTTTTTTAGGGTATATATAGTGTGTAATTCCTAATACCTCTTGGGTTAAAAATGCTCGCCATGTTCTTTATTGGTTAATGTGCGAAACAAAACATTTGCATTATCTTTCTTTTCATTTCTTTAGAGGCAAAATTTTATCCCAGTTATCTTCCTCTATATTTACTTAAATATGCGATTTTCTTGAATTGACTTGAGTTAATTGTCATTATTGTACAACTATTTTTCTCTTTCGACGGTATTCAATTTACTGTAAGATACAAAAATTATCGAACTTCTGCAGTAGCATCACTACCACCGAATTTATTTTTTATAACTTTCTATAGATGATGGTTCAAATTTTTACCGATTTACGTACACGTATGGAAAAACCTACAAATACTCTTGGAACACACAATACATAGATATCACATCTATTCACCATCATCTATCATATATGTCCCACTCACCGAATCCTGGAAACGAGTTAAATCAATTCTAGGAATCGAAAGGAAGAGATAATAAATATTAAACGAAAGGTTATTGATACTAATTTCAGCTATAGGAATATAAGTGAATATAAGCAACTCTACCTATTTTTGTTCTTAGAAAGAGTGTACATGCCCATCAAGGATAAAGAAAAGAAGAATGGAATGAAGCCGGAAATGATGAAGACCGAGAAGAATGTTGGGCGACAATTTAAAAAGAGAAACAGGAATGAATCACAGAAGTAAAATTAGTTTGGGAAGAATGGGCGGAAATAGAGACGAAATAACTTGGTACGATAGCCTCAAAATTCACGCAATTGTCTGAACATAACTTTCTGGAATTTCTGTGTTTCATTCCGTAAATAATTTTCAATTACTTTGTTGATGATTATTGATATGTTTTGCTGGAATAGCCATCACAGCTAAATCTTGACGTTACGTTTGCACATTTTTCTATTGAATTTTAAATCGGTATTGGCAATTTATTGCAAGTGAAATTGGTTTTTTAACTATTCAAATAAATCTTACCTGAGAGCTTGTAAGATAGGTTTGAAGAATTTTAGGAAAAAATATTAGATAACCAGCCGGAATCGAAAAGGTATAGCATATGTACTGTGCATTTAGCGTCCCGAGCAATTTGTCACCGGCCCTTGTCACACTTAATGACCTTTGTCAGAGATTAAAACTCTTCTGGACAATTAAAAATTATAAATAATGCTAGATATTTGACGATTAGCAACATTGAACTAGTTTAATACTTAGCTTAACCTCATCCAAAACTAATTTTAAGTTATAAATCTGAAGTTAATCAAATATAACACGAAGATAGTTAAATTTTGTTTGATGAAAACTATGGTAAGAACCCAAAATTGATTGGAAGCATCTCTTTCCCTTCCGTACGAGACTAAATGTTTGGATAGTGTTACTAATCTCCTGATACGATAGCGGATTAACAAACTATTTTTGGATTACATGAAATTCTCATTTCATTGAATATAATATACGAGCGGCTTGCTTTGGTGTAAAATGTAGGTTAGTACGAGAGAGGAGCTTCATACTAACTTAAAACAAAACAAGGCCCCCTGTTGTCTGTGTCTAAGAATAAAATCAATGACTCACAACCAGCATGCCCAATAGGAACAGAAAGTAACCCGGAAGGAGGCAAGAAAAACTCTTAGGAATCTTGGGGCCTTCAGGAGCTGAGCTGAAACCCAGACCGAAAGAAAAGGGGAACTTTTTATCGTAGCTCTCTTTTTGCGGGAGGTCTTTCACCCGAAATATTGTGCTTTGTACAAACCGAAAGGGAAAATCGATACTAAAATATTGCGCTATGGCCTGCTTACGGCATATCCTGAAAGATTACTCAAAATCTCTGATTGGCTTCTGGCAACAGAACAGGGGTCTCCGTATGCCCAGCCGAGGTGGGCAGCCTTTCACATTCCCTTAACACCAGGCTCACTTATCCAAAAACTTTTTCCAGTCCTTAATGAATTCCTATCCCTGGGATACAAGAGAAGAAGCGGGAAGTCGGGGGGCGTCCGACGGAGGCTCTCGAAACAAAAACAAGAGACTCTCGCACGGCGCGGCATAAATGACTGACGCGGATTTGACGAGTGGTGCACTCGGTGCTTGAAGGGAGCAGGGGTCACGGGCAGAGGGGCGCGCGCTCTGGCGATGAGAAATCGAATCACAAAATGTGCGCGGAGAGGCCCGCGTGAATAAGTGATGCGGGGGGAGAGGGACGCCATTAATAAGAGAGGGTACGCCATTAATGCTCGGGCCAAAGGGATATCATTTATGAGTGGAGTGGTCCCGAAAGGCACGCCGCCGCCTGCGGAGATGGGATCTCCCTCCCTTAAAGTGCATCTCTCTCTGCCACGCTCCGCGATCCTCACTTTTTTTCCTCGCGACGCCAGCGCTCGCTCAAAAGAGCGGCGGGCACCTGAAAGGCGTCGCGTGCGGAGGAAATTACTCCGCAGAGGGAGAACTATTCGATTAATGAATCTGCGTGACTCTGGGGAAGTGATTCCGCGAGTTACCTTCGGCGGTACGCATCCACCGGGGTTTGGAATGCTGTTTGCATTCGGATTCGCCCCAATCACGAATTATGGAAGGCGCCCGTGTGATGGATGGCGTTTTTTCAGTCCCTCTTGATGGGCCACTTCCGGGGAAATTCAGAAAATCCTGTGTTGAGAGCGAGTGGAATTATTGCCTCATTTTAAAGCTATTCGCAACTGAAAAATGTGTTCCTCCGCTTTAGGATTCTTAAATTATTACCCTATGTATGGGCTGGATTATGGTTAGATGGGTTATGGTTATGATTACCATGGGTTAGATGAAGGAAGAGAATTGTAGTCTCAATCTCACCCGAATAAAGACGACTTATTATAATTATATATAAGGTAATTCCGGCAGAGATGTCCCACCTAAGGAAATTACTTCATAAGAATGACTTAAGTGAATACAAGAATGTGACACTCCGTGATGAAATATAAAATTTATTGATTATTAACAGTATATACACAAATTTTGTTTAAAAACATTTTCACCCAAAATATTAATTTTTTCTGCACCGATGCATATGGCCATCTCTCCCGAGTGTCCAGGTGAGACGCCCCACCTCTGTGAGAGAGATACCCCATTAGCTTAAACTGAATTTAATCTGGAAAGCGCTTGATATATGACAAAATTGTTAAATTTTACTCGAATGTCGAAGGCGATACAGGTGCGGACCGCCGGCAAAGACTGCTTTCGCAACGATTTTAACTCTTCTACCCTTACCCTTCACTATCTTACACTTAAGCTCCATGCTATCTCTGAATCAGATATCTCAGTCTTAGGAAATAGCATGACTGGTTCAATATCGATAAACCAAATATAATAGTTTCTCAAAAGATCACCAGCCGTGTAAAGTATTACTTAAATTTAGAATGTATACTTAAAACTTTACTTGTACTATCAATGAGAATAATGAAGCTACGATTTACTGATATTTCAGCGAATATTCGAAATAATTTCAAAACAATTCTAATATTACTGCATACCACAAGTATGAGCTTTATGATGATATGGCAAATCTTTAGTTTAAAAACAGTGATTTCTGATTTTTTTCCTTGGTAAAATACTACGAAAATATTTTGAAATTACTGCAAATAATGCGCAGATTAATGCCACCGCTCAAGTTCTAAATATCTGCGAAGTTATTAGTGGTATTCTACCAAGGAAAAAGTAAAGTCCAAAATTGTGGTGTTTTAAATGACAATTTTCCTCAAAGTTAGATTATTCAAAAAAAAAATTAGGAAAATGGTGCGGGAAATGAACATTGTATTTGCTTTAGTATAGAATAGCTGTGGGAGAGAGAGAGAGAGAGAGAGAGAGAGAGAGAGAGAGAGAGAGAGAGAGAGAGAGAGGCTGTATCAGCCTTTGAAAGATCATTAGGCTCTCATTATTATATTTTATGAGTATAATAATTTAAAACACCTGAAGTTTGGAGAAGGGGGTAGTTGCTACGGAGCCTGCAAAATATATGGGCAGATTCTAAGGGTTGTTTTGTCGGAATAACGTCAGAAAGGTGATAAAATTGATGAATATAACATTATCGAGAAATTAACATACAATGAAGCTAGAAAAATAACTTCAAATCGTAAATATTTTTCATTTTTCTATAATGCAGTCTAAACTTTGAAATAATCTCAAAATATATTATTGGGTGTTTCAGAAAAATAATAATAACTCACAAATGAGATTTGCAATCAAATCAGAAATCTGATTTTTCAAGTAGTGTCCCACAAAAATCCTCCTACCCAGGGCCCAATACATTCTAGAGGCAACTTTGGTAATAAGAGTAAAAAATATTTCACTTCCAATACCCTCTGATGCCGCGTTAATAAATTGGGAAACGGAGTTGGGACACAGAATTTGGCTATATTGGACCGAAATTGCCCTGCAGTAAAAAATCATAGCATACGAATTCTTCAGGATTCACGGAACTTGAATGAGCAAAAAAATTAATGAAGGGAACCTGGATGTATACGAAAAATGATACGTATCAAATTTAGAGAGTAATCGGAAATAGGAACATTCTATTGGATTAGAGTATAGGATGTTACTACGATGATATGGCATTGGAAATAAATGAGAATAGTAATAATATATATTTAGGAAGTAAATGAGTTCGAAAAAGACACAGGACTTCATTTAGATGAAAGAAATCAGAGCAGAGGTATTCCTTTTCAGAAATAAGAATGCAAATTTTGAAAAACAATGTGAAGAGACATGGAGAATGTAAAAAGGTAAGGAGGAGCGAATGGAGGAAATCAGTAAGCCCCAAAGGTAGAAGTCGTACTTTCCAAGAGAGAAGAGTCGTTATTATTCATGTGAGTAAACATTCTAAATCTACGAGAGAAACCATTCTTCATTAGAGATGCAGCAGTAGCTAACACGAATATCCTTTTATAGGGAATTTTATATGCTGCCATGAGGTTTACTGTACATTGTTTGCGTATATGAGAAGTGACTTAGTTACCTTAATAATGCACTCGTTGAAGTGGGCTTAGCTTTCAGAATCATTACCATTGTGGAGTATGATAACCTGAATATTTCAAAATGATCTTTTCAGAAAATAATGTTTCTTTTCCATGGAAATTCTTAATAAAAGAAGCTGGTGATTAAATCCTAAGAATCGTTGAGGGCACTTCACAATATGTTAAAAGTAAATTAAAAATGCAATTTTACCTCAAAACTTATACCTGAAATTTCATCATTTCGATTATTTACTTATTTATTACAGAATAAACAGTCACAAGCGATGAGTTTCATATGTAAAAACTAATGTGTATACCCATAATAAATACGTATGAAGTTAGGCTAGTTATCTTGCTGATACTAAGCAGAAGTACACTGATACATATTAATATGATGTTCAAAGCTAGTCTTGCTTATTTTGAAAAGACATTCTTCATCTGAGAGAATTGTCTCATAAAGATGTAATACCGTTTGCAACCATATGAAATTCCACAAAAAGATATCTTACTTGTCGTAACTTATTAACTTAGTAGAAAATTATCGTAATGCTACATCATGAACCACAGGTAATTCTAAATCCAATGCTTCATTGTCATCGTCTATCTGCTTATATAAGATACTTGTTACAATACCTATTCCAATTAAAAAAATCTCTTTCCAGGACATCCCCTAAGCATTCTATACGAGAATTCGGCATTCATTTCTTTCCGATTTCGCAAGCTGAGTTTTGTTTTTCTCTCATTGCTCGCGAAACATCTACGTAAATGAAAATGTGGCCATCCTCCATGCACCCGGAGCAGGTAAACATTTCCTCGGCTTCTGCCCCGAAAGTAATTGGCCTTCGCCAAGTTCCCCCAAAGGCAGTCCTTTACAATCGTTTTATAATATTAAGGACGGCTATAACCACTGCTTCATTTTGAAAAGCGTCTGCCAGCGCTGCACACGGCCGGAGCTAACATCAAACATTTACGCGCAGATATCGGCGGACGGACAGTTGATTGTGTGGCGGTTATATTTCTTCTCCTCCTCGTAAAGCTTCATGAAATATTAATGCGAGGATGGGATCACAGCCAGTAAACCTCTTTTCCTTCGCCTCTTTCCGAGGGTACAGAAAAGGGTCAGAGGCGGACTTGTCTTGCGAGAGGGTCAACGTACCGGGGACGCTAAATGGAAAATGACAAAGGGAGCAGACGGGGGGTTTGTCTGCGGATGGAACTTTGAAAGTGTCGGAGACATAACGAGTGGAGGAGGATTAATGCAGGGGGGGGGTCAAGACTGGTCCCTTGGGGAGAAGGGATGTAAGAGAGGCCCCTTTCCGCGGGCCCAGAGGAGTGATGATTCCTCTAATTAGACGTCTATCTCTCATTCCTTCTGCAACTCTCCCTTTTAGTCTCCCTTTTTAACCCTTTTGCGACTCCATGTTTCCACGGCCCCCTCACCAGACCACCCTCTTCATTACGTCTTCTGAAGGCGAAGGAGAAATAACTAATTAAAGAGAAGCGGTCAGGTGGCGGGCTCCGATTTGGGCAGAGAGAGAGGCGAAGGGGAGAAGAAGGAACTCAGGTAGAAAACGTGGGAGAGGAGAGTGATTCGGAGATACAGGAAGTTGGGAGAGCTTTCGCGGGGGAGGATGATATCTTTTTGATATCATAATGCGGGGGACTTTGGCATCGGAACCGGAATATAATATTTATATAGATAAAGAGAGAAAATTAAGGCTGGAAACCAACGCGTGTTTTTACCCCTAATCTTTGTTTACGCAGCGGCCATTTCGTTTCTACGCCTGTGTGTTAATATGGAGTAAGATCAGTGCTCCCACGATTGCCGCAAACTTTAACCGTTATGCAGACGGAAAGGGGCACTTTCACCAACGTTCTTTCAAAGAAATAAACTGATAACATTCGGATAGCTAAATGAGAGCCTTTTATGGTATTTTAGATAAATAAATGCAGATACGGCCAACGCTTCTACGTTATCATATTATCCAAATCCTACGGGAAAAACATTTCTTTCAGGAAACTTAATACTTAGTGGGTATTATAGTCAGTATAGTTTTCACTCGTCTCCTAAATGTACAGGAATATGTTCTACCAGTACAGTATTACTTCATTTTATGAGTTAATTGTTTACTATGTTGTAATTTTGGTAGATGTTTGGTTTCATGGAAAAGATTCTTGTATTTCAGCTACGCCGTGAAAATTGTCCTTATATTTTTTTCAAAAAATGATTTCTACTAATCCTTCTTAGGATAAAATAATAATCTTAATAACTTGCTTTGTGTTTGCTTAAGAATCAACAGTATTAATTGATATTATTAGTTAACTATTTTCAATATAATCACATTCAATCAAATAACTTTAACTTTGTGGAACTCTATCCTGGTAATGGGGAAGGAAATAACTTAGCAATGGTTCCACAATTATTTGAATAGGTGTCCGGATTCACACTGTAAGTATACTCAGTGCCTGAAAATGGACTTATAGTCTAAAACTAGTCGTTGGTTCAAAAAAATCCTAAAAGTGGAACTATTCAAGTGATGAGTTTCGGCTTAACAATGAGTCTAGTGGAACTATTGCTGAGTTATTTCCTTCCCTATTATTTATAATATTTATAATTTGTAAACATAACTCTTTTTATAATAGAAGTAGAATTGTTAAAAGTGCTTCAACAGATTCGAACATTTCACACGTGTGTTCCCAACGGGAATCGAACCCGAGATCGCTTTCATCGAAGCCAAACTCGCTGCCATCATGCATGGTCGGTAGTCCCAAAACATAGAATAGATCATAAAAGGCAAGAATTGGTTTTTCACAAGGTTCCTCAAAATTTTTAACAAGCAAATACGATATTTTTACCGTAGCTTTTTGGAATTCAGAATTTTCTGATCCCTGTCCTCGAATTAAAATTTATATATCTTAAGAATTTGCGTTTTTAGAGATAAATTTGGACACGAAATTGTTTGCAGGAATCATCAAAAAGTCTAATATATCGTATGATGATATCAGAGGCCCAAAAGTGGACATTTTCAAACCAAACATTAATATAGTAATCAATACCATTATATGGATTATGTAAGAAGCTGCAATGGGAACAAACTAAATCTTATTTTAAGATATGAAATATAGGTTCTCTCTCTCTCTGGGATTTATGAAAAAAGAAAAACTAAACGATAGAAAGGACAAAACTCCTTTGAAATGTAATCAGTCTTAGGATTTAAAGAATGTGATTGTCATGGATTTATTTTCCTATGCAGTGCGTTATCTTTTAGAATAGGAGAGGATTCAATTGCTTGCTTAAAAAACTTAAAGATATAAGTAGAATTGAACCGAGTATTAGGGCACGTTCAAAGTAGAATCAACGAAAGAATCTTAGGGGATAAGGCATGGTCTTTAAAAATGAAAACAAGAATTTCAAAGGCTTTACTGCAAAGCAATTCCATCAAGTAAATCTAAAGCTCCATCTTGGTTATTTTTTGCAAGGAGATTAGGTGCTAGAAGCAAGTGAAATAAAGGATTTGTTCAGGAAAGCACAATAAAATTTAATTCTATTTGAGCCTCGGTATTAAGACGATTCTATTGAGAACCCCTTCCTAGATCAAAGATTAGAAACCTATGGCACAGAATTTCTCAGAGGAAATGTTCTTCTTCACAATTCTCAATTATTTATCTCTTAACTTTCACAAATATATAATTCAGTATTAAGATTCAATGATATATTTTTCGTAAATTTGATAATACAAGTTAGACAATGACATATTATTTTAAGAACATCTTTTAACATTGCAATTGATGGTATGATAAATATTTGATATTATCTCTCTGTTATAATTATCTAGATCAGGCTTGTCAAACTCATTCAAACAACGGGCCAATTACTGCGATTGGTAAGATTCTCGCGGTCCAGATCACACTTACAAATTTTCTTAAAATTTTATGTTGAAGTGAGAATACTGGAACATACCTGTAGGTAGGCTATCTAATTGAAGCACATTATGTAGTTCATAGTATTCAGTTCAATAATATGCCATTGATATAGTATTGCTTTTATTTAAACAATGATTTAGGCCAAGGAAAAATAACCTCGAGGGTCACCAATTTAACATGCATGATCTAGATAGTCATGAGACATTCGATTTATACGAAACAATGCCTACTTTTAAAGTATTGTTGGATGTATAAATATCGAGTATCGACTGTTGGGCAGTAATTGGTGTTCTGATCTAACGCACTCGGTAAGTTCTGCATCCTTTGAATGCTTATCACTGGTAAGATTTAAAGTTTAGCCATTCATTGCCACTTGTATATACATCATGGAATCTTTGGGAGCTCCCTAGTTCCCAACATTTATCTCGATTCTCCCAAACTGTGAACACGATTAACGACACGGATCAAAGCTATATGTTTTATAATGCTTTTTTTCCTGTATGTTTATTTTTTACAAAAGATCTTTCTCTTTCAAACATAGTATTAAATATTTGTTACATTTTAAATGACTTATAGAGAACATAATTTTATGAAACTAGATAAATTTCAAATGAAGATATTTATTTTGCTTTGCCAATGTTACAACTCATTGGTGAAGTCCTCCTAAGCTCTGTGGAACTTGTCAGGAGGTGCTTCACCAGGCAATAGAAAGGATAGACGAACTCACCATTTCCTGATCAGAAAAATCCTGTAATTTTATTCATCACTTTTATGAGATAAATATAATACGTGGGATAGATTAAGGATATAAATAATTAAAAATTACCAACTCAAAAGGTATTAAAAACTATTGAAATTTATTGATAAAGTTAACTTTAGAAAATATAGGCAATTCGAGGCACTTCTCCCTCAGCCTCAACAAGCACGGCTTAGCTTAGCCTACCAGCAACGCAGGTATGTATTTCTTTTAGCCTGTAATTCAGGCAAATATCTGCTAGCAATAAAGACGATTTTATACTTTTTATTTTTCTCGAACATACTGATATTGCTGAAATTTTGGGGAAGATTCAGAAGGGAAGACAAAGGTAGAATATTTTACATTATTCAAACGGTGGGATAATTTACGAAAGAACGAAGGAAATGGCGATTCATTAGGTTTTATTAAAGGCACATGAACCTACCGAAAGTACAACACTCATGTGTATATACATGCAATAGTTCTGAAAATAGATACGGAAAAAATTGATTAAATATGAAAAAAACTGTTTTAAATAATTTAAAAACATTATTTTGTAGTCATTTAGAACATTGCCTTCTGCAAACATTTTCATCACACATTCAAGTTTCTTTCTCTATCATAACAATAATTGTGGATCTGTTAGTGAGATATATAGTCATTCAAGAACACTCATAAACTTAAGCATTGCTACTGCATCCAAGGAAATCATGATTTGTCTAGGTGTGGAGTTAGGGTAGCATAAGAATACCTCGGTATTGTTGCATTAGCATGATAACTCCTTGGCCACTAAGTTTGGCATAAGATGTAATACATAATTCAGTTATAATCTCTTTATAAAAGATAGTAGAACATGAGAAATTATGGAAAGAGTAATAATTTAAATTCATTTTCTTATCGTTCGATATTCCCAAAGTAAAGAAATAGAAGGTTCAATACATTTTTTTATAGCGTGGATAACTACGCAATAAAATTATGTAATTACTTGGCTTGTTGGTGCCTACTGTCATCTCTCATTAGTTAAGAGTAAATGCAGACAATAATAATATATATACATATAGAATAATTGGATGAATTTAAATATTAAAGAATGTTTAAATAATTTAAAGAAAGGTACTCTTTAGCCTAAATTAGCTGGAAAAATTCATTGAATGTAATCCTAATTTTTCATGGCGTATGTGTTTAGAGGAACGAATGAATGGGTGACGTTTTGATACGTGAATTCATCTTGGTAATATCACTGCATGAGATGTTCGAAAGGAAATGACTCAATTATCTCAAAGAAAGGAAAACCGACCCAATTCACAACCTCCTGGATCATTCCGGACCTTTTCTCATTACATTTTTCCAGCTCACGGACGGGAACGCATCTAAAATTCACGAACGGCCACTCGTTCCCTAACGCATATGGAGACACTGCATTAATTTGGTCGAGCCCTTCCTTTTTCGAGCCTCCGTGAAATCAAACACTGCTTTCAATTTCGCCTCCAATTCTCGGAGCATCCTTCCGTTTCCCGTGCATCAATTTCCGAGGACAAACAGCGCACAGTCCGAAGTTACGCGTCCGCGACTAACAGGCGGACTGGAGAGGTCATCGCGGTTTGAAGGAACGAGCGAAAAGAGAGTGTGGGGCGAACACGGGGGGCGGAATTACTACGAATAGTTTGCAGATGGCGTGGCAGGCGGATGGACTGTCGTGCCCCGCGCGGAGATTGGTAGCATACATTAAGAATGAGATTTACAATGCTTGGCGGTGGAAAAAGGGATTTTTCCACGGGTTCCATTCCTCTTCTCCCCCTTTTTTATCTTTCCCTTTTATTTTGTTCTTTCCCTTCCTCGTGGCGGGGGATTGTAACAAGGAAAAAAATCGGCTTAGAGGTTTTGACGGCTTTTGGTCATCCTTTGGTTTACGAGCGTGGCTGTCGCAGCTTTAGGTGCTCTCCCATAGGATTCCCCTAATGCGTTGAGTTTTGCGTTTCTTTTTTATCTGAATTTCGCAGGAACGATGCATATGTAAATGTCGAGCATTAAGTGATTTTGGATTCTTTACCATGCCGGACGAAAACCATTGCATCGGTTGACTTCTTTGCAAAAATGTCAACCGTTCCGATGTATTCTCAAAGGTTTGACAAGAGGGAGCTTTACACTACAGTTAGATTATCACGTTTCAACCATTGTGTCCTTTCTGAGTTCAGGTGAATACTGCTATTTGTTTTTAATAAATTAATGGAGCTCTTAAATTGCAAAAGTCATTATTATCAGAGAAATTGTAGTGTCAGACTTGTTTTAAAATTACTGTACTTCTTTCAAGTAAATCAAGGATGTTAGAAATGCTAAATTCAATTTTTAATACACTGAACTAGATTAATAGACGAATTATTCAAACGTTACTTCTCTCTTTCCCATTGAGAATGAATGGATTGTAACATTAATTCTATATTTGATCTTGCAAGCTTTACAAGATCAAGGTTACGACAGACCTACAATTTATACCAAGTAAACAATGCGGGATACCACTTAACTGGTGTATTCATAAGTTATATTCCAAAGTTATGTATGAAACCATTTCAAGTATGTGCTTCGAAAAACTTGTCATTAATGTAAAGGAATATAAAAACAAGGATAATATTGAATGTTTTGGACCAAATTGGACGACACAGATCTTTCTTACAAGAAAATAGGTCCAGAAAATCTTAAATCTCATATCAACGAGGAATGGTATTATGATACATTGGTATTCTCTCTCTTTCATATGGACTAAGAGAAGCGATCATTTAATCTCTTTCCGTAAAACCTTTCTGTATAAAACGGAAACCAAATCCGCCCTAAAATATGTACGTAACGGTATAGGCATACGTAACGGTGCAGATTCCGTGTTAAATGTGTAAGATCGACAAACTTAACACAACGTAATGAAGATTCTAATGTTCCCTTGTAATCAACTTAAACATGTAACATATCCAAGTAGACTCATCTATTGTGATTGCAAAGGTAAACGTTACGCCAATTAATTGCAGTTCATTTACATCCAGGAAAGCTTAATTATTAGTGATATGCTAATGTGATCACTGTTTATTAAGTATGCGAAAGAATAAACCTTTTTCCGTTATGAAAAAAGTTTCAAATATCCAGATTTGATGGATTATGCGTGCACCTCTGAATGCAATTACTGCTGGAAATTTTTACATTAGAATCGCGTTACTGAAGGGACCTTATTCCATTTTAAGAATTAGTAAGCGACAGTAATTCAACTTCTCCTTTCCTTACGTTCGATACGTAAAGCAAATCTTTCTTCCTGCTTTGATGAAACGCAAATGCTACTTACTAAAATCTATTGAATAGAAGGTTTAGTGTGAAGAATAGATTTATAATTAAAACTATTTAACAGTCGGTTCTGTATTAAATTATAAATTCATTCCCTCTCTTCTTTCATTAATATTGGTAGTAGTATTTTCAAAAGTACTTCGACAGCTCAATGTCTCCCTCCGAGAATTGAATCCTGACCGCCTTAAAAGTATCCGAGCGCTGCCCGCATGGCTATCGGTTAGCCCGCAGTAGAATTAATATATATAAAAGACTTATTACAAGAGAGTTTCTCCCATGCCACTTTTGCTTGAAAAGCACGTACTTAAATAATTAATATATCCTAGAGATTCAACATTATCTACAAATTATCAAATACCACTTTCACCAAATGCGAACGACTAGCCCAATTGGCAATTCGGAAGACTTTAAATAATATCGATATCGAGCAATTTGATATGAATGTGTATTTTCGCAAGAGAAAGGGTTAAGGCATGTTTGGGTATAAGGGCAGGAAAATTCTAAGGAAAACGGACATAAATAGAGTATGATGAGGCTGGGAATCGAACCCGGGATCTTCCTCTTTACCGGGGGCTGATTTAAGAAGGTAGAGAATATCCCTCCCAGATAGAGGAATATCCTGGGTTCGATTCCCGGCCCCGTAAAACATTTTTAAGTCCATATTTCCCTGGGTGTTTGTTTTTCTTCCAATTCTCCGTAGTTTTCTCAACAGCCTTGTTTCTGTACATGAAGGCGAAAACTGAAATAGGTTTATAAACATTCGTACGCATTCCAAAACACCTAACTTCAAATCAATTTTAGAATTCTTTACCTCGAACATTTTCCTTTTGGCTCCTGTACCGTATGAGCCATCGACGCGCGCCAACTGCACCCGGGTGCCAAAACGCACGACTCATGGCAGCTGGGAACTTTTATCCGCTCGTTTAATGAAGATGAATACCGCTACACCGTCCTCTCGACCCTTTGTCCTTCTGCAGGTGCGTCGCTGCTTACAATCAGAGCGGACGGTTTTGAATAATATAAAAGTGCGAGGCGAGCGAGCCCATTTAAAATTCGGATTTATAAGGACGAGGGAGGAAGCGTCTACATCGTGGAAGACGGCGCGGAGACCCGCTCTCTGCGAGCTTTTTCCACGGCTCGGATTAATTCACTCTCTCACTCATGGAAATGGGTTCTCTGAAGAGAGTGCTTAAGGTTGGTGCGTTGCTGATGGAAATGTAAACAAAAGAAATCTATTTACGACTAATCATGGCGATGTATCATCTTCTCATGGAAATGCAGCTAGCAACAGGATCTCTTACACCTCAGTATAACGCAGAGATGGATTATGAGGCATATAATATCCCTCTTAAAACTTTTCTAATTGCCTTTTGTTTTGAATTTTCTCGGTATGTTACATAATATGACTCTGTAAACCTATGAGTAAAAGGTAGTTTATAATTTTACCATTGTAGGCTCCTATAGTAAGTGCATTACTTTTACACTCGTTCATTTTCAATTCATTTGGAGTGTAATATCCAAAAATTATTTTTACCGAAATTTCTTAGAATATTTCATACATCCAATTAAAAAGATTTCTTAACAGCGAACATAGGCTAAGCCTGACTCTAACGCTCGGTATTTATGTTATTTAATTATATTATTCACTTTAGATCTAACAGATAGTATTATAATCGGTAGTTAAACCTTCACTAGTATTCAAAATATCGGCAAACGAAAAAATTAGTGATTACCAAATTGAGTTCTGGTATTATAATGTCTAGTCTAACGTCTATTTAACGTCAAATCTGCTTCAAAAAATTAAACTTTACTTCAATTTAACAGCATTGAGGGCATTAATATGACACATAATTTTAACACCAGAACTCACTCAATCTGGTACTTTCGTTATCCATATTTAAAATAGCAGTGACGGTTAAATCATAGCTTATAACAAGATTTGTTAGTGCTAAAATGAAAATAATAGTTAAACTTCGCTTTGACAATTCATTATAATACCAGGCGTAGGAATGCTACGTGCTGGGATATCTGCGTGATATTTTTTAGGCGCTTCAAATGGCCAAGATGCGGAACGTGTCTGACGAAGACATTGGGGGAGAAGGGAAAGCTGAAGGGAAAGACAGATGGTGGAAGTGAGGAGAATGCGTGAAAGAGGATTAGAAATGGCGTCAGCGCAATCGGTGGCAAAGGTTGGTCACTCCAAGGCCTCTAATCCCTTTAATCCACTCTCGTCCGCAGATTTCATTCGAGAAAGATAACACATGTATCGGGACCCTTGAAAACACCGATCAGGGTGAAAAATCCCCTTTCCTCTTTGAAGGGAGATTATTTATCACCGAGAGAGATGTTACTGTCCCTTCTTTTTCTGCTTTCCTTACTTCCGATTGCCTGTTGGAGGAATCGGAGCAGCTTTTGAGCTGAAAACGTCAATCTCTGGACTTGAACCGTAAAGCTATGGAAGGAGCCCATCGGCTCTCTTGGTAACCTTTCGGTTATCCATCCAGAGTAGCGACGCTTATGGGCTTCTTTGATATTAACGCATAAAATAGTTAACAGTTACGATACCTCTAACTCGAATAAACACTCAATATTTAATTGAAACATTTTATTAAAAAATAAAGCCAATTAGACCAATAATTTGGTCAGAAAACTTTTCCGCTATCTACAAAATTTATTTTGTTAAAAGAATTGTTTGCCAAACAGTAATTGGTTGAAACTGAATTGTAAAACCGTAATGATAAAACTTGATAAAGAATGTTAGAGCTATTTACTCTATAGGATAACATCTTTTTATTGCTGAATTATTATTATATATTTTAATAATTATAAATTATCTTTCATAATTACCTGGAACTTAGTTTCACAGTCTAACTTTTCACACTGTTGTGATTATAACGTAACAGAACACAGAACGCATGTCTGGTTTATCAAGATATACAGGGTGAAATCAATTGAGTAGCCGATATGCTTTGTAAGGGCTTTGTATTTGCATGAGAAAGGGGACTCTTTATTCTTTTCGTATTCCAAGAAACCACAGGTTTAGGAGGTCAGGATGAGTACAATGACAATGCTGCCCAACCTTCGAAAACAAGGACCTAACTTTGAAATTCGGAAAGTCGAAGAGCACTTTGGAACAAACGGGAGATTAATCAGTGAATATACTATGGTGTAGGTCACGAAGCTCGCGTCAATGAATAAACAGAAGAACATCGCCTTTTGAATCACAAATGCAGCTACAATCATTCGAAAAGGAGAGGCAATTTTACATATAACATCGTGCCTGTAAAGATCCTTTGACGAAATGTATGAATGACCCAATTATGTATAGCAAGAAAGGACACCGAGTAAGATACATCAAAACCGCAATGCCGGAAACAACTTGACAAAGAGGACTACAAAGGCTCAAAGTATCGTGTGGAGTAGGCTCCAACAACATAAGGTCTTGTCTAATACGTATTCCGGTATCTACAATACCATTATCAGAGATGAGCAAAGTGTCGTCAGAAGTTTGCTTGCGATGGTTAGCTGCTCACATTTCTGAATGCTATAGGCGTCATAATGAGTGTTCGCAAAAGGAGGAAGGGTAGAGGAAGTATACGAAATTTGGCATTGGCAATAAATTAGAAAACTTGCTCTAGGATATAAAAGACTCAAATAATTTCTTGATTCACTTGAAGAGTTGCTTTAGATATTGAATCGTCACGGTGATGGAATATGTTAAATAATAAATGGAGCAACATGAATAAGTTGAAATTAAAAATTTGAGCATCAAACGATTATGAAAGTAATACAGTTGCTCTTTATGTTATCAAGATGCTTAACGTAATATTTATAACTCTCGTTGAAACATTATTCAATTTAGCAGAAAAGGACAAAAGGGAAAATTTCTCCTATATACACTTTCTTATGACTCTGGGTAAAACTTTTAGGAACAGATCGGCATTTTTCCGATTGATAATAAATTGAGAGCTCTGAAAATATATGCCATTTCTACTTACGAAGAAGTAAATTCCAAGATAATTATCCAAAATTGTAAGATACTACTATCTTCTCTTCTCTTATGATTGAATTTACGTTCTAGACTTTCGACATTGGTAAATTGGTATTTAAATCAAAAGGAAAAGCGTTTCGAAGTTAAACTTTTACACTCGCAAATCTTCCTTGATCGGAATTACATCCAATATTGAAATCAAAATAAATCTCGAAAAAAAATTCTGTACGAGTTTCTATTAATAATGGCCTGACTTTTGGCCTCAATTTCACCGTTATAAATCGGTGTGGTGTTTACTCTTCGGTGGAGACGGTTTCTCAAAAGCATCCGTCCCCGGATTCCCTTAACTGATGGAGGTAATTCGTTCCGATCGAATAAGTGGAGAAATGGCTTTTGACATGATCGCCAGAAGCATATTTTGAGGGAGCCCCTAATTTTTCAAGTCTTAATAATGTGTCATATGTGAGTAGGGTCGCTAGGTTAACCTCAGACTTCGATTTCTCTTTTCCCTGACTCAGCCTCGAGCTGTAATCGAATGACCTTCCATTGGTCACTCAAACTTCTTCATCAATTGCACGCATACGAGAGACTCCCCTTTGTCTTGGGTAAATTAGGATTAGGAAATATAATAATAATAACTTTTATTTTCAATCCGTAAAGTTCATTATACTTCGAAGCTAAGTCATTACGTGTTTATAATAATGATATAAGTTTACTTGTACCCCAGAAAAATATATCTCTTTGGGAAAACTGTACATTAGGGTGGATCGAAAAACCTTTTTTTTTTCGAAATTTATCAATAACTTATGCTTAAAGTTTGTGGTTGGTGGTCCTTAAAATAGCTCACAAAAGATAGTAAAAAATAATCATCAGATCAAAAACTCGATCAGATTATGCCCTGAGGCTGCGAATTTTAGTCAATATTTTAAATTTTTGTGAAAAAAGTCAAATTTTAGCAATTATTCCTGGTTGTTTGTCAATGTTTCCGAAGTGATTTAATGGCAAAGAAATGCATATATTGCTTGATTGTTGCTTAGTATTAAAGATTTAGTACGTTTGAATCAAGAAAAATGGTTTCTCAGTTCGCCAAAATATGTCAAAATACGCAAAATATACAGAAATCTTACGGATGTTGGTTAGACAGTAGGGTGGATCGTTTTGTCTTTTTCTGATAGAAATTTAATACCCAGCAATAGTGTAACACCCACATTACAGATATAATTTGCTTTCCAAATCAAATACTATTTTTTGCGAGAATTTTTACCACGAACTTTCGGCAAGAAACTTTGAAATGGCTAAAAAATTCTACTTCGATTTAAGCGAATATTGTTGGATAATATATGATATTAGATACCTTATCATTCAATCAGGAAGGGTAATGGATCAAAATAACAGTGTGCTAATAACCGTTTTCGAATTCTTACTAACAGGGCTATTTTATGAGACGACCATAACATCACAGGGAAAAAGAAATCCTTTCTTCTTCGATATTCTCTGTTACACGATGGCTCTCCACGAAGTAACACCGAGGTATATTGATTTTATTCAAACTACCACAAGTTAAAAGGACGGATAATGAAATTTGTATCAATGAATAACAAAGGATTAACAGGAGAAAAACTAAAAACTATCCTTCATAGTTCTTGCAGCAAAGCTCTCCTTCATCGAAGTTTATTTGATTGAAATGTGGTTATTCTATCGGTTATCAAGTACTTGTATGAATATATGGACTGAGGGCTTTTGGTGAGTAAAGAGTAAAACAAATATAACAAAAGAAAATAGAAATTAGATAAGAGAATCACTAGAAATCAGCCCGTTTTTCCCTAAATATTTGGACAGCAGGTCTACTCTTGGCGGAATTGTCTAAAGCTCTATTATAAATTTCCAATTAATTATTACCACAAAACCAAGTCCACTTTTGCACGAGTTCCGTTAAATCATTCATAACACCACTTCCTCCATCATCACAAAAATTCTCATCAAATTGCCAAGCTAAAGTGAGAGTACCTTCTGGTAAATACGAACTTGCTAACGAATTGGATAAAATAATTATAATTGTATAATATAAATAGAAGGAAATTGTAAACAGTGGGATCTAAAATTTATAATAAATTTATCACACGCATCGGGAACAGAGAAGCCTCAAGAAAATCTTTGCTTCTTAGGTTCGTAAATGTACAAATACATATCACTCGAGAGCTGCTAATATGGTATAAGAAAGTAAAGCACGGAGAAAGAGGAAATTAAGGATAGGGAGAAGGAATAGCGATTTTTCGTAAAAAAAGTTTCTTCCCTCTCCTTTTCTATTGTATTGGTGTTCCACAAAACGATGCTTTCTTCCGTGGATTATATTTACAGTAAGCTTTTTTTAAACATCGAATGTACATAATTCCACTGATATAGTTTTATTTTGAGGACGATACATATGAAACTTATAATATCCTAATGTTGGAGGGATGATTCATTTTAAAAGACGCATTATTACCCCATTCGGGTATTTTATGCTTGGTAGAACGTTTTGGTAAAACTTGTGGTTCCCCCAGGGAGATTAGGGGGTGCGTATAACATCCTTGTCTGGGAATCAGAGAAATAAATTTAAATTTATAAGATCAAGTTAGTGGTGGAGGTTAGCACTAATGATTAAGAAAATACTCAACTGGGAT
This sequence comes from Sympetrum striolatum, assembly GCA_947579665.1. Lineage (NCBI taxonomy): Eukaryota > Metazoa > Arthropoda > Insecta > Odonata > Libellulidae > Sympetrum > Sympetrum striolatum. The sequence continues at coordinate 60,919,582 of OX388351.1, forward strand.
TTCTAGATAATGATCATTTAATGGAATGTACCAAATAATACACATTAAAGATGATGTTTCTCTTTTCTAATACCCATAGATGTGTCAATAGATGGAAGGTTAAACTTGAATGTATCAATCTTGTTCGGAAACTCAGCCCCCCCTCTGAGTAAAGGAGAAAGCGGCTGCTTGCAAACAGACTGCATTGGCCCCGCCAAGGGCAAAAAGTGTTTGCCTTGAGGCAAGGAAGTACAACATGGGATTCGATAATTTCGACCACCAGTGAGTCTCTGGCTCGCGTGACCGATGATGGCCTGCCCTTCCATCCGCGCACCTGCCTTGAGGAAACCCAAGGATTGGCAGGTATAATTCATTCTGGATGTACCGCATTGGGGAAGCTGTTTGACGAGCACTTAACCTGTCTCTACCGTAATAGATTCGGGGCTAAAAACCATATAATGAATCCCCATTAAATACGTGTCTTCGGTATGATGGAAAGAATTTACTTACTTGTGGTAGCAGTATCCGATATGTGACATGAATCTAATGGAAAAGTAGAGGAAATGGTAGTGATATTAACTGTCGTAATTTAATGATGGTTTTGACTTACATCATGGACAAGATGACCTATCACTTTCATGATGAGGAATAGCTGAATTACCGAATCTATTTAGGAAACATAAGGCCGTCTCAAGCCCTTAAACGTAAGGGGAAAGTAAGACGAAGAGGAAAAAATCTGATGTGGCCTACACATGACTTTCTCCATATTTATTGAAAACAGAAGCCTATGCCGGAAATATATAAATAATTCCAAAACAATGAGTGTTACAGGACAATTTTTTTTACAAAAGTTGTAGTAAAATACATTATCTATAAATTTTGTATGTAATTGTATACACCTACATTGCATTTTGACAGAGATATGTATGAAAAACTTCCATTTCTGGATAAACAACAACTTCCGGTTAAGCATTATTCAAGAATAACTCCTAAACAATCAGTGTTACGAAAAAACGTCTTATACAAAAGTTGTAATAAAGTACATTATCTATGACTTTTGCACGTAATTGTATTTATCTACATTGCATTCTGACAGAGATATTAAACAACACTTTGAAACAATACTTTGTTCCGGTCAAATCGGAACTTGCGGTTAAGCGATATTCATCAAAAACTTATCAACTTGTGGGATTAATACGAAAATGCTAAATATGAAGTTTGGAATTGATCGGATATACTTTTAAGATAGAGCGCACACAAAATTTTTTACCACAGACAGACACACAGACAGACATGTTCGGGAAAATAGCAAAAACGAGCTCTATGGGTCCCAAAACATCTATTTCCGTCGAAATCTGGAGGTCGAATTTTTTTGCGAATACATTACTTTCTCTATACTACGTATAGGGAGAAAGTAAAAAGAAAAGCGTTTTTCTGAGGAATCAGATGAAGTGTGGAAATAAATATATTTTAAAGAATCCCAATTTGAATGTATACGGCCTTTCATTATAGGCGAGGGATGAGATTGATTACATGCAAGCATCACTCCTCAAGATGTTCGTTTATAACAAACTGCTTATTTCAACCATTTCCCCCATTACTTGGTAAGTCTGCGTGGTATAAGCTTGGAAATTACCTATAATAAAATGATTTAGTTGGATTTATTTTTTTAATATTATCATTTATATTCTAAAAGATGCATCTATTTGCATGGCTATGAGTTTATAGAAATATTAAATTTTAATAGGTAATTTATTAATTAAAATCATATTAATAAATACAAATGAAAACATTTTAAGATTCAATTCATTTTCATACAGTGTATAATTTGTGATATGCCTGGGAATTATTTCTTTTAACTTCTTCATAGTTATAGTGAAGTGTAGTTGGCTATCTTTGATATCTGACCTTTTAGTGATATATTTATTATAGAGATATAATCTTGCCAATCTTGCCAAATCTTATGTATTAAAGTATATACTAAGCCGAATAGAAGTCGAAGCACTTAGTTTATCATAAAAAAACTGGAGAACTAATTGACTCGAGTACAGGCCTAGGGTTGGAAATGCAGTAGCTACTGATAATTTCAAAATAAAAATAGAGATTCCAGAAAAATTCCGGTAAGTGAGTCATCAGGACGTTAAATATTTTTGAATAATTATTCAATAACTCGAGTATAAGCTTAGGGGGACATTTTCTGCTTAAAAAGTGTGCTGAGAAAGTGAGCATAAGCACAAGTATATACGGTAAATAATTCAAAACTAAAACAATTAAAGTCAAAAGCCAATCCAAATTTCTTTTACTGCTTGAGCAAAACAAACCGATAAAGAGTGCCTAAAGAAAAAATTTCCATCCACTGTCAAAAGGACGATTCCGCAGAATTTTTTATCCCTTAGGAAATGCGGACTTCTAAAAATGTCATCGTTAATCCCGCATCAGGGCGAAAACGCAACCCAAAAATCATGAATTTCGGCTTTGAGAAACTACGTCCGCCCTGGTTACTTTATAAGGAGCGAATTTTTACATTATAGCGCGTGCAAATGGGTTGCGAAGGAATGGAAACAGCGGAATTCACGGCAGCGAAGAGCCTTCGTACACCAACACCAGTAATGGGAATTTATTCTCTCAATTGCTACGCCTGTAAATTTCCTTACGCTGCCCAAACTACAGTCGACTCCGCGTTAGAGTCGGGGACATAAAGGCGATTTATAAAGCTTTTTAGACTTCTCACCAAATAAAAACAAAAGCCGCTCCGGAGGATTCGCAAGCGCTGTTCCACTTGAAGGAAACGACGACCGTCCCCTTTCGGACGAGATAACGAAGCATTTCCCATATTCGAAGTTTTAACCTCGTTACCGAAAGCTCTCCATTCCCCGCGATGGTCAGCTTCCTCTCTTCAGATGCGACACCTTCGCAAGTCATTTGCTCTTCCTGCAGACGGGAGTGGGAGATTGGGAGGAGCGATCTTTACACACTCATTTCCGATACTCACACAACGGCATCAGTGAGAGCCGATTTAATGGCAAGGAAAATCCCATTCTAGTGCGAATAACAAAGGCAGTCCTCGGAAGTACCTTTTCGAACGTGACAACCTGTAAAAGTCTTGTCTTGGTGAAACTTTAAATATTATCTACTTTATTTAGAGCTCAATCTTCAATCTCGTTTCTTAATTTTGTATAAGATTAAATTTAATATTAGTATTATTTTATATACATTTATAGATGTCTTTATTTCGGTATGTCATTAATATTTATAATATCTATAATATATAGAAACAAACTCCGAAAACCAACAAAGAACTAAGTTCTATGTTGGTTTTCGGAGCTTGTTTTTTTATTATATAACATAACCATCAGCAGCTACCTTGCGTTATTTTTTTAATATCTATATGTAAATTTACTGGTTAAATAGTAGATGCGACTTAAAAATCCCAATTTTGCCTAATAAAGTTCCTTAATAATAATATAGTGGAATGTGGAAGATGATAATGATATGAATGAGTTGGTTGAGTGTACTTGTTTGTTACTTTAAAAGCTTAAACAGCTCAGATCATTACGTACGAGGGATCCCACCTGTAATCGAACCCCAGGCGCATTCGTCTTTGGTGAAAGCCAAAGACGAACGCTCTGCACACTTGGCTATCCGTAAGCTTAGGTATGTAAATATATTAGTCGTTAATTCAAAATGTGTAAAAAAGTACACTGATATTATGTTGACAATGCCTAACAGCGGTCTACTATTGGTGGTACAGACCAATATTTGAGAATTTAGAAAGGAAAGATTATGAACGAAAGGTAAAAAAAGTGAAAATAAATCCACAGACATTAAGTAGCTCGGAGATGTCAAGAGTTCTTATTCAAAGATTATTTTCTACATCTTTATGATGGTCTTCCAACCTTCTCAAAGTAAGCAAAATAAATTGATTGATCTCAGAGAATATATTCATATTTCAAACCGAATTATTCTCTTCAAAGTGTTTAAAAGTTTCTAATTAAATTATTTTCGAACAGATTAAAATCTATTACCTACCTACTGAACATATTGGTAACACTCTTACCCCTTTAATTCAAAAATATTAATGTATTCTCATTCATCTATAAATTTCTTATTTACGTAAGCGATCCAAACGAACGTATCTATGCGAGAATGAATAAAATTTATACGCAGTAAGGGTGAAACTGAAAGGGGCCTTTCATCTGGTCTTTAAAATTTTGAAATTTAAATCGCGCCACCTTCACTAGCGGTGTTGATCTCTATGCTGTTGTCTATGCATTTCTGGCATTAAACTAAAACATATCAGGGATATGGCGAAAAAAGACAATCAAGGGACATTTGTCTCTCCCCAAATCCTATGGTAATTCTTTTTTGTATCAAAGTTTCATCTGTTAATTTAGATACATGAGCGTTAACAAAACGGTACAAAATATTTCTGCCGACAAAATATTTTTTTCTGAAAGCACGCAATATGATAGAAGATATCGTAAATCGGGATAAATTAAAATGTGAACAATAAAATTAAAAATAATAGTTGGAGCAAAGAAAAAAAATTTGGAACACGGCTCTCAATGGGTTAGAGGTTTTATATCTCCAATAGCGGTCTTTGTCGGGGTTCCTCGTCTTATTCCCCGCTATTTGGAGAAAACAAAAATGAAATACAGTAGATTTAATATATCCAAAGCGCTTCTCGGAGAGGAGAGCTCAGCCCGGGATAGGCGCTTTGGGTATCGTAAAAGAGCGGTATCCTTATTTCGTTTTCTCCGAATAGCGGGGAATGAGACGAGGAACGCCGAGAAAGACGGCTATTGGAGATATGAAACCTCTAATTATCTTTGGATGTTATCAGCTGATAAATTTAACGAGTCAAGGGTAAGTTAACGCGTGTAAGATCTGGCAAACGCTATAATGACAAACAGGGTGTTGAGGGTCTGCGAAGTTCGGAGAGACATTGATTTTTGGGAGATGGAGAGACGGAAGTTTAGCCAGTTTTGGTGGTGGGAAGTTGATGCGGGAGGAGAGCTGAGTTGTAGTAAAAAAGGAGTGATGCATTGAGAGATGCTAACTGGAAATTAGTATTTGGGTGATTTCCCTTGTTTGCCATTATGTTGATGGAATTGGAACCACAAGAAACGTATCTCACTATGAACAGACAGCTCTTCTATGAAGTCTACGGCGCAGTACACCTTTGACCGATATAGCCAGTCGGAATTTACCGTGGGATTCGCTCTTCTATACCGAATTACTTACATATTGAGATTTTATCCATGTCTTTATTTATTTTTTCTACTACCACACCCGGATGAATCGAGTCCTTCACAACTATCATTTGGTACAAGATAGAGGAAACTTTATTTTCCTCAGTATCGTTCATAGCTGTGAAAACATAAAACCTACGAACGTATTAATTATATGGAGTAATGGGACTGATTGAGATCCTTCCTTTTGTAGTGTTGAGAAAGGTTTTACTCGTTGCCTCACTGTACTTCGTATACGTTTTTCCTTATGGTATTCTGGCTCGGCGACGAAAGCAATGGCATACTGGCTCACTTCTCACCTTGTTCTATAAGCCTCATACCCCTCATCCTCACTAACGTGTGCCCTCAACCCTCATCTACTAGCCTTTGGTCGCTTATGTTAAGTTAAACTTCACTTCTTCGAAGAAGTGAATTTCCAACTGGCCTTCGGACTGAATGTTTTCTGGACAGTATTTTCTGGATTGAATTTTCTGGATTGTATTATCTTGTTTACATTTCATAGACTGTATTTTTTATTTGTCATTGTATTTACTTCATTGTTTTTTCTTGTTTATATTTTACTGATAGTATTTTCTTGATTATATATCAGTGATAGCATTTTCTCGTTTTTATTTTGTTTATTGCATTTTCTAGGTAGAATTTCATTGATTGTATTTTTTCTTGAATATATTTCGTATATAATCATAATAATAATAGTATTTTATAACTCTGTAAATATATTTATTGTTAACTGCTGATGAGACAACACCAGTAATAAACATATTATTATTGTATAACCGTTCCAATCGAACAACGGAGAGTGATAATCATTTACTAAAATAATAAATTCAACGCGACAGATACTTTCTTTACGTGGTGGGAAACTATGATGAAATAACTTTTCTAGGATAAACAGAGGTTGGCAGTTGCAGTGGTGGAATAGTTTGTGCATACTTCGCTCTTGGTTCAGAACGTTTATGGGCAAAGAGAGAATAGACGTGGCGATCGGAAGGAGCGCAGACTGAAGCGACATGTCAGCCGTCGGACATGAGGCAATGTCTGCGAAGACCAAAAACCTCCCTCCCGTGGAAATGTACCTAAACCGAGATTTTTTACGCAGCGAACCTTGGGCATGTTGGAGAGGAAACGCATGAGTCGAGTGCGTACAGTTGCACCAGCTTACGCGAGGATTTGAAAAAGCAGGAGGGCGGATCTCGTAATACTCGAGCGATGAGCTGTTGGGGGCTGAAAGTCGGAGAACAACTCAGAGTTGGAAATGCGGAAGGTATGAAAGGCGATGCATACAGCGTTGTTACTGAAACGCAGACTGGAATGAGTGCAGTAAGTTACAGCCACGGCAGATCTCTCAGCCAACTCAGAAGTTGGACTACCGCCAGATATTAATTATTTGTTGTGTGCATTCATTCAATAAGATTTTGGTGTTTGAAACAAACCGTTTCGTTCATTTATATGGTTCAAGGTAAAAAACGACAAGAAGCCTGAATCTGAGCAGTTTTGCATTGCGGTAACTATGAAATCGTTCTGTCAGAATGCAACAGAGAGCCTGTGAAAGTAATAACTTTAAGCCCACTGACAAACCGTCAAGGTTTTGTAAATTGTCACCGATTTCGAATAATTGTTGCAGGAAAGTTACTATAAATAAAGTATTAAAATATCAAACGCTAATATCTTGGTATATTTTAAATTATGACTCTAACGTTTTTACGGAAAATGTTATAACTAACTCACAATCCGTAGTTACAAGGGATTATTGAAAAGGAAAAAAGTGAAAAACTGTTAATAATTAAACTCTACAAACTTCCACCAGCGATCCAATTGAGGCTGTGCGCAGTTTAAACTGCAGCTGAAAATTTGTTAGGTTTAATTTAGTTTTACTATTTCCAATTACTTCCCTTGCAATTTCCACTCGAAACTTCGGTGCAACAGCTATGTAATTGCTTAATAGGAGCTATGCAATAATAAACAACTCTACTAGCAATGTTTTCTTTTTCATTATATCTGGTAAATAATATAAAATGGGTGCTCGATCGAAATATTTTAATCTCAGTTCCACTGTAGCGTTAGAGATGATAATAAGTTATTATTCTATACACAAATCAAAATATGAATGATCGAAACATAGATTATATGGTTTTATTAATTTAAAAACGTGGCATCTTAAGATGTTATCCTGTGATACTGAAGTAACAAAGCTTTAATTAAATCCCAAAGAATATATTATACTTATAGTCATATTTTCCTCTGGCTGACAATCTAAACTGCATATCTAAGGCTATAAGTATAAATATATATAAATTTAATCACAATAACTATAATTAACTGCTTGTTTACGGTTATTAACGATGTACATTTGCTCACTTAGTTCTACGATTCACGATTCACCAATTTAATGTAACGTTTGAGATACGACGCAGCTTCTGATTATATAAATGTAATGGGACCAAATACACTCATAATATTATTATTTAAATACGTTAAATTTTCAATAGATTACCAAATTAAAAGTTTGATTAAACAAATTGAATATAATTTTATCTACTAATTATATTGTGTATCCTTGAGTTTTTTTCCATGCTCAGTAAAAGAAGAGCTAAAATTGTTGGGTATTAGTTCAAAATCGTGCAATTTAGTAAAAATATAGCTCAAGACTAAATTTAATGTTGACTTAATATAGGGGCCATTCCATGCCAAGTGGTCTAGCGGTCCCCGCTCGACCATCACGGATTTCGATGAAATTTTGTATGAACATTTACACATATCTCTTATGAACATTTGTAAAGTTTTACTTTCGCTGATGGTATAGTTGCTGAGATATAGCAGTTTATTTGACCCCGTGTCGCTGCCTTCTTCAATATGACTGTGCGTTTTCAGTAACTTTGAGGCATAGTATCTCAGAGAATTGTTCTATGAAGTAAACAATCTTTGGTTATCTTGAACAACTTTTTGCGTTCTATTAAACAAAATAATAATAATAACTGTAAGAGCGACCTCCTTGCAGAGAATTCTGTGCAAAAATGGCCCTAAAAATTTCGGATCGAAAAAAAATTAAAACTTTGGCTTTTTATATTTCAAGAAGAAATGATATAATCAACGTGAAACTTTGCACATGATAACATATTAATACATAGTTTATAAATATAAAATTTCATTATCCTAGTAATTTCCATTATTTTTAAAATTGAGCCAACATTTGACAGTTTTTGTAAAAAAGCCAAAAATAGGCTATTTTTACCCCGCTTTTACAAAAAAAGACCCTCTGGAATTCCTTTTGAAAAATTTTTATTAAATAGAGAATGATTTCAACCCTCTAAAAAAGTATATCTAGTTTTTCATCTCGAGCATATAAGGCCCTAGAAACAGGGACAACTATGAGGATGACATTTGTAAAAACGAGAAAAATAGGTTATTTTCTGTCCGCTCTTAGAAAAGAAAGACCTTTTCGATACTCGTGTAAATTATTTTCATTTGAAAGAGCATGTTTCAAACCTCTTAACAAAGTACACTTGGTTTTTCATCGCGAGCACGTACAGCCCTAAAACAATTAACAAAGTTGAGAACGTTGCTATGGTGGCGCCACATGTCTTCTGTTGTTTATCGTCCTGGTTATTTTATGTAGACATTTTTAGTATATTGCGTTGGTCCATGACTGGTACTGGTAGTGACATCGTCACTACCAGTTCAGGCTTTTGAACCAGTAACCCCATCGCCCCAGGGTCACGCCCGATAGTCGTGCAAAACCAGCCGTGCTGCTTTCTCCGTACGTTCTAATACCACAAATGTTTTCGCTGTAAATGCTATCGACCAACTCTTTGGTGCCAATGTCAATAGTTGAACTTTCATCGATCTATCGGATATTTTAATTTTTGTTTGAATTTCTTTTATTAGATCAGAATGACGAGCATTCCTCAACATCACACTGACTAGTTTGTCTTATATCTTTAGCTGGTATTCCAGCGGGTAACGTTATTTTGTCTGCGTTATTAACGGGGTAGATCCCAAATCAGTTAAACTTCCATTAACCGTATCCGAAATTTCCATATCGCAATTTTCCGAAGACGAAGAGTCAGTAGTGTTTTGGACCATAGAAATGTATTTGGCTTTACACTTGGAACAAATTTTTTGACCAGGCTTCACTGCTTGCAAATCATTAGACAAGGCTAGATTGAGTTTCAGCAGCCCATGTTTAGCTGTATGTTATTTTTTGTTAAATGGGTTGCAGCATGACTTTTGCTTAATTTAATACATTTCTAAATACTTTGATTTGTGATGAAAACAGATTTGATCGTACTCTGTGTTCCCAACCTCCGATCGCAGAAAAATGAGCACTTATTCGTGCAACGATAAATTGTGCACATATTGCAGCCCAATTTTATTGGAATAAAATAAACCATGATGGAAAATAGACGAAAGTTTTTCCCTAACAACGCAGATGGGCAAGGTGGGATTTTTATCTGACTCTTCCACATCCATTTTGAATTAGTAAAATCGCAATATTTAGTGCAATAATGCAAATTCTGGAGAAAGAAGTAATAAAGATATGATGGAATACGATAAATACAGCAGCTCAGTTCAAAACGTGGCCATGCGAGAGTGCTATTTCAATAAAATACTTACAGAATACTAAGCAGCTGTCAATTTTCTAGAGGAACCTAAAGTGGAGTATGGATGAAATTTGAAGGATCCAAGAAATGAAAATATGACAAAACTCACAATTGAAAAAAACTCGAAGTAACACACAACAGAATGGCCACATAGCCACGACTTAACCCAAGTCTCTACTAAAGATTCTTTACCCATGTTTCAACAGAAACTTTGTTATAATTTGTTACTTTGTTATAATTTGTTTTAACTAACTTTTAAGTTAACTAACTTTACTAATTATTCTCCCATTTTGTCCATTGTTAACCTGCTTCCCCTTCCTCCTCCCCCTAACACCGCTCCCCCTATCAACAGTAGCTATTCTGATTGGTGCCTTGGTTTTTTATTCTTTGTATATAAATATGCACTAATGAATAACTCTTATGCTTGATAATGGACTAACGTCCGAAACCGGTCGCATATATTAAAAACTATAAAAGTGGAATTTTGTTAAGTTATTCCCACCCATTTACTAGGATGGAGTTTCACTAAGTTAAAGCTTACCAGATTGATTTAATTTATAACTTTGTTGTCCATGATGTCTCGCCGGCACAATATTTTGTCTTAATACCACCAGAAGGATACCCACATAAGGATTTACAACCTCATCGAAGAAAACAAATTGCAGGCTTGGGATCCTTAACCAAGAAACCCACCCATGGCTGGTATTGCATGGCTATCGGGCATGACCCTGGGGCGATGGGGTTACTGGTTCAAATGGCTGAACTGGTAGTGACGATATCACTACCAGTATCAGTCATGGACCAACGCAATATACTAAAAATGTCTACATAAAATAACCTGGACGATGAACAACAGAAGACATGTGGCGCCACCATAGCAACGTTCTCAACTTTGTTAATTTTTTTAGGGCTGTACGTGCTCGCGATGAAAAACCAAGTGTACTTTGTTAAGAGGTTTGAAACATGCTCTTTCAAATGAAAATAATTTACACGAGTATCGAAAAGGTCTTTCTTTTCTAAGAGCGGACAGAAAATAACCTATTTTTCTCGTTTTTACAAATGTCATCCTCATAGTTGTCCCTGTTTCTAGGGCCTTATATGCTCGAGATGAAAAACTAGATATACTTTTTTAGAGGGTTGAAATCATTCTCTATTTAATAAAAATTTTTCAAAAGGAATTCCAGAGGGTCTTTTTTTGTAAAAGCGGGGTAAAAATAGCCTATTTTTGGCTTTTTTACAAAAACTGTCAAATGTTGGCTCAATTTTAAAAATAATGGAAATTACTAGGATAATGAAATTTTATATTTATAAACTATGTATTAATATGTTATCATGTGCAAAGTTTCACGTTGATTATATCATTTCTTCTTGAAATATAAAAAGCCAAAGTTTTAATTTTTTTTCGATCCGAAATTTTTAGGGCCATTTTTGCACAGAATTCTCTGCAAGGAGGTCGCTCTTACAGTTATTATTATTATTTTGTTTAATAGAACGCAAAAAGTTGTTCAAGATAACCAAAGATTGTTTACTTCATAGAACAATTCTCTGAGATACTATGCCTCAAAGTTACTGAAAACGCACAGTCATATTGAAGAAGGCAGCGACACGGGGTCAAATAAACTGCTATATCTCAGCAACTATACCATCAGCGAAAGTAAAACTTTACAAATGTTCATAAGAGATATGTGTAAATGTTCATACAAAATTTCATCGAAATCCGTGATGGTCGAGCGGGGCACTTCTCTGAAATCAGACCACTTGGCATGGAACGACCCATAGAAATATTTGAGCAGAAAGATTTGAAATTTTTGTACGATTAATTCTCAAATATCTCAATCGCCTATCAAATTTTCGAAACTCTTATTAGGCATGCAAACAGATTAAAAGCCATTCTATATTAATTGCAGAGTGAAGACGGGCTCCCGTTTGCTCAACTTTGACGAATCGGCGCTCGTCGAAATGATAAATGAAGTTCAGCTCGGCAATATTCCGAGGGCAAGCTCGAATAATTCACATTTAATAGTCCGGAAGTTTATGAAGAAACGAGTTTGTCGAGGAACTCGCGTGATCGATTTGGGAAACGGTCTCCGTCGTGATGAACGTGTTTTCGCGGATATTAAGGGCGCGGATTTGCGAAATTCATAGCGTTGACCGTGTAGGAGAAGAGAATTGGCACCGCAAACCGCAGCGCAATTTGTGCCATCCAAACTCCATTCTAGGATGCAAAAACGACACTAGGAATGGGAGAGCTTCTCTTGAATCGGTATTATATAGCCGTTATGGCCATCTTTAGATCAACTGCTTGTCTAACACGTCTCTAATGGTTTTAATCCCTTTTTAACTGGCTCCCATGTCCGTAATGTCAAAAATTATAGTAGTGCAAAAAATAATGGTGTGATAACGATATGAAATGCGTAATGTGCAATTTTCCATCATATTTAGACACTTGAATATACTTTGAGGTGAGAAATGAGCTACATATTCTATACGTTATAGCATAAGTTTAAATAGGTTAGATTCTTTAATAAGAATAGAAATCTAACCACAAAACGATTTTAATAATATGTTAGAGCATTTCATGTTAACTACTATGCGGTATACCAGCTTTTTATTCATACAAACCTTGGGAAATCAAATCAAACAACGTAGAAATCAAACCATTGTGAAATATTAATTTTTTTTCTTGTGGTGTATATTAAAAACAGTAGTTATCATCACCAGAAACTTACTTCAACAATTATGTTGAACTGAAAATCTTGGTTCTCCTTTAGTCTATGCAATCATAATAATTTAAAGTGATCTTACACTTTATTCAGTTTTTGTTTCTTTATCTGTTCTATTGGTCATTTGTTTTTCCTCTGTATAAGTGGCGGAAATGAAATTTGTCGACTCACTGATTACGAACAGTCTTTTATTTAAGTGTGCCTAACTTAAATTATTATAATAAACATTTGGTTGTATTACCATGAAAGTAATGGCATAACCAAATAAATTGCTTTTTACTTACTTAGACGGAAATGATTCATCCATTTCTTTCAAATTATATATTTATTTTATCTCTAATTGATCAGAAATCTTATGCTTTAAACTTGAATTAAAGTGGTAAATGAATAAATAGATGTTTAATGGAATTAGTGGATATTAAGTTTTCAATAAAATCTTCATGGTTCACAAAATAAATGAGATTCAGCTCTGACATTGGAAGAAGAATGTTAATATAGTATTTGAAAGGATATTTAAGCCAAATTGATTTCACTCCATCTTGACAAGAGAATGAGTGGGTATAAAAACGAGGGTAAAACTTCATCCAACCGTTTTCGATACGGTGGGCGGGATTTTCTTTTCGAAGAGTATTAAAATCTCGGAAGGAGGAGGAAAGAAAGCATTGAAAAGAGCCGATAACGCTCTTTTGTATTTCTGCCAACTTTGAGGAATCATTTCGGACAATAAAGCAGCCGATAGAGGTATATTTTACAGCGACTCAAAGGAGCGCATGGGGGAAAGGAAATAAAGATCCGATTTCACCGCATTCTTCCTGTCTTTCGCCAGACGGCAATTTATTTCCCCTCAAACGAGATCTCCGACTTGAGACGTTTTCGACCAATCTAGGCAACTTTCGGTGGAGGACAGCGAAACCTTTTGCTCCCAAAGTGTCAAAGATAACAGTTGAGCCCGTGTCTCCCGCATAAAGCCTTATGGGAAACACTTTTTCTCCCTGCGGAACACCGTTATTATCTCTCACTATCCCAATAAATAATTCACGACTACGCTCTTCAGCCTTGACACTCCCTTCGCCCGAGAAATCTTCCGCCTTCTCATCAATCACTTACGCCCCCTACTCCGCTCCCTCCTCGAGCTGTTTAACCGAAATTAAGTTTTTCGCCCTCTGAAATACTGGAAACTGTGTTGAATCAAGATTCCCTGTCAGGTCAGGTGATTTTATAATAATTGCATACTATTATCACATTTATACCATTTGCATATTAATAGTGATTAAAAAAATCAAAATGAATATATGATTGATTTAATGTTGATGTAGGTATTTTTGATACCAATGCCCAAGTAAAAATTGGAGATATCTTAATGTACGAAAATGGAACCAAGGAATTTCTTTCAAACCATTCGGTCTACTTTATTCAACTATCTTTATTTTATCTATTTATTTTATAAAAGAGAATAGCAAATAAGCTAATACAAAAATCATATAACATAATTGAACAATCCTTACAGATTTCTCAAAATAATTCCTAATTTTCCACCCACGATGTAATGTTTTTCTTAAATTACCCCACACTCCCCACATCTCTAATTTCCAGTGGTAGATCATTAAAGCACTTTATACCCTCATAAAATATTGATTTTCCCGAACCGCTAGCCACTCTTCCAGTTCGATAAAAGCAGTCTATCTGTTTTGTGTTATAACCAAGTATTTGACCATTTTCCACCAAGAATGATTGTAAGTAGGCAGGTAACAATCCATTTCTAATTTTAAAAATAAATAATAAAACATCAGTTAAAATTTCCTTTCTGACCATTAAAATTTCCATCTCCTTCCACATAGCTTTAACATTACACCGTCCGTCTATCTTCGTTCTTTTAGAACAAAGATAGACGGAGTGATGTTAATGAGTTAATCGAAGAGCTATAAATGGTAAAAATATCATACAATTATGTTTACAAAATCTTATTAATAGAAGAAGTAATCGAAGAATAATTAGGTAGGCGTTTCAGGGAGAGACGCAATTTCAAGCGAACTCTCAGCCGAGGAAAAGCTGCGAAAGATAATGGATAATAATCCGATGTAGACATAAGAGTGCAAAGGGGCAAACTGTGACTCGGATCATTAATTATTTAAAGCAAGAGTAAGGGAGAGAATAATTAAAACAGAAAAAGGTCCAGAGATGGTTAAGAGAATATGGGGCACAGATTAGTTAAATGAAGACTAGGAAGTCACGAAGCAAGACCAAAAAGGATTAGCTAGTAAAATGCAAACCAACAGCCAATGAAAAACTTATAAAATAAACATGTAAAATGAATGGGAAAAAATAGGGAAATCAATCAAAGAAGCTGTGGAAGAAACAATTGGAAAAAACAAGAGAATAATACATGCTGATTGGTTTGACAACGAGTGTGCCCAAACTATACAGAAGAATAAAGCTGGAGAAAGGATGATAAGGAAAGAAACCAGAATGAACACTGAAAGATACAAAGAAATGAGGAGGAAAGCAAATAGGATGTGCAAGAAAAAAGGAGAAAATGAACAGCTAGAGAATATAGAAGAATACAGCAAACAGAATGAACGGATGTAGTTCAACGAAAAAGGTGAAAGAGGATACCAACCAAGAATGGAGGGATTTAAAAATACGGAGGGAAATATAGTCCAAGAAGAGAATAAAGTTCTGGTAAGATTGGTAAAACATTTCAAAGAACTTCTCTGTACAGAAGATAAGGAGAGAGTAACAACTGAGGAAAATGACAGGCTAAGGAAAGAATCAAATATAGAGGAAACTTGCTCAGAATTAAACCCATCGGACAGGAAATTGCACAATGCATACAAAAGTTAAAAACTAATAAAGCCCCACGGAAGGAAATATTGCAGCAGAGCTAGTAAAATATATAGGAGTTATAATGAGTGATGCTATACATAAACTTAGTTGTATAATATAGGAAACAGAAAAATGCCAGAAGGATAGAACATGGGAATCCTAAGCCCAATATATAGAAAGGGAAATAAACTGGTTCTCGTGAAATAGAGATGGATAATACTGTTAAATATAGTATATGAAATACTCTCCAGCATCATAAAAGAAAGACTGAAAGTAGTAACTGAGAGGATAATTGGAGAATCTCAGTGTGGGAGTAGATCCAATAGAAGTACAATAGACCAACTATTTGTAACTAGACACATTTTAGATAAATGCTATGATCATAATGTTGAACTGCATATGCTATTGTAGATTTTAGACAAGCATTTGATAGTATAAACAGGATCAAACTCTGAGAAGCAATGGAGGATATGGAAATTCCATCCAAAATAATTACATTGATTCAAATGACATTGAAGAAGAGCAAGGATAAAGCAAACATACATAATCAAATATAAAATGAATTTGAATTCAGCACTGGGATAAAGCAAGGAGATGGCCTATGGGCCACACTGTTTATTCTAGAATTACACAAAGCTGAAGAAAATAAAAGATCAAAGGAGGAACAATATTTAACAAATAAAGAGAAAGAAGCTAGCAAAATGGGATTGATAGTTAATACCAGTAAAACTAAATATATGCTTATGAACTCATCTGGCAAACCTAGAGTCACCTAAGATCTGGAGATAGAACATATAAAATTTGAAGGTGTGGAAGTTTAAATATCTAAAATATATAACTTACAAAAAAGCATAATATGACTAAATGAAAGAATACAAGGTAGAAATAAAACTTACTTTGCAAATATGAAGATACTCTGAGGAAGTTAATAAACAGAAACCCTTAAATACAAATATATAAATCAATTACCAGACCAGTAGTAACCTATGGAGCATAAAAATTGACACTCACAATCACACAAGAGTATGGGCCTGGTAAGATTTGAAAGCAGACTATTGCAGAGAACATACGGACCTGTTATTGAGAATAGATTATGGCAAAGGAGAACCAAAGAGGAGTTTAAAGACAATAATGAATTGGGGAAGATGTAGTTAAGTTCATAAAATCTTTGAGAATCCAATGGTTGGACCATGTGGAAAGAATGCATGAAACAGGAATGCCAAAGAAGGGCATAGAAGGGAAACTGTACGCCACTAGACGGAGAGGAAGGTCCAGATTGAGATGGCTAATTGATAAAGGACATGAAGAAGATGAAAGTGGGAAGCAGAGAAGTGGAGGCTGATCGAAGTGGAGGCTCACATAGGGCTGTAGCTCCAAAGAGAGAGTTTTTCTGTAAATTGAGACTTAAGGACCATTTTTAAGTGACATCTAATAAGTGGGGAAAAAATTATATTAAATGCTATCACACTTTCTATGACTTGTTTAATATTTTGTATCTATATATAGTTTAAATCAGTCTATATAGTACTAAAATAAATATACCATACAACAATTAAAAACCTTCGTACCTTCTTTTCTTGTAAATATTAATTTATTCTTTATTTTTCATATGACTTTATTTGCCAATAGCTCTTTTATTTTTACCAATTCACGTTTTATAAAAGATTGTTTGTACAATAAATATACCTTGTATTAAGTGTAATGATAATTAAATAATATATTATACCAAAAATAGCACTTTGAATTTAGTGTTTCATGTCAAAATAAAATCTACATACATATAGTCCACTTTCATATTAACGAAAATTAAATGTATTTAAAAATCGTTTTTTAAATAATACCGCTTATCGAAGATAATAGTTCACATCAAAATTTTCTACAATCAAAAGTTTATTTCAAAATTTTTTACAATCAAGAAAATAGCAAAAAAACGACTTGAGTGGTCGAGATAGTAGTCAAAATAAAACCTATTTTCATTATAACCATATTTCATTTAAAAGAACAAAATGGTATATTTTAAAATCGTGTTTTAAATTATATCGCTCACCAGAGTTAATGGTTTAATTCAAATCTTCCTAATTAAATATCAAGAACATAGCCGAAAAACGACTTTCGTAGTGCTGTCAAATTAAAGTCTATTTTCATTATAATCAACTTTAATTTAAAAAACACACGGATGTATTTAAAAATCTTATTTTAAATTACAATGCTTTTCAGACGCAATGTTTTAATTAGATCGTGTGGATATATAATCAAAAGAGTAGCAGTTTGACTCCATCGTAGCCACATTTATTCAAACAACTATTATGCTGAAATTAAAATTAATAGCTTTCAGTCGTTCCTCTAGATAAAACAATACAAAAGGTAAGAGCAATTTAAGTTCGGATGTTTCAGCAGAAAATACTCTTCGATTCTAAAGAATTACTTGTTTACATGAGCCGTCATGTGATTAGATAAAATCTGCATATCGTTATTATAACAGCTAATGCATTTATTCATTTAAGGTCTTTTGCTTTAATAACGTTGTGATTCAATAAAAAGTGAATTACTGGAACGTGAGCTTTCGTATTTTACGTTAGTTTCCTTAGAAATCAAATCCTGGCATTTGCGTTGCACAGATAAATTTAAAGCACGGTAGGAAAGTAGTTTCCTCGAAGTCTCTGTTCAGATAAACTGAAGCAATAATAATTTTCATAAAAAATATGGAAAGATGGTGAGAAATATGATCAGTCACTTAATATATTTACAGTAAAAAAATAGCAATTCGTTTAAAAAATACGGCATGAAGCACCTCGCATAGAAGCAATTGATAGTATTTTCTTACCTCTTATGATTTCCTCAAATAACGCTCTTAAATAACAAATCGCAGCACTCGTTACAAAACTATATTTCGAGCAAAAACATAACAACATATTTGATGACCACTGATGACGAAAAAAAAAACTGCCATGCAATTGCTCACCTCACTGTATCCATTTTCGCTCACAAAAGCAACACCTCTTAACACGTATATTCTTTCGTCTAACACTCTCCGTAAACAGAGTGGATTAAGTGTACTTTGAAAATTAAAGACAGAAAATTAATGATGTCTTAGAAATAAGCACTGCAGTCACAATTCCACAATATTTCTTAGGGCAATTGCGCGACACTCGAAATGTTTTCCGCAACACTTCCTAAACCGACTAAAATCCTTGTATGTTCAGCAAGAAAAGCTGGAAGTACAATTTCTTAGTGATAGAGCACGAAACACGTATTTGCACTATGCCAATACAGGTAAGTCCTCTGAAAGATACGTTTTCGATGTGAACAACTCGATTGCACGCGAAGAACTGAAAATGAAGGCCAAAAACAAGACTACACGCAAAGCATTTCTATATTTCTTGTTTGCGAAATCCACCTTCCACGTCACCTCTTATCTACTACTCATAGGGATAGAATAGCCACCAGAAAAGCAGGCTGAAACATTCGGTCTAATTGCGTAATGGAATATTCTTATCGGTGGTCAGGTCCCTCAAACTAATCAAGGGGAAAGAGAGCTCAAACGACTCATCCCTTTTCAAGACAAAACAATTTAATGATGTATAATTAAAATTTTCAAATCTTTATATCGATTGCGCTTCAAATTCTTAGAGATATTAATCGTTGCAGAAGTCTTTCGGTTTCACTAATCAAATTACACTGATGCGTGATGCGGTTTACACCGTCTTTAGAGTGAAGTTATGCCTTTACGTTTTCTGTAGCAATGGGAAGTTACGCATTTAATTTTGTCTCAGCAGAGAGTGGATTATCGTGAGTTATGATGGAATAAATATAATATTTGAGCCGCAGAAGTTGCACTGGAGTTCACTTGCTCGTAAATTGAATTATGCTTTTACTCTATGAGTTTTATGTTTACCAAAATGTTTATTTTCTGGGAGAAGAAAAAGGGACATACACTCTCCCTTAAAAATAATGAAATTTAATTTTGATGCTTTCTTTTGCAATAAAAACTGTTCAAGTGAAAATACATTACTTTCAATCAATTCTAAACAGAGATGAAAATGAAGATATAATATTGAGGTTGTATAAGAAGTAAAAAATAGTGTCTTTGCTGGGGCTCGAACAGAGATCCTCAATGAGGCAACCGAAACACAAGTCGATATTTAGAGTTTCCCTTCCAGATATAATATTTCCACTTAAATGTGGAGCAGAATATTTCGAAAATTTTCACAGAATACCACAAGCAATGCCCACACCCGACTCAACCTTCAAGGAGGTTTTATCAAATAGATTTCAACTCCGTATCGGTTTCTTTGCTGTGAATTTCCTCCATTTTATTAACAGAAGCGCTGAAATTACTTTCATGACCTTCTGGGGTCACTTTTATTCATGCATGGAGCAGAAATATTTAACGAACAGCTATACCAAACTGTGAAATAAGGGGAATACATAGCAATCCGGCTATCTTTACCTTATTTAAATATTTTGAAAAGTTATTATTCGCTCTAACAGCGGCGAGCAAAGTACTAGTTAAAGATTTCCACTCAACGTGGCGTTGTGCACACGGTAATCACATAACCATATTTCTCTTATCTACTGAAGTATAATTAGGAGATAAATTGATAATCGTTCATCGCTTATCTACGTGTTTCTGTAGTGAATAGATTGATAATATTTGTTACCATATATAAATCAATATAGTGTAGTATCAATGATAAGCTACATATTAAGGGCGCCACTGGCAAAACTGCAATGATTTTCTTGTTAAGAGGCATGCAAAAATTTAGGATTCTAATTACGCTTGGGATTGGGATTTCCGTTAACTACTGAGTTGTGTGAAAGAAATTAACTCTCATAATTTTACTTAAAAAAACCTTTAAGCTGAACATATACGAATAAATACGCTAAAATGTGTGCTGAAAATTTTTTGAGACCAACGTTTTTATTTTTTATTGAAATAGGGAACATTTTTTCTAAATCTCTCTGAATTTGAAAACACATTATATTTTCGTTTTTTGAATGCTCTAACAGCGAAAACCTCCCGCTCATGATCAAACACATATTTTTCCATGATTGAACTCAATAAAGAACATAATCGAATCTAGTAATGGATTGGATAACTCACAGAATATATATTTGGCAATAATAAAGGAAATATATTGAGGCGCGTAGAAGATTTCTTCGATTTTACGAAACGTAAGAACTGCTTCCAATTTTCTCAATTTTTATTAGCAAATATCCTCCTCTGAAGCAGTATGCCAGTTCAATTCAAATTTCATTGACAAATATTATGAATCCTATGACAAGCATTTCAAAATTAAGAAAAGAAATAAAGAAAAGGGTTTTTCTTGTTAAACTCCACTACAGTGGATTTGAGTCAATCCATATTTACTTTATTATTTGGTTTTTATGTCTTTATAAAAGGAAAAATTACGTACAATACCTGAATGTTATATTTGTTGAGGATACAAATTATTAAATACTTAAGCCCGAAGATCATCACTAAAATGAATTGTATACTAAGCTCTCCTGTTTTATTACTTCCGATAAGTCATTTTAAGAATTGTAATCTCTTACAGAATGGGTACAGTCATATTTGATTTATTTTGTTTTTGCATCGTTTATTTCTGTAATAATATGAAAGTTATTGCTGTAAACAATGCAAAAAATAAGATATTTTTGGAGCCTTCATATTGAATGCTAAGGAGAGTTTCATTGATAGGATGATAGTTCAGCACTAATGGTATTCTCGCTAAACGCAAAGAGCAAGGAGAAACGCTTCATTCCTCATTGTACCTCATACCCTCTCAGAACTCTTACAGAGGTAATGGGGGACATCATGAAAATTGAAAGAGCCTGCGGGAAGAAGAATGTAGAAAATTTATTGACATACTTTATTAATATACTATACCGAAAATCAAACTTTATATGAAATAAAGTACCCTTTACCTGAGTATATCGTTTTTAGAAATCACGTAATATTTTTAAAGTAAGATGGAAAGGTATGATATGATATATATTTATTAATTTCAATCAACTTTACTTTACAAAATAAATTTGAAATATAAAATATTTTCAATACAAAGGTAGAGCCAAAAGGTAGAATACATTGTCTGGCTCTAAATTGATTAAATAGTCGAATTTAGCTTTTTATTTCTTAGTAATTGTACGATATAGAAATAGTTACTTCTCTCAAATGCTAAATTGAATTGGTTGGTAATGTAGTATTCCCGTAGAATTGATATAAAATTAGAGTATATTTAAAGTTTCACATTCCACAAAGCGGAGTTACGATAAAAGTATTCAAATTTCACACAAGAAACCGCACAAAAATTACTCGGGAGATATGCTGTCCGTGTATTTTCTTTCTGAAACGTTTATTACTGGCAGAGAATGATATATGTCTCACGATATGCATCGGCCGTGAGCGAATCTCCCGTCAACTTCGTCCAACGAGCGTAAAACCGCTTGAGAGAAGGGAGGAGATAATATCGCTATGGAAATGCGCGGATTTATGAATGTATATAACTGCTAATTTGAGCTGAAAAAGCAAAAATTATTCTCCGGGATATTTCTGTAAAAAATAGGGCTTCAAAGCAACACGTAATTTTTAAGCTTTTTGGCGCATGCTACAATAGTGCCATTCCTCTATCTCGGAAAGAATCGAAAGCTTATATTATAAAAATGGCGGTATACATTGATCTCACAGTTATGAACATATAACAATTATGCGAATCTCGGTAATAAAATAAGTCATCCATCGGAAAAGAACTATAATATTCTGTTAAGTACTTCAATGAGAATACCAGTTGGAAAAAGTGCATGCATTTATATACATGCATACCAACACAACGATTTTAAACTCAAATGAGAATCACGCGGTTGAATTGCATCTGCTGTATTAACTATCCCATAATTAAAATAAATATCGATAGACAACGTAATTTCTCATGTATCATCTAATATTTGTGGTCTACAATCCTCCTTTTTTATGTAACCTTTTGATACATACTCTAATCTTTAACGTTTCGTCTTCAGTTTTGTTTAACTTTCTGATGTTGTTCCTCTGCTAAGTCCAGGTCGTTACTCTTAATTATACTTGTGCATATTTAAGTGATAAGGCAGGCGAAATATTTTGTACGAACGTAACCTAATGTTACACAGAGCGTAGACTTGGATTGTCTAATAGGAGAGATAAGAATGATGTGCTATTTTAAAAAGCAGAAAAACAATTTGATTGAGTAAAAAGGAAATGTTAAGGGTCAAAGAAATAGAAAGCACGATGAAATATGATTATAAAGAAGAGTTGGGCGCATTATTTAGGGCGTGATCGATTGTTTGAAAAGAAGGAATGCCTGGAGTAAAGTAGTAGAGAAAGAAAGAAGTGATGATAGTTAGTACTGAAACATTTAATCGTAACTAGTTATGAAGTTAGATTCAACTTACACGTACTACTCCTAGGTTGGTTGACGCCTTGAACCAAAACGTGTTTATGACGCCTTTATGAAGTTTCGTATTGTGTCGATGGAGAATCTACATAACTTTATTATGCTCGTTAACCGATCGCATGAGTATAAAGCGCTGGTGAAAGTAAAACTTTCAAAATTGAGGTGTGGTAACGATAACATAATTTATCAAAGGAATTGAATTTCTAGTTTGATTAAAGTTATTTCAAACTGAAGATGCGCTGTCATGAAGATCACAGTGAGACCCTATATTACTAAAAGATTGAATTTGAATTATTGTGCCTGTAAGGTGCATCCGTAAAATTTACCCACCATTAACGAAATTCATTTCTTGAGAGAATAAATTACAGAAGTAACATTCTAATCAATTAAACATCGGAATTATTATGAACGAGCATTTTCCATCTTTAGTACATACTAAAGTAGACCCTACCATTACAATGAATAAAGGAAAACTAACCTTTTGAAGTGAAATATGATGGAATTTCAGTTTCGCAGCAGAATTATGAATTAATAAAAATTTCATTATATTTTCTCCTCCGGCTACCTGATGAGGAAATGAATACATCTAAACCCGGTCGATGAAAAAAAATTGTACAAATGTACTTGATAAGTAATACTTAAGTTAATCTTGATTAACTTTTACCGTAAAGGGGAACTGATTGGAAAGTACTTGGACCAAGTATGTTAAGTTGCTGTCAATTAGAGAGATCATGAATGTAGTTAAAATAAAGAGAAAATGACTTAATTTACACCTTGATGTACTAAAAATTAGAATATGATAAACCACTGATGGCAAATTGCAATAAAAAAACAACCATCAATCAACCAACCAAGCATCATGAATTGTATTATGGTTTGTTGGTTCTTTTGATTCCTTGTACTACAAATTGTATGCGAGTAATATTGAATAATGCCTTTAAAACACAATGAGCTGATAGCACACACTTAGTGAGGCATTGCTGTTATTATTCTGGTAATAATCACTACGCTAAACGAGTAATGTCTTAAATTTGATGAATCTATACGCAGATGGCAGTTATGCCAACAATCCGCGCTGCAATCACTACCCGGCAATTCCCTCGCTAACAAATGTTCAATTTATATTCCACGGCATCTTTGTGCGATGCCTTTATCTGTTTAGGCGTGGAGCTATAAATCTTGCTCAGCGAAGATTCAAAGTAGCTGTGGCGTTTCCCGAAGTGGGCAATTCATCAAAATATCAGCGACGACAAAATAGATCTCCTCTGATCACAAAAACCGCACTAAAATATGCTTCCCTGTTTATCATATTTGAGGAATTTCATTTTGCTTTTGACTTTCTCTTATAATTGCCTCCTCATGAATGTGGCGATAAAGCACGCCGCATCGTGGAGAAATGAAAGTGAAATTAAATCGTGAATATGGCAGTGCTCTCTCCACTAACGAACGTACATCCATCCATCATATGCATAAGTATTAATATATATTTCTATTTATGTATCGACCATCTCAACTGAGTTATAGATTCCTCTTCATTTTAAAGATTTACTTTCGATTTACCCTTTTGCTGACATCATTCATTTAAGACATGGGTGCCCAAACCTCTGCCTGCGAATGATTTCTATGCTATTTTACTGTTTTTCGGCCTTACTTCATTTTTTCGATCATTTCTTTAGTTATTCTGTTTTTTTTTTAGCTAAAGGAATTTTTATATATAAGAATGAATTAATTTATTCCTAATAGCTCACTGAGCTCGATACAATATCCTTAAATAAATAAAACGATAATAATTTATATCTGGTCTCCTAATGCTTTCTGAGAACTTATAGCTACTTATCTCTCAACATGTTTGGAGGCTCTCAATCTAAGAGATTAAATTAACTAATTTTAGTTACTTTATGCCTATTTATGTTCCTCTTGGTTTCGTCTGTTTTCATTTATTTAACAATCAATATCTTTGAAAATTACCTTTTATATTTACAATAATGTAACTTTACAATTTACAATACATATTACTAATACTGCAAATAGAGCTAAAGCTATCTTTTCATTGCATTTTTCCTACCTATTTCCTAGCTATGATATGAACACGATAAAACTTATAACATTAAATTGAAACTTTTTTAAGCTCAAAAACGTTTTGAATGAATTATTCCGTCAATAAATTGATATATAGGATATACAACATTTTACAGCATCAAAAAGTATTCGAATTCTGTATATTTCAAAGCGCTTTTTTAAATATTGTTTTCATATTCGACAAAGTTTTGCTAGATAATAACGAATGTACTGTTATTATTAATAATCATCGGTTACGACTTTAATATTTATAGAATATAACAACTTGCAGAATGAATAGAGCAAAAAGCGAATGCAGAAATGTAAGGAGGAAATTGCTGTTGCTGATATAGAAGAAAATATTTCTTAAGGCATACGGTATGAGGAGGAAGAAACTGTCGAATAGAACCGATGAGTTTTTGGCAGGAAATAGAGAGGAAGTGACGGTAATATATTTCAGGAATGATGGATGTGGAGACTTAGTCATAGATTGGAAAATTTTCCATTGTGTGGATAGCGAAATTTTCGGAGCCTCTTCGAAAGTTGCATTTATGAGTCATTCAAGAATAACAATTTCTAGGGCTTCTGGGTGACTAACTTTTAGTTGAACAAGCAATCCCTCATTGGTGCTGCATTTCAATAGAGAAAGAACGCAAGATACTTAAAAACAATATGAAATATACATATCTCCGCTCCAGAATCATAAAATATAATGTAGGCATTTAAAATTCGATAGCCATTTAATTCTTTTTAATCCCTCTTATCGAAGTGATTTGTAAATAAACATCAAAATAAAAGTGTTTGTGATGGTTGATCAAAAGTTGAACGATGATGATGATTTAATGTTGAACAAAGTTGAAGTTCTTTAGTTTATAGTCTATCCAACGTCATGATGGCACCAAGGATTCTTATGGCCCAATGCATATCTTATGGGAGAATCGGCCGCGCTGCTGCAACTTTTGCATGAAAATTGAAAGTTGAACATAATCAAATTACAATAGTTTCAGCAATCGGTAAAAATAATATCTAACAGCACACTGCAGTTAAATCATGGTTATAAACTATTATGTTCGAAGGAAAAATAAAAATTAGCTACTTTCGAGAAATTTTGGAAATGGCCGCGACTTTACCTAAACCGATGTATTTGCATGTACCTTTTACGAAAAACGGTCGTTTTTGGTATCAAACTCTGCCTTGTTACATCTAATTTCCATCGATGTTAATAGTTTTGCTGTTACAAAGATTAGAGACAAATGTCTTGGAGAAATATAAGTGAATGCCGAAAATTTTCGGCAAAATGCAATGAGAAATGTAGTCGGCTAAGAAGTTTCGTTCTATTTCCTTGAGAAAAACCTTCCTGTGGAAAAGTTTCTGATAAAACATTAAATTAATTATATACGTCCATTAAAAACCTCTAAGTTCATTGGTTACCTCAAAAATCGAATTTACATCACGAGGTTAACGCAAATCAGCGCGCGCGGTACACATGGCGGATGGGCCGTCGAAGTTGGCGTAGTTTATAGTAGACTAACTAATATCAGATTAATAAAATCAGATACGATTCCGATACTATTATAATTAAAATTTGAACGTTTATTTCATTCTCGAGTAGTTCTTTGTCAAATGAGAAATAAAAATATATTGGGTGACTAAAAATTGGGCTGCACGACAAAATTTATTTTAGGTCCCGCTCCACTAAACAATCGTTTTGCTTGGTTTCTATAAACTAAATAGCTTGTGGTTTGTATTCGTATCGTAGGAAAAAACAGAATTTAAAATTGGATTGGTAGATAGTATTAACAGTCCAAAAATCCTCACGGATGAAAATTTTATCATAAAATTTCTCAAACCTTGAGTTGATATAATATACAAAAAACGCATTTATGTAAAGAATAACTCTTTTTTAAAGAGAATATATATCAAACGAAAATAAAGTTTCTGTAAGATCTTGGATGGAAGACGTACGCCAAACGTAATAGTGCGTCTAAGGACATTGGGGAATTAAATCATTAAACATGAACATACCCTTAAAATTCATAGGAAATCGTGGAAAGAATTCATTTACTCCGTCTGTATAAGAAATATTGTCAAGTAGCCTGAAATAAGGAGCCGGAGCGAAAAATTCTCAGATATCCTAAAGGGGAGCATCGTTGACAGATTTATTTCGTTCCCCGCAATACGCGGTGAGAGAATTCCTTAAAGTAATTGAAAATGTGTCGCCCAGAGGATTCCTGCTTTCGATTTTCCATCTTCATGAATGGAGGAAGCCCTTTATCTGTTTGATCCACGACCTCCGGGCGACATTTCCTCAATAAGAGTGAGTAGAAAACGACGGCTAAAGGATTTTAGGAAGGAGGTAGTGGGCGTTCCTTCCGAGAGACCAAATTTTCCAGAAGTCAATTTTTTCCTAACTAAACTTACGATGAAATAAGGATAGATATGGTACGGGAGACCTGATGGAATGTTTTTATGGAAGATAGCCGCAAAAAAATTATTTTGCAGAAACAGCGAAACGTGGTCGTGAAAGATTCGAGACAAATGCTCAAGGAACTGGAGGAAAGAGATATTCTATTCTAATTCCTGGATAACGGTATGAATTTATTTGAATAGAACATTCTAATTTTTGAGCACGCCTTTTTAAAGTTACAACCAATTTCATAATTTCCACACAATATTTTCATTCCAAAACTGGGAAATAATCTATGTTTTTAATTAATGATTCTGCATTATGATAGAGGAATGATTATCAAATCCATTTTAGTAAAGTATTTTTGTTCGTTTTACATTGCTGGCTAGCCATTTTTGAACACTTATACAAAATGCCAAAGTGGTACTTTGGAAAAATTACTGGCTGGTTAAAAGAGGATTTTATTTAAAGCAGATTAGAGATTTCACATTTTTGAATATCAATTTATGCTTTTAGTGATTTAATACTGTATTTTTTGTGCTCTTATGCTTTCAACATATCATCAGAGACGTAAATGAACGAGTAGAATATTAATATTCATAATGAAGGAGTAAATTCTAAATCATGAACGTCACGATTCGAATTTAATTCTCCGTTGAATGAATGAGTTTCTAATTTATATGCGGGTTAATGGGTCATATTTAGATTCTGATTACAATAGTTTGTCATATTTAATGCCTGATATAACAATTTATACTACAAGGCAGTTTCTGATTCCATATCTTACAAAATGAAATGATTTTATTTCTTTTGTTTTATAGGAAAGAGGAAAGTGTAACATTCATTTCACTTCTGTCTTGTTTATGGCTATGATAATTATGCCCATGAATATTACTTATTATAAATTATACCGTAACATAGAAGATTTTAGCAATCTTTAAACAATGAAATATGCTTATCATAGGGTTATTTTTCGGTTCTTAAGTAGACGTTTCAACTATCGGCAGTCTCAGTAAATGTAAATTGCTAACACTTTTCTCATCTTCCCAAGTATTCCTTATTTATTATCCAAAGTTGAGTTAGTTAATTGTTGAGAAGCAGAGGGTCTAACCAACCTTTTGCCTGATAAATTGACTAAATGAATTTCAACTGAGATTATTCATCGGTGCAGGAAAAGCTTTTTATAAAATATTTTCTCTAATAACGTATTGTTAAGATATTATATCATATAACATATTTAGTGTAATAATAGTACAACACTTGAAATTATATTACTAAAAAAAAGTACAGGTGACCTCTATAAGGATGATTAAAACACAGTAGTAAAGAATTCAAGATTCATCCTAACCATTAATGATCGGAGATACAATTCGAGAATCCCTGATATTAGAGGTATCCGTGCCACTTAGCAACGCCTGATGTGTGTTTTTCGGGGCCCAATTCACAGCGGACGAGCTATAGCACGGAGGAGGAAGTGATTTTACATAGGAAAAAGGGGACAGAGTGGGTAGGATGTCGGAGGGGGATTTTTATGTGTTTCATTTGTTCGTCGTTTTCTTTCCCGCCGTTGATGTACGGCGTATCGGGCGCTGCGGAGCCGCTCGTAAATTCGCCCGGATACTAATTCACGGCGGAAAACTCAGCGGCGACGCTCCAACTCCAAAAACTCATCTCATCCTGTGCTCCACGGCCAACGCTGGCCTAGCGCAAATGAAGACGAGTCTATCCCGTCCTCATTGTTACATCGCTTCCTTGATCGCCCCATGGACCCCTTAAACTCCTCTTTTACTTACATTTGCGTCTTCCTTCTCTTTCGTTTCATTTGGGAAATATTCGAAATGTGGGAATTATGCCCGTGTTTTCGTTCGATGACATTTTTGTGAGCAAAGTTGAGGACTGTTCTGCAGGGAAATCTGTATCTAAGTCATTTGAGTTATTTTTGAATGAAGGAATGTATTTATTGCTCTAAATATTGTGTATGAAATTAATACAATATAATTTACATAATTTTAACAGATATTAGAGCTTTAAGTATCAACTAAGGATATCCTATATTGTTGACACCGATAATTCACAGTGAGTTTTGTGTTCACAAACCATAGAAATACATTAAAGCACTCATTTATCTTAGAATAGTGACGTTTGTCATTACGATAGCATAATACAAATATACGAAGAATGAAGTGGCATATTAATACGAAGGAAAGGCTATTCAACAAAATTTGAGAAAAAAAGAGAAGGAAAAGAAAATTAAAAAAGTACGATAAAGAACAAATAATCTTTCAAAATGTTAAGAAAATAGCATATAAATTTCTTCATGATCTAATAGCCAATCTTTAGGGTTTTTTTTAGAAATAAGCTACAGTTAGATACCATTTTTAATTTAATTTGATAACCTACAGTGCAATTTTGGTCCTAAACACAAAAAAGATTTTTTTTAAATATTAAGATTTGGATTAGTAAACCTAATACAATTTTCGTTTCGCATACCATATATACTTTTATTCCTACATGGCGCACTGCGTAAGCTATTAATGTAAGACAGATAGTATCATTGCACAGTTTTATCGGAGCATCATAAACATAGCTACTACTGTATATACAGAGTTATTTAGTTAAAGAAAATGGGTAACATGTTTTTGTGCAATGTGCAACCAGGAAGAATCCCAAGCAAGAATAGACTTGAAAAAGTCTGACGGGGCAGGGAAGAGAATAATTATTAAGTTCTTTGATCATGGTCTTCCATGAGCTAACCAATTCACTTATTGGGTATAGTTTTATGCTTTTTTCCGATATTGTTTAATTGATAGTTTATGCGTTCACTTGATGTTATTAGTCGTCGTGCAGCGGTTAGGTATTTAATGATACCACTCAAGATATACCGATTTTCATGAGCTAATTCCAGTTAATTTTGCGTGATAATGATAAACTCTGCAATGAAAAACTGTAACATATTTTGCGAAATATATAATTTCAAAGGATGTTTCATGGAGTATTTTTTCTGAAATATTTTTATTGATTATGATTCAATCTTTTTATATTCAAGGGCAATTCTATAGTCATATTCATCAATTTATGGCAATCCTCTATTTTTTACGAGATAATGTATGCAAGTATTGTATAAAAGGAGAGAATTTTCTTTCTCTAACTTTATACTTCCATGTAAATATTTTTTTTATTGTAAATTTTTCATGTAAGACTGATAAGATTAAAATTCTTTCAAATAGATATGCTCCGGCATCAACAGATATTATTCGATCGTTGATGAGTTCATACAATACCCTTTATATCAATAAGTTTCAAAGTATCTTGCTGAGAGTAGACGGTTGATGGCTTTTATAGCAGCGGAGCCTTTAATTCTCTTCTTTTACATTCCGCAATTACTCGGAATGCGAATTCGGAGCTATCTGCGTCCTACTGGTAGTAAAACGACTAACGACTTATGCATAGGAATGTTCGGCCGGCGTAAATCACGCCATTCAAAAGATTAATCATCGAACTTACTCAAGCAGTTGGTTCCCAGCTTTTATGCACGGAAGCGATATTTCATCCGTGTAATGCTCATTCTGTCACGTGCAAACGAAGCGATCGCCGCTAACGCACCACTGTTCTTGTTCCTCCGAGCAACTCATCTAAGCGCTTTTGCAGCAAAAGTCCTTCAAACACCATGTCTCGTAGTGTCGAAGTACTACGTCGAATCCTCCCGAATATGAAACCCATTTCAGATGCGTCGTCGGCAGGATTTTGGACACCTGGTTCAGCCTTCGGAGCACACGTCCGTTGGTTCGACTATGAAATGATTGCATAAAGCGATGCATCTGTACCGTCGCGGGTACTATTTTCAAAAGCCCTTTTCGCGTCGCTAAACAGACCGCGCTGTTCCATCACCAGCCACCCGCGGCGCTGCGACTCCGCGTAAATTGAGTCCGGGGGCGTACTGGATGAGCGCACGAGTTCTAGGCGCACAAAGAGGAAGTACGACTATCGTACTTGGGCGAGAGGTCGAATTGGGATTGGCTACGGCGACTTTCCCATATGTCACAGAAAAGCGCGATTATTTCTTTGGCGACAAATACATATTGCCTTTAGAGGGATGATACTGTTATTGACGAAATGATGGATTAAGGAACAAGACTGCCTGGATCGCTAAGCGAAATGCGCAAATAGATAGGCATGGATCGATAGGCACACTCAAATAGAAGGGATCATTGCAGAAATAATGCATAAAAACTTAATGGTAATGATGTACCTATAGCATTGTGGAAAATTAAGATATTTCTTCGCTCACTATTGCGAGACATTTCACATGTAAAAAAAGTAAACATTAAACTATTTTACCTATAACTTACATCTTGAATAATATTTAATCGAAAGATTATCTCAATGTATGTCTGTTTATATTTTGGATAACACGTATATAAAGAAAAACTTTTTAAGTCGAGCTTCCATGAGTCATAAAGAAGCCTCGAGAATAGGTATATCATGTAATTGAAATAACTAGAATCAAAGAGGATTTTTCATATATCCTCCGGAAGCAGGCTTAACGAAATCATATATAATGTGAGGTGATGAATGTGCTTGTGAGAGAGTTACTTTTTTGGCAGGTACATTGATCTAAACTGTAATGGATTTATTTAGTTTCAGTTGATAAGAGTAAATCCAATTTAGGAAACCACAGGTACAACTTAAGAAACCAGTTTCCTAATTTGTATCACTTGCAAATACTTATAAATTCCGAAATATTTTGCTTTTAACGGTGTGATTTTGAATATTTTTACTATCAGATTCTATGTATTACTTCACACTGAACAAAGTAAAATAGTTTCAATCATTGTGTAACTAACAATATGAGCTATATAAAATCAAATTTAAAAAGTGGTACAATATAGGGAACTCTTCCCTAACTATTTGTTCTTATTTTATATATTTGTATGATATTATTTTTTGTCCACTTGTCTGTTGTATCTCATTTTGCTTCAATTACTAATTTTTGTTTCCTATAAGTCGGTTTCGCAGGTTTTTCACACCCCCTTCCTTAGGTTGTTTTCATGCAGTGAACAATTTCTCCAAGCTCTTAGCTTAGGTATTTTTAAATTCATAAAATAGTGTTCTTCTGTGTACTTTTCCAATCTATCTCTTACTTTCGAATCTAACTTAAGATGAGACTTAACTGTCCTAATCTCATCCTGAATAATGACCCTTTATTATTATAATAAATAGTAGAATAATATATCGTGACAGTTGTCCTGGAAGTTGTGTAAGGAAGGACTTTAATCATTGCCTTTATATAGCCCGCGGGACTTTAAAGTTTTTTTTGCACATTTTGGTTGTTATAGGTTGTATATAGGTTGTATAGGTTGTACTATTTTCAACTGAACTATAAATATAGAATGCGGCTAAAATTTGTGGAAGGCGTTAAAGATTAAAAACTAATATAATACAAAATATTCTGGAAACGTATAAACACTAAGGCTGGCTCTACAAACTAGATGAATTTATAGTGCAAGAGGAGAGGTCTAACTGTGTCGCTGGCTTGCGGCCGTTAGTCGGAGGGTCGGTCGGGCCCTAATAATCGTACTCCCTTTCATCTCGCTACAGTTTTCCTCCTCGCTGTTTGAAACTTTAAATTGCCCCTGGAAGGGCGAATGAACTCTTAATAAAGACGAGCGACGGAAAATTCAACGTAACCTATATCAGTGATATATTCACTACGAAATTTAAAGAAATGAGGATAAATTTACGTATGCATTTCAACTACTAATCTATAAAATTCATTTAATTACTTTGAAAAGGAAAATGGAATCCCCTGTGCTAAGAATTTTATTTTAATGGAAATCAAGTTGGGATGTAAATATTATACCACGCTGATTCAAAGGGAAGATGGGAGGATGGGAGATAGGATCATTCAGTTGTGTAGGTTAAACGAGTATCGGTCTGTAAAGTCATAATCACTTAGGTTGACTGAATCGTCAATTTTATATATGATAGTTTCCAAAAGCGTTGTAGAAGGAATTAGGTATACAAGGCAAATGAGGAGTGAGGTGATTTGTCCTTCTTCAGCCCACGTTAGAAACATGAGAGTGGGGAAGGTCTTCATAAACATACTATAATGATTCTTTAAAAATCTCATTTCGTAATACTCAATTTAGACTTACCAAAGTACATAAAGCATTTTAGCAATACCCTAGTGACTCCCATGTTACCATAGTGGTGGTTAAAATTTTCGAAGGATAATGACAAACGAAAATAACATAAGAGTCAATGAAAAATTCTTTTTCTTAAAACCTCTGCCAAACATGGCATTCGTTAAGATGTAGTATTAGGAACTTTTAGAGCACATGACAAGAATAATATATTTCAAATTAACTTGTGACATCTTAACCTCATTATGAGAGCTGGAAACGGGGGAGGTTGCAATCATCACCATGCTTTAATCCTACTGTAGGTAACAAGATATTTCTGGTAAAAGTTAGGTAAGCACGTGCAGTAAATTCAAGTAATAATTTGCTGTATTCAATTTAGATAAGTTTTTGAAATATAAAATATAATATTTTAGAAAACATGTTAGTAACAATAATCATAGTAAGATAACAACAAGGATACATAGAAAGGGAAGCAAACTGATTATACAAAACGGTCATTATGCGCCTTGGACGAAGATATTTGAAAGAATGCTCACACTATCACAAGGAAAATTACAAAGTGACGAGAATCTAATATTGTATTGATTTTAATATTTAGATATTCCTTATAATACTCATGTAGGAATATAATCAATATGTCCTAGCTGTACTTCGTGGAACGACATCTTAAGTTGAAAGAAAAACTTCGTAATTTCCACAATAAGTTTTAATTTATTCCACAGACAATGGAAAGCGAGAAAAATGGATCACTTGGAAACAGTGGAAATTCTCTCTTCAACAAAACCCCAAACTAACGATCTCACCTTCCTCAACCCTCCCCTCTCCTGGGACTTCCCTCAAAACTCTGTACATCCCTATAAATACTGTCATTTCCGATGTAATATCACCTGAGGATGGCTGTCAATGCCAAAACCGGTCGAATAAATTAAAACTTATTGTGGAAGTTACGAAGTTTTTCTTTCAACTCATGTAGGAAATATTTATACAAGGAAATCCTCTAAATTTATAAATTATTCGTAACAATAACAAAAGTAGCAAATGCCCTATAGGTGGGATACGGGTGTAATATTACAAGTATCCTAAAATATTTGCACTTGTTCCGGAATCAATGTTTTCCGTTATGAATCTCCTCTGACCCCGCACATGTTGTGTACTGCATGCATTAAATCAGAGAATATTGGATTGTCAAAAAGCGAACTTTGTAGCAACTCGAATAAAGGAATGCTTTTCAGTTTATTTCAGCTTTAAGATGTAAGTAAGACCAGCAAAAGTATGAATAAGCGTGAAAAGGACACAAGCCCTCAATTTCTATCCTAGACAATCCAGAAAAGCACGGAATCCTCCCCTTCTTAACCAACTCCATATCCCTCCCTTGACCTCTCAAATAGAACCGCTCATCTTCCCTCGCAAGTTACCGAATAACGGAATCCCTTTCCGAGCAATAAGCGAGCTCTATTTCCTCCATCCGACGAAATATACGAAAGTGGTGCCGAGGAGGCGATGGCACGTCTGGGGATTGGCCGCGAAACAACACCCGGAGCGAAATCTCGCGATCACCGCAGATTAATCACTCGTTATTGGGAATGCGTGCGACTGGACCGAGTCGCACATTAATCTCAGACTCCAATAAGGAACGCAATTGCCTCCCCATCATCAAGATTCAAATTTACGTTCCGTTTGATGATATTGACGTAAGGGTGGGGATATATCCAGGTGGTATTCGGACGTAGAATTTGGAGAGATGCTCCAAAGAGCTTGACATTGACGAAATGGCTTGCTTCGTTGTACGTACACATATGTTTTACGTTTCGGTAGTTTCATATGCTTCAATATTCGCTATTATATGCAAATTCTTTCACTTCTTGGTAACTTACGTCATCTGATATTACTTCTCATCGTTTTCTCCTCAGTCTTTTCCCTTGCATTTATCCTAAATGACTTGCCTTAATAGTTGCCCTTCTGTTCCATATTTGACCTAACTATTTTCTCTGCTGAAACCTAAATGCTTCAATTCAATCCCTCTAATAATAACCGTGGTGGCGGAGTGGTTAACGTGCTAGATCGTTAACGCTCCAACCTCACGATCCCGGGTTCGAATCCCGGCTAATCGGATTTTTCCGGTTAGGGAATGGTTGTCTGTGTATGTTGCGTGTGTGTGTGTGTGTGTTTAAAAGGAAAAATCCAAAAAATTGAGAAAAGGGGTTGATTGGAGGAATAGCCTTCGTAGGCTAAAATTCGCCCAAAAAATAAGACGGAATTATTATCATTATTAATCCCTTAACACTTGCAGCACAAAATCAACACAGCTTACCTTTTATTCTACACCCAAGTCACATTTGGAAGGTCTCACAAGATATAATTTCCTCTTTATAACGGTGTAAGTTCCACACCTTTTATTAATATGCAGAATAACATTAAAAATATCTAATGAAGTTTTTACAATACTTTATAAACCGGTCACGACTCAAACGATTCATTAATAGTTTATAAATTAAAGACGACACCTTGTCGACGGTCTTCACTATAATCTCATTGCAGCTGCTATCAGAAGTGGCACACTACATTCTTGTTCTACCTCCTCGAAATAGTTTTATCTTGGCCTACTTTTCCTTTCTTTTCCAGTATATTGCTTTTCTTACCTTATAAAGTGTCGTATTGATAAAGCTTTTATTTTATAAATTTCAATAATAATATTTCTATGCTTTATAATCAGGATGAATATTAATAAAGAATACAACATTGTAGTTATAATTTTTTATAAAATTAAAATTTTTTCAAGTCCGTTTTTTCTTGGGGATATTTAGATTAGCGGTTTCCAAACTTTACAGTCCGTGGACCCCTTGATAGAGGAAAAAAACTCAGGGACCCCTTCTCAATTTTGGTATAAACCAAATAATAATATTTGTAACTCATGTATTTATTGTTTTTCAATTCAAAGAAAAATTATCAGTTTAAGGCATTCGCACAGAAAAATGAATTTTATTAGAAAATTATAATAAAAAATATAAATTTATAAGTAAGCAACATTTTTGGGGGTCCGTCTGTGTACCCCAAAAATATTGTCGTGGACCCCCGGGGTTCAGCGACTATATTTTGCCACACTTTGCGAACCTCTGATTTAGATTTACCCTCTATATAATTTTGTTTCCCTTAATGGTTGCCTGAATAAATCGGGGTCTATAACAGGGGTAATAAACTATTTTCATCTGAAAACCACATTTAGCATTCGGTCTCATAAGAAAGGCCACATTTGAAGCCATCAGGTCACTGTTGCGTTGTGTGTTGCCTGCATTAAAATACTTAAAGATCGCAAATTTTCACGAGAAAAGATGTTAATTCACTGAGTAAACTGAAAGAGGACATTACCCGCTATATTTTTCTCTTGGTGCCAAAAGCAAGGTCAGAAAACAATACTGTTGATTAATATGGGAATTTTTTTCAGGAAGTAATTAAAAGGCCCCAAGTTTCCCACTTCTAGTCCATACTTCAGAATGCTGTTGGCCTTTGTAAACACTTAATGATTGTCCTTCAATTCATCGATTTCGACTTACGTAATTACTATCGAGAATTTAGTGTTGTTAACTTCATTTGGGACATTGTCTTATATTTTTTGCTTAAGTCTACAGGGATACTTGGTTAAATTGGTGCTTTTTAACTTCAATTAATCGCCAATCAGTCATGTGGGGTAAAATATCTGGGAGACTACTCAAAGAAAATTAAGTCACGTACAAAGGTATTGGTGGAACTCGCGGTGGTATAAAATTCAGTCTCTCAAACTTACTACTGAGCGTAGCAATGAGAGAGTTGAGGCAACTATTTCTAGTTACTTTCTGGAATTCGTGCCTGGTATTCGGGAACTTGCTCATAAGAGTAGCATTCAAGAGCTCGAAAAAATCCTGAGAGAGATCAATAGGTTCTGCTAACAAAATCTAAAGTGCAAGAAAACCTTGGACAGATTTTTTTTTTAAATCAAGCCGTAGTTTTTAGAAAAAAACGCTTTATAGGGATATAATCAAGTGAAGAAATTTCTGAAGAAAAAATTTCGAAAAATATACCAGAAGTCCTTTTTGGCTTATCAGGATTGTAACGTAAACGAAATTAGGAGCGAAAAAATCACCATAAATTAATTTTTTTGTGTTAGACATACGAGGAATTCATGCTTCTAAAATCCATATTCGTAGTTTATGTGTCATTCTTGAATTAAGCTTCGAGGTTAACGTAAAGATGCAGCTTTTAGAAAATATTCGGGACATTCTTTCACGTACCTCATCTCAGTGTAAAATTAAAGTCCCTGAATCTAGAGGCTCGCTTGAAGCATACCTTACATACAAACTACGAAGAAAAATTTCAGGAATCTCTTTTTTGCTTTGATTAATTGCATGTCAGCTCATATTGGGAGGATGGCTTATCTAGGTCAAACATAATGCATTAGCATAGAAAGAGTAAAACTAATTTCATCATTGAAAAAAAAAATCTTGAGGCTTGGTATTTCTTGCTCAATATTTTCTTGTAGAAATTAGGGAATGGTTATGGTATGGTCCGCAGGTATGATGTAGGGCACACTGCTTAGTTGACCTCTGACACTCGGAATGTACTAGAGGAAATGTAATTTCCTCATGTAAGAAAAGTTTCCTAAAATCTTCAAAGACGAAGCACTATGGAGCAGTGAACTACTGAGAAAGCAGGAAAAAATCAAATGGTGAACGTTTCCTTGTGGGAAATGACAGCTTTTCTCTGAGGAGGAAGTTAATTCACAGAGAGGAAAGCTTTACCTCGACATTCTCTACAAAAAAACCTTCCGATGACCATTTCATTTAAATATGTACTCAGAATGCTGTACTTTTTCCCGAACACCTATCCCATTCCTGGCACATATTTTGATTATCTGCCCTTTTTACTTTCTCCATATACGAAGTATAGAGAAAGTTTTCATTTTGTTTTCATGAAAAAAATCGTCTTCGAGATTTCAACGGATATACATGTTTTGGGGTCCCTAGAACACGTTTTGACCATTTTCGGAATGATGTCTGTGTGTATGTGTGTGTGTGTGTGTGTGTGTGATAGTGGGCGCTCTAACGTGAAAACTATTAGTCGTATCAATACCAAAATTCATATATAGTACTGTGGTGTGTGCTGTCAGAGTTGATTAGTTTTTGGAGTAAATCGGTTAACCGGATGTCGAGCTTCATTCATCAAAGCTCATTTCCGGTGTTCAAAATATCTCCGTAAATATGATATATAGGTATATTGTATATCTTATAAAAGTTTTGGATAATGTAATTTACTATAACTTCGTTATTCGTGAAATACTGATAAACCGGAAGTAGCTGATTATGTACTTTGTGGGCACTCTAACATGAAAACTATTAGTGGTATCAACACCAAATTTCATATATAGTATTTTGGTTAATGTCGCTAGAGTTGATTAGTTTTGGAGTAAATCGGTTTACCGAAAGTCGAGCTTCAATCTTCAAAGCTCATTTCCGGTTTTCAAAATATCTCCATAAATATGATATTTAGGTATAAACTATAATTTATAAAAGTTTTATAAAATGTAATTTACTATAACCTTTGTTTGAAACATATTTTTGTATCACTGATTGTGTAGGAGTTATTTGTGAAATACTGATAAACCGGAAGTTGCTGATTATGTACTTAGTGGGCGCTCTGGGCGCTGGGGCAAAAGGCCATTTCATCGTTTTTCATCGAACATGTCCCGAAAAACATTATTTATAATGTTTTTGACGTAAAAGATAATATGATATAAATTAATCACTCATCTTCCAAGTTTAGATTGAATATAGAGTTCGAAAATACTGTCGTAGATAAATATTTACATCTTATATATGGAGAAAGCCATGTGCTGGCCACATCAGATTTTTCATTGATGAATTCTGGTTACCCACCATTTCATTTGAAGTAAATTTCTTTCACAGCACTCTACTTTCAGTATCTAGAACAAGTCAAAATAATGTATATTTTGTAATTAAGGGAGACGCTGTATTTGTACATTGGTATTTAATTTTAAATAAAATAACATATTTGACAATATTTATTAATTGTAGATGATGAATTTTGAAAACACCTTGCCTTTTGCTATTAATTTTATTGTCTGCTTGTTATACATGCATGCACCAACCTAATATAATCAATGGATGAAGCCATAATTTTGAGGAATGTCATAGAGGAAATAAATTAAGTATCTTGTTAAATATCCACGAAATAATTTTATTCTGCCACGATCGGTTGTAGCTAG
Source organism: Sympetrum striolatum (assembly GCA_947579665.1). Classification (NCBI taxonomy): domain Eukaryota; kingdom Metazoa; phylum Arthropoda; class Insecta; order Odonata; family Libellulidae; genus Sympetrum; species Sympetrum striolatum. The sequence goes on from OX388351.1 coordinate 60,959,251, forward strand.
TAGGGGAAGGTCCTCTAGTACGGGACAGCATGTCGTATGGGACAGGCGGTGTATTGGCCAATCAACGCTAGGGACAGCCTCTACTACGGCATTGGCACGAGCACATCGATGTCAAAGACCAGTTCTAGCCATATTGGATGTGTGCTGCTACGCGTTCTCTTATAACGAGTGTTTTAGTGGTTTCGCACCAAATTTTCGTGCCTGGAGATAACTTTAGACCATCCCACCTTTATTATGATTAAGTACAAAAATGTTTTAATTATATTGGTTGCAACTAAAGGTTATTGTTAGTAAGTTACGAGCGATTCTTTCCAATCGGATTAATGGTTTGGCCTTGCGAGTGCAAGTTGCGTTGCATGACAGTCCGGTTGTATGGGTCAGGTGCATTGAGGGTAATATAAAACTAAATTGGAATGCACAAATAAGGCGATGTAAGCCATAAGGAGGAGGAAGTAATATTCATATGCTGAGCCTACCACCGCAAAGGTTTACGAAAGTATGCCAAATAAAGAAACATTTGTGATGACAGAAAAATATCGAATCGATCTGTTTTGACGTAATTCCTTCAAAGGGTCTTTTTATGACACTTTGAAGTTAGTTTTAGTATAAATTTTATTTTATTTAGCCCTTAAAAATGTTTCAATTTGTAAAAAGGCTTAGCTGTGCCATACTGGAGGACCTAACCCTACAGGTCTGAGCTGATGTTGGCTGTAACTAGCTGAAACCTATCGTGGCAAATTCAAATTATTAAGTGGATTTTTTACAGCGTTTGATTTGTTTCCACCTAATTTTTAAGTTATTTTTCATCAAAAGGTTTGAATTCACTGTCACAGAATCATATCTCAATTAGCTAAAGCCTGAGAAAACGGCTAAGTTACGAATTCTTGATTTCCAGCGCTAATGGAACATCACATCACTGGAAGGACAGATATCAACACACGGAAATATGTAGTTAGACTCAAGCGGAAGTATCGTTTCTTTCTCTCCCTTATCATCAAAGATATAAAGGTCGTTCGAATAATGCGTTGAACCCAAAACAGGGAAAACGCAAAGGAGAGGACCTCTCGTGCGTAGGCAATTAATCACTCGTTATGAGGCGTGTTATTGCGTGCGCCCCCGTTAATCGGGTCTCCCTCCTGAAGCGCCCACTGTGGCAATAAGCGAAGAGTGTATCCACCGCAAGGCTTTGCTTTTGCGGTATCGATCACCGCAGCTTCGTTTGCAATAAGAGGCGCTCGCAGTTACGCGATCAAATTAACGCCTCCCCTCTCTCCCGCAAATTCCACTTTCGCTTTAATATGCATGTTTTTCTGCATGTCCCTCCATTGCCCATTAAATATGGACGGTTCGGGAGGAGTTCTCCTGAATCGAAGACACTGGCATCCCCTTGTGACTCGTGTTTACAAATTCCTGCTGATTCAACCCTTAAGCCCGTCTTGTTAAGTTAGCAATCGCTTCAGGTCATATTGGTGCGTAACTAAAAATTGCTTTCTAGACGTGAATGACATATTGAACACCATGCAAATTATTATGAAATGCTTAAATTGACTTATTTTGCACCAATATTTCTGTTTAACAGAATAGAATTTATATTGATAAATGACCCTAGCATCACTAACCGAACAAAGGAAAAAACTGTTTTAGAGTTGGTAATTCGTCTATTGTCACCTCTTTAAACCGTTCAAAACATACCTCCTTATATTCTTAGAGCAACTAAATTAGAAAGATAATATTACAACATTAAAGTTACAGCTTTTAAGTTACAAATTTAATATTTACAGGGAGCATGCATTGAATAATACATAATAATAGAAAGACGATATAATTGGAAAATAAATTATGTTTTCACTTACCAAGGATGGCTGGATGAATATGAAGGAGGCAGATGTCAATCTGAAAAAGAAATAAGAAATTAAGTAACTAAGGCAAATTTTTTCATTCAATAAATTCGTATCCTCCATTAATAAGTTTATTAGCATTTACAACACAGTCAATTCATGTAGAAAATGAAATATACCTCTCTGTTGTTTCTATCAAAATTAAATTCCCTGTAAAATGCATGATGGGTTAAATGGAAGAGAAGACTTTTTAGTATAATTTCAACGCAAGATAAACATATTATTGTCACTATATATAATAAAACTGTCCTAAGAAATAGCCAAAATTTTCTACTCTTATGTATATAGAAGAAAATATATAAAATATTTTTATCTAAGAAAGATTACGTTTTTGCTTAGAAACAATAAAGATATTGATACATATTCAGAATAAAATTACAAAGCAACATTTTTAAGACAGTTTTGATAAATATTTTCGTGAAGTATTAAATATAAAAGTGTTCATTTTATATCATATACATTTTATCCATATATATATGTAGTTATTTATCTATTAATCATAGTGATAAGTATCGGTATTTTTTCGAAATTCTACCCTTTTATTTGGAATATGGCTAATCTGCGGTCTTGTTTCACTTTTAGAAACAAATTCGATCTCCAAGGCATTGTTTCCATTTGATTTCTTTATTACGTAAGGTCACTCTTGAGTGGAATCATTTTTCTTTAGTTATCATAGCGATCTAACTTATGTCTCGGCATACTACAGTGTTTTCTCGAAAATAAGTCTTCTTTGAAAAACTTGATTTTCCAGAATGTTCATAATGTAACCCTAACCCAAATATCGTAAGCTGTAGTTGAGGCGGATGAATCTCTGATGTACTGAATCGTATAGTAATGAATGTACGATCAAGATTTATAATGTACCTGTATAAACACATATATTTACTCTTGGATAAATTTAAGTTCTTGACATAAAAAAATAAGACCCCTTTAAAACTTCCCCTAAGACATCTTTAACTAATAATAACAATACCCAGTACTACTTTTGTGGAAACATGAATAATGATGTTGATGTGCCAGAATCTACGCAAAACAACAATTGTCTGAGATTTCACTGCAGCCTAATAGTATATAAATTCATACAACGTAAAAAGGTACCCCTTAGTTATCAAGGGGAACAATTATCCTGTTGAGTAATCCACAGCACTATATTGCTCAAGTTCAAGGACTATTCGATTTGATTCCGTTAAACTTGAAGTGATTGAAGGGATAAAATTGATTCAAAGCGATCGTTTGAGCGACAACACGATTTCATAGACTGGTAAACGGTATGGGAAATAGAGAATAGTTTTGAATTAACGATTGGAAGTTTAAATGATACACAAAACAGTCATTAATGGCAAATTCAAGGCCAGGAGCCAAGCTGAGGAATGGGGTCAAGGTAAACAGTGATTAAATGAAAGAGGAATGGAAGAACAATGCCCCGAGAGACTGCATAGCAGAAGATAATGAAGGCTAGAGCCGGCTTCAGCAGGAAAATTCTCTCTTAACGAGGGAAATAAATGAAATCCCAGAGAAAAATAACTGCTGTTCAGACTGCGTATCTCGTTTTCTACCTCTGGTATTGAGGAAGAAAGATCGAGGAGTAAGAAAATAATGACACCGCCTGCTTCAAAAGAAGAGTTTTAGAGGATGCATGAAATGAACCTAGCATGTGATGCTAAGAATAGAATACGAATTTGTTGGAGAGATATTGCCACTGTCGACGATTCATGGAGAAAAGGAAATTGGATCCAAGACTCTTGGTGTTTTTAAATGCGAGATCATATTAAAATAAGGGGCAGGAAGAGCCCCTGGAGGAAACTAAGTTCCAGAAAATATAGCTAGAAAAATAAAAAAAGAATTGTTAAACTTCATACATATATCGCTATATATTATCTCATACAGTTTAAATATTTCCTTGATCTCTTTCATTTGTTAAAATTCATCGGTATCAATTTTAAAATTTTTAAACATGAATGAAATTTTTGCTACTACGATATGAGTTTAATGAAAAAAAGATACGTTTAATCAAAAATGTGAAGAGGATATTTTGTTTAGCGTATATTTTCGCAGATAAGATAATAGGTGTATCATAAATAAATGCTCCCAAATCCAGAGTCTTATGGGACAGATACAATAATAATCCGAGTGAATGTTTAATAATAATAATAAAAGAACTTTATTCAGGGCGAAATTGAGATTATCAAGTCTCTTTTTACACCTAACCCTTTGTCGTGTGAGAACCGAAAGAAAGAGATAGATTGCAAATGTACAGAGAAGATAACTACATTGTGGATTAAAAACCTAAGCTAAGAGCATAGGAAAAAATTTCCACTGCAGAAAAACACCCTCAAAAGAAGGGGGAGTGAGAGAGAAACCTATATATAGAAAACTAAATTTAAACATGATAGTAGATAAAAGAGCTATATACGACAAGAAAAATAGAAATTCATTAGAATGTATAAAAAAGAGCAAGTTATAACATATCAACAGATCTGACACAAAAGTGTAACTAATTTAGAAATGAGTTATCAGCAATCGCAAGGTAGTGCTGCTAGATGCAAAAATTAAAACTAATTCATACGGAAAATTAAGAATAGGGCATAATTCCATATCGCTATACAGTATTATTATCCAGAATATGATCGCTGATCTAAATTAAAACTCATGTACCGTTGATAGTTGGGGGTTTGTTTTTTAGAACAAATATATGCTAAAACGAGAAAACTTTGACGAAAAGTTATACCTCGTCTTATCTGTGGAAATTATCGTATGGCATATTTAAATTATTATGACTTCATGAGATTAATACAAATTAACCTTCAATGGTAACATTGATGTTGTCTATATCAGCTTTAAGATAAGTATAAGGATATAGTATAAGGAATGCCGGCCACAGTGGCGGAGAGGTTAGCGTGCTACTGCTCCAAACCCGAAGTCCCGGGTTCTGGTCTCGTCTACTTGGATTTCGTGGTTAGGGAAAAGTATAAGCGTATCCCATTTTTCTGCGAAAGTTTGGGGTCTGTAATCCGGCTGTAAAAATCAGCAGAAAAATGTAAAAGGAAATTCATCATTGGCAGAAATCATTAACTGACCCCATGACTGTGAAAAATAAGGAACACATTTTATTTTCTAAAAGTATGCATAGAAGTTTTTGGCTAACTCTGTAATTTACACCGGGTACTGCGCTGCAGTAAAGGAAACAAAAAATGACCTCTTTGGCTATGATTTACAGATGTATTGAGTGACGTGGAATAATATTTATAACTTTTATTTAGAGAAGACGAATTACATTTAAAATGGGAACGGATTGAACGTTTAATATGCCACAAACATATTTCATTGCGCCAAAATTTGAAGAGATACATTCTGTACGCATCAACTGAAACAATAGGGTTTTGCAATAAAAACGAGAGAAAATATTAAAACTGTAATTGATCGAGTAATACTATTGTGTCCTAGATGCGATGCAAATGCCGCTGGGACGGCAGGCGTATGGAATTTCAAATGAATCGCGTTCGTTCATTTTCCTAGCGGGAGAAGCTGGAATAGTCGGACAAAGGCTCGGATATAAATACATATATGCGTTTGGTGATGTATACTAACCTTCGAAATATTATCACGCGCCGCCGGACGATTAAATTGCATTTAAAATGATCAACGGAGGTCTCGAATGACGAAAATGAATAATGCAGGAGTTAATTCGATTGTGTTCGCGGGGATGGAAATCTCTTGAGCACCCCGAGCCCTCGGTGGAAGATATTTTAAAATTCAAACGTACGCTTTGCTTGCACACTTAACAATAATCTTACTCGCAACCATACGAAATAATTCGTGTAGGATTAAGAGATTAATGACCCGCCTGAAACCTACTATGGTTACCATCTTGCTCGGCATCGTGTGCTTCCTTCGAAGTCTGGAATTAGCGACAGAGGCGGGGGTCGTAAGAACGATATAAAGACAATCAAAATGTGGCTCAAGAGATTACGGGAGAGGCGAATAGAGAAGGCATAAAGTCACGCAAGATCAGGCGTAATCCACAAATGGATCAGCAAGTTTCGGAATGCAACTCGTATCCTTTGAATTCCCGTGTTCCATTTCAAGTGGATGTCTATGACACCGTGTACCGACATTTTACCACCGACGAATAATCCCACCATAAGGATCTTCGTTTAATAGAGGCAAAGAATGCAGTGTAAAGGTTTTGATGAGGAATTAAGTGTTTAATTTGTCTGCGCTACTCATTGAAGAGTGAATATCCAGTGCAGCGGCGATTCATAAGCTCTTCTTTTCCCTTCGTTTTAATTTTGATCTTACGTTCAAGAATTTTTTCAAATATATTCAGGACAAGCTGACCAAGTGGGAAACGTTAAAATTAATTTAACGGCGGAAAAACTAATCTGAGATTTGACAAATAGAACCTGGAAAAATCTGTAATATCGCTTCATGTAACGTTTGATTGATTATGATATTCATTTGGACCTGTATGGATATCAAAGCATTGAGAAAAGAAGAATTAAGAAGGATTTATTTTTATTTATTTGACTTAATCAATGCTGGGGAAAATGCTAACCTAGAGAGTAAAATTAATTTTCATGTACCAAGATTTAATACTAAACCAAAAGAGCCTTTTTATTAAAAAAATATGAATACAAAATATTGCGCAAGCAACATTATATAGATTGCGCCAAACCTTTAACTTGAATTGACATGAAATTGATTTTTTTTAAAAGGGAAGCCTGTTTTGTTGGTAGTTAATCAATTTTTTTATAAATTATGTTATAAAAAATTCTCTTTACTATATATAAAGCTGCAAATCCGACTCATTCATACAAATTCCTGTGCATTTCTAATCGAGCTAGAAGGCTGAAATCTTCAGAAGAGATTCATAATTAACAGTCGAGTAAGGAAAAAATCGAAAATTTCCAGATTTTGAACTAGGTTTGAGCCCATAGACAATTATATTTTTCAATGTATTTAAACGAGGAAAACGAAAAATGGCCATGCAGAGCAAATTTCTTTCGTTAATTAAATTATGAAAAATTAATCGTAAAGCAGTAGGACTTGGTCTGTATTACGTCTAAAAGATTAAAATTTACTTTTCTTGCGACTGATTTTAACATTCCTGCACGAAATTCGCAAAATCTTAGTTTGAACGCCAATTTTTTACGTTTTTTTCTCCTCATTTTGAAAATTAAATCTATGGCAACAACCATTGTTTGAATCGAAAACAAGTTTGTTTACGATCCTATTTTCATACGCCATGATAAAGGTTTGATGCATTTTTAATTATTTTAAATGTTTCTTTCGATATATGTTATTAATGAATGCTGAAAAATGTAAATTTTATCAAAATAGACAGTGGATATCTGCACGGTCAATGAATCAATCGTGAATGCATGCTGTGATAACATAAGTTTATGTAGAGAATACGAGACCATTTATCAACGAAGATAATCGGAAAAGTCATGTAAGTAGTGAGATTATTCGAGAATGAAGTACATAGATATTAATATAAATTAATAAATAGGGATATTAATGTAAATTAAAAGGTTTAACGACTATCTTTAGAACTAACATAACTGTAAGCATTACGAATCATTAGTTTCGCGAACACTATAGTTTAGTAATATTTTATTTCATAGCTTAATTAACCAAATATATTTATCATATGCTGAACTCAGACTAAACAGTTGCATGTATGTTTCACTTTCGTACTATATACATTGTGATATATTGTCACCGAAAAGCTCATAACGGCAACTAAACCCATTGCTGCCCGCCTTTCTTGAAGGACCATGTTATCATTGAATATCAAGAAATTGTAACTTTCATCTAAGTGAACAACAAATATCTACCCAGGAAATACATGGTATCATTGAACGATGTTACGATATCGTTGTTCTACGTATATGGTGGATTGCTTTTCGTGTGTGAGTTTCTGTGCTTTTTATTATATGCCTATTATATTTCTTCTTTTCTATTTTAATTACATATAATTATTGTATCATCCTCTCCAAAGAGAATTTAAAATTAAGTTCTTTTTCTACGTTTTTTAATTAATACGTAGTACACAATTAGTACGTAATATATTACGTAATTCAACTTTCATCAAAATGGAAAACAAAAATCTACACATTAAATACACTGATTTCCTTGAAAGACCTTCTGATTACGTCGTTCTTCGTGTTCGCTTGATATTTCTTCGTTAGTATAAACAACTTTTGCATGTATCAATGTATGAATATTATTTTCCCATCTTCTCCAAATGGGCTTTAGAATAAAGTTCTTTTTCTACGTTCTTTAAAACTATTTACACATTTACGTTGCCTATTTTCTATTTGTTTATCTAATTAGAAACGGAGCTCATTGTTGTGGTAGACGCCATTTAATGAACATAGGATTTAATTGCAGTATGTCTTGCACTGAACCGAATACTACACAGGTAATCGTCTATTTATTTTCCGCATTTTTATCTTATGCAGTTTTTATTCTATCTTAACATTCTTAAGCTTATTTCTTTAATTTACTTTTATGAATGCACATTAAATCGTCGTAGTCGCCGCTGCTACATTCATCGCGGTGGAATCCCGAAAGAGATACCACGGAATCAGCCGATCGCCGCCGAAACCTTCGACCTTATATATTCATTGAGGACTGAAATCCAAAACTAAGTAAGGTAGGAATTGATTTGATAAGCGACGTATTTTCACATTGCCAGCTTTATGTCGCGCTAGGAAGAGTACGTTCCTAAAAAAAAAAACAGGGTGTTAGTTTCGCCGGAAAGGATATTTGATAATATTCCGCACGCCGTCAATATTGTCCTCATCATCATATGGTGATCTGCCCGGAAGCAGGCATCGCGGCCATAGGATACAATTGGAGTATGTCTTGCACTAAACCAAGTACATACCACAGGTAACCAATCGTCGATCGATTTCTCGCATTTTTATTTTATGCAGATTTTTATTCTAACTATACTTTGGCGTATTACCTTAATTTAACATTACGAATGTGTATTCATTAAGGACTCAACTCCAAAACTCCCGTATAAAATGAACGTGAAAGGCCTTCGAAGTACTTATTCTATTATTGTTTTATTTGATGAATCTCGATCTTAGATTTTAAATTATGTATACTAAAGACAATGGCATAATTAAAAAGGAAAATAAATATAGCATATAGACCGATAACTCAGGATAGTATCCCTTAATTATTTTCTTTGCTTGCAGTCTGCAAGCACCCATTTACTAGTTTATTTATAAGAGTGTATTATAATTGATTTTATATATTATGTAATAATGTTTGCCCAAGAATTATTTTGTCGGACGAACTTAAAACACAATAAATAAATAAAAATAATTTACTTATTTCTCGCCGAAGTTAGACATAAGTATTAAGTATTAAGATATTTGGATTAAGGGGTATCTAGATATTATTCATAGGAACGTAAAATGTTAGATCTGCAATGATGTTGCTAATATTGGTAGTATTATTTCAATATATGAAAGATGCGGAATTTATGTCAAGAAGAAGAATTTGAGTTTCCAGATAACGAATATATAAAGTTTTCAAGTGTAACTCACATCCGCTACTCTTTCTAAATACAAAATCTTCCATACTATATCTACCGAAAAACGCACTTGCGGCTTCTCAGAGAGCTTTACAAACCGTAAAAAGGAACCAAAATGGGAGGTAGTCTGCGATGTGAGCGGATAGTAAATTTGTAAATTTTTATTCGAAAATAATCAGTATGATTACCCGAGGTGTGTGTTATGCCTAGTAAAGCTAGTCATCTTGGACTCTTCCGATAAAATATCGTGAAAGGTCTTATTGATAGTGTCATATAATACCATCTCAATCCTCATCGTTCATAATGCGGCTCATTCTCTCACAAGAGCTTTCGATTTCAACCGAGCTATGTGCTGAAAATCTACGAATGATAAAGATGAAAATCATAATAGAGCATTAAGGATAATGCTGTTCTACATAGCTGTGCAAATCCTGTATATTTCCTCGGAAATTTAACGAACGTATATTTGATACCTGTTAATGGTTCTCTCTTTACATAATCTTTGGAAACGACTGAATTATAAAAGAATCGATTTAGGTCTTCCTTTGATCTTTGCCGCAATTAAAATAAAGGACTGCTGCAGTAGGCGATCGGCCAATGTTTACATACATCAAAGAATCCGATTCGGAGAAAACTGCGCTCACGATGAAATTTATTAGTTCCATTCAACAAAATTTGTTACTCTGCTGAAGAGAAGTTCGTGTCAAAGAACGCAACACTTACGGCATGGAGTCGTGTTCAATTATCCACTGAAATAGTTCCTGTGATGATAAAGGTATGAAATGTTACACGGAAGTTGAAAATAAATCGTTTTAATTCCAATTAAAACGCAGTGGTGCTACGTGCAAAGGTTTAGTGGTGCAAAGGAATTTTATGTTTCATTTCAAATTCTACAAAAGAGTACGGGACTTTAATGATGCTAAACTAAGATTGCTAGAATTTTAAATGTTTGCCTTACGTATATCTAAGGATCTGAGACGTGTGTTCTATTGAGTATGGGTAAAGGATATAGAGGAATAGAGAAGGAATCTTATACTATACAGTGGAGATTGATCGTCGAAATGCAAGTAGTGAACGGATGTTATTTCGTTTCAACCGGATTTTGCGTTAACCGGAATTTGTTCGATTTCCGAGGGAAAGGAAATTTTTCTTGTACTTATGGGCTTACTTATCGCCTTAAAACTGAATAGAAGTGAAACATTGCGATGTGAGCGGTAATCCAGGTCTTAGAAACTCTGAAACTGGGAACTCAGTGAAAAACTCACCTTAAAAACCTTACTCACAAAGGATACTATAACACTAATGGAATTGAGGTGGTATGGTCATGATACTTGCTCGGAATGTGAGAGACCAGGGTTCGAGTCTCAGTCAGGTCGTTAATTTTCACTTCTGTTTATCCTTGTGTTGCACAAAACGTGGTATAGTATAGTAGTCCGACTAGAGTTGCGATAGAATCCGTCGAAATTCCAGAATTTCATTTTCAGTACAAGCCTAAAAACATAGATCGATTCGTTGTTTGACCGATACTAACTAATGTCTGTTGGTGGCGATATTTTTTACTGTACTGTAAATTACTCAATGATAGATTTATCATCTTAATGTAAGAAAAATTATATGGATGAGTAAAAATAATAAAATACATGAACGAAATTAAAATGATCAAGCTTCACTTAGTGAAATTTTAGACAATTTTAAACATGAATATGCCAACCCATGCACGAAACAGTTAGCAATAAATCTCTTGTGGTAGCTACTTAGTCTTCCTTCTTTAAAAATACATGAAGCTTCATTTTAATGCTGCAAAACATTAGGTACTCAACATAATGCATTCCAATGGAAAAGTAAAATCATTAAAATACTAATCGGAAACTTTCAATGCCTTAAGAGAACATGCAGTTTAGAGCCTGAAATTAGGCTGTGAAATAGTGGTACTGACGGAGTACGTCGAATCGCGAGGTATCACAAAACTTATACCATTTCCTCTCGTTGGAGAAAGTAGGTTCTCTAGGCCTTAACATGTAAATGTGAAATACGCAATTAGGTTTTATCGAAAAGGGGGAAAATCAATGCCGAAAATTTATTCAACGGCGTGAGAATTCTCTCCGAGTCGAAGCCACGCATCGTAAGTTCTTATTTATTTTCTCTTTTACGCACCCTTTGCCGTGTTCGACTCGGTCATGAGGATAACAGTTCGTCTTCGGAAAGTCGATATAAGCAGTGGACCAGAAAAGAAGTGGAGAATATTTTCCGAACGTGTGTGTGTAAGGGCACGGAAAGTAGGAGAAAGGCGTAGGCAGTTAAGCCCGGAATAATGGGAAATTCGATTCCGGAGGGGGGGGAGGGGGGAGATGAATTATGGGAAGAAAATGGGGGGAGGGAAGCCACACGCGCGGGGTCCCCTGCATTTCAGGGGTTCGGAAAGTTAACTTTAGGAGCGCAATAAGTCTAGCTTAGGAACGATCTCTGACGCAGAGGACATTAAAATAGAGTCACGGCGTTACTGAGACGGGGCCGCGGAAAAGCCTTGAGAGGAAGCAAAGTGTCGGCGGGCCGCTTGAATTTTTAAGGGTCGCGGGTGTCACATTATGAATCTGCGAGGTGGGACGCATTTTGTAGTAGGACTAAGGCTTTCGAGTAGTAGGACTCGGACCAATTAAAACTGACTTAAGGACTGAGGAAGGGTCCTGCCAATCATACTCAAAACAAATTTGCTTTCCTCTTCTGTCTCAACTAATTGATGTATAGGTAAAATAAATTCACTATGCACTTTCTCTAGTGGAATTTTGACATAGTGAATTTCTTTTACCTGCCTGTGATGAAGTTCCACTTAGTAAAGACTGCCTCTATAGACAATAATATATTACTATTTAAAATAATAGGTCAATTAGAAGGAAAAAATAAGGGGAAATAGGACGATTTCGAAAAATTAAACAAAATTTTCAAGATATTCTTTCTGATAGAAATAAATAAGATAATAATTACAAAAATATTTTATTACTATGCTGCTTTTTTAAATAATTAATAAAAGTTTGGACGCGTTAGATATTTATTTATAATATTAAAACACTGTGATATTATTTAACAGCGAATTAACATGAGAATTTAACTAAAAACTTGAAATTACATCAAAGAATTACGTAAATGAATATAAAATGTACACATTTCAAAATAAATCTGTTACCCAATCAAAGACGCAAACACTGATTTTCTGCACAAGAAAAAAGAATTTTTTATATGTGATTACAGCTATATTTATTTATGAGAATTATACCCTTAGTGCATATCTTAATGAAGCAGAAAAGATACGCATTATAGTTATGAAAAATCAGGTGGTGGATTTCTCTGATACTCTTCAAGAATAATATTTTTATGGTGATTTTTTTATCTAGTTAGTAAAATCATCTAATAGGTTCAAGGAAACCGTGTTTTTTTCATAGTTCAAATAATTTATCTAATAAAAGTTTTAGTATTCTGTTAACTATTTTAATCGTTTGAGAAGTTTACTCGGTGGCGGAGAGGATAAAAAATAAAACTAATGAACATAAAAGTTTAGATTTAAAAATATTCTCTCAAATATTTTGAAAACTCCGTGGGGCAATCTATATCAAATGTGTGTCGTTAAAAGAACGTATCTTTTCTTTGCATGTACAATTAGGAATTTTTAAAAGGATTTTTTAAATATCACAAATGTTTGATCAAAGACACATGCATGAACGGTCTTTTCAACCGAAAATTAATTTGACCAGCCTATAATTGATTGATAATTAAAATTTAACAAATTAATTTTAATAAATAATTAAAAATTTGATTCAATTAATTAATTTATAAATGCTCTGGAAGATTAAATTTACCATCAACCTAATTTTCAATACAATTTGAGGTGTAGGATTTTAATGTTTAGACTTATCAAGTACAAAGGTCAAATTTCCACTTTTAATTAAATACTGGTATGTTACAGCTATATTATTTATTTATTGTAAAAAAACCAGCTCAGTTAGTCGCAAGGAGTGGTGGCGACGTTGACTTATACAACAATTAATTAGATATAATTATATATATATATATATATATATATATATATATATATATATATATATATATATATATATATATATATATATATATACACTAATTAAAACATACGCATGTATAAATAAAAAGAATAAAAACATAAATAAATACAAAAATATAAATATGCAATACATATATGAATTAAATAAAAAACACCACTGTGAATTAGTTAAGTCTGTATGAATTAAAAGAAAACTTAAACAGCATACATATTACTTGTCTTGTACTTCTCATGCAATGTTTCAGGGTTCCTGATAGGCCCTCACGGCTATCGTGGTGGCCACGGGGCCCACGAAGTCCCCACCGTGCATCACCAGGCGATCTCCTACTTGTCTCACATTTCGTTACCGGCAGGCACATTCGTCAGATTTAATTTTACTTATTACCTTATTGAAACATTTAATATTTTTTGGGAAAGGTTCGAAGACTTCTGAAGTTAGACTGCCCCATTCCTAAATACATATTTCTATTTGGAGAAGAGTATTTCCGGTAATCTGATTTTTTGTTTGGTCCAGTACGTTGCGAAAACTATGAACGGTGTTTTCATCAGTATAAACTTTGAATTTCAAAGTAGGTATATCTTACGATTTAATTCTTTACTTTGAAACCTTTCAGCAAATTATCCGTTTATTTTCACAAATACGATGGATATCTTCTGCTGTAATCAAGAGCTACTGTTTCACGCCTATCTTTTGCAGCAGCAAACTAAGCCCGAATCCTGCAAGGACCTTCATTTGATTAAACTGAATACGATACACTTTACCGGAAGTACACCCGGCCTTATACCTCTTTCATTTGTAAGTCACGCCCGAAACTTTATGAGGTACTTCTACCGTGGCCGAGAGGAAATGGCTTCCTTACATTGCGTGAAGATCCCAGGTTCGATTAGAGGGAAGGAATAAAAAAATTTCGTGAATTCAACCAAAAAAACACTCCATAAAATACTCTTTTATCCTACCTCCATTGTATATAATCCCATTAGCTGCTTAGCCTTTCATGTATTGAGTTGATTTTTAGTTTCTTTAATGACAGTCATATTAACTTAATACTTTTTAAGGTAGTTATTAATTTCTAATATTGGAGTAAACAAGCGGTAAGTAAAATTGCTAAATCTAAAAATAAATGACAAGAATTGTCTGAGATTTATTTGCGCTGTAAAAGACTGCACAGTTAGTGAATGCATCAATATGAGAGGAACTAGGTGTTAAGCCAATATATGAAAAATTATTTAATTACTAAAATAGGAAATAGCATGTATAAAGAATGCTGAAGGAAAAAAATCAAAATTAAATAACACTAAGATATTAGTTTTATTACAAATTTAGGATATTATCCTTAGAAAACAATTAAGGTAGCAATAGTTAATTACGTATATGAATATTAAACATGCGCGTGTAATTTAATATATACTTTTGAGGACAATCTCAATTTTTAGCAATGATTTTCATTGTCATAACTGACGCCAAAAGTTATACGAGAACCGATAACAAATTGAATCTTTCACAAAAGCATTAATTTCGAAATTGATATTTTACATTCAAAACGAAGATCAATCAAGTGTAACTGAACGAACGAATAAAAAAAAGCGCTAACGAAGATTAAACTCAGAGAAGAGAATTCCTTTTTATTTGGAAGGTCACTTGCGAAACCATCTGGTCTTTCAGTTGCATGAAAAGTACGAACCATTGGGCAAAATAATCTAATAAGAGAGAATATTAAGAATGAGACGATAATGTGAAGCCGGAAAAAGGCTTATAGTCTGAGCGTGGAAGGAAGAAAAAGAAATTCCACCAAAACGTGTGGAAATAAACCGCAACTACTCGGAGATGTATGAAGTAGGTGACATTGTAAATGGGGTTCCGATAGCTGACTTCTTAATGCTACATCAGTCCCTACACCAACTAGTCAGGAACAGAAGACGGCGAAAGAAAGAACTTCAGAGGGAGCGTTAAGAGCGTGCGAGGAAAGGGTAATAATGAGCCCAATTGATGCATGGATCTAATGAGGCGGAAGTAGGAATCCACACCGGAAGACCGGTGGCGCTGCGGCGGAGTTTGTCAGAAGCTACGTTCACGGCAGGGAGCGAAAAGAGGACCTGCAGGGACAATGAGGAGAAGGAAAGAAAAGAAAAGAGCTGGGGTAAACGTGCGAGCAATGGCGAGTGAAGGAAGTACTCATTAACTGGAAGAAAATCCATCGGCGAAGCCTTTTCAAGTCCGAAATGAAGCGAGCTGCAGTTCCTTGGTGAAAGAGCCGGGGAATATGGGAAGGAAAATCGGTAAAAGCCCGAATACGAAAAAGGGATACGGAGAATTAAATAAAGGTAAGAAGAGGGGAGAAGAAATGAGGTGGCGAGGATAAGCCCGGGAAGGGGCATAAAAAAGGCGATATAAAAGCGGGGGAAGGAATAAATATGAACGGGAGAAAAAAGAATTAGAGGAAAGAAAGCGGAGAAAGGAATCGGCAATGGAATGGGAGGTGAGGATTATGGGGAGAAGAAGTTTTATAAGAAAGGATGAAATAAGAGGGAATGGAAAGGGCAGTTGAAGGGACGGGAAGAGGATGTGAAAAGAGTTTTAAGGGCGGGAAAGCGATTTCAAGGGAGCGAACTTGATGCTATATGATTTCTCCCCGTGTTTAACTATTATAGGAGTAATTTCACATTCGACTTGAGTGCCACTGAGATTAAATCAGAAGTTATAGCATCGGAGAATGCGAGGAGAATGTTAGGCATACATACGTGCGGCTTTATTTCTGGTGAAATTAGGACATTTTGGTTTTTATTTTTAAAAAATCTGATGTGGCCAGCACATGACTTTCTCCATATATAAGATGTAAATATTTATCTACCGCAGTAATTTCGAACTCTATATTCCATCTAAACTTGGAAGATGAGTGATTAATATATATATTATTATCTTTGACGCCAAAAACATTATAAATAATGTTTTCCGGGACATGATCGACAAAAAACGTTGATATTGGCCTTTCGCCTATAGAGCCCAGAGCACCCACAAAGTAGATAATCAGCAACTTCCGGTTTATCAGTATTTCATAAATAACTCATAAACAATCAGTGATACAAAAATGTTTCATACAAAAGTTATAGTAAAATTAATTTCCTAAAACGTTTATAAATAATAGTATATACCTAAATATCACATTTACGGAGATATTTTGAAAACCGGAAATGAGCTTAGAAGAATGAAGCTCAACTTCCGGTTGACCGATTGAATCGAAAAACTAATCAACTCTAACGACATCAAACAAAATACTATTTATAAAATTTGGTGTTGATCCAACGAATTCTTTTCATGATAGAGCGCCCACAAAGTACATAATCAGATACTTCCGGTTTATCAGTATTTCACGAATAATTCCTAATCAACCGGTGATACAAAAATATGTTAAATACAAAAGTTATAGTAAATTTATTTTCCTAAAATGGTTATAAATAATACTATACACCTAAATATCATATTTACGGAGATATTTTGAAAACCGGAAATGAGCTTTAATGAATAAAGCTCGACTTCCGGTAGACCGATTGACTCCAAAACTAATCAACTCTGACAGCACACACCACAGTACTATATATGCATTTTGGTATTGATACGACTAATATTTTAAACGTTAGAGCGCCCACTATCACAGACACACACACACACACACACACACATACACACAGACATCTTTCCGAAAATGGTCAAAACGTGTTCTAGGGACCCCAAAACATGTATTTCCGTTGAAATCTCGAAGTCGAATTATTTCATGAAAACAATACTTTCTCTATACTTCGTATATGGAGAAAGTAAAAAGGAAAATTAAGAATACAGAATTAAGAAGGAAAAAGAATTCAGTTAGAACTGCGGTAAAAAATACATCACGAAAAAAATATTCGATTTAGATATAAAATATGCTAAGAAAGTAAAAATTACGTATCTTCCTAAGTATGTAAAGACAATATTACTACATTGATTTACATTAACAGAGTAAATGAATAAATCACGAGTTAAGGAGTAAAGTAAAGAAAAATATAATTTTAATAGGTTATTGTTGTTTACAAGGAAAGTTTTAGTATGTAATATTATAAAAACTTTCTAATCTTCCACAGAATGTTTTTTCATCAGCGACTAGTTTTGCTAGTGAGCTAGCATTATCAAGTGAGTAAGAGTTATCGTCACTGTATTTAAATTATTTATACTGTTAAAATATCTTTAATTGTAATACAATTATAATTTAAATTATGTTTATAGTACTAATAATATAAATTATAATATAATTTACATTAATTATGTCATTAACTTCGTTTTATCCAAAATTTACTAAACATTTGCATCCGTCTTTAAGTGTTCCTGCACAGTTCTCAGCCTGGAGTCAAAATAAACCCTTAAATCCTCAAATATTAGCTAAATAATGTTAACGAAAGGCAAAAAGAGAAAATGTAGAATGTGATTGTTTAAACTTTTTCAAAACGCAGAAATGCTATCACTCCACATAAGAGAAGCACAATGACGTAATAAATAACGTTCTTCATAGAATTATATAAGCATTGCCTTTTTAAAAAAATTAATAACATTACTCAGCATTACTCATACCTTAGTGTCATTTGTATCATCAGAGTTATGAAAAAGACCGTGACGAAATAAAAAAATGTTTTATCCTGTATCAAAAGAAAAATTAAAATTAATCTATTCACCAAGATATATCAGCAAGCTTATTTTGCAATTTAATGTTAGGAGTAGCTCTCGCATAACCTATGGATCAAAGTAAATTGAGTGATAATAAGCATTAATTTCAACTGAAAATAAAGTAGAAGAATATATTACACATTTACTTTGAAATGGGTATATTTTGGATTCACAAACGTAATTTTTTATGTTATTTCCTGTTATTTCAAGTTAGATATTGAATTCCGAG
Source organism: Sympetrum striolatum (assembly GCA_947579665.1). NCBI lineage: Eukaryota > Metazoa > Arthropoda > Insecta > Odonata > Libellulidae > Sympetrum > Sympetrum striolatum. The sequence continues at coordinate 60,977,695 of OX388351.1, forward strand.
ATAAATCTCAGTAGGATATACTTATTAGTGTTTTAATATTATACATATAACGAACGCTTCATATATTTGTAAGTATTTAAGGAAAGTGTTACACTGTTAACCATATCTATGAAGAAGTAAATGAAATGAATATACAGTTGCTAAATACTAATGAAAGATAAAATTATTCCATTCATATCAATGAGGTAGCAACAAAGCATGCACATAAGAATATAAGATAGAATAATAAGAATAATTAGTCGATAAATGTAACTTAATGAGTTCTTACTCCATTTTTCAAACCCACTGCAGAGAAGCTATATAGCAAACAATACCATATTTTAACGTTACCGATTCCAACATAAAATCTCCATCCGTAATTTACAAAGACAAACGTCTTTAGAAAAAGAATTTCGAGGACAGGACATGGGCGGAAGTAGTGGAAGGAGATAGTAAATGCAGCAATTGCTCTCGCAGTGAAACTCAATCGCGCGATTCCTCGCCCACTTGAGCGTAAGAGCGGGACGTAATGAAAAGGAAAACCTTCGCAGGAACAAATGCTCTCCCGTTTTATTTGAGCAAGAAATTTGAAGTAATGGCGCTTGAACTGTGACACACGAGGAAGATTTTGAACTGTCGCTGCTAAGGTCTAAAGATTTGTTGTGGATTTCCGTGAGAGATTTGAAGTACGGTTCTTCTCCTGGAGAAATGCTCCGTTTTCGAGATGGAGAAAACACCCGGAGGAAAAAAGAGCCGAGGAAGGAGACGGTGAAAAAGTTCCTCTCTCATCCTCCCCAAACTAATTCCTCTGATTCTTCCATTAAACTCGTTGTCTGCTAATCAAACGGCTTCCTGTCTTGCAGAATAACAACGGGAATTCTTTCGGTTGATATTTGCGAAGACATCATTTCGTTTGGATGCTCCTTCCTTAAAAGTTTCGCGCGGGGCTAATGAAGGGGCACCAAAAAAGTGACGGCCTAATGAGAAGGAAGGGCAACAGCGGCGTTAATCGAAGTTAAATGCAAAGTGGAGTAATTGGAGTCTAAGTGTAAACCGAATGTAGACGGAGCTAACAGAATAAAGGGAATTTTGTAAAAGGTTAATGAAGGCCGGTGCCGATTTTTACGGATGAATTTACTCTCGAGTTCAAGGAAGACTTTTTCGTTGGCCTAATTTCGCAGTCCAATCGTTCCTTCAAATTTCAAGCTTCGATGAATTTACTTGCCGAAATGTATGTTTGCCTTAAAAATGCGTTTTAGTACGAACGAGTTTTGTACCAAGGTTATTTTAAAAGAAAGACCATGCTCCTATTTAGTCTGCCAGATATGTATTCAGCCCAAAGGCTTCACCCTCACCAAAATTAGTTTGCAAAAGCCGGCAGTGAAATGAGGTTCAAGAAGCGGGATGAGGAGTGAGGTAGTTTGCCATTAATTTGCTCACCAAGCCAAAATTATAGAAGTGGAACATGTCTACGAGTAAGATTCTCTTCTCATTCCATAAGAAGAAACCTTAATCATTGTAACTATTCAGCATCACTCATACCTCAGTAGCTTTATGTTACCATGATCAAGAATGTGACACTAGTAAATGATAGATACTTAATATCTATCCTTTACCAAAAGACAAATTATAAATATACCATTCACCAAGATAGTGTAGCAAGAACAACTCTCCTATTAATAATATGTTAGGAGAAGTTTCCGGGATTACTCAGAAAGTATTTACTATTTACGCTTATTATTTAATATTTTTACAAATTTTATATTCCATATTTTAATATCAATAAATTACAGAGGAAACATAAAATACAGCTATTTATAATATATTAAATATGAGAATAATATGTACTGATACTTCATTGTCACTAAGATGCACTGGAAGGTCACGATTAATCAATACTTCAAATAAATCGGAGAACTATAAAAATAAGTTAAGTATTGGAAATTATACTATTGCAATTATTTAAAATACGCAATAAAGAAATTATCAGCGATAATAGATATTTACCTATACGTAATATACATTAAAATGAGTAAAATGACAAAAAAATCTATACGTAATATAGATTAAAATGAGATAGACTGTTTAAAACAACATCATCCATAAATGCAGCAGCGTAATAGGATGCATATGATTAAATATTGCTGAGTAGATTACCCCTATTTCATGTGTAATTCATACTTTCTTCGGAGTTTCCTCTTGGATAGAAGATAGCCGTCATAAACATTACTTTGCAGCATGTCAGCTGTCCTTTTATCCTTCATAAGAACTCCAATGAAAGAAAACAGAAGATACTGACCCTTATATATATGTTGCTTCGTCGGAAAACTTATTTCCTCAGAGGGAAAAGCGGTGGTCCTTTTTTGCTCTCTCTGTTGGTACTTTTCCAAATGTGTGTCAGTCTCCCATAGAAACAACTCATAAGTTGTTTATATAGCCTTTCATAGAATATACTAAACTCTACTCTCCAACATCTTTTGTGTGCTCTTCTCAAGAAATGGCGAGAGACTTGCTTATAGAATGGGAAAAAAAGGAATAGGTAAAGATAGAGTTGTAACAGATTTCACTTCAGGAGATTAATTTTCTGTGAAAGAAACTTTGATATCGAATGTTTAATAGTAAAATTTACTCATTTTTAGATGAACTTAAATACTGATCGAGCTGAATTGCTTTTGGCTACATTTATTGCAATAAAATCATGTCTACCACAAGTGCAACCAACCGTCAATCCAAATATAGACTACACATATATGCTCAAGAGTTTGTACTAGAACCTCACAATGCTGCCACGTCTGAAATGTGTAAGTTTGAGAGCCATTTGATAGATATATTGCACAAAGTGCCTGAAGTTTAAAAGTGTAAAAGAGAATTGGAAAATTTAATTTAATCACAACAAAACATTCTTGAGTTTCATAAAGAAATACAAAGACGCATGCAATAATTGTAATAATTTTAAGTTAATAATGACGTTGGGGTACCTCTATTGTCTGCAGAGATAATTTAGATACAATGTAAGAAACTTAGGTTCACCTAAGTTTCCACCAAGTTAAGTTCTAACAGATATTTTTTATTATGACTGGTTCTGAAAGGTGAGGGGAGCTGATGAAAATCAACGGCCAATATCGGTCGAAATAAAAAATTGTCTGGTGAAATTTACTAAGTTTTTGTTTCTTGAGAATTTCCTCTCCATTGTGTTCCACGAAGTACAGCTATCGCACATTAGTTTTTATTTTATTCAGGTACCTCCCTTGGTAGCCAAAGCTTTTACCTTATCCGCTAAGTATTTCCTTTTCTATCCATGTTAAACAAACAATTTTCATTTTGTAGAAAACATAAAAGAATATTTCAACATGGTTGAAAAGAGAGTTACTTGTAATTTATCCTAAGTATTCTCTATTTCACAATAAAAATTTTTTTGTACCATAAAATTAGATTTCTACTACCAGCACAAAAGGAAATTTTCTCGAAAAGTACTTCGAATAAAATTTTAATTTAGCTCATTAAATAGTTGGCCTAAGGAATGAATAACAACATAATATGGTAACCAAATGTCACAGTATACTTTTTCAATTTTCATTTTAATCGAAGCGTTATTATACTTTTAATATTAAAAAGCAATATGGGTGCCCAAAATACCACCTTTACCTCTAGCAAAGCCAGGAATGCATATTGAGGTTCAATTTCCTGAATACAAATTTGAATAATCTAAATAATTCTATATTTTAAAGTTATGATTATATTTACCATTTTCAGCTAGTTATAATAACCAATATGTGCCTATGTTAAAGTAAAAAAGCAGGTTTTGTTTCAAATTTTGCCGTAAGATATTCCGAGAATTCGGAACTCTTTACTCGATACGGAACTTTCGAAGGAAGGAAGGGGGAAGAGCAATTTTTCAGTAGTTTGCAGTGTACACGCTTGAATAGAGGATGGCGCTGTAGTACTCATTAGGGAGAAGATGCATCCGAAGTCAGTGTTCTACGTAAATAATGAGAAAGAGGTTGAAAGCAAGCAGCGAGGAGCAGGTGGAGTGATTGAAGAGTGATCGAAAAGAAGGGAAAAATAGATGGATAAACTCTTCATCACTATCTGGCGAGTCGCGGTTTGAAAGAATGAATATTCCGAAATATTAACGAGTTTATGTAGACTACTATTAAAGACTGCGATAAAATGTCCTTAGGAATAAATAACTCAAAAGAGTTATTCGTATTTTCACACACATTGTTAAGCAATATGTTTTTGGGTTGAAACTTAATGCTTTATTTTTTCCAAAAAAATTAATTAATGTAGCAATAAAGTAAAATAATAATAAATAAAAAATTATCCTGAATATCTGGCAGCACTGGGATGGATCCTGCTCATAAGATGAAAGATAATGGATCTGAAGAATTAGAATGTGAAATTGATAATTCACTTCTAGAACTAAATGAGGTGTTTATATAATCGTATTTGTATTACCGAAAGGAGAGGAAAGAGATATTTTACAAGTTTAATTTTATAATTTTTCTGTCACCCATCGGTTAGTACCTTTCTTCTAAACTATGTTTAAGTTTCAATAAGTACTCAAAATTCGATAGTAATGAATATTTATGTATAAAGAATTTATAAATTAAATAATGACTGATCAGAGGAGTTATATTTCTAAAATATATTCTAATCTTGATAAGATACTTAAATGTTTTGCAAAGAAAATTTTCCTCGTTCATTACACTATCTTTAAAAATAGAATCCACTGCTTAGGCCGTAATTTTGTGGTCTTAATCTTTACAAAAATATTCCATGATTTTCCCTAATTCACCCTGTCTATTTCCCTTCACAGAGCAAGTCTTTCTAACAATGACCCATGATAACCACTTCGAAAAGTAACCCCATAGTAACAATGATTTAGGGTATTGACAAAATATCTGTTTTGAAGAAGTTGGAAATTGTATTCAGTTTACTTTGACTGCAGGACGAATAGAAACCAAACATACCTTTGCTTTGATGCATTTATTCAAAGGATCTATTCCGGCTTGAGAGACTGTGATCATGATGTAAAGCATCAACAAAAGTCACACTACCACAGCATGGAGTAATGGGCATTAGGCGCAAGAAGAGCCCTTATGCAGATGGGAAAATGCAACAACAGCGTTGATGTAGATCCGAAACTAAATAAGCTGTGAGTGGAAATGGGAATCGAAAACGTACAGAGTCCCTGCGTTGGCAATCGTAATATCTGACAAACGTTGATTAGTCTGGAAGTAACGAGGCTTAGTTTACGAATTCAGTCGTATGATCTGTGAAGATAAATCACCTTAGCCAACGAAAATCTGGTCGAAAACTCATTGCAGGATTTCATCACGGCAGGCCAATTATTCGTGCGAGATTAAGTTTACTAGTTTCAAGTCATATATGTAGGCGAGATTTCAGCATTTATGAGGACAGAGGAATACATTAGGGGATACAAGGGAAAGTGGGAAGCAGCGTTTCATTAACTTGGTCCATACGCATTAGCGTATTAGGAACGCCAAGGCAAGCTTCTAATTCAAAGGAATTCGGAATTTATATAACATTTCTTTGACCGGTTTCGGTTTGTTTGTCGATTTAATTATAGTTTTTTGGATTTTCTCCTCGAGGTTCCCAAAATGATAACGAATGTTTTGGAAGTTTATTCCTCTTAATAATGGCTATTCTTGAGGGCAAATTAATAATCTTTATCTACATCTAATGAAATTCTTCAAAATATTTACATACAAGAATTTTATTTAATATAATCGGTTTTTGATTTTATTCATAAGTTTAAAACTACTTATCCATCTTTTGCCGATTTTATTGATTAGAGTTATTGGCGAAATGTCCAACACAAAGGATACATTTTAATGCTATTCTTATAAATTATAGGGATATTCAAATCATTAACTCTTTATTTTCAAATTTTATTCATCAATGATTAATACATAAACAATTTCGATTATTATTCGTAACGTTTTGAGATTTATCTTGTAATTTGTATGCAGTGGCGCATGATATCAGTGATTTCTCTACCGAAACATCTTAATTGGCTTATTAAATAGTGATGAGAAGTAGCATTTTTCCATATCATTCGGCTTATTATCATGCTTGTTTTAAGATTGTGATTGTTTTTTATTCATAATTGCTTAAATCAAACTCTTTTACAGTAGCTACTCTACTGATTTTATTAAAGTGACTTAATTTATAAGTTAGAAACTTTTTTTAATAAGTTCATATTCCTACTACAAACCATGCAGAGTCAGATCAATAACATTTGATGATACATTCTTTTATGGGTCGCTTTTTATAAAAGTTTTAGAGTGTTCCCGCATATTATACCGAGGAAAATCGGGGAAAGGGATGCTAGAATTAGTTGCTTAAATAACTCATTTTACTGCGAAGGATACGTGAAGGTAACGCACTAAAGAAGTAGAGAAATGGTATGTTAACCCCTTCCCACACGCCAAAAGGTAGATTTTTAGGATACTATGGAGAGAGAATGTTATGCATAAAGGTCTAGTGGTTTTTTCGATAGTTAACAAGGTTATATATTCGATATTATCCATTAACCTCAGGGAAAGAGGAAGCGAAACGTTTGCCGGCATTCGTGATATTAGAGTAAAGGAGAACATAAAAAGTACGCTGGGTTAATACGAAAGATAATACGGAGGTGTTGGAGATGCTTGGAAAATGAGAAGGTCTCAATTGAACAGAGGAAATGGGTGGATCAAATGTTGAGAGGAGAGGGGATGCTAAAGAAAGTAATTGGGAGTAAAAAAACAGAGGGGAAGACAAAAAAGAAGTGGTGGAAGAATGGTGGAGTAAGTTATCTATAAACGAAAGAACTAACGTTGAATGAGGAATATAAAGACTCAAACAACTGCCAAAGGGTAAAAAACTCGTCTCATTTCGTAAAATATGACTCAAATAATTATTAATTTAAAAATACTCATATTCAAGTTCTGTAAGAACACACGTTTGTGTGAATAACCTGCAAATCATTACTATCTCATGTACTTATGACATTGTTTAACTCAAAATGTGTACTTCACGGCATTGATTGATTGATTGGATTTGTAAATACTCATGTCAACTAGTTTAACTACCTGTCACCATCTGGATAAGAAAATACTCCTATATTCCATTCTAATTACTGATAATGATTTAGTTCTCAATATTAGCCTTTTATTCTTATTGAAGGACATAAAATGTGAGTAAGTTATCTATAAACAAAAGAACTAACTTTGAATGGGGAATATAAAGACTCAAACACCTACCAAAGGGTATAACACTCGTGTCATTTCATAAAATATTGCTCGAATCATTATTACTTTAAACTTATTCATAATCAAATTCTGTAAGAACACATGTTTGTGTGAATAACCTGCAAATCATTACTATCTCATGTAATTATGACATTTTTTAACTCAAAATGTGTACTTCACGGCATTGATTGATTGATTGGATTTGTAAATACTCATGTCAACTAGTTTAACTACCTGTCACCGTCTGGATAAGAAAATACTACTATATTCCATTCTAATGACTGATGATGATTCCATTCTCAATATTAGCCATTTATTCTTATTAAAGGACATAAAATGTGAGATAAGTTATCAAGAAACAAAAAAATGGCGCTAAATAGGGAATTTTAAGGGATTTGAATCTATAGATTAGTAAAAAACTTACAAATAAATTATCCATTACAGTTTATTATTCATTTAAATATTCTTAAAGTTAATGCAAGAAGATTTACCGTAGGTCATAGAACTTCTAAATAAGAAAGAAAGATTTAAATCTATCAAAGACTCTACCAATCCTTTTGATGTGCAGCGCGAGAAAATGGTCTGGATCACAATCAAGTTAAACCATCCGATGAAAGTGGGAACTTTTATAGGCTATGTTCTAATCCTTTGTGTTTCTGTTGATGCACGAATCGCTCGAGTGTTTACGGCTGAATTCCTTCTTTGAGTCGCTTCCAAGAAGACCGTGAAGGAACCTCATTTTCTACTGCACTCATCCGATTCCTTGAGACTCTTAATCCCCGAAGAGGGAAACTGCTTTATGGTGCCTATCCGAGTTTCTAATTGGAAGACTCTAAAACTCGCTACGACGGGGAATCGCTTCAATATGAATCCGCTCATGTCTGACGAGCTAATCTAATAGAATAATTACCGATGGAATCGATGATATCGAGGGCACTATATGGAGTTACGGTTGGAAATGAGGGCAGATTCATAAAATATTACGGTCCAAACGTGACCCAAATGGCAGGCCAGTGTTGAACGAACCGATTCTGCACCTCTAATGGGACGGTAATGATGTTTTCAATGCTCTCAATTTTAATTGAAAGTTATATTCACTGGTTGAAATAGCAGGTGGTTCGGATAGCCTATTTCAAAGCTTTTGGCTGGAAATCAGCGGATAGTGTCATGTATTTTAGGTCAGTATTAGCGATGCTCTATCTCAAGGAATGCATTAAATTAACTAGTAGCTATGCTGATAAAGAAAACACGAAACGTATTCCATAGATTCTTTTAAAAAGGTTATTATTTTCTTATCGTTACATTTATCGCCAGTAAATCATAAAAACATTCAATTTATTAGCAAATTAAACAAGTATAATACTATTATTAATAATAATAATTAATCATATAAATAAATAAAAATAATTAAGGACTTTAAAATCATGAACCAAATTGTATATTACAATTCATTATAATGATGAATATTTTTAAGTGTTTATATTATTAAATGTTCAAAACTATAACTACAGTTTATGCTATAGTTAAATATTAATTCCCTAATAATCTCATTCATTTTAATTCGTACAATGATTCCACAGAGTTATTACTTGTTAATTTATTTTTCCTAGTTTGAGTCCCTATCTAAATTACTATCACATAACTAACTCAGTTTTTAGCAGCGATGTCACCAGCAATTTGCATGCACTGTTATGATCTTTTCTTCTCTAATGTTCTTTCGAAAGCGAAATTTTAATACCAAATTTAGTGCTTATATAATACTCTCTTGTGTAAAGTAAACCTATACCTTCTCCTAATTTAAATATGCTTTCCTTCGGTGATACTTACATAATTACACAGGTTGACAGGTTGACAAGGTAACATTGACATTGTTAACTGTTTTTAAATCTATTTTTTGCGGCAATTTCACACAATGGAATTACGGTTGAGAAAAAAGGAAAAATTCACCATAACAAAAATTTCTTACGTTTTTGGACTTTTTCGAGTTCATATCTGTAAGCAGTAATCCAACATTAGTAGAGAATAGCTATTACCATCGTTGTTACAAAAAATATTTTTTCGATATAGGCAAATATGTGTAGAATTAGAATATGAGACGAAAAAAGTAGAAGTAAGAATAACAAAAAAACCTTACGTGGTTTGACTTTTGTGAGTTTATATCTGTAATCAGCGAACCAAAATTAGTAATTATTAGCTATTAACATTCATGTTACCAAAAAAGTTAAAATTTGTCGGCCTGTGTTATTAGACTATTTCATAGGTTTCATACCAAAAAAATATATAGGCACTTCCCTTTACGCACTTCTCTGAATTTAGTGGTGTGATAATTTCCACTAATCAAACTTTTTCTGCTGAAGAGGTCAAGTTGAGTAATACTTCTCCGCTTGTAGTACGGAGTGGGGAGGGGAGGGTCTTCGGGGAAAGAAGCGGAGAGCAGATGCTTCAAATTAGGCATGAAAAGTTATCAAAGGGCCGCAGATAAGGGACGGAGAGTGAGTAAGAACGCATTTTAGAAGTATCCGAAGCATATTACGAAGTCGTATTCGTCCCCTGAGGAAGGCAAAGGATGGAGATTTGAGGAGTGATATTGAAGAGAGAGAATCTTGAGGAGGGGACGAAATTTAATTAAATCTGATACCCTCGTCGCGACCAATTCTCTTTCCCGATTTCCATCGCTTGCTCCCTTTATCTCTACATCTTTATTGCCGTGACCCTATTCTTGTCCTCATCAGAGAACGCTCTCGCAGCGGCACCTGTACACTCAAAACGGGAGGGATTTGAGAGGAAATTGAGGAAGAGATGGCAAGAAATGACGGAATAATAAAACGATAGAGATGGACGGATTTTAAGGGCAAAACCTTTCAATGGGAACCCAAATTATTTTTGGGGTGATTGAAATATTAAAAGGAATTTTATGATTGGAAGGTTGAGGCAGGAGTGTTTTTTTCAGCAAGACATGCGATGATGCTGTGAAATTAAAATTAAATCCCACGTGAATTAAAAATGCAATTAAAATCAAGTCGATGGATTCAGATAACATTGTTCGTTAACCAGGTAAGTTATTTATGTTTTCTTTAGAATTGTTTTCTAGGTGTAAGAAGAGGCTTAATAGACTAAATCTCACCCTGAATAAAGTCCTTTGTTATTATCATTGTTCTTATTATTTTAATTTAATCAAATTTAGACGAAAATAGAAAAATAGCAACATGACTTAAACTCAAACCCAGGTCTCCCACTTTCAGGGCAGGTATTTTTACCACCAAACGACCATGCTACTCCATTACCACTTCTATTAAATGGATGCTTTATGAAAAACACAGTGGCTACTTTTTATTTCTCATTTAACTTTGGGTCTAAGGCACACGCTTGCTCTTGCAAAATTAAATATATATTCGAAAGATCTTTAAAAAATAATTGTTTAATTGAATTCCACGTACAAAACCCCGGGAAACGTGTAGCAAAAAGTTTATTCTTTTTCTTTATTCAGAAAATAATTGCTTAAAATATCTTCAATCATTCAGTTGCTAATTTTCTAACATGGGAGATTTATGAGGAGCATTTATCGAAAGAGATAAGCATAAGATAAAAAACAAACTATGTTTTTATTCCATAAAATAACTTGTTTGAATTTGTCTTTTATAAATTTTGTGGAAAAAAGACAGTTTGATTTTATCTTATGTGTGTTAACACGAAGTTCCACCAAGTGAAGCGAATTCCGAAGCGATTGAATTTGAAAGAGTAACGTTTAATATATTTGAATTGGTACAGTATCAAGTGCCATTCTCTGAGGATTGGCGATGTTCCGTTCTTAGTTAATTTGTAACTTCGCAATTCTTTAAGCGGAGAAATGGCCGAGTAAAAACAACTATTCCCCCGACGGTCTCAGAAGGAGAAGAGATGATTTATCGTGGGAAATGTTATCAGAGTGAGCTCTTATTTTTTTGACATCGATTTTTGATGATGAATGAGCCAACTGAAACAATGAAAAAGACATTTACTGAAAACGATCAACCGGAGAGACAGTTAACCCAGTTTGGGACGAAGAAATGGCGCAAAAACAAGAGAAATACTTTAGGGTGTACAAAGAGATAAGTTGTACAAAGGGAGACAATAAAGTTTACTTGTTTAATTCAATAAAAAATGAAAAAAATATTCAAGATACCTTCTTAACAAGAGCGATATTTAAAAAATATTTTTCAGGAAAGTGTAATAACAGATCAAGGTGATTAAATCCCAAACCTATCGCCAAATATTTTTAGAATGTCTTCGCTAAAAGCATCCCTTACAAAAGTACCATTCTTAGTCTGTATAAAATAAGATATGTTAAGGGATTCTGTAATTAAGGATTATAGATGAGCTTCTTAATAATAATATGAGTTTAATTCAAAATTCTGTATAATTATTTGCAAAGAAATGAATGCAATTCTTACTTGCCGTGAAGTATTAGAATGTTCCTGTTTACAAATAAGGCGTTAGAGTTTTTTAAGCTGATGAAACGAAACTTCTAATTCTACATTTCTCTTTGAAAATCAACGTAAAACATATCTAATCTGAAATATATGACCTTTTGATTTCCTAACGCAAGATAGGTTTTTCATAGGATGTTTATGGCTAACGAGTCTTTTAAATAAATATTTTGTTAAATCTAAATTTTAGATTTTACGAAGAAGAGAAACCCAAATTCGATGGAAAAAAGTCAAAGGTAGTAAATAAAATCTATAATGGTAAAACATTTCTCGTCTAACAAATAAGCCTATAATATGAAAGCTAAGGTTATTAAAATATATGATATATATTAGTACAGAATTACTTTTTTGTGAAGCGGAAGGAACGGAAAACGAGGCTACTCGCTTAAGCTTTTTGCGAAGATCGACAAGACTTGCTCAATATCAGTAATTGTCAATCTGGCTCCCATAACCCACTGGTGGGCATTTTAAGTCATCAAGTAAGCGTTGAGTATAATTTAAGCGTGGAAATCGACAGTCTTAGCCGACAATGTTTGGATATTCATAATAAAGGAAATAAAAATGAACTATTAAATGACGATGACAAACAACGTTATTACAAGGTTGATTATTTTCTAAAGGACGATATATAGATATAGATATAATTAGATATTAATTTAGCATTTTCAAATTATCGAAATCTCCTCATTAAAATGTTCTTAATTCTGTGTATTGTTTCTTTGGAATTCGAAATTCTGAAATTTAATTCAGAATTCTAATTGTACTTGACATGGGCACCAATTAACGCCTCCATGGTTGGCTTTGCAATTTATTGAGTTAGGAAATATTATTGTTGTTACTAACAGGAATCCGTTTTTTCTTCATTAGTTCCATGAGTACTAAATTAAATTAACGAAACATCTGGGAGGGGAGGATGGGGAAATTATTATTATTTCTTATTGATGGCAGAATGGCGGGTAAAGAAATGTTGACGACACCTTTTCTAGATAGTGCTATTGCAGAGGAGTAGAATGAGGTTATTTTATACTAAAAGTAAATGTGAAATTCAGATTTTTTGAAGAAATGTGGGAGGGGATGTACGAAAATATAACAATAAAATGATGGAAACTCGAAAATGTTTTCATCAACACTTGGGAAAAGTGCGAGAAATCTTAAGGAAAGATGCCCTCTGAAAGAAATTGCGACAGTAGGAATACAGATATATTTCTTTGTTGAAAAGGAGGAGATGTTTCGGTGTACAAGAAAAACGTAGTAAATGAGAATAGAGAATAATGTAAGGGAGTTTTAATAATGTATTTGTAACCAGTCAAAGCGAAAATACCATAAAAATGCATTATCATAATCCTAGGTAGGCAAAAGTTATTCTGAATGCTAAATAAATTGTTTTGATTATAGAGATGGTTCCTTGAGGAAGGAACTGTTTTAAGTTTTCCGTTCATTTATGATTTACTTAACGCTATTCTTGAACGAAAGCTACAGAAGAACGTAGTACACCATGAACGGAATTTTTGTTATTCCCGCCATTTTCCCAGATGTTGGATGACAATAAAATGAGAATAATTACTGTTGAGGGTATAAGAGCGAGCTTAACGTAATTTCACACTGTTGAGAGAAGTCCGTCAGTTTTTGAAAACACCTCACGAGGTTCCTCATCAAGGGGACGATTAAATGAACCTAGAAATCGTAACGTTTCCTCACAAATTATTCAGAAAATACCAACCTTGCCTCGCGATGAAAAAAAAAGCATTTCAGGAATTACGTTCCCCGCAAAAACTTCCGTTGAATTAAAGAATAGTGAATAAAAAGCGTGAGATTTATTCTCTCAATTAAAATTGAAAAGAAGAGAAATCCCTCGCGAATTGGGGCGAACAACGAGAACTTCTTTCGAAGAAAAAAAGGAGTACGCCTTTGCGATTCATTACTCTTCGCTGTTGGAAGAGGTTTTGTGAGGTGGTGAGACGGAAGGGGCATTTGGACAGACAAACGACTTTATTTAAAGAGAGTAGGGAGGGCTGGATGAATGGAATTGGAGAGGGGAAGAATTGTTACACATCTTCGCTCGTACAGCGTGCGATTTTAATGATGGAGGGAACGGCGAAGGGCACCGATTGGTCCATACAAGATCTGTGGTTTGAAGAATATCAAGGATTCTTGATTTTTGCGGAATCTAAAATAGTTGCATGCACCAAAACAGTTTCTATTGTTGATGTCTGAGAAGTCTTGGGTTGGTCGGGGTTTGAGGGGTTCAGGATACGTTCCTAACTGGGGTTGCTATCGTTTATTGTTCTTATTTTGAAGTTTACCCTTTTAATGAAAATCAATCCACAGTTCATCGTTACAATATCTTAAAAAATTACAAATGTTTCAATTTAGAGAGGAAGCGATACGGGTAACACAGTTTCGCATTTGTTCCGTTGTAGTTGTGAATAATGCGAGTGAACATATCCAAAACGTAGAGAAAAATCCAGAAGAAGTTTCTAGGCTCCACATCATTAAATTTTAAATAATCCCAAAAAAAATTCTCTATATAGTTAGCTATGATGAAATAAGGCCAACCATTAACGCTAAAATTCAGATAAAATGTTCGTTGTAAGTTGAAGATCCATGCATAATTTATTGGATTTAATTGTATTTAATTAGTTTTTTCGTTTGACTCATTTTTCTGTTTCAAATAATTGTGATATTTGTAAATCAGCTCTGCACGGAACACGTAAATAAATCAATGAATAACATTACCTACTGGCTATAGGATGGAAAATTTAACAGAATGTAAAGTAAAATGTTTCTAATTTTACACATGACTGTATGTTGAGTACATCCGCAAAGAAAAGTGGCCAAGAAATCAATGACAACATGGAAATTTTCCTTACGACATCAATGCAAAAAATATTTTCGTTCGTTCTACGAATATTTTCGACGAAACCAAGAAGGTTTACAGTTCCGGAAACTCGTTGTGTTTGAGAATTAATGAGCTGTCAAGGACACGGTAGATCTTAAAATCACAAAAGGAAAAGACATCAAAGAGTATTCGTCACATCGGAATAAGGTTACGATTTTTTAAGATTTTAAGGTATCATCCTAAAAAAACTCGAGCGTCTTGAAATACGGAAAATAAGGAAATATTTAATACATAATATGATGAACTATGGAGGGAGATGAAAAGCAGTTTCGATTCGCTGAGAATTTTAAGGGTTGCTTAATAAATAATTTCATAAGTCTTATTTAGGTTATATCTGACCAAAATTACAATCTTTTGCTGATAAAGACATAATAGATATTATCACAAAGTGCATGTCACGGTGTCGTAATATAAGGTGGTTATATATTTATGAAACAACTGTGATGAGTGGACTTAAATTGCAATGACTGAAATCTATGACATCATTTGGTTATTGGTTTATTAGGTATATGATCATAATGAAAATGTGAATATATATTCTAACTACTTCCAAGCTGTTTGTATGTTTTTGTTGGACACTTTGCAAGAAGTTGTACACAGGAGTGCTTCAGAACATTTGAAAAAGATTCCATTTCATTTCGATATTTAATCCGCCTTAGAAATCAAACACGCCAATAAATGGCTTTCAGCGTTGATGTGTGGTAATTCAGATGAACCCAAGATTTTGATTATTGCATCAATAGAAAAGTACATATTACTGACACTACTCAAACTAAAGCATTCAAATATAATTTCGAATTTAACGGTAAATAAGGTACATCGGTATATAATATGATCTAAATTCTTGTAGGGATACTCAAGAAAAAGTTTAAACTGCATATTTAAAACTTAGGATTAATTTCTGTTTAATTTTAGATTTTAGTATTCAAATTATGTTTTGTAGTGATTATTTCTAATCGAATCGATCAAGATCTTTCAATATCCCATTCGCATCTCCTTTGATATGACATAAATGAGTAAAACTACAAGGAAATCTGAACCACTTGCCTATAAAATTCTAGGTAATGTTTTGGTCTTATTTTAGAAAAAAAATGTGTCTTCAAATATGATAGGATATTACATTAAGACATATCTATTGAATATTCCCTCCAGATATTTCCTAACTAGGTTATTACATTGCATTCTTGATTGTAATTCAATGCTGAGATCATATACTTGGGTAATAGTATCATTAGCAGTTCGTCGAAATGCACATTTACCCTGCAGGAATGAATGTATCCTAGACAGCGCGCCACACGCAGTGCACAAATGCACGTTGAGTTGCTTATACTCCAGGACACCCAGCGGAGGCATTATTGCAAGCATTAGTCGTGCAGGCATGTGCAAGCTATTTCCATGCGGGTAGCTCCCGGATCATTATTTAGTGTTTAATAGTGTTGAATTAATTTGTTAATTATATTTTAAATTTTTTTCTCATAAAGGTAATACCTGATTAACGGAGAACAGTCCTTAAGAATAGCCGGAGGTTAGTTTTACGAGAATGGAATGAAGGTGCTTTATTATAACACAAAGATTTACTTCATCCGTGATATTTGACACTACCCTTTTTATACTTTTATATATCAATATATATGCTGATAATGGATCGTAGATGCACTTTCTCACATTTAAAAAATGATTACTAAATATAGCTATAGTTCAGATATAAATTTCAAATTGCCATAGTTATTAAGACAAATAATGTACTACGAAAAAATAACTTGTATAATTATATAATTTTCCGTGCAAGTTGGTCCGTCGTAGTGTGGTTTTGTTTGGAATTTGAAATTATCAATTCTAATTTCATTGCATGAAAAACATTGATTGAGGGGAACACTTTTAATCTGCCCATAGTTAGTACTAAAAGGGAAGGAGACCTCTCGGAAAACCTCCCTTACGCAGAAGTCACAGTACCTACCTAGGTATATGGAGAAATATAGAGAATGTGATTTATGTACTTGAAACTGACTCTTAAACTAAAATTGAAATATTATGGATTAGTAGGATATCTTATATTTTGGAGTGATCTTTATTCGAGAAACCTTCTTTTGAAAGAACTACATTGACGTATTTCGAAAGGAATGAAAATGGCGAAATAACCAACGAAAAAGGAAGGACAAGCATACGTTATTAACGACGAGAAAGGCTCAAATTTGAAATTTCCAAATGGGCCCGAATACTTTGTCGACCTCCTACAGTTGGTTATCACCGGTTTCAGAAGCAAGCGGAGCACGTCCGTCCGCGAAATATGAAATGTGTACGTGAACACAGGGAAAAGAGAGACGTGTTTCTCGATGAGAGAGTGCTTCGCGCAGAAACGGTGGAGCGCATTCAAACTGCGATGGCATCGGTAAATTAGATGCATTAGCCTCCCCAGGCGAGATGCACTTCTTTATTTAGGAGAAGGTAAACGGTTAAACGGGCAATCAACAACATTATATCATATGCGCGGAGTAAATGCAAATAGCGATTTCGTACGAATGTGACTCTAGACTGCTGTAAAGGGCATGCGGGATCAGGGGCAAAAATACACACGCCGCGGCCCGCAATATGATTCTGTGTAACGAATCGCGATCTAGAGGCAACAATCGAATGCGCAGGGAAGGATATGATTTATTCATTTCGCGTGTTTAAATGAGGAGCAGGTGCGGAAAAAGCATGCGGCCATGTGCCGAGAATGGTTGCGAAGGTAAAGAAATTCAGTGCATTAACAGGAAAGGACTGAGATGGAGTCCTAATGAACGTATGCTTTGTTTGTTCGAGGGGAAGATTGAAACAGAGGTGAAAAGATTGGGAGGAGGCCTTAAAGAAACAGAAGGAAGACAAATTTCTTCTTCTATATTGCGGTAGAGAACCATGGTACGGTTTTAACTTTTGAATAATATGATATACTATAGAATATATAATAGAATAATATTGACATATTGGACTCAAAAGATTAATTTTCATTATACAATTCTCGTATATGACTACCATAAGGTAAACTTCCCCATTATAAAAATAGGTTTTCCCAAATAAAATCCATGGTTGTTAACAATACTATGAATTCGAGAAATATGAAATACAAGGGGTCGTTCTAAATTGTGCCATACTTATGGAGGGTGGTATTTGAGAATTTATTATACTTAATTACCTACGGATATGAAAACATGTGTTACTTTGTGACTGAGGAATTCTGAAGTAATATTGTCATTATTTAAGGGTCATTCTAAATAAAAATGAAGTTGAAGAAATTTTAAAGGAGTTACGTTTGAAAATGAAAGCCAATACTAACAATATTTGATATAAAAAAGGAAGAAGGAACTTACTTAACATTAAAGGAAATTGTGAAATACATCACGGAAAAATATGAAAATTTTAAAATATATTTATATAAATGTATATAATAAAATAATATAATTGTAAAATATGGATAAATATCGTTTTATTTATGGTTAGTACAGAATTTATGGTTGAGAATAAATTGGTATATAGAGAAGAATATACTCGAAATGCATAAAAAACCATGTATCCACGATATTTGTAAATTGCACCTCATGAAATTACAATTGTAATTTCATGAGGTGCAATTTACAAATATCATTTCATGAGTATTGCTTAATACTCTCAGAAATCACCGCTAACTTCATGAATGGAGGATATTAAAGAATTGGGATGTAACGAAAAGAATGAGATCGAAATGCGTAAAGAATGAAATTCATGAAATGTATCAAGTTAAAACAGTAGAATTCTATTAGAAATTATCACAAATATACGGTTCATACGAAAATTAGGACGCGAAAACATTGGGATCAATCGTTCTCTGTTATAAAGCCATAGAAGGCATTTTCCCGAACGATGACCTCATACAGTTTGCCTCACGGAGTCCGCACAGCGCGTCCCGCATTTGAGCACGACAAACAATCCAGAAACAGGCATCCCAATTAACCCCCGATAAAAAGGAGCCAAAGAAGTAGATTGACTCCAACTTGGTCCAATTTGCGGCCTCGGTGCTGGGGATATAGAATGTTTCCATCGCGACCATTGTTAGAGCGCTGGAAGCGGAGGACAAAGGTTCTACGGCTGGTGGATATTTGGAGAGGAGTTGGGATTTGGAATTGATTCGATTCCGAACGGGAATATTTTGCTGCCGGGAGGTATGGCAAATGAAGCAAAGGTGGAGCGGGAAGGGACTAATTGGAGACCCACTAGAGGCAAAGAAGAAGCTCCCACGCCACGGACGCCTCCTATCGATTAATTCGACCCTTCGCTGATTTTTCTCTCCTTCCCTTCCCATGCAAATTCCGCTCTTTCTCGTAGCTGTGACTCTAATGTCCCTGTCCATCTTACGGGGGATCCAGATTGGTTCGGGCCGATCTCCTTAATCTGGAAAACAGGTGGCCGGCGGATCCGGGGGTAATCAGAGTGTCTACCTTTTCCACGTACTTCGCCTTTAAGAACAGATGGAGTTCCCGTTGAAATAAATTTATCCGGATCCCGACACTTGGACCGTGAAGCACGGGGAAAATGAACCGTGCTGCGAAGTTAGACCTTCTGGATCCGGTACGGAAGGAAAGAATACTCTTCGTTATAATTTAGACGATTGCTCTTTCTGTTCTTGCTACTACATCTTGAGGAATCGTACACTTTCATTTGTCCCTTGGTGAAAGATGGATAAAAATGAATCTTTCATGTATTGTACCTGTACTTGCCTCGCTCTTGCTTACGGCTGTGATGACATGAATCTACTGAGATGTGAGTGATACTGAATAATGGCTTTGTAGTTTGTTTAGAAAAGTTTCACTGAAATATTCATTTAGATTTACTTATCAGTATATTAGAGGTTAAAATCTCCAATAGCCGTCTTTGTCGGCGACCCCTCGTCTCATCCACCGGTATTCGGAAAAAAAGAGAAGACACCACAATTTAATGGCACTTAATGAATATTTCAAAAGTGATGCTTTTTTTAAAGAGGAATTTTTTGTGCATAATTCCTCATGAAGAAGAAGGTATCGCTTTCGAAATGTACATTGAATGCTCGTAATAACGGTGTCATCTATTTTTTTCTCCGAACACCGACGGATGAGACGAGGGTCGCCGAAACAGACGGCTATTGGAGATTTTGAACCTATAATTCTATAACAGTTCCAAAAATTGTCTTTCTTTACTATCAGTTTACGTTCCACTTACAGTATTCTGGCTTGGTGAGGACAGAAGGGGAAAACTACCTCACTCCTCAACTTCCTTATTAAGCCTCATTCCTGTTTTACTAGCTCTTGGTAGGTAATGCTCGAGGGAAGGAGGTTCCAACCGGCCTTCGGGCTGAATATTTTACATACCGATTATTCATTTGACTTGATAAAAGATCACACTAAACACAGTTAATATCATCACTTCGAATCTCAATTTATTTTTTTTAATTATAAGGAAAATCTTTGAAAAACGTTTAACGCCCAGAAACTGTGTTGAGTTAGAATATATAGGATCATAAACCTGTTTGCTATGAAATAAATGAAAAAATTAAACAAAATATTCAAAATTCATTTTTAGATACTTGAATATCGAAGATACAATCATGATTGAATAAAGTCCTTGTTATGATTGGAAGAAAATTCTTCTTTTAGCGTGTCAATCAGTTTGCATGGTGCAGAAATCTTAAAATTTCAAATCTGTCTACGTAATATTTGTGGCTTGAGAATTTCAAAATTTGGACTTTAATTAGAAAAAGTGTTCATTACCGAGAGATATTTTTCATCAATCTACAGATATAAATTTTAATAATTGTTTTCAGAAATGATAGATTGGAAAAACGAATAATAAAAAAATATTATCTATCAAATGTATATTTCATTAAATCTGAACCTCTGACGGCACATCATATAATTATTCTAGAAAATATATCTTTCTACCATGATTTACTGTATCAAATTTTGGAGAGTCGTAATTTATGGTCTACCTTAAATTTTTAATGCAAAATAAAACTTCTTTTTATTCTAAAAATTCATAAAATTCTTTCCAACTAAATAAACGAATCTGAAGTTAAATGAAGGATAAAATTTTTCTCCATTCGAGCCTTAGGATTTGAGCTGATCTACATTTTGCAGAGAGGCACATAGAATATATATGAGATGCTGTCGATGGGATCATATCAGCGCATCATCATCCCCTTTCATCGTTTCGTTTGCTCACGTGAGTGGAAAATTCCGTATTCTGCTTAGAGGGACGCCCATTGCAGGCGATAAAGTGAAACCTCCCAAAGTACCCATCCAAAAATTATCACGAACCACATTTCGAAGTTAAATTCAATTTAAACCCTGCGGGTAGTTTGATAACGCCGAGAGGCGTCTTTGAAGAGATAATTTTGCTCAATTTATGCGGACGTTATTCGGTTATCTAAAAATCGAAAGGGAATTGAGGATGGCAGGTGAGTACGGTGCACTTTCCACTTCCCCAGTTCCTCTGACGTCCTCTTCTTGTATGCATAGAAGCCCAGCTCTGTTTGCGTTTCGGGTACGCTTTGTTTATCAGTAATACGGAATGTTGTTGCAGATTTCAGAAGCTGGCTTCTCAATTTCGATCAATCATAGGCCTATGTCGAAAGGGCAATACTTAATTCACAGAGATTTTTTGTAAACATTAGGACACAGAGGACTATTTCAAAATGTGATAAACGTATTTTTATCTATACATACAAACATACACACGACATTAATGAGCAAAATCGGGACTCAGAAGTCCCATTTTCCGTTAAACCCTTGAATTTATAATCATTTATGTATTCAAAGATTCATGTTCAGTTTTGACACAATTTTGCAGTGAATACAAACAACAAACAAAGAATAAAACAAACTTAAAATGAATATAAATGATTGTATGAAATAAAAATAGAGGCAAAATAAACAAAAATAACATAGATGAATATTTACAAAAATGTTCCAATTAGGATATTATTTGCTGGAATCTATAAACGGAGATTCTTTTGAGAATGTATCAAAAGAAATTTTGAAAGGGTCTACGGATGAAATTAAGAAGGTCTGGAATTCTCTATACTAGGGAACGCTGCGCAAGGGATAATCTAAATTAGCAAAATGGAGAAGAGGAGTCAGATTTGTTTTCATAGATTTATAGATGCTAATGTTGAAATTTTCGATAATTTTATTATAATTATGAAAGAGACCCAAGCAAAGGAAGAGAAACAATATAAAATTATCAATCATATTGCGTAACAATAATTTAATTTAAAGTAATACGTAGTAATTTTTAGAAATTTGCAGAACCTTCAAATTAAGTTTTGTGTATCGCTGTTAAGCAGTTGTGAATTATTTTGTTTTTATTTAAGCTTTTAACTAAGACGCTTTATTTAGTTTCGAGGACAGAATTTGAGGATAAAAATTCATTTATTCTTACCCTATGCCGGTTATTTACATCACTATATTATCAGAAGCTCTTCAAGTCTTCCCTTCCTTGTCCTTAGATTATTATTTTTGATATAATCCAGGTATAATAGCACTTATATCCAATAATGAGGACTTAAAGCATTCGTTAAAATGGCAGTGGATTTTTGTTTCAACACAAGTTGAACTATAGTTTATCCGAGCCAAAAAATGAATTTTGCTTTTTGTGAATGCTTTTGAAGATGAAGATTACTTAGCATTCTTTTAAGTCCTAAGTTGTTTGTAATTTACAAAACAAAATTACTAGCAGATTAATGAAATATTATGTAGTAAATCTTTGTTGGCCAAATTAATTTAGAAGACTTTTATTTGAGTAACACTATTTCCTATGATAGGAGCACAGAATATACGGCTAGCTATGTTTTATTACAATGGGTTGTGAGAACGATAGTTATCCTCAGAAATAGGGAAACATTTAAAACTTTATAATATAATTAATGAACATAAAGAGGTTACTGGGTAGAAATTTTAATTATGTTGATATCTCAGGTATTCGTTAGTTTCAGAAAACTTCAAATAAAATATTCAATGTACAAGGAGAATTAATTATTAGCTTTTCTGTTTAAATGTATATCTTTATTTTAAAATTTTCATTCGAGTTAATTGCAAAAAACAATAGAATAACTGGAAGAAATTATTTTTTAAGATTAAAGATTATATAAATATAATTTTGTGCATGTAAAGGACATAATCACGAGGATTATTGGTGAGTCTAAATAAGTTATAGAGAAAAGAATAGACAGATATTCAAGAGTAATTTTGGCTAGTATGAATAATGCAGAGCATTAATGTACCGCTTAATCATTCTAGTTGCCATCCAAAATGCTTAAAAATATGTCACGGCATACTACAAAGCCCTGCATTTTAAACAAATGTCATTCAGATGAACTTTGAAAATGGGAAAAATTCCATCATTATGTTCTGCATAGGGTATCATCAAAAAAAAGATTTCGCATTAATTTTTTGTGGTAAGAGATTTAGGTCATTTTGGTTGGTTTCCATAAAAGTTGCCGACCTTTAACGTACTTATGAGCATCAATCAGCCTATCATGAGCCTTCTTCTCTCTGTATTCAGTGAAGTGCATCCGAGAGAATGCGCGTTCAAAATGTGTTCTTTCAAAGTTTGCGGAATAGGGATGGATTTCCGGGGTCAAGAAGTCTCCGCAAAAATAGATTGATTCTGCGAACATGCCGATAAGTTCAATGGCCGATTTAATTGAGTTTGTGATGGATTACCTGCTGCGATGCATCCGCATTCTATCCCTTACCTAACCCCATTAATAAAAATTTCATCGTAAAACTTACGCGTCCCCGGATGAATTCTGAGGAAACCCTTTGATGTGCGATATGTTACCCAGATGAATCGACCCGAAACTCGCAGCTAAAATGAATCTGCCAAAATTTGAAAGTACTGAGCGAACTATAAAATGAATGATATGCAGTAACGTGCTTTATTTGCGATTCCATGTTCGAGTTTCACAAAATTAAAAACTAAATTTATACGTGTTAATTTATACCTTTACATTTACTTGTATAGCTATATTATATGATAGCTTATTGATATAATCATATAGATTGGAAGGCTATGCCAAAATGAAACATTTGATTACTTTAAATAATGGCAGTGTTTTGAAGGTAACGGTAATCCTTCCTTACATTCAATAGGATTGTAAGTAGCTCCAGAATATCTATGAGAAGTTAAACTTATTGTACACAAAATGTCTTGCATTTATTCTGGTGGCATTACAAACTGTGTTTGTTTTCGACTGCCACTATTAATATTTTTCCGTAATAGTAGAATAATAAATCACTGTTTCATCGCAAAAAATTCACATATTTAGCATTTCAGTTCTGTAATACTCTAATATTTTCTCATTCTATCTAAATTAATTATTGTACAACTAATAACAACAGGTGTTAGACTTTAATTCTCAATCTGGCTCAAATAAAAACATTTCATTAATATTTATATCATCAATTAGTTGGTGATATTATCACAGTCTGATTAAAGTCTTCGAAAAAACATTGTGCTATTATCAATTAAAATTTTTGTTAATGTTTCAATTATATTTTATTTATATAGATACATTATGATATATAGGCAATGAATTGATGGATTTACAAACTATAAAATATTATTTTCAATTTCGCAGAGATTAGCAGATCTTATTGGATCTAGTGCTTTGTAAATTCATTTTCTGTCGACAAATATTCCTTAATGATGTCCATTTTTAGACTACATAAATTATCAGTTAAATATTTCTCTATGGATGTATGCTCCGTTGTGATATAATGGCAACATTTTAAAAGTTTTATTTTATCAGTACTTTGAATAGTACTTTTATAAGTATTTTTGTTGGATATAATATTTAAAAAATCAAAGCTTAATGTTGGATAAATCGTACTTACTTATGCTATTTAATAAGAGAAAGCAAGTAAAATGGTGCCATTACAACAGAGCATACCTCCATAGAAAAATATTTGACTGATAATTTGTGTAGTCTAAAAACAGACATCATTGAGGAATTTTTATTATTACGTCCTGGTAAAATTAATTACAAGCTATAATGATTATTTAGGTATTATTTAAAAATTCAGAGCGTAACGTTTGATTATTTTGTACTTAATTATTATAGCTCCTAATGAATTTTATCGGAACCTAATGTAAATGGCGCCGTGGGTAGAATCAACTGTGATAAAGCACTGCTACCATGCACCAATGGAGACATTTAATCTCGATTTCTTAATTTCCTTAAGGATATCCGTGGCACATTTTCACGTCTCCAGAGGGGATAATTCTTCCGTTCAAGACCACCGGAGTTTGGACTGATGAACTCCAGGAATAACTTTGGGGCTCCGAATCCTTCATTAGTAAGATTGTTTTCTTCTGTACTGCATGAAAGCCACCCAACCGCTTCACTTCGCCCCTAATTTTCTTATCAAATGCTTCTCGCGGCTCCAGTTCCCACTAAAGGAATATTTCGAGGACTATTAATCATCGGCTCTTTTGGCCAAAAATATCTGGGTGAGACGACTGATTATTTATTTGCATAGTTGATAAAAGTGGGACAATTTAATTTTCTGCCCCGGAGGAGCATTAAGCAAATGTTTCCGCTCTACTGGCTTCTTTCAATCCGCCTTCGGAGGTTTCATTTCCATCTTTAATGAGTTTCATAGTCAGAAATCCCAGCCTGTTTCCAAATTAAGCGCGGTTTACACTAAATACTTTCCGGAAGAGGAGCCGGATATAGGATTTTTAATAAGGGCAATGATTAATGATTAATTTAAACATAGGGATAATTAATAGGAATATGAAATTTCTCTCTGAAAATGTTCAATTTTTTTGAATTGACTAAAATATTAATTTTATTAACCTTTCGTCAGCCGCGCCTATTTTCATAACACGAGCAGTCGCGCGTTGTATTCCATACAATGGATCGTTTTTCGGCCAAAAATGTAAAATTAATTGAACTAATTATTATTTCAGAGTGCTAAACGTTATGTTATAATATAATTTAATAGGATAATTTAAGACGTAAAAAACGTTTAGTAAAAAATATTATTACTCACTTTTATTTATTTAGATGCGTTCAGAGATTACCTAAAAAGCTAGATGTCTATTAATTCAGAAATTGAAATGCGTCTAATAAAGTTTAAGACGAAATAAGATGAAAACTCCATATAAACGTTATAATATGCAAAAATAGAGTTTACCAACGAAAAACTTACCCAAGCGATCGCGCGTTGTATGTGTTACAACAGTCGTCACTTCACAGATTTACTCGCTTTCGCAGTCGGTTTAAGACTAAAAAGAAGCATTTGACGACTTCACAAGTTATTGGTAAGTGCGATACAGGAATAGACCCGGGCATGAGGTTCAAGGGACCACCCAGGTAGAAACGGGACCCGAAAAACCATCTGTGTTGTACAAAATACAACAGTGCGACTGACAGAGGGTTAATAGCCAATGTTTAATTTAGTTTAATGACCTGAATGTGTAATAAATCGACATTTTTGGGCGAGTAAAAATTTATTCAGACTATTTTTTCACATATATAACTAAGTATTCCTCAGTAAATAAGACGATGTAATTTCTTTATATCCGTTAACTGATACAGTTGTCTGTTAAAATTCAATGAGGATAATTGTACATCATGAAGCTTGTCCATAGCAAAGGCTATGTGTGAAGTAGTCATACTTATATAAAATTACTTTGTTTTGAAAAGGTATAAATAACCATGACTTAGAGCGAGAATTATTTAGTCCAAAGGTAAGAAACCATCTTACGAATTATTGCAAATATATTTCATAGTTGTATCTGCTTGTTGTCATTAAATAACTTTTTGGATGGGTATTTTTGTAGCAAATATATAATTATAGATATCACGATTGATAACAATAGTATTTATTTGAGGAAATTAAAATTAAATCTTAAATAAAATGTTTTCTGAAAACACAAATAGTAAGAAAATTCGACAACAGGTAAAATATAAATGAAAATGAGTGGATTACTTTGTTATAATTATATTTAATTCATTTAGCAATAAGCCAAAAATGGAGGTATCTGAAAAGTACGATTCCATACTCATTTTGTATCTAATTACGTCCAACGACTACAGATTTGATGCCTCATTCCCCACTGCGAACATTTTATTTACGTAAAATATTAAAATATGTAAACATTTTTTTGTAGAATATGCTATTGAATTTTAAAAATATTAAAGATTCATTTATCAGCGACATTAATTCCGTCGTCATAGCGAGGCAATTTGAATCCGCTCTCATCCGCACAATAGACGGGGAAACCGGAACAAAGTCCTACTTAATTAATTAATTCTGAGGCATCTCCTGATAAATCATGCGCCGCGGCCTTCAAAAGAGAGCTAATCTGGAGAGCCTTAAATTTCTTAGCGCCTAATCGGGAGTTAAGAAGAAGGAGGCGCTCTTTGTTCTACCCCTGATATAGGATGAAATGTGACGGGGACAAAAGCAGGGAAGGAACTAAGGCGGCCGTGGGATTCCTCTCAATCTCTTCCCTTCCCCAACCTAAAAACAAGGATCCATTCTCGACCTTCCCAATTCGAGTGTTGGATCTCAGCCAGGGCACTCAAGAAGGCCCCCTCCGAAGGTGGAGGCCGGCAATCGAGGTCTCAGCTGTGTGTGGGGGCGGCGAACTGCTTTGAATAGTGCAATAGCTTTCGTCCCTGTTAGACCAGAAGACACCCTAGCTGATATCAACGCGTTCCATTTGCTTTCCCAACAAGGATACCGCCCTATAAAAACAGCGTGTTGTTGGTTGCTGATAATCTACTGCAGCCCCGCATGTGGAAGAAATGGGAGCGCTTGTAGAGCTGACGTTTTGCTTTTTCCTTCCGTTAACCTCCAAAATATCCGTGATGTACGATGTTGAGGCCGCAGAGGTAATGGTTGTTTTTTCTGGGCGAGCGTTTTGAGTGAATAGATTGGAAAGATCGAAATCTTGGCCCTTATATTGTTCCAAAAGAGAATCTATTATAGCCCGGTAATTCTTTCTTTTATTTGCTATTGCCTCAGACTTGCCTAATGTTGTGAAGATATCGAACCTATTGAGGTTAGAGCTATACCGAATAACGGATTTGATCAAGGTCTCTCTTTATTGAATGCTATCAAAGTTGTTACTCGTATAGATACTTTGCTCTCCTTTCGTGGACTAGTTCTGCTCATAGCATTATAATACATCGAGGAAAGTAAGGACGATTGTTTCTCTCTGCATTTTACTTAGTCACTTCATATCCTTCTACAAAGCTTTCTACATCAGCAAATACTTTTGAATTACTTTAGCATATTAAACAAAACATTTGTTGATGGGAATATTTTTTGTCAACAAAACGTTAATTTAAAAACAGCTTGATGAAAAAACACAAGAAAAGATGATTGCATCTGGATATAATATGGAATTGTACATGGATAAATGTTTATATCCTTAAATATTTCTACAAATATGTTCAATACAATTCGTTGGTTTGTACTGATTTTGTAATTATTTCCTATATAATTTATAGTGGATTTTGTTTTCTTAAATACAGCATGTATGGTGAGATTAATAAAACTAAAAATCAGAAATTAATTCAAGATTTTCCTCAGATCCTAGGCTTTTTGCAATCACTACCTTGTAATCAACGGGGACTACAATCCTTTCACCGCATAATATCCTCCAGTACATCTTTGTATAATAGAGTTTTGAAGGACTTATGTATTTTCTAGGGCTTTCCCGGAATTTTCTAAGCCCTTTTCCCTTCTTTTTGGAGTGATTCACTGACGTTAATAATTTTTTCTTTGCCTTACCTATCACCCAAGAATGTAAATTTTAAATAACACTACGGAAGTTTGCTTAATAATCAGATTCGTTTTATTTGGTATGAGTAGCGTCGAGTTTACAAGTACAATAGTTTATTATTATTATGGTTATACTTTTACCTAAATTCAAGCATTGTAAGAATTTAAATAAGGGTTGCGGTGATTCTATGTTTTAAAAACTCCGTGAGAGTGTCATATTGAATTGTGCGTCGCATACGTCCCTAAACATCTAAAATCAAAAGATTTAAAAATCTTGAGTAATATAAAACCGCAGTGGAAACGTAGAATCCTTAGATAACTTATTGAAAAAGCAACTAAAGAAATAAAAATATATGAAATTCAACCTTCTTAATAGTTAAACTTACAAATCCTTTGATTACTTGACACTTTGAAAACAAAAACCAGACCGGTAGCAAAGAAATGACTCTGAAAGACGCATGAGATACAATTTTTATAAATTCTTAAAGGAATATCTTTCAAGTTCCAAAATCAACTAAATAAATTTTACTTATAGATGACCAAATTCACACAGACACATTATGTGTAATAGTATTGATGGTAGTTTTTTGCAGTAAATGGAGCACTACTGCCATACTCATAGTTTCCCTATAAGAGGAGTGGGATCGATACGGCATGGGAGTAAAGTGGCTAGAATACCTGCCCGGTAAGGATATATGGGTTCGATTCCTAGTCATTTTTCATTTCCATTAATGATAACCCTTCGGCTACCAAGAGGAATAGCGAAGTTATCCCAGGAATGGTTTTTCTGTGTTATTTAGGTTAAAAGTTTCAAAATAATGTCATGGGTCCGTTTATTTTTTCTTAAAGATCTAATAATTTTATTCTATGCATAAATTTTCACCAATCACACATTCTTGATGTAATTTTCATAAAAATCCTTGCTGAGAAACGATAAGCTCTCTGTAAAAGAGCTGAAGATAGAAAAATATAATTATGTTCATTAGCAAGACAATTCTTTCTCTAAGTGCTCCTAATATTAAATAACCTTTTGATGTTGATAAAACCATTCAGAATATGACTTTATATAACTTTGTTAAGTTGAATAAGCATATGAAAGGTTTTTGGGGAAGATTCTTGAAATGCTATCATTTTTAATTATATTTGCCAATAAAGACGTTCATCAAGAGCAAATATCACTTATATATTGTCATTCATTTTGAAGATAAATATATAGTTTTATCGCGTTAACCATGGAACTTAACACTCAGAATACAAAATAATTTTGGGGTAACGCCCCTTTGGAGAGGTAAGGTGTAAAATACCTTGGTAGCCAGAGGGTTAATAGAAATTCGTAGAACATTCGTACGACTACCTCGAATGAATTCCTAAAACTAAGAAACCAATACAAGACCCCGCATTTAAGGAGTTTCTTAAAAGTAAAAGTTAAACTCTTATCCGTTTCATTTGCAATAATTCAATAGGTTCGTTGGTCCGAAATTCTTCCTATCCTTCCTGAAGATATTACTAAATTTATCCCGAAGAACAATGTTCGAGATCATCAAGAGCTGTGATGGGTAAAACCAAAACAAAGTTCCCTTCAGAGGAAACAAAGAGCGTTACATAACCGTATGAAGTCTTTTCCACTTAATAGCAGAGAATATGAAGAGCATCGTCGTAAATATTTACATATCAGGAGTACAGCTAAGAATGAAACCCGTAATGAATTTGATACTTACAGGTCGGTCATGTTACGTGATTTGCTAGAAAACAATCCTAAGGAGATTTGATCGTATGTTCGCGAGACTAGAGGCAAGCAATTAACTGTTTTGCACCGATATCTTTAACATCTATGTTTTGTAAAATTCTTGAGTACATAATATAAAGTTACTGAATGCGTTTTCTCAGCGATAATGTTGAAATTACGTACGGTCAACATGGTATCCGTAAAGGCCACTCATGCGAGAGCCAATTGGAACTCATTAATCACGACAGAATGCGAGCAGCCTACGAGGGCTTCAGGACCGATACTATGTTTCTGGATTTTAGGAAAGCATTCGATAGAGTGCCACACGAGAAGTCACTACCTAAAATTCAGTTCTTATGCAATCGAAAACCATATAATTCAGTGGATTCCTTTCATACAAGTAGAAGTCAATATTTGGTATTTGATGGGCGTTTTTTCCGACGAAGTAGAAGTGTCATCAGGAGTTCCTCAAGATCGGGTCGATCTTGTTTTTAATATACATAAACGATATAGTGAACAATATGAAGAGTGATTTGAGTCTCTTCGCAGACGACCCCCTTATATATTGAAAAATTGAAAATGCGGAAGACGTATCGATATTACAGGCCCACCAGGATATTATTTATAAATGGTGTGAAAATTGGCAACTCGATTTGAACGTTGAAAATGTGAAGCAATGACTATGACCCGCTCCTGGAATATAAGCTTAATTGAAACCTCCTACCAGATCACTGGCGAGAGATTAGAATCCGTTAGGCAGTATAAATACTATAATAATATATAGTAGGTGTTCAGTAATAATCTTTCATTTAAAATGCACATCCAGAAGATAGTTGGGTCAGCCGATATGACTTTTTGGCTTTGTAACCGCGTCTTCAGGGATAGTGAATCGATCGTAAAAGAGGTAGCTCTATTTTTGACTGGTCCGTCCGCTACTTGAGTACTGTTGTGCAGTTTGGAATCCGCATGAGCAGGATTTGATCTTTGAGCCAGAGCGAGTACAAGGTAGAGCGGCTCGTTCCCTCAAGTGAGACTATAGATTCGATAGCAGCATGTCCGATATGAACGAAGACATCGGCTGGAAATTTCTTTAGAAAAGAGGAACTGAGCACAGGCAAAAGTTATTCGAAACATTTTTAAATAGTAATTTACACGACAAAATACGTGACGTCGTGATTCCAGCTCTCAGCGAACGTGATTTTAGCAGGCAGACGACAGAAAGATTTTGCGAAATTATAGCGAGAACAGATAACCTTTATTGGTCTCTTTTTCGGTGAGCTATTATGAAAATTATTAGTTATTTTGGTGTTTGACACCTCCTAACATACTTCTTAGTGCGGCTTGCGGGGTACTAATGTAAATGTAAAGACATCAGCATCACTGTGCAAACTCACTAATTCCTAAATCTACGAGACCAATCAACGTCATAACTATTTCGGAAATTTTCATTTCATTTGTACCGAGTTGAAAGTCAGTATAATATGAAAATATTATTACATCCTCAGATGGTGCGAACGAGTATTGCAATACCTTGAAAAAATCGGAAAAAAGTTGAGATGCAGCGACATTCGGAGCAGCCAACCTTAAACCAGTTATTCTTGCAGAGGATTGAGTTACGGAGTTGCGATTCGATTACGGCATAACTCGCAGATCGATATAAAGGTGCGCCTCGGGGGAAGCTCGCGAAAGATGAAAACTTCGCACTAACCCGGATCCGAAGAAAAACGTAACGCTGGGAAATTACGTTTGCCTTCCGGGATAACTTTAGTCGAACCTGAGTTAATTTCCAGAAAGCTCCCATCGAAAAATAATCAAGGGCGCGTCGAACAGTACACACGGCGTCAACCAGAAATCGGGGGCGAACAGTTCGCGGGGTTCAAAGAAACAAGGGGTACGGGGGGAAGGGGTTTACGGGAAAATCCCGCAATAAGTCCCTCGGAGCTAATCTCGCCATCTGAATCGGGCCTCTGGTGGGAGTTCTTCCAAACAACCACCTTTATTAAATGACAAAGGCGGATCGTATCGCGAGGAAGAGCGGGGAAAGAGTGGGTCGACGAAAGAGAAGGGAAAGAGAGAGAGAGACCGATAACGAGTCTATCACATCGCCTTAATACGGTTGGGATCAGATCTAGAGTGAGCAACGCCCGGCGTACGACCGCTGGGTCTCCGTTTATTTGGGAGAGGAAAAAGTCTTCATTAATATGCGGGACAGAAACTTGAGGGCCTAGAATATGTGAGCTTTGGTGGAGAAATTGGGGGGTCGAGATTTTCCAAAATGAAATAACCGTCAAGCGTTGCGAAGGGTTTATATTTTAATTTTTTTGAGCGTGACGTTCAATTGTTAGGGTGTATTTTCGTTTTATTAATTTTTGAAATTTATTAACTGTTGCTTATAACCATTGCGTTCCATTACGTATGGAAAATGTATAAAACAGAGAAAAATAACAAATATATTCGATATTCACTAAATAAATTAAACATCAAGCGTTGCGAAGGGTTTAAATTTTAATTTTGTAAGGATGCCATTCAATATTTTGTATATATTATTGCCTTATTCATTTTTATTTCTTATTAACTGATATTCATATCTTTGACTTTTATAAAATTAATAGTTTCGGGCGTTATCTTCTGAAAGTGCTTCTTGATCATGCAACATTATCAGGTGTCAACTGATGATGTTGCAACGAAACCTGGGTCGTGCAATTAATGTATGTACATGTGGAAGTAACAAAGTGACTTTTATTCTATAATTTGACTTTCATAATGAATGGTAAACAAATATATAGCGGGGAAAAATATCCGACCTCATTCATTGTTTCACAAAAACAAGGTCAATTATGTTTATTTTTAGGATTTCTCATGAAATGATTGCTCTAAAATGGTTTCCTCCCATAAACGATGTATATATCACATTGTAAAAGACGTTAACCACAACTTCTAAGGCTTCCGGCGGAAAGCAATAAATTTGTAAAGAATGAATACAAAAGTCGAGAAGTAATGGCATCTACGCAACGGTTTTGTGATGACTCACCGTGTGATAACTGACCGGGCGCCAGCTCATGGCGCGATATATTCATTATTAATAACTTATTAACTAACGAAATCAATCAAGGAAGCTTTAACTTTGTGGAACTCCATCTTAATAAATGGGTGGAAATAACTGTGCAAAATTCCACTTTAAAAGTTGTTAATACCGCGACCGGTTTCGGACGTTAGTCCATTATCAAGCGATGAGAAATACAGAAGTACACATATATATATATATATATGCACAAGGTACAAAAACCAGCCACCAATCAGATTAGCTAAGGGGAGGAGGATTGGAACGATTGTGGGGCGATTTACTTAGTTCCGCAATTTACAAATAAGAACCAAAGAACACTTTAATTCATTCCGTAACAATACACAGGCATCACATTTCGCAAAACAACTTTTAGATAACAATCACATCTCAGATTTATCCTCTACTCTATTACATTGTGAACACAAAGGACGCAAACTAAATTATCTCGAACAAATAGAAATAATACACCACTTAAAAAACAATTACACACTCACCAACATCCATCTTTTCCCTAATTATTCTCCACTGCTGTCCATTGTTAACATGCTTCCCCTTCCTCTTCCCCCATAACTAATCTGATCGGTGGCTGGTTTTTGTACCTTGTGTATATATATGTGTACTCCTGTATTACTCATTGCTTGATAATGGACTAACGTGCGAAACCGGTCGCGGTATTAAAAACTTTTAAAGTGGAATTTTGCACAGTTATTTCCACCCATTTACTTATTAACCAGTTTAAGCATCATTGGTAATAAGACTACCGTTCAATATCTTTTACCTTCAGAAATTGATATTATTTCAATTGTCGTAGCGATTTGTCATTCGCACAATATGCTGTCGCCCGGTCAGTTGTCGGGTCTGATGATTTGTCGTACTCTAAACTGTCGGAGTTGTTGGCTGGCGCTGAGCAACTCACAACCATTTACCCCTTACTGAATATTTCTAGGCATATTATCAGAAATAGTAATTTGCTCGTAAGCAAAAGTGAGCTAACTAAAACACGCTTTAGTTATTTGACCGATAAATGCTATACGTGAGAGAGTGCAAAAGAAATGAAATGCTGGGGATCGCGTGTGTGGGAGAGGCGGGTTGGTTTTATCTTTTCCAGGGAGTTATCGAAGCAAACATAAAGCGGAGAGAAACAGAGTGGAAAGAGAACGGAAAGGGAATAAAGCCACTGGAGAGAAGTTGATTGAATATCGGAAATAGAGAAAGAAAAGAAAACAGCCAGAAAGAAATGAGATGAAAAGAGGGAGAGAGAAGATTATAGATTAAATATAGAAGAAAGACAAAGAAAGAGAAAGTGCCCACCCAAGTCTCCCGCTTTCATTTGCCAAACATAAATTAAAACGAAATTTATCGCAGAAAGAAAGGCAATAATCGATTGAGATATCTTCATTGTAGCAAGTGGCTAATATTTTAATCGGGTTTTCTTCAATTAAGTGTTGAAAGAATGCTGAATCTTACTTCTCCTATATTTAGTTGCCCTTCACAAATTTAGATATGACGCGTAAGCAACGAATGCACCTCGGTTAATGGTTTGCTAATACGATTAAGTCTCATTCCCAATTTTCACAATGATTTTCTAAGATTTTGACATAACATCTATGATATACTGCAACTATTTTATGCCGAAAGTAACACAAGGAACACGAATGTCTTTAAATTGGAATAAGTTTGATTGTACTCATAGCCGTAAGTTCTATCAGTATGTTGTAATGTATCTGTTTCCATTATGACCACGCAGACAGCAAGTAAAATTGCTTTGCATCCATGTGCAGCAAAGGCATATAACATACCTTTACCATTCTCTTGCTGGATCTGATAAAGTACTTTCATTTCAAACTTAGAGAAGAACACATTTTTAAATTTAATCCAAGTTAAGGAAAAGAAACAGTTTGTAAAATCCATACGATTCGCAAAACGCGTGGAATTCAGAAAAAGTTTCTCCGCCTGCACAATGCCATTCCACAAAGTCCGGCTAAAGATGATAGATTTTATTAATACAATAATCAACCCAGGATTGCGACTCAGTAAATAATTGCTATTGGATTTAATTGCATTATTTACAACTTATTTAAAACTTACTCTTTTACCTTGTTCATTGTTGTTTGGATATGAAAGACCTATACGCTGTAAAAATAAAAAGTTCAGATTGATGATAACAAGCAGATTTTATTTCTATTAAATATACAACTTTGTCTTAATTAGCACGATTATTTGAGGAGAACAAGAAATAACTTTTTACATATTTCCGCAGACAAATTTCTTCATGATGTGAATGATTACAATTTATCAATAATCTACTTGAGTACAGACTATTATTCCCTTTTATTTGCATATATATTTCATGAAAAGTCGACGATACCATCTGAACAGTACCAAGCCTAATAATAAAATAGTATGGCTGAATAATTAACAGCAATTAAAAAAACAAACAATCGAAATAATAATATTATACATGCAAAACGAAATTTTAAATGAAAATTTAAGGGGCTCCCTTTGATAAAGTCCGTTTCTTTATCAGGAAAAATTGTAAATCCATCAGAGCTAGGTGAAAAGTGTAACTCGATACATTGGAGCTAAATTCCGCTTTAAAAGATCAACCTACTTATTCGTATTCAAAATTCATCGACACAATACAAAGGATTCTTCATATGCCGATTTAATCCTATTCTGTGGGATTAATTCTGAAGCTTTGTGAACGCTTTCATTTTGCCGCTTAATACCAAATATTTTCTCTCGAGTAGCATCTTATATGCGTGTTTCTGAAAATAAAGAGAAGATGATAAATGGAAGAAAAGGAATAAAAAACAATTTCAGAGTAGGAAATCGGTTGCGGCAGAAATGGTACAAAGAAACAGCGCAATCCGAAGACTTATTCATGAAACGCGTTCTAATTTTTAATCCGTAAACGCTTTTATTCCTCAATCATCGATTGAATTTCGCTCCAAAATCAATCGATTTTGCTCACATAAAGACGTTAATGGAAGTGGGGAAATTAACAACAACTCGCAGAGCATATACTACAAATAAGCCCGTGTTACCGAGCTGCAAAACTGAATACCAATAAAGGAACAAAGAGGGGATTCATTCATAATTTAAATATTTTATTTCTGGTTTAATGCAATCATCGCATAGCCTTAAATCTCCCTTGACACGTAAACCATCGGCATTGTAGAATTAACGAGAGGGCGATGCAATTGACCTCGCCAACTTTCTTTTTTTTCGCTAACACAATTTGAGCAGTCTAATTAGCAAATGAACATTTTTATCGATTTAAGGCAGATAAAAGTGGGATATACTGATTAGATTAATTTTCCATGAAATGGCGCGCTCTAGCCGTTCTGTCACGGAGTTTGTTGGTTGCCGTCCTCCGGTGCCTGTCGACATTGTCCATCTGGTTAGGACTCGATTATTCTAAAACATGGGCTGCCCGCAAAAAACATCGTCCGATCATTATGTAACCAGCAGCAGAGCGGGAGCAAAAAGTACGAGCCCTTTTACAGTGACATGATCCTCGATATTCAATGAGAATTTGCGGTATAGAGAGAATAGTAATTAGTAGGGAAATAAAATGATCCAGATAACTTCACTCATAACTGGTCTTATTTTTATAGTAAGATTGTCCTAAATAAATTTTAGGTATTTCCGTATAGACTGAGAATGTCGAAGTTAGTTTTGTATTGGCATTTAAATACTCTCCCTGAAGTACGGTTTGTAACGCCTGGTTCTCTCAATAAATTATGATTTCGATAACATAGATATTAAAATGATTTTTGTATAACTCAAAATCAATTGCAATTGATTTATTCCGGTTCTAAATTTCCTTTGCTCTAGAAACATATACAATAGGATATACTATATATATAAGATAGGAATAATTACTCGTATTTTTTAGGATAGGCCATTAAGGGTATGCATACTAATTATGAAAGTTATTTTCCTCTTCCTAAATATCTTGGGATACTTTAAATTAGTGGGATAGTTATTAATGCATAGCGAGTGAAAATCACTTCAAATAAAATATAAAAACGAAAACTTTGATCAAGATGCATTGAATATAAAATTAAATCAAATGAATCGTGGATTAAATTACGTACTATTTTCTTAATTAATGTACTTAAATATAATTCCTATATTCTCTTTGGTAACATTAAAGATACTAAAATGTTAGCTTTAATATTCCATTTATGCATTAAATAAATCATTTTTTAATTAATTACCGAATTAATTTGCTATATAATTATGCACGTCAGATTTATCTCCATGTGTAATTTTCTACTTTCTACTCGTTAAAGTCTTTACGTTTCGTCATAAAAAAATTGGCCTCATGCATCCTTTAGTAGGCAGCTAAATATATTTTCTCCGTATTAATGAAGGGAAGATTTCGCAGATTTTGAATGGGATGAGCCGAAGAACAGCGAAAGAACGACGATTTATGACTTGAGGGTGTTTACTGTCTCAAGAGATCAATTTGCATATCGTTACGATTTCGCGAAGTGAAACGTCATTAATTCATCCGACGCTGATTGTGTTTTCTTCCTCAATTATTCTAACTTAGTTTATACTCTTGTTCTCGGCAACTTGCGGATTTGTGTACTTCGAAAGCTTCGGCGAAGATGCGTCTGATTTCAAATGCATATAATGTTTAAGATACGCGTTTCAGGATATCCGTTACATACCAATTCTAGGCCATTGACTTTATCAAACTGGGGTCTTTGGAGGACTCTATGCTTTTTTTTTATTTTTCTGCTGTTTTTTTGCGGTAGATTACTTAAAATAGCTTGTTTATGAATCTTAAACCACATATTGGAATATTTTGTTCATTTACTTTGACAGTAGTAGAGGTAAACTAAATATTTCCCATATCATATTATTCATGAAAGTGCTTAAATTCTTATATTTCACCTACACATCTTTAAAAAATCATAATATTTCACTGAAATATATGATACAGATTCATCTTTTTCCACATCTATAGTATCGCACTCAGTACAATTTTAATTAGGACCGGTTAAGGCAAGCAGCTCTAATATACCAAGCGGGGTCTTTCCAGAATGCCATGGTTGTTTTATTTATATTTTTTATGAAAGTATTTCATATAAGTCTCATTATATTTTTCATACTAAACTAATGCGGAACACATCAATCAAGGAAAATATATTTGTTATACTCGTAGTAATAGGAGGATCATGAAAATTATCAATTTGGTGTGATCACCTTGACATGTCTAGGGATTTACAATTTCATATAAATGTTCCTCTTTTGACAAAGAAACACGTTTCTGGGTGCTACATCATTAACAGAATCTTTCGGCAGCATATAAACTTGAGGAAGTTTTCGGTATAAATAAGTATAGAAGAACACGAAACAAATATTTTTGAGGAAGACTGATTTTCATCATTTGCTGAAACTAAGGAGCTCAGAATGGATCTTGGTGACCTAAATTCGCGCTCTAGAACTGTTCAAGTTTGTGCCGAGATCAAAAAATAAAACAGGAAAAATGGAAGTTTTGAGCAAACTTTTTGAATCTAGAAAATCCATAATTTTACTGATTATCATCAACGCTTGTCCTTGCGGAATATGAACGTCACTTTTCGGTGAGATAGATGAGACGATTATCGGAAAGGTGTCACCTTAGTGTGCTAATGTTACTTTTAATACATTCTAGATCAGTTTTTCTCAAAATTCTGTGCTCCTCCTTAGAGTTATGTGACTCTCTTCTCATGATGCAAATATAAATCCTGCATCGAACAAAATTTCAAGGAAACAAAGTAGGTTTTGAGGGTAAATAATTGTTTTCGTTGTGTCCCATAGAGTGAATAAGTTAATTGATAAAATATCGAACTTTACAAATTTCATTAACTGTGAGTTGAGCCTTATCCTTAAGGACGTAATGAGAGTTTTCAAGGAAAATTATGAGAATTGTTTTGGTTAATTAAAATTTCCCCACGCTAATTTTAATTTGGCTTATATAACATAGGATCATCCTTGCCTTATTTAAGAAGAGCAATTCATTTCCATTCCCTAAAAAACATAGAGGCCTTTTTCTAAAATTCCGATGAACTTCCTATCTGAACAATGCTGTATGCGGAATAGAGATTTATAGTTCGACATATGTTGTGTTAACTGCCTTTTTTCTTGTTGTCAGACCATATAGTTTCTCCAGAGAAGAAATTACAATACATTGAAATTCGCTGCTAAGAAAATTAAATAACCAGGGATTAATGTTTTAATCTGCTGCTAAATCAATAAATTTAATCGAATGAACAATGCTTGCCAGATTTGGAACGAAATAAATTAAATAAACATAAACGCATCCGAAATCCTAGCTAAAGGAAAATCGTGTAGATACGGGTAGATGTATTTCCGAGACTCATTCAGTCTTCGAGATGATCATAAAAAGATATTCTGCCAGAGTTTTTCTCCTTCTCAAACCTTCGCTTTTTATGAGAATCAAAGGATATTTAATCAGTTGACAAGAACCACTGGCAATAAATCTTCGAATTAGAGCGAGAAGAAACCACGGGCGAAGAAGCCGAGGAAAGCTTTCCTTTATAAATCATATAAACAGACACAACTGTGGATGGCAGTAATGGAGCGAACCCCATACCGTGGTTTGATAAGACACCAGAGAGACTGGGATTGTGCCGGTAAAAAAGTAAAACTTGGCCGCATCCGAAAGGATGGGAATCCAAGGCGGATCCTGCACAAATAAGCGGAGATTCGAATAAAAAGAATTCCTTCCTGGAAATGGTGCGCCTATAGAAATATTTTTCGAGCGCTGCTCGCGCGGATTTTTTCCCAAGAAATTATCTTGACGTTTGGCGATAGATTGAGGTCAGCGTTAAAAGGGAACGAATTAATGTCAAATGCGGGATTGAAGGAAATCTCGAAGCGTTCCCTCAAGTAGATTTCCCATTAAAGCCATTTTAATGCGATTTTAAGTAGAGCGCTGATTGCAGTTTGATCATCGGAGGAATTCCTTCCATTGAAATGTCCCTTTCGACTCGGATTACGCTGAGTAAGGAATATTCGCACGAGAGGCCAACTTATAGCGAAATCTCATGCTGGTGATACCAATTATCAAGATTCTATTATGTCTATCTCCTAGGAGAAAGGATTTCCTTATTTCAGACCGTTGAAAATCCCCTCTAGTCAGAACGCGATTCATCAAGTACTCACGCAAAACAAGCCGAATCATATTATCATAAATTTTCACTTCAGAAAACTCACTTTATCGGCGCATATCTGTTGTGTTGACCTTAGAATCCGTTACTTGCAAATTCTATTTTTAATTAAGATAATCGAAGTGATCATACTAGTCTTACTTCTTCAAACGCCATAGAGAAGGAAATACAAATATTTGGTCGTTTCCATAAAACAAATTTTACTTCTACTGCTATCGATGTTAAGTCATATTCAGATATAATTCATTTTTATCCTTTAACTACTGAATACTTATCCAGTTTCAAGAGCTTTCAGTGTTAAACGGTAAAATTAAAAAATATCTTTCAACTAAATGTATTTTTTTTATTTTCTCGCAAGAAGTTGATTTCAAATGCATTAAATGTAGATGAAATTACAAAATACTTTAAACACTTGCTCTTAAATATGTTAATGGAAGTGAGGGAACTAAAGCATAATTGCATCTGAAGATGTGTATAGCAGTTAAAATGTTAATTTACTCAATGAAAATAATCCAACTGTATGTATGTAACAAATATTCAGGTCATATCATTCGTTAAATCAAAAATTACAGCAGCAGGAGTGGATTAAGGATATTAGAGGCCGATATACGATAATCTAATGGAGGTTCCCATACATATGGGGTTACGATTTCATTTATGATGACGAAATGAACATATCTTATTGTAAAAATGGCCATTTCAACATAAAATGTATGTGTATACCATTGCATAAAATTCCATCAATCCACCACTGTAGGAACAAAAAATATTGGAAAATCATAGTGTGTTTGTAAAAAGATAGGGTAAAAATATTTAGGACGAGTGAGATTGACGTTGAGGAGTACATGTGTAGTAAATAAATAAATATATATATTTTTTGTAATTAAAAAATGTAGATGGGATTTATAATAATATGTGTAATATATGTATATGTAAATGTGTTACCACCGGACGATTAGTCCACTTGTAGCATTTTTACAATAATAATAATAATATCTATAAAAATGAAGAATGGATCGAATTAAAGCAGCATTTCATATTTTTCCATACAATTCAAACAAATATACACTACATTAAGGCATAAGAATGAATTGTGAATAAAATATTTACATACTAACCTGCAGAGTTAGATTTAAAACACATAATTATCTAAAACATTATCTTATGTAATAAAATAAAAAACGAGATTGCGCCATAACTCTATAAAACATGCGGAAAAATATGTTATTGGAAGTTCGTAAATTGTATTATTGAGGCAGGCCCCTCATACGAATGAGACCATTAGTTATAACTTAGTGTACGATATAATCCTACCACTAGACAATATGGGGTGTCCAGATGAAAGGTATTCTAAATGAAATATATTTATATCTTGGAAAGTATTTGTTATAAACATTTCTGGTTTTCATCATTATATTGGAAAATTTTGTTTCACACTTATTTTTTTTTCAGTGTGGGAACTCCTGGTGGAACAACAAACATCCAAGCGATATTCTACCTCATCCTACGTCGTTTGATGCATGTCAGGTGTTACCGGAGCCACAGCGTCCATTATGCGGGTTTTCAGGTGATCAATGCTGTTGATTGTCATCCGGTACACAATGTTCTTCACATAACCTTACAGAAAAATATCTACCGGAGTTAAATTTTGCACCTTAGGATGCCAAGCAATTGGCCCGCCTATGCCGAAGCCCGGCCATAGCTGGAGCGATTGGATTAGAGTATAGAGAGAGCTCAGAGCTTCGTTAAAACCTCGTTAAGTTGTGCTGTTCGGTTTTATTTAATGGCTGACAATGCCGATTCGGGAGTGGATGCCCCGATTCTCGCCCTTTTTACCATCCTAACCTGTGTGGACCTGTTCTGTATTGCAATTTTAACGAAAGAATTCAAAGAAATAAGTGAACATTGTGAGCTTATTGATGCTCATTCAAAGATATCATTTTTTAGTATGCTTATACCCTTCCTTTCATTCTGAAACTATTTAAATTTCTTGATATATTTTTCAATATAGCTCGAGTGAATATGAATGCCTGACCGCAGTTAAATTGAAGAATAATATTTTATTTAAATTCAGGAACAAGCAATTGACTACATTGATTTCCAATAGTACCCCATATTGATACGATTTTGAGAAATAAACGGAGAAATTTCATCCGATAATCCAGTGAGATTCGACGTTGGTGGGACACACATA
The DNA here is from genome assembly GCA_947579665.1 of Sympetrum striolatum. Classification (NCBI taxonomy): domain Eukaryota; kingdom Metazoa; phylum Arthropoda; class Insecta; order Odonata; family Libellulidae; genus Sympetrum; species Sympetrum striolatum. The sequence continues at coordinate 61,020,259 of OX388351.1, forward strand.
ATTCATTATTTGATGATAATTTATTGATTGTACAGAATTACTTATCGAGCATATTTTCTGGATTCAACATTTAGAGTATCTTGTTTGTATTGCCATTATTATGCAATTATCGTAATTGATTTGCATAGGCATCAGTCCAAGAAGATCATATAGACTGATCAAGGGACGAAAAAGACCGTGTGAAATGCTTAGAGAAAGAATGTACACATTAGGGACTATAGAATAGAGAATTAACGTTAAAGTCGTCAGAATAAATTCAAGCGGTGTGATGGGATTATAAAGGTAAATACGATTCCAAATAAAAAAGAATAAATTTAAAAAAAACATAAAATATTTGCTTTGCGGGTAATCTACATAGAATGTGTAGTAACGATACATTTCCTTTTACTAGTAATTCTCAGAATATTTTCACGAAACTCGAAAAAATTATCGAATCGAATTTTAATACGATATTTTATCGAATGTTTCGCTTTTGCTGTCACACTGTTTCTCAAACAAAGAAAATGCATCTGCATTATAAATAGTAATTAGCCAAGAGTTTAAATGTAATCTTCACTTAATTTCTAAGATATCGTAGTGTAATCGATAGTTCAAACTTCGCGCGTTTTTTTTTTAATATGGTTAAGTTCCAGACTAAGTGAGCTACAAATTGTAAAATTATGCTTAACTCTGACACACTCTATGTCGCTTAATTGCAGTGATATGTAATATTCAGATGAGTTGATAAACTGATTTAACAAGATACTGTAATGCTGGGCTTCAATGTGGTACTTACGTTAAGCATAGTTTTTGATAAGAGCGGAGGTTCAACTACCAATAATAAAACTCTATTTTAGGATTAAACATAAGATTATTGTCAACCTCTTTTCTAACTATATTTTATAATATCTGGGCCTAGTGTACCGAGTCTTAAGGTAGAGAATTGAAATAAAACATTCAGGAGGAATTGCGGAAAATTTCCGTCAGAAATAGAAATATTTTAGTAATTGATGGAGAATACTATCTTTAGACTAATACGCTTGGTATTTTCGATTTAAATGAGAAAGGGAGTTGATTTACTATTTTTACTGATCAAAGGACGAATTATCTCAATCGCGAGAACTATTAAGAGATATTCAGTATAAAGCAGGCATTATGGAATATCCCGAAAAAAGGTTCATCGAATTTCTAAAATCGCAATAAATTTACATCCGAGCATTTCCGTGGCACCGTTAAGGCACTCAAGAAAAATGCAGGAATTAAAAGAGCGGCTTCATCCATCGAACGCGATTCCCCCGTTGATTTAAGCGCAGACGTCCATACAAGTTTAATGGGCGGAGACAGAAGCATTAAGCCATCATTCAGTTTATAAGAATGACCCAAAAATCCCGAATTAATTTCTTCATCTACGCAGCGTTGAGGAGGAAGATACAATTATTCGGAAGTCTGTTCGTAAAAGGGTAATTCCTGTGCACTTGATCGGATGGGGAACTCCTTTGGGACTCGCAGTGGACGAATTTAAATCGCGACTAATGCAAGTCATTGAATTGGACGTCAGCGAAGGCTAAAACCTATTGAGGACTGGATTGGCGATCAGTCGAGGTGCTTAATGAGCCCAGGACGATTTTTCTAACGTAATTACGAGATTTTTCCGGTCGGAATTTCACAACGGAATCGATTGGGAATTATCTCCGAGGAAAGGAGGGGAATTGCAATCGCGGGCGTCTTAGGCGCTGGAGCGAGAACTGCATTTCGGAGTTAAGTGAGTTGAACAAAGCTCCTCAACTTTACGCCAATTACATAAGAAAGGGGCTTTTTCTATTCTATCTAATCGGTGACTATTCCAATTCATGTGTCGCCGAATAATGGAATGGCCTTAGGGATGACTTAATTTTTACGTAACGCAGCCGGAGCTTAGGGTGATAAATTATCTGAAATGCCTCAATTTAATGCGTGTTTCATCTATACTGTTACATTTGAACGGCGAATATTAATGTTTTTTATCTACGTAGTGATTTTTTGAACGGTTTCAAAAAATTCTTCAAAATTAAGAAGACTTTTAATTTCAATGATGATGACTATGAATAACAGCGTCTCTCTATCTTCATACCTAACCTCTCCAACTTCTAACAAAAGCCATTTTATAGTGTACACCAACAATAATATTCACTAATAACAATCTCTTTCTCTCTATGAGTTTCAAAATTACATTTGAGAAGAGGTGATTTGATTAATAATTCATTCCTGTCGAAAGTACTGCATTTCTTTCCATTTAAATAAAAAATGACGGTTTGGTAGAGTAATTATTCACAATGATACTTACATAAAAAACCCAAAAACAATTAAAGAAAACTTAATTACTACCAAAGCCTTGTAAAAGATCGAATTTTATGGAGACCAAAGGAGTAAATAAAAAGTAAAACGCAAACTTATTCCTGGAAACGTAAAAAGGTGGAAATAAGATACCTATACTGGAATCAAGGTGCTCATAATTAATGCAAAAATGGCAATGAGACTTTAAAAATGAAGAAAATACTAATTAAGACTAAGTAAAATACCAACAAGCTCGCAGTTTCCATGAATAAAAGATTGATTTGAAAACTTCCGGTCGATTGAATTGATATAATATTAAATCAGACGATGGAGATGATAGAATTGATTCGCGAAACATATACAAAATGCTAACGATCTCATAGCAAGTATCTAATGCTTAGAATTTATTAATTTATAACTTCCATCGTTTTAAAAGAACTAAATGAATCTAATGATCCTAGTTTGTTAAAATCAAATAGCTGCTAACTATGTGTATTACGTAAGGAAAGGGTTGAGGTGACTTTACATATAAGGGCGTGCAACCAGGAAAATTCCCAAGGAAAAACGGACTTGGAAAAAGTCTGACAGGGCCGGGAATCGAACCCGGGATCTTCCTCTATCCGGGAGGCAGCCTTAACCATCTACGCTACCCGGCCAGAACATTTAACAAGCCGTTTTGGGGGCAACTTAATGCTATTATTTATGCTTGAACCGGTTAAACTCTAATTCCACTGCACAATATTATGAATCTAGCGATATATTGCGAGAGAAAGAAATTTTAAGATCAAAAGTTCCACGTATTTTTATAATCTCGATAATGAATTTGGACCGGTTTATATTATCGTCTCCGGATTAAAACTCGGATACTGTCCCTTCAGTTGCGTGCATAGGATTGGCGAAAGTTTCGCATTAGACTCAGGTGGTCCGCGACCTCTCTCCAAATCGGAGTCCTTGTGTTATCGTCCGAATGATCGCCACGGGGAAAGGCCGGAGGATGCATCGGTAAACACGTGTGCAGCAAATGGGCGATTCCTTTGGGCGAATACACGCCATATTCCTATTAAGAATTTGCCCACGCTCGCTTAATCGTTGACGTCATGCACAAGCTCACGCAAGCACTCGATAGCGCCACTGGCGATATTGGAAGAACATGCAAGCGAAGCGGACCAGGAAATAGTCTATCACGGCTTCGCCTCCTCCGCACGAACCGGCGCGTGCGGATCTAAGAATAATGGAAAAACCTTGTTTCATGACACCCATATGATATAGAGGATTTTATTACCACGCTTTCATAGCGAAGGCTTATAATGGAGGATATATTCCATAGATGAAAGCCGCAGTTTTATTTAAAGCGTGATATTATATAGTGATTAAACCACAGTACCTTCAGATAAAGGTTATGGTTTGTTAGGGTATAGGGTTTTTAAGAATCTACCTTTGAAGGAAAAATGATGAATGTTGAAATAGTATTATGGAAATTGTGGAATTTGTACGAGTTATATCTTCTGAATTTGTCATTAAAAGTTCTATATATGAAATTCCACCAAGTTACGCTTCACAATATTTATTTAAAGTATTGTGGAATTAAATCTTCACCAGCAGTTGGGAGATATAAGAGAGGCGTGGAAACAATGCAAAACAATTTATAATAATGCCTCGATCAATGATTAAGCTTAATATTATTGCTGTAAGCTGTAATATTAAGTCCGGTCCGGTCGAATAAAATAAAAACTTATTGTAGAAATTACGAAGTCTTTTCTTTCAACTTAATATTACATCTAGAAAACCTGGAAAAAATATTCTGTACGCTAAATAAAAATTGATGAAGAAGAACTTTGTACAAGTACAAATTGCTCTTCCTCATCATGACGTATTTCTACAAGACATCTACAGAAATTCTGAATTTTAAATAAAAATTGAATAGTATTTTATCTAATTTTGATATTTTGTTATATTCCAACGTTATGCGAAAGTATTTTTAAGGAATCGGCTATTAAAAATTATTAGTATTAGCTATTAGTATTAAAAATACAGGTAACAATAAAATGCAAAGCCTAAATACAAAAGTAGAACTCAACGCAATCGTGGAGTTACGAAAAATATGTATGAACTCTCCACCCATTATAAAGACAGATTAGGATTTCATGAAATCCATTGCCAATATAGGACTCAGAAACCCGAATAATGTATGTAAAAAGAGGAATACGAATAAACTTTGAAAATGAGATAATTTCATTATGTACGGCACGGAAATATTTACAGATACGTAAATTCTTATAAAATTTAGTTCCTACGATCGTCATTTTGTTTATTTTCTTTTCAAGGAAATTTCCGAGAACAATTCATCGATGCATTCTTGGAAGCGTAAATTGTGTGGATTTAATGTGGAGAATGTTTTGAAGAGAGAGAGCTGTTTTTTATTGCAAAAATGATGAAAAACATTTGAATTATTTTAAGGCAATAACTGGCGAAAATTCATATACCTCATTCAGTTGAACGCTGATAAAGGAATCTTAAAAATTCATTTCCCAGAAAAGGCTCTTTTCATGATTTTTGTTGTAAATAAGACAAGGAAATATCGGTCCCTTTCTTTCAAGGGCCGAAAGCATAGTAATGTAATTAATAATTTTTATTTGCTCTGAGGATTCTAATAGAGTAGGGTAAAGGAAATACATTTTCAAAACGATTACTCTGAAAACAAAACAAAACATAGATCAGATACAGATGTATAAAAAATGCAGATGAAATCTAGATAGATGCAATACTGATCTATATTACTAATACATACTTTATTTATATAAAGCTATTAGTCTACGAAATGATGCTATATAACTTAAGTAGTATATTGCCTATGTTTAAAATTGCGTATCATCGAATTTGCTGAAATAAGTTGAATGATTTACCGTAAGTACTCGATTATAAGCCAACCCGAATATAAGCCGAGGCACCTAATTGGGAAAATTAATTAACTCGTATATGAACCAAGGGTGATAAATGCAGAAACTACTGGTAAAATGAAATCAGAACGTCCAGTTAAACATGATTGTTTTCAATCCGACAATTCTCAATGGATGGAACGTGATCGCGGAGTAAATTAATTGTTAATAGAGAAAGAGAAAAATTTACGAGACCGGGCAGACATTTCTTTCTACTGGAGATAAGGTAAGTGAGACTCATACTCGAATATAAGCAGAGGGGAAACTTTTACGCATAAAAACTCAGTTTATACATGAGTATACATGGTAATAGATAGGTTACTCCAGGTCCAATATCATTGGATTTTTTCACTGGAAATGATACACAAGACTGGGACAGTATTATTTAATTGCGTATGTGCGAAACATTCCTTTCACCACGACTCTTTCGATACGTAGGCGGGCTTCTTTAAGTGGAGGATTGACTAAGGAACGAGAGGCTGCAGACAAGGAAGATTGGGAGAATAATGTCATTCGTGGCTTCTGATGAAAGCGACACGTATACGAAACAGCAGAACATCGAAGATCGATGGGGGTCTCTCTCCCCTCGACACATTCTCCCAAAGTTCCTCATCCTCCCTTTACTAATTCCAACATCTACTTCCGCTTCCTTCGACTCCCATTTCCTTATTTCCACTTCTTCTAATCCCCCTGCTTCAATTTTCCCTTCTAAAATTCCTCTGTTCTCCTTCTCTTCTTTCCCCTAATTTGCCCTCCCCTCCTCTTTCTTCCCCTCACGAATTTTCTTATATGAACGCACATTATTAATGGAGTCATTTTCCTCAAAAGAATATACCCCCCGAGGATTTGAATATCTTTCCTCATTGGCTATTTCCGGGATTATGCCCGCATGCGTGAGCGAAGCGATGCCATTACAGAGCCTCAATTTTTGGGGGAATATTTTATGTCATTAACTTATCTCATTTGAAAAATTAAGGCTTGTTAGAAATTGGCTAAAATATTATTTTATTCAGCCAATTTCCATGTTGTTCTGTGGGAATGCCCATACGGAGTGCGAGCGTAGCAACCTTGAGTCGTGCTTTATTTTCCACGTATTTTAATGAAAATGAAAGAAGTTATAAAAAATAAAACTCATCTTTTTCAGGGCGAAATTGAGATTTATTCGTCTCTTCTTAAATCATACTTCAACATAAATGGTTTGTTTTTTTTCCTGGTGTATACGGTGAATAAAATTCACCAAATTCTACATTTAAAATACATTTGTATTAGTTTTTTTTATAAGGCATTGCAATTCTTCTACCATGCCTATATACGAGGGTGGTCTGAAAAGTTTCCGACCCCAGATTTTTCATAAATCTTCAGAAAACATGTCGAGAAATGATGAAATGTCGGAAACCTTTCTGACCACCCATGTATTTCTTCGAAAAATCACAACTAATAATTAAATACGAAGAATGATAATAGAGCAAGTACTCTATCCTATTGGTATTCAACTTGTTTTTTCATAAGACTTAAGATAATCAACTAAAAAGTTTCAGATACATTACACATTGCCATCTGTCATTCCTTGAGCATTGAGGCTGCATCGAATATTGAAAATCCGAATTTCAGTAATTATGTATCATTCTGGTTTCCATTTGTGATTTACGCTCAACACGTCATAGCATGAATTCCTTTTTTGTGGTGATAACTGTCAGTTTAGAATGCTTAATCGCTCCAACTCTCCGAAAGATAAGTGGGAATGTGATAAACAATGTAATCACTTGACTTGATGCCTATTCGACAGAAAGGGGGATTTAATATCCATTATTGTCCATAAAAATTAAGAGATAGAAGCTATGAATTCAATTGGTAAAATACTATTGTGATTGTTCGCTTATTATAAGTGAGACACAATTGAAGCAAACACGTTTTCTTTCAGCATCTTCTATTATTGTTGCCGCCCAGCCATCAAGACAAAAGGAGCTGGATAGGTGATGGAGTGAATATAAAGGGTATTTAGGATTCTTGATCCATTTTTACTCCTGGATGATTTCCATTTCAATACCACTTCATGAATCCATATTAAACGCACTAAGAATAAGAGGATGATTTCATTATTATAATTCGACTCTATATTAGGTGAGGTTAACCTCGATGGGGTCTCTCCTCCACGTAATCTCGTATCAAATTCCTATGTAATTATCATGCATAACGTATAATAAATAAAATAAAACCAAAAGAAAGATGTGGTTTGCGGTAATGCTATCCACAGCTGAAGGCTGTAACAGAAAAACATATCAGATGGTGGTAAAACATTAACCCAAAAAGGGAGGTAAAAAAACAGCGATAATACAGAAGGAAAAGTATAATTATTTGGCAAGACTAAAATAATTAGAATTCTGTTCAATCAAAAACACGGATTTTTCTATGATAAATAATCGGTAGTATTATTCTAAATAGCACATTATTCGGTATTATTTTGCTCAGATTTCGATGTCAATCAATAGAATACTCGGAGATGCATGAATACACTATCAAAGTGATGTGATACTGTGAAGTAACTGCTGAATAGGTAAAGTTCATTTTTATCTTCGCAGCCTTTTCTCATTTGAGTATTTTAATTAGAAGTCGAATCTAGCATTGAAGGAGGAGAATAGAAAAAAAGATTCTTATTTTGGTCGTGGAATATAGGTTAAGTATAGGTCGTGGAATATTGGAAGGGTGGAGTGAATATAAATAATAAATAAATTGTTTATAATATTAATACGACTTACCTCAAATAGCAGAAACGTCTTCGAAAAATGTTTAAAATTTCTAGTATTTCGATAGTGGTTGTTTTATCTAATACTACAGGGGATTAATTTAGGCTTAAAAACTGAATTTATCTGAATTCTAATGATTCTGTTACGTAGCTTAGAATGCTTGAAATAAAAGAGTGAAAATGTTCTTAGGTAACTATATATATATATATTAACTATAAATATTAATAAGAATAAATATATTGATTCACTGATAACCTGTCAGTACATTTTTACTTCTTAAGTGAATTTTCAGCTTATGCAACATAAAACACTAATAGGTATGAATATACGGTCGACAGGTAATAAAGGGATAAACATAGTCCTTAAGATAGACCGTGGAGAGTATGTTTTAATTTCGTATTGCAATTTCAGTTATCCGCTCCACCTGATTTCGCAGTACATCATTATCGAAATCCAATGATTTGGATTTCGATAATGATGTATGCGACTCCCACTGCCCTCTTCAAATCAACATGATCTATAACATGAGATAACAATCTCGTTAATGAATCGACACATGTGAGCTTCATTTCATCCGTAATTGAGTCCCTTTTGCATCTGGAGACCCCTCTTTCCACGTATACTCTCCAACCGCAGAGTGGCCCCAAAAAGAAAGAGGTCTCCACATTCGGCACTTGTGTCAGAGGAAGTGATTTCTCTGGGTCTACGATAGCTCTGGGAAATCTCTCTCCACCTCCCTTGTACGGATTCCCGTGTTAAAAGATTAACCTAGAGAACGTATCGCATTACCTACGGTGGGAGGCAAGAGAGTCGGATTTCCGACCGAAAGACATTTTAAGGCGCCTTTCGCCTCCGATGGGAACTTACACGTTATTTTTTCGTAATTTCTTCGAGCGGTCTGCGCTATTGGAGAGACCATCGCAGAACAGTGGGAAATCCTACCTCTTCCTCTGCAATTGACTTAATCGCGCCACGGATAGACTGGTTTATTTCCGGAGCACACCTGCGATACCGTATTATTAGTTAATGTCACAGAAAAGAGAGAGTGGAAGATCTGTACTTTTAATTACAGAAGAAGAAATGAGATTTCTTGTTACAAATAAATTTTGCGTACATTTAAGAGCTCATAATTATGCGATTTAGATAGTTAATGTGTGTACTCATTATGCTTGAATGCATAAACATATTTATGTCTCCTTTTTTCTTTATTTAAATAAAAAAGGAGACATCCCCCTCTTTATCTTTCCGATGTACATTCCAGAAAATAATTTTTTAGTTATTTTTTACTGATTTATCTAGGTAAAGACGTGTCTGTTTGCTTTTGGATTTGTCTTAACCTGCTTAATCCCCAAAACTACTGAGCTAACCTAAGGTTTCACAGATTTTTCACACAACCCAGCTTCCTGTTGTTTTTTGCTGCGGTGTATTTTTCCCCTGATTGAAAACTTAATTTTTTAGGCCCCCAAGGCAGTTTTCTCTCATGAGCACTTTCAGTCTATCTATGAATGATGACTTCTGATGAACTAATATTCATATGACAAGGGGTTTGATGTAAGAATAGAATTGCTAGTTTCATTCTTGCTAAAATAAAGGCAGATTAATTATTATCATTACTATATATTTCACTATTTTATTTAAATATATTCCATTGTAGAACAAAGTTTCAGGAACAATTTCATACTGCATTACAATAACTTTATTCTTAAAGTATAGATATGTACGTTGTAATAGACTAATTATACATTGATATATCATTAGTAGTTGTTTAAAATATCTTGGTAACGATCAACGACCATTTATAGTATAACTAAAAGAAACACGATGAAAATAATATTTCCTGGTTAACTTTCAACGATTGATGACTCTTGAGAGCAAATGCTATTATTGTAAAGGGATATAGTTCCTGAAAAGCCGTTGTGGAGTATTATTGTTAATGGTCTAAAGGCAGGAAAGGGAGATGAAGATTTTGTTCGGCTGAGAAATGATCGTGGTAAAATGGACATACTGAAGTGCTTTTAAGAGAGATCGCAATAGATATAAAAGGTATACGGGATACTTAGACTTAGTAATTTACTACACAGTATGGTGAGGAAAATTGCAGAAAGAAAGAACTACTGAAAAAAGTTCAGGATATACTGCAGGAGCTGTACAGTATAAAACGGAGCCAAGAAGGTTAAGGACAGAAGTAAGATAGTGGACTATTAAAATAAAAACACTCTTTGTAAGTATTCTTCGGTGGGCAAACCACCGATGAGGAAAACTGAGCCTTGTATCGATTCAAGTATAAATACTATTAAAATAAAAACACTCTTTGTAAGTATTCTTCGGTGGGCAAACCACCGATGAGGAAAACTGAGCCTTGTATCGATTCAAGTATAAATACCTTTGGTTCGATTAGGAATACGATTAAAATTTAGATAGCTATGAGTGATACTTGCCTAAAAAGAGCGTTGTTGAATTCATTGCTTGATTATTGGATTCGTGGTAAAACATCACAGAGGAATATAATGAGAGTAACGCAAAAATTTCATTTTCATTTTTTCAGGTTCCTTGCGTTTTCTCGGAATGAAAAAGTGGATGAAGAGAAAATCATGGCTAAATATGATTGAATCTATTACCAGGATCTAATATTTAATTTTCAGCGTATTTGAGAACAAGTATGGAAAGAATCCCTGAAATATAGGTAGAAATAATTCCATATTCCATTACTATAGGACTTACTGAGGCAATTAAGTTGAGAACTGAGTGAATTCATATTGTCGATAATCATAATCATACCGGTGAAACCTTAATAAATCTTGAATGACATGACAAGGGAACTTTTATGTTTAGTGGATGAAAAAGATAGGGGGAAAATAATGCATGCATCTGAATCAAAAGAGAAGTTGATAAAAGGCCGCTCATATATCCGTGATAGGCCGCGGGACCTCAATTCTTTTCACTGCACGTTTGTTGTTTCCAACTGTGCAGGAAGCACACAGCGGAACACATTAACTTGAGTACCGGCTGTCATTCACATCCCCTGAGTGAAAATCCAAGACAGCCGAGTATGAATTAAAAACCGCCTTCAAATCACGGCCTAGATCGATGAGGCATTTCCTTCCCCGAAAAGTACCGCATTGAGTCCTCCATCATCCTCTTCCCCGTTCAAGATAATTCGCGAGTGGTCCATTCATTCCATCCGTCACCCTCTTATCGGCCCTCTTTCCATTCTTCCCATAATTCCCCGCTCGAGCCTTGACCGCTATCTCCTTTCAGAAGTGAAATAAAAAGAATCTCGGCCGTTCCTTCTGCTGCGAGAACACATCTCGCTTTTTCCAAATCCTTTCGCCCTTCAACTCCATTAGCGTTATGAGACCACGGCGTGCCTTTGGGAGAGAAATGAGAGGAAGGGAATAAAGAGATTAGGAGGCGTAACCAGGTGAAAAAGTCGCCTCCATATTGATGCAGCGAATGCGACGGCGGTAATCTCGCCGAACTGTTTCCTTGGATAAAGTGTCCCTTTTATCGTCCAAGGGAAACCTTTTTCCTCCGAGGTAACGATGTGCGGTGGGGACTTGTCCCCACGACCGCTTTGGTAGTCGCGAAGGTCTCCGAAGAACCCAGGAAAACCTTAGAGGTTCATAAATATAAAATCTCCAATAACGTCTTTGTCGGCGTTCCTCGTCTCATTCACCTGTATTCGGACGGCGATCCTATCTTTTTTTCTACGAATACCGGTGAATGAGACGAGGAACTTCGGCAAAGACGGTTATTGGATATTTTAAGCTTCTAATTCATAAACAGCCGTGTTCCAGTTTATTTTCATTACACCTCAAAAGCTTGATAATAAATAAAGGGTGTAATATAATGTTAATCGAGGTGAGAAAGCATAACTTTGTGGAAAGGCGTATAAAAAGGCAGCTCAATAATTTCCTCACTAAATTCATTTCTTTATATAATATTAATATACGATAATTTGTTTAGACGTTAGAGGGGGTAACCCTCAGAATGAATACTTTTGGATAATGGATCAATTGAAACACTAGATATTGTTTTTTGATCATTCAATATTAAGGAGATAGGTTTTATTAGAAATGTCTAACTCCTTTTCCAACATTTATAAAGGAAATATTCAACGAGACTTATACTTTTTTCTGCGGTCATGAACTATCCTAATCAAGATAGGTAGAGATTGGAAGTTGCATTGATTGAATATTTTGTGATATTATTCCTCTTGTTTAGAAATTAAAACATATTTAGTAATAGTCAACATATGAGATATTGTTTAAAGTAACTTAGCTATAACTTGAAAAAGCACAATTTTTTAAGGGACATTTCTTCATTCGATTAGAGTAATTTTGTAACTAGGTAACAGTTATTTAGTAATAATATATAATTTTTGCTTGGAGACAATTGTATTTTATTATTATTATTATAAAACCTTAAAATTAATTAATATTTAATTAATTTATATTTAGCGAGGCCCATGCGGGTCTTTGAACCTAACCCTTGAAGCCATATTTAATGCTACATACGATAGAAAGATTTGTTGAAAATAAAACAAGAATTATTTTAATAGTACAATGCTGTAGCTAAGAGATAAACATCTTTTAGTAATTGTATTGTTAAATGTATTACAGTATTGTGCATAAGATTAAGTAGGTCCATTAGTAACACCTGCATCAATAATAATTAAATACCGAAACACAAAGTAGTTTTCCTCTCATGTGAATACGTGCAATGGAGGCATACGTATCCCTTCGGCATCGAGCGATGTGCTCTGTGCTATTTGCAGATTATTAGGCAGTGATTGCTCAAAGTCTGAAAGATGTTAAATGCATGAAGAAGCTAATGGAAATCTCTGAGAGGGAAGAACTGGATAAACACGGAGAAAACAGAATTGGCATAACTTTAAAGCGCTACTGTCCTAGCGGATTGGAGCGATACGTCACTGCGTAATTAAGCTTTTTGAGTACTGAGTAATATCCAATAATGCATATCTGATGTGATCGGATTCCGCATCAAATACGCTCCATTTTCGTAAGATATTTTGACATGGTATGGGGATTTGTATTTATTGACCTAACATTCTATATATTTATTACTAAAATGATTGCAGGCCCTCATAACTAAATCAACAACAAGCAGATAAGAAAAATAGTTGAAGTGAAATATATTAACAAAGAAAAAATTAAAGAAAACTTTGATAAAAAGATAATAAATAATGAAGGCGAATATTAAACATGAAAAATGGAGAACGAGGGCACGAGAAAACAATTTTATTACATAGATATTCGTGAAATTTATGATTTAATTTAGACTGAAGTTTACCAATGAGTAATTGTGTTGAGGAAAAAAGGTTTGCGAAGCACTGCCATATAAAATAATCGATATAATCAATGGTAACTTAAGTTTGGTATTTTACAAATACTCACCCTATTCATACGATGATAGTAGCAGAGTATTTTAATATTTTAAATCGGTGCAAATGGACAATAATATTTAAAAAATATCAAGGGATGTATTTTGTGGCACTTTTTCCAATTTTTTGAGCCACCCGGCAGTTTAGGGGATTGATATCTTCTTATGAAATAAATAATTCTGTATACAAATACAGATATTGACTGGGTGCATAAGAACATTCTGAAGAAAATATGGGAACTCCTGTTTCTATTTATACCACGAATTTCTCAAAAAGCGCCCCTTGCTGTGTAGATATAATTCATACGAAGATTAATACGAAAAAAAGTTAAGTAGAAAAAGAATCGAAAAATGGTGCAGAGAACTGGAATCGGGGTAGAAGAATAAGGATTAGCGGTGGATCTAGTGGGATATTCAAGAGAAGCTATAATAAGCACGCCCGGTTGAGGAAATGAGGATATTAGATTAATAATGACTTTGGAGGAATCAACTCTAAAATGGAAGAAAGACTCTTCGTTATTATGTTCGGAGAATAAATAGGTAAATTTCGCCGATATTTTGTTAGCATGTACTCTAGGAGTAATATTTTGTATATAAACCGGATATCACTGATTCACTCATTTCTTATATTCGGTGACATAACCGCTATTAATTAGAAAATGGCAAATAACTCGTTTTACATAAAACTTTTGGTTTGAGTTTTGAGGTTTGAGCTGTAACATACGTACTCAAAATTGACTTATGGGTTGTAAAATTATTTTTCCTATAATAATGCATGAATAATAAAGTACTGTGATGCTATCCGAAATTGAAAGTCATCGTCCTTATCATTGTTACGTAAAGGTGAATTTTGGCGGTTTTTGCGATTTTTGTTAAGCTTTAGTCCATTTGAGCGATTAAATTCAAGTTTTTTTCTTATTTTTCAATTAATCAGCATCAAATGCGCAATTTTTGAGTGCTATTGGAATTCGAAACTCAAAAAATCGTTTTTTCAGGCCTGCCTAGTGCTCCAACGGGCATAAGCAAAGACGTAGGGTGTTGGGAAATATGGAATGGAGAAATATTATCAATGTTGAGTAATTGGGTGTTGGGATACGGGGAAGAATGGAATATAGGGCAACCACTGCAAAGTGAAGAGCCTCTGAAAATTAAGTAAAGCGGCTAACTTAAAGGGACATCCGCTTCTGAACGATATTTAAGACGCCATCTGTTGAAACTATTCGAGGCCGTGAGGTGCAGAAAGCCGAAATGATTATCTGCAAAAGACGCTAGCGAGTGACCTAATTACTTCCGAGATTCATATTTGAAGCGGGGATGATGTTCGCTGCAATTTCAGTGGACCAGAGTTAAGAAGTAGGTATTGTGCTCGTGAAGCAATTACGGGTCGAGTCAATTTGATTTCGAGCCCTGCAGTCGAATTTTTATTTCCCATCGTTCGCTTAATCGAATCGGGAAGGCGGAGGATAACGTTTTCGAAGGAATATTCCGAGAAGAGCTTTTTTACACTCCAAAGTCGAGGGAGAAAAAATTGGCCATGGGAGCGGTAATTCCATCCTGGTGATTACCAGAGGGTATTCTGTACTATAAATACGTACTATTCATCTTATTAAGGTTTTTCGAGTATCGCTCACAAATAAATGCATATAATTAAATAACGTTTACGCTGATTAAAGTTATTTAAAATTCATACTGAATTAGCTAATTCACAGCGATATTTTTTTATAAAATTCATATATGTACTGCATAAATATTTTTATAATTATTTATTTATTTTTACTTTTTATTCATACATGCTTATTTTGTATTTATTTGGGTTCATTATATGTATGCATAGTAATATTTTTGATTTTTTATTAATTGGTATGTAAGTTAACGTTGGCACCAGTCCTTGCGACTAATTGCGACGATTTTGCAGAGTAAATAAATAAATATTTAAGCAGCAGGCCGCGGACATGATTAAAATAAAATAATGTAATGGTGAGTTTGACTCTAATGGTGATATTATTTCTCCAAATGAGAATATTTGATAAATAAAAACAAATTTGAACAGAAATTCCATCCTAGTGATTACCCAACAAATATATAGTTATTATCTTACTAAAATTATTTGAGTATCTCTTACAAATAAATGCATCTATCTAAAGAACATGATGGTGAACATAAATAGAATAACGTAAATGGCGGAGATTGGGTTATTTTTGACCCACTCTCTTTTCTCTAGCTTTCCTCATTTAGGATATGTTGTGAATGTAAACAAATTTAAATTATAATAAAAACGCTATATTAATTGTTATAGAGAAGGTTAAATCTTATTAAAATATCAAATTAAAACTAGCAGGAATCGAGGATCTCAGGAAAAGTCGCGTTGCATCAGAACCGAAGAAGCTTTCGTGGTTTCAAAGTATAAGGTAATTCCGAGAGAGATGCCTCACCTAAGGAAATTACATTATAATAATGACTTAAGTGATAAATTGAATGTGAAACTGCGTGATAGAATTCAACAATTATTAATTATGAATAGTAAGCAAACAAATTTTGTTTAAAAATATTTGTACCGAAAATATTTAAGTATTTTTGGATCCATGCATTTGGCCATCTCTCTGATTGCCCGGGTGAAAATCTCTGTGAAAGAGATGCATCATTAGCTTAAACTGCATTAATTAGGATCTAACTAAACGTTTAAGTTAACTTTTAACCATGGAACTTCATCTACAGTGAAATTCTACGTTTCACACGCTTTCATTGCGTTTACATTTAGCGAACGTAATCTAAAAAAAATTCGTTTAAGTTTAACCTTCCCAATATATCTTGCAGAATTTCACAATTATTATCAAAAAGCATCATAATAGAGGAAAGCTAAAGTTAAGATATTAAAATATGGAGCATAAGAATGAAAATACCCGAAAAGAGTCAAAACCGGGCAAAAAAGGCTCGATTTCTGCCGTTTAAGAGTTAAATATATCATACATATTTACTCTATTTCGAAGTTTAAATCTTTTAGCAGTAGGTGCATAGTTTCCTCTAGTTCTCTTCTCTCTCTGGGTGACAAGACAATTACTGATCTACAGATCTACGTCATTATAACCGAGGAAGAGGTTTTCGTAGCAATTTTCTGATTTTCATCGCTTTTAAGATGATAAGAACCATTTAATCTCACGATGCAATACATATTAAGCAAATGCATTAATTTATTTGTGAAAACTAAAGTCAAAGAACTTTTCGAATATTTTTTATAGATATGCGATAATTTAGCGCCCGACTTTATTTCTGTGGCACTTAAATAAGTTAGAATCATGATATTAAAATCGTGGCTAATAATCCCCCTACCATTAAAACAGTAAAGAACTTATAGAGAAGCTATAAAAATCAAATTTATTTTGAATATATATTTGTAGAATATGTTATTTAAGCGTACATAAAGTCACTATTCGAACCTAAGATGTGAAGAAAATAATTTTTATTGATAAGTTGAAAAATTTAATGACTGTATTCAAGAGTACGATAGATTTAGGCATATCGCCTAATAATATCAAGCTAAATATATATAAACCTAACTCTATAGATTCTATATAACATATTTTTAAAATTAATCTTCGAAAACGTAAGATAACAGTACATATTTAGTTATAGATTTATAAATTATCGGTATGTTCCGATAATGATATGGATGATTTTTAAGTCATGACTCATTTCTTTCTATAGCTTATCAGCTTATTTTCGTTATTTTTTCAATTTCTTTAACGCGTTCACTCATTAAATTTTTCGCTGTGCTCTGTTAATATGTGAACAGTTAACTTTTATAATAAATAAATGTTGTTTTTTTTGAGTCTTTAAACGTAAGGAAAACTTAGGATGACATGAATGCATTTTTTATTTATCATTCAATTTACATAATTCATTGAGAATATAACCGAGGGTGAGCGTTAACTTTAAAGGGGTCGAAATCCACGGCATTAAAATTTCGCCAATCCCTCTTTTATGCTAAGAGGGTGTGACTCAGGCAGATTCGGAATTCTTCTTACGGACTGGACCCTCCCGCGCCATTGAAGAACTTAGTGACCTCTTGGGACGCCAAACTATTAGGTAGGCTAAATGCCCTGAAGAGGTCGAAAAAAGGGCGCATACAAATGTCATATAAAAAGACAGCCGCTGGAATACTAAAGCGAGGGGACGGCAAATTTGTTCTGGGTCGTTTGTCGTGGCAGGAAAGGAGCCTCATTGCTCGAAACGTTTTTAAGTTATAAAAATAAACTGTTTTCACACTCCACTCATTCAGTAATCGGAGGGGATTGCCTTAAATGATGAAAAGTTAAAGTGCTAATCATGTTAAAATAATGCTAAGTATATAGAATAAATATTCTTAATTATGAAAACAAAAGGGCTTCAATTGTGTAAAAAATGAGAGGGAAATTTTAATGTGACCGGTATGGAACCGCAGAGGAGTCTTTGATAAAACTTGCAGATGCTTGAATCTGGCTTTGTTTTCAGGAATAAGGTATTTTTCATATTTCCAGCTGTGTAAATTTTATATACAGCGAGATATACGCTATTCTGGGCCCATTTTAATGAGCTAACATAAAAATATTAAAGAAAAATCATCTCATGCGTAGTTTTCCTTAACTACAGTAGCTTGAAGATACATTGAAAACGTCTTCGTAGGAAAAGAACGATGAAAATGCTCCAATTTTCCTGGTTAACTCTCCAGATGGGAACTAATTCTCTACTTCAGATAAACCCGGGCAAGCGAATTTTAACCCTTAAAAATACGCTGCGTTTTTGCTTATATACTGAAGAACTTATCTTTTAATGCAGCGTGATTTTTCGTTATGTTATATAAATCACAATTAAACAAGGATAGAAATAAGCTAGCTGAGCACATGGAAAGTACGTTTTAAATTATTTGAATAAGAATAACATGTTAAACCGAGTTGCAATGAATAAAATACCAGAGAGGAAAAAAATCGTCCTCTAAATATTTTACTTCCTCCATACAAAAGACGTAAATGTAGGCTTTTGACAGATGCTTTTTAACCTTTGCATATGTAAAACCGACATCTAGTGAAATACGGTATCTTATAAGCTGTTTTAAAGATGCTCTCCGCCGGTTACTTCCTGCTTTTTTAGAAGAACATATCCAATATATTTCGACGAAAAGAAGCTTATGATATTCATTGAATATCCTAACTATCCAATGAGTAAATGTAGGCATAAATTGATATTCAATATCGCTTAGTCTCCTACGATAAGGAACATTTACAATTAAAATACAAATTAAAAGGTTGGAAAAAAAGGATTGAGGTTACTTCAAGCCTTACATTAACTGGAACGTCACAAAGGAAATACTAACGGAGCTGAAAGTTCCTTCCAAAGGATAAAAGTACCCTTCTTTTACTCGCCTTGAGGAAGCGATACCAACAAGCTATTACTGAACGGTTTTCTTTCTTTGATTCAAAAGATCCTTTGTCAATTCCCAGCCATAAGTTTCACTTCTACAAACATTTCATTCCTGCTTCCTCTTGAATAACTTCACATAATGTACCCACATTCGTAAAGCACTAGAAAAACTAGATTTCATCAAAAGAATAGTCAACGGGAGCAAATAGTTATACAAACCGCAGGCGAAGTAACATTACAATAGCTGAATGGAACCCTGTTTATTAGTGTTGTATTCGTGAATTAGTCAACTAAAGGAAGAAGGTGTGAATAACTACTAAGAAACAGTAGCGAGCTTTACTTTTATACTTAAATTATACTTTACTTAGGTAAACGTTAATTATTGTAAATTAAATGATCGCAATGGGGAAATCATGGCGTCCATTTTTACCTACTTACGTGTAAATGTGTTACTGTTTGTTATTTTTTTGTTCTTGTATGATACCATTGGTAAATGTGTTACTGTTTGTTATTTTTTTGTTCTTGTATGTTACCATTGGTATGTCTTCTTGTCTTTAAATCCCATTTCATCTAAGTTCATCACAGTTTTCTTATCCGTAGGTTTCGCAGGTTTTTCACACCCCCTTCTTGAGGGTGTTTTCCTGCAGTGGAAATATTTTCCTAAGCTCTTAGCTTAGGTTTTAAAAACCACAAAGTAAACTTCTTATTTGTACTGTTTTCTCAAGTTATCCTTTTTTAATTTATACGTCGAAGGGTTAATATTAGACGTAAGAAGAGGCTTTGTAGTCTCAATCTCGCCCTCAATAATGTCATTTATTATTATTATTTAATGACAGTTACGTCAATCGCTGTCTCATCTCCCATTGGATGTTGCTTGAAGGTTATCGAACATAGGTGTATAGTATAAATGTATGCACCTCCAGCCTTATACCACTAGGCTGTTTTCAGGCTAAATATTTAGATAAAGATATTAAACACACCATTATTACAACTAGGAACTAGTTCATTTGTATGATTAAATCATCTCAATAGGGAAATCATGGCGTTTAATGATAGCTACCTCAATTACCGACTAGTCTCCCATTGGGCGGTGCTTTGAGGTTAGGAAACGTCACCAACTTAAACTCCGGAATGGGAGCAATGACTATTTACCCCGATAGAGGGATAGATAATGCCGATCATCCCGCATTCGCTATTTACTCTAAGACGGTCGGTGGCATCTCATCGTCTCTCTGACCGACTCCGCCTGAGGATATTTGAAGACCGAGGAAACCCTGCGCGTGTCCCAGGGGGGAAAGCCGCTCCCGCACCCGGATGTGTTTACACTCGCCGCTTTCCTTATCCTTGCGATCCGCTCCAATTACTCCCCGGGATTAAGGTGAAAAGTCAAGTGAAAAGCGGGGAAAGATGCGCAAGTTTTTTGAAGGGGAGAGCCCGATGGATGCATGCGCCTTTAATTTCCCTTTCTTTGCCCCCTAACCCCCTGAGACCGCCGCCGACCTCCTCCCTAAAAAATTTAACCCCTCCCCGAAACCCCCTGAAACCCTTGGGTAACTTTTTTCGTGCCTCTCTTAATTAAAGGAAGAGAAGGGGAGAAGTTTTCCTAGTGCTACCCGAGCAAGAATTAATACGCACATTTTTGTGATGGTTTGCGAGAGAAGGGAGGGGGCTGACGCAGATAGCGGCATTTTTATCCTCGAATAAAAAAGGGGAAAAGTTCCTCAAGGTGAGTGGAATATTTGTAAGGGACAAGGGGATAAGGGGTTCGCAGAGAAGAGCGGAAATGAGGGACGCGGATGAAAAGTCCTGGAAGAATCCAATGACGGCGAGCCGAATGTCTTCAAGAAGTGAAAGAGGATAGAAAGTGTTGAGAATGGATATTAACGACATGGGCTGGAAAAATACTGTTTGAGATGGAGCGGGAGGCCGGGCTCATTCAAAGGGAAAGTTTCGTATCTTTTAAATAAGGCGCGGATTTTCGGAATGGGATTGTCGCGGAAAATCATTGTGTGACCTGCGGGAGGGATGATGACGTCAGATTTGGTTACAGAGGCGAGCGGCGAAGACGTCACTCGGTTGAATTTGCCCTCAAGTTCCCACAGATTGAACGTATCCACCATCACAATAGGTCTATAAATAAACCATGAACACACTTCATAGATGAATACTTCCAAGGGATAAATTAAAGCAAAAAACTCATTACTCTGTAGTTTATTTACAAATACTGCCTAAATTATTTGATACCCATAGATGATACACCGTTGATTCGCTGAACTTAATAATTTCGCCATAATAAAAAAAATATTTACCTATTATGTTTCTTTTCTAGGATCATAAACCAATAGTATTTTAGACTTACATTCAGTGAATTTGACTCATATTGCAAGTAATAAGAGCTGACTAGGTAAACATGGAAGTTATTCAAGCCTCACATATTGATACTAAAGGATTTGTTTGTTTCAGTTAGTATTTTTTACTATTGCCATTGCATCAAATCTATTTCCTAGGTCATTGTTTTAGATGCAAGGTTCTTCATTTTTAAATAAGAGGCATTCAATTTTAGATAAATTACATGCTACAACTATTTCTGTGAGCCATAGTTGGATGTAGGAGTGAATTGAGGAACACTTATTTCCAAACAGCAATGGGTATTACTTGATAATAGGAGAGTACTATTATACAAAGTAATTCAATACTTTTATATGAATCAAAAATCCAATTAAAATAACTTGCGTGAGCATTAAAATGGATATAAAATCTATAGATATTATAATTCTTTTCCACGAATCAAATGCATGTAGTTACGAGTATGTGTGTAGAATATCTATTAGTTTAACTGAAAATTCACCTGATTTACAAAGGATTCATATTTATATATACCATTATTTAGTGAGTAAACAAAATTTGTTATTTAAACTGCATAAATTAAACCTATATTTAACCTCTTTACATATTGTTACATATATTTATTTTATTATAAAATTTGAGAGAAATTTGCAAATTTTAATAATTCTTTATTGAAAATTTTCAGATTTTAAAATCCAAAATATAATTGTTAAAAATCCTCTCTCTGAAATTTCTTTGACTATACACGATAAAAGAACTTTTTAATTCTGGCACAGAGAATGAGGCAATGTAAGTAGGTTACGAAAGCAAAAATTAGAATTAGCCAATATCAAATCGTAAAACAATGCTGAAAAGTTCAATTACTGATTGCATAAGAGTACTTAAAATTGATCCCAGTCATAAAAGGCTGCGCTTTTGTGCCATCCTCTTAATTGCGTGTAATAGCAATGCAATTATAAATGCTCAGTTATCTTCATACGATTAATAATTGAAGTTTTTATGATCGATTCGAATATCATAAAATGACCTTTTTTCGTCAACCCTTAAATTCAGAACTGCGATAATTCATAACAGTCATAAAAGTAATACTTGGCTGTAGCTTCCATTTTAGTTCTTATTTACTGCAAAACTCATTGCCAATTCTAATAATCCCTTTCAGAGTAAATAGGATGGTAATTGGGGCACACTTTACAATTTAGTTCAGTGGAGAACAGATAGCTGACCTATTCGAGTAATTGGAACTGCATCAATTCGGAGTGACTCGAATGCTGGAAGGATAATTACAGCTATAGTTAATCGAATTCTGAAAAATCTTAACTATTACACTTGATTTGTATAAAATGAGGACATTATTGGCATTTGATAAATTCATATTTCAAGGATAATTTAAAAGAATTTTTATAATACATTTTAATAATATAACGAGAACTGGATTTTTATTTGAAATGTCGCATATCTACATCTTTCGTTGTTTCATCGAATGCATACTGCGAAGATAGAATGACAAAAATCAATTTATTTTTATTATATCGCTTTAATGAACTATTGTTATTTTGATGACTTCATAGATTGAAGCTGGTAATTAAATCAATGAAGAGTGATATACAATAGAACATTTGGGTACGGTGTGCATTTGAATTTTGAGTCAAATGAAATTAAAATACATTCGTCGTATTTTATCCATAATTGTCCCTTGTTAACCAGTTCCAATATTGTTTAAAGTTAGTATCATTCTTCAGTCTAACAGCCTACGTTAGAAAATGAGGTATAATCGTGACTAAAAAGTCTTAGTTATCATTTATATTTTTGTGCGATTCAACCAAGACTTGATCAGCAAAACTTGCAACATTTAACGTGTTTTCTGAGATCTTCCTGGATTGTGTTGTACATAAATTAAGAAGACTTGGTGAAAAATATCTTATTCTAGTATTCTCATCAGTAAAACTATCCCTTTCAGTATGTACAGGATAAACCAATAGTATGAATTGTTTTAGTTTTCGATGACTTCGGCCTTCAATTGGTTTAATCACACTTTAAATACATAATTTAAAAGAAAACTTATATTTTATGTATACTCCAATTGCGGCTTTGCGTAATAAAGTAATTATTTTTACCCTTTGTGTTTTTTTAGTTTTGCTGGTGCGATATAATATTAAAACTGCGTCGTTAAATTAGATCACATAGAGTCTTTGGATATACCTTCCATGCTTCATTATGCACTTAAATTGTTACTGAATAAATTAAAATCAAGAATCATTTAGAGGCAGCATCTTCTAATGTGATGGCTTTGAAATCCAGCAAAAATTACGCATCTTCGCATCTGGAGACAATTTTCCTTTTCTGCCCTCAGTTATGCAAGACACTTCGAGAGTTAAAAGTAAAACGGAAAGCAATGGCCACGGTTTCGAAGTGGAGGACGTCGGATGGAAAAGATTGGAGTTATGAGAAGACGCGAGTGAACTGAAGCGACAACTAAAGGAAGCGATAGGAGACGTTCATTTTGGGAAGCGGATTGTGTTTGACAACCCAGTGCAATCAAAGGGGACAAATTTTCCTCCGACGAAATTCAAAGTCCAGTTAAACTTCCGTTAGATTTCCTCAGTTCGGAACTTATTCAAATGCAGAAGGATGGAATAGAAGTGCGAGAGGCTATTATCCCTAACCATTCCAACTCAATTCACAACGGCGTCGCAATAAAATTCCCAGAAGTTAGAACGGAAACAATGCGATGCTTCGGTCGCACTTTTGATTCCGCTTTGCAATCGGGAAACCACGAAATTCGCACTTCCGATGAAGTTCCATTGCGCAATAAACTTAAAGTACTTTATATGACCGTTACAAACAAAGAGGAAATGCATGCACTCATTTCATATCCTATTGATCACCCATGAACAACACAAAACACTTACAATCGATAAAACAGAAGTAAACTGTTAAAAATTAGTGATAAATAAGTTTTTCATTAAGACAAGATTTTGACTGACAGGCCTTTTCTTCCATCTAACATGAAGTAAATGGTAGGGATAAAAACGTAGATAACAGTTTAAGAGAAATGCAGAGAATGCGAAAGAATGGAGGGAATATGTAGGGAATAGGAAGCAATTGTAATAAAAAAATGTTTCAATATATTTAGGAGGGGTTACGTCCATATTCGTCTCAACATTTACGTAATAGGATAATCTTTCCGATTCAATGTGTGAGCTAAGGAAGAAAGTGGACATTTGGAAGGATAAAGAAAAATAAAAAATTCATAAAGCACTTTATTGTGTACAAAATGTATATTAAGATAGTATTAGACTCTATTAAGGTTTTAGATTCTGAAAATTCTCTTCTTCTATCTAACCTGACGTAAGTGATATTACTAAAAAGTATAACTGATGTAAGTATATTAGTACTAATAGAGAGGAAATCCTTAGGTGAAGCAGATGGAAAAGAATCCTGAAGGATGTACTACCGCAGGAAGTAAGATTCACTGTAGGAAAACAGCCGGAGGGAAGAGCTGTGTGAAAAACCTGCCCAAACCTCCTGACCTGACACAGTACCTACAATCTAAAACATTTAGAGTAAAGCTGAGCATAATTTGCAAGTCACAAAAGCAGTCCTAAATTGAAATCGATAAAATGGACTGTGGAATGATCCACTTTTACTTCACTTTGAGAAAATAAAATAGGTAACCATTTAAAGTAATTCAAAACTTTCATAAGGATTATTGTACGTTTGTTTCATCAAGTAGGTAAATTTTTCCCTTTTTAATTATTAATTTGTAGGCAGGTCCGTATCTTTACGGAATTTACACTTCTTCGGGTATCTATAATGGAAATAAATTTATAAAAGTAATTATCACCAAATATGAAGGTATAAATACTGTAATGTTTCTCTATCTTGGGGAAAAAAGTCACCTACTGATCAATGTAAGGCTCTTAAGGGCCTTAAGAGGTTCTTTGTCTAACGTAGCTCAATTTTTCTCTCTTTTAACTTGTTCGCTCAATCAATCGTTACATCAGAAGTTGATATTAGATCCTTATGTAGATTTGAGATTATGTTCAGTGATATCATAAACTTGATTGTCTAAGTATTTTTCATCTCGTATAGTTACATATTTCGCAAATTCTTCCAAATTCTCGAAATTTTGCAATTTTCGATATTTTTATAATGAAAAAAAGGGTCTGGTTAATAAAAATCTCTAAGTTTTACACCCGAAAGGGACGGGTTCAGAATGTAGCCGTTCTTAAACAAAGATTAGTTTAGAAAATAAATAATCAGCGTGAAAAAATTGACTGTGATATAAATGATCTTTATGTTGAGAACCGTACCATACAAATCAAAGGACATTAAAAGTGTCTTGGTGTAACAACTGTGGGAAATAATGGTAAAATTATCCGAACGAAATGTCTTCCTCCTCATCTCTTTCGTCTTCGTCCGCTGACAAAACTTGGCCGAACAGTTTGTCTCCTTCAGCAATCTCTCACATTTTCCCACTTCTTTCCAAGTTTCCCAAAACATTTCAACTTTTCTACCCTTATAACTTTTCCACACCTTGCATCAATTCATATCTCTTTACACGTCCAGTTATAAGCTGAATCCATCTGCGGTGCTCCCGAGACGAAATTCAAACCGAATAAGTGAGAAGCTCTCTTCTCGAGACCAAATTGCGAAGGTTTCTGCTTTTATGAATTCAGTCTTGACACTCTTGAGTGTTGATTTTGAAATTCATCTAATTAGGTACGTCACCTCGGAGTGCTACTTTATTTATTAATTGTAAACTGGTGATGATATATTTAAAAACTTACCAATTCAATTTAAAGTAAAATTGATTGAAATTTAATAGCGCTAAACTATTTGTTTGAAATGGTAAAATAAATAAAATTAAGAATAAAACAACCTTTTACTTGCATAAGATATATTAATAGAAATTCAGGTATGACCTTAGACAAAACCTCACAGAAAATACATACTAATTGGAAATACAAGGTTGTTTTCATCTTGAATATCGCACCATTTCACTTAGTATAGCTTGGCAACATCAGAATCCATATAATCAAAATTAATAGAGAAATAAAAGACAACCTTTGCAGGTTATCACAATTTTAATCACGCTCGACAGAGATGATACAAATTCTTAATTATGGAAAGCTACTACTAAGACTAGGCAGATGTAGTGGATTTTGATAAGTAAAATTATTTTTACAACCAAAGTAAAACAATAACTTCAAATGGAGACAATAATTAGAATACGTAAGAGAAAACTCCAGCATACTTAGATAAAATATGTAATTTTTTAAGAGAGTATTTTGTATTTTTAGAGCAATTTAACAATTTACATATACTTTATGTATCTGAAGAAATCTTTCTGGGGCTTCCGTCCGGGACGAGGCTTCCACCGACGTTTCGGCTACTGTAATTGCAGCCATCTTCAGGGTAGTGAAGAAGACGGCATACTGAATGAAGTTAACTACCTTGAAGATGGCCGCGGAGACAGTAGCCGAAACGTCGGTGGAAACCTTGACCTGCATGGAAACCAGATCAAGACTTCTTCTTACAGTTCTTTGGAAATTTTCTAATACTTTCTTAACTTGGAAGTCTATTCATAACAAGTTTCTCAATTTACATCTGAAGACCCTTATTGATAAATAAGAAAAAGGATCACCTATTTGGGATATGAATAAACGAGTAAAATTAACAGCAGTGAACTTGACTGAATCCATCCGGAAATTGGTCCACGTGATTTAAAAATACAGATAATAACATCGTTTCATTAGCGAAAATTTCTAGCCCCATAACTCAGCCGAGTATTGAAAATTCGGAATTTCACTTTAATGATATTTCTCTGAAGCAGCTAGAAAATCTATTAAATCTATATGAAAAGATTTCGATTGGCGTAATTTTTGCAGAAACCCCAGTGAACCGTTCGGGGGCAGGTTTGGATGGCATACTTGAGAGGCGACAACTGAATCTCTACCGATTCTATCCTAATAAGCATTCGAATGGCCCTCGACTTACTCTCATGACCGAACTCCATTAAAATGTCACGCTTGGATACGCCCGTAAAGCTCTTTTGCCGATCCCTTCTCAAACACTCGAATCTCGAAGGGGGAAAGGAATAAATAAAAAATGTCGAGCTATATTATCATTTTGCGAGATATAACGCCCATATCCCGTTTCGATAATTATAATCATTAAGATATGGCCTGGATTACGCTGTCATCTACGAATAGGAAAATATAATATTTAGCATAAAAATCATGCTGTTTTAAATACTACATAATCGATGTTAAAAGATATTTTGATGGAAGAGCTTATGAGAAAAACGTAATGCGTAAAATTAAGTTAACTTTAATATTTTTACTGCCTGCAGCACCAATTTTAATTGAGGTGTATTTAAAAAAAATATATAGGGATTTTTGTATAAAATTTGAATTTCATTATGTTCTATTCTTGATGTCGAAAATGAAGCTTTTACTTAATATGAGTCAAGAATAGCAAAATCTAGACACTTCTTTATTGGGTGAAATTGGGACAAGGGAATCCTATCTTTCATTCAACCTTTGTCTACTTTCAACACACATAAAAATAACCAATGACATGAATAGATTTTTAACATGTAATGTGGCCATGGAGAGAAAATAAGGAGACAATGAATAGTTTTGTAGAGAAATTAAATTACTGGTATAATATTGGTCACAAAAATATAATATTTCCTGGAAATTAAAAGGAAATATTGCAGGATACCACCCACAAAGAGAAGGGCGATACTAGCTGTTATAAATAATGAAAGACATTGGAAGGCATTCGGAGAAAATAGAAAACATTTATCCTACCTAAAATATTATAAATATATTGTAGAGGTAGAGTCCATATTTATCTCGAGTTTCATGTTAGGGGATAATATTCTCCATTCATTGTCCAAAGTAAAGAAAGGACGAAGGTAATTGAAGAGATAAGGAAGCTTTTACAATTATCAAAGAATTTTCATAATGGCTAAAACTGAAGTCGACGTAAATTCAGCAGTGAATTCACACGGAAGTGAAAACTTTTTACCAGGAAAATAATGAAGGAATAATTAAGGGAGGTAAGTGAAACGTCACAGAGACTCGAACACGGATACTTCGCCACTTGTTAGGTTGGCAGCTCTTTGAGTATCGTGGAGGCAATGGGTCCTGCTGTACTAAGCAACAATTCTTTTTGCCTATTAAGTTTAAAAACGGAAGGAAAAATCACATGATTGCTGAAATGGCTTAGGACATACACTTGGTAAGAGGAGGACCTGGGTTTGGATCTACGTTATGTTTGAGTTTTTACTTCCGTGAATTCCTTCGGCTGAAAATATATGCTAGAAAATTGAGGAATATTTTCAATCGCGCCAATACGCACATGGGAATCTACAATTATGCGAACACCCAAGGATAAATAGAAGTGAAAAATAGCGATATAACTGGAATTCGAACCAAGGTATCCACTTTCCGGTCAGGTATTCACACATCTAAAATACCATACCATCAGTAGATATCGTTCAATGCCGTAGTGTATCTTACATCATTATTTATATATTGTGACTTAAACCATCAGTTCATCATATAAAGATGCCTACATCCATCTAGTAAGAAGTAAAATGATTAAATTTTTCTAGCTTTATTTAATGAAAGATCAGAAAAGTCTGAAGCATCAACTGCAGAGTGTAGCATTTTCTCTAGGTAATCTAGATGACTTACTTCAACAAACGTTTCAGCTTTTTCATAGATTAAAGGCTGCATCTTAATTCGCTGGAAATCAAAATGCAAAATTCTAGCCAAAAATTATCTATTTATATTTTTTAACGTATGGCTGATCTGCAGACTACTTAAAAATTTTAATTATATTAACGAAAAATGTATTTGCCTCTCTTAACTCAAAACCGTCTTCCGGCATGATATTTCCCGTAGCAATGAATATTCATTCATACATTCCTGTTTAAATATTTAATTTGAAACCTGCTGAGATAGTTTTGAGATGGGTTCAAAAATTTAACAGGCAGACAGGGGATTGGAAACCCATTTAAAATAGGAAATTAGGGAAAATCTAATCACACTCCAATAATTCGCTCTTCGCCCTCCCAATAATCACCTCTCTCGCTAATGAATTTATCTCCCCTTTGACTTCATTTTATAACTCCCCTTTTTCCTTACGCCAACTTACATCGACTTGACTTCTTACCAAATTTAGCATCTTTTCCTTACGAAAACTTTTCTTGATTAATCATTAAGAAAACCACATCAACCCAATCTTAGCCACAAGGTAGTCATAGTATATAGAACTCAAAATAATTGGTTTTAAAATTATAATTTTCACCTTAAATATTTTGCTACATAATTTTTCGATTAACCTGAGGTTCATATGCTCATCTCATTTCAGATCAAAATATAGAAATTGAATTTTGCGATCTTTTAAATATGTATCCATTAATGTAATCAAGTGATGTACTATCGATAAGAAAATATAAAATATGCATGATAGGTATATTTTGGAGCTTTTATTCTAATTAAAAACTCGAGTATGAATTTTAATTGAAAATGACGGAGCGATAATGAGATAAGTTTTTGAAGATGTACTTTTAATTTAATTTGAAGAATTACTGGAAGTCGAATTACCTTTGAAGAGATCCAACACGGAGAGTGGGACTAGTGAAAACTGTGTCCAAATGCCTCCTGTAAAAGATTAACATTTTAATAATTAATATTCTCAATTAGATAGTATGATATACCATTACATGTATTACTATTCTAAAATTTATAGAAATTATTAAAATATTAATTTCTAATTTACAGAAACATTTTTAAGGTTTTTATATTTTACCAGATGATCAGATGATTCACATGGATAAAACTCAAAAAGAAATATTTAGGCACATTTTATTTTAAAGAGAAGAAAGATGACTCTTTGTTAGAAAAGTAATAATCATATTAAATAATGTATTAATTTATTTAACAAAAACATCAAGAAGATACAATGGTGACTATCTCTCCTCATATTTTGTCTTATCATTCTTTTATTTAATAGGAAAGTGATAATTACCATAGAAATTCGTCATACTAGAAAGTGTAATACGCAAGATTTTAGTTCTTAAATTATTTCCGTAGAGTCATAATATATCTTTACTATTTTAAGTGTAAATCGTACAACTTTATATTCTATGTATAACGGATAAGGAGGTTACTGTGTGGAGTTACGACATAACGATGAGGAAACTGAATAAAAGTATATTTACTATAACACAATTAAATGACTTTTACTAATCCACATAAGATTTTGTTGACGACCAGTATCAAGTAGTAATAGCATAAGATGGCTATTATTACATTTTTATATGAAATAGTTTCATTCTACATCTTCGTCTTTATGCGTAACTACGTGTTTTTAAAGTGAATCACGTATTTTCCCGAATAACCTCCCCATTACGGAAACAAAAATTATTTATAAGTAAAATTATTAGAGCAATCAACTCTACCGCAATCCAATCAATGTAACGCCATCGTACACGGAGTGACGTAACGAGAGACACCGAATAAAATAATGACGAAATAATTTCTTCGGGATAGCGTCGACACGTATTTCCTTTGTCCACATCTCCACCATCTCCATCGACACTCCTAGTCAACACCAGACGGTTATTTCCCCCTTTTATTATAGGCTGGATATTCAGCAAAGTCGTTTCGATTTGCAGTCTGCTATCTGTCTCGTTTGTCCTAAAGGGACACGCAATTTGTCCTCATGTCTCCGAACAAATTTCTAAGGCAATTCACGTCTTTCGAGTTAGACTGGACTTGGGCCGAAAGAGCGGTCTTCGTCATTTTTTCACCTTGCACAGCTGCTGCAGCATTTTCCAAAGTCACTTTTCTTAACTTCACCATCTATTACAGCGTGCAATTCAACCTCTTTTTCTCGTTGATTCCGAAACGCATGCCAGTGGTCAGATATAAATGGACTGGAGGGAATTTCGACAACGAGAGGCTAAGCAAGGGAGGGAAGATAAATGGAGAGAGATATACGGGGCAATTGAACCTTCGGCACGTTTAGTACAGATGGTCTTCTTTATTTAGCGATTACTTGTATAACGATATATATGCTTTCGATTCTTCCAATTGTTGTGCTATTATGGCAACATTTTAACTAAAATTATTTCCTCTTTCCCCTTCAATCCCATTTATTGAACAACTGCCGTAACCATTTGGGGGGGATAGTGTGAAATTATCTACGTTTAACCCTTAATTATTAAATGTGAGTATGCAATGGAAATGATCTGAATGTGATCAATTACGTTGATTGGAGACCCGACTTTTTAATCAATTATAAGGAAAATATTCTCTTCCTATGCCACGAAATGTTAGTCGTCGAAAAAGATAACAGTCGTGGAGAATTTTAGAATAACGATCGTGAGTCTGCAGCATGTCTAATCTAATAGTCTAATAATTCTTGTAAAATATTATAATAGGTTATTAGATAGATAGATTATTATTTAGATAGGTATTTCGGTGTCTTAAACCCCCTGCCACGCGCCACTGGCGGATTTCAGGGTTTAAATGTAAGTGTAAATGTAAATAATACAATACAGCATAATGTAGGGTATGGTACGATATAATATGGTAATGCTATAAGTTTTAAGTTACCAATTAATTACAGTTCAGTTCATGTTTTACTCATTAAGAGTCTTCTATATAACTCAAAGGAAATTAAACAGATTATTCATTAAGATACCATGTAATCAGCTATAATAAACTTCTATAGACCTTCTATCAAAAGGTGTGGATATCCGTAGAGGAAGAGGTTAGCTATCGGAGAATAAATTAAATTGATAGTGGATTTTAGGTGCGCATGAATCGTACGCAGCGAACTCAATCGATGACCATGAATGCCACCGGGACTCAAGAAAGAATTGAATATCTAATCAGGATATTTCCCATCCTAGACGATTTCCAATCTGTTTATATCTTCCCATTTCAGGTTCTGATCCCAACGTAATCCCTTCTCTCTTCCCCCTTCACTTTTCACGCTCCCGTTCGGTTCCCTGGTGCCGAGGGCTCGACGAAAGTTCTATAAAATATAGTGGCTCGATGGATCCCCAAGTGAGAGCCTCTCCTTTTCGCTTGCAATCGGAACTCTCTTTGCCGATCGACTCATTTCCATTCAACTCTCGCTCCAATGGAACTTACAGGCGCCCAACCCTCTCCATCATCTGATGGATAACATCTTAATAAAGAATGGCGCCGAAGAGATAGCTCGCGAATGGCCTCCGATCCATCGATTCCGATTTGTTGGGCTTCCGATCATATCCGTATGTAGATCAAGGATAAATAAAATTAACATTCGCTCGTTATGTCCTCTTTAGGCCGCTGAATAAATCATCTTCGCCCACATTCATGCACTGCCATTAAATACGAAGATTGGACGCATTGTGTACTGCTGTAGGATTGACTAATAACTTTTATGTTCATCGAAGCAGTGCTATAGATAAGATCTGAGTAAATTACCAAGGTAAGTTAGAATCCTTCCTAAGATTCAGATGAATGTTTATGCCAACTTTATCCGTTGTCGATGTTGATGAGATCTTGTATGATAACTCTGTCATGGTGAAATTTTACGTTGAATTGTAAATTGGCACTCCTTTTTACATTTACAACATAATTGTTTCATCAAGATCTACATACCCAAAAAAATACCTTTCGGCGCGTAACAGGAGGTATAAACAGCAGTTGTACGAACCATTTGCGTATCATTTGCGGAAAATATGAATTTTTGAAATTACTTGTCCCAGCATCGATTTATATTAATTTTCGCTCATTATTGGAGCGGCCGAAGTAGCGGGAAGGTTGCAAGATGCCGTTTGTATCATCTGCAAATATATTTTCACTGAATTTATCAATCAATCATAGTCTAATTTTAATCACCAATCTTTCAACGAATCCTAACCTGCGCCTGAGAGCATTTTTGTAACTCTTGCTTTTTCATCGTAGAATTTTTAACAAAACGTATCACCTTGCGCTGCTCCTTCTCGAGATTGAAAGTGAAGGTATCATTTGTCGGTGTTTTTATGTATTACATTTATTTTATCTTATAAGCTGCAGCGTTGCTTTGGTGCACATCTTCTTCTGGTTGCGTGCAAAATTCAACTCTAGTTGAAACATGTTTTCTTAGTTAACTTAATAAAGTTTGAAGCTTGAATTACAATTTTCTACGCTGTCATAGCTGGATAATAGTTTGCTAGCGAATTGAATGACTTTTCAACATAGACAAGAGTTATTCTTATGTTCAAATGGGAATTGGGGCTTCTCCTGTAGTAGTGTACAGGAAAAATCTTTTTTAAACTAAAAAAATGTACCGATGATGAAGATTTTCGGGAACGCAGCGTTGATATACAAATACATACCGGGCAAGATGAGGAAAACATTCTTTTCCCACCTGAAGAAGCTAATGGTATTTTTGGAGAAACTTCGTCACCAAAAATGACCAACGCTGCGCTACCAAAAATCTTCAGCATCGATTTTTCGTGCAGCGAAAACCTTCATTATAGATAAATGAACGGATAATGTAATTAAAATTAAACGTTAGAAGTGATAAAAAAACAAAAGAAATACATTTAGTAACAGCATTTAGAGAAATCTTAATATTTTTATAATAAATTTTTAAAGAATGCATATTGATGACATAGATGCTTACTTGTTAACGCTACCTTGCTCCACAACATTGGTTAGCATGTATTTTGTTGTAGTTTAAAACTACAGAGTCGTCATAGACTAGGAAAGAAAGTAATGTAGTAGAAGGTTGACTCTTTAAGGTAGACTGAAAAGTTCTTCATTACATGCAAGTCCTTCTCTATCTTCGCCGACACTACTACCTTTTCTATTCAAGAGTTAACCGATAACATTTTTAGTAGTTATTTAAGTGAGGCCTGATGCATTCTTCCAGTTGACTTTTGGGGGCATAATTCAGATATTCTTGAAGTTATTGCCTGATATTGGTTTTAATATCATGATTCGCTAACTTTACTTATATTTAGAGTTGGAAGATTGAAAAGGATGCGTTAGCACAAAGGAAATATTTGAAAAGGAAGGAATACGTTTAGATCGCGAGGAAAATTTGAGAGGATTTTGATGATTATATATATTTTATTGTAAATCAGATTAAGGTGGCTGTTAAGAATATGGTTTACAAATACTTCTTCCACATATTTATTTAAAAAAACGACCGGTTTCGGCTCAGATCGGCCATCATCAGGTCCTGGTGATGGCCGATCTGTGCCAAAACCGGTCGTTTTTTAAATAAATGTGTGGAAAAAGTATTTGTAAACCTTATTCTTAACATCCTCTGTTATGGATTTCCACTCGGTGAAGCCTGCCACAATAGATTTTATCAGATTAATGTAATTTTATTACCAGTCAGACGACTTTCAAAGATAAAAATAAAATACAATTCTTACCTAATGAATAGACGGGTCATACTGGAGAATCTAAACTGTGACACTTTAACACGGAATAAGAGAAAAGGAGCTTGATTAAAATAAATAAGGTATAAACCAATCTTAGAAAAAGTAAATACCTGTTGCGGAAAATCTGGGCAAGGATCGCTCTGGTTGAAATATTTTACGGCATCTAGGAGTGGATGAATATAAAAACCTATGCAAGGTTACTTAGTAAAAACAAACTGTAGAAAGGGGAAGATTCAGTAGCAGTTGAATATTTTTAGTGGACATTAAAAAGATAAATTACAGTGTAAACGAAATCGAAAGGGACTTTAGATAATCACATGAACATATATTTGAAAAGAAAATTCACCAAATCCTTTCCCCTTGAATTGAAAAAATATTTGGTCATCCAATTATCACGACTTGATTAAGCGTCTGGATTGATGTCACTACAACGGAAACATGTTTCAAGCGATTGCTTTGCCAATTTCATCACGGAATTGACCAGTCTCTCCATGAAAATTCCGGTGCATTCCGCATTACATTTCCTAACCGATTTCATAATTGGTCGAGTTTAGTTTCCTCCTCACATCATTAGTGAAGCTAAGTAGGCCATTAATCCGGAGAAACAAACAGCGAGATAAATTCATTTAAATATATTATGGCTGGTAATGACATTCGAACCCAGTTAGATTGGTTTCAATCCAGAAAACATTTCCATTTTAATTTGGAATGGCAGAGAAGTGAAATCGTGTAAGTAAAACCGCAGTGGGTGACCCTTATAATGCAACAAAGTACGGATTTGCTGCTCCCCCCTCAATTGTAACTTCAATTTCAAGAATATTCATGAATTTGCCGCGTATCTGGGGTAGTAATTTTAATGACATTCGCAGCGCAAACGGAACTGATGTTTCAGGAAGGGTATAGAAATTACAGTGGAACCTCGGTTCACGACCGCCTCTGTTCACGACCAACTCGGTTCACGACCAGCTTTGGCAACAAATTTTGATTCGGTTGGCGTACAACAACTCGGTTCACGACCAAGGCTGCCGACCAGTTGAGTAGGCAACCCCGACATAAGGCAGCATCGTTCCAGTTGCAGACAGGTTCATCGGTGAACACAGTTCGTGAGTAATTTGCGGATTTCTTTATCAGTGAAACAGGACAAATTCTATAGCAATATAGTAAAATTTAGCTATCTTAAATTTTAATTACTGTATTTTATATTTATTTCGAATTTTCTTTTATCCCATATGGGTCTTATTCCGTATACGCAAGCTATTAACTGATCGCAGTCAATGACGCTCATAAAGACGAATTAAGGAAAAAATTTAAAAAAATAATATTCACGTAAAGTATTACAATTTAATTTTTTATTTATTTTTATAACTAATTTTACATGTAATTTACGTGCACTCTAAAAAAACTACACTTAAAAATACAAAGTTTCAGAGTATGGAACGGATTAATTGTATTTACATTAATTTCAACGGGAGAAATTATCTCGGTTCACGACCAGGGTCCAGGAACAGATTAAGGTTGTCAACCGAGATTCCACTGTACTTGGATAAAAAAATTAATATTTAAAAAAACGTCAAGAATAATTAACCAACGTTGTAGGGGAGGAAAGCATCAGAAATTACAGCGGTCCAGCGATTGAATACCGTTCAACGCCATGCGCGATTATGAAATTTAAATAAAATGAATTTTAAAATACTTAGGAATCGCACAGATTCATAAGTAATTCGTCCACCCCTTTGCATTAGTTGAAGATCACAATTCAGTGATTATCACCTGTGCCTAATTGATTCGCATGTAGACAATTCTAATGTCATATATTGGAGAAAGCTACATTATTATTTTTCTTCCGTTTTGGAAAAGAGTAATATGCCTCTTTCATTTACTTTAGTCTCAGAATTGTTCCGGTTGTGATGATTTGAAAGCTGAAGAGGTTATGCGGAGACATTGACTGAGGTCTCATAGTAGTAGTAGTAATATGGTTTGAGGGTGCGTCAACGACTGAGGTCTCTTCAAATTGAATGCTGTGGAATGTGTTACGCATAGGATTTTTATAGTGCACATGGATCACTCTAACTCAAAAAATCCTGGCTCAATGAGGGGCACAACATAACTCTTCACCTAGCCTAGTAAACCTGTTCTCTCTCTAAAGAGCTTTTGGTTTCTAATAAGGGAGGGTTTTATATTCCAACCAGCCATTGGGTTAGAACATTATAGACTGACTGCAGGTAATCCGTTGCCTCAGTTAATTGGATCTCAGTTTCTAGAGTGAGAAAAAGTAGTAGGAAAACGACATCATTGAAACGTAGATGGGAAAGAATTTGAATTGGAAAGCCATGTTGATTCTAATTATAGGTTGTACGAACTACTAAAATAAGTATGAGATGACAGATAGAGAATTGGGTATTTAGTAAAATTTCTATTTGTTAATAATAATAATAATAATAATAAAACGGCTTTATTCGGGCGAGATTGAGACTAAAAGTCTCCTCATTCCATCTAACCCATCGCCATACAATATATAAATAATTAATTTAAAGAGATAGTATAAAAAAAGATAAGAATTGTGGATTTTTAGAAAACCTGAGAAATTCTTAGGAAAAAAATTATCCACTGCAGGAAAACACTCACTAAGAAGGGGGGCGTGAAAAACCTGCGCAAACCTACCGATAGTCGTAACTAAAAAGATGGTAAGAAACATGATTACATTTTATAAATAAACTATCAATAGGTACATATATGGGATACGTCAATAAACATAGTCATGTTGACATTTAAATAAATGTTAACCATTTACATGAGAACATAAAATAATAAGGGTATACATATTTGAAAACATAAATACCGTTAATCCAGTACATAGTCAATATTACATAAAACGTAGATATTAACACAAAATAGGGATAGGAAACAGTCGAGAAACGATTTTTTGTAACTATAATAAAGAAGAGAGAATTTTGTTTACACCAGCAATAATATTGCTGTTGTATTAATAAATAATAAAACAGCAAATATGAAAACTGAAGACGAAATATCACAATTGTAGTTCAATGGTACAGGATTTTTATATATAACATTAACATGTTCAATGCATACATATAGTATAAAGTCGAAAATATTTAAAAACGTAAATAATATGGTGTCAGTTAAACAGTACAGGAAGTATATAAGTACAAATTGATAGAAAGTTAAAAAACGTAAATTAAAGGAAGAGGAAGATATTCAGAGTATAAGTATTCAGAGGAAGTAGTGAATGTAGTGGTTTTGCAAGAACGATCACTGGAAACTTTAATTGTAGGTTATACTTTTGTGGAAGTGAAGCGCTTCATGGACAATTTTGAGGTGGGAATCCATAGACCATCTCTGAACGGATTCCACCAGGGCGTTTATGACGCGGTATAGCATTCTGCGGCATGGTCTATTTTGGACACGGGCCGATACACCGCCCCTCCCTTTCAATTTTCCGCCCCACATTTTTTCACATCGCGACGGATCCTTCAATCAATGTTCGCCGAAAGAAGAAGGCATTTTATCGCCCGAGGAGAACTTTACGATACCTCGGAGGGCGTGCGACTTTTGGGTCGCAAGACTTTGCCACGAAGAT
This sequence comes from Sympetrum striolatum, assembly GCA_947579665.1. Classification (NCBI taxonomy): domain Eukaryota; kingdom Metazoa; phylum Arthropoda; class Insecta; order Odonata; family Libellulidae; genus Sympetrum; species Sympetrum striolatum. The sequence goes on from OX388351.1 coordinate 61,058,428, forward strand.
ATAAAAAGAGAAGAATGGAAGAACGGGGCTAGTGGGAAATGTTTGAGAGGATGGAGAAAGTAGAACGAGAAAAAGTATTAAAAGAGGAAATAAATAGGGAGGGAAATTGAATGGGTCGCGAGGGGATTGCGTGCGACGGAATACCGAGAGATCTCACAACGGCCTATTGTTCGTCTCTCCTTAAATTCGCTGTGCCATTTGTTAACATTATTGTTTATTTTACGAGCAGTCACTCTCGCGTCGTTTACGACTGGGGCCGGGGAAGAAATATATACGGGCTCTGCGAGGATTAGATGGGGCAAAAGTAGATAACGAATTAGCTGGAAGCACGGAGAATGAGTGGCCTCGGAAGTTAGCAATTTCAAGTGTATATCCACCGTGATGGAATGAGGGAAGGGTGCTTCAATGATAAAGAAAGTTTATTCCCGGGTTTATCTACGCTGTAGTATTTTATACCTAAATTTTCACGAAGGACCAAATTTCGCAGAATGAATTCTGTAAATCTACTTCTACATATTTACCCTGCACGCCACATTTCTGCGTATGGCAGGAAATACATGAGGTCTATATAATATCTTTATTAAGGCGAAATTGAGACTGAAAAGTATATTTTTTCCATCGAACCTTTTGTCAATGATATCATAGTCATAAAAACTTGTGTGTAGGTGAATAGGAATAGAGAGAAAAACTTAAAAAGGAGTGGATGTAAAAATAACACCTAAGGTGATATCTTAGAAAGAAAGACCCACAGCAGGAAAGCACTCACAAAGAAGCGGGGTTTGAAAAAACCTGCGCAAACCTACTTATAGCACAAGCTAAAGGACGTAAAAGAAGACTGTGTATAACACGGAAATTACAAAAGCAGTACTATAACGAAATTAAAAAATAATAGTAATATAAAATAATAAAAAGGAAAAATTACAATAGTATACAATGAGGAAATAATATATATTACAAAAACATACGATAAAACGTGTAAACGAAATTACAAATAAAACAAAATTAAATTAAAAGGAGGAAATTGCAGGAATGCACAATGAGAGAATAATCATTATCATAAGAAATAAATGAAAATGTTCAAATAAAAAAATTGTGTTGAAAATTAAACGTACTAAAATGACATGTGAAAAATTTAACAGTTAATTAAAAATGGTAAATTAGTAAATACGAGTGGAAGTTTTTGATTTAAAGGATCTTAGAACAAGTACAAGAACAAATACACACACCATGACTCTACGTGTATAATCGATTGCTCTAACGTATCCTTCACCGAAAAAATGTGTGAACCATGGTTTTGACTCATAGAGTCATTATAGATGATGACGACGGGGAATCATTACGTCATATTATTTTTGTAATAAATATTTTAATTGGCGAAATTCATCTTTTCTTTGTTTTATTCAAAGAGTCTTATCACGAAGTTATACGACCTAAGCAAATGCTTCTTTGCTTTTATTTCCTCCTATTTAATCTATCTATATAAAAAATTAACTCTGCATGCAGACTTTTAGCGTGCGGCAGGTGTATGCACCATTACCATAATTTCAAAAATCGTTCTCTTTGCGTATTGGTCAAGTAAAAAAAAGACATTTTGAAGCGACTAGTTGTAGTGTCTATTTCCCTGATCTTTCTTGTGTTACCTGAACGATGTACCTTCTTCGAATTTGTTAAGTAAATTAAGTTTTTGTATACAGCATCTTCTATAGATTCCCATTCTGCATCCTGAAGCATCCGAGTAGCGCTTTCTGGTGATAATAAAATCGTGAAATAATTTAGGATTGTTAACCTTATCAAACGCAATTCGAAATCTAAATGTATTGCATAAGTTGTTGCAAATATTTTACATCAACTGCCCTTTTATTTTCTGCAGATTTCAACTCTCAGTTTTGAAGAATTCCAATAACGAAGTTAAAGTTTACTTTGTGGTTAAAGTTACTTCATCTTTTCTAAACAAAACTTTGAAAAACTCTTGTTATTGCATGATTATATATTTTGAAAGGATAAAATGAAATAAAAACTTTTTGCTTGTAATAAAACCAGATAAAAGAGCAGGTGTTAAATCGTTTTCACTTTTGATTGAATTCTGATAGAGGAATATTCACTTCGATGTTCTGATGGAAAGAAAACATATCACTGAGTAATTCCTCGAATTCGAATTTATCGAACGGTCGCAGCGCAGTAATGAAGCGAAATCTACATTTACGGGAATATATATCCTGCACGGGAACTAATAGCTAAATCAAGTACATCATGTAATGATGATACTATCATTGGGAGATTGACGCAGTTATCGATTTTGCGGTCATTAAATGTTTACATACAAAATTATAAACCGATTTATTAGGCGATATTGGGACTAGAAGTAAACTCCTAAAAATACTTAACATAAAGGAAGTAGTTGACTGGGTTGAGGATTTTCTCTACGAGAATGACTGAATAAGGGAACAGCAAGTAGTGCTGGATGGCGTTAGCTCAAATAGAGTCAAAGTTGCTTCTGGCGTACCTCAGAGAAGCGTAATTGGACCTCTTTTTTTCTTGGTTTATATCAATGACTTGAGTGACGAGATAGATAGCAAAGTGAGGATATTTGTGGATGACTCGGTTTTATTTAGAGAAATAACAAACAAGGAAGACCGAAAATCTCTCTCAAATGATTTAATTCTCATCCAAAGGGGGTGCGAAAAATTAGATATTAATGTAAATGCTCCGTAGTTAATTTCATCGAAAGGAAATATTGCGTTCTAATCACCCGTACAAAATTCATGACATTAATATAAAAGGAGTAGATTCAGTTGAATATCTCGGGATCAACCTTAGTTATAATTGGAGCACACATATTCGAGAAACCTACGGCAAAGCAATTTAAAGGTTTGGTGTTGGCCTTGTAAAGCGATTCGTCGGTAAATGCGATGAAAAGGTGAGAGAGCGGTTTTATTACGCCTTAGTAAGACCCCTGGAAAAAGCGGCAAGTATATGGGATCCGGCAGATGAAACGTGTACCCGCGAACTCGAGAAAGTGCAGCGTAAGGTGGTTCGTTTTGCTAAGAAATGCTAAGATAAGAAAGCAAGCGTTACAAAAATTCATTCAGACGTAGGTTGTGAATCCTTGAAAGACAAAGAGAATGGAAGCTAGGCTGCGGTTGCTTAATAAATTCAGGGAAACTACATTTGCGGAAGATACAACCGGTATCATGTAACCCGCCTGTTACCTCGGTCGATCCGCTAATGTCCATCATTTAAGAGAAAAAGATGTTAGGACGAGTCGTTTTAAAAACTCATTCTTTCCGCGAACGATACGAGACAATAACCGAGTAAAGTAGTTTAAATCAACTGGTGTTTATACCCCCTGCCACACGCCGAAAGGTGGCTCGCAAGGTATTAATGTATATGTAGATGAACATTGGTGAACCTTTGAAATAATAATATAAGCATAAGGAAGGGGTTGAGATGACTTTGCACATAAGGGCGTGCACCCAGGAAAATTCCTAAGGAAAAACGGACTTGAAAACCCGGCCCTGTCAGACTTTTTTTCAAGTCCGTTTTTCCTTAATAATATAAGGTCCAGCCCCTACTTGCATTGCTATACACATAATACAATTAATGTCATTCTCTTCCCCTACATAGTCATTTACACCCACACATGGCATCACTTACTTCTTCTAACTGACATTTTGTCATTCTTTACTTATTCTAGAGTAAATAGTGATCGCTATCACGATGTGCACGATAGATTTAGTTCTTTTATACATAAACAATAACGGTCTACGTTTGCTATGTTATGATAATTTAAAGAATTTTCAATATGTATGAAATCGTCCCCTCAATCGCTTGCAATGGGGATGATGAAATGAATTCATATTCCTCTCGTGAGTTAATTGCGAAATTCATGAGAGCCTACCTCTGTCCGGCAATTAATATTTCCGCGACTCCATGGTAATTACAGAGTAATACAAATTCATGTTGATTGATTGTAACTGCAATGGATGCGTGGGCTAGTGATCACTTAAAACGTAAATATCGTTTCCGACGATAGTTGACATACGTATGGTCGTAAAAGGAGGATTGTGGTAATTTCTGAGAAATATAAACTGCGCGGGGATTCTCTGCGCACGAACAGCAGAGATCGCTGTAGAAGCAGATGACATTGATTTATATCTAATTATTTATTTCGAAATAACTGTGAAGCGTATGTCGGTTGAAAATATTGAATTACGAGGTTGACTCATAACTTTAGATTCTGCAAAACCCTTCACCTTAAATCTGAAGGACATATTTAGATTTCAGATGAATTTGATTTCAGCAAATCAATATTCAGAGGAGTTGAAAAAATCAGCTTTATTTCTTTATCTAAAAACCATCAATCCAATAGAAACACTTTTCTGCACAAGAAGTACGTATGATTTCCTGAATTATGAAATTTCACAAGCCGCCAATGTCCCACTCGATGCGGATGCGTTAAATTTAAGGTTTACCCATCGCATGGAAAGAGGGATAGCATGACCTAACACCCCATGCAGACGCCTCGACTTCAAGGTATTTACAATTTGCTCTAAAATGTTCCTTATATTTCAATTTAATCCAAATAAGATATGATATGTTAATGCAATCAAAAATTATGAAATATAGAGAAAAGTTAATAAGTTTTCCATCAGGGACCACTTTGATAAATTATTCTAGGATTGATTGTGATGAGGGACGGTCTGACGGAGCAGATAGACAACTATTGCTATAAATTATTCAGGTCAAAGGTCGACTTGATCCAGCATCAGATACTAAAAATATTGGAGTAATGACTACTACAAAGCAATCTGAGCAGTAAGGTAGCAGGTAGGTGTCCCGCATTACCTCATTGAGCAGGAATTATAACTGAAAAACGTAGAATAAAGTGTAGGTTTACGACCACATAAAAATCATACATGAGTCATTTACAGATTTATACATCAAAGAAGAATCCTCAAATTATTAAATAAAGACATTTTTATGACATTGTTGCTTTTTATTATAATTATTCTTCAATCTTTCTGTATGACTTTTCTCAATTTCAAATCAAAAAACAAAATCATTCTTATTAACTGAAGTTATAGTTGAATTTTCTTTTGATTTTCGGAGGAACTCATGAGAAGTAGTCAATCACAACCACTATCTCTCATTAACAAATTGATCGGACCATTCTCCCGAATTGATGAATATTCCATGAATGCCTTTCTTTTTGATCACAAGTAGCATTTGATCCTCTTTGGGGGACGAAGCAAAGTCGAATATAGTTATCCACAAAAATAATGATTTGGTTCCGTATTGTGAGCTACGCCAGAACTCCATTAACGAGAATCCCATTGGATTCGACAATTATCGATGTCAAAGTTTGCCTCTCAGTTGAAATTCCTACACGATTTAATGAAACCATTTTACTCGTAAACAAAGCGATCCTTCATTCGGTTGAACGCGCGATGGAAGTTCCGGGTGATTTTATTAACCAGAATTATCTACGTTGATTATATAGCGTAAGGGGCATAATGCTTTTGACGTAAAAATTTCCTGTATATCACTTGAGTTTCTAACATTAGACGATTTGAAAGTGAAAACAACTTTTACTAGACCACAGAATATTTTATTTAGAAACGACTCCTTCAGCGGCCGTACGCCGAAGCAACCCCGCTGCGTCGCAAATGGCTCATCATCTGATAGAGAACAACCACGACTCTTTAAACATGGATTACCTGCATTTCGCGGAAAAAGGCATCACCTTAAACTCCTTGGAGCAAATAGAAATCCTGAGAAACGTGGCAGATCCAAATGTGAAAGTTATTAACGAATGTTTTTATCTCCTTTACCCTCACCTATCCTTTCCACAGTTATCAACACCCTTCACCATTTCCCCTCATAACCCACCACTCCCCCTCCCATTCCCTCCTACTTATATATATGCTGGATAGATTTGTATTTAGTCACCTGAGGATGACTCCATGAGTCGAAACCATGGTGGTTTCCAAATAAAATATTCTGTGGTCTAGTAAAAGTTGTTTTCATTTTCGCTCCTGATGGATCAATACCACGAAGTCACGGCCCAAGCAGTTGATTCTATTAGACGATTTGTCGTTTTTTTTTCTAGTTGTAGAGCATTATTACAAAAACAAACCTAAGTCACTGAAAGTTTAAAAAAAAAACATAATATGGGAACAAGGAAAACATTTAACTAAGATATATCCAGGTTCTTCTACCAATATGGTTGTAACTTATTAAATGCTATGGTTCCTAGAAGGTTTAAAAGTCTATACGAAAACCTGTATGGCATTAATTACACGTCTGAGGTTGAAAGAAATTAAATTCTTTTTCAATTAAAGAGTGAACCATTTGTCTTAATGGAGTACTATAGTAAATAGTGAACCATTTGTCTTAAAGGAGAAATGTATATTTTTTAGTTTGTTGTTATTTTCTTACGTTATTATTGTTTGTTATTACACTATTATTATTATTTTAACATCCGTAAAAAATCAAATCAATCATTTATTTAATTTTTGCGATGATCAACAAGATTTGTACTTTGTTATCAAAACAAGTATTCCCTGCATTCACTTATATAAGGGAAAATCAGCATCAAAAATTCCAAATACTAATCCCGAACTGTCAAGGAAGAAATAACTGTCGCAATGTCGTAATGGGAGAGTAATCGGCGAGCTCATTTTACGAGGAATTATTTAGCATAACCGATTGGGAGGTGAGTTATGTAGTTTAAAAGTTGCGCGGACGGCGATAATTGTTAGCCGTGGAAATTGCGAGAGCCGGGGAATTCCTATGCATTTTGGAGTTTTGCAACAGGAGTTAACTAAATTTTGCATTAAACCGATAATTGAACTGTTAAGCGTGAAGATCGACTTATTCGGCGAGAGCAACTTGCTCTTTAGAATGAGTTACTATATCGCACGTGGGAATCTAGAATTAGATTTCGCGGTATGAAATTCTGCGCAAATACTCGTGGATAAATATCCCGCCTGATTATCGACTTGAGATTTATGTATTAATCCGAATTCCCCGAAATTCGCAAGCGACTGCTGCTCTGGTTCTAACTTCTGGAATTTAGCACGGCGAGTTGAAAACTGAATTCGAACTCAAGAAAATTGAATTCCACACCATGGGTGTGCAAGAATGGTTCATGAAGAAAATTATAGTATTACTTACCAAATTAGGCAAAACAGGAGTTGTGAGAAATTTGGGCATGTGTCTATCGATAACCAAACTTTTTCATCAGAGAGGAAACTGTCTTTCAATGAGCAATACTCAATTGCTTTTTTTAAACTTCACATACAAGAATTACTGCCAATTTGCAATAAATAATGGGAACATACAAACCTCCACTCCGTAACCAGGATGTGGACTCGAACCTTTTCATTAATTGGCTATCAATTTTTCATCATTTGTTACCATTTATTTATCACTTCATCACAAATATCGCCAAGTATAGTATATATATATATATATATATATATATATATATATATATATACATAAATACTCTATACAGTCTATTATACACATCCAAGGCATATGTTTAAATACTTAAAGTCCATAAGAGCAGCGTACAAAATCTATCGGATAGAGATATTTAAGTTAAAAAGTTTCTGTCAGCATCAGAACCCCCTAATATAAAAAATATCGATTTTAGTTTGAAAATCATATATAACGGGAGACTAATACGAATCTATTCATTAAAGAAAGTCCAAATTAAATAGCATCATTATATACGTTAAGCAGCAGTAATACATATTTGCCCGTAATGTTTTTATTTAAATATTTCAAACAATATCATGGGGCCATTCTTTTGCCCTATGCTAGTGTTACATGCTATTCAGAAAAATTCGGAGAACAAATAAAGGGGTAATAAAAGAAAGTGAAAATCTTAATATTTATTAAACAAAACGAAAGAGGAAACCTTTAGTGCTTTTAAAAAAATACATCGATCAAATTAAATATAGGTTGAATTACAATTAAAGTGATTTTATCACTATATCTTAGTAGTACATCTGGGCATTATATTTCTTATATAACAATACCGGCAGCGGTGGTAGAGTGATTAGGATGCCTACATGATGAACGCCAAGGTCCGGTTTCGAATCCCGGCAATCCAGATTTTTCTGGTTAGGGAATGGTCAGATGTGTTCGTCCATTGTTTCTGTTATTACTTCACTATAAATTGGCGTTTCGCTGTTTACGAGAGATTGATGACAATAATATAATTTGTACTGTTGCGTTGTGATTCTCGATAGCATATTTATATTTAATTTTTGTAATCAAGTCGTTCTTCATCCAAAGTGCGGTTATGTGAATAGCCTTTCCTGCTATGTCCTTGGACTCTCCAAAGCTTATTTCAGTTCCACTGAACTCGACCTCACAGGATGTGTTTGCCTAGAGATACTTTCTCGCCATCCAAGTACTTCAACGAAGACCTCCGAAACTTCAGCGTAAGCTTTGATGTATAATCGATTGCCTGTTCAAGAGACCTCCAACTCGAGAGCACCGAAACTTTATATACGTCGCTAGTATTTCGCCTACCTCACCAATATAAGTAAAACCGACCATTTTTACAGCGTAAATACTAAAGGTGTATCTTGAAAATCGACAGAATGTAAGATACTTTGAGTACTCATACAAATTGATCAAATAACTTAATTCTTCAGCCAATGCCATGGCAGCGTCGGCGGTACCATTGCCTTTGGCCAATGAGCCTGTCATAGTAACGAAAAAGATTGGTAAATAAAAACTGTAGAACTCGAATGTCCAACCTATTTCCCTTTTAGAAATTCCTAGTGACCGAGTTATTTTTTCTTTAAGTTTCACACAAAGAGTAAAGCTAGACAACTAATTCCAAAAGATACAACATCAGTGGGAATCTATTCTAAAAAGTGATACACTAGAAGAAATTTACTTGTTGCAATAAAGAGAGAAATAATCAATCCCTTTCAGAGGAATATTCAATATTTATAAATACAGCAAAGTTGGCTCTTTAAGACTATATGTGGTTTACAATCGTCAATTGGAGATGAGAGATGAGTTTGAACAATTTCTGCGATTTTTTCTACACTTTTTAACATAATTACCAAATGATCTTGAGCCATATTTCCTGAGCAAATAAAATTTACAGTGAACAAGTGCCATTAGAAGAGAATTAGAGAGCGGAATTGACCCAGTTGTTGCACTATCGTAGCCTATTTCTCCGCCTGCAGAGCAAATGACATTTCTTCCTAGCGGAGCAATCGAGGGTAACAAAGAAACGTGTGTCACGAACGAGGAAAAAGGGCAAAAACGAAGCCTTTTTCCACCTTGTGAACTTCCCCAATGCGCGCCGTCCGAGCGAAAATGTTTCGAGAAAACCGAGTTATCCCGGGAATCTTTGATTAAAATAAACTTTTCAAATTATTCCGGAAAAATCGCGCGCAGGTGGTCATTTAAAAAGGAAAACACCCCGTCTCCCTCTCCGATAATAAAGATGGCTCTCGTTTGGAAATTGTATATTTTCTCGCCAAATGAAAAAATTCCCTTCTGCCGCGATAGTCCCAACTGAGATCTCCCTTGTTTTTATCTCCATATCTCTCCGCTCCATCCATCTCCCTTTTCACTCCCTCTTCCCAAACTTTCGGACGAGCCTTATCCCTTGCTCGCTTTTAACTCGGACCCTTTCACCCCCTCTATTCCCGGGGACACGCACCCGCACCACGGCCCTGCTGATTGGGGTCCCCTTCTGTTACTCCTAAATTCGTTATCGCCCCGTCGGATAGCCCGCCCTCCGTGGCGAACTTGTGAAACTAGCCAATCGTTCCGGAGCAACAAGGAGGTATGCTCCTTTCATCTGTATGCCTCTACCTCCCGCAATCTGGCCCTTTCCACCCTCGAAGGCCCTTCCTAATTCACTGTCCTGGAGAACTGCGAGGCCCTACCCCGTCGCCCCATCTTTTCTCCGCTGGGCGTGGAATTTTACGAATGATTTAAGCACGCCATTGATAAGTTGGTCTCGACTCTCTCGCCCGCTGAATGTTGTCGGGGTAATGAAAGGGGCTCTGATGCAGGGAAACCAGGAGATGGAATAAAAGTGTATTGGGGGTGACTTTCATCTCTTCGTCCCTCCGTTTCTACGGGTGTCTGAGAGAGATGGCGGAGAAGATTATTTGGAAGTTAAATCGAGTCTAGTCCTTCAGAAACTACTCCATTCCTATCTGCGTCTATTTCTTAATGTATTTCCGAGCTGCGAGGGCAGAGTTTAATCAACTGGGCAAAGGAAAGTAAAAGCAACTATGATCATAAGGAAACCGGGTCAATTCCAGCCGAAAAGTATGATAAAGTAATTTAATCTATGAAGAAATCTAGATGATAAGGCGTTACTTTGTGGAAAGCCATTTTAGATAATGAATAAAACAGTGTAATTTTCCACACTTTTATTTAGAGGACGACCGGTTTCGCTACCGAAGTACCATCATCTGGTACAGAAATATTTCAAATGTTTCCGGTGAAACCGGTCGTCCTCTAAATAAAAGTGTGGAAAATTACGCTGTTTTTATTCATTATCTAATCTATGAAGGTTAGCCGTAATTCGTAGAAGAACATACTGGAGATTAAGAAAATAGTTGCAATTTCTACGAGGGTCAATCTTTTTACTGCTTTCGGCTAAATCATAATTTCCACCTGATTTTGCCAAAAGAGGTTGTTTATATTGAAGATATAAATGTATTTAAAAGTATTTCATTATAAGCTAGCTAATAAAATGGTTAAGATAGTACTTTTATATCGTATAAGTCCTACTATTCTATTCTAGTCCTACTATTTTATATCTAAGTATTCTTTTCTCAATAGAGGAATTTCTGAGTGGAATAAATTACCTGGATCACTCTTAAGGCCCTTGCCTGAAAATAAAAAAAAATCAAAAAGAAATGTTTTAATATTTATAGTAATGTTGTGTAATGATGTGTATTGTGTATTAATAATTTAGGGACTTCTGGAAAAGTAAGGGATTGCTTGACAGGGCGATGTACGGTGGGGTTCTACCCCGTGACCGCTACGGTAGCAGAGGCCTGTCATGAACCCCGAAAATATCCAGTAAAAAAGTTACAAATATTAGTTATTATTCATGTATTATTTAGTTTTAAATTAATATTATAAATGTATTTAATCATTCTCTGGGAATTTAAGTATACTATGTATGTATTTATATTAATTATGTTATAATTGGTAAAAATGTATGTATATAGGAAAAAACTCAGGCTTACAGCCTACCTATAGTTGGTGCTATAATAGTAATATATTATCAAGAATTAAAGAAAGAGCGTTAGAAGGGGAATTTGGTCAACGGACCAAAACGGTATTTCTGGCTACAAAACAGTTTACTCAAATTATGACGATTCCGAAAAACGGGAGAAAGGTAAAATGTTTGAAAAAATCGCAAACTTGCATGAGATACTACTTAGGAAGGGTAGGAAGAGTGGGAGGATACCCGTTAGCAATTGAAATTTTTTTAATAATCGGAAGCTCTTTCCGAAAATTCTGAGGGGATGTATATGGAGCATGCGGTGGATGAATCTATGGAAGAATGCATTTCTGTGGGAGTGATTGTGGGAGGAGGTAAATGGAAAAATGTTATCAGTGCAGGAGGATATTCGGTAGATGCTAAAAAAAGAATGGTTTGAACGGGATAGGTGAAGTCACGGTAATTAAAGGAATGATTCGATTCAACTTCATGGGAGAAAGATATTTGGGTGGAGGGAATTGAAAACGTAGAAGAAGGAGTAAAGTTGTCTAAGAGTGTCATTCCAAACACAGAAGACATTATCAAGGTGACGGAAACAGCAGACAATATTTTTCAAAAGAACATTACTAAGCCGAAAAATTTTGTATACTAACGAGCCCATAAAAATATTAGCCGAGACTGGGGATAACACTGGGGGCACATAAAAATCACCATCGTAAAGGAAATACTTTTTTTTAGACATAAATTCACTAGAGATAAGACATCGTTAATAAAAGAGTCACGTCTTAGACGGGAAATACAATTTCAAAATACTAATGGTATGAGTCATCATCTCTCAGATATTAAAGAGAATGTACTCGAACGAAATAAAATTCATTAGAGTAATTCCTCCGGAAGAAGCATCAAATGTACAATAAATAAAAGAGAAAGGAGTGGCGTTGAAACCACCTCCATCGATCGCTTCTTTTTGACTCCTGTCCGTACAGAATGACGCAATCCAATTAATCACACCTTCGTCAATCGCCTGTACTTCAGAACATTTTCATGAGTTGGAAAAGAGATACGCGCAAGTTCTTCGTGATTCCTCGAAAAATGCTCGTTCAGTTATTCGCTTATGACTGCCTTGGGTGACAGTTGAGTTTCGATTCGACGCCTGGTGATTGATGTCAAACCGTTCGAATAAAACAATCAAAGGAAGCCTTTTTTATTTGGCTCAAGGTGATACGAGTGAAAGTCCTATGGTCGCAAAACTTAATAAAATAAACGTAGACACAAGCGGTGAAAGAATTTTGGGTAAGGGAAACGTTTGTTTCTTAGATTTTATCAAGACGAGCGAAGAACCCACCACCAGTTTTGAGCAACTCCTGCCGTTGTTGTGCCATTATATTCTTCGTATTTTTCTTGATACAGTCATATTTTGCACGAAGCTTGCTCCATTCTCTGTCGCTACCCAATTAAAATTATACCTGCTAATTTTTTATTTGAAAGCATACCTTCTTCTTCCAGGTGACCGCGTCGTTCTTCTTATTTCTTAAAATTGCCTTCTTCTCTTCTACCAACTCAAGCAAGAGATTTGCATCTCCACAGTGAAGTTCAAATCCTTTTTGGCTTCCATTTCTGTCTGCTAACACTTTGTTATTTTTGACGCAACAATATTAGCGATGCGTTCTTGTTCTAAAATGACGCACAGAGAATATATGAGAAACATTTTCAGGCAAAGCATCCTCTCGAAATCGATATTCGATGACTAAAATAAGAAACTGTATTTAATTTTCCTTCTTTTGATGGTATTCCTGACTTTTGATTCTTTCTAATTTAATTTTGCAAAAGAAATAAGTCCTACAACCGATAAAAGTGAAGTTTACGTGTATTCCTTATGGAACCGTATTATGGACTCCTGGGTTCGAACCCGGGCTTTCTTAATAATGAGAATAGTTTTCCTAGGGGTTTCTAACTCGTAGAAACACAATGTAGTTTGTTTCGAATCTCTAAATCAAACCGTTTCAGTAATAAAGGGGGGGCAGACGGACAGACGGACTCTTCGCAAATTATATATAAGGATGGATTCTTACGTATCGGATGGAATACTGTCACTGTCTAAATAAAGGTATTGTTTCTGTCTATCTCTTAGTATTTGTGATACTCTCACATTAATATCGATCTGGGATAGCTCTGTTGTCTGCACAGGAGCAGAAATCACCAAATGGGAAAGTAAACATAACGTCCTTAATAATTTGTAGACGCGTCATGCTAAAAATAGACACTTGCAGGAGTATTTGCAAAAGGTCATGGTCAAACCTTGAGCTGTGTTGAAATTTCGCATATGTTAGAGAATGGAAATCTAAATCTACCCATATATTAATCGAAATAATGATTATATACAAATTTGATCATAAAACCTTCCTCTTAGAAAGTCAAAAACACTGAGTATTAAACAGTGAAATAATAAAGTATTAACTCATCCATATTTGTTTAAATTATGAAATATTTCTCTCCTTCCATAATCAATAGTAAAAAATTCATCCGATTGGTTTATCATTAAGATATAGAAAGATTTAGATAGGTTATATTTCCTCAGAATGAACTAACTGGAAACTTTTTTGTGAGTGTCATACATTATTAGAGGGAAAGAAATCTATAAATTGAAGAAAGAACAACGATATTTTTATGAATCGGAAGTCATGTTGGGTAAGCTTTGGTAATTTCGTGAAATTGTTGAGTTCGCTATATATTTTCAAACATTCGTTACACAATTACCAGTGAAATAAAATAAATGACGTTTTTTAAACAGGGAAGTGAATACAAGAGACTTCTATATACCAAAATTGAACTAGTGTAACCACAGTAAATTGCGTGACGGATGCTTGTAAATTTATCGCTAAATTACCAATGTTTAGCCTACACTCAGTAACTATAGTAAGCGTATGAAACATTTATTGCAAACGGATTTATTTGTTAACAGAGCTTAGAAAGTCATTAATTCTGCTAACTGACATGATACTCTACGAGGAATACTAGCAGTACTAAGTCATTATCAGAATAGGGAGTTCTTACCCATTCATGGCCTTGATGTCCATACACCACAACAAACCTTGACTTTAATATAGGCGCTCAAACAGTATGATTTCTGAGTAAACAATGTCTGTCCAGACCCATCTGAGCAACGCATTTCACTCCATCGAATACAAAAACGCAATTTTCGTACATTTCGCGATCTGTCCAGGTATGCACAAAAGCTAAGTAAACCCCGTTTCATGAATGCCTTTCATACCTCAGTATTCTCATATCTCTCTCCTTGAGACTCATCCATCACAACAACATTACTTTTTTCGCCCTTCCTCTCCATTTCAATTAACGTGCGCTACCATCTCATATGCCATTTCGGCGCCCATCAATTCTCCCCATATGCCTAAGCCATCGCATGCCCGTGCTGCCCTCTCCAAATTTTCTTACCCTCCACATTAATTCATCACCCATGCATCCCTGACTCTTCTGCTTTTTCCGCACACGATCCTCATACAACCCGTTTCGTCTGAGCTCACTTTAATCACGTGTCCTGCTGACGTCACCGAGCTCTGCCACTGGAAAGTTACTCCCAAGTACGCTCGAGCCAGTGGTCCTGAGTACGTGTCATTTACTGCATATTTAAAAAGATTTTCGCTCGCGGTGCAAATTAAATTCGTTGGCTTGATGTTTCTTAGTGATAAAAACCGAAATTGAAAGTGAATATCTTAACAAAAAGTTTCCCCCAAGGGTTTTTATTAATTCCTTCGCTTAATATTTTTTAATTTTCAGTCCATTTTGCACAAAAATATTCACTATAATTAAATTTAAAAAATACTAGTAGAAAATTTAAATGCGATTAAATTTATTATAGAGTTGGCAAATTTAGATTTCGAGGAATGTTAATGTCTTCTCTAAAGTGAACGTCTACACAAGTTCTGATTCAAGTCAAGCAAGCTCCTTTAAAGTAAATGTTATTTACGAGTTGACATAAAATCTTCAGTTAATCGATTCCGTCTTAATCTGTACGTGTTACTACATGTAAATCTGTGAAAATAGTTACAATTCTTTCTTGGTTCCCATGATATGATGCTGATTTCGGTATCATAAACACTTACTATGTAAAACCAATCCATTAAATACAAACACACACTTGCAAAATACTTTAAAATTCCATAAATATCTGGAATTGGTTTGCATAGCAGCTTGAAATATTATACCGTAAAAATGTCTTGACCATTTTTACAATAACTCTCTAATTACATAGACATTTTGCTTGTGTATCAAGAATGAATCAAGGAATAATTCACTTAAGGTTGAAGAAAATGATGTGAGGAGCAATTAAATATTAAAGGCGATAAAAGGTTAGTTATTTTTCACGAATAAAACGGTACATCAAAAGTTAATTATGATTTTTAGAAAACCCTAGAATAAAGGAAAAATCATTTTTTTTAAGATAATCAGATTTAAAGGTTTAATAATTAGATGTTAGAATGATCATCTTTAGAGGTCAAGATTTATTTTCTTTATTAAAATTAGCGGAAAATCATTAAAAAAACAAGCAAGTTTAAATAATGATAATAATTCATGTATATTAAGAGAGGCTATTTTAAGGAATATTTTTTACAAAATCTATTTTATTAATCACCTCTTAATATGGAGAAATCCATCACTATAATAACTTAGATATCACTACCGAATCCCTTTTCATACATATAAAATATCATGAGTGGTTAAAGTATACAATGCAATTGAATTAAATCATTTAAGAATTTCTAGTTCGAGGCTGTGATATTTATATCACAATCACAAACACTAAAATCAATGTGTTGGGTTTACCCAGAAGTAAATCATAATAATTCGGAAAAGAAATATTCTTGTCACATTCGGAAATTGTGCTAATTAATAAATATTACAATGTTTAATTTTGATACAGCGTGGTTTTATTCGTCTAGTATAAGAGCATTCATGGAAAATTATTACAAAATGTTTTCAACAGTAACAGAATAACATTTTGTGCGCTATCTAAGGTAATGGGAAACGGAAATAAAGCGGAAATTTTATTTTAAAATATTGCATAAAATCCTCCAAAGTTGGGGTGAGAGTGGCAGTAAATTATTCTTCCCCCTTCCATTTTAGTGGCACCAATACAATTATTACTCTGTTTTTGTAAGTACAAACAATCCGCTTTGCGATCCATTAAAGCTTTTTCGCTCCCCCTTCCGGGCCATTCCTTTGTCCAACCTCTTGACCCTCCCATACGACAACCATGGGACCGTAAACAAGGACGGGAACCACCATATTTCATCGGGAGACACACGATATCACGAGCAGAGACCTCTGTCCTGCCACTGAGAACCTACAGCTTCACACATATTCTCATACGCGGAATCTATACGCACGACCGGTGTTTCGTAGCCCTCTCTCCCTCTCTAATCCCCTCTTTGGCTGGATGCTGCAAGCTCCAGGGAGTCACCACGCCCACACTTCCAAGGATCGACCCCCTCTTTATGTATGTGCGTGTATTTATATTCCAGTTTCTTCATTTCCTATTCCAGCCCATTCTCTCTCCCTCTGCGTGGGACTATGTTTTCCTTGAATTTTAACGCGGCACACGCGTTTTTACTCCCGGGGAAGATGTTAACATTTTAATGATTTCTTAATCTACCTCTCCCCACCTTGGCATCCCTAATTTATTTGCTTGGTACGTCAAAAAATAAATATTATAATGCGAGGACATGAGGCTCGCTGCCTTTCTGGATCGTTAACTGAAACATGGACTGCGTTAGAAGTTAAAAGCTCTCCAAGAGTCGTCTTTGTCAGCGTTCCAAACCCTATTGTATTCCGAAATAACAACGTTCTTTTTTATTTACTTTTCAAGCCCTGATTATGATACCTCGGCTAATGAAATTTATGTTTGATTCTTCTTAGAAAATCATTAATTCTTTCGTCGTTTCTGGAATCTGCCGCAACACGGTTAGGAACGCTGACGAATACAGCAATTGGAGAGTATTTTTAAAGTCTAATTAATTAACAATCGTCTTCAATTTTTTTTGTACATTGACCTCGTTGAAATAATATTTTATAAAAGCAGGTTAAATAAGGTAGTTTTTATAGTTCTTTATTAATAAGCAGTTTGGATATCTTTAGAATAAAGGAGTTTAGAAGCTAAGATGCGTTTACCTGATAAATTCAGAGAAAGTGCATCACTGGAATACATTTATTTATTGATTTATTAAAAACGCTGCAAGTTGGTATTAATACCAGGTGGCAACGGTTGAGGGGGATATAACAGTACAATCTGTCCGGCATTCGCCCAAGGACGGGAGGAAAACCCCTCCAAAAACCTCCCGTGGACAGTTCACATCTTAACAGTAGCACTAGGCCCAATTAGTACAACAAGTCAAATAAACAATATACAGACACCTCCACCAAACACAGATACAGTCGGCTTTTACATATTTAATTGCACTACATGGGACTATTTTCTTAGATAACCAGTATCATGGAACCTCCCGGCTACTTCGGCCGATCCAAAAATGAGAGTTAATTAAATTAAATATATTTTAGGAAAGGTCGTTTTAAATATTCATTTTTGCCGCGTACGAACCTCGTTCATAAAAAATTAAAAATAGATCAAACTACTGGTGATTATACTCCCTGCCACACACCAAAAGCCGGATTGTAGGATACTAATGTAGACGTAGAATTATAATCATAATATTTAACTCAAAAAGGATTTAAATCCTCTCTACGTTATCTAGTCAACATAATTTCATACCTCACACAGTTCCAAAGTAAATTATTTTATAAGAATGGAAATTCCGCTTACAGATAAGGACCTAGAGAAGTGAATATTTTGCTCGAAAAATATTCCATATAGGAAGTATTGGAAATACTTCTAGATAAGGATGAGATAAGGATTATAAAAAAGCTAGCTATGTATTCAACCACTTTCAATTGAACTAAATA
Organism: Sympetrum striolatum; assembly: GCA_947579665.1. Classification (NCBI taxonomy): domain Eukaryota; kingdom Metazoa; phylum Arthropoda; class Insecta; order Odonata; family Libellulidae; genus Sympetrum; species Sympetrum striolatum. Next base: position 61,076,633 of record OX388351.1, read on the forward strand.
AAAGAAAAATCTCAACTTTAAGGCATTAACAACTGAAACTGAATAGAGAGTTTTAGTCGACCATTCAATCTCCGCTTTCATATTTTAATGCTTGGACTATTTATGCCTTACTATTTTCCAAAATCGATACGCCGTTTCATAGCTATGTTTTTATTTAATCTTCCCTAAAAAAGTAATGATAATAAATTTTATTTTCATACAGTCGTAATTCCCTTTGCTGTAAGATATTCTGTAGTATACCAGTACATCGTTCCAGCGTTTTGCTAGTAGTGTAATTCTGTGATACCCTGTTTCTAAACATGTTTATTTATGCAGTCTCGTCATCATTTGCCGTCTAAACCCTTGGACCCTTGAGGTGTCCGCCTGACTTTATCTTAAACCCTTCCCCTCATTAATTCAACGCTTTTCACAAATCAATACTCAGGGACGAAACTAGAGCTAGACGTGTTTTGATCATTGTAGATACATCTCTATTTTTAAGACCCTAAAAATCTGGTTGCCTACATGTATAAAGTATCTGAGGAATATGGGTGTGGTAGAAGTGTCTAAAACTGTAGAAATAACGACGAAAATAACTCATCGGTCCATTTTAATAAATCATAGACCGTGAAAACCTCAGAAAAATGAACCTCCGCAGCTATTACTTCGCCAGAGCAACAAAAGAACACAGTTCTGCACTTCGAACTAAAGTCATTTATTCCAACGCACACCCATCCATCTATTCTCCTTTTATTTACACGACGCTCGCGTATTTTGTTAAAGTTAATTTATTACGCTTTCCTTTATCTCCTTTTGAAAATTATCCCAAGGCGATAAATCCTAGAGTTAAAAACTGCCTTGAATAATTCCTCTTTTGATTTAATCCGAGTAAGGTTACTTTCTCCCGCGGAGGTACTACCGATAAATAATACACATCATTGTTCATCTCCCATCGTTATTAATAGTTATATGTAAGTAGGGACTGGTGAGACGGGATTTTTCCCTTCTAGCGGAGTTAATTTTTCCGTTTTTCAGCCTCTCTTTTCCCTCACACAGAGGGTTTTCGCCCTCTCTCTTTGATTCCTCTTATTTCCCTTTCTCTTTCCTTCTTCCCCTTGGGATACACGCTCTCATATCATCTCCCTTTTTCATTACTTCTGTTTCCCATTTTTTCCCTTCCCCGCGCCTTCGCTTGGTTTCGACCGAAATGTCACTGCATTAGCCCATCTCAGCGCGAAACATCGTTCATTTCTCTGCAGTAGATACGGCAGTACAACTGAATCAAATCTCAGGGAACTTTACATGTGTGTAGAGCAGTCTAACTAGTCCTCGTTGCACCTGGGGCTTGCAGACACCACCATGGTGTGTGTAGACCCACATAAATAAGTATCGCTATATCCATTCATGTACGTGTATGACGATAAGGGTTGAGCAATATGGGAGCGCAGTTACGGTGTTTTACTGTTCCACAGTGTACTGCGTGAGGTTGCTGCGGTATGCTATGATCCCATTGGCTATTTCCACCCACGTTACTACTTCGTAACAAATTCAGCCTTGTTTCTCCGTTCTTTTTGATGTATATATATATATATATATCTCTCCATAACTTCCAGATTTTGAACCTTTACCAGGAACGTCATTATTTACTTATATTTATGGTTAATTATATATATGCTAACATGAGAGCAAAAGATAAATATCGCACAATAAAAGGAACGGTTGGCAACTACATGTTTTTATATATTAATGTCTAAAGTTATCTAAATTTTAATGTTATATCAAATACTTAAAAATTTGCGATTAATAGTAGTTATGTTGATAGATTTCCTTATGCTACAGCAATAGGTACTTCCTTCGGAGATCATAAGCATGGTTTTATGTTGTCAATCAATTTCGTATTATAATATTGCCAATTAACTTCGTTTTATATTCATGCTGATAAAATAATATCATCAAGAGATACAGATAAATGTTATGAATAGATTTGAAATGGATAACTTATGAGACCCCTGAGCGTAGATTTGTAGTTTAAGTTTTATAGATACAAATAATTGGGCCATAAAATGTACGTCTATAAGCACATGAGTTTTAACTGGTAACTTAATTTGAAATTATGAATGTTATCTCTGAAGTTGATTTTTGTCTCAATTCAATTTTATCGCAAGTGAAGCAAGCTTCGAAAAGGCTTTATATCTGTTAGCATGTGCATTATAACAATATATTCATCTTTAATTATATATATTTCTATACTCTGCAATTATGCTATATTTGCTCATGAAGTACTTCTGGTATAAAAAGTTATATTTTTATCTAATCTGTGTTATTTTCAATCCCACGGATTTTTCTTTATTTATTACACTATTAGCATGTATATGCTTGAAATGTTATTTATGAAAGCCATTAATTCCTTAAATAAGAGATAAAAAACTATAATTGTAAATAAAAAGAGCTCATATCTAATGCGAAGCACGTTCCATACGCATTTAAACAACCCCATAGAAGCGACTGTTCAAGTGTTAGAGCGTTCCATTATAAATGAATCCTTATTCCCTTTTCTTTACTGAAATGGAACAATCGATATGGACGGGGAGTGGGGATGATTGATGGAAAAGTCGGAAATCACAAAACCTGTGTGACTATTCCCCCTCACCAGGATTAAAGCCGTTGTGAGCTATCTGGAGCCATCCAGGAATCCACGACCGTGAATGAAAAATATGAGCTCAATTGAATGTTCACCACGCCTTTCGGACTGCCTATTCTGAATGAGCGAAACAATTTTGAATACGCTGACAAAAATCCCTCCGAACCAAGAGGGAGACCCTTTTGGTAATTTTCATATTTAGGGGCATCCTTTATTTGAAGAAAAACAGGGGATTGCGATTCCTCGGATCGCTGGACCCTTCAGTTTCTTCAACAGACCGGCTCCATCCAGCTGTCCGCCACTTTTTCACGTCCAAACCCTTTTACGGTTTATTTTTTAAGCAGCTTTTTCAGGGCCAAAGGGGACGAAAATGTACGACAAAAGTAAGTTAGCTTCGGAGCTCGACGTGCGTCGAAAGGTATTTTATTGGAGGGCCTTAGTCAAACGACAATGGACTAAATGGATAATTTGCCTCCCAGACGATGATGTTTGGGCCGCAGGAGCGATCAATCTTTCTCCGCACATTTTCCCCTTTTCCCCACCGCCACACACTGGGATCGTTGACTTCTATTTTGTAGTCGCTGTAGGAATAGGAATCGCATTGGAGTCAAGTTGGACAGTCTAATTCCTTCTCTGCTTATGCAAATTGTTTGGAGGGAATAAGTCATTCTAGAGTAGCCGAATATAAATCAATGTCATGAATGCATTTTATCACCACTAATCTTACATGCCAAGATGTAATTTATATTCGAACTAAAACCTCATTCTGTTGTTATACCTTTAAGCATCCATTTTATAAACATTTCTGGGCAAGATTTAAACAAAAATATGATAAAAAATATATAAATTTCGCAGCCAAAATTATCTCTATTTTAAACCTATTACCTTAAATTCCTTGTGATAATGTCCATGAGTAATGTAGTATTATTTTACGATTTAGATATAATCTAATGTAGAGCGGTTGTTTAATTGGTGGAGACTTAAGCTTGGATAGGAGTATTTAGGCTATGATAAAGCTTCTATTGGAAGGAAAGGGTTAAAGGTAGGCACATAAGGGCGTGCCACCCAGGAAAAATCCCAAGGAATAACGGACTTTAAAAAAGACTGACGGGGCCGAGAATCGAACCCGGGATCTTTCTCTATCCCGGATTCGATTTCCAGCCCCGTCAGACTTATTTCAAGTCCGTTTTTCATTCTATTGGAATTTACTTTAGGTGAGGAGTTCAGATTAGTGGCGGCAGCTTTGCTAGAAATTTATCTGTACCCGGCAACTTGCCAAACAACTCAGTGATTTTTCTTGGCGACGATTGCACACTTCGCGAGAGATAGACATACTAAAAGAATTTTTAGCAATATAGTATAGGATGGCTGGATTTTTATAAGCCATCTGTCACATATCGGTGGCATCTCGTAGGATGATGAGGAAAATATTATTATAACTTAATATAAATTTTTAATCAATAATGATACTTCTAATATAATGAAAATAAGTTGATTGTTATTATTAAGAATTTAGGGGATCAATAATACTATCTCATGTGATGATAATATATAATGAAGAAATTAAGACGTTATTATTTAAATGGATCTGTTCTTTAAACTTAGACTAAAAATGGAAAAAACATAGGATTCAGAAAGTTTAGACAGGAGTTTCCTGTTTATAAAATTTCTAGCTCCTTTAATCCGACAAACTTATCAAGTCAATCATAAGAATAGGCAAAATAATTTATGTAATCGGTAGTAATAGATATACTTCAATAAACCAAGAGTAGTTTGAACTAAGGAAAGGGTAAAGAGTAAATTGCACATAAGTGCGTGCACCCAGGAAAAATGCCAAGGAAAAACGGACTTGAAAAAGTCTGACTGGGCCGGGAATCGAACCCGGGATCTTCCTCTATCTACGAGGCTGTTCTGTCTCGGTAGCCTAATGGTTAAGCCAGCCTCCCGGATAGAGGAAGATCCCGGGTTCGATTCCCGGCCCAGTCAGACTTTTTTCAAGTCCGTTTTACCTTGGGATTAGTTTGAACTATTTAGGCTACCTGTAATATCTGCTGTATTATAGATTATATTTAAGATCCTAGAGTTTTAACGCAAGAATTTGTTTCCTTTCCAAATACTCTCCATTAATATTAAAAATTTCATTTTAATTCGTTTTAATTTCCTTAAAACTGAATTTCCAAACGCTGTCAACGTACATACACAGGCAGAGGTTAAATTTCACCCTAAAGTTAATACACGTTAAGTTGTGATGCGTGGTGTCCCTGAAATTGAAGGAAAGTTGAACGTTGCATTAACATGAATGAAATCATTTACTCGAATGATTGAAATCAGACGACATATGATTTGATGAAATGAGGGTTCATTCTAAAGTTAAAATCGGAAATTAATGAAGCACCCCATCCGTTGTGAATCACTCCTGTACCCCGTGATAATTAAAGAGCATTGCAAAACAAAATCCATCCATTGTAACTGCAATAGATACGACGATCGGCAATAATTACAAATCACACAGTTGTTTTCCTGTGTTGCACCATTTCGAAGCGGAATGAATTGTAAAAGTCACTTCCACAAGTGCTTTCCTATTTAGCATCAAAGCTGGCTGTTCACTCAAATCGGAGTACGGCGGGCGCCATTTTATAATTCAAGCCCCATTAATTATAAGCTGTCTGTCACAGGAAACCTTTGAATGGCAAGAGCGACTCCTGCTATTAGATTTTCGATTCCCCTTGTGATGATCCGCTTAAAGCCGCGTATGTTCATTCGAGATGATACCTGGGAAACCACTTCACAGAAAAAACCTAGAACGTTTCCCCTGTGGTTTTATAAGGTTATTTTAAACTATGATCCCATTTAAACGCAAAGTGGGCGTTGAGCCTCATAGAGGGTAGGGAAATATTTCGCTTGCGGGAGATAATTTTGGATATCCCAGTGTATAAACTGCGAGGCATAAAAAAGTCTGGTTTAAATGTGAAAACATATTAAATTACGTAATCAGCGCTGAAGAGATCACATCAATGCAATTTTTCATTTACAGCCGTTCTTTAATCCTAAATAGTGAGCTTTTGAATATGAAAACTCATTGCTTGCCCCAAGCGGCGTGTTCAAAAATTGTTTATATTTCGATATGAAAAAGTAGATCGATTAATACCTGCTTCTAGTCTATAAAAATTATATTTCTCAACCTTCGGAATATCTTCAGTGTAACGTAAGCCTTCGTGGCAAAATTGCTGTCCAAAATCAAGTTTTATTTTGAAACTTTACTGTTATCCTAAAAAGGCACTTATGCATTCAAAAACGCGAAAAAATGACAATACTGTTTACTTTTATTTCTGAATAGTACATGTGTAAAATCAAGAACTACTAAGGAGGCCTAGTTATTAGATAAGTTTTTTGTTTATTATTATTTTATTCTAACTGGATTTCAGCGTAGAATTTTTGGTACGTAGGAGTTGTTTCAAGGAAGGGCATTCTTGTTGGTTTTCCTGATCCTCGCCGCATTTTATTATGTTTCTGGATACGAAGTATTAGCTGTTAGCACTGAAACGTTTTGTCTGAGGTTGTTAATTTGAAGATATCAAATGGTAAGTGGATATCTAGGTACTGGAAAATCCTATAATTCTGAGTCTTTGAATCATGAAACGGAGTTTTCAAAAGGTTCTTTTTTCGATTACGTTAGGAAGTGCAGTAAATATTAATATTATACAAGTTAAGCCTAAGAATAAACCTAACTAGGCAACAAGGATGCATCGATTTAATAATTATAATAGAATTATATTTTATTTTATTTTCTTTCGTGCTTAGCCGCTGTTACCCTTCATCGGTGTGATCCCCTTAAGTTCTCATGAACTTGTAATGAATGGACATGAGGGAGCTTCACCGAGGCCACAGCAACAACGAACACACACAACCATTCCCTGATCGGAAAAATCAGATCAGCCGGTACTCGAAAACGGGACCTCGGGGTTAGTAGTGATAGCGTAGATGGAATGCCATCCACTCCACCACCAAGGCCAGTTTTAATAATATATATAATCTTACGTTTTCATAAAGAACATTTCCTTGCTACCATACTGCAGATGTAAAATAATATAATTGATACAATTAGCGTATATACATTTCAATCTTTAAATACATTATTCGACTACGTTTCGGAAAAAAAAAGATGAAACTATTTTTACTCACTAGTTAACTAATCTTGGCCTTGGGTGTCAGTGCATATATTTGCGTTCATCAGCCAATATTTAAATAAGGAGAGTTGTTTTTGGAGTTTCTAGTGAATAACTTCCTCGTCATGTTTCATCCAATTTGGAAGATTAGGGAAGTGGAAGAACTGGGTTGGAGTCCCAGTTATGTCGCAGTTATTCACTTCTGTTTACCCAGGTGTATATCATGGACACACCTATGAGTGAAAAATACCTCCTTTTTTACATCTTTAGAAATCACTTTATTTCTGAACGTTAGAAGATTTTTCCTGTTATACTTTCAACAATTAAAGAATCTCACCCTCTAAATTATTGCCAAAACAATTCTTACTTTTATATCATCTATAACTCTCCTCTCTTTAATTTTCTAATATATATATATTTATATATATATAGATGGGTCTTAACCCTTAACCCTCTTACGCTCTCTCCGCGCTTTCATATTTCGAATTTATTTCCCTGGCCAACGTGCTTTTTCTATACCTCTCCTTTCGACATTTATTCCCACAGATCCATCCCTCTTTCACCAAAGAGCTTCTTTCATTTCGCGAGAATGATACCTTCTCCGCGTCTGCCGTATTCTTTCCTCGACGCAGCCCAACCAGAATGGTCCAGTGAATAGCGTATATTCTCCTGGAGATCACTAAGGAGAGAGAGATAACGACCACGAAAATGGCGCCCAGTCAGAGGGAGGTGAAAGAGTCAAATAGGGGAGAATGAGGCGAAGCACCAGAAAGGGAAAAATACATCCTTCAAAGTACGGATTTCTCATACGCGAATTGCCCGGGCATTAATTAATTCTTCTGTTTAATTAAAGAGCGCCCATGACGCGAAAACCGTTAACGGAGGCAATTGCAGTTGGCGCCCGATTAGAAGCCTTCAATGGGAATGGGTATGGAGATGATTAATCTTGCATAGAGGAGGCTGAAGCGCGGTGATTAGATTTATGAAAAACTCCTGCGTTTGTGTTGAGGATGGAAGTTTGGGTACTCAATATCTCTGTGATGAACTCAAATCGGGGTAAAAGTTCCTGAATTGTGGTAAAATATGAGCTGTACTATTAATAGAGAATGGCATATGTATAGACGTAAGCAGGGTTAGTGTAACTGAGGAAATAAGAATGATTCTAATGGGAGAGAAATACCAAGAACCACGCTCGTTGAATTGCGGTCCCGAGAAGATATACGCAGCTATAGGAATAAAAGGAGAAGAATGATGGATTTTTTCTGAAGAATTAGATGTATAAAAGAATGTTATACTATGAATGGATATTTCGAATATACATTTGGTAAATAATCCAGAAGAGACTAGCATGAGTAATATATGTAATTATTGTGATTTCAGATTACGTGCCGGCAAAATAATGTTATCTTTAAGTGAGTTAATTTATGTAGCTATAAAGATTTTTTTCGCAGACCCTCTAAGTAAATGTTTGAAAGAAAACTTATGAAACTTTAAATATATTTTATTGCATTTACATTTACATTGTGCCTCTGTTTTATGTCTACACGTCTATTTATACCTATGTATCACACTGTATTTTATTGTTATTAAAGTATATTTATGATGAATTTAATTTGAACTGACTTTTAAATACATAATCGTAAAAATATATATTGTAATGCTGACAATATACAAGCAAAGAGTGAAAACTGCAATATCTTCTTAATTTTCAGAAAGAATAACTATTTTACTCTACTATTACTATATCTAGTACTAAATGAATCACAATAATAGAATGTAGTGTTGATATAGTAATTCAATTAGTAATTTTATATTGTACTGTGCTAAAGTGGGATATATTATAGTATCATTACTGTACGAGGCTATTTTAACTTTAAAATATATGTTGACTAAGGTTAGCAAGAAAAAAATAAGAAAAACGTATTGTTAACACAGTAATTCTGTGTGTGCTATCAAAATCTAGATGCGACAGAAGAGACTTTTAATGTTATCGCTATTAATAGATAGGAAGAGCGACACGAATGTACTTCATTTGATATCCGATAAGTCAAAACAGAAACATAGATTGAAACTCTTTCAGGCTTTGCCATAAAAAAGGTGATAGCGATTAAAAAGAGCTGAAATGGATGCGAGAAAAAAATGGAAGTAATGGACAGTCATCCATCATTTTAGCTTCTCGTCGATAGATACGTAAACAGACCTGTTATTACAATTTAAATTGATCGAGTCATGAAAGAGATTACTCTGTAAAGCTAATATTTACGTTGCATCTAGAAGCTGAATCAACGCATTGGGCACATCGTGTTTGCTTATCGTTAAAGAACTGGCAAGTAGAACGGTTTAAACGATCTATTTGTTATGCTTTAATTACTATATACAGCAGGCGATGGATTTTGGAATTAACTGAACTAGGTTCCAGGTTTAAAAGTTTTATGATAACATGTTATTATTGTTATATCGCTTCTTAACCCAAGAACGTTTTCCTTTTCTTTTCGAAGCGAAAGTAAACTTAAAGCAATATTTTCAGAGAGACTTATTGAGTGAGGAAACAAATTGTTCTGTTATTAGAGGACTACCTCTGGGTATGTGTTTATAATTTAATTTTAGTGAACAACAATTATACGAGTATAAATATCAATAATTGTTAAATAAATAATAACTAAAAATTCAATTTAATTATTGTCGTGTTTAATTTTTAACACCGTGGCGACTCACACATCAGCCATGATTGTATAATTATGATAGTCGTTAATGTTTTAAGGAAATCTTAGTCTTACATAGAAACTTATTGCACTGTGGTATGATTCAAGGTATTTTGAAGCGATTCAAATGGTGATTGCTAATTTGAAAAAAAGAGGTATGCGTGGAATGCGTAAAACCCGATAAAAGCAAATAACGGACACTTTATACCAAAACCCATGCCACGGGACTCGGCCTGTGGCAAACTTTCTCCCCTACCACTACCTCAACCCCTGCGAGTTGATTCCCTCACTCGCTACCACGACATTGGTTCGACGCGACGCTTATGCGGGATTGAGAGAGAAAACCTTCTCTTTCGCGCTAGACTAGGCCTTTGCAGTCATTCAGTCTTTTCTAGTCGAATAGCACCATAATAAAAAGGGTTTCGGCCTCGGAAGGAGGTGGAAGTAACCCTTCCTGGGAGCTTTGTAAATATTGTCATACTACTCTTGTAAAAAGTATACGCATGAAAACAAATATTAAGTAAATTTTGTAGTTGTCCGAGTTGTTGGTTTCAATAATAACGGCAGAGCCCCATTTGACCGAGCTACGTTTGACTATTTCTGTCTCCGAACCGTCCGCTGCTCCTACCGCTACCACAACACCGTCTTCCGCAGCCGCGCCGCGACTCAGATCCACACTACCGCACAACCGAGTTTGCCACGGCTATGAGAGCGGTGGCAGGCGGCTGCCACCGTGGCATTTTCTTTGAACACGCCTTCTTATATGTTTTGTTGATTTGTATCATATTCGAAAAAATATTTTAAAAAGAGATTAGTAAAGATGCACATTAAAGTTTAGGAGTATTAAATCACAATTTTTGATGTTATTTGAAAAACCGAATAACTATTTACACTAGGTAAACAATTAATAATGTAATGGTTATCATATGTTATTCAATCACTTCGGACTTCACTTGGTGGAACTTCATCTTAGCACATAAATAATGTATCGTTATTTTTATCTTACAGGTGCATGATAATAACTTTTTGTTCCTCCCGGATACCTCCTTGTATTTATCTTACAGCCAAATGAAGTATTAAGGAATACTGGATCCGAAGCCAGGACTGCTGTTGTGAAAGCAGTTCGAATCATTCAGCATCCACTCATAGTGGGAATATTTGCTTGATGACGTAAGCTTCCAAAGAACTTTTAAAGACAGTCAACAATAAATAACTTTTAAGAGAGGTTGTCAAGTGTCACGCTGCTAAATGGAAAAAAATAGTTTTGGGGTAAATAACGATCAAGAGCAAAAATATGAGCAGGAAGCCTATTATAAACACCATTTTTAGTATAATATGTAAAATAATAAGCAGTATATATTAATGACAAGATGGTTGAATGGGTTTTCTTTCGTGTAATGGAGATGTATATCGATAAGAAAGCCCTTATAAAAGAAGTGTGATAGGAAATGCTTGGGAAGAAAGAAAACAAAAAATGTCTAGGGTTCAAAAACGGGAGACTATCGGAAAAATGGTATAAAAATTGCTGAGAGAGGTCTGGAGAGAGTTGGAGCTCTGGAGATAATATCCAGCATTCCAACTTCCGAAGATTTTACAAGTTAACAAGGGAAAGGACCAGGTATCAATTCCGTAGAAAGTAAGGAGAAAGGGCGGGTGTGAAGCGACACGGAAGAATTCCGAGGTATCGCGGCGACGATCGCTTTTCTATCTCGAAAACGGCGAGATGCAATCGATATCTCGATTTCCAATTTCCGCTCCATCACGGAATTTTCCCCATGCAAAGTATATGAAGAGATAATAAGCGATGGGAGGCGTAGAAGTAGATCAGGGAGAATGAAACGAAGCAACAATTGGGAATGAAATGTTACGACCATCGCGGGCCCATGGGCCATTCCCCGGGAAAGTGGAGAGAAGCGAGCGGTTTGCGCCTCCTGTTATTGGAAAAAAGCGACGGAAATTCGGAATTTATTGGGAGAATATGGAAAATTCGAGAGGAGGCAGGTGAAAGCGGACTAAAATGAAGACGATATATAGAATATAGGAGTGGAAATTGGTGTTCGGCAACGAAATATTTATTGAACTGACAAAAGAGTTGGCGGATCCCTTTTTTGGCAGGCGCGGAATTTTACGCGAATTTTGATGTTCTTCTCCTTCCGTCTTTGATGACTTTCTTCTGAAATTTTCTCGTTCTTCCACTGCGGAGTTGAGAGCTAAGTTGAAGAGGGGACTTCTCCAATTTCAAAGAAATAGCTGCTGAAGTCGATGAACAACGCGAAGACACTCTACAAAGGAGGTCAAGAAATGAAAAGACAGAATACTCGTAAAGGCGATTCGTTTGTCTCGTTTCGCCGTTTTAGAAAGAGAGCGCCGAAAGGTCTGAAAGTTTCTATATTTAAGAATCTTCGAACGGCGACACAGTTCAAGAAATATGCTCCTATTTCCTTCGAGAGTTTGTGGTTGAAATAGATTTTGATAGGGCATTTTCCAGTAAGTTTATTATGTCATTATTAGCGTTTTTCTTCCAATTTTCATTTCTTTCAATTTCCGATTACTGAGCTCTGATTGGGTTTGATAATTCATTAAGGTGAGTATTCTACTTTGTATCGTTGCCTTCAATCCACGCACATATTCCAATATACTGCAGTGCCTTCTCCTTCTTTCAGTGCCCTATATCTGAAACAGTACTTCTACCAAAGTGAAAAATGTAAAGGAGATGGTATGTTCAACTAGTATGTGGTCAAATCGTATTTATTTTTAAATCATTAAAAGATACTGTTGTATCATACCCGAATATAATTACTTTTCTACGATATGTAGAGGGAATGTTTTTTTCGTGAATTGACTTTCATTTGAATTGGATTTAGCCATTTATTCGATTTTCAATAACTTCAGTCGGAAGATATCATGAGTTTTGTAAAAATAATTGCAACTTTAATTTTGAGTGGTTTTAGGGTCTATTTAAGTTTTGATAAAGAAGGTAATTGAACTTGTCGAAGCAAAATACGATTAAAGTAGCTTCAAAGGTGAAAATTATCACACAAGGACCTTGATAGGTGTATTTACCAACCGCATATAGGCATATATCTCAAAGAGCAAAAGAAGAAAAAAACATGTATTTTAAACTCAAACCCAAGTTTATGTTATTCAAAGAAAACCCATTGACAGAATAACTAATTCATCGTCTCAAATCTTCAACTACAATTCCAAATTAGACAAAATCCCTCAAACAGAGCGCTTGATTGGGGTCCGTAATTTAGTGGTTAGAACATATGCCCGGTAAATGGAAGACCTGGATTCAAGGTATATGTTTTTGACATTCACTCAATCTTAGAAAAGTAATTTTATTAAGTATTTGTGCTAAATTCATCAAAGAAAAGTTATTAAGAGCCACAGAAAGTTGCACTTCATGAGAGATTCTCTTTCGCTGCACGCGGAGAATTTTGAAGAATACTTCAAATACCACTGGTAAAATCGAATGGTAGATTAAGAGATTATCCCGTGGTGGACTACTTCATCATTCCTTCTTCTAACCAGTTTTTCCGCGATTCCGAATACAGAGCTGGGGCCCTTGCGAGCGAAAATTTCCACCTCTCGACGCAACGGAAGATTCCCCCTTTCCGACGAAGGCGACAAAATACCCCTCGATAGAAAAAGTTTATTTTCATAGCGCGGAATGCGAAAAAAGAAGCCTCGACGCACGAGGGTAAACATACGTCTGAGAGATGAAAAAGAGTCAAAGATAGGGGAGAATCGGAAGAGAATGAGAGGGGCTGAAAGAAAAGGGAATAATAGATGGAGCAAAATCGCATTGAAGAGGTGAGAGTAGAAAAATCTCTTTTTTCCCCTTTTGCGTCTCTTTCAAACGGCAGACGTTTCAAAAATGGAATAAGGCCAGCTCAAGCCGGATATACGCGGAAATGGTACGAATATGAAGAAAAGGATAAAGAAGAAAGTGGGCGCGGAATAGGAAAGGGAAAGTGATGAAGAAAGAAGTAGGAAAGTGGAATTAGGCGTCCGAAAGTAAGCCGATTATGTTACGTAAATAAAGAAAGGGCTTCAGTAACCGTTTCTCCGGCAGAGCATCCCATTGACCGGGATGCTCTACTTCCCCTTCCGGGAATATTCATAAAGCGGTGCGTGAATGGCGGGGAGAGATATCTTGGAATTCAAATTTGAATATCATCGTGCGCGGATGAAAAAATGTGGTATATAACCATGAAGGAGTCGCTTATGGGATTTCGGTGGGCTCCGTTTTTCTAAGAACTCCTTCGCGAATTTTACGACGTATTATTACATCTACTCATAGTACTCGAATAGCTCCAATGTCAAAGGCGTATGCTTATGCACATGTTTATACTGAGAAAGCAAAATTAATATATTTTTATATAACAACAGAAAAGGCATTTACACCTGTAAAACAATATATTATTTCATCTACGACCATGGTTTTATGGTGGATCTACAACCCTTTAGATCTTCTTTAGATCATCATTTTTCTCTGTTGATGACCGAAAGGGATGATTGTGGAATTAATTATATATTGCGGTAAAAGTATAAGTGCTTGCAAAAGTGTTAAGGTAACTTAGCACATAAGAGTGTCATCCAGGAAAATTTCCAAGGAAAAACGGACTTGAAAAAAGTCTGATTGGGCCGGGAATCGAACCCAGGATCTTCCTCTATCCGGGAGGCTGCTTTAACCATCTCACAAATTAATAAAAAAAGTTTCTGGCCGGGTAACTTAAATCTCTGGTTGGTTAAAGCAGCCTTATTGACAGAGGAAGATCCAGAGTTCGATTATAGGCCCGTCAGACTTTTTTCAAGTCCTTTTTACTTTCTCCATGTACGAAGTATAGAGAAAGTATTGTTTTCATGAAAAAAATCGACTTCGAGAATTCAACGGAAATACATGTTTTGGGGTCCCTAGTACACGTATTGACCATTTTCGGAATGATGTCTGTGTGTGTATGTGTGTGTGTGTGTGTATGTATGTGTGTCTGTGCTTGTGGGCGCTCTAACGTGAAAACCATTAGTAGTATCAATACTAAAATTCATATATAGTACTGTGGTGTGTGCTGTCAGAGTTGATTAGTTTTTAGAGTAAATCAGTTTACCGGAAGTCGAGCTTCATTCATCAAAGCTCATTTCCGGTTTTCACAATATCTCCGTAAATATGATATATAGGTATATTGTATACCTTATAAACGTTTTAGATAATGTTATTTACTATAACTTATGAATTCAATATATTTTTGTATCACCAGTTGATTAGGAGTTATTCGTGAAATACCGATAAACCGGAAGTAGCTGTTCTGTACTTTGTGGGCGCTCTAACATGAAAACTATTCATTGTATATACACCAAATTTCATATATAGTACTTTGGTTGGTTTTGTTAGAGTTGATTAGTTTTTGGAGTAAATCAGTCCACCGAAAGTCGAGCTTCATTTTCCAAAGCTCATTTCCGGTTTTCGAAATATCTCCATAAATATGATATTTAGGTATAAACTGTTATCTAAAAAAGTTTTAGAAAATTATATTTACTATAACTTTTGTGTGAAACATATTTTTGTATCACTGATTGTGTAGGAATTATATGTGAAATACTGATAAACCGGAAGTTGCTGATTATGTACGTTGTGGGCGCTCTGGGCGAAAGGCCTATTCATCGTTTTTCATCGAAAATGTCCCAAAAATCATTATTTATAATGCTTGTGACGTAAAAGATAATATGATATAAATTAATCACTCATCTTCCAAGTTTAGATTGAATCTAGAGTTCGAAAATACTGTCGTAAATAAATATTTACATCTTAAAGATGGAGAAAGTCATGTGCTGGCCACATCAGATTTTTTCCTTGGCGATGATTGCTTGTTTACTTATTCTTGATCATGTAGGTATAAACACAAAGTATTGTGGTAAAAATGGAATCAAATATAGATAGGATCTGGCCTTAAGATATGAAACCTCAATTATAAAAGAAAATACAATTTCAATTACTTGAAATTACAAAAGACATATTAATAGAAAGTCCAAAGAAAGATAATAAATGTCTTAAATGAATGAAGAGGAACATGAAGTGTAAGAAGAAGGGGGAAGAGATGGGCTTCTTAACAAAATGATACAGTTAATGCATGGAGTTAAGATGAGGAGGAAAATGGAGGTCTTCTCTTGAAGATAACGCTTTTAAAATAGTTCAAAAATTTAAATTAGAATGAAATACTGTCTCCTTCTCAATATTCCTATAGCATAAACCATTTAAGGTGCATAGTCAATTTGATAGGTATGCAAACTATGGCTCGCCGGATACTTTACATATGGAACCAAATCAACAGTTTTGACCTCTAACTGCAGTTGGCTCTGCACGTCAAAAGAGGAACGGAAAAATAAAACTTACGTATTCCCTCTCTTTCACCTCGTCTATAGTAACGTATTTAAGTTTTGTTTTTCCCACTTAAATCACTTTAGATGTTATTTGCGTTTATCATAAATGACATTTAAATGTTTATGAATTTCATCAACGGTACTTTTGTACAAGATGATTTGCAACCACGAATGTAATCCAAATATAAGCAATGATTTAAAGATACATTATGCTAAATATAGCAAAAAATATATGAATTTGAAAATTTCGTTATTATTTTTATGAAATGTATCTTAGTAATTGCGACATGGTAACTCACTGAAAATACATTATCTGGTTCTACCACTAAGAAATTTGTCACCTCTGGTTTATATAAAATAATAAAGATCACAGTTTAGTTATTAAGTTTTGAAAGTCTGCATCTACATCTGCAAAAATAACCTACTAGCCTCCTTTTGGCATGAAAACTTTCTTGAAAATAATAAAATCATACGTCAGCTTGTCTTTGCATATATTTCATTTATTAACGAACGAAGTAATAAGGAGATTGTAAAATAAAAATTACGTCTTAAATAGAAAATTGTGAATAAAATAAAATTCATACTCTCTGGCGATGTCTTGTGGAAATACTTCATGATGAAAAGTAGAAATTGTTATTTTTTTAAATTGTTAATATTGAATTGAGGTAAAATTCATCACGAGACAAAAAGATTCATATCCAGTTTGTTTTATTATCTAACGACAGCTTCCATTTATTGTGAAAGACTTCTCCGACCGCCTTAACTGAGGTTATTGATTCAAAACTTATTTTACCGTGACGAAAAACTTAATTGGAACGGGAAATGAATACAGCTGCTACAACAGGATTGTTTCATTTTTATTTTTGCTCTTCTTCCTTCAGCGGACATTTTTCTCTCCAGTGGAAATTTTAGAAAAGTTAGTATTTCTATACTACATCATCCACGACTTTTTAATTTAAGATTCTCTTTGAATTTAATAATAGGGCTTTTACTTTGCAGATAAATAAATATAGCCAGTAGAGCCTATCGTGACGAGTAAAATCCTTCAATGGATACCCTTAATGTAAGCAAATCGAGTGAAAATAGTTAATATATGGTTTATCGACGAAATATGTAAATTATTAATTTTATACTTCTTTCATATCTCATCTGTAATTAGATCTGCACTTCAAAGAAAACTCTTTGAGATATATTCAGTGCGTCTGAGAGCCTTTTTAACTAAGTTTCACTCGGTTACATATTGTTCCCTCTGTCTCATTCGCAAATAATTTTCAGGAAGTTTTCACCTAAAGGGGGAAGACCGAAAGAGAAATTGGCTTTATGCGAGGGTTTTTGCGTTGATTGCATTTTGATATTTAATATTTTATTTTTCCAAATTATAAGGTATAAACAAAAATTGTATCGTGGAAAAAAAAATAGCCTTCCTAGAGTATTGTGATTCAAGCAATACGCTGGTATAATTTATTTACATTTTTTCTCGGGATTAATCAATTAATTATTCCTACGTAAATAATTGTTCATAAAATACACCATACATCTTAAAAATTAAAGTTATTCTAAATACACTACTCATATTTTAATATAATTGAGAAAAGGTTAGATGGAACAAGAGACGTTTCAGTCTCAATCTTTCTTTAACAAAGATCTTTTAAATGATACAGATTCAGGGTTAATGTTGTGGTAGATATTAACTATTAAAAAATCTATTATAAGGATAAGACCACTATTTATTTCAGAAAAAAACACCTGTCACCTGAAGATGTAGCGACGCTACGAAACATGGGTCGTGTTTTTCTGAAATAAATAGTGGTCTAGTAAAAGTTTCCTTATAGCGGATTTTTTTAAAAGATATTATAATAAATTTTCGATATCTTATATTGCAGCACATTTGATTGCATTACATAATGAAGAATTGAACGAAGATGGAAAAGAAACTCCATTCCGTTCACCGAGGCTCGAGACGTAGGCACTTATTTTCCTTCACTTCCCTTCTCTACAATAGTTCACTGTTTATTTCCTATTTACCCCTATTCTCCGTCCGATATCCCCATCCCTCTCGATTCCTACTGATCCAATGTAATAATTACAATGGCACCCTTGGTTTTTAATAACATTCAGGAAAGGTTTGAAGAAAGAAAATACTTTAAACCTTATTTACATATTAGATTCTGAAAGTACGTTTGATAAACATCACGAATTTACCTTGACTTTTCCTAAAGCAGAAATGACAACTGGGCTACTCGCAACTAAGGGCACCCACATGCATCTACATTTCCACTTCATGTGGGTACAGAAATCAAAAGTTAACGAACTCAACCGATCGTAATTTCAGCCTCTCGATCAAAGAAGCGTGCGGGGTAAACAAGTCTACGAGCCATGACAACCAGCGATCGAGGAAACGGAAAGCATTGAATGCGCCCCGGAATAAATATGAGGAACAGAGGACGCGATATTTAAAAGGAGGAAAAAAGCGGGGTTTTGGAAATGAAGGGAAAAAAGGGAATCTAAGAGATTAGGGTGGGGTCGAGGGAGGAAATGGAGTGAAAGGAGATGCGGTCCATTTCAGATCTCCTCAAAAGGCGTTTGACGGAATGCAAGAAAGGGAAAAGGTATTGGAAGAGGGGAAGAAAAGGAAGAAGCCTTCGAAAGGGCAAGAGGAAAGGGAGTGGAAGAAGGATTGATGAATCAGAAGGAGAATAAATAACCGAGATCATTAAAGAGATTGAAAAAAGGGTCTCCGAGGAGAAAAGGAATGGAAAGATATTGGCTAATGAATTGGAATGGAACAGCGTCGCGGCAAAAAATATCCGAATTGATAAGTTTAAAACATCCGAAATGGTATACGCTAAGTGGAAATGATTACGGGGCCGATATTGAAAAAAGTTGGAGATATATCTCCGAAACGTGGGTATGAGTTTTATTGATTCGGACGCTACGAGGATCCGTGGGGAAAGGAGAAGAAATATCTCCGAATTCACTTTTAATATCGCGAATAAATCTTGCCTTCGCTAGAGCAGATTTATGCCCTCCCTCCGATATCTGTCCGGAGTGAAGTCTTCGAATTACTTGTGTGAATTATTCTAAACCAAACGGAGGTAAGGCGATAATGATTGATGGTGAAAGAAACCAGAAAGTAGACGGAAAATACATTCGGAATGAAAAAGGCTCAGGACATCAAAAATAAATCTAAACAGAGTATGAGATGAATCATTCAACGATGTATATAACTTCTGAGGAAAGAAAGATGAGTAGTTTTCCTCACAAGTTTATTAAGAAGACTGTTCGATGATGCTCAATTTCAATGCATAATTTTCAGTGTTATATATTTCATTAAATAATTTTTGATGACTTTCAATTTTAGCATGTACACATTTACATATGATAGGGAATTTGATGCTAAGTAAAGAAATATACGAATATTACCAAAATAATTTTGAAGGAGGGACGTTGAGACGAACGGGAGGTAGGGGTGTTTTAAACTTCCTTATAAGGGTATTTCATTTCTTATGTTTTCTTTCTTAATCATGAAACTTAAGATGTGTTAGTTTCTTCCAGTATAAATTAGTTGATGACTTTGTGGATGTACGGCACCGATGCAAGGGAATTCATTATACCCACTTCCTAATTCAGCTATTTTATTTTACAGCAATACAGAATAAAGATCATTTTTACTTTTTGCGAAATAGTGAAATTCATCTACATATATTTTTTATAGTGAACATGGAGTTAACCCAGGTCTTAGAACAGAGAATTAATCTTAAATTTTGATTTTTTAAAGATTTTTTTACATTTTTATCTCTATCAAATCAAAGGAATTCAACAGATTTGAGTTTAAGATTTGAATTGGATATTCAAGGAATTAATTTATATCTGTTGGTGGATATGGACGGTAAACGAGAGAATATGGTCGGAATCGTATGTATTTATATTTATGAAAAAATATTAACTAAAAGAAAACTCAGCTCCGCACAAAATATTCAATTTGTTGCTTAATGATGATACCTGATGCGGTACATAATGACAAAACCACTCGTAGAGAATAACATACTAAAATACTTTTTGTGGTATATATAAACTAAGTATTTTTCTTCAATTAATGTAATGCAAAAACCTCACCATGTAACGTTGCAGTATATTAAGTTTAAATTTATGATAATATTTAATTTGAATATCTAAAATCAATAGTATCTTAACTCAGGCAGGATTAAGCCTAAAAACTTTACTCTTCCATTGAGCCCACTGTATATGTTAACGTATTCTCTGAATAGTTATTCTATTGGATAGAGATAGCAAGAGATAATTTCAAAGTGGTTTTAGATTCAAAGTATCAAGGAAATTAAAAGGAAAAATGATTTTAAGGTGCCAAAAATCTCAGAGAGAAGAGTGAAAACACTTAACTGTTTTATTATAAATATGAAATGAAATATTTTGGAACTTCATGAAACTCCGAGGATAAATAACAATTGAAATAAAGCCGAATGACCTTAGGTCGTTGAGAACATTTTTTTTAAATACACATGCATAAATGTATAACAATATAGCGATTGAAAATCGACGATTCTACTAGAAAAATAATGATGGATCCTGATTTTGGACTATAAGACTTGCGCAGGTTACGTTAAGGAGCTCCACGAATATGAATGATTTGGAACTCTTCTTTTAACTCACATAAAGAGAAGCTTGAATAAACATTTGCCCCTCTCTGAATAAACATGGGTTTTCACTCCCTTGATAAAACTCTCTATTTTGCGTTAACAGAATAGTCGGACTGTTGTGGAAAACGGATTTTTGATATTTCTGAGAGTAATCTGAAGCTTTTTCAGAAAGTGAAAGAGAAAAAGAGAATTTACCGTTTGATACAGAAGTAAATTAAGGGTTGATGTTTGCTGAAAGCCAGCATCATACTCACACCTGAGTATTGTAAAGGAAAATAATAAGTACTGGGAATATTTTAGTGCAATCAGCCGTCTAGCAGGATTAATTTAATACAAACTATGTTTGATTTTAGAAGCGTATGATCGAGAAGCAAGGTACTGGAATCTAGAGAATTCTAGTAGATGATAAATAGAAAAAGAAAAGCAAAAAACTGTGGATTTCAATGATGTTGTTGCCATTTTTATATGTTCCTATTTTTTTTATTTTCGATCTTCCGATGCATAAAAAAACAATCTTGCAATAAAAATCATTCTTACTGTACTAGAAATTCCGGGAGGAAAGAGAACCTCAGTTCTCCTTTCCTCCCGAAGATGGTGACATAGTCGCCGAAATATGTATCGAGAATAATAACGCTTACAAAACTCAGTTACGGTTAACCTTAACCCCTCACGACGGGTTGTACGCAAACAACGGCTATTTGGAGCTCTTTTACCTCTTAATGTTAATAACACAGCCGTGTTCCTTTTCTCTTTTAGTTATGATTTTCTGCTAAACATGCAGTGAAATGTATACCATAAAAAAGAGTCATTTGATATAAATTTATGCAATAAAAACCCTAAAATAACCTATGTTAAAGGATCATAAAACAAATTAAAATTGAAAATCTTGCCTTGATAATTTCAACAACCATAATTTCTAAACCAAAGATGATATTAGCAGCACATATTTCACTCACCAAATTCATTTGTGACAGACTGGAATTGTTCTGAAATGTATGATTACTTACCTGAAAAGAAAAAAAAAACAAAATCTTTAGACTCACAACAACAATTACCATTCGATTGTTATCAATATCATATTAATCAATTTCAACAGTTAAGTCCATCGTCCAAACTCACAAAGGTGAGTTTTTGGCGGCTTTAGGCAAACAAATTGGATTTAATTCGTTCAGTCCAATTTTAATTTACTAGTAGGTTCAAATTTAGCCTTGAATGTTGTTTGCAATTCTATTTGTTATTTGCGGAAATATATTAGACTATTTCATATATTTAGAAATGCCTTAGCAATTAAAAGCATAAACTTTCTCTCCGAGATAAGTCTTTTTCCATCGAGAAAGCGGCAAATGATGGCGAGAACGACCGAACCGATGTTAAAGAGAGATTTCCTGTTAAACAAGTATCTCTACGCAGTAAAATTTCAATTCTTTGTGATTGAATAGTACTTATCTTATAGACATTCTTCTTGTGGCATATATAACTGTTTGATAGATAATATTTTATTTAAGAACAAAAAGTAACTCATTGCCCCTTGTAATGTTAGCGCTAAGCATCTTTTTGGCTTCGAACGAACCCCTTCTAAATTATCTTTGGTACCTATGCATTTGGCCAAACAAATGAGCTTAATATAAGGTATTTATAGGTCAAGAAGAGGGGTGAGCAAGCTTTGTTATAAGTAACTAAATGCTAAGTTGTTTTCAGTATTAGCTGCCATAATTGATTCGATTCAGTCAGTCTTATATGATTAACATAATCGATCATAAATCAAATACGAGGATATCAAAAATTATGTTTTAAAAATTTTCGGCCGGCACATGGAAATATTTCGCGTCAGAGAATTTTACCGTATTTGGCACTCACTCTGAGAAAAGTTAGCCACCTCTGCTCTGGAAAATAGAAAAAATCGGACCTGAACATAGGCGATATTTGATTGAAACAGTCCGAGAAAATTTGATCGCCCGACGAAGGAGGATTTTTCGCAAATCCGACCGCGAAGGCTGCCGCAGAATTAGTATTTTCCGACCCGATCCACTCAAAACCGAATACCTCACAGTCCTACGCTGGGAGCAGAGAGAGCGCAATGTACACATTCTCCCTTCCAAAAGAACCAAAAGCCTTCCGAACGGAATTCCCGGCCACCGACTTACTCTCCACTCCATGGCAGGCGGACATTGACTCGGCTTCGATGGACCACGCAAATCCCCGCAAAAAAAGGCCAACGGACGGCCGATTTAAAACCCAGAGCACGCACAACGTCCCTCTTTATCTCCTGCGCCGTTCGCACTCCTTCACTGTCCCCGATCCACTGTTATCTGCCCCATCCATATTTTCGCCATCGTTGGGAGCACATCCAACGCTTTGCCCATCTCACGTTCGCGCGATCCCAAGCCATCGAGTCCAAGTGGCCATCGGAGACAGAGCCGTCGTGCCAAATATCTCGCGGGAAAGATTTGCGCGTTCAGAAAAGAAGGGAAGCCTTTTACGTGTTAGTAAATTTAAATGCATATTCTGAAATATTTATATATGAATTGACCATGGAAGAGTGTTAGATTAGTCAGTGTTTGAATCTCAGTAAGCGCGTGTAAAGCGTTTGTAAACGAATGTAAACATATTTGTGTGTTCAAAAACCAGTAGATGTCTATAAAGTGTTAGTATTATGTCAGACGAAATGTAATGAATGATATAATGAGGTAGAGTTATGTATGGAATTGCAATGATGTTGCCACCGGACCGTTGTCCAATTGCAACGTTGCATGTAATAATAATAATAGTAGATTTAAATGTAATTTTGAAATATTTAAATAATAGTTGCAGATGTGTGTCGGATTTGTCAGTGTCTGAACGTCATAAATAGGTTGTAATACGTTTTAAAAGCTGCATTCGTTTGGCTGAAAGATTATTTATGATCAATCATAAATAAATAAAATTAAATGATTTACCATTTTATAGAGTTGTAAAATTCAGAGAGTTTTGGGGTTATATTGACCCCGTGAAACTAATTAATGAGCTTTTTGATGCGATCAACTGAAGGTTAATTATATGAGTGACATGATTATAGGTTTAAAATCTCCAATAGTCGTCTTTGTCGGCGTTCCTCGTCTCATTTACCGGTATTGAGAGTAAACAAGAAAGGATCGCTGCACTTTTTCTCCGAATACCGGTGAATGAGACGAGGAACGCCGGCAAAGACGGCTATAGAAGATTTTAAACATATAATTCATTAACAGAAGAGTTCCAAATTTTCTTTCGACACATAAATGGAAACTTAGTTTAATTTGTCCACTCACAGAGTGATCAACAAGAAATAAAAGCAAAAATAAAACAATACCGCAATAGGTAGCAAATCACATAAAGGAGGATTAAGGTTGATTGCATGTAGGAGTTGATAAAGGAGTGGGAAGAGAAGCATCGATAAACTTTTACAACGAAGTAATCGTAAAAACAGATAACTCATTCTGGTCGTTCTCTCCGTAGTTTGTTTGGAGATGTAACAGGGTAGAACAAACAGCGATGATGGTGGGAATACATTCCCTGCCATACACCACCAGTGGCTCTCGAGGTGTATATGTAAATCTGAAAGAGGATACAAGAGGGTGACCGAGAACAGCAGAGGGGACTGATAATAAATGGTTGTTTGCTAAAACCTAATTAAAATGTAAATTATCTGTGATATCAATCTGTCCCAGGAAATGAGGTTTATTTTGACTTTAAAAATGTGGGGGAAAATCTGAATGATGTTGTTTTTCCAGAAAGTGTTGATCAAGCTGCGATATAATCAATTATAAACTTTTAAACTGATATTTTGTAGTTTTGCTAAGTTCTTACCTTAAGTTATTTATCATTTATCAAAATTAATGAACATAAATTAATTTTTCTCGTTCTTCATTCTGATTTAAGTTTTTTATTATATACATTCTCTTTAAATTACTATTAAAATTAATATAACTTAATTTTTGTAAAAACTCTCATCCAAAATATGCTTTGTTTTTTTTCGTCTACTCTAATTCTTTTTTTACTGCCGATGAATATTCCATATCATACAATCATAGAATGGGACCAAAATGTCGTCAGAAATCCAAGTTTATGTTATATTTAATTCTATTTGTTTCTATTTGCGATTTTGCGGTTTTTTACGCTCACCCTAGGTGAGCCTTACACCTTGTATTTTTTCTGAAATTCTTCAGCTGAGGAATTATCCCTAAGGTATTTTATCTTCAGCTCGTTTCTGTTGCCTTTTCGTTTAATTTTTAAATTTTGTAACTTTGGTCCATATTTAACTTCAGAGAATAAATGTAAGAGAAGCCCTTATATCGCCTGGGAAAGCGTGATAATGATAATTAAGTTTCGCTTTATCCATACAATTATCTAACTTTGTCTATACAAAAATTCTAGCTTCGAAATCGATAGTACCTGACCTCTTGGAACGAAATTTAATTAATGGAAAAACGAAAATTAGTATTCATTAATGATCATGGCTTCAATTAAACTGGATACAGAAGTTATTCATTCGCAATCGCAACGAAATTTAGGATTTTTCGGGGCCACATGCTCCAGTCTATATTCCCGTATAATGCGGAGTAGATAAATCTCGTAATTGGGAAGTGGCGCACGGACTCGCCGCGACTTCATATAAGACCGTTTCGGTCGAATCCGCCTCGTAAATCAGCGATCGAAGGTGGGCCTCGCCATAATGCAATCTGCGCCGCTTAGCGCCAACAACGCCGCGCGACCTCTGCGTTCTCTCGATAAATGGCCCCCTCTTTTGCGTGAAGCCTCTTTCGGGAATGACTCGCAGCGTGCACGGCATGATCACGGGAGCATTAGCCGGTTTCACCTTTGTAGTGGGAACGTCATGCTCGTGTTAGGCATTAATGGCACCTGTACCATTTAATGTGCGGAGCGGGATGGTGATGCCAGAATATTTTTGATTACCGCGAACTTTGTTCTCGAAGAAACTCGGTCAGTCAGATACAGTTTAATTACAAAACTTGATTACCACAATTTTTTAGATAATTTCCAAAACTTTTGTGGAATATAAATTTCGTACTATTTAAAATAATTATTAATTCATTATTTTATAATTAATTTATTATATTAATTTTTACCACTTTCTATTAATTTTAATTGCTTTATAATTAATGTGAATTTTATACTTAAATATTTGTAATGTTTTTGAGATTTTATAAATCATTTTTAATGTATTAATTTTTATTAGCAATATTTTATTTTATATTCAAATGTAAGAATAATAATTGGAATTAGATATTGAAAATGAATATTACTGTGATAAACATACTACTTAGGCTCTAATAATGAATGGGATGGCGTAAGTTAATATAAATAGAGTAACTCCAAAATATCATAGAAATCTAAAACTCCAGGATCAAGGAATAATTTATATTAATATAATGGATAAAATTAAGAATAGTTTCCTTCTAGAGATAATGTGTATGCGTATATGCTTATATGTTTTAAAAATATAATTTTAACGTTTTTACTAATCAACTTGTCACTCTACGAATATCCCGTGAGATTACAGTCTACCAACAGAGTGAATACAAACTCATGCAAATTCTACAACACAAATAATAATATACATAGGATATGCAACTCATGGCCTCAATGTAAATAGTAGAGTAATTACAGAATTTAATCATGGTATTCTAAAGGTCACAAGAGAGAATAATTATATTGAAGACTTAGGCAGAAAGTAACACACAAACGCACATAATATTGAAAAAAAAAAAAATTGATTAGCAAACACAGAGAATGTAGGAAAAATCGAAAATAATTACGCAGTATTTACTTAAAATCCCTTATGATCTCGTATATTGGAATTTAAAATCAAGTTATTATATAGATTTTTATATTTGTTACTTTAAAAAAGAACAATGCTATCATGTTTCATTTTTCCATCTTGGTTAAGATATGAGGATATACGGAAATATCTATTCTTGTCTAATGGGAGATATACTAGTATTCACAAAAAGTTTTAGTGAAAGGTTTATTTACTTATAATAATTGATTAACAGTTAGTATTAAAATTACATTAAAATGCGTTTAACTTTTTAATAAAAGTATCTACCCATATATCAACTGATGCAGATAGTCATTTAAAAAGTATATTCAGAACTATTTACAAAATTATTTCGCAATTGATTATATACATATATTCCTTAGAAATATTTCAATAATTGCAATAAACAACACAAGAAAAAATGATAAATTTTGGAAATAATAAAGTTAAACTTTCGTAGATGAGGGAATAGTTAGCAAAGTTAATTGAATACGTACTTTTCAATCTATTATTAATGCACAAATAATTTTAGAATTAGCATCATCTTTATTTTATTTAATATTTTGGATTTTATTATTAATTTTATTGTTCTCATATGTTTGCATTTAGATTTTTTTAACATTCAGAGTTTTTTTACAATTTACAATTCCAACTAAAATGATGAATCAACTCAAATTCTCGTGCCAATGCAGCATCAACTTTTCTGATACCAATTATAATGTGTATCATAAAAATAACTTGTCCTCCATTCTATTCTTAACCTGAATGCTCACTGAAAGATGACTTTATGAATAATTATGTGACAGAAATAAGATAAACTACTTCGTTAAATGTAGTATCTCCGAGAGATTGTCTGAAAGCATCAATGAGCAACCTTCTAGGCAAAGGTATAAAGGATCCGATTGCTTTAAGCATCTGATGCTTATGCCTCTAATTCAGGATCGACCTACATTATACCATAACGTTAGTGATGTTTATTTTGCATTTCAAATTCCTGATTTTATCCGTCTTCTTTCCCCGCATCCGTGTCTGGTCGTGGAATCTTAAGTGGAAGATAAATCTCTGGGCGATGTTCCATCATATTACGAGATGGCTTTCTTATCGTCACTTATCTGCTTATCTATCGCGAATACAAATGAGATCCTAACCCATAAGCTCCGGTGCCCGCCAGTCACAGAATCTTCAAGAAGGATTTTCGTCATTCCTTACCAACGTAGTAATAAATTACCTCGCTTCGGCGCTGCGGAATTTATTGCTAGCCCTAAGGTGATTGATTTACACACACACTGAGGGAGTAAAAATAAGAAAACTCGTTTCCCCTTTGATGTTCTCGTGAGTAATTAAAAATTCCTTGTCCGCATCACGGAGGTATTGGTTAAATCCAAAGGATATGGTAGGTTAAAAAGCATGACGGTTATCCTTTTGGGATTTTCCTGAGGTTTTGAGGTTGAGGTTCACTGATTTATGCAAAGACTATTTACTTCCCTCTGATTCTTGAAAAACTAGCGTGATGGACGCAAATGTTTACGGAGTTTTTCGTTTCCAAATTAAGCTACACTTTTATACGCATTTTTAGTTCAAAAATTAAAGATCGTTTGACCTATTTTCCTTCTTCTCCTTCCCGTTAAATTCTTTCAGAACACACACGTCTTTATTGGGAAACATTGGAATTAGGAGGTCTTATCTTCCATTTAAAGATGATATAATTAATACAGGTACATAAATAAGAATATAATCATAATATGTATAGATTTTTCAGCTAGTAATGTAATGCAGAGAGGAAATACGGATAAAAAGAATTATTTAAAGGGAAAATAAAGGCGCTAATTTTGGTCACAGAGAGAAGATACATTTTTTCCGTGTATGCTATTAATTTTTAAGACCAATCTGTTTAAGGTTTAACTTCATTTAATAATTTCCTGTTTCTAATTATGAAGAATATGTGTATGCGTGTTTGGATTTATGTACAGTCCTGGTCAAAATTAACGCAGCAACGGCCGTAAGGATCGCTAGGGAGGTGCTGCGTTAATTTTGGCCAGGAGTGTACATAGGAAAATTTTTATTTTTACGATTTATTATTTCTTTGGAAAGCTTCTCTATGTAGTTAATGGAATATCGAGCAAAACAACGTAGGAGATTAGAGTGCGTAAGTGAAAACTAACGATGTCTTCCAGATGTTTGAAACTTTGGGTTTTGGTTTATTGGTTTACGATTTAGCCTGGAGATTGCTTCACATTCCCTAATACTATAGATACCATGTCTTGAGAAGGATGTTTTAAGACTACAGTTGAGTGAAATAACTTGGTCTTAGGTATATAATTATGAGCTCACAGAAAAATTAGAAATATTTATTTTAAAAAAATGCAAACTTCAGCAGCCATATCTCATTAAGGTAGAAAGAAATTTACAACCGGAAATGAGGAATTTCACTATTATTTACTTCAGGAAATGATTACAGCTTACGTCCAAAAAATAACGCTTATATGTAATGAAAGTATTTAATGTCATTAAGTTTTTAGAAATTACATTGAAAATCCAATAAATTTCTGCATATACGTTTCGCATATATGTACCGTCAAATTGTTTTTCAGTTGAAAAAGCAAATGACTACGGATTGCAATACAACGCATATTCTTTAAATTAATTGTGTCTTTTTTGCAATTTTAAATGAAGTGAATTACTTTTGATACGACCAGAAGGATACTTGGAAGGAAATTTGGCCATGCATACCTAAAATAAGGATTATAATATAGAAACGGTTTTTCCATTGCTTCTTATAGTCCTTTTTTAAAATTATGCCATTAATTATCTACTTTGCGATAACTGTATTTAAATATATGGCTCGTATTATAATGGAGAATTCTTTAGTACAGTAGTATAATAAGATAAACTTATACGGAGGGAATGAATGCTATAGTTTATGTAGAATAATATTTTAGAATGATATATTCATCTTCAAAAAAATAATTAATTTGTAAAACGTTAGCGATTTTATTAAAATTAAAACTTCTCTTAGAGCTTCCTCTTTTACTGACAGAGTATCGTAAAAACTTTCTATTCAAAATTAATAATAAACTACGGACGATGTAGCGAGATTTTCACTTCATTAACTCTCGAACTTTCCTGCTCCAAATTTCCAGCATAAATTTCCTCGGGTTAAGTTTCACCGAACGAAAAACTCCCTGCTAGAAAATGGACTCCTATCTGACAGAAAAGAGAAGGAAAATTCTTAAAGGACGTATCCTCCCGCAGTCCCATGTAACGCGAAATTAGTTTCGTAAAGTTCGCGCCGTGGAATCTTCCTCGCCGAGCCAGTTTCGCTCGCGAGATTATGGATTTAAATATTCCAAATATGTTCTGTTTATTCCGCTGAGCTGAGTTTTCCGACACCTTGAGGAAATACCTTCGACCTTCCCATTCCTTTTAAGCCTTCGCCGGTGGTGTTTGGCCGGAGATCAATCCTCTGCTTACGAAAGCGTCGTGTGTCCAATAATGTGTGGCGAATAGCAATGAGATGGCAGTGTGTGGTGCCTCCCATAATGCCCCTGTGCCAGCGGATTTTTATTCATCCCTCAGACTATGTTCGATGCTACATAATGGAATCTGCTTAGGCGAAACACGTCAACCCGTGATTCATTTCGCAGATAGAGCGGTTTTCCTTATTCTGGGCCATAAATTCAGCGCGTCTGGAAAAAAGCGGGACACGACAAAATGGTAATTATGCTAGTCCATAAATCAAGGGAAAGTTATTTCATGGAACCGTAAATGATTTCGGCCGTTTAGCGGAAGCAGCGTTTAACCTCCATGCCCAGCTTTTAATTTATATGCGATGAACTTCGCGTCCAGAAATGATGCAGTGCATTATTTTGAGATTAATCTTCAAAAATATACGTTTACACTCATAATTATACTATGTTACATACTCAATTATTCTGGTAACTTTAATGGTTGAATCTCTCTTAGCCAGATGTTTTGTATTTCGCTGAATTCAAAATCGTCCTCGTTAAATTTACATACACTCTGAAAGCAGGAATACGGGGAGGGTTACAAAAATATCAAGATTTGAACCAACCACACTCTACAGGAATGTGAATAAAATTGATGCAAACCGTAACTTACATTTCCAATCATAATTTATTCTCTGTATAGGTGCGATTATATTTATAATGTCGAACTTCATTTCTTTTCTATCTCCTTACGTCTTTATTACACCTCTCTCTTACCTTAAATGTATCTGATACCTTCTGTTAATTTTCTATACAGTCTAAATTTGATTAAATTTATAGTCTAGATGATATCTTAAGTTCTTAGGTTTTCCTTTCCTATCATATTTGTATCTCTTCATCTTGAATTCTGATATTTTCTTTTAATCTCACAATTATTTTCTTAGCAAAATAAGGTGGCTACGAGAATAGCTATGAAATATCACACTTCATTACAGGATTACCCATTCCTGATTCGTACACAGAATTTTGTCAAAAACATGTTTTTTTACTCTCTCTACTACGATGATTTCCCCATCTATCGCAATATCAATACAAATCATATAATTAATTCATATTTTTAATATTAAATTCATAATTTAAAATTCAGTTTTAAATTTATTAAAAGCGTTTTCTCTTAATATACTACCCATACATATTTGATTATTAACCGTTGGAAGAAATAATTGGTAATTATTCTCCGGTAACGACTTCAACACGAAATAAATATAATGAACATGCAACAATTTGAAAGATGATATCGGTGTCTTCCAAAATGGCCTAAAGTTAAAATAGTAATTCAACTGATATTCACAAGGTATGTTCTCTTTAGAGATACCCGCTGAAAATTGAGTTCATAGGTAATGGAATGGTGGATATGAAGACAAAACGAATTTAGATTAATTTTGAAAGCTTTGCACAAAAGTTGCTAATTTAACATAAAGGACATAAAAATCGGCGGAAACTATGAAATTTTAGCAGAACTAATGCAGGACGATGAAAAGAAAAAAATGGAACACGGCAGTTAAATAATTTTAAAAGAGGTTTAAAATCTCCAATAGCCGTCTTTGTCGGCGTTCTTCGTCTCATGTACTGGTATTCGGAGAAAGATTCTTTGTTATTTTTTGCTTTCTCCGAATAGCGGTGAATGAGACGAGGAACGCCGACAAAGACGGATATTGGAGATTTAAACCTCTAATGCAAGGTTCCACTAAATAGATCCCCCTTATCCTCTGGTTTCGTTTCCTTCCCCTTTCATTCTATTACGAACGGACGAACCGAACCAAGGATGAACCGAAACTAGAAAAATACTCCAAGAAAAAGTCGCTTAGGATATTTGAGGACGATATAAATATTCCAATACCGTAGTCCTCGAGGAACACAAAGGGAATTTCGTTGATGAGGCCTCAAACACGACAGAGGAAACATCGGCTCGTGAGAACGGCGTCGCCATGGCAACTAAAAAGCTCCGGATTCCATAGATTCGGTTAATTGAGTTATGGTGCGAGAGAGTGCGGTTGCAAGGAGCGAGGATAAAGGGGATTGGAGGGAACACAATTCGATCAAGAGAAAACGGCGCCGCGAAGATTTCCCAAGATGACGATGCAGCCCAGAAAAGAATCCCAACGAAGACCGTATGTCTTCTTGCGCTTGGGACTGCAAATTAACATCCCTCGCTGCACATAGGTTCCGAGAGGCCCTCCGTTAATACCTGGCCGTGTGTGGTGCGCCTCGATACATTTTACATGCGCCTAGTGTGTGTTGGAGAGGGAGCGGCCGGCTCATAAAGCGAACATGCCATTTAAGGAGTATTAGTTTCGTGAGTTTAAAGACGCCCTGAGTCATAACTTAATATCGATTGT
This sequence comes from Sympetrum striolatum, assembly GCA_947579665.1. Classification (NCBI taxonomy): domain Eukaryota; kingdom Metazoa; phylum Arthropoda; class Insecta; order Odonata; family Libellulidae; genus Sympetrum; species Sympetrum striolatum. Next base: position 61,108,796 of record OX388351.1, read on the forward strand.
GATGAAGGAATCTACTCATGATCACACGAAAGTAACCACCTAAATCGAAAATTGAGGGGAAAACAATTCCTATTTTTAGATAGTGCTAGTACTACCTAGGGTAAACTTCGTCAAATATTTTCCAGAAAAAAATCTCAAAAGAAAACACAACCTGCATCTATTCGTAAACGTGGTTTTGATGATTAAATTTTAATGATAAAGTAAGCTGGTAATATGCTAATTGATCCTGTTAAGTACAAGAGTAAGTATTTTCAAACTTCGATCCATAGTTTGCGGGTCTCTTTAATTATTTTAAGTAAATTGAAACTTTGTCTCCATTTAAATTTGAATTTGGTTATCCATAGTTAATCACTGAACTACACTAGAGTTATTTTATGTTCTCCCTTGCAACGATTTTAATCGTCCTCATTAAATTATTTTTATTTATCAACTGAATATACGGAAAGGCAATTTGCTAAATACCGCGGGAAGTGAAACTTTGGAAAATACTATTCTAAAGCCAGATTTTTCAAGAAATCGTTCTTTCTATATGGACGATTTCACCTAAGGAAATTAAGGTTTTTTGATTCGGCTATACTACACAATCCAATTCTTTAACGAACTGAAATTTTAACTCTGGAGATTTGAACATCAAATTCATGTAGCCTCGTGATAAATCTCTTCCACGCTCTGAAGCATATGGGTGGGATTTTTGAAACATCGTAAAGACTTAATGGTGTATCTTCCAATATCAAAGGAGGTTAAATGGATATTTATCATTGGATCGCATAAACAATAGTTCTGAAAGCTTAGAAAAAGCCTTACTTATTTCACATTTGCAAATCACATTCACGCTTAAAACAAAAGAAAAACTTCCCTAAAAGAAACCTTGGGTGTCTGCAAAAGGAAATCTCATTCAAACGAATTGCGTTGATTACGAATTTCAAGAAAGACATATCACCAATCGTTCGAGTTTACTTATTAATTAGTTGTCCTTCAATTCACTTAACTCGGAGAATTTAGTTCAGTAAGTGAGTTTTGTAGTTGTCCTCTTTTGATCCGTTCCCCTTCATCTCTGTCTCATGCGAATTGGAGAGGCCTCCTCAAAGGAGAAAATAGAAAAAGGGAAATCGCTTTTTCTTTGCTGCGCTTTGCGTTCAGAATACTAAGTATCTCACTGAATATGGGCTGAAATAAAGTAAAATATATGACAGACCATTAAAATTTGAGGCTCTCTCTTGCGAGTTTCTCATTGTTCTGTGTTTTTGCGGTCAGAGAATAATGAGAAGTCAGTGGAAGACTGTTGTTTCGATACAAATTCCTTACAAATGAGACAATGGAGATTTTATATCATTACTTTATCACCTTAAGACAGGCGTCTTCAATGATTTCATTGGAAATTCATGTCTTTTAAATTTCGCTTTAACCGCTAGATTTTCTAATATTCAAATCTATAGAGTAAAATTAAAGCATATCGTACTTGACTTATAGAACTGTGTTGTTTGTTTTCCGGTTAGCTGCTCATCTGGCATACTTTAAAACTTACGAAAATATATCATCAGCATTTTAACTTTATTTATTCTTTTAAACCATTCTCCATTTACATAACGATGAAAATTTTATTCGATTATAATAGAGATATAGTTTGGTCCCTACGAAACAACCAACCACAAGACGTAACACTGTCACAACACAACAATAGTACATTTCCGTTAATATCAGCTAAACATTTTTTTCAATTTTCCTCAAAACCATAGCTTGATTTTGAATTTTCGATGTTATTCTGAAACGTTTTGGCAAATAAATTTTTGAAAACAGGAATCGTATCAGGATATATGAATATCGTCAATGCATATTTACCAATGACTCAGGAAGTGTAGAAAACCTTTGAATGAATTTTAGATATTTATATCTTGCATAAGAATAAGAGGTTCTTAATGTTTAGAAACATAAATGCAGATTATGGTGTTCCTTTGGCTCATTGGTAACAAATAATATCACGGATCAAATTAATATAATAATATGAATCACATTAGTATGAATATGGTCATGAATAAGGGAACCAAAATCTAATCTAATTGTACAATGGACTTGTCATCCCATTATTTTATTACGCAAAATATTTATACTCCCGGATTTCCTCACCATGCTGTTTTTAAACTATGCCAAACATGTAAGTAAAGTAAGAGCTAAATGAAGTGTGCAAGCCACGAAGAACTTGCTTAGGAATAACTCATAAGGACTCGACAACCTCATTTCCCTTGGTCCTACTGAAACCATTAGCAAGCAGTATAACCTGACCTTTGCAAAGTCTTCTTTAAAAATTCTAGCGATTAGTTCAGCTTATCTTAGCTGAATAATTTTTTGTGATACAATTTGGTATCTCTGTTAACAGAAAATAAGCTACAAGAGTTCTAGAAACAAGGAAGAGACACTCTATTTTAATATTTTACCAAGGTAATTATTCTCTTATATTTCGACAATGAAATCTGCCTTTATAAGCAGGAAGTTGTGAACAATTATAACTTAATTAAAACGATTTGAGTACTATTATCATCATCCTTTTCATCGTTGGTTACGTAAATCTTTGGAGAGACGATTCTGCAATGACAGTTTTATTTAGTTTAAATAATTCATATAATTTATCTTGATAAAAAATAATACTTGATATACTTGATAAAAAAATACACAGTGCAAACATATGATTTTACTAGCATTCCCGGAAGAGAATAATTAATTAACTTTTCGTTGATGGCAATACCATCCAGAAAGTTTTCGAAAGTGTTTCTAATATTTCTTTCTTTTAAATACTATGACTAAAATTTATTTCCGAAAATTATGTAAGCCTTTTACAATGAAAGATTATATTTAAGTTGAATTTCTGAAAAAATAATGGAAAATCTCTGAAATTCTTTCATTGCTTTATAATTTGTAAAACTATCTTCGGAATAAACTCTCCTGAGGATGAAGAATACCACGAATATATTGTATTTTATGCTTTCAACTTAATTTTAAATTGACAGATTTATAATAACGAGGTACTGTGCCGAAATATTTTTAATAGTGAATGTGAAAATCTATGGGTTGGGCCTTTTATTCAATGCCGGTAATGATAAATTAAACATTTCAATGAGTGGAACTTACTGTATACAATGGTTAAGAAAAAAAAATTCAAAAAGCATTTTAGTTTGGTGATATTTTACACTCATATATTTTAAATGGGTGCTGGGAATGAAATATACTTCCTCCGAAAATGCACACAAGTCTTATAGAATGACAGATATCTTTTAAAATTTCCGTGATAAAACAAACCATAAGCTGAGATGAAGACTTTCAACGGAGTATTTATCTTAAATTCATTTCAGTTTGAAATGGCTAATGAACAATTGAAGCTTAAGGAAAACAACGCGAAATTTAAGAGAGAATTATAAATATCTTTATATATAATTTCCGAAGTGTCCGTCCGTCCGTCCGTCCGTCCGTCCGTCCGTCCGTCCCCCCCTTTATTTCAGAAACGGTTTGACTTAGAGATTCGAAACAAACTGCATTGTGTTTCTACGAGTTAGAAACCCCTAGGAAAACTATTCCCATTACTAAGAAAGCCCGGGTTCGAACCCAGGAGTCCATAATAGGGTCCCATAAGGAATACACGTAAACTTCACTTTTATCGGTTGCAGGCCTCATTTCTTTTGCAAAATATAATTAGAAAGAATCATTGTTAAAAGTCGGGCATACCATCAAAAGATGGAAAATTTATTAAAGTTTCTTATTGAAGTAGTGGAATAGCGATTTCGATTAGAAATTGCCAGTATTTTGATAAAATAGAAGAAATATTAGAGAGATTTTTGAGGTTATAAACAAGTCCGTTCCCATTAACGACGAATGCGGTTGTTGAATTTATTCAATAAACCATACCTAGGCCCGGTATTATAATGTGTAGTTATCTATAGGATAACTTTAACATCCAGGTTAACTCAAAAATTGGGTATTATAATCGATGGTTAAGCCGTATCTGTTCGTTAAAGTGTTTGTTATCTTATCAAACAGATTGGGTTGTGATCGAGTCCTTAACTGATTGATAGCGCAACGCATCATGGGAGTAAACCAGTGTAAACAAGTAATGGCGGACAAGCTTTACTGCTAACTTATCAACTCAGTTGGTTTGTTGATGAAAATTAAGTTTATACTCCACAATTTCTGGAAAATATTTGTTTGGATATTCTAATTAAGTTGGTATGACTCCAATTAAATGTATATGTAATATTTTAAGGTCGTTTTTTCTGTCACATTCATTACGCGTAGAACTATGTTGGTTCCGGAGATGTGTACAATAAGTTATTATATATGTAATAAATATAATATTAATATTGGGATGATTTTGAGCATTTAAGATATCAAGATAATAGTCATGATTTAACAAGCTCTTCATTTTCTGATGTGGAAACTACTGGCAAGAAAAAGCAAATGTCGTGTAACTTAAAAGAACATTGAAATTCGTGTGAAAGTAAAATTAAGGAACTGAGGAAACTATTATACAATTATCTGAATTAATAGTAGGCCTGCCTGTCAACGTGTATGGTCTCAAGTATTGCTTTGAAGGCTTCGATAAAAGTATTACCTGCGAAGGTGCATAACGTTGGACGTACTCCTTGACGCAAGTTACTTTTTATACTTATTTGTTGATAAAAAGTATTGAAAATGGGGAAAGATATCTAACAAATAAAATATTAGAAAGATTTTAAGCAGAGTGATATAAAACAAAAACAGCCAGCATAATTTCCTACCTCAGAAACGTGTCCCTTTAAAAAGGGATGCTTATCACAGGTAAATAATATTAAATAATGCTGCTAAATACTTCTCTAATAACGATATTTATTATTACCTCACATAATAGACAAGAAATGGAAGTATTGAAAACGTTTCAAGATATTGAGGATGACGACGATGAATTTTTATTTCGAGTACTGCTGAGAACAAGAAATCCTAGAATATTTAAGATTCGACCGGATTATCTCAACACATTGAGTGAAGAAGAGTTTTTTATAAGGTTTAGACTAAATAAAGAAACAGTGGTTAAGTTTTTAGAAAAAATTGCGATGAAAATAGAGTATCGAACAACAAGGTATTGCAAAGTTAATTCAAAGTATCTGATGTATGAAATAACTGCTTGATCATTACACTTCCTATTTTAAGAAATAAGGCGATGTCAGCAATGGAACAGTTTCTACTGACATTAAGATTTTATGCCACTGGTTCGATGCTAATCGCTTCAGCAGACTTCACTGGTGTCCATAAATCAACTGCTAGCCGAACAGTTAAGAAGGTTACTAGAGCCATTGCTGAACAATCAATGACATATATAAATCTACCAACAAGCAAACGAGAAATTGGACTTAACATGCAAAAATTTCACAGCATGGCCTCATTCCCAAGGGTCTTTGGCTGCATAGATTCCACACACATAAAAATCATATCACCAGGTATAAAGTCTTCTTAAAATCTCAAGCAATGTTGCTGTAATTAGTAAATTAAATTAATAATATCTTTTATTACTGCTTCTATCATCCATATCTTTGTAAAATAATTAAGATATACGGATATTAAAAAATAATGAAGATCAGTGTCATGGTTAAGTACATCACATGTGTCTTATAAGAAAGATTTCTTCTCAAATTAAGAAGGGATATCTATAATATAAAATCGAGTGTGGGTGTGTGTGTGGGTGTGTGTATGTATGTATGTTCGCTAAAAACTCGAGAACCGAGAGTCGCAAAACTTTGAAATTTTGTACATTATTAAAAGTCAACCCCCCGCAGAGTATAGGCTACTTTTTATTTCCCTAAGGCCCACGGTTCGAACCCAGAAGATTCAAAACGTTTCCATAAGAAATACACATAAAGTTCATTATTTCGTCGTGAGGTTTATTTCTTTTGCAAAACTAAATTAGAAAAAACAGTTGTAGGAAGTCGAAACTAGCATCAAAAGAAGGAAAATAGAATAAAGATTCTTATTCTGGTCGAGAAATATCATTTGCGATTCGAAATTGCGAGAATATTGATAAAATATACGAAACTTGTAGGTAGATTTCCATGTAGTAAACAACTAAGGCGAATTATAAAGTTTTAAATTCACCATACTAGCAAGAAGCCCACTAGCTGCTGCGGTAGCATCACAGATTCATAATGAGGAGGTTGCCAGATCGATTCCCTGATTGACCAAAATTTTTTTCCTTTTTATTTTCACAAATTTTGTTTTATATTCTTTTTATTTTGTAATTAATTTAATATTATACTGATAATCGTGCAAATATCATCATGCATCGTAAGAATGTGCATGATCGGAAATATTGTGTATGGGAGAATAATGAAGTCACGAAGAATAGAAATTACATTTGTGCTTATATTTATTCATAATCCGATTTTTTAATCATTCGCAAGCACCCAAATGATAATTATCATAAAAGCATTCGAAGCCAAAGATATTTCGGTAATTTGAGCAACAAATAAATGATGGCTGCTGACATATACAAGGAGTTTTGAGCAGTTCTATTGAAAAGCAAACTTAGTTAACATTCCTAAAAATTTTTTGGTTGTCTGTTAATTTTGAGGTGAACCAGTTATATTGAAGCATATCAGTAAAAATGGGAGATGATATTGGCTGTGAACTATGGATTGAATTTCGATGCAATCTTCTCGGGAAGTAATTTCAAGTAAATGACGCCTGTGCTATAGCCTGTGAATTGGTAGCCTATCTATCAATATAAATGAATTCGGAGAAGGAATTATATATAATAGATACAGGAATGAATCCGGAGAAGCGTCTAAATATAATAGATATGAATGAATCCGGAGAAGGAATTATATATGATGGACCCCCCTTTTCTTTCGTTTCGTTTCATCACTGTTGCATTTTTAATCCAAGGCGGGGTTACTCTAAGAAAGTCTTGGTTATTTTCATACATATATACAAACATTCACACGGTCTCATTCACTTATAGACTGACACTTTGAAGCATTTGTTTATTAGGGTTTTTTTGGGTCGGGTGGTCTCACTTGGTACTTTGCACCACAGAGTGAACTAACTTCTTTTGCTACGTATGCTTCGCTGCCGGAATTTTAAACTGAGGCATGGTTATTATATGAAAATAATGGTCATATACATGCATACATACACACATTCACACGATTTCATTTACTTATAGTGGACAGTTTGAAGTAGTTGGTAATTAGTATTTGGTTTATCGTTTGGAGCTTTTGTATTAGTATTTGTATTTAACAGTACTTCCTTCTCCTGTTGAGATGCAACGGGTATATAATATACGAGTAAAATGTTGCTTGCATACTGCAAGCAGATCGACAACACTATTTTCATGTCGGCATCATATCTGGACGGCCATCAAAAGAAAAAAGTGGATTGAAATTTTTCTTAAAATTCGCTGAAATTCCATCGTCTGGCATTGAACCCGGGTCTTACTGGTGAACCTACTATGAAACACAATAGAACATCACCATCTCTAACTATGTGTGAAAATTCAAGCAGAAATATGGGCTACAACTGCCTCAAAAGACGTTCTAATTTTCACGAAATTAAATGGCTCTCTGGATTCGAACCAAGGACGATCTTGGAAATCTAAAACATGTTTTTGAAAGTTATTTATGATCTCTATCTATATGCCGAATTTGAAGTTTCTATATTATTGGGAAAGGGTTCAAAATAGTTCCTAAAAATTGAATCAATTATTGATTGTAGAGACGCCTGGTGTCGAACCCAGGACCTACTGGCAGCTGTGAAAACACATTATGACTTGGTTTGACCTGATCTTATTAAATGCAAAGTTTGAAGTCAACAATTGCCAGGAAGTACCTAAAATTTGCTTCCGTAATCTCCATAAGAAATGCATTGTAGGATGTAAATGGCCCTTTGGGATCGAACCAAGGACCATCAGCGAGTTCAAAAATTTTATTATGAAATATATTTATGATATATATCCACGTGCCAAGTTTCAAGTTTCCACGTCATCTGTAAGTAATTAAAAAAATCTTAAAAATCGCAATGTAAATTAAACGGGAGAATATTTGCCCTGACCTAGCATCGAACCAAGGATAATATTTGTAGATGTCTTTGTGGTTTCCTTTAGATATACACAGCATCTAGCGATCTCTTGAATTTCAACTCTCAACTCTTCCGGGAAGTGCCTCAAAAAAATTTTCGAAAATCCCCGCCATGTAATCTTATGGGGAAAATCGCGACTTTGGGGCCTTCTGGAGTCGAACCCATGACACCTAGGTTCAAAGTCGGCTTTTTCCTGGAGGTTACACGTCATGGCCATAACGTCGTAAAAATTTCAAGTCGGTGGCACTTGTGGAACATGGTTAGAATTTTGATCCCCTATGAATGAATGTGTATATAGGTATATCCGGAGAAGCGTCTATATATAACGAGTAAAATGTTGCTTGCATACTGCAAGCAGATCGACAACACTAATATCATAACGGCATTATATCGGGACGGTCCCGGAAAGGAAAAAAAGGATTGAAAATATTCTTAAAATTCGCTTCAATTTAATCGTCTGGCATCGAACCCGGGTCTTTTTGGTGAAATTACTATGCAGCACATACGAAGATCATCTTCCGTAAATACGTGTGAAAATTCGAGCAGTAATATTGGCTGCAACTGCCTCAAACGAAGACCTACTTTTCAAGAATGTTAATAGATCTCTGGATTCGAACCAAGGACGATCTAGGAAATATAAAATATGTTTTCGAAATTTATCTATAAGTTCTATATATATGCCGAATATCAAGTTTTAATATTGTTGGGAAGAGGTTCAAAATAATTCATAAACTTCGGATCAGTGACTGATTGTAGAGACGCCTGGTGTCGAACCCTGGAAGTATTGGAAGCTGTTAATGCACAAAATGACTTGCTAAGACCTGATCTAATTTCGTAGAAAGTTTGAAGTCGATATCATGCCGGGAAGTACCTAATATTTATTTCCGTTATCCCCATAAGAAATGCATTGTGGAGTGCAAATGGCCATCTGGGATCGAACCAAGGACCATCAGCGAATATATAAAATTTGATTATGAAATAAATCTATGATATCCAACCCCATGCCGAATTTCAAGTTTCCATGCCATCGGGAAGGGGTCCTAAAAAAATCTTAAAAATCGCCACAATGCATTTTAAACGGCCGATTTTTGCCCCGATCTAGCATCGAACCATGGATATTTTCCGTAAAACTCATTTATGTTTTCGATAGATTATGACTATATATAAAGGCTCCTTGAGTTTCGATTCTCTAACTATAAGGGAAGTATTTTTTAAAAATTCCCGAAAATCAAAGCAATACATTTAAACGGGAAAAATCGGGACTTTGGGGCCCTCTGGAATCGAACCCATGACACTGAGGATCAAAGTCGCTTTTTCCTGGGGGTTTCACGTTATGGATAATATGTCATAAAAATTTCAGATCAATGACGCTTGTAGTTTAGGCTGTGAATTAGTATCCTATCTATCTATCTATCTATATAGGTATACGAGTAAAATGTTGCTTGCATACTGCAAGCAGATCGACAACACTAATTTCATAACGGCATTATATCGGCACGGTCCCGGAAAGGAAAAAAAGGATTGAAAATATTCTTAAAATTCGCTTCAGTTTAATCGTCTGGCATCGAACCCGGATCTTTGTGGTGAAATTTCTATGCAGCACATCAGAAGATCATCTTCTCTAAATACGTGTGAAAATTCAAGCAGAAATATCGGCTGCAACTGCCTCAAACAAAGACCTAATTTTTACGAATGTTAATAGCTCTCTGGATTCGAACCAAGGACGTTGTAGGAAATATAAAATATGTTTTCAAAATGTATCTCTAAGTTCTATATATAAGCCGAATTTCAAGTTTTAATATAATTGGGAAGGGGTTCAAAATAATTCTTAAAAATTGGATCAGTGACTGATTGTAGAGACGCCTGGTGTCGAACCCTGGACGTATTAGAAGCTGTAAACACACAAAATGACTTGCTAGGACTTGATCTAATTTCATACCAAGTTTGAAGTCGATATCATACCGGGAAGTACCTAAAACGTTTTTCGTTTATCTCCATAAGAAATGCATGGAGGAATGTAAATGGCTCTCTGGGATCGAACCAAGGACCATCAGCGAATGTGTAAAATTTGATTATTAAATATATTTATGATATCTAAACCCATGCCGAATTTGTAGTTTCCATGCCATCGGGAAGGGGTCCAAAAAAATCTTAAAAATCGCCACAATGCATTTTAAACGGCCGATTTTTGCACTGACCTAGCATCGAACCCAGGTTATTTTTCATAAAACTAATTTATGTTTTCGATAGATCATGACCATATATAAAGGCTCCTTGAGTTTTAAGTCCCTACCTATCCGGCAAGTATTTTTTTTTTAATTCCCGAAAATCAACGCAATGCATTTAAACGGGAAAAATCGGGACTTTGGAGCCCCCTGGAATCGAACCCATGACACTGAGGATCAAAATCAGAATTTTTCTGGTGGTTACACGTTATGGCCAATACGCCGTAAAAATTTCAGCTCAATCACTTCTGTGGTTTAGGCTGTGAGTTTGTATCCTCTCTCTATATATATATCTATTATATATAGACGCTTCTCCGGATATACCTATATATATACGAGTAAAATGTTGCTTGCATACTGCAAGCAGATCAACAACACTAATTTTATATCGGCATCATATAGGGACGGTCTTCAAAAGATAAAAAAATGATTAAAAAAATTTTTAAAATTCGCTGAAATTTCATCGTCTGACATCAAACCCGGGTCTTCCTGGTGAACCTACTATGCAGCACAGCAGAAAATCACTATCTCTAACTATTTGTGAAAATTCAAGGAGAAATATTGGCTACAACTGCTCAAAAGACGTTCTAATTTTCACGTATGTAAATGGCTATCTGGATTCGAACCAAGGACGATCTAGGAAATCTAAAACATGTTTTTAAAATGTCTCTATGTTCTCTATCTATATGCGTAATTACATGTTTTAATATTATTGGGAAGGGGTTTAAAATAATTCTTAAATATCGGATATTTTACTGATTGTAGAGACGCCTGGTGTCGAACCCAACACATATTGGTAGCTGTGAATGCACAGTATGACTTAGTAGGACTTCAATTTATTTCTTACAAAGTTTGAAGTCGATATCATGCCGGGAAGTACCTAAAACATTTTTCTTTTATCTCCATAAGAAATGCATTGAGGAATGCAAATGGCTCTCTGGTATCGAACCAAGGACCATCAGTGAATTAGTAAAATTTGATTATTAAATATATTTATGATATCTAAACCCATACCGAATTTCAAGTTTCCATGCCATCGGGAAAGGGTCCAAAAAAAATCTTAAAAATCGCCACAATGCATTTTAAACGGCCGATATTTGCCCCGTCCTAGCATCGAACCATGGACCATATTCGACGATGTCTTTACGATTAACGTTGGATATGCACGGCTTCTAGCGATCCCTCGAATTTCAACTCTCTACTTTTCCGGGAAGTGCCCCAAAAAAATTTTCGAAAATCTCCGCCATGTATTCTTATGGGGAAAATCGCGACTTTGGGGCTTTCTGGAATCGAACCCATGACACCGAGGTTCAAAGTCGGCTTTTTCCTGGAGGTTGCACGTTATGGCCAATACGTCGTAAAAATTTCAAGTCAATGACGCTTTTGGTTTAGCCTGTGAATTTGTATCCTATCTGGGTATCTGGGTATCTATATATATGAATGTATCCGGAGAAGCATCTATATATAATAGATATATGAATGAATCCGGAGAAGCATCTATATATAATAGATAGATAATTTATCTCTCTCTATTTCGAGTGATATATAATTTATTTCTGCAATGTATGTTAAATGTTTGATTCAGTTGTCCTCTTGTACCTGTATGAAAACGTTACATTAAACGTGGTACTGCTTATCCTAATGTGATCTTAGAGTATACTTATATGTTCTCAGTTGAAGAAATTTTTCATTCAAAGTATATGAGATTGAATATTGAGTTGGAGCGGCTTTGTAGACTTAATTGTAACTTACATCTCTTGATATATCGGTTTGGAAAGTCTGGTATTCGCTATTTACCAACAATTATGAAGCATTTGTTACGATCAAGGTTATTACACTGGTATTTATGAAATTAAATATCCCCGTTGAGAATCAACGGGTACTTCTGCTAGTTAATTTTAAAATCAGAGCGATGAAAAATTAACGGTCGTGGCTAGGTGAGTTTCTCTTTCGAAGCTTAGGAAAACAGATGCTCGACCAATTTCAAAGCGATCCCACACAGCCAAATAAGAAATGCACGGTACGTGTGTTGCGACAACGGGAACTAAGACACGCAAAAAGAAAAGACATACAAACGAGGCCCTCTTTGACTGCGAAATGTCTTTCTCACTTTGAATCGTTGCCACGGGGACGAGGCCTTATTGTTGGCGACGCTCTCCGCGCTTCGGATGCCGGGGAGATCCCCTTTACGTGGGAAACAAAAAGATGATGCAGAAGTGGCAGATGAAAGGAGTTCCTTTTCATTGCCAAATACGTGAGGCGTCGTGCGAGATCTTTGTCCTGGAATCATATCATTGACTACGCGATGCAGTGATATTTCGCCATGGCCCATTTACATCTACTTTTTGGGTTACACACCTTTCAAGGCGATTTTCGCAAGAGAGGAATGGTCAGAGAGGACAATGGTTATCCAAACTGCTGCTGCTTTCCCAAATGCGATTGTATTTATGATTTGGGTCATTCTACGGCTGCTTATAACACGAGTACCTTTGGATCAGTTTGAAGTGGCGAAATTAATTCCAAAAGATATTAAAGTTTTCTATATTTTTCGTGACTAAAAAGTGGATAACGTCTAATTTAGTCGTTATTTTGTAAAATTTTATTATTAAAAAAATTATCACGTAAGTAGTACAATATAAAAACGTGAATTAAAATAATGGAAAACAAACTACTCCGTAAAGTCTCACAAATCATCACTAGTTAGAGACTTGAGATCGAGTACCAGTCATGATATTATTTGCAATTCTGCTTTGCTCTGTGTTTTGAGGACGTACTATTCATCATTCGATTTAAAATTTTATTCTATTATATCTTTATACAATGGTATTTTGTTTTCCGTTCCAGGATGATTTGTTTTTGCAGTGAAAGCTTCAACACTTAATTACTTGATTTAAAAGAGTCATCGAAATTTGTCATTTGCTATAGAATGATGAAAATAATTTGCAAAAAGAGTTTTGCATGAAATATAGTTTACGCTTATAAAAATTATATTTTATTATAATCATCGGATGGCAGAAACACAAATTTCTTTTCCTTGATGCACAAAGGTGTTACTATTTCTGCATGACTACGTAACTTTCTAAATATTTGTAGCTTAACATTGTTGATAGATCATTCTCAACGCATTTTACAACATGCGAAATATATTTTTAATTTTGAGATAGTTCCCCTGTTCCAACATACTCTTGGCTCATTGCTATAGAACTTACTTAGTGAGTAAAGTATAAACAGGTGAAACGAGAGAAGGATTATAAAATCATGCAAATTCAGGATTTATGTATTGGTTATTCAAGATACGTATTTATGATAAAAACGAGATTTTGATCTAAAACTAAAGTGAAAGCATAAATTAAATGTTACGAGAATCCTGTTAAGTTACCGAAGTTTATATATTTATGTATTACGTATTTTTAATTTGAGAAAAGTTGCAAGATAAAAACACTAATTATCCAAAGAAATGTTCTCATTTAAGAAATAGCCTTGGAATGCATTTAGAATGCTTCTCTCAAGTTTTCCAAAGCATATTTAGATTAAATTGGTCATATAAGTTGAAAAAAAATACATATAATATACCGTTTCGGATATAAAAAATAATAACTTTCGACAAGAAGTGATACTTAAGCGGAATGAAGTCTTACCACTTCTTTCAGTATTTAAAACAATCCAGAGAATATGAATTTTATCATAATATATTGGAAAATTTATGGACAAACTATTATGTTTGCTCGTGATTATAGTGGAAGGAGCTTATTTTCTTGAAAAATGTGTAGATAGAAAATAGCAAAGTTAAATGTGCAGTTGCAGTGAAGTTTTGTCAGAGCTTAATTTCATGAGATTTAATTTCGTGATTTAGGAGTTTTTTTGGCGTTGACTATGAAATTTTGGTTATAGTTTTGTCAACTGCACTTCTACGCCTATACTAGAGATCACGTGAAAGGATTCAGTTTCGCGTTACGAATGCAATTACTTCAGCCGTGAAGGAAGCTCTTTTACTGATGTACTACATCAAATTTCCAAGCGAAATTTTTTCACTTCGAATAAAAATAATTTTTGACGATTGTTTGTGAAACTAAGTTTGTCACATACAAATTACGGACACAAATTCTCAAAATTATTCAACATCATATTCTATAACAAATTCATATTCTAAAATCAGGAAATATTTAGGTCAATATAAAACAGGCTACCAATTACTGATTTAGAAATTTGCTGAGTTGAAGGCAATTTATGGCAATTTCCTTATGCACTCATCTTTAGGTTAGAATTGTCCTTGTGCCTTCATTATCAAATATGAAGTGATAACAATGCTATTTATCGATATGAATCCGGTAAATGTCTATTATCGTAGGAACATTTCTCTATTATTTTTTCGTTAAAGCCTCAAGCCATAACTTAGAAAAATTACTAGTCTTAAAAACATGTGCTATTAACAATTTATAGTACTTGAGACGTATTCCTGGAAAATGCATGTAACGTTACGGTTTTTTTAAAGCCCTCAACAGCTTGAGAAGTATTTCAATGCCAAGGTAAATTTAAAAATAAATCTTGTTCAGTAAAGTTTAAGGTAAAAAAGACGCACTTGTGACAATAGTTCATGATTTGTGAGTTTACAATGGTTTATACGAAGCAAGATCAACATTTACCCGGACAAGGGGCGTTTTAGCAAATGTCATCTAACGATCCAAACAGTAGAGGAGGAATGTAAATGAAAATTTTTAACTCAGAAATCTTCTTTTGAACAATTGGAGGCCTGAAATTATGCGCCTATTTGCCTAATTCCCACTTCGCAGAGAGGAACACGCTCTACTTGCTGCCTCGGTGACTTTTTATCGTAGCCGAGAACTCGCTCACATTTTTTCATCACTCGTCACCGTTTTAAATGCGAGAAAAGAGTCCTCGTGCTGAATCCTGAACTTCCGATTGGATTCCCATTCATGTCATTCGCATTTGCATCGACTTTCGAACGAAAACAAACAGATCTGGGTTATTATGTGAATAATCCCGCGGATGATTTAAAAATATGTTTACACAGCAGTATTTTCTTGGCTAGAAGCCAAAGAATATGCTGCATCACCAATCCGTGATTTTCTTCCGGAAAAAATGGATACCATTTAGCGATGCGCTATACACCCACAAAATATATGGCTGGATTTGTTGAGCACTGCTACCGCCAACCATCGGTAATATCACAAATTTATGACGTTTGCTTGAAGTTAGAGATGCTAGTTTTCAGTGTGATAATTGCAACCAATGTTTGATTTGGCTCGCGAGAATTTTAATACATTCCAATGATGTAAACGATGAATATTCCACAATATAGATTCTGTTTATTTGCAGAGTTGACCGAAAGGATCATTGAGAGAGATTAAACGTACAGGGAAACCCGAAATTCATTTTAAACGATGACGAAAGTTCTATAATGAAGATTGTCAAGTTTTTCAAATAGACTAAATTTATAAACCAAATCTAATTATCTTAATAGTAGCCCAAAATCCTGCGGATGATTTTCATATCCATCTACAAATAATAACTATATAATTAAAACCAAGTCTTCTTCTTTCATTCTGCTTGAATATCTCAATTTCTGTCTGTGGTGCAAATTGCCTATGCTGTTGGCACATCTTCTAACCTAAAACTTTTACTATTAGCATCATGACTTTCCACGGAAAATTAATCTATCATAGTAACTCCATGAATCATAGTCGAGGACATTACAATTCTAGTTCCGACTACGAATTTAAACACAATATTTTATGCCCGTAAAATCTTGATATTTGTGTTTCAAAACCTCCGCCTTTTTTTCTAAAATATATCTAAAGCTCATACTGAATAAAGAGAGGTGTATAATTTTTCACTCAGGTTTATGCGGAGACTACCAATTTCAGCAGATATTTCTATGACCAAAAGATCTGATGATATAACCGATAGTCTCTGAATAAACCCACGTGGAAAATATAATAGTCTTCATTCAGTATGAAAGGCAATTTCCACAACATATCGATTGCCTCTGTAGGTTTTAACATAAGCTCATTTCAAGGTTAGCTTCAGATACCTCTTTCAGTGAGTGAATATAGAAAATTAGGACAATGAATTGAAACAAAGTCCAAGTTTGAAATAACACGGAAGTAATACTTAGCTGAAATCAATCTTAGATATATAGAATCACATTGCTTACAATGCTCATATAAGGACGTCAAGACTTTTATCTATGATGTTTTCACTGCTTTCTAATTAAAGTTATGCATTGATGAAAGCTATTTTATTCAGTTAAGAATTTTGAACAATTCGGCGATTAAATAGTTAGAATAAATCAAACTTTATGAATGCACAAATTTGCGACTGCAAATGAGAACTAAATTAAACAGAGAGGTGAACAAATGAGAACTAAATTAAAAATTAACTTTCAAGACAACAGTAAAATAAAATATTTGAGATTGATTTTTTTTCCCTATTTTGGTGAACTGTATGGTATTAATTATAGTACTGTGAGAAAACATTACTTGGAAACTTATGATGAGTAAAATTAGGAGGTAAAACTACGTGAATGGCGAATAAAATCATTTTTCGGGAGGTTAACTAAAACGTAAAAGTTTTGTCAACACTATTGAATATATTAAAGGTAAAATAATGTACGAAAGACTCACGAGAAAGCATCTACAATACAGCTGACTAAAATGAAACGGTTGATTTCGTATACATTTTCAATCTCTTTGTTAATTAAAGTCGTTGCTTAGTCCGCGTACGAGGCACTTTGATGTTGGAATATTAGATTGAGAGTGAAAGCAAACATCAGGAATATTAAAATTTAACCGATGTTAGCTGGAGGGAAAGCAATGGAGCACCTGTTTACTCAGGAAGATGAGGTACATGTACATTAAATGCAACGTCTCTTATAAAGACAAAAGCGAACTCAAGGAACAATTTCTGATAACGAAAACACGAGTACCAAGAAGGCCCTTAACAGAACGATCTCCGTTTTATCTGTAAAAGGACGCTTCTTTATCATTCTTCCTGATAGGAATAGGTTGCGTTCCTCCGGGCAATATTCTCTATGCCGTGCTTCTTCCTCCTTCTCTACCTCACCTCAATTCTCTCCCTCTTTACCCACAAACCCCTCCCAACTTTCGACTATCTCTCGATAACTCCCTGCTTTCCTTTTCTCCCATAGTATTTTCCTCTATAGCCTTTGCCTTCTTTCCACTACATTTCCACTCTCCCTTTATTTTCTCTGTCAATCTACAAAGAACGCCAGCGTTATTTATCCTGTTGTACGAATGCCACTGGATGAAGTCCTGAAGTTGTCTTTCCCCGGTTATAGTTTTGGTAGACTCCGTTTCAAAAAACTCGGACGGGCTCTACGCATACCCCCTAAAGTTATGCAGGCAGAAATACATGAGTTCACAATCTGTGGTGGATCATATTTCCGCTCTTGTCCTATACATCACTGAGGTGTTGTGCAGCTTATTTTTTGTTTGAAACTTCCTATTCATTTTATAAATTTAGCAATTATCTTAATAATAGTTATATTTTAATACAAATATCACAGTTTCTACTTATCAATGAAACTGCTAATATAGATACTATCTCCCACAAATATCTCCTCGTATTGTATTTTGGATAAAATGCAATACAAGGAGATATTTAATGCATAAAATGATATTGATGATACATTGACATGATACATTGAAACGGAACCATTTCAAAATATCGCAGAATGAAAACACTTCGTACGTTTCCATGTGGAAAACTATTACTATTTTCTGTGGAAAAGTACGAAGTGTTTTCATTCTGCAAATGGCTTTCCACGAAGTCACGCCTTTTCATATCGATTGTATTTCAAAATATTTTTCCTGGAAAGACTTAAATGATTTTATTCTTATATTAATCACAATCTTCTAATGGTGGAACATTATTGATGCAGCCTAATGATTCACTTCATTGTTGTTTACAAATCCTTATTCACTGCGGCTTCCATAGTAATTTTATGTAATATAGTACCTTATTTCTTCCTTTTCCTTTTTTCCCAGAAATCTTCCCTTCGTTACGTTTTCTAGGAAATCATGTCGCAAGAAATGTACAATGAATTTAATTTTTCTTTTCTCCACCTATTTCATTAAATTTCTCCTCTCTTAAATGTCTATGCTTCTTTTCCTGTCTACCCATCTCGTTCTTGTCATTCTTCTCCAAATCCACATTTAAATTCCTTCCAACCGAGACCTTTCCACCATTCGCTACGCCGAAAATTCACATTCATGTAATAATGTACAGTAATAAAAGTTTTTGCGAAAGATTTTGTGATTTCCAAATTCATATCGCTTGCTAACAGAACCTTTTTTCTTTCATAGCCTTATAGATCATCCTCATATTAGCTAAAGTAATTACGTTACCAAATAAAGTCTTTAAAATGATATGACTCTTCTAAATAGATAGTGGATTCGAGGAATTAATTTCTTTATCTTTTAATCTGTATCCCAAAATTATGATAATTTTCAAGAGATTTAGACGACTTTCCACTCCCTCATCACACTTTGCTGTATTTAATTTTATACAAAGTCTTCCCACTCACGACTGGAGTTCTTTTACCCATGCCATTAACATATGTGGATAGAACTCGTTTAATTAGAATATTTAACTAACATCTCATTAGCTGGAGAAACCAGAGGAAAGTTAGGAGGTACTAGGAAGCAATTTAGCTAGCTTATTTTGCCGCAATTGCTAACTGCAGTGACACCTACCTCCATGTACGAATAACTCAAAGCAAATCATGCGCCGAAACGTTTTTTTTAGTTTGAATTTACAGCATTAATTTGTCATATTTCTTTACTTTTATCGTTTTCTCTTATTTTATCTCCAACAGGTCAGTCAAAGAATATGCATTAATGTTTTTACTAAAATATTTTTCCATCATTCCAAGTGGACTCACTATCGCTTGTCGGGATATCACTCAAAATGGTTCAGAGTCCAAGTAAAATGCCAAAGAACTGTATTTAATCTGATTAAAGTACTTGTGGAATTTGCTGGAAGTTTCAAAGGCTGAATTAACTTCTTTCTACATATTTAAGCCTTAAATTAAGGATTAAATTTCATCTCCTTGACAGATCCAATTTAATAGGGAAAGTCCTTCTTTGTTTTAATTCTAACGTGGATAAAGCCGTCAGTATGTGACTTTCCCTTTCCTTTTGAGGCTTTAATCTTCCACCTATCACTTCCGACATTTCAGTACCCTCCTTTCACCTCTCCCCATCCCACCTTTGCTCTCGTTTTTTTCACTTCTCCAATCTCTAATTTTTCCCGTTTGACAACTCCCATCTTTCTTCTACCCACCAGCTGCATCATTTTTCTACTTTCTTTCACTTCCCTGTGTTCCTTTCACTTCCCTGTGTACATTTCACTTCCTTTCCTACCCTTGCACACTTCACTCTACTTTCCGTTTGCTTTTCCATCCTCTAATCCTTTTTCGTTTGACATCTCCCATCTTTCTCCTCCCCACCAGCTCCATTATTTTTCTACTTCCTTTCACTTCCAAGTGAACCTTTCACTTCCTTTCCTACTTTCGCACATTTTTTTCTTTCGCTTTTCCATCCTCTAATTCTTTCTCGATTGACATCTCCCATCTTTCTCCTACCCACCACCTGCATCATTTTTCTTCCTTCTTTCACTTCCTTGTGTTCATTTAACATCCGTTCCTACCTTTGCGCAACTCATATTCCCTCTTCCTGCCTTTCACTATTCTATCAATTTCTTTAATTCAAAATCTCACATCCTTCATCTCCCTTTGAGCCATTTGATATTCACCTCCTACCTGTGTACCATTTACTTCCCTATGTACCTTTCACTTCCTTTCCTACCTTTGCACACTTAACTCTATTTTCCTTTTGCTTTTCCATCCTCTCATTCTTTATCGTTTGACATCTCCCATCTTTTTCCTTCCCTCCAGCCATATCTATCTCTCCTCTTCCTTTAATTTCTCTGCATTCATTTCACTTCATTTCCTACCATTGTACACATCATATTCCCATCCTACACCTTCTTCCTGCCCTTTCACTGAGCCATATCATGTTTCCCACTTACTTTCACTTCCACATGTTCCTTTCACTTCCTTTCCTACCTTTGTACACCACATATTCCCTATTCCTGCCCTTTTACTTTTTAATAAATTTATTTTTATTTAAAAT
This sequence comes from Sympetrum striolatum, assembly GCA_947579665.1. Lineage (NCBI taxonomy): Eukaryota > Metazoa > Arthropoda > Insecta > Odonata > Libellulidae > Sympetrum > Sympetrum striolatum. The sequence continues at coordinate 61,129,287 of OX388351.1, forward strand.
CTCCCATCCTTCATCTACCCTTGAGCCATGTCATATTTGCCACTTCCTTTCACTTCCACGTGCTTCTTTCACTTTTCCCCACCCTTTCGCCTCCGGCTCATCCCCTCTCGAAAGCTCAAAAATTGTATCGGAATGGGCGATTCTGCAACGGTCGTGGGAAAGTCGAAACGTGCGTTGATGACTGAGGAGAGAGAGTGGGAAGTGAAATTAGGAGTCGGGGATGCTGGATGGAGCCCAAGCATGCAAGGATGAGTGTGCAGAAAAGTCGTAGGAAGTGGACGGTGGGAAAAATGACTGGAAGCAGAGATGAAGGAGATAAAGAGGGGAAGTAGTAAATGCGAAGGAGAGGACGTTAAGAAAGAAGAGGCCGGGGAGGAGTTAAGATAAGGGCTTGAGATAAAAGTGGGGGAGGAACAAATTGGAAGCGGAGAAGGATGGGGACATTGGGTGAAAATGGAGAGGAATACGACCTGCAGGAGTTAATGATAATTGGGTGGGGGAAGCAGAGAGAAAGGGGGAAAATTCAAGTAAGATAGAGATAGAAGAAGGAGGAGATGGGGATGTATGTTGTAGAAGGGAGAAGCTGTGGGTGAAGGGGGGAGGAGATATGGCAAGGACAGATGTGTGGAGGGAAGATGAGGATGAAATGGCAGAGCGAGGATGAAGACATAATGGGAGGCAGGTGGGGAGGGAAGATTGGAATCGGTGGGGGGATATTGGAAGAGGAGGGAATGGATTGGGAGTCATAGACTTGCGAGCAAAGGGGAGATATGGAGATATGCAGATGCATCAGAAGATGAAAAGGGAGAGCTCGGGAGGGAGCGACGTTAGGAGGAAATAAATAGAGATGGGGCTCCAGAATATGGGAGATTGAGAGGGAAGATAGGGAGAAAGGAAGAGTGCTGCGCAATTTTCGGAGAAGAGAGGGAGTGGTATTTCAAAACTATGATGCTTCTACAATATTCTAAGGCCATGCAATCACAATGTTTGAAGGAAAGAGGTTTTTTCTAGAAAAGTGAGGGACCTTTAGAAGGAAATATCGTGTACAAGCAATATGCGAATAAGATAAAACAAGGATGGAAACGGTAGAAAACTCTTAGTTAAGGATCTAGAAGATTTCACACGTTTGACTTAGGTATATTATATTGAAAATTTTTTTAAGGAAATAAATGAATATTATGAAGATTTTGTTCAATAATTTAATGACTAAATAGGCAATCTTTCCGAAGGTAGCGAGTATAAATTGAGATAAGCTAAGGACCTGGATTTTAGTTCCAAATATTAGAATTATTATTATTATCATATAGTGGAAATGAAGTGGAAGCCAGTTGGCAATATTAAATTAACATATCATTATTAATTTTTATTATAAACTATGTTCATACTAAAGCACTGTAAATGCAATAACATTAGTAATCATATGCATAAGAAAACCCACAGAGAAAACACAATTAATGAAAATGTGAACCTATGAACTATAGCATATAATGGCTTTCGTTTATTCTGGAACATATATTTTATTATTTTTTAATGTTTTTTTCTATGCTTATAATGGGCGAACATATCACTACAAAGTTTGGCCAAAGAATTGCGTTTGCTATATGGGAAATAAAAACCAACTTCAAATTTATTATTACAATAAATTAAGATGTGTGCAGTATGATTGGAGTAAATGCAATGCATCACTGAAAAAACTATCAGAACATGAAAATAATTAATTATAGTTTAAGCTCGACGAAATTAAGGAATTATTGTTCCTAAACTATGATTTTCTGATTCATCATCTTTGATGTAGAGTGGACTTTCTGTGGGATAAAAACGGATTGCCGCTCAGAAATCATTTATATCGGGGATAAATAAATGTCAGTTCCATTTAAGACCTACAATTCTCAGCCACTGGATTGGGTGTTTCGTGAGTGCTCCAAGTGCTGAGAAGTGAATAGTGGTGAATAAATACGAAGAAATGCGAACGTGAAAGATGATGACTGAGCCCTAGGAGTGCCGTGGACAGGTGCTCACAAAGAAAACCATTTGAAAAGCTGTCTAGGAAATTAATGATTTATCCAGAGGGAAAGAGATGGATAGATCGAGCAATATCTCGAATGAATGGAGTAATGATTGCGGAGAGTTTGGGACAACGCACTGCCTTTACACGGAGATTATCGATCGCCTTAAAGGAAGGCATTAAAACTCGATAACGGTTAACATCATTTTATTAGTACCTGTGAAGCACCAGAGATAAGGGATTAATAGAACTGGCTGTTAAATATTACGGGCGATATCGTAAGTCTAAAGGGGGGCGAACTCCTCGTTTCGGATAAGAGGCAAAGTAGCATATTTCCAGGCAGAGGAATCTTACAGTTTCATGATCAAGGCCAACGTTGGACTTGGGTAACTTTTAATCATTTGAACGAATTAGTCAAGGTCGGCTTCTTTACCCTCGGTAAGAGGTGACGCTACATTATAAGATCACATTCAATAGGCAATTTACAAATACGGAAAAACATTGTTTGAAGTATAGGGATAGTGAATTTTTTACGTATTAATCACTGTTTATCCATGCATGAATTATTGTGTTAAATGAGAGGAATGAAAAACCATACACGTCTTCATTAGAATTCCATAGTTCTATTTCATTTATGTTGTTTAAGTATACCTTAAAATGTAAATAATGATGTCAAAGGAAGATGAGTGGTGATTCCTCAGCCAATCATTTTGGTTGTATTTTTGGGCATTCGTTAAGCTAAAATTAGATTTAGTTAAACAGAAAAGTTTGAAGATAAACTTTTTCGATCTTAATTTGATAGAACTGATTACCTGAAATGTTACATAAAATTTTTCGGGAAAGAATTTCTGAGACTTCCTTGCTCTCATGGAATAAGTGTGGACAATATGAATCAAACATTATGTCGAAACAATTTTTTAAGCGATCTTGTAAGAAAATAATTGTCCTTTATAGTGCTTACTCTGAATGTATAGTCCTGGCCAAAATTAACTCAGCACAAGCCGTAAGGATCGCTAGGGAGGTGCTGCGTTAATTTTGGCCAGGAGTGTATTTTGATTTGAATACATTTAGATTGAACAGGAAACCATAAATTATACCAAATCGATGAGAATATACTTTGAAGGGTTATACTAGCAAAAAAATTAATTATATCGAATGATTACGAAAATTATTTAGGAAGTTGGTGTTTCACAGGCACTATAGCGGCTTGAGGAGTATTAATGTAAGTGAACGGAAAAATGTAAATGTTTACATATAGTCAAAATATGCACCACCATCGCACTGATATATTCTTTCATGGGCTTCTATAGCGAAGCAAGAACAGAACCCGACCATATCATGTATTAATAACTGAAACTGAATAATTCACGACATTCTAGGTAGGAAAGTATTTCAATCCTAAACAGACGCTACCTCCTGGTTAATAAACAAACTAATAGCAGCCTCTAGAGTAACAGTCAATCGTGCGAACATCCGTTGAACAAATCCATCGTTTTTCACGACTAAACCTTTTCTAAAGCTCACTCTTCAATCTGTATAACTCTTTGAAAAGAGAATGTGGGTTCCAATGAGGGAGGTAAGTAAATCAGGGTTTTAAAGCTTTAGTTCATCATATAGAGTCATGAATCCAATGAAACAAATAATGACCTATCCATTGGCGTAAAAAGTATGCAGTATGGTAACCAAGCACGCATGATAGAAAGGTGTGAAATAGAAGGAAAAAGGGTTTATTCCCATCCAGTACACCATTCCTCTCTGCTGGACCACACCCTTTGTGAGATAAGATTGAAATTTTAGCTTTGTATTGATTTGCTACATGGCATGGACTGAAAATAGCTCTAAAAGGCAACCTTACAATTCGAATTCGCATCTCCCAATCGGATGAAGGACTAACGGAAAAATCTCGCTCGTTTTATCCTCATACTTCCACGTGTCGCTGCGGTCATTCGCTTCATTGCGCCGAAACAAATGCCCAACGAAATCCAAATACGCTTCGGAAGAATAGCTTGAGGCGAGGAAAGGTGCGGAGGTGGATATTTTAAAGGTATTTACGTATTTCGCTTGACAGTTTAAGGCTTAACCAATGTTCTACCAACCTCTCGACGTTATAGATGACTTTTTACCCCACTGTAAACTAGAAAACGATGGTAATTACAATAACACAAATATTATCTCGACTTCAAGGAATAAATTTTCGCGTGGTTCTCTCAGATAGATATGAAGGCAGCGAGTTCGATACCCAGTGGAAGCCTTTGTGCGAAATGATTTAAGCTGTCGAAGCAATTTTAAAAACGATACTACTGATGAAAGAGGAATAAAACAACTTATACACGTTACCAAAGGATTGTGTACAAAGTATTTTTATTCCTATTTCATCCTGAAAAGCTCCCACAAAGTAGAAGCTGATACAGAGGATTTTGTGACGATTCCAGGATTCTTTGCTGCATTGTTTAAAAGTGATTAATTTGCGTGTTATTCTCTCATTGATCACGCTTAGCAAAATATAAAATTAATGCAAGAGGAGTATCACGCATTTTCTACCAAAAAAGGATTAAGATTAATAAATGTGTTGCCGTCCTCTTTGTGTATGGTTCAAAATAATAAAGCATATTTCTAGTTAAACTTTGTACAGCTTACTTCGCAAATCAAAGCATCTCTCATCCTAAAGACTTGAGTGATGTTGAATTTGCTGTTGAATTTAAAATGGATGGACAATCATATCACACATGCCGTTTTGGTATAAGACAAGGTGAGTATAACTTAGACGAGGGAATAAGCAATAAAGTTTGCGGAGCTCGACTTTTTACAATGGTCATGAAGTTTATGTAAGAAACAATCTTATCTTGGTGTTGGTGTTGGAAATTTCAAGCTTTGAATTTGCGGTATTCAAGTGAGTGGCATATAATGAATCATCTTTATCTGACAATGGAGCAACTGAGAGATTCATACCCAATGCACTATTATTCTGTAATGGAGGTGCCTTGAAATAGCAGATTCATAAAATTTATCAACTTCTTCGGTAGGTGCGCGGTCTGCGTATCGATCTGAAGTCATTCTTTAACGAATATTGTCCCCACGAATTCTTCTCTACCAGCTCTCGCATACATTTTTCATTAGCGAAACTGAAAATTTACAGGAGGTGCTAGTGTCACTAATCACTACTTTTTATGTTTTAAAATTCTGATAGATGAGAAAAACTTGTTTGTTCTTTAACTAAGAAATAATAAGTCAACCCAGAGCAGAATAACTTCGATGAATCTAAATCATAAATCAATAAAATGGATGCAATTTAAAAAGTTTTCTATTTTAAATGATCAATGATTAAAAGTGACTGTAAACTAACGAATATTCTATTTTTGTTTAATCTGATCCACATCTATTTCCATGTATATTTACATACATTCATTAACTATTTCTTATCTAACGTTTTTAGAAAAATCCCTTGATGTTATCTCAATATGTAGGATTCTTGGTACAGAGTATAGCAAATCACTTAATTTGGGTACTTTATCTGAATATTTTGATGCAACATGTCAAGGCGTGCAATGTGAGAAACATTAAGGAATCCAACATTAAGTATAAATTTAGTACAAATGTAATAAAATTTTTCGAAAACTGCCATCAGAATGTAACTTTAAACAAAATCAAATTAAAATGTGCGAATATATAAAATTTTTGGCGAGGTAGAAATTATATTAATTAATCAAAAAGCTTTTTATATTTTAAGGATAAAATGTACACGCTATATTTTCAAAACTCATTAAAGTGAATGATTTGCATTCTACATTTGAAATATTGCTTTCACTTTGGGCTTTGGAGGAAGGTGTTATTTCATTCACCAAATTTGGACTACCCATTAGTAAATGGAGGATAAAACTAAAAATGTCACCTTAAATGAATGATCTTCAATCTTCATGTTCTGAAAGTGTTTGGAACTGTTATTTCATTGATGTGTGAGGCATAATATAGTGTGAAATATGAAGGGTTGTTTAACTGCTGCACCTCTTTAAGGAATAAGATAGTTCTTTAATTTATCAAATTTTCATTTCCGTTGAAGAGAAAAGAAAATTGGGACACGGCTGTTAAGGTTTAAACTCTCCGATGGCCGTTTTTGTCGGCTTCTTCTTCTCATTCCCCAGTATTTCGAAAATAAAAGACAGGACACCACACTTTTTGAGAGCGTTCAATACGCATTTCGATTAAGATTGATTCTTCGTCAGGAGTAATTAGCAAAGAATGAATCGCATTCAAATTACGTATTGAGTGCTCTCAAAAAGTGCGGTGTCCTGTCTTGTTTTCTCGGAATACCGGGGAATGAGAAGACGAGGGCCGACAAAAACGGCTATTAGAGATTTTAAACCTCTAATTTATTTCCGTTGTCATGATAATCTAAAATGCATCTTCTTAAACTTGCAAATATAATTGCATAATGCACTTATTTAGAGGGTCGTTTCCAATGAAATCACGAAAAGGAAAGGGTTGGAAGTACGCCTTTTGAAATGAAGCAATAAAGATGACGAAAATGGCGGTCAGAATCGATCGTAATCACATTGAACCGACGGATTGATGAGCGATCGTAATTTACGGCCAAATTTAAACCTATTGCCTCGAAATTCGTGCCACGTCCCTGTCGCGCGTCAAGGGGCATTTATTAATTACTTAGCCTCATGACGGAAAAGGTGGCCTACATATTCTCACAAAATCCTCTGCTTCGGATAGCAACGGCGTAAATTCGCCTTTGGAACCGATTGAGATTTAAGGGAAAAAACCTTCGTGGAATTGAAGGACTTCGGCAGTTTGAGGGCCACTTGACTTCGAAGAATTGCAACAGATTTCCTGCTCAAGCAGCTCTATTCATCCACCGCAAAATGCATTCGAGGAAACTGCGTCGGGAGAATCGGAAAGAGACGGACGCGAGTTAAATTTATTTTCTCGGGATTTCCGGGAAATCTCGGGTCTCGAGATTCTTCAATCTCTGTTATTTTGTATTTAATCTCTCAAATATTATTTTCTCACGGTGTTTTCCTGCAATTTTCCTTTTTTAATTTTTGTAATTTCGTTTGAATGTTATATTTTATGTTTCTTGTCATATTTATTATTTTATCATAGTGTACTATTGCAATTTTTCCTGTTTTTGTTTTTATTTTATTATTCTTTTTATAATTTTGTTATAGTACTGCTGTTTCAGTTAGCATTTTATACACAGCTTTATTGTACATCTATTAGGTAGTACTGTAATTAGGTTTCCTTTGTGGGTGTATTCCTGCTGTTGAAGTTGTTTTCCTGCTGTTGAAGTTGTTTTCCTAAGATATCATCCTTAAGTTGCCTTATACATCCACTCCTTCTGAAGTTTTTCTCTCTATTACTATTCAGCTACACAAAACTTTTGATGTATATAATATCATTCACAAAAGGTGATATGGAAGAAGAGACTTTTCAGTCTTAATCTCGCTTTAGTAAAGACCTTATAATCATGGGATTTGATTTATTAAAAAATATTTTCTAAATGGCTCTTTCAATAAGTACTCATGCGGTAGAAGGCGGAGACGAATCTGGATATAAATAAGGAAAGATGAAAATTTAATAGCAAAACAAATTGTATCATATCAAGTTTCAACCCAGTTCCTCTTAGCCGTAATTTTCAGTCTGACAAGATTAATGCATACAAATAAAGATTCGGTGAGTTTCAAGTTAAACGGCCTGAAATTGACAGTAGCTTACTAATTTTAAACTTTTGACCCCCTCTTTACACCGTATAACATTTTCTGTTTGAATTACTTTAATCTCCTGGAAATCTTATTTCGATCTACTCCCCATATCAGGTGAAAGTTATAACTAGAAGTAACTGAGATATTATCTTGACATTCAAAACAGCCATGTTCCTCTCACATATGATTTAATTGTATCCTAATAATACGTTCTACTCCTACAATATATTTTTATATACTTTTATTCATTATAGTTTTATATTTGGAATTATAATTTAATTAAATATTTTCATGTTGAAAGATTCCACGAAATGAAACGGTTCTACATTTCCTCCAAAATTAATTTTCCAAAGAGCACAATCAGCCATGTACTGCTCACGTAACGTTACATTTACCTTGAATTTCCCGTTTATAGACAAAAATTATAGGGGGGAATTAATATATATTCGAAAAATGTAAACGACCGATTTGCATTGAAATCGGAAACTACAATAATCGGAATTTGTTAGCAATGTCCTTAAATTTAGATCGTTGACAACGTATCTTTAGGAATGCATGGAATTCTAAAGTTATTATATCAGAAATAGTAACCACAAACCCCTCATTTTGTAAATATAATGAATTACATTCACAATGAAAAATAGAAAAAATATTTAAGAATTAAAATTGCCAAACGCAAACTTAATATTTCCATAAAATATTCGTAAATTGGTGAAATGACAAATAAAATACTTTATCTCCATTAAAATTTAGACATATAGCTATGGAAAATTTCGTACTAAAAATTCAATCAACATTAGTTTTGCTGATCTTGCAAGTAAAAATATATTCGCAGGATCAGTTTCGGTGAATATTACAATCTTCAAATGTATCTCGCGAAATATGAACATCAATTTGGGTATATAACAAGAGAAAGGCAATCTTTTAATTTTAATCCCTCCTGATCAAAACCTTTTTAGTAGATTATACAAATATTTATGGTTTATTTATATAAACTGTCACCCAAAAATGATCGATGAAAAGATTTTATTTGCTCCACAAACCTAATATTCCTTTCCATATTTCCTCTCTATTGCCAAATTAATTGCAAACAGTACGTAAATATAGTTTTTATTATTATTTTTTGTTCTTAAATACCTATTGTGTATTTATTTGTTAGCATTACACTAAATGATAAAAGAGACTTCCTAGAAACTAAAAATATAAACTCAAATAAAACCTTTGCCTGTTTATAAGTACATGAAACAGTTTTCCGCAGTCCATTAGTCTCGAATTAATTCCCAAAATATTATGCTAAAGTCATAAATTAGAACGCATTTAAATGTTTAGCAGCGCCGCTATTTGATGAAGAAGACAGGTGACGCATATTTTTGGAGTGGAGTTACTAAAAATAAAAATTGTGTAGAAAATTCATTCTCAGATTCCCTCCCATTTTATATATTTGAAACGTATGAATAACTAGCGCATCACATTTTTTCGCCCGAAGAAAGACTCTACGATTAGCTATTCTTCCAACTTTAGCGCCCAACGAGCCGTATCCCAACGGGTGTCATATTGTACGAGTACAGTTCTCTCTATTTTCCTAATCATTCCCTGTAACGAACCTGTGGCTCTCAAGGAGAGACGGACTTGAATAAAGACCGACTGGGCCGGGAATCGAACCCGGGATCTTCCTCTATCCGGGAGGCTGCCTTAACCACTAGGCTACCGAGACAGAATACTTCAACAAGCCGTTTTGGGAACTTCATGTGCAAGGGCATGTGTGGTTTCGTCCGACTAAGCGGCATCGTCCCTTCGATATTCGACTTTCGACATCATTTATCCTTAACACCACGTTGTGTTGCCTGTGCCTCGATGAGGTCCTGGCTGTGGACGATGCTGCTTAGTTGGACGAAACCACACATGCCCTTGTACAAGAAGTTCCCAAAACGGCTTGTTGAAGTATTCTGTCTCGTTAGCCTAGTGGTTAAGGCAGCCTCCCGGATAGTAGGAAGATCCCGGTTTCGATTCCCGGCCCAATCAGACCTTTTTCATGTCCGTTTTTCCTTGAGATTTTTCCTGGGTGCACGCCCTTATGTGCAATTTACCCTTTACCCTTTCCTTTGAACCTGTGGTTATTGTGAATTAACCTGAGGGCGGAACGTTCCTAAGCCTTTCTAAGAATCTCTCCCTCATCAACTAAAATCGTGCTGCATAACTGGCTCCTATTTTAGATCTGAGCGCCAATTCAAGAACAACGTGCATGCACGTGTAGCCGATTTAACTAGGTAGTTCAGAAGTATTTACCTGCCCGAATCGGAGCATTTCACTACGTAGTATATAATAGGAATATTTTCCACCTCAGGGCACCGAAACGAACACGTTTTAATGAAATAGCAAAGCAACTGTAATTTAATTCTGTGTCACCGCTTTAGAAAGAAATGTTACACGTGGCGATTTTATGTTGCTACCGAAAATGGTTTTGATGTGACCTAGGTGAAAATGATATATGTAATCATTAACAACTTCTAACTTGAAAATAAATTAGTTTTTCTTAGAGAGAAAAAATCTTCTTGGAGCACCTCTGGAACGACGAAATGTTTAAATGAATGTTCGCCAACATAAATACCTCTAGCTTACTCAAGGGTTCTATGAGTAATCTGGTAAGCTGAAAGAGACTCCATTAATTAATGAAATCCTCGTTACCCTTCATATAGGTTTGTTTAAAAGCATTTTAACAGATAGTTAAATAAAAACTCAACATTTTCATTTCCAAATGAAGATTTAATTAAATAATGGAGTTACCTTTAACTCATCGAGTAACTCGCAAAACTACTTATAAAATAACAATTTCGAATTTTTATTTAACAGTTTGTAAAATTCTTCTTGTAAAGTCGAACGTGCGCGAAAATATGTTATTTGGGTCAAATAAATAGACAAAATAAGTAATAGAAATAACGGAAATAAGAATAAATAAATACTTATTTCAAAAGCTACTACAGAAATAACTGAATGAAGAAAGACGGTAAACTGTTTTTTATGCTGGTCGAGTTGGTTTGGAACTTTTATCGAAAGATTTTTTACTGAAGGTATATAATATCGCCATTCATTCCCGTGGATCATTTTGTGATGATGTGAGTTGAGGTGATTAACTGTGTATTGATATAGTGATCATTATGAAGGATTCTGTAATGCAGCTTGTAGCAGATGCATTACAATGATTCGGTTATATATAGGGAAATAACGACCGAGGAAGACCGGAAATCTCTCTCAAACGATTTAGTCCTTATCCAAAGGTGGTGCGAAAAATGGGAATTAGATATTAACGTAAGTAAATGCTCCGTAGTTAATTTCTTCGAAAAGAAAAAAATGCGTCCAAATCACCCATACAAAATTAATGGAATTAGTATCAAAGTAGTAGATTCAGTTAAATATCTCGGGATCAACATTACTAATAACTTAAATTGGAGCACGCATAGTCGAAAAATCTGCGGCAAAGCAAGTAAAAGGCTTGGCTTTGTAAAGCGTATTGTCGGTAAATGCGATGAATAGGTGAGAGAGCGATGTTATTTTACCTTGGTCAGACCCCTTCTGGAATATGCGGCAAGTATATGGGATCCGGCGGATGAAACGTGTACTCGCGAACTCGAGAAAGTGCAGCGTAAAGCGGTTCGTTTTGTTAAGAAATGCTACGATAAAAAAGCAAGCGTTACAAAAATGCTCTCAGACGTAGGTTGGGAATCCTTGAAAGAAAGGAGATTGGAAGCTAGGCTGCGATTGCTTAATAAATTCAGGGAAACTACATTTTCCGATGATAAAATAGGTATCATGCAACCCCCCTGCTACGTTGGTCGATCCGATAATGACCGTAAGTTAAGAGAAATAGATGCTAGGACGAATCGTTTTAGAGATTCATTCTTTCCGCGAACAATACGTGACAATAACCGAATAAGGAAGTAATTTAGATTCGACTGGTGTTTACACCCCCTGCCACACGCCGAAAGGTGGCTTGTAGGGTATTAATGTAGATGTAGATGTAGATGTACAAGCTGTGCGTTATGCTGCATGTATGTCTGTAGTGATAGCATAAATGTTTGTGATATATTTATTATCATGTTGCCACCTGCTTTTAAGCTAAATTCAACTTATGTAATAATAAATTAATGTTCTTTATGTAGTATTCCGAATTACCTGACCTATTCAATTTATTATTTTTTTTCTTTTCATGCCTAGCTACTGTTGCCCTTTACCAGTGAAGTTATCACGAACTTTCATGCTCTGATGAACTTATCAGGAGATGCTTCACTGAGGCAACAACGAACACAAAACCATTCCCTGATCGAAAATATCAGCCGGGGTTCGACCCGGGGACCTTAAGGTAGGATCAATAGCTTTGATGGCACGCTATCCACTCGGCCACCAAGGCAGGTTAAATGTAAAACATTCCATTTGTAAACATTTCGATATCTTCCTAGACGAATTCAACTATATTCTAGGCTATGGATGATAAAAAAATACCAAAAAAATTCATCTTATGACGCTATTTCTTGTTAATATAAGATGCTAATTTTTTTCTAGATTTCACGGTCAATTCTAACCCAGAGTCTTCGTAAATATCAGGGGCGGCAGGCAAGTCTATTGGAGACGGAGACTTTCGGAGAAGTCTATGGCTTTAGATTGATATGAGATAGTGAAGGAAGAGATAGGGAGGGGATAAAGGAGGAGTTTCACATCCCAGAATCCCCATAAATACGCCACGGGCCCCTTTTTTCTTCTTGGAGCCGCTCTACGTTGCCCATTGTTTGGAACGCTGTATAAACCGTAGGACGTAACCTACTTTCCCTAGCGTAATGCCCTAACCAATGCGCAAATTTGGAGTCGCGAAATCAATTACCGTTTTGGTGAAATATGCCCCTGCCTCCTCAATTTATACGGCCCGATGGTACCCCACTATCTTTTTCGTGCCTCCATAAAAATGGTTGTAAAACACGGCAGAGCGTAGGTTTGAAAGGTGGAATAAGGGAACGAAGAATAGTCTACGGAAAACGCACAAAAGAGACTGTTTGCGCTGCTGTTGAGTTTGCTTGATTCTGAATTAAGCTCGTGTGTCTCATTCACTGCTTTAGGCGGGAAATAAAGATGGTTGAACGGAAGAGGCAACTGAAGATAAAGTGACAGCGTTATAAATTACATTAAGAACACCGATAACTAAAATGATTTTAATAAAAGATGTAATTAGATGATGGAAGATAAATACCAAAGAATAATTAAGTCCCAAAGGGGCAACCAAAACAGAGTTAATGAAGGACGAATTTTACTTATTTGAAAGAAAAATGTTCACGTGCATCTTACAAGTATTTTGTAATTTATCATTTATATTACCATTTTTCGTTATTTTTGACATATTTTATTCTTTTCCTATGTGAATGTTTATTTAACTTCGTTTTATTTTTAGAAAGCGTTTGAAGACATCTTCAGGAAACATATTCCATTCATTAACCCCTCTATTTACACACGAATACCTGACGATATCAGTGCATTTTTTCTTAGCTTCAACTTATATTTATGCTCTCCCCTTGCTATATAATGCGGTTCTTCTATTTAAATCCATCCATGCCTCGCCCTACGTTTCTTACCTGAAAAATGATTTACCCTCCACCATTTTTCAAACGTATCCCAACCGAGAAATTTCCAACGTATCCATAAGGCTTTCCTCTATATGTTCTTAATGTACACATAATGTACCTTGTACACATACGTTGATTTCCATTGTATTTTTCAATATTTAAATACAAATTTTATCATGAGTATACCATAAATTTGTGGAAAATTCTTATAGAGGCTTCACTAGTGTTTTATACTCTTATTATTTAGCTTCCCTACTACTTAACTTCATATTTTAAATACCTATGGACAATTTATTTGAAGAAGTTGCAAAAAGAATTAATGACGGAGACATTTTTCTTATATGACATCTAAACTCTACCTGCCACTATTTAGTATTTTTTTAATTTATCAATATTAGTATTCTTTTTCTTTTTTCGTCCAAAATTTTTGCTTTTTAATAATAAAATTGGATTAGTTACGTTTTGTCAGCTTTCTCAGCAGTAATAGCTCTCCTGTATTACTTTCAACTAAAATAACAAAACAAGCTGCCAAAGTTGAAAAAATACCGATTTACTTAAAATTATGCATTTGTTTTATTTATTCCCTTTCCCACGAAACGCGGGGAAACATCTTTCGCATGCATTATGTCAAAAGCGGCCAATTTTCAAGGCTACCGTTAATAAACATCAATTAAAAAAGTTTTCTAGTTTATGCAACTGATTACATTTTACTTCCGCTTGGATCGAAACTTTGTTTTATTCTCAATATGGAATCCAATTACCGAGCACAACGGTACAGTCATTCTCTGTAATTAGATACAAATTTCATTAACTGCAAATCTAAACGTGATATTTCACTTTTAATCGTGACCTATTGTTTAATGTGTATAGCGAATAGCCAGTGAATAACGAAATAGCGAATCCAATCAATTTTTTTTCGGGTCAGTTTCAAAAGTAGCCCACTCAAGTTACGAGGGAACACGGCTTAGATCTTATCTCGGACATGTAAGTGATGGCTGAGGCTTCTCTCTCCGCTTCATCGTATATCTTTCCGCAATCCGAAAAAAGATTAGCGGTCCGAGGTTTTTCTTTTCCTTGTCCATTATTCAAAAGGACATAAGTTTGCCATTCTTGAAAAACCATCCTTTTCCCATCCCGCTCAATAACTCCGCTTTCCGAATTCCGAGCAATGATTAATGAGTCGGCGAAAAAAGAGGAACGGACGTATGCGCAGTACAGCACGATGCCAAGTGAGGGAAAAAGGAGTTAATATAAATACGAGCTCCTTAACGAGATTTTGTTCCTGAGTCAACCTCTCTCCGCGTTTCCCACTCTCGCCACCGAGCGGCGCTGCAATCGGGAGCATTGCGGATCACTTGGCTCGCTACACATTCAAGCAAGCACCGTGAGTCTGTGCACGTGTTGGAGAAACCACTTCCTAACCTATGAGTCCTAGTCGGAACAAGTGCCTTTCATATTCAAATCGCACTTAAGTTACATGAGCACCGCCCAATTAGTAATGGGTGCTTGAGACATCACCGTTTATACCCAAGTAGTTTTCGATTTAGTTTTAGGGGGACACATAATTTGCGGACAGGAAATTCAGAATTTTTCACGTGGCTAGAATAAGCCGACATCAAATTGAACATACGTACAGCCAGTAAGTATTAGATGAACCTTTATCGATACTTTCTAAAGTAAAGGTAGTTTTTTGTTAAAAAATCCGGAGAAGACAGAAATTACAAACACTAAGTTTGGTTTCACAGACTTGGATTGTATCGCCACATACTGTTGTTTGTTTCAGAGATATTGTCTCTGCAACAGCACACTCTTCTGACTTCATTAACGAATCTGTCCTAACCATATTTTCTTATCCCTTCTTTCTATATCATTTACACAAGCGATTTTATATTACGCAATGAATTAAAATGAATTCAAATCAAAATAATGAAAATTTCGACCCCGATTAGACATGAATTTCGTTCTAAAAGCAGCAATACTCGTGTCATATGTCGATCATCTTAAATTCAGTATAAAGATTGACTGAAAACCTTGACTATTACCATTAGGAGATACTTAAAATTTAGTTTATAAAACGGTATTATTTTATAATCTTTGCAATAATAAGTTAGGATTCAAATTTTAAATCTGGAAGAAATGAAATAGAATTGGTAAAAAGATCTTACAGAAAATATATTATTCAACCAAAAGATTTATTTCGAACATGATGAACCTGAAATGCTTCATTGCTCTAAAAACTAATTTTAAATATGTCTTGTATTAGTCTACGTATTCCATAATTAGGAAAATATGACATAACCTCAGACACGGAATGGAGCAAGTACGAGTGGCTTGCATATCTTTTCCTGGCTATCTTAAGCTTTATCTATGAGAATCTAACTTAAACTGAAATAACAATGTTAAGATTTAAATTTAAGTAGCGATTCATCATTGGAATTCTTTCTTATATACTGTACTACCAAGTTTTTCAATTTGAAATACCTAGATAAAGTCTTCAAATTAAGGATGAATTAATCTGATATTGTTTATTTTACAAAAGGAAACATATCAGTCAAAGTTCATTAACTACAGGAAGGCACTTCTGCTGAAATTATCTCAAAATCAACAGAAATGTGTAGTTTCCGAGAACAGTGCAGACAACTAAAATAAACTCATTCAAATGAAATAGTGCTTATATGCCTCTGAAATATTTAGAGCGAGAGCTGAATTTATATCACCGTTTTGTGATATGCGGATTAAAAAGCTAAAATTTCGAAGGGAATTTTTTTAATTTCTGTCAAAAACGAGTGGATATATTTCAAAGAAGATAAAATCTTTTACTGAAGATTAATGTCCTCATCAAAGCAATTATTCTATATTTTGACATACGGTTTTCCTTACTCTGGAAACAAAAAAAATCTAGTATAAACATAGAACAGGATTAGTATTCACTTCTTTGGAATGAATTTCAATATCTCACGATATCTTTATATATAAAAAATTGTAACCTAAGAAATCTTCCTCAAAGATATCCGCTTAACTTCTTTCCGTTAGTATCGCTAAGGTACTGGAAGCCACGAGCCTAGTAAAAGATTTTTTTCCCACTCATACCACAAGGATTTTAAACATTAAATGTTGACCATGAACATTTTCTATTAATAAACTTTACTCGTACTTCAAATGAATAGGAAACAAGATAAAATTCTTTTATTTTTAAATTAATGACAAGCGTCGATTCCAAAGAGAGGACTATAGCGAATTTTCATTTCCACTGACAATACAAGCGTAACTTTGTTCATACGACCAAACCTTCTCTATGTTATCTGACCTTGAAAATAATTTAGTAAATCCGATAAACAGTACTATGCCTACTATCATTACAGACAAATGGAGATAATTTGAAATACCAATAAATCCAAAAATAAAGATTACAAAGCAGCTGAAATAAGACACCAATTAAAATCACTGCAATGTATAAATATTGAATAATAATTTTCAAATATTCTTGAAACAAATGTTTTTTCCTTTGATATTAAATTTGGATTTAAATTAAATATTTTTTATGTGCAGACCAAGGTGTTCACCAATTAGCCCAAAATATCTCAATCTCGCCGTTAAATTAAAACGTTTTACTATCGTTATTATTCCTAAAGCAGGTTCACAAGTTCGTTCTTAACTTATTCGTGTGTAGCATTTCAAATCCCAATTTGTAGTTTACCGAATTTTATCTTCATATTAAAATACGGTGGGCGTTATGAAATTCGCAACATTATTTCGAAAATTCCAAGCTCACCCAATTTTTAACTTCGTATCCAGTGATTTTTCGTCGGCTTTAGGGACTTTTCAAGGGAAGTTGCGACACGTTGAAAATGATTTCAGCGAGCACGCGTGCATCTCTGTTCGGATCGATACACTCGTGCCTATATGGCAGTCACGGAAAAGCTCCTGAGGCTCCGCGTGCCAGGCGTGCTCCAAAATACGCCACGCAGGAAATTCGTACAAATTCTATATTCTGAGCACGGAATTTGGTATAGGAACCGCTTGTATTCCGTACAGGTGAGGCCTTTAGGTTTCTGAACTTATTACTGCAGAAAAAAGGAAAATTAGTTCGGGCCTCGGAACAAAATTCAGAGGCAAAGGATATAGTCATCTCCTGGGGCTTGCGTATTCCCTCCAGAGTCCATTTACAATGAGAGAAGAAGAAAATTGATTGTGTGGGCGGTGCTAGCTTAAGGTACTTATTAGTTTAAAATCTTTAGCATATCCCAGGAATTTAGTTTCAGTTCTATTTATAAATTTTCCCACCAGTATTCTGTAATGTCTTGTTATGAAATAAAATTTCTATGGATTAAATCATACCACTAAGTATAATGAAAATACGTTAGTTACTCTAGTGTTAAAAAGGTTAATAATTGCATCGTTAACCATATTGCAAATATGTGATTATTTTCCTACAAAGAACATTTCTTATTTTCCTAGAGAATAATTTACCAGCTTTACTTTTCGAAAATACCTACCTACCTACCTTATAATTAATAATTATTTATTTAATTTTAATATTCCTTGAAATCATTCGATATATTTAGGAGGGACAACATATAAATACGAGTAAAATGTTGCTTCCATACTACAAGCATATCAATAACACAAATTTGAGGTCGACATCATATCAAGGTCCTCAAAAGAAAAAAGGATTGAAAATTTTCTTAAAATTCGCCGCAATTTATCCGCCCGGCTTCGAACCCATATCTTCCTGGTGATACTTACTATGCTTCACTACGGAAGATCATCGTTTCTATGTGTGAAAATCCAAGCAGAAATATTTGTTTCAACTGCTTCAAACGACGTCCTACTTTTCTCTTATATTCCTTATGTGAGAAAATTTAATATACTCTGGCATCGAACCCAGGAAAAGTACGGTCTTATCTAATTTATTTTCTTAAGCCGAGTCTTAATATACATCTTCTAGCTAAGCGTTAACTTCCTATCATTTTGATAAGTGCTTAAAAAAAATAATGAAAACTACCCTTAAGGTACTGATTCCAAGTCCTAAGTATGAAATTTTACTTTTCATTATGGATTACGACTGCATAAAGGCTTCCATCATTGATCAAATAAGTCATCGATAACTTTGAACGATTTAATTCGAGGTCAGAATTAGGAGGAAAAAAATAAGAAAATACAGGAACTCTTTCATCAAATTCTCTCAATAACACCTAACGGAGACTTGTTATCACGGAAAATTGAAGCATGACAACGAATTTCAACGCGAGACGAGGTGTAAGCGGACATCGCTAAAAATTGCCGCGGCATCTCGCACCCGAGTGTGGCGTGGACGAACTACCCTCGGCGGCTGAATCTGAAGCCATCGGCCATTAAAAACAAAAGCCAAAGGTGTCTCTTTCGGGGATTCGTAAAGAGACGGGATCCCGTATTGTGGTTCCCAGGGCCACGCATTCGCGTCGATCGGACGGAGGCGGGGAGGAAAAAAAACATAGCAAGAGGTTGCTCTAATAGGAACCACTCATCCAAGCGGGAAAAAACAGAACACAGGGTGAAAGAGGGGGAGGTAGCGTACGGGTGGAGGGAGAGAATAGGAAAGAAAATAAAGGCGGGCAGAAATGGAATTTTGAGGAGCATTCGAGTGTCACAAATTGCCTGTGTCTAGAACGGGATCGAATCCAAAGATGGTCGCAAAAAAGAGGCCGGTGAGTTGCAAAAAATTTAATACGGTACACATGGAAATGTATTCTGCGTGTGCGAGCGAGCGACGGCGGCGAGTAATGGAGTTGAAAGAGGGAAAACAGAGTTCTGAGGGGGAAAATTACGAGGGAATCGAGCCGGGATAAAGCATTCAGCAGATTGTAAGTTGGACTATTTATAGTGAAATTGCGGCGTAGAGATCCTACGTTCCCCCGGCAGTTTGTAATTTACGCAGGTTTGAAGGAACGAAATGGCGCTGCACTTAAATAGATCCGAAAGACTCGATTGAGTATGAATTCCCTTTTCGTAATGAAAAAAAAATCTGATGTGGCCAACACATGGCTTTCTCCGTATTTATTGAAAACAGAAGCCTATGCCAGTAATATATAAATAACACCAAAACAATGAGTGTTACAGGAAAATGTTTCATACAACATTTGTAGAAAAATACATTTTCTATAACTTTGGTACATAAATGTATATACCTACATTGCATTCTGACAGAGATATGTATGAAAAACTTCCATTTCTGGATAAACAACAACTTCCGGTTAACCGTTATTGAAGAATAACTCCTAAACAATCATTGTTACGAAAAAATTTTTCATACAAAAGTTGTTGTAAAGTTTATTATCTACAACTTTTGTTGCTAATTGTATATACCTGTATTGCATTCTTACAGAGAGATTTAAGAAATGAAATTTTGTTCCGGATAAACCGCAACTTCCGGTTAAGCGATATTCACCAAAAACTAATTAACTCTTGGCATTGTTAGGAAAATACTAAATATGAATTTTGAAAATGATCGGATAATTAATTTTTAAGATAGAGCGCTCACAAACTGTTTTGCCACAGACAGACACACAGACAGACATGTTCGGGAAAATAGCGAAAACGAGCTCTATGGGCCCCAAAACATCTATTTCCGTCGAAATCTGGAGGTCGAATTTTTTTGCGAATACAAAACTTTCTCTATACTACGTATAGGGATAAAGTAAAAATAATGTACATGTACTTTGATTGCAATTGGTTTTGAGTATGGTTAAAATGAAATCAATGAAAATGGTGTATTTTTATCGAAGTTACGCACCATCGTGATTGGTTTCCATGGAAAAATGGCTTAGGCGCAACTATGTTTACAATGCAGAACAGTCACCAGTTTCTAGTATAAATTTTCTGCGGAAGATTCAAATTTTGCACACGATTTCCATATATTATGATGTTGCAGGAAATTTCACAGGAATTGAAATTCACTTGTCACGTTATCGTCATTAAGAACTGAAGCAACAATGACGTGTCAATATAATTAAAAAGTTAATATCCAACCGAATAAATAATTTAGCATAAAAATAAGGATCTCGACCACAGTTACATGTTTGCTGTCCCTTAAATAGCTCTGTGCTTGAACCAGTACTGTACTGTACCATAAATATGGATAGGAGACAGAGAGTTAATTTCGTTCTTTGAAACCAATGTCCTCGAGATAGTTCAACCAAATGTCTTTCCTCCAATAAATGTCAGAGGAAAATGTCTGTTTTCTCATTAAAAATTTTAAAAATTTTTTCTTCAGCGGAAAACTAGGATTAATATAAATTTTTCCATTCCCTTAATTTTAAAACAACGAGAACAGAAGATACTCAATGTAAATAAGTAAAGTAAAGATGCATAAAAAACGTTTATTCTTTACAGAAGGAAGTTATTACATTTTTTTTCAAGCTATACCGTATTCTTTCGAAACTAAGACGCACCCAAGTAATTGAAGCTCTAAATCGCAAAAAAGGTTCGTCTCAAAGTCAAGAATGAATAACTATATTTGGCTATAAAAGGATCTAAGTTCACGTTAAGGAATAATAGTTATAGGTCTTTGAAAGTTTTCCATAACTTTTAATCTGTGAAATGGTTTTCGTAGTAGTAGACTCCTTCACAAGCAGATGAAGAATATAATAAATTCTATTTTTAGGATCTAACTTAATTTCAATTCGGAGAGTATATGGTTTAGTTATGTATCCAATTTTTCAACAATAAAGTCATAGAGGAAAATTACAAGAACCTTTTCGCAATATCCATTATAAACGACTCGTGGAAAATAAAATAAAAGTGATTAGCCTGGCAAATATATGTACTAGTTATCCAATGTAGTTTTCACAAATGTTGAAAATGTATCGTTTCACTGACCTATTTTAGTTTTTCCAAGGAATTAATTTAATCCTTTTGCAATACATCAAGTTTGTTAATTTCAGTTACAAACCTCTGAAAATAATTTTTCTTCGAATAATTATTCTACCATTGATGTAAATCTTTTATTGCGAAGTTATATGATTAGTACATCTATTATATATAGATGCTTTACCGGAGATACCTATATATTCATTCATTCATAGGAGATTAAAACTCTAACCATATTCCAAAAATGCTACTGACTTGAATTTTTTACAACGTACTGGCCATAGCGTAAACATGCGACTTTGAACCTCAGTATCATGGGTTCGATGCATGTAGACCACGAAGTCCCGATTTTTTCCTAAGGATACATTGCGAGGATTTTTGGAAATGTTTTTGAGGCGTTTACCGGCAAATTGGGAATAAAATTCGAGGGATCGCTAGAAACCGTGCATATCCGACGAAAACCACAAAGATATCTTCAAAGATTATTCTTAGTTCGACGCTAGGTCAGTAAAATATTCTCTTATTTAAAATGTACTGCAGCGATGTTTAAGAATTTTTTGTGAATACCTTCCCGATATCATAGAAACTTAAACCCGGCATGTGTATAGAGATCATAAATACATTTAATATACGCGGTTTAACGTTTCTCTGGTGGTGCTTGTTTCGATACCAGAGAGCCATTTACATTGCTCTGTGCATTTCAAATGGGGAAAACGGAGTCTTGTTTTAGGGTATGATATTGACTTCAGAATTTGAATTTAATAAGTTTTATTTCTACCAGAGCGTTATGTGTATTCACATCTTTCAAGAGGTGCTGGGTTCGACACCAGGCAGCTCTACCATTTGAAATGTATGGCGGGAATTTCAAATTTTGTATAAATGATTTACTGAGAAGGTGGAAATTCTATGACCATGCATGTGAACAGAAGTAATGAATTTTTGATAATCACCATTTATCTTTTATCTTATAATAATTGGTTCAAAGCCAGGGCACCATTTGCATTATGGAATACAATTAACGGCAAATAAGGAATTTCGTTTGAAGATATTCTCGATAATCGACTTCAAATTTTAGAAAAGGTAGGATTGTCCCATAGCAAATCTTTAAATGCTATCTCATCTTATAAAAAGGACAGCAGGACACTTGGATACAGAATCGATGTTTATGGTGCAGTCCTGGCCAAAATTAATGCACCACCTCCCTAGCGATCTTAACGACCGGTGGTGCGTTAATTTTGGCCAGGTGTGTACATAGAAAAATTTTGATTTCCCTACCCTAAATTTTCAAACCAAATAGAACGTCGCAAAGTACAGTACTTTAAACATATACATGCAGTATGCAAACAAAATTTACTCGTTACTGTAAATACTGCTAGAATGGATTAAGGTATGTACACTCCTGGCCAAAATTAACGCAGCACCTCCCTAGCGATCCTTACGGCCGGTGCTGCGTTAATTTTGGCCAGGACTGTACTATACACACGTAATACAGTCCATATGGATGTTTTTTGTTTTGTTTCAATCTGATTGTTTAATGGAACATTTGAAACTCGAACGATATCCCTTATTACTAAGCATAGGGCTTTATATGTCGTTATCAATCATAATTCTTATTTCTGTCGCGCTTAGGATAGATTTGCTTGCCCTTAAAATTTTATATATTTGCGGACAGAAGATATGGAAAATACTCCTATATTCAGTGGAACTCGTTGAGGCATTAAGGATTTAGATGTGGTCCATCCCAGCGATCAGATCTCTTCGGGGAGATTTTGATGGGAAAGCAATCGGAACTGACTTATGCCTATTCCCAAATATTCGTAATCCATTAATTTAGAGAAGAATTCGAAGTGAATGGGTTCAGTGGAAGGGGATATTGTATAGGAAAAAAGGTCCCTCCCTCAACGGAATAAAATTTGAGAGGGAACGGGGAAACATGTAAAGCAGCTGGAGCGAAGAAGAGGAGCTTAGGAAAGGAATAAGTTCTGCCGAGAAAGAAGTTAGAGTGGAAAGGAAGGAGACACACTTTCTCGGGAAATTAGAGTTTCCCCATTGAGAGAGAGAGAGGAACTGATGAAAGAGCACCAAGGGGAGAATAAAAGAAAAAGCCTAATTTGAGATTCTACATCAAACACAAATTGCGTCTTAAATGAAGAGAAGGGCGAAGCCTGTCGTGTTTAAATTAATTCAAACATCAATATTGGAATTATTATTAAACGGAGAAGATAGTTTAGAAAGGAAAAGTAACAGGGAATGAAAGAAACGGACTATACAGTATTCGTTCCAGACAACTTTTGAACATTAAATCCTTACGAAACCCTATAAGAAAAGCTCTGGGGATTACTATACATGGTGAGGTGTGAGGTAGTCTATCCTTGTGTCTCTCATGGTACAGAATATATTCCGTTCACAATTGATATGTGTACTCTATAAGACTGTCCACACTGTCCACATATATGTCCATAAACCTCTTTATGATTTGTTCCGCTCTTTATCGGTTGGTATCGGGTATATTTGCATTAGCTTACAAGAGCTTATGGAAGAGAATGAGGCTTAGTTGGCAATACGAAGAGTGAGGTAGTGAGAAATAGCTCTCCTCAACAAGCAACAAAGCTATAAACTTAATGCATCCAGACACAGTAAGATAGACTGAGTCTACGAGTAAAATGTTTCGTGGCATTTCGTAATACCATAATTTTGCACCACGCCTCTCTATCTTTCACATTTTAGAAGAATGAATAGGAATTATGCAAATATAAATTACGATTTTTTCTGAGCTATACCAATATAGAAATGGAAATTATAGAATTCATCTATTTATTACTGAATGAACGAATCAGCAATATGAATCAGTCACTTTAATTCTTGTATGTGAACCTTTTGAATCATACTATGATTCAAGAGGTTCACATACAACTATGACACTATGATATGGCATACATAAACTATGACACAAATGATACCATATCCAATAAAATGTACTGGAAACATTTCTCTAAATTAACACATGAATGAAACCTATTAATTACCATCGAGTTCTTAAATATCAATAAGAATTATTTCAAGTAAGATCCTTTAATTATTGAGATTGATATACTAACATTTTTTGGTGTGTGTGTGTTGCAAAAGTTCAAGTATATTCAAAGTCCCAATTATCTCTCAATAAAATTGGGCCATAGTTTTGCAGTGTAATCCTTGAATAATGAGCAGTATTAAAATAAATAGGATTCATTTAGATGATAATAAGGAGATTAATTTAGTTAAATGCTCGTGCGATTATCTTTCGTATAATTGCGGAAAACAAATGTTATGAAAAAAAGGAATTTCGTAATTTGCCTTGAATCTGGTGAAAAAAATTATACAATTCGCAAAATGTTCTAAAAAGTTAAAATAAAATAAATCTTTAATTTCCATATTTAAATTAGCTTATCAAGTTGCAGTAAAGATCATAATAGCCGATAAAATTCAGTTATTTAACTATTTGATTCGTAAATATTTTAAATTAAATAAATAAGGGAGCTTACGCGAGAGGGAAGATTCCTCTACGGTGAAAAAAGTATGCTAAATAAAGGCATAATATCCTAGATTAAATAACCGTTTCACAGATTCAACAAGGGAAAATAATTAAGAAAAGGATGACGACATACCGAAGACCTTACGACAAAATTTAAATGTAAATATAGAAATAAAATTCAAATTGGAAAGGAATTATAGTATTTGAGAAAGGAAAGTTTTAAATTAAACTGGAATTTTGATAAATCTAGTGAATGGAGATGGAGCCAAAAGGACCAAAGGGATTTACGTAAGAAGTCGAATTAAATATCCTCTCAAATCGTAGTTCATAGAGTGGAAAAAACAGGGGTATCGCAAATACAGTCTCATTCTATACGAGTAGTACTGGATGTGAGTAACTACGTTTAAATGGATTCAGCAAAGTTTTAGAAATGCATGACAGTCACACAACTGTCACTAATATCATTCTGAGGATATAATTTTCAACACCTATCTGTTATACCAAAAAGAAGGTACTATCAATATTTTGCTTACTCACCGGTAGCCTTCCCGAAGATGAGAGGAGTCACAGAGATGGGTGGTAGTCAAATCTGCAATTAAAGAGAGGATAAAAGTAAATTTAAATACCTTGTTACCGTAGATAATAATGATAACTTTATATAGTGCGCTGGATACATTTACTCCTAAAAAAACTATTTTAATTCAGGATATGATAATACAATAGCAAACAGATTTGATTAGATTACTTATAGAAAAAATATTTGTATAAAATATAAAACTTATTCATTCAAACTTGACACAGGAAAATTGATATTACCAAAAGCTAAAACTTAAGACATTCAAATAAGATTAAAGGTAGGTAATAAACAAACATATACGATGCAATACATAAACAGAAAATAAGATTTACTTTGAAGTTTTGTTAACATTATACCAGTAAATACGTTCATAATTAATACATGAAATTAAAAGTTGCAATTCGGAATCAAATTGCTAAGGAATAAGAAAACGAGAACTGCATTGTTTTGTAAATTATAAGAATTTGTGTATTTCATCAATAGAATCCCATTCTATCCCATATCCTTTTATAACGACGTCTTCGTAGATTCATAGATGCTGCTCACGAATACCTCAAAAAGGTGTTCAACTTTAACTCACGCGCACGGGGGGGAACTCGCGAAGAATTTATTGAACGGGCAATATTGCGATTCGCTTGGTGCGACGAGCAATACTGGAAATTTAGATGATATGGTTGCATGGAGGGCATATCAAGCAAAGCAGGCGGGGGAAGTTATGCAACCAGTGGAATGTGTCCGGCTTTGTCCCGTTGATAATCCGGCGTGAATCCGGTTTCACGTGTTTGCTGATATAAAACGCCGGCGATTCACATATTGCCAAGACGCGTTAAGGTGCGGTTCCACGGCAGTGACAGCTCGTTGCGGCTTTCGCTGGACTCTTCCAAATCGTTTCAAATATCAGTGGACCGGCTTCATGTTGGAATGAAACACTTGACAGACAGTATCGTTTAACTTCGGCTAAATTACAATTAGATAATAGCGGAGACGCCCGAGGAATGAAATGGGTATTTGACTGCGTGGCGTTCTAATAGGCACGGTGCGGAATTTAAGCATGTTTAAAGCAACGTTAACTAATATGCAATCCGATATTGTTTGCGAAATCGTCTTTGTAATCATTCTGATAAAACTATACACTTCGACTCATTTCTCATTGTTCTAGTACGTTGGTCGCTGATGGTTCACTCTTTCCGGTTCCAAGTTTGAAAAGATGCAAGATAATGTATTTATTCTTCTAAAAGTGCTTTGAAGGTACATTGCTGACATAATTCCAAATAGAATAAAGCTAATAAAATCGATTGTGGGATTGTGGCCTTCTCTCTACCCTTTCCTATTGGTTTTTTTCTCGTTGCAACCTCCTTAATCCACTCCTTTTCCCTATATAAGCTTTCTTATTTGTAACTTCCTTACCTGAAGATGGCCGATCTGTGCCGAAACCGGTCGTGTTTCCAATAAATGTGAGGAAAAAAGTATTTGAAAATCTTTATTCTTAACAACCTCTGTCCAGAATAAAGCTACTTTTAGCGAAAAAATTTAAAAAAACTTTTTTCGGAGCAACTGCTTAAAACCTTATACATACAATGTTGAATCTTATTGAAAGAGTTTAAAGTTATATGCGTGAAAATATTTCACCTACAGTCAGTTTTCTAATAACTAATACACCACCACCGATATATACTGACGATAACTCGCGAGTATGAGCACAGCAATTTTCATCTGCAGCTAAAGATCATAATTGAACGGCAAGTCATTAAACCTGCTGCTCAAATCTTATACTACAACCTTTAAGCCAAAATGAAGATAGTGGTATGGATGTCAGAGTCGTAAATCATAATAAAAACGACAGGATTCCATTTCGACTCACTGGGACGGAGAGGGTTTCAACCTGTAAATTCAGCCATTTAGAAACACCTATAATTTTGAATAAATATCCTTAACCTAATAAACTTTAACCGCTTCTAGAGAAGAAAGAAGAAGGAATCAGTGGATGGTCTGTTTAAAAATAAATTTTGGCTTCCATCAAGCACAACTTGCCACTTTTCTCTTTCAATGCAACACGTCTATCAATAATAAAACGGTCGATCTTTTTAGAATACCTTCAATTTTCAATTTTTGTTTTTCAATAAAAGCTTCGTTCCTTTTCATCCATCTCTTAAATCAATCCTGAATGTGGCTGCAAGAGATCGATTGATTTAAGAGATCGTTCTTGAAGTATTTACATTAAATTTATTTCAGCTATGAAATCTATTTTCTTATAAATACTAAGAACTGCATGAGGGTAGGTAATTATTCAAATTAAACTTACTATATAGATGTGTAAGCCCTATCTTATATAAGGCCGTGGTCCCCATTTGGGGATTTACCAGATTTTTTAACTTCTTTCACTTTGTTAAAATCTTTAGTTTTAACTGTTTTGCATTTTAAAATTAATGTGGCACAGTAGAAGAGGTCATATATAAAGAATTATGATAAGGTAAAGATAGAGGGTAAAAATCCAGGGATAAACATAGATAAGAAATAGTGACATTCTCAGAAGGTTTATGCAAACGAACCTGTAGAAGCAGCATGAAATTCGACTTAAGTAGTACCCACAGCATTCAAGAGCATCGTATAGTTTTCCGATAGATGAAAAAAATCGGAATTCAAGTTCTAAATTTTGCCTTCCCGCTTCATGAATATATTCGACCAGTTTTGGAGCGTCTTCGGGAGCTGCACGGTCATTATCTTTCCATACGATTCAAAGGGTCGGTATTTCCCTCTCGCAATGAACGCTGCATTTATCCGTATTTTCCTTAATATTGCGAGCCTGCCGAAAATGAGAATTTTATTATGCGACTTCCTTATTTTCCCGCAGGATTTTCTTAATCCCTCCTTGGGGGTATTTCATTGCAGTTCCGGACAATCGCTGCCCATGAACGCCGAATACAGGCCAAGGACGAGTGGTCTTCCTTCAACGCTATTATCGACTCATCTGATATAGCTCTCGCATGGGAAGTTCTTGCGCGACGTTGGGGCTTCTGAATGTTTTGTACGGTTAATGCTATCCGAACTGATTTATTTGCGGTTTGGATTGCATAAAGGACCCTTTCTTGCTATTCCGCCCTACTTCCAGCGTGGTCAATGGAATTGGGAGATGTCTTAATGATATAGAATTATATTTTATGATTCCTGCGTCGTACTATGCGATTACTCTTGTTTAACTGCACGGAAAATGTAGGAATGCGGTTGTGAATGTTAAAGGTCGGTTTGATAATTTCGTTTCGTGAAAATTAATCTTGGAGATCTAGGGCTTTGAGATGGTTCTGTAAAGAAACATTTCGATCAGCTGCATGCTATAATGAGAATTAGCGGAGAATTAACCGTCTGACTTTCTCACATTATTCGTTTTATAATAGTAATTTTTATAATTTAATTAAGTAGACATTGATTTCCGTGCTGTTCTTGGATAGCCAAGATAATTCGGTTTTTTATTTAAGTAAATTTCTGGAAAACAATAAAGAAATAAACTCTCCGTTAAGAATATAATTTGGCATGATCATATTGTTGTTATATTACCTTAAATATAAGTCGTATTATATTTTGTATAGTGATGAACTAAAAGTTTGGCTAGAAATAAACAAATGATCTTGATTAAGGCTAATGATCCTTAGTGAAACTCCATGAAATTTAACAATATGTAGAATGCCTAAGCTGGTGATAGATGCAATAATTAATACTCTGATTTAATTACTTGATAAAATACAAAAAATGCCCTTAGTTACATCAGAATTTATGTTTGGAGAAAAATGAGCCTGCTTCAGAAAGTTTCAAGAGATTCATCAGTATGAATTGAAATGATGAAAATGTTTTCCTTACATTCCCATAATAGCGAAAACTGTTCTCCTATTACCTAGAAGACTATTGTGGTGTCTGGGTTAGGCTTTGTCATTACTAAATACCAAGCGAAATAAATCTCTACTTTCCTTCTAAGAAGGTGAAAGAAAGATAAAAATAGTAATAGACAAAGGGATTTGTCTCAAATTCTTGGGAGAGTGTTCGACACAATTTAACTACAACGGGATTTTCCTCATCTCCAACATCGATTTGCTGCTTATCAAAGTGGAAAAAACAATTTCACGGAGTTTCTGATAGGCAATAACAGCATCAAGTTGATTAGAAGATTTCACTAGCTAGGAACTATGGTCTGCATCTCAGAGCAATACTGTAATTAAAAGCACACATCAGTTCCTCATTTGATCGTTTTAGTGTATAATAATTGCAACTAAGCAGGTAATAAATTGATTGTGAACCGTCATTAATTCGATATGTTTTCATAGATAAAATACGAGATAAGATGCATATGCTTGATAGTAGGTTTATGATAAATGTCGAAGTAAGAAAAAAAATATATTGAAGGAACAAAAATACGAGTATATTATGAGTTTTTCAGACAGATCTAATTAAAATGACGCAATATAAATAATCTTGACAGCGGTACATAGGAAAATAAAATCATCAAAAAAAGTGACTTCGACAGAAACATAAAAAATTTACTCGATTCTGTGGACATTTGATATTAAGGAAGAAAATGGCGGAAAACTATTGTTATTCGAAGTAAAATCAAGCATTAAAATTAATTTATATCTTTATATTTTAAATGCCATTTTAAGTTAATGTATAATGGTAGATAATCGTATTTGAAAGAGTTCAGGTCCAAAAAGCAGACTTTGGGTACCAAAAAGTTTGTCCACTGTATATTTTAACCAGCAACTCTTTCCTTTCAGAAATTTACTTGAAAATTTTTGCAGGATGCTATTATTCTTAATAGATTCTGTTTAAAACTATTTCTTCCTGAAATATGATTAAAGCTACGTTCGAAGATACCAGCAGAGTTGATTGATATGTGGTTTTATTTGGGATTTTGGCTCTCTCGTGCCATTAAATTTTATTGCATTGCTTATAGCATCTATATAATATTTATTGTGTATATATGTGATGAAAAATAAATATTCAACGAAGTTTTGTAGTATTTTATGCGATGAAATTTTTTGCATCGTGTTTGAAAATTAAGGGAAACTGACAAAAAATTATTCTCCAAATTTGAAGTCAGGGATTTCAGTATTACCACAGTTTAAAGCCATCGAAACAGATATAAGGAATAGTGCAATAAAATTTTCCTTTGATGAAGGCAGTCTTTGGCCTTCCCATTCAATGTACCGAGAATTAAAGGTATCATAAACTCATACACGGTCTCGTGTCTTTGGGAAGAACAGTGTTGTACCTTGAAAATTAAAAAGAAAGCTATGGTAATATCTGTGAGCAGATTCTTATGGGAGATCGAACCAGTGACAATTAGGCTCGATATTTAGGATTTGATAGTTGGCACCCATACAAAAAAGGCTGCCTGCTCGTAAATGCTGTTTCGGTTTTTGACTAAGAATTTGCAGCCGATATGCTGCTACAATCCTATAAAACTACAAACTACAAACCTACAAAATATAATAGATGCTAAAATTCTGATGCCTGTACTTTTTTTGCAGTACGCAAATATTTAATTGTGATCAATAATATAAAGTTTTATGAAGGACAAAATGGAGGTTTATAAAATGGCGTTGTGCTTATTCCATGAGTTTCTTCAAATGACTTGAACATCGGTTTGTACAAAATTAGATCAAATTCGCCTCCCTGTATAATTCAAATGTGCAGGAATCAAAGTAATGTACTTAATAATAATTTTAATGGCTGTATACGAAATTAATTTAGCAGTTACTATGCGTAGTGTCAATTTTCGCAAAAA
Organism: Sympetrum striolatum; assembly: GCA_947579665.1. Lineage (NCBI taxonomy): Eukaryota > Metazoa > Arthropoda > Insecta > Odonata > Libellulidae > Sympetrum > Sympetrum striolatum. The sequence continues at coordinate 61,160,315 of OX388351.1, forward strand.
ATAAAATCCACTTTTGTATTTTTGGCCAGCTTTTTTCGATTCTGGCCCACTGTACGTACTTATTTTTATAAAAATAAATACTAACCAAAATTAATGAATGCTCAAAAAGTAGCAAAATAGAATTTCATCGTAAAAATATAAGTAATCATTAAAGGAAATGGAAGAAAGTAATTTCCGATTAACTCGAGATCTATATAGTAATGCACGTGTATGTTGTGGACATCTAACTCCGATATTCAGCTGTTAATTTTTGTAAACAAAAGCCCATTGTGTTAAACGGTCCGATATGTGTGCACTATTTTTAAGGAAAGAACGTGCCCTGAAAGACTCGTGCAGTTAATTCCCACTTACCTGGTGTTTCTTTAGTAGGTACAAATTTTCATTTTCGAAATAGTTTGGCATCGAGTCGGTTCGTGTTACCATAATCCAATCGCAATTATATTCATTAGGTAAGTTAACAAGGCCAAATCGAAAACAAATTAGAGGGTATGCGTATTTGATTTTGATAAAAATATTTCCCCTTACATCTTGGGACACCCCAATGTACACACATACGTATAACACATTTTTGGGAGTAAATTTACCATTTTATTAAATTTCAAGGAAATTATTATTATTTCCCCAACGAAATCTCAGATTTCGAAATCTCCGTCATGAGGTAGACATGGGTTTAACGGATGAGCGCTATCTTTTCCTATAAACTCCGAATTTACATCGATTCCCCCCGGCCTCTATTTTTTACCTAAATTTCACTCTTTCGCTCGAAAGTCTCATTTGTCACGGAAATTCCTTTCCCATCTGCATTTCTTCATTCGTCACTCAGTAATTAAAAAAGAGTTATAAATCTCGGCCGACATCAATCTAGGGAGGGGAGTGGCTGGAAACAGTTTAATGAACTACCATCGAAAATTATTCCCAACTTCATTTTCAGAGCGGGGTGAGAGTGGATTGCTTTAATATATCAAGTTTATGGACTCCCACAATAAATTTACGTCACCTAAATGCAAAGCGCGCCTCGCTAATGTTTCGGGCAAACAGGAAATTCCTCATTGGAGAGAAATGTTCCTCTTGCGTTACTAATGGAACTGATTTTTGGAATTTGGGAGTTGTTGGAAAAAAATGAGATTTACGTCTTGCTAAACAAATCGAGCGGTAATGCAGTTGTGCTTTTACTTATCCGTATGCTCAGAAGGGTTACTTATGATGTAGATTATTCATTAACATCAAAACGATAACTAAATAATACTAAGGATATACTTAGATTTGCACCATTATAATTCTTGATGAATTAAATTGGAATTAAATTTTATTTAAATTTATATAATTGAGCTTCATGGGTTTTATGATATTAATTTATAATGAAAATCTTAGATAAACGAAAAAGATATAACTCCTTTTCTCTTTATCTTCATAATAAATATCTGACCAAGCTAACGAGAAAGTAAGTCTCTTGACGAAAAAGACATAAAATTTAACATGATGTTGTGGACATTTCATCTGGTGGTAGATTCTTAAATGCTACGTTAGGAATATCGATATTTTTGGTATGTAAAGCAATATTTAAGCTTTGGAGAAATACATAAATTGGAGTGGAAATAAAAAAGGAGAAAAAAATAATTATTGAATTAAAAATTTTCAAAATTCTCATTTCCAAGTCTAGTTAATAAATATTAGAAAAGAGGAAATCGATTCAGGAATTTATGTTTCTTAGACATGTAATTCGAAATTATAAAGTTAATTGAAGTTTATAAACTACTTCTATTAGATGAGATATTAAAAATATTAAAGTAAATATAGCGTAGAAACTTGAGTCTAAGACGCAGTCATGTTACGGTAGTCATTTATGGGAAAAATGTAATAACACGATTGTAACACCTACTACATTGTCCTTTGCATGTGCCGGGAGAAGTTTGCAATGGAATATTAATTTATTAACAATACAAGAATGAATTATTTTTTCTGAATTCTATATGCCTCCCTACTTAAATACAAAAATAAATTACCTGATTGAAAAAATGCAACCAACCAAAATAACTTTGAAAAGTAGCCATCAAATTCTTCTAAACCGTATATACTCCATCAGTTTTTAATTAGTGTTCATTTTAATAGATTATAGCAATTTATTCATTCCTTGAACATATAAAACGTATTATATACTGAAAATGACAACATTATATGATAATAATTTATTATTTTATCTTAATACACGATTGAAATACTCATACTCTGCGTTTTTAGCGTTTCATATTTTTTTGTAAACTCTAGTTATGAAACATGGTCATATTCCTTACATGATTGAAATATATGCTAATGTTCAGCAGGTTTTGTAGCTATCCTAATTTGCATAATATATGCAAGACTAATATTAACACATTAATCTTGAGCCTGCAGTATTCATCAATTACAAAGAGAGTAAATAAAAGGAAATACTCAGGCTTCAAAAGTTAGACGGTACAGAAGCGGAGACATTGAGAGTACAGCTCTCGAGTAGTAGAAATAGGGCTGCCCCATAAAAGACGTTGGAGGAATCGTGCTTCTACACATTAAAGGCATAGTAACTGAATTGCGGTCAGTCATCTTTTAAAATTTTCCGACGCGGGTCGCCTGAATTGCCCCCGCATAGAATAATACCAATTTAAAAATAAAGCCTTAGTTGCGGCTGAAATACACACATCCTATTATCACTTCATCTTCCGTGAGAAAATCCAGTAGGTCGCAATCCCCTTCTCCGTAATGGGCACTTAAAGGCGACTATGGACTCCACCGCTATGGCCTTGCAACGCTCATTCGCCCATTCCGACTTATTTACGATCCACAAATGTACACAGACTAGGAGCAGAGATTGGCAGAGGTGCGAATACTTCCGAATATCACATTATTCACTGTGGGATTACCACACCGCTCTTCTGCCGTTCTTTCTTTCGCCGTTTCCATGCATTTCTTTCCGTTCCTCTACATAGGTCTCTTTCGTACTGTATTTTTTCTTTTCGCTTGCATCTTTGAATCCCGACCTACTTTTGCCATTTTCTCACTTCCTTACTCTTCATTTAACCTTATTAAGGAACCTCTATTTTTATCAACTTATTTTTCATATGTTACATTTTATTTTTGAAATTAGTCATTTTGAGCCCAATGCAACTATATGAATTAAAGTTTAGTTCGTCGCATTTATGCTTGATTAGATTCTCTTACGTGATTAACGATAATTTTATTTATGCTTTACTTGTTTTTGAACGATATTTGTGTGCGAAAAAATATAGCTAAACGTTTCTTTATGCTGTACTGGCTTATTTCAAAAGGTCCTTTAGGTCTTTATTAAGGCAAGATTGATATAGTTTTGTGTATGTAAATAGAAATATAGAGAAATATTAGATGGAGTGGATATAAAAAAAACCTAAGGTGATAAATTTGGAAAAAAGTTCCACAGCAGGAAAACACCCACAAAGAAAGAACGTACGAAAAACCTGCGCAAACCTTCTTATAGTAAAAGTTAAAAGATGTAAAAGAAAGCTGTGTATAACATGGAAATTATAAAAGCAGTATAACAACAAAATTACAAAAAATGATAGTAGTATAAGAAAGGGAAAAATTGCAATGGTTCTCAATGAGAAAATAAGAAATATTTAAAAAACACAAGATGAAACATTCAAACGAAATTAAAAAACAAAATGATAAAATAAAATGAAGGGAAATTGCAGATATAAAATATGAGAAAATGATCAATATCACAAAAAATAAAATTTTCAAATAAAAGAAATGGAATTGTTTTGAAAATTAAACATACTAAATAGACGTATGTAAAAATAACAGTAAATTAAAATAGGAATCATATAGGTCATGTAGATAGAAAAGGTAGCTTTTATTGACGAGTTAGCCCATTTGTTTGTATTGTCAGGAACATACTTAGGTACATACTACTTTGTTTTTCTTTCAAGCTTAGGAGTCTTTGATTTGCTATATTATCTATTAATATTTTATAATATTATTAGTGAATTTATTAATTTCCAAAATCCATATAAATTTATTATTTCTACATTGTATTCTTTGACATTCTTATTTTTATAATGTAATGATTCGAATGTTTTTTCCTATTTATAGGCATCGTTTTCACACTGTGTTATATTCTGACCCTGGATAGCTTCCCTAGAGTTTTAATTGAATTATCATACTTAAAATCTTCCCATTTTTCTCTCAATTTCACTTTTATACTCATAATTTAATTTTTATCCTCTCTATCGCAATTTATACACTCATTTTGATTAAAAATAGTAACGGTGGGTCAATTAGAAGAAGAGAGTTTTTGGTCACATTTTATCTTAAATACCTTGTATATTTGTTTTCTCCAACAAATTCCGATACATAACTAATTCATTTCACTAATTCTTTTCAACTTATTATAATCTAATAGCCACAAGTTCCTATGGAAAACGTTGACCTCCTCATTCCGAATTCTTCGGCGTTACTCACACTCTGGTCGGTGCTACTACTGCCACAGCTATTCTGTCCATTTACTCTACCATTACACGCGTGATAATAATGTAGGTCAACGGTTATTTGTGCTGGTGATAATTTGAGTTAATGGTGATGATGAGAATCTTGTCTTGTCTGCGTGCCTGGACTAGTGTGGTGCGTCATTACCCAAGTGCCACGGTTTTACGCTACTGCGGATAATTACTCTACAGAATAAACCTGTTTCCTCCTAATCTGCGAGCATACAAATCAAACTAGGGATATATTTAAAGCTGTCAGGTAATCTTAAGGAATATGAAGTGAAATGATTCAATAATATTTCATCTCTTACGGAAGTTCCTATTTCTCACAAATATTTCCTAAATTTTCCTGTTACATTGTAAATATTCTAAAAGGCTTAAAAAGAAGTTTTAGTTGATGAAAAACGATTTAAATTAGTTAGGATTTTTTTTTATTTTTAAATTTCATTTTAGTATTGTTTCCCCCTCTTACTTATCATTGTTTCACCTAGTGATCTACTTTGATATCTGTAGAAATGCACTGATGTTTGAAAATATATGATACATTTTACCATCACTTTGCAAATCACACAAAAACTTGCATACTCATGAATGAATAGTCATTTTAAGCATTAAACTTATTATATATGTGAATGGTATTTTATTTTTATACCTGCTCTTGAGGAAAAAAATCTCTGCCGTTGTATTATTTTCTCATGATTTGTGTATTTTTTTCCATGTCTCGGTAAATCATTTTCTCTAAGCTTTAAATTCAAATATTACTACTGATATCTATAATAACACGGCTACGTTGATATACTAGAGTTTATAAGCTCCAAAAAGCCATTTTCGCAAGCACACAAAGCAGAAATACCAAGCACCAGTGGGGGTTAGTATTCTCCGTGGTTATGTTACTGCGAGTGTATTTTTATCAATAGGTATTTTGGTAACTAAAGTTGCCATCATTAGGAAAAGAAGAGTATTTGTAGGATTAGCAAGTTTTCTCACCCATCTTAAGGGTTTCTTCTTCGGATAGCTCGTGAAATGTATTTCCATGTATTTAAATGTTTTTTTTATAAATCATCGCAGTAGCTTTTCCTTATTCTATTACTACATTATTTCCCTTTATTCATAATTTTAATGCTAAAGCGACAAGAGGTTATACGTAAGAGGAAACTATGTTTGCATAGTTTATGAGCATATGCATGCTCTTTCATACTTAATGACTTAATAATGTGAATTTTTAATCACATTGCATATCATCATCAAAATAAGACTTTGTTTAATGGACATTTTTTTATTAATCTTATAAGTATGTATTGACGGAACTGGTTGTAATAGTGCATTCTTTGAACTCCACGACTCAATTGTCATTTTTGTTTTGTAGCTGTTTTTTTGGTAACTTTATTATTTTCTTTCCACTATATACTTCACCATTTATATTGATTTATTTAGGTGAATATTAATAAGTTTCCCTTTTAGACCTCTCTTAACCTGATTTTCCATACAAATCTACTTAATAATCAGTAGAATTAGAAGGTTATCACATCCCCTTCTTGCGAGTGTTATTTTACTACGGTGTATATTTTTTCCAAGCTAAGCCTTACGCTTTTAAAACAACAATGTAGTTTTCATCGGTGTACTTTTTCAAGCAATCTTTTCTTTTAAATTTATATGACGAAGGGTTTGATATAAGAAGGGACTTAAAAGTCTCAATATCGCCTAAATAAAATACGTTTTATCTATATTATTACAATGACGTTGAGTTATTGCATTTCGTATCGATAAAATAACTGCATAATAAGAAAATGTTAATGTAAAGTATTACTGTACTAGTGATGGCACCGGAATATTAGTCCATCAAATACTTATGAATAAAAACTACGATCTCAATCCCGCTTTCAATAAAGTCATAACCCATTCATTTTTTCGTTTCATGTCGGAAACACATTTCGGGGCGGGTTTCAGTAACCGCTGAAATATCTGGAATATATCTTCTTTCCACCGTTTACTTGTTCCATGTTTCCATTTTCTCCCTCTCTCAATACGCTATCAATCGGGCTGGCAGCATTGAAGCGGCGTCATGCTGGCCTCGTCGACTTCTTTGGACCGTTAAATAAATGCGCAGAGATAGTCACCGTTAGCCACCGCAGCGATTTTCCACACTGGGATTTCCCCGGAGAAAAATGTGAATGGCTCTTTAATGTCTTCAAAAATTTCAGAGAATAAACGTTCTCGTCTGCCGGCATTAAAACGAATCTGGAATGGCTGAAAGAGTTATCTACATAGAGAAGGTCGCGAGCTTGAGGACCATCTTTCCTTCAGATTTTATTACTATTATTACTATAAAAATCTTTGTAAATAGGCCACAAGCCTGGTGGAAAGGTCATACAATGAAAAAATATCTAGCTGATACATATCGTTATTCAGATTTACAACGTCTAAATTGCATTATAAACTCGTCAATTAAAAACAGGGTTAATTAGTAACAGAATAATTAAAGACAGGATTTAAGTACATAGTTTACACAAACTTGATTTAATCTTGGATTTAAACTGTCGAGACCTGTCAGTTTAAACTGTGGAAATGTTAGAACATGATCCTTATGATTTAAATGAGTTTAATGCTATTATTATACTGATATACTATTATACTGATATGATATATTATTAACACTGATACTTATAACAAGAAATGTTTTGTAAAAATACCACAAATTTAAAAAGATACCACGCTACACTAGAAACAATATACAATATTTTAGTAAAATACCTTATCGATTAAGTAAATCGATAGGAGCTGCTACAATAAGGTCCACATTTGTGTTGGAAGTGTTATTGTTAGAATCGTTTTCAAATTTACATCTCTCAAGTGAAGATTTTATAGTGAGGAAAAATGTTTGCAGTTAAAATATACAATTGTTAGCGCTACCATCTCTCCAATGCGTATTTGTGCCAATAGAAGATTTATCTTTTTGTAGTTCTGTTGTTTTTTGGATGTAAAATGATTCTTTTTGTATATAAGGTGAGCTACGATTTATTTATTTGCATTTCTATTTAGGAATACAAAGTGAAAGATTTTAGATAAGGTCACCAACAGTCTAAAGGATCAATGAAGGATATGATGATACGATAGGATGACCGTCCTGAGGGGGTCATGTATTTTATGACCCCTGAGGACGGTGGCACAGCCATTGAAAAGCGCTTTGGGTACAATAATAGTGCGGCATTCCTTTCTTGATTTCTCCCAGTACCGGGAATCAAGAGGAGGATCGCAGACAGAGAGGGCTGTTGAGATTTTAAACCTCTAACTCACTTAAAGCCGTGTCCAAATATTTCTTTCTTTACAAAGGATATGATGATGTTACAGCTTTGTGATGGGAACATGCCTTCAGTATCCATAACGTTGTGCATAACTGTTATTAAAAAATTAAGATCTTGACTTACAACCATTACATCGTACATTAATTATTATATAGACCTAATTCTCTCATATAATTTTTAACAACTTGGTACTTCTCAAAAAAAATCTCGCTCATTTCAAAATATTGTAATTAGAACATTTAAAGTTAAAATTTCGTAAAATACCAAAACCTGTTAGCGCAAACTACCTTAACACTACTTTAATACGATTTCCGTATGTTTAAATTCTGATAATAAAGAGTTTTGATACAGGTTGGTCCACAAAAGACTTAACAATTTTTCAGTTATACAATACATTTACCTGGACAACACCTCCTGGACAAAGCTCGTTCTGGCATCACTTGTTAGCAAGATGCGTAAAAACATTCATGTTATATTTTGTAACGTTGAACATAAATTGCAGGAGTATCTTATTAGACATCTAATGCATGCAACACTATATATTGTAGTCATTTTAAAGGGCCCTATGAATATTACTTCCCAGATAAACATAGACTTCGAATATGGATTTTCACCTGAAGATCGAAAGGATTCTCATTAAATAACGTATACAACTAATAGAGGTTACAATCTTCTATTTATTTCATCCCAATGCATTTACTTCCAGCAAAAATGACTTTTCAAAAAAAATACGAAATATTTTAAATGAAAATCATGCGCATGTACATGAGGAAGACTTTCAAACAAAGAATTCACATAGGGAAAGTAGAACTGGAAAATTTTTTGGGTGACTTTTACATGGGAGGCAATAGCGAATGGAAAGCTGTCCGCAAATAAAAAGGGCAGCGGGAAAAGTGAAGTGATAGAAGGGAGGGAACAGAGAGAGAGAAGGAGATAGAAGATGGAAGGGAGCGTGGGAAAAAGGAGATGGATTGACTCTGGATACTCTCAAGGATTTGAAGAGTCGAACTGAGGCCATTCCGATAAATTCCCTTTTTCCACCCCACGCATTCCACTCCTTCCTCCCAGAAGGGTCCGAACGAACCAAAATGGCTTCCGCCATCCCTTGGACTAATAGGGCTTGCGGTTTGCGCGCCGCACGCTTCGGGACCAAGTGTTTGGATCCCTCTATCGGGAGGGCCCCGATGCAGAATAAACTCCACTGTCAATATAATTTGCCCGTTTAAATAAATATCTGACAAAGGAAGCAGTGGAGCGGAAGAATCGAAGGGTCGAGGGAAAAACTCGCTTTTTGAGTGCGCGAAACAAAAGAAGCACGAAAAACAGGGAAACAAAAACACAGCGAAAACTGGAAAACGAAGTAAACTGAAATATGGTGAACTCACGATCACTACCGATAATAATGAGCGGCTTATTCTAGGTACGGTTAAAAATTATGCATAATCAGGGAAAAGAAATATCGGAAAATCAAATATCGCCGCGTGCTGTGATTTTTGGAAATTCTCGCGATCGAATGTTGTTCTGACATTTTTGGTGCCGAGGAATTAGGTTAAATAAAGCGCGAAAGTGACCGGAATAGAAGAAATGAGGGCACAAGGGTTGATGAAAAAGATGCAGAGTAATTCAGGTTTCTGAAGCATTTTCAATTATGCCCCACGATCTATTGACGTAGTTTTAATTTACTTTTTTAAATAAATTTGACAATTTTCATTCTCTAGCTCTTATGATAAAAATATTAAATTATTATTTTAATTTATATTATTTTTCTAACGGCTAGTCCTTACTTTGCATAGATGAAAACATTTAATTAACAAATACAAAATAATCTAATAAAATAATAAAAAGCCACAATTTGCACTTTATTCGAAAGATTAAACTTATTTACTTAAATTGCTGCCGCTAATCAATGACTGTGGAGGGGAATCAAAATAAATTTTAATTGTATTTTTTTGTAAAGTTATAGTTCAGTCTATAGTTATATCGGTTAATCCACATTATAGTTAGACATAATCTAAAAATCAGTTTCCAAATATCGTTTTCCACTTTTTCTTAAACATATCTGTTTTATATTTTATATTGGATACATTAAACAGGATATCAAACAATTATAAATAGGACATTTACTGAAAAGCTAGTTCACTTTACAAAAAGATGAACTTAACAATACGTATGTTCGACTTAAAGAAGCTACGCCCCAAAATCTAGATCTCTTGTCGTAGGTACATAAATTTGCTGCAAATTATATTAGTAAATTTTCATGTACCCTTTCTTTTTTATTATGAGATATAAAGTCTGTGATAAATATACGTATAAATAGAAAATGTGTAGAATAAGAAAAAGTGATTTGGGAACCATTTTCACAAAATATAATATTAAGTACAAACTATATCCTCCAAATCAAATTAGTTCATTTTAATTGGCCAATAAGAAAATTAGGGACCGGACGATGTGTTCACACCTCATGATTCATGCCAGAAACTCGAATGTCAGATTTTTGAATAAATGATTTAAGTTTTTGTTAGTACCTATTTGAGAGTTAAAGATCGCTAAACATCGCTTCAGATTAAATATGCAATCAAGTTTAACATATTGGTTCAATTTTGTTTGTTCATTGATACAGTGAGTTGTTTTTGTCGAAATAATACGTTAAAAATAGATTTCGTATTTACTTATTGTTAACATTTATTCCTTGCATGGAAGATACATGAATTGAATACGTTATCAAAGCAAGATCAATTCACGAAGTAAAGCCTTTAAATTTGCAATGCGAGCGACGAAATTTACAATTTGCTAATGACAATTAAAAATCGGGATTTTTCTGTCAATCGGATTACCCGCAATTTCCCTCAACCGGCCCTCCCGGGACGGATAATTGACTGCATATATGACGAGGAAATGCGGAATTAACCGTGGGCGTCGACGCAAGAGAGGGAAGGAGCGAGTGGAAATAGTGTCTCTAAGGAGCGGAACCGTCGGTGGCGACACCGGTGGTTGGCACCGAAACCACACCACTACGTCTGAAAGGAGGCATTTTATTCCGGTTCCCCTTGCATTTCCTTCGCCCGATCGTCAAACAGATCCCGAAGGTGTGACTCCTGCAAAACACTCTCCGCTCACGTTGCTTCGATTCCCGCCGGAGCCCCTGACCATGACGTCAAAGATCCTCGAATATCATTCCTTCCATTCCAATATCCCTGGAGTGGTAGTGATCCATTCCTTGGTTTCCATTTCTTAAAAGGTCTTTCGCCATATCATTCTCCCAATAGATATTACGGTCATAGCCATGGACGATTTGGAATAAATTGAAAAATCTCTAGATTATGCAAAGGAAAAAGACCCCTACGAATGGTGCTCTGAAACTGAATTAAGCATGCATGCATGTATCCTAATCTGTGATAGATGTTCTAAGATCTGCTGTGAAAGATCCAGGCGTTACATATTTTTTATTCACGTATTTACTTTATCTGTATATACCTTTTGAAAATAGCATTATCTTTTATGTTGTGAACTATCTATCTCTACTTTTCAACCCTTTCTACACATTAAGCAAGTTTTCCACAAACTCCTTCTCTTCGTGGGTGTTTATTTACAGTGGAAGAATATTTTGTTTTGTAAAATTAACAGAGGTTTTTATTCTCTTCACTAAATGATTCCACATTAAATGTAAAAAATCTTCATATTTACTGTTAAATTTTACTTTTAAATGTATTTATACTTTTACAAAAATGAATGGAATGGAAATGCACGATTTTCTCGAACCTTGGAACAAGTACGAAATGGAATGGAAAATACATTACTGCATGGCTAGAGTTACTGAGACTATACTTAGTTAACCAAATTGCAAGCATTTCAACAAACTGCAAGCGGCATATTAATCACGATTTATAATTAGCAAATTAATAAATGCCCGATAACTTTTATTCGACGCCTAGTTCCATAAAAGCGCTGAAATAAATCTCAACATCCGCGGAAAATCAATCAAATACTTAATCCCGATTCATTAATTCATATGTTAGTTTAAGCTCAAAAAGACAGTCACCGATAGAATGGCGCATTCAATTATCAGCGGAATGGCAATGTAAAAGATTTTCGCAATCATATTTTACGCCGTCAAACGCTGACGGTTATCGCGTAATCAATTGGAAAGTCGCATCGGAAAGCTACGTTTCATTACAAAATATAAATCATCTCATTAGTTTTACGAGCCGTGGGTAAACACTCCCCGTAAAGTCCGCTTCGAAAAGACGCGCGTAAGCAGGGCGATATAACGGTGCGCCAAAATCAGCACTTTTTGCCGTTTCGGTTCACGTGCACCGCAATATTTTCGGTGCCGTTTCATTAAACAATCAAACGCTACTGCGCGGAGAAAACGTGGGAAATATGAGCGCGCATGCGATTCGCAAATAAACGTGCAGCTGACAGACGGTATCGCTGCAAAGCCGAATGCAGCCGCTCGATACTATGGCATACATAAAAAAAGTAATGAAAGAGAGCGAACTGAAGGAAACACGAGTGAATTCGGCTATCAGAGCATCGGTTGTGAATGGGCAAAGGCATTCTGTAGCTGCATTATCTTCGCAAATTTTCGAGATGGTTTTTCTGGCGTTGTGTGTGGAATAAGTATCTCGAAGGATGCATTGAAAATGATTGTATTATTACTGAACTGCTGTGTTCTTAAAAATTCATGCAAAAATATTTTAAGTATTTAATTTTAGATGATACCACAGGCCCAGTAACATGCTCAAATAATAAGATACTGCTCTCCTACAATGCTACCCTACATTCTTATAATACTAAATTCATGATAAGCACGTCCCAGTTATGCATGTGGAACCATACATTTTGTACCATGCAAAACTCACTCATCAACCAGACAATTTACTCATAAATTAATCATTAAAAGCTTCAGCTCTTCCTATTTAAGATATTTCAATATTGTAATCCAGAAAAAATCTTAAATTATTCATTAAAAATGTTTCAGACAGGTTTAAAATCTGTAAGTGATATTCTACATCAAGCATATGTTACGTGTTTCAAGTCGAGTAGAACTCAGTTGTATACCGAAAATTGTGATTTAAACTGTCTATGTAAAGCAAAATTTACAAAATATATACAGATATATTTTTTATTATTACACTAAAAAAAATGAAGCAAATCAATGATAACGAAAAGGATGTTTTGGAAAAGATGTTCCAACGGAATTTCAACTTACCGCTAGATTTTTATTTCATGCTGTATTTTATGCCTCTACTCATGTGTATTATTTGTAACATCCTATGAGTGAATTTTATTATTCAAAATACTGATAGTAATAATGATAATTATATTTATGATTAAACTTGAGTAATTTCTGATATAAATTTCTATATTTGCGATATTTTATACTTATAAAATCCTATTGCTCATTGTATTTATCCTTTTCGATTCGGTTGATATGCTATAGATAGTGCAGTGATATTGTTTGTAAACAAGGATAAATTCCTGTGGATAAATAAATTAATAAATATTTATCATTGTAAATAATAATGCGCTATCTGATGTAATAAAACTGTAACTTAGCTTTAATACAGATAAAATGTGCTCAAAGTTTCTTAGAAGAGAAAATCGAATTTTGAAATTAAACATTAAATAATAATCTTTCTGATTGCTTTATAAATCACTTTTATTTTTCTTCAACAGTAATATAAAAGGAATTACCAACATGTGTATCAATTTCTAGTGAAAAATTATAAAACCTGTGAGAAATGTGGAAAATAAATGCTAATTTCTCTAATGGTCGTTTCATAAGATTTTGTCAGTAGTAAGCTTAATTGAAAATAACTCTATATTCTGATAATAATTAATTTACTAATAAATTTAAAATAGAAATAATTGATATGGTTTTCTCTGCTGTGAGATGAGATGGTATACAGCATTGTAAAGTAGGCGTAAGATTTACTCTGTGTTATGAGCAACGTTGTGGTCAGTTTGCATCAGAAAGTATGTGTGTATTGGCTGATTATATTGAGAATTTAGATTTCGTTATCGTTGAGCTCGATGTAGGCTTTGAATAGACTTTTGGAAAAAGACTGTAAGACAAATCTTTAATTAATGTAAAGAAAATATTTTATTTTATTTCTCGGTTGAGACAGTTTACCTTCCTCCTGAAAGGTCAGCATTCCCAGGAATAAAAAATCAATATAACCGGAATAAAGCCTTTATGGTCTTTCCTCCCGTCTTCTTTTCCTATTAAAATACAGTCTTTTAGATAATAGGATTTATACGCCAATCTTCTGTAGAACATGTAGATGTATTATGTCTGCACCCCTACGCTAGTTATCTACAGAGATATATATATTTCTTCATTTTAATGAGCCTAACATATATTTCCAACAAAGCATAGAACACTCTTGGGCAACTAATAAGAAATATCAATAAAAATAAACAATGGGCTTCCAAAGGGAGCTAAAAGTAACCATTTACCGATTTATGTTATTATTGAATGGTAATTGATTTTACACATATTGAAAGTTAGTAAATGTTAGGCTGCCTTAAGTTTAACGAATTTCCTCTATACCTCTATCCCTAATCAGACATTCTCTTTTATACGTTACATAACGGAAAATTTATGCCAGAAATTTCCGATTTCGTGCCACATTTTTCGAGGTCACCCATATAAGAGATTTTTTCCGTATTTCCAGCTTTAGAATTAACCCATATTTCCTATTTACCTCATAAATTAATCCATCCATTAATGCGGAATATATGTACGGCCCAATTATGCTACGCTGCGGGAAATTTTCAATCCCGCCTTACCCCTTCAGCTCCGCAGAAAGTCCTGAAAGTGGAGTGATAGGCGATGGTGAAAAAGCTACGTCTATTCGGCAGTCGATGGAATGAAATGCTCGATTCGACAAAGCCTCGAGGTGAGGGGCGGAGGAGGGGCTGGGCGGTATTCCTCCAGGGAGCAGAGAAGGAGTGGAGGAGGAGCAGGGGAAGGGGGTTAGAGGCGTGGATCTCTCTCTTCGGTTACGAGCTCCAGGCGACTTCCGCCTCGCAATGTGCGAGATTGATTCTTAAGACGACCCATCCACTGCATCCTCCTTGGGGCTCATCTTTACGGATGAGGGTCCACATCCCCGGCCCTCATTTATTCCTCTCCGAATACACTTTCATCCCTCCATTTTGCTCACGTAGACTCACCCTTTCTCTCCCCAGCAACTTCCAACTTTTCCCAGATCACTATTTCCGCATTACCGCTGTCTTTTTTCATATAGAACTTCGATCGGAAACTCTTTTCCAATCGCTCCTTCCAACTCGGCCCAAGTCGTGCAGTCACGTCAGCATGCAATATCAGGCGAACAAGAAGTGGGAACAAATTCCTGCGTAGCCGTAAAGCGACTTCTGTTTGCAAAGCTAACAGCTGTTTAACTGCCTTTGAAAGTTGGTGGGATTCTAAGCTCGTTCTTCGGAACTGAAGTGATTACTTGAGTGGCAAAGCGAGAGAGTAAAATCAGAACTTAATCGGATAGATACACCGAAAATAACAGAATAAATAAGTGATACTATGACCAAAATAGCATTTACGTCATTACCCCTAGAACGACGTTGTTGCCTGCCTGGATCAAATGTACTCATACCGGTATAATTTGTTCACTAAAATTTTATAAACAACTTGGGCTTGGCTTTATGATGTTATTTAATCTCTTTTGATTTAACAACATTAAAAAATCATGATGATTATTGTTTTGTTGGTTTTAAAATCGTTGGGGAACCACAGGATATTAATTATTAGTAAATATTGTCAGGGATTTCGGAGGATATTTCAAGAGAACGTAGTGCCAATTGTCCGAGAAGAAAGGTGATAAACTTGCTGCTACACATAACTCTTCCTGTAAAAAATTAGAACCCCGACTCCAGTGGGTGTCTGTTGAAAGCAACACTACACCACTCCCCATAGTGATAGAATATGGACGGATTAGCATAAATGGCTGAGCTATCATTCCGCTACATTTCCAAGGAGATTGCTGTTGGACTAAGGCATATGAAGGCGGTAACAACGCAGGGAACGTCTTCGTCGAATTCTGCACCGGTAAACTTTTCGAAGAGCTTTCGCATGTATTCCGTTTCTCTGGATCTCGGCGATTGCCTACACAAGTCACTGTGAAACTCCAACACTGCTATTTTACCCGAACTCTCCTTTCACAGAACTCGACGTTGAATCCTTCCTCACTCCCTAGTTCTGCCTTTCTCGGGAACTCACCACACGGCGCTGCAATATCAGAGAGCTAGTTATGTGAACGGATTCCCTTAAAACCTTCGTCAAAGTTAGGAACTGTCAGTTCGATCATAACGCACTTCTTCCGCAAAGCTGTTGGAACTTTTCTCATGCATTCATTAGGGGATAGCAATTATTTCTGACGGATTATATTATTTGTGCTGTCTGTTTGTTAACGGAAGATCCGGAATGATTTTCGGTTTCGAATTATATCGATTTTTACTTACAAGACACCGACTAAGACTCATGATCTTACATTCCGAAAAATATTTACAATTATGGATTTAATCCTTCAAAAGTTCAAGGAGCCATGTTTCCTTGTTTTCCACGTAAATGATGCAAAAATAAATATTGTATAGATGGACAGAAAAAAATTTTTGAATTTAATTAATGAATTACAAAAGTTAAATTTATGGTATTAAATGCACGATAACTATTATGCATGCTATTGTTCATTTTAACTATTAAATCTATTTTACAATTTAGGCAACAATTCGAATAATTTTCCAAACTTAATTTCAATCTAGTACCAAAATGAACAAAATTGTTGAGGAAATATATTTCGAAATCTTAAGGCAAAAAGTATTTCATTACCATCATGAATATCATTAAATTAGTTCAATTAAATTTGCACCTCATTATGAGCCACTTGTCTAGAGAACCATAACGTTGAATTTGCATTATTCCGGATATTTAATTTGTGGTTTGTAATTTTTCGATGCTTCAGCAAACATAAGCACTTGACTTTCAAAGAAAATTTTGTAACAATCTATTTTATTATAAACGATAGTTAGATTTTTTTATCAGAAAATTGCACCCTATGTGAAATTGTAAAGTTTTAACTACGTTTTGTAAGATAGAGCGCAGAAGCTTCCGGATAGTCATGTGGACAGCGCGTTTGCCTTTGGTGAAAGCGGTCCCGGGTTCGATTCCCGGTGGGAGCCAATGTGCGAAATGACCTAAGCTGTGGAAGCACTTTTAACAATACTACTACTACTACTACTACTAGAGTGCAGAAAGTCAATTAAATCATTACCATAATCGTTATTATTTCATTATTTTTATTGAATTATTTTATTAGTGAATAACTCCACTTCTTTTAGGAACGATAAATAAATCAATTAAAAATAGTTATAATATACATACATCTATTGAAATATTTTTGAAGTCTCTAAGATCTGCACAATAAATTAGCTAATACAGTGCGAATACGTTCAGTAAAATATATATCGTTAAAATAAATAAAATTTCCAATTCATTTATAGTCAAATTATAAAGTAGGTTAATTGAATATATGAGTATATATTTACTCACCTGCATAAAATTATGAATTTAATAAAACATTGGTGGCTTAGACACCTCTTTTGAGGTATATATGCTTGGAACGTACTCGAAAGTGCTTGTATTCTGTAATTTTACTATAGAATATTTGAATATCAAGCAGTTATGAGGGATTTTTAAATCAGGAAATATCTCCATCCATGCTTACATCAAAATTTGTTATTTTGGTCATTTTTCTCTTATAATATAAACTATGAAGCGCTACTTACTCTCTTTTGCGTTACATTTTACTCAGCATGACAAGAAATAAAATTTCGGATAAAATAATTTATTCAGTCCTCTTTGCTTTCGCTCAAGACGTGGATTCCGCCTAGGTTCCAAAAAAAACACAGGCGCTCCCGAAAACCACGCCATTTTTCCCACCTTTCGTTGCGGACCGTATAATTTGTATATGTGTGGGTAATAGCGCAGCGATACTCAAAGGTGTATTTCCGCGCGGCTTCTTTTATAAATTACCTTTCGGTCGTAAATTTTTCAGCTTCGCGTCGCGTCTCCCAGGAGGCGCAGCTGTCGCCCTCTCCGCGGCTCTTTTCTACTCCCGAGTCGCATTCCGAGGGCAATAAATCCGTCTCCGCAATTCCCTCATTCCTCAGCGGAAAGAGGAAATTCTCGGAAGAATGTCACGCCGAAGGAATCGGACGTCCTGGAATAGGGATCGGCTGAGGAAAGTAGAGGAACCTCAATGGTGGCCATACCTTGAGAGATTGCACTGAACTGGTTGCAGTAGGACGGGGTCAATGGGACTGAGGCTCAATAAGCCTAATGGAACGGGTATTGTCTGGGATCCGGAGGAAGTGAGCCCTGCGTAGGATTGAGGATGTCAATACTCGGACTAAACTGTTATCTTAAGAAATAAAAGAGCTTGCCCTACATGCAGACGAAACTAGTCACGTTATATATATTCCTGTTGAAATTACCATGTTATTCTATTAATTTCTTCAGTGTGACACATTTCCACAAGACTAAGCTTTAACACCTTAGATTGAATCTATTATCTTTTTGTGAAACTACTTCCTGTCGATACCTTATTATTCTTATACACTGCATAATGGGGAAGACCATACATATCTATCTACATATCGGTGCAAGAGGTTATCACGTCATAATACATTATGCATATTTGGTTGAAATAGTACTGAAACTGATCCACATAATAAAAATGTACCCGTAAAGAGGCCAAAATGCTGTATTATTTCATTTACATTTTTATTTTTTGTGAGTATGATGCAATAGCCAAAGTAGACCTCCTTTTATTACGTAATATTTAGTTTAATCATAAAAATTCATACCTTGTTCAATACTATATAGCTTTTTTATGCAAACTAAATCTGATTTATTTATATCATTCTTATTTTAATCATACAGATAGTATTTGTTCCGTTCAGTAATTTACTGTATAAGTAAGTTTTTGTAAAAATTATTAAATTGAATTTCTGTTGATAGCTGGAGGAATAAACAATACTTATGAATGATCAGTAATAAAGAGGGAACGAATTTAAGCACCTACCAATTCTGTCAAATAATTAGGTAGGTACAATATCAAATTATTAAAAATGTTGTTACAGATTCTTAAGTATTCATTCACTCTCGTCATATGTGCTTTGCAGAGACGTAAGATTGAAGATGCTAATACTCGTACGAAACTAGACGAAAGTATATCAAGAGAAAAAAGACAGAATGTCTACCTTGTTGTATTACTGCGCAATTCCATCGCGAAGAATTTGGAGAATCATGCGGAAATCTTAAAGCCCTATTCAAGCCGCATGTTGAAAGGTTTATATGTCCACTTCGCCTGGAACAAACATGAACAAGAGAATAGGATCTGATCCGTAGGCAGATTCCTTCACATCAACATTCATATCTACCAACCGTCTATACATCTTTTAGTGAAGACGAAAACATCAATCTATTAACCTAATACATCTATTTCACCAGCTAGTTATAATCGCGTGGAAAAAGATATATTTAAAAACGACCGCCCTCTAGCTAATTCGCATTCATAGTTAGATCGGCGATTTGAGCAGAAGGTTCCATCACACCAGCAGCGACATTTGTAATCACTTTTTCTTTAGTAAAGAAAGGAAAGTTGGGACACGGCTTTTGAGGAATTAAGGATTTAAAATCTCTAAAATATTTTTCTCTAATTGGAATAACGATATATTTCCCTATAAAAATAATCCTATAAAGATTAAATAACAATCAAATCAAGATTGCCCTCTTAAATTTTTAGGGCAGTGTTTTATAAATATTTCTACTACATATTTACAATTTTACAGATACTTATTTTACCAATTATATTACGGATACGTCCGTAGTTTTGAATAATTTTGTTCGTTTAACGAGGATTCATTTGTACCTGCGGACATAAGAAAGTAATAGGTTCAAGTTCATGATTAAAGTGCACTCTCACCTATAATTGTAGCACCGTTACAATCAACTTATTAGCTCCAATTGCAAGACTAAATTATCAAAAAAATAAATAATTTAGAAGAAATATAAGAAATTTTAATAATTCAAGTACGAAGTAGTAAACTGTGAAATATAGATCTCGTTCCAATCTAGCTTCGTTTCAGATCATTTGTTTACTTTGAGATTAAATTATGCTTCAGGTAAATCATCAACGATGGGTTTGATCAATGAAAAATTATTCGCTTTAAAAAACTTCTCAGAAACGTATTTTCTCCTGAGATAATACAATATAAGAATCTTCCCACCAACGCCATTTAATTCTGTCTCAGAAAGAGGGATGCAGGTCTAAGATACAAATTTTTGTGGATTTGAAACCACTGAAAATTAAACCCATAACAAACTCAAACGATCACAAAAGAAACAATCAGCAATGAAATTCAAGAACGCCAGACTCGGAGCACTAGGAGAACTCAAACGTTTATGCTCTCCGTAATTTTAAAATACCGTTACTGTTCTGGTACTTCAGCTATGAGATTGGAATTTTACTCATTTAAATTCCTTTTATTCCCTTTCTTTAGAAGTCCCAGAGTTATTCAAATTCATTCGTAGAATATTCTATCAAGAGCCCTGCCAAATCTTAAAGAGGAACTTTCTCCTTTAGGACCCGTCTCGCCGTTCCATATCCATCAATGTCTTTTTTCTATCGCAACTGAGGGAGACACCGCCATTCTCGCAGTTAGAAGAATGTTAATGTATGCCTTTATCCAGTTTCCCCTTTGGAACGACGTTCCGGGAGAAGAAGCATAACCTCTCCTCTGCGGCGAGATATATGCGCAAAGTCCCTTTTCTGATATCCCGAATCACTGGAAATATTTCGCGGGTGTGTCATGCCACTCTAACATTCTTAGATCCAATCTCCACATATTTCGAGATGAGACTGGGGAGCTATTGGATAAGCTCGACTTGCACGAGATCGCACTAACCGAAACCCTTTAGTAAAAGAGATTCTCGGGAATTGCAGTCTCGATTGCTTGCATCAAAAGGCATAGTTTTCTGTCTAACCGTCTCTAAGGGATTCCTGGGACTTTTTCTAAACGGGTGCCAGACTATAAAAGTAGAGCACGAAATTAGAAACATCCCACGCTTTTTCTAAACATATATATTTAATGATAAGCATAAGCCCCCATCTCCTTAAAGACATCCACATTAAAACCATAATGTTTTTCAAATTCCTTCGTAAACTTTATTAAACATTTAGAATTAATCTATAGGTATCACAATCAACATTCTCACGGACCTTAATATTACTATTAAATCTTGATTCATCCAAATCCAGAATCAATTATATTGAAAAGACCCACCGCGTAGAATCTTTAGAGCTTGGTTCTAAATGATCAATAATTATAGAATTTATTAAATATATTTTTGATAAGCAAATATGTATGAAATGTATTATCATCGTGGTCAATAAAATAGATTAACATTCCACACATAATAAAATTAAGGCACATGAAACACTGAAATGCTTTATATAAAGTGATATAGCCATAAAGTTAGTCATACTTAGGCCTTTGATGGGTAATATGGCATACTTAATATTTACTTCAACTTAATATATGTAATGTTAATACATTAAATATGTATTCTCTTACATTCATGAAGAAATATAAACGCGAATAATAATAGTTTGAATCTGGTTACATAAAAACGTAACTTCTTGGAACATAGTTAAAATTCCACTTACATTTTTCAAAAATGTAATAAAAGACAGAGAAGATTACGATGATTTTAAACACGGAATTGATATGGTCTTAAAATATACTCGTGTCACTTCACATTTTTGAGTGTGGATTATTTTACTATCCTACCGTCAGGTTTACACGAGACAAGAAATACGATGAAAACGCTATTATATCACGCATAAATGTATTTTATTAGTATCGTATATAAATTAAATCTCCAATTTTAACTTAACTATAACAGCTGTGCAATTTATTTTTCTTTTAGCACTGTCACACACGTATAAACTGCATATGTAGTCCGCCCCTTAAAGTAAGTGGAAAGTACTCGAGGAGAGAGATAAAAACGTCTCTTTTCTTGCTGTAATATAGGTTTAACAGTACCCTCTAGTGCAGCATTCCAAAGATGGAGAAAAGGTCGCATTCACGAAGTTTGTTTACGAAGGAACTTCCGCGCGGTTTAGAAGAGCACCATTGGTCACTCCTGAAAATTCGGAGACAAAAAATTCAGAAATGTGAAGGTTGCATGAAAAAAAAACCTTGGTAGCCCTCCCAGCTTCTCGTAAATCTAGAAAAGGGGAACGGGGAAAGGACTAAAGAATATTATAGTCGAAAAAAGGACGCCACGTACATAAAAATGGTATTCATAGATAAATGTTTACTACTGCGAGATGTATTAATCAGCAAAAAGCGGAGGCGGGTTTTTTGGGAAGGATTGGAAGACGGAATGAAAAGGGGGAGAAGAAGATTGAAGAGGAAGAATGGGAGACAGAGAAAAGAGAGACAGGGAAGGATAGGTTGGAATGCAGGCGGGGCCATCGCGGAGAAACGAATGAGGTTTTCTGAAGAAATTATCCTTATATCCCGGGACCTCTTTTGGATGACAAGCCCTTTTGTAAAAATCCGTTTCCGAATTGCAAAGAGGCTCAGGCGTGCATCCAGAGGGGATTCCTTAATGTCCTGAAACTGTGAACGTTCCCGTGGAAAATAAATACCGCTTCCGCTTCATCCTACTCCAGTGGCATCGATGCCCCGAAATAATCCGTATCAATGAGAATTTGGGTCAACGAGCCCCCGATGCTGAATTTTCAATTCGGGAATTCCTTCCTTCCGCTCGCCGTCCGAAGTCGTAGCACAACAGACGTAGAGGTGACCCGCAAATATCGATTATGTTGATCCTCTTATCTGAAGGAGGCCCGGAGTACCTGTGCCATGTCTCGGAGGCGGTCAAGGGTAAGCGAGCACTAAAGCGAGCAATTGCTTTTCCATCCCTTTACACTTGACATCTCGTAGTACCGGATGAATACAATGCGGGAGATATATTTCCGTTCTTCTGCACACTCGTTCATTCAGGAATTTTAATTCGGAATGAGCCCCTCGAGTGCGGTACCTACTCGTTGCAGAAGCAACTTACAAATGCATTGCTCTACCATTCAGTTGGTTCAAATCCCTATACATTCCCTATTCAATTCCTTTATTTAGTTTCTTGGTAGGTCTTCAAGTCACTTACTGCGTTTACTGCAATTTGTAACCCTGTTCGTAATCGCAAACAATAGATACGTTGTCTATATTATTCTACCAGTCTGGTTAATATGTATAAATATTTTACAGACGGAAATACATATATACCTGCCCTTATTTTTAGCAGTCCTCATCCTCTCAATGATGAATTAATATTATATTGCTTTATTTATATTCCAATTCCAAAATAAAAATTAAACACCAATTTTATCCAATGAGCATAGGTATCTCTTAGATGATCAGTCACCTGATTCGGGGTTACAGACTCTTCACAAAATCTAATGAAATACGATATAAAAATGATACAGAAAATAAAATTACGTAAAGTAAACACCTTGTGTACATACAATCCAAAAATTAAAAAAATAATATAATAATTACGATATCGTACAACTTTTAAGCTATCTTTTCAGTAAAAAAATCAACGATTTCCACAGAAATATAACTGTCGAGAATCTAGCTTCGTCTAACCAACATTATCAGGCAAGTTTAAAACTTTAGCTAACTTCTACCGTTCCTTTATTTTCACCCTTGCTATCTCGAAGTCATTCCTTTTTTGTTATCCGCGTTTCATACCTTTACAGAAAAACACTCCACGTCAAGGATTTTACCTATATTTTCCTGATTTCTTCAGCGAGACCTCTAGTCATCATTTACCTTCACGAAAATTTCCAGGCCAATGCTATTCTTTTTTAAACCTCATCTGCGGATCTTTCATCCCAAGAGAGAGTAAAACTCAAGTAAAAGAATGTATTCACCTGCTCTAGTTTTTCCCGATTCAACCCGATCTTTAACTTTGCCTTCTTTCTTTGGTTAGCCTCATTACTTTTATTTTTCTCACATGTACTTCAATCCCAAATTCCCTTGCTTTATCATTTGGTGCATTTACTAGAGTTTGCAAGCCCTTTACGCAATTGCAAACTATAGCTGAGTCGTATGCGTATCTTACGGACCGACTGACATACTTCGCTAACAAATTTCTTTCTCTCCTTTCTATTTCTTTCCAAGTTTCTTTTGCAGTATCCTCAACGTATATATTCAAAAGCAATGATGATAAAGCACATACATGTCTTATTCCACTTCCGAACTTCCCATTCCGATTCTCAACACACCAGTAATCACTGCTTTATTGTAAAACTAATTTATTCCTGACTTTAATTGCTTATATTAATATCGCGCAACATCACTAGCTTAATTATCATTCACACAAACAGAAATTATTTAAATTGATATTACAGATGTAGATATCTGTTGTAGTTGATTTCCGTTTGCTCATATTACCACTAATTTCCGTATAATTATTACGAATATATTGAAACGTTTTAATCTGATTGCCTCGTTTAAAACCATCTACCTCTCATAACATTTCTAATGATACCAATAAATTATTATTGCTTTCCTATTTTTGACATATTTACTGTTTAAACGCTTTGTTCAATAGTGTTATTCATTAAAATTATCCCAAGTAATCAGTATTTTTTACCATATTATCGCTCAGAAAATCGTCGTAATTCACGTAAATAATTATATATTATAAAAATAAATAATTGGTATACGTTGCAACATTTGGCGTAAGCAAGATTAATTAGCTGTTTACAAATTCAACCAAGTAGCTATTGTAGTATTAATGAATTAAGAAATTTTAAATGAAGCATATAATTTACAACAAATATCGAAAGAAATATTCACTCTAATATGACTCAACATAATTATTGGTTCACTTCTACATTATTGAAATTAACTACCTCATTAATACAGACTGCTGTTTAATTCAAACAGAACGAAGAAGAGTAGGCAGGATTTCATTATATTGATCATACTTCTAAATATATTGTCATCTAAATATGAATACTATGACCGATTTTGCTTTTCAACGGCTCGATTACCTGTTCCAGTAAATGGTCTCCCATATCTGTGGCCTTTTGGCAGTAATTAAGAGTAAATAGTTGTGACGAGAAATCACAAAACATATGATGATAAATTAAAACATGACAGAAATTTCTCCTTCATTAAAAGTGAACATTTCTTGAAGTTAAACTTAAATGAACTGTTAATATCTATTGTGCACTCTTAAATTTGTAGACGTGCTTCTAAACTGTTTTCAATGCCATACTATACTGAAAGCATTGCCAGTGATAATTAAGGGAAGTAAATTTATATAACAAATTAATACAAAACTACTAAAAACTTAGTTCGCGAAAAGGAAAAGTAGCATGTAAATAAGTATTTTTTCCCCTACGTTTCCTTGTCATAGATTTCCACTAAGTAAATGCTTCTTACAATAGCTCTAATTAAAGCATGCAGAAATTGGTGCAGTATCATAAAAATGATCATGCTTTTCAGGTGAAATTTAATGAATTTAGGTAAACAATTTTACATTAATTATATTAATTATACATTTTACTTGTTATCCTTGCGATACATACACGTATACTGATTGGCCATTGCTGAAATACTGTATCTCTCTCACTGATTATCATAAGCAAAGGAGATCACATTAAAAAAAATTGTCTTCAAAACATATACTACAGTATGATATACTAGAAGAAAATTCCCATAATTCCACCCTTTGTGTTGCCCAATGATTTTCCTACCAAAAACCAATGATGTTTATTTCTTTATTGCAGGTAAACCTAATGTGATATTAGAATGATTCGGAACTTAACTTTGGAAATAATCATAATATTACTGAGCAAGGATTTGAATTCCATTCCTTTCTCGAATCCGTGACGAAGCAGTTTGTCCTTGCGATGTCACGTCCTCGTCCGGAAAATTTGCATTCAGTTAAGATCGACAATGGCGACGGTGTTGATGGCTCTATAAAAAAGCACCCGCTGCCCTTTCCCCTTTCCAATGCCCTTTTTCATACCTATTTCATTGTCTGCAGTAACGGCTCTCTCACTCGAGAGAAATCCAATCCCGCCGGACCGCATCTGCACCCGATGCCTTCCCATAAAATATTTTACTATCTCCTCGCAAAAAGAGTCCATATAATTCTCATAACACATCCACAAGACGCGTTCCCGGACGGGAGGCTGAGATTCCATCGCCCCGGGCGGACTTTCGATCATTCCCGCCGGCTCTCCCTGGAGAGTGGTAATTTAGGCGTTTTTAGTTCGTTGCGGAATAATTCGCGGGACGAGACACTTTTAACGGCTGGGAGACACTTTTAACAGCGGGGATTTCATTTGCGGAAACTTTTAAGTGAGGTTTCCGGGAGATGTGGAAGACGTCAAGGAACGGCATCTCTTGCCGCGGAATACTAGATTGGGAGGGATCAGCTGATTGCGATGGAGGAGGAACTATCTCAGGAATGGAATAAATAGGAGACGGTTGCATTTCTCGAGAGAAGACTTCTTGCAAGTGCGCACGTGTTGTTTAAGAACTCCGTAAAACTGAAGTTGGGGATTTAAATTCTTCCCTTCTTTCGAGTTGCGTGTAGCCTACGTAAAAAAACGCGTATAAATAGACTTAATTTTCGAAGCCTTAATTAACTTCATGAAACTATCAAGGAATGGGGGTTGGCTTTCAGATAGCCAAGTGGGCGTTGCGTTTGGTTTTTGGTAAAATCTGTCCGGGGTTCGATTCCCGGTGGGATACCGTTTATGGTGACCTAAGATGCCGAAACTCTATAAACCAGTAAGTTAGAATTCCTTCCTCTGAAGCCACGGAAATGCTATCCAAGCTCTTAAAGGATATCCGTCGTTAATTTTAGCGTTTCTTTTCATAATTCATAACGGTTACCTTAATTTAAATCCTATTCCATTTATTTCATTGTTATTTCTTCATACCTACTCCGAAATGACATCTCGGATATCTCAGCTAATTAATTTCACGAATTGGAGACAGCTCGTGATTATAAGAAGGAGTATACATTTGTAAGAGAATGGGAGATATTTTAAGGCTTAAGACTAAGCGAATACTCTTCTTTCCAAAGTTGCATCAAAGGGCAGTATTGCGACTTCCTCCTGCATTATATCAAAGGTAACCAACAGCTTGAGTCTGAAAGCGAACATTTTATTGAGAGAACTTGAGGCGTTTTTCATCCAATGGGGTGGAACAACCACTGAATGAGATGACGGAGCACCTTGGACCGATATCGGGTTGATAGAATATCTTCATTTTCTTATTTCTCTGGACTTAGTTGCACTACATAACATATTGATGCATTATCAGAAACTAATTTCCCAATGGTAAAGAGATTCAAAGGAGTATGACATATCTGATAAAGAGAAAGAGTTATTAATAGCGATGTTGATGGTATATGAAACTTGATGTTCCGATAACCCTATTGTGGACATATAATGGAGGATAGCTTCATAGTTTTCAGTATTATTGAAAATTACTGAATATGTTTTTCAATAAACTTAATTTTAAACTTTCAATTTCAGAATATATAACCGTAAAGTAATTTAATTTTACTTTATGTTACATACTTTATCTCTAGGTTGCCGTGAGAAGGCGCCAAAAAAAATAATTAATTTTAGAACATAGAATTCATTGATCGAATTGCCAATTAGTTGAATAAAATTCATTTTTTTACGCTAGAAAAACTTAATGATAAATTATTAGCAATTTGTAATAAATTCAACATAAATTTTCAGTCATGAAATCAAATAACGTGCGAGCAACTATTACAGCATAAACATGCAATATTGGCTAAATAACACCAGGAGCGTATATCAATAGATAAGCTACTACATTAATCTTATATTAAATAAAGAAAGAATGTCCATATAGGAAATGTAGTCCGTACTAGATGAAAAGACCGGATTCCGAATTTTCCAAAAATAATTTCACGATAATCAGAAGATCTACATTATAATAGAGCTTTAGTTAACCACAGTTAATCTCGCTTACGATTTCAAAGCTATATATAAACCGGACACTGACTTATAATTCAAGCAGATTTGATTTTCCAGTTAGAAATGGGGATTCCATACATGTAGCAATCGAAGGAATCGTAAAAGGAACAAATGGTACCGATATTATTTTGAGAAATTCCACAAATAGCAAAGAGGTATTCCCCAATCTCCACATCTATGAAATGAACAGACACGTGGAGTTACGTGGCCGGTAAATTGGTCCGGGGGGAATTCGTACGCGGGGAATCCGTACGCGGGGAATTGATCTCCTGACAGATTGGTAGGCGGGGAATTGATCCCCTGCGCTGATGTTGTACTACTGTTATTCAGTCATATGTTAATCTACACGCCATGATTATTAGTTAATGTTATAAATAAATTAACTGGGGGGTTGGGTTGGTAGTACAACATCCGCGCGGGGGATCAATTCCCCGCGTACGAATTCCCCCGGATCAATTCGCCGGGCGCCGTGGAGTTATTGAATTAGATAAGGAAGACGAATTTAACGATGAATTGGAAGATTGTATTCCATCAATTCTGTGACTAGCAAGTCAAAGCTAGCTACAAAGCTCATTCGCAAATAATTAAATTGAATAAAACAGAAATTCTAACTTGGAAACCCTCATCTATACGCTCCGAACTGGGATTGCGTTATTTCATTATCTTGACAATGGACGAATTATGCATGCAAATTTCGTTCTATTAATTGACAAGAATTTCGCCCCGTAATTAACGGTTAAAAATTTCAAAGGAGGGTAAAATAGTGCCTCTATTATTAGATTTAATAGAATGGAGTATTTATTGAGCGCTCTAGCGTTCACGACTTAATAAACGAACCAGATATGAATATAATCACGGAAATATTGCCCTTTGGGAGGATAATAACTTTTTTAATGGAACAAACCCTTGGCAAAATAACAGACAATTTGAATGTAAATTGCGTTTAGTTAATTTATCTATATTTGCAGTGGGATTCGTCCCTGACCTTTTCGGAAACGTCCTCGATTCTGAAACGGGAGCATATTCTGCAGATCCCCTCGAACTGTTCAGCGAGAGTTTTATCGCTGGGGTTGTCCGATTTCCGAGGTGTGTAGTGAATCAGTCCCGAAGTGACACCATTGTCTCGTTTGAGTGTTGCCCATTCGTCAGAGGACACAATAGAGCGACAAATCGATTCGGCCATTTCCTGTTCCTAAGTCCATCCATGTACCCGTGTCACTTAATGGAGGAATTCCGATCAGCTCTCGTAAATATACCTGGAGAAAGGAGGCTTGAATTTACTCGACTAATTCAGATAAAACTCTTTCTCGGAAGATGGAGTGGAGATAACGTTCCTTTTCAGGGAAGAGAAATCAAGGAAAAGAAGGTAAAAGAATAGGTACCACAGAATTCCAGGTCCAGCGATTTTCAGAGTAAATTTTGGCACCACTCCAATTTCATACAGTACTCTATTTAATGGTTAACCTATTGGAGGTGAATTCAGTTTTGAAATAAAAATAACAGATTAATCTCTACATGTGTTTGTTTTGATGATTGTTGTAATTTTTCTGCTCATTAAGCACTTGTATAATATTTTTTGGATCTACAATACTCTGTTTTTACTCTAAAGTATTTTATATCAAGCTGGATTTGAGCTATAAATAATTTATTTAAATTTCTCTAAATGTTTCATTTTTCAGTATCTTGTATGTGAGCAAAGATCTTGAATAGGATGATTTTTATTATATCTTCGTTGGACTTTAATCAGTACAACCAAATTAGTATCATAATTCAAAATACTTTGAATCTAGTACTATATATAGTACACAAAAAATCTCAACACCAATATCACATTTACTAAAACTACTCTCTACTCCTAAGTCCAAAAGTACAAAATCTGCATAATAACTCTATGCATACATTTTGATGACGATGTATCGTTGAAACTGGTCGTGTAAAATAAACTGTGGAAAATAGTACATGCTTCATGTATTCTTTAATATCTCTACATATGTTGCATCCTTATAATTTTTGTAAGGCCTCAAGTATTGATTGTTGGTGCAATGATAATGTCAATCACAAGAATACTACCTTTGGGAGGTTTTTGGGGGTTTTCCTCTCAACTAGGGTGAATAGGCAAGGTAATGTATTTTCTTCACCTAAGAAAAGATGACTACCACCTGGCCTATAGCCTACTTGTAGTGCTTATAATTAAGTACATAAATTAATAAATAATATTATTTTAGGATTGTCTAACACTGGATGAAACACGAGCATTGTAATACTTAGCGGTCCAATTTAATGAAAAGTTATTATGTTAATAAAAAATGGATGAAGATGGATTTTACGAACGTATGTTTACATTATCGTAAATAATTATAAATCTCTCGTTCTCAAATCCTTGCAGCACGAAAGGAGAGTTGGAAAAACTCAATAAATTATTTGTTTCAAATGGAAAAAATGTGCACTCTAAAGTAAAACTTTAAGGAATTGTGTGATAGCTGTCTGACATAAGAGGTGTGAAGCTTCAGGTGACATTTTTGACAGAGAATTCATTAATGATCAAACATGCCGTGGCATCATTTAATAATAACACCTTATATAATAACAAGATTTATTTTCAATATTGAAGCTATGAAAGAAAATATGAGGAATTGACGTACATACATGATTTGTTAGTAAAAAAAGTAAATATAAGGGTTTCGAATGAAAGTTTTTAATTTTTTATGAAT
Source organism: Sympetrum striolatum (assembly GCA_947579665.1). Lineage (NCBI taxonomy): Eukaryota > Metazoa > Arthropoda > Insecta > Odonata > Libellulidae > Sympetrum > Sympetrum striolatum. The sequence goes on from OX388351.1 coordinate 61,190,950, forward strand.
GAAAGGCTCCTTTCCTTATCTTTGAATAACAAAAGAGTATGGTGTACCGTATGCAGCAAAGTAATATCAACTCTTTCAATTCGAAACTTTTAACATATAAGGCACAAATTGGAAAGCCCTGGGCATATATAGAATTGCATTTTTTTCTCGATTTTTCAACTTCATTTCCTGAGAATCTAAAAAAACTTTTTGCAATATCTGTTCTTGCATTCTTCCAATTTTGGAATAAAATCACGGTGAACTTGTTGAGGCAGAAACTTATTCGCAATATTCAACTCACAACAAGCTTAGAGTTTTATTCATCTCGTTTCGGAAAGGCAAGCAACCAATGCGTTCTCAATAAACATAAATTCTCCTCATTTTCGGAGCGTTTGGAAATCTATTTTAAATCCCATCATAGGCTAAGGAAACCGTGACATTCTGCAATATCGCATGATACCCTCTACTAAAGTTTAATTCTAAGAAAGATTCCTTTGGTTTGGAAATTGATTTCCCATCTGATTACAAAATTTGCATACGTCATTGGATGCATCGGTAAAATCGTGGCGGACCGAAAATAATATGCGAGCAACAAGGAAAAACGATTCCATTCTTATATGGAGGATTCCAATTCCGTGATACGAAAGCGACGCTCGCGGCGACTCGAGGAACCTCCCGCCTAATGGAAAAAGGTTGGGACCGAATGAATCCAGATTACACGGTCAATATATATTTGCGAAAAAAGCAAGCCTCCGCTGCGACACGGGAAAACGGAACTTACGGTGTTATAATTTTCTTTTGAAGGTCCCGCGACAATCGTGGTAACGATTCCGCAGTCAGAAACACGCCCTCTGACAATTTTCGTGCCTTCCAGTTTGCTTTCTTTTTTGAGATTCTCATACCATCAAGCTGTCTTATTCTTACTCGGCTGAACATTTTTCCTTTGTTCATCAGAGTATAACGCGTTCCTTTACTCGGTTTGGGGCATATCTGCACTTGGATTTTTTTCGTTTTTCTGTTCTTCTTGCTGTCCGATCCAAAGCTATCTTCACTTCTCTGAAAATCGGAACAAAGTTTTTCGTAATAATTTTACCAGAAAAAACGCTATTTTCGTCACTCTTGGAGGCTTAGGTAGATGATTATCAAGAGCTTTCACATACTCAAGAAACAGATAAAACAAAATTTGTTGTCCTTAAAATATAATTTAAGAACAACAATTTCAGGACAACAATTTAAGGACAACAATTTAAGGAAAAAAATTTAAGGACAACAATTTAAGGCTCTTTTATTCTGCGATGTCGAAAGAGTTTCTATGAATTCCGATAATATGAATATTTACAATTTTAAAATCAATTTTTAACAAACGTTGGTAGAGACGGACAAATTCAATTCCTGGAAGTGAAGGAATCCATCGTAGATTATTATTATTATTAGGGTCTTTATTAGGCGAGATTGAGACTAAAATGTCTCATCTTCCATCTAGCCTGTCGTAAAGTTGTTACATTATTATAAGTATATCACATGTATCAATGAAACTTAGAGAAAAATAGAAGAAAATTTAAGAAGGGATTGCGGATGTAAAAACAACCTAAGAAAAGCTTAGGAAAAAATATCCGCTGCAGGAAAACAACCACAAAGAAGGGGGGTGTGAAAAACCTGCGCAAACCTACCGAAAGCAAAAACTAAAAGAAATTAAAGAAAACAATGTACATATAACCTGGAAAATTACAAGCAGTGTTAGAGACATATTATCAATACAAATAATGAAAGTTAATAAAAAATGAAATGTAGAGAATATAGTAAGTAGATACATACACTTGTGATAAAAAATATGACTGAACTAGAAAAAAAAAAACAAAATAAAACACGATCAATCAAAAAATAACGCTCTACAATAATTATATAAGAGAGTTAAAGTCATTATTTAGGCATAAACAATAATCTAAAGTAAGTTAATATTATGGAAATACAAAATAGGAAAAAAGAAAAGGTTATACTGGATGTAAACTGTAGTACCAAAACGAACAGAATATTCCAAAGTAAAGAAAGGAGTTTGAAGTGTTGTTCCGTGCAGCTTGAAAACATAAGAAAAAACGAACTTGACTTAAGGTAAAATGTAAAATGTTATTATGGAGATAATTAGCGTTATTGATTCTCTAGAAGATACGAAAGGAATTTCCTCTTGAAAGTGTGGATAGAACAGGAAGATTTGATACTGTGCGGAAGGGCGTTCCATAAATTAACAGAGGTCACTGCAAAGGATTTATGAAGCTTATGAATATTATATATATAAGGAAGCAATTCTGCCTGTAATTCGATACAGAGATCAGTGTCGCTCTTATGCGTTATTTAAACCTTTGAAACTTTCATGTCACCACAGTCATGAGTGGTATCAGTCGTACATGAAACAATATATTCTTCTGTACTCAATGTCAAGAGAAAGATGAAATAATAACCAGATACCAGGTGTAAAAGTATGACACCAGAATTCTTTTTGTAAAAATTACACTTTTGTTATTTGAAAATTATCGTAAGTATCGTAAATAATCGTAAAGTATCGTAAGTATCGTCTTCATCCAATAAGGCTTGCAAGTCCTTGTCTTCAAACTTTTTCGGTGGTTTCCCTCGGTCTTCGTTTTTCACGTCAAAATCATCACTTTTAAATTTTTTTAAACCAGTCAAAGAACTGAGTTTTGCCAAGAGAATGTTCACCGTGCGCTTCGACAAGCATTCTATGCGATTCTGCAGCAGTTTTCTTCAAATGATAGCAGAAATCCAATGCTGTCCACAAATCATAGTTCGTAGACACAAAACTCGACATGTTTGAGGTTATAGAAAAATATACCGTTGTATGAAACTTAGATTATTGCGTGTTGACAAACTTTAAACTAATAGCGAGCACCATCTATAGGAAAATTCCGGTTTCATACTGTTACGCCTTATTTTGTCACAGGAATTACATATATCGAGGTATACAGTACTAATCATATCTAAGTTGTTATAAATTATGTAGATCAGAGCTGGTAATTTGGCTCCGTGTACGGTTTTTATCTGTTGGTGTGCATTGCTATTTATCACTTATTAATACTTCCTGAAATAACTGTACTATTTTGTTTCTTACTCGTAATAATGATGCCGAGTGAAAATAAATAGGAAATATTCACTTGTTAGCTTAGCGAGTAAATTCATTTTCCGACATATACTTTTGAGTTATACATCTAGGCAATACACCTCTGATGTATGACCCGATCTATTGGTTTCATTTATGAATGAATGGAACTTTTAGCATCCCAAAGAAAAGAAGGTTCCCCAACATTGATTAAGCTAATCTTTTACCATTATTTAATTTTTTTAAGGCTTATGTGCGGCAAATGTTTAATTGTAAATTTTACGATCTCTGCGTATCACTATACACTTCGCCATTTTATGATTAAGTTGGTTTAACTTCAACCGAATTTCTCGATAAAAATCACATTAGATCTACAAAAAAATTAGATAATAGATAAGTTAATATGCTATGACCTCAATCGTATTGGAACATTATTCATCACTAAAAATGTAATACTTTGAATAGGTTTAACAGAATCACAATTAATTGATGAATTAAAAGTGTATTTCCAAATACAGTATAAAAATACTCCAGTAACTTATTAGCATGAAAATGATTACAATGGGAGACTTATTTTAAATTCTCGGAGGAATGCATAAAATTGAAACGGTATAGTAAGGGTATTCACACGAAATTTTATTTATTTATTATGTGTAACGTTTCGTTACCAGCAAAATACAATGTAAAATTCGAATGTTTCACTCAATTTAACATTTACATTTCGTAGTCTATGGTAATCTTCAGCTTTAGTAATGGAATATTGGCTAAAAAAAGGATTCCATGAACAATATTCAGCATACGATGGGAGCTCGCGGTGTATAAAGCGAATTTCCTGAAAAAGAGAAAGCTATTTCGTATCCCGAGAAATCGGGATCCCGGGATGACAAGGGGCGGGATGAAGAAGGGGAAACGAAGGTGGAATGCCCGAGGCCCTCGACTACGCAACAGAAAAATATGAGCGGACGGCCTCGGATTCCTTGGAAAAATACGGCGGTGTGTTGCTTTTTTGGAAGAGGGTGGAGTAGAAATGCTGCATTGGGAGAATTCGATTGCAGGAAAAGGAAACAGCGGACACAGAAGATGGACGACTCCGCTGGGGAACGGAATTTCATGAAGTTTAGCGCCGGCTTAGAAGTAATAATTCGCCCAGAGTCCGAGTGCTTAAATGCATTCCGTAGGAGTTTGTTGCAAAATTCTCTCTAGGGCTATTTCCAGTCTATTTCCGTGAAATCCGAAGGGTTGCGCGTAGCGCTAATTCTTTTCCATGAGATACGATTTCGCGTAAACCTCCGTTCTTCATCTGGAGTTAGTTCCATCCATGTTGGTAGCTAGGGACGGTTCATGTATCGATATATTCAGTGAAATTCTTCGGAAACTGATTGACCGATTGTTAAGGTTATTGTACATACAGGATATAAAAGAGAAAAATCATTGTGATTTTTTTACACGCGATAGTAAATTGTATGTAAAACTAAAAAGATTATTCTATTGCGTGATTAGGGCTTCCGCAAAGTTAAGTCTAAAATATTGATCTTATTGAAATTACTGATCATCTTCAAGGCATCATGTATGAATTAATCAACTAATTATTAAGGCTAGGTTATGCTCAAGTCTTCTGTTCAACCGAACCTCAAATGTTAACATTTACGGGGAGCGTAAAAAGAGAGCTCTACATCGACACAGAGATTTTGAATTAGTGCGGAAAGACTTCTCTTGTAAGGGTTTTAGAAGACAAATCCTTACACAAACAGGGAAACAAACACAAAGAATGGGAGTTTAAAAACCGCGATAGCAAATAGTATGTAACAAGAACCCAGTAACAAATTAATAAAACAAAAATAAAACAAATTAAATAAATGATACGGCACAAAATAATGCATTAAAGTGACGTAAAGTAACGTAATCAAAGTAACGTAGATACAAATCCAATATTAAAGGATAGTTCCAAAATTAAAACAAAGTATATCACAATAATTTGCATTTAAAGCATTCATGCTAATAGCTGGTATATACATTTAGAGGTAATTAAATATAATTTATACACATCACGTATATAGCCTGGATGATATTTCAAATATGAACGTATAAATAAAATATACTTATACATTGTGTAAGCATTAGATATCATAACTGTAAAAATATTTAATTTCTCTTGATATCTGGAAACAACGAGTTTTCTATGACAATAATTTATGTTAGTAGTTGTACAAAGAGTGGGAGCATTGAAGCTATTCCGATTCCACTGTAAACATTTTTATTTACGCAACTTAATTCCGGTAAACAAGACTGCACCCACTCGATATGAGTCTTAAATCCAAAGAGATGGAATTCGACTCTCAGTAGAAGGGTCAGCGGTCCGAGTTCTTTAAGCATTAAAGGAGAAAATTCAGAATAATTCTTATAGGAATAAAATAAATCAGCCATAGAAAAAGATAAATCTATCAAGAAAAAATATTATCAGGATTTATTTCTAGTTTAAATTTCAGTAATTTAGAAATGTAATATAATTTATTTAAAATCAAAAATAGATTCACCTTTAACGAATTGTAACTATTCACGTTTTAGTTCTCAGAAAAAGGAATGATTTTCTTAACTTGTCGTAGAATATATCTGCGTTTACGAATATTCTACCGTAGAGTGCCAAGTTTTGAAATATATACCGATACATGCATGAGTGTTCCACCTTCCGGTAAGTCCATGTGCATTCAAAAATCTTTATTCAACGCCATCTCCTTATTTTCCTAGTAGATTTACCTATCTAGATAATAAATTGAATTTCTATATAAGATTTAATCTCCTTTCTACTGGTCTGAAATAATCAAATTCCATTTGAAATATTTTTGGAAGGCAGACATACATAACTGAAAACTAAAGTATGCAAATACTTGCTAAAAATGTACTTATCTCTAAGGAATTTATCGTATGATACGTATCAGGTTCGCCAGATTCATATAAGCTTTGAGGAAAATTTTGATGCAAAGAATGGATTTTTTCTGTAATTTCCTCTTAACATATCTAAATAATGAAGATCTTCCAAAGATATCTAAATACATTTTGCGCATGCTCCAACTCTCATGAAAGTGGAGATGTTTCCTTGTCTACGAAGAAAGTTGGCGTTTGCAGTTCAGCAATTGAACTTGAAAGATCAACTCCTGACAGAAGTTCTCGCCGTTTGATCGCTTTGAAGCTATGAAACTTTACTGTGCTACATTTCTGGAGGTTACCACAAGAAATAGTACCTCAGAGTAAACTACAGGGTTCTAATTCACCTGCATGGCTTAGAAACACATTAAAAGTGTTGTTCATTGGAATTCATTTCGCCGTTTCTCTTGGAGCAGAATTTTTCAACTGTTAGTGCCGCACTTGGAACATACGAGTTTGATTTCAGGTTTTGGTAACCGATATAGAATAATTATTTTTCAAAATTCTGTGTTAATGGTAACTTGAATGTCCTGTAGTTTTACAGACATTCATCATAAATAGGTGCATTCAGTAAATAATCAATGATGTGTATTTAAAGATACACAATACGGAAAGTATAAATTTATGGAAGGCCATTTTTAAGGAAAAGAATCACTTTGTTCACTCGGACCTTTATTGATTCATCAATGAACTTTGTGGGAGTGTAAATAGAGAGTATATTTAGATTACAAAAAAATTCCCAAGCTTTGACAATCTTAGTTGTTTTGTAGAGGTTGCATGTGAGAGTTTAAAAGATAAACGTGGGAATCCAGTGGTATGGACGGAACACATACGCAAGATATAAAATGGGATTTATGAGAAGTTTTTCGGATCGTACCATAACACGAATGCTTATGTTGTCGTGGTTGATCGTTGAGGCCTATAAATAATTCAGCCGGAACCTGGTTGAAACCTCTACTCACCTAACATAGGCAATGAAGAACTGGTAGGAGAAAATGTGGCTTACCAAGCAAGGTGAGGTATGAGGTAGTTTTCTATTGCTTTCCTCGCCTAGCCAGTAGGCTACTGGTGTAACATGCCAACTTCACTGAAGCGTAATACTTGGTCGAGGTATCTCTAAACCATAGATACACATAAATTAGACGGATGCAGAAATAGTAAATAGAAATTTATTTATCTTTCCATTTAATTTTAAGTCAATCCGTGTAGCTTCGTGTTTTAATTGAATCGCAGAAGGATGACTCACTCTCGTACAACCAATTCAGTTATTAAAGGATTACGCGGGCCCTGCGACGATGTACGGGCGAAGATCGGTAATTTATACTTCATCGACGGAATCAGCGGGGATGCGAAGCAGCAGCGGCGTTCGCATATAATTCCTCTCCAATGGCAATTTGCATTCGCATATCTTCGCCTTTTTCCATTTCAATTTTGCGCGGCTGACACGGAATTTCGGACGGCATTTATTTTCAAATCGGAGGGACTATAGGGTCCATCAAAACGTCGCGCTAGAAACATAATCAATTAGGATCGCATTTTATTGAACAACGCCGCGATGCGCAACGAGTTCATAGAGTTAAAGGAATCAGGCCGTATGTCGCGAGCCGCTGGCTCGGATGCTGTGCATCTATGCCTGGACTAATCTCCGGAAGTTTGGGCGAGATTTCGCAGGAATTACAATTTTAAATGCGAGAGGAGAAGATTTGCACGTTTGGAGAACATCTGCAGGTTGCGTACATCACGTGAGACGTAGTGAAGGAAATATTTTCAGAGCTTCCTAAATTTAGGCAAATTGACGAAATCCATACTGAGCAAAATATGCCGCGACAGACCTTCACTATTACTATGGAACGTAGAGTCAGAGTTAAAAAAAGAAACTCATGCGAACCATCTGTAATATTTTATGCAACGACATATTCATTTGAATATGTGATGGAATAAGTCAGTCGATTATATATATATATATATATATATATATATATAAATATATAAAAATCCGATTAATGCCACACATCCAAAGTTGTTCTGTAAGAAAATTCTACGTAGCTGTATATACCTACATTGCATTCTGACAGAGAAATTAAAGAAACAAAATTTTGTTCCGGTTAAGCGATATTCATCAAAAACTAATCAACTTTTGGCATTGTTGGAAAATACTAAATATGAAGTTTGAAAATGATCGGATAATTACTTTTAAAGATAGAGCTTACACAAACTTTTTTTACCACAGACAGACAGACACGCAGACAGACATGTTCGGGAAAATAGTGAAAACGAGCTCTATGGGCCCCAAAACATCTATTTCCGTCGAAATCTGGAGGTCGAATTTTTTTGCGAATACAATACTTTCTCTGTACTACGTATAGGGAGAAAGTACATAAAAATACATTAAAAGTTTTATAGAAACTAGCAATACTATCAATTGACAAAACCGTGGCATTATTCTCCTTATAAATTTGTGAGATTTTTCGTTACATCGTAGACATCTGGTAATTGTGTAGTGTCGTAGTTTTGACATCTGACATCTGATAAGTTGATGCAGAACTAATCTTCAACTATGATAATCATTTACTTTAATTCATTTCGTATAATGAAATTAAACGCAGTGAAATCGATCTTCATATCGCAGGCTATAATCCTGGTTATGCTAAAAGGAAATTATAGGAAGAATCCATTTTCAAGTCGACAAAGTCACACGGTCTAGTTTGAGAATCTAGACCTGTAAGCTATGGTTTCTTGATCAGCCCGTTGCCCTAGATAAAAATCTGATGTGGCCAGCACATGACTTTCTCCATGCATAAGATGTAAATATTTATCTACGACAGTAATTTCGAACTCTATATTCCATCTAAACTTGGAAGATGAGTGATTAATATAATTATTATTATCTTTGACGTCACAAATTTTATAAATAATGTTTTTCGGGACATGATCAATGAAAAACGATGTAATTGGCCTTTCGCCTATAGAGCCCAGAGCGCCCACAAAGTACACTCCTGGCCAAAATTAACGCAGCACCTCCCTAGCGATCCTTACGGCCGGTGCTGCGTTAATTTTGGCCAGGAGTGTACATAATCAGCAACTTCCGGTTTATCAGTATTTCATGAATAACTCCTAAACAATCAGTGATAAAAAAATATGTTTCATACAAAAGTTATAGTAAATCACATTTTCTAAAACGTTTATAATAAATAGTATATACCTAAATATCATATTTATGGAGATATTTTGAAAACCGGAAATGAGCTTTGAAGAATGAAGATCAACATCCGGTCAACCGATTTACTCCAAAAACTAATCAACTCTAACGACACCAACCAAAGTACTACATGTGAAATTTGGTGTTGATACAACGAATGGTTTTCATGTTAGAGCGCCCACAAAGTACATAACAGCTACTTCCGGTTTATCGGTATTTCACGAATAACTCCTAATCAACCGGTGATACTAAAATATGTTAAATACAAAAGTTATAGTAAATTACATTATCTAAAACTTTTATTTGTAATGCAGTACACGTATATAACATATTTAGGGAGATATTTTGAAAACTGGAAATGAGCTTTGATGATTGAAGCTCGACTTCCGGTAAACCAATTTAATCCAAAAACTAATCAACTCTGACAGCACACACCACAGTACTATATATGAAGTTTGGTATTGATACGACCAATAGTTTTTACGTTAGAGGGCCCACTATCACACACAAACATACACACACACTCACACACACACACACACACACACACACAGATACACACAGACATCATTCCTAAAATAGTTAAAACGTGTTCTAGGGACCCCAAAACATGTATTTCCGTTGAAATTTCGAAGTCGAATTTTTTCATGAAAACAATACTTTCTCTATACTTCGTATATGGAGAACGTAAAAATAGCACTCCTTTGTCTTTCGTTTTAATTATCATTCGAATTATTTCGTCCTCAAATAATTGTGCAAACATCATGATATATAAAAATGTACAGTAGAGATAAAAACGGACATTTTGTTGCCATAAAAATATTTTGATAGCTATATGGCATGGAGAAGAGAAAAAAACAATAAAACCATACCTAATGTAACTTACTGAAGGATAAATAGATTGCAATGCTACAAATATTTCAAAAATTTCATATCCTAGGTGTCCAAAGACGCTCTGAGAGAAAATACTTAACGTGATGCTATGCGAAAGCATAAAGTTCCCTTACTCCAAACATGAAGTCATGCCATCGGACTTTGGAGCCTGCTCATAATGCTTCCCCGCTGCGAAGGGGGGAGAAAAGGTAGACAGCAAAATTGATGTGGGACGGAGGGTGAGAAAGAGAAAAGAAGAGGAAAAACAGGAAAAGAGGTAGGAAAAGGGAGAGATGAAGATAAAAGAGAGGGGGGGGAATAGAGTATAGGACGGGAAGGGTAGTGAGGGAAATGGATGAATAGGAGAGACGGGTCGGAAGAAAACATATGAGATATGAAAGGGGGAAGGGTAGTGAAAAAAGATAGGGTAAAGGAAGGTGAAGGACTTAAAGGGTATGGAGTGAGGGAATTAAGCGGAAGTGGAAGAGAGAATGGAAGGAGGGAAGGCGGAAAACGGTGGAGTTGAAATTTAAAGATGATGTGAAAGTGGGAGAGAGTGGGGGTGAGAAAAGTGAACGGAAGATACTATCTCGTGAAGTGGTTCTGAAACAGTGCGAAATGAAAGGAATAAGTAATTAAAGGAAGTAAGAGAGGCAGCTGTAACTAGGAAAGGAAAAAAAAGAGAACAGAAGTGTGAAAGGAGGTAAATATGACAGTGAAAGGAGGGGATTGGAAAGTGAAACAAGGAAAAGATAGAAAAGGTAGTGTGAAATAATAATTATCATGTCTCTATTCAGGCAAAATCGTGGCTCTGAATCATCTTATATGCAACCCAACATCCATATTACTGCAATGAAACATAACTTAATGCAAGTTAGAATAGAATGGATAACTTTTAGAGGGAGTTAAAACCATTAGAAGTTGTGGAAGTAAAATATCCATGAGAATATCTACGAAATTAATGGAGAATAAGCCACAGCTGAATAAAATTATAGACGACGATAATAGTATAGAAGCAGAACTGCAATCAAACCTATTTCAGGTCGTAAACTAAAAATGTTGCAACTATTCTTACTAAGAAAAAATAAAGACACAAAACGATGTAAAATGCATTTTTACGAAACAAAAATGCAAAACATAATGTATGAAAATATTATTTGAGGAAAACGAGAGCAAAAACGATGAAGAAAAAGAAATAGATGACGATAATACGGAATGAATAGTAAAACTAAAGAGAGGTGAGTTTAAAGAAGATAAGTGTAGGTAATTCTAGTATGAAAGATAGGAAGAAAGGATCTTAGGATAAAAAGGGGGAGTGAGAAAACTCGATGAAGGAAGATAGCAGAAACTTCGAGAAGTGGAATTAGGGATGCAGTAACTCAAATAGGAGCGAATATTGAGACCCCTAAGTCTTAGATTCAATCCATGGAAACATTAACGGAAGCAGTTACACCCACTGGAGAGAGAAGGAAGGAAAATATCTCTCGAGGGAGAGAAGCGTAATGACAAAAGAATGTGCGAGGGGCAGACAGAGGCGAGGAAGCAGAAAATAGATGGCGGCATAGGGTGTCCACGCCACCGTGATTGAGAGCCCCTGACTTTCTCGCTTCCGGATATAAGGGTATTACGGAGAACGATCAGAAGGGAAGAGAAAGGAAAATTGAAGGAGGAGGATAATTAGCGTGGATGAAGAGAAGGAGATAGGCATGAAATAAGGGCTTGCATTATGCATGTGCTCGGAGAGAGAGTTATGAAAATGAGGATGATTGAGTGTATGAACATAAGGGCGTCTGAGATGGAAAGATGCAGGTGCCATCTATGGAGTGTTCATACCACGGCGAAGGTGGAAATCTCGTAGACGCACTCAACCTGTGCTCTCTTTCATCTTTCAAGAACATCAGTCTTTGAGATATTGAAATTAATATATAGTAATATATATTAAATTTATATTTTCATTGATGGTCCATGAGGTAAGTTTTGTTTTATTGCTATAGCTTCGGATATAGGTAGATTTCACTCATGATGCATTCGCAATTTAACTCATTAGGTGCCTCCAGCATAGATGCCCCCAAAAAGAAAAGACTTCAAAACAATCACTGAGGTAATACCTATAATGTGGAACTTCGTGATATAATAGAAAATGTTTTTAATTTTAACAGCCTATGAAAAAAATTTGTTTTAAAAATTTTCACCCGAAATATTAATTTTTATCCACATCTATGCACTTCGTCATCTTTCCCAAACAGTGTTGAAAAAACGCACAATACCAATTCATTGAAAAATCAAAAAATGAATTTTTGGCATTGATTTTGTAATATTAAATTGATTTTTTTATGTTAATATTCAATTTAGTGTGCTACATGATAAAAAGATATTTTGATTTATTACAATGTTATCTGCTATTTACTTATGATTTTTAAATTGAAAATAAAAATCTTCTAAGAATTTAACGAAGACTGAAACTCTTAAGATTTTCCTCTAGAGGAATCAAAGTATGGGTAAATTACCACTGAAGTCTTTTTTACATAGTACGATTTAATAATGTTTTGGAATGGATGGAAACGAAGCTTAGCGGATGATGTATAAATTAGGATGATGCAAAAATGACACCTAGTATACTAGTGCATAAAAATATATAAATTCATTCTAAAAATATAAGAAAAGAGATGAATTTCAACTCATATTCGAAAAAGATGTCACAAAATGCTGCGGAGGATTAAATCAGTATGCTGGTGAATCTTTTACTATGAACATTATGCTATAGTAAATGGAACTTAACTCTTCGCCTAAGTGAAACAAGGAAATCGAATTCATAATTTATAAATCATAACAATTTGAGAGTGTGATGAGTAGTGTAAGGTTTTGAAGCATCGGTGAATTACTTTCTTATACTTATACATTAGAATACATTATGTTTTTGCGAATATTTCACCTCCCTGAATATATAATATTTTCCCAACACAGAGAAAAACTATCTTTTATTCCATCAACCTTCAGTTGTGGAGTCTTCTTTCCTCAAAAACTAATTGTTTTCTTATATATTCTTCCTCTATGATTTGATTCTTCTGGTGAATTTTATATAATTAGTAAATATTTACAATTTACATACGAAGTTAGGAAGAGAGGCCCAATATCGCCTAATAAAGGAACAAATAATGTAACATAAAATAGTAAAAAATATAATAATATATTTAAATAATATTAAAGAATTAGGTGGGCTGCAAAGTTATAAAATACGATGAAATTAAGGTCACTCACAAGCTCTTATCCATAGCTTTTCAAATTTTTAAAGCTCAAACGGAATTTTAATCAGTCAGAAAAAAATAAATTTATTAATAGGCACAAAAGTGAAACACTCTGACATACACGACAAAATTGCTGATGATAACAAATTACTGTACGCAACATGAAGGGAAATAATATTCGCTTTATGTAGCCCGAAAAAGAAAACAATTTAGACTTCATATTTATGCCGTCTTCTTAAGGATTAACACCTCTCCTTTAAGTTTGCGAGACTGTCATGTGACTCGGCAAAGAAAGAAGACTCGCTTTGACGCGCTGTTAAAATCATCTCAAGACTTAAATGCGTGTTGACGGGAAAATGTGCCATCATTTTCAGTCGGCTGTTGGCATCGACGAGACACCACGCGGGGAATAGTGGAAGCTCTTGTTGGGTTTGCGTGCTGTCCCATTCTGCAGAGAGAATGATCGAGGGAAGTATAAAGGGACAAAAAGAAGAAAGCCCTTGGGAGAAGAATGTTTGGAAGAGACCCGCATTCGGATAGTGCTGTCCTTCCACGGACATCGACTTATCTCGTTCCCTACTCCTTAAAGCGCCCTATATCTACAGAAGCCATTTATCCTTGTTTGTTTTATTATATTGCCACTGTGGATAGATCAAGAATCTAATGAGTTTTAGAACAACTTTTGGTTACTTTTTATTCCTTTACTGGGAGATATATTAAAGGTGTAAACATACATTTATATATGCATCAGTATAAATTCTAACATTTGTGAAATAGTACATACGAATGTCTTGGTTTATACTATTTAAACTATTTTATTATTATTTAAGAATTTTATTTCTGAAAAGTTAGAATTTTTAAATTAAGGTTAAAAAAGAGACATTTAAAATCATCTTGGAATTTTAAAGGAAATATTGACTTCATTGTGAACAATCCTAAGGGAAAACGGCATTGAAGAAAGTTTAACGGGGCCGGGAATCGAACCCAGGATCTTCCTCTATCCAGGAGGCTGCCTTAACCAACTAGGTTACTCAGGTAGTAGAGAAAGCCTAGTCGGTTAACGTAGCCCCCCGGGTAGAGGTAGATGCTGGGTTCGAATTCTGGCCCCGTCAGACTTTTTCCAGTCCGGTTTTGGCACGCCCTTATGTACAAAGAAACTTTAAACCTTTCCTTAATCGGGAAAATTTATATTACACTTTTCATATTTTTAAAGAAAAATCAAGAGATAATAATTTTAAAATATTCCTATATATTTATGGAAGAAGAATTCTTTCCTCTACCCTAACAAAAAGAAAACAACTAATAGAGATTGATCTTACCTCATTATTATTCCTATTTCTGTTTCTCCATATTATTCATTAGTATGCAATAAATTGAATTGCTTCTTCCAGTTAATACTTTTTGTTTATACATTATAATATATAATTATATGTGAATCATTCATGCGGAATGTAAATTTATATTAAATTTTGATGAACTTTAAAATATAAATAATCGTACTAGTAAGAGTCTCTAACTGATAAATTTACAAAAAAAACTTTCTTTCCATTTTCTTGATTTTCGTTTCCTAAGAAATAACGAATCGTAGTCATCTCATTCGAAATAAAAATCAAATAGGAGTTCCTCAATTAAAATTTCACTCAAACTGTTAGCATGGATTTGTAATCGTAAATTACGGGTATTATTACTCATGTAAACGTATGAATATAGAAAATTTTAAATAATATCTTTTGAAATTCCTGAAGTCTCACATCTGAATAATATCAACTTGTATCAACAGATTTTTACATGTTTTTAATATTTTTTGGGTAAATTTACTTAGCGATAAGCAGCGATAGTGTATGGAACGTCATATATGAGATACTTGAAGCTATCTTCTGTAGTTGATTTTGATTTTTAAGAAATTAATTTGGATGATTGTCCTTCATATTTAAGATATCCGCATTTTTAATTAAAAGGGATTGCATCCTTTCATTATTTTGTTTAAGAGATATGATATCATTATTAAAATTAATAGCACAATAATAACATTGATGAATTATTTATGAAAATTTAGGTGTAATATTTTATTAAGATCTTTGATATGAACAAATATTTCCATATTGATATAAAATGTACATAATCCATAAATGATTCATTTCGACTGTCTACGATTTTAACAAACGTCCATATTTAGACAGAGTTATTGCTAAAAAGTCTTTACTTCAAGCCAAGTGTTTTTCTAAGGTAGTCAATCTCAATCAAATTTAAATAAAATTAATGAAGAAAGGAAGGAAGATTCTACATACAAAAATTCATTGCGATAGAGATTATGATGATAAGTATGGTTGAGACAAGTATAGTATCTCAAAGTTATTATGTGTGAAAATCGGGCCATCTATTTCTATAAAGGAAGGAACTTCAGGATACAAGGAAGGATAATGCAGTACTCTGCGGCAGGAAAATTTATCTAAACAGGGCACAAGAGTACATCGAACCCAAATCACTTCTCTTTTTCTAGACTTTAATGCTTATCAGAGATTTTTGAAGGAGATATCGTGGTATAAAAAAAACCACCGTCGTGGAAAATGCAGGAGAGATTGCCTTATCCTAACATCTAGGTGCCAAAAGGGTTCAGGACATCGATCTTTTGAATTACCAGATTTGTACGACGTATATATTTAATTTAATAAAATTCTATAAGCAAAAGAATGAAAAATTAAAAGAATAATCAATAATTCCGGTTCATCTCAAATTTTGTCAAAGGAATTTGGTCGAAGTACGAATCTTTAAACAATGAAACAGTCATTCATTCTAAATGAAGCAAGCGTCTAAATTATATGTGTACTAACAAAGGTTAATATCGGAATTTAAAAAGATTTGTCACTATTTAAAAAAATGTATACAATTACAGCAAATAAAATTGATTACTGTTGGTAATAAAATATAAAGTTTCATGACTCTCACTGAAGCAAACCTCTCACTTTAAAACGTCAAAGTTAGATAAAATGTCATATTTTATCGATCATACATATATAGTATCAGCGTCGGTAGCTGTCGCTACGGGTTAGTAGCAACCCTGAGGACTCAGGTTCGAATCCTGGTTTTGGCATAGTTGTTTATTTCAATATTTGTAGGAAATTTGTAGAATTTTAGTCTATAAAACTAAATTTCTGCTTATAAAGGGTTCACTTTTATAATATGTTTTAATCTCCTAAGTGGCATTATCAATGGAAACTTTAATTTTCTTTTAATGATCCATTCATTCACTGAATTATTTTGTACAATTGTGCAAAACCAAGAAAATTCCCATTGGCTCACCGTATTTTAACATGGTAGGTTTTTACAGCAAATGCAACAATTATATGGAAATGGCTTAACACTACTGTTTTATTTCTCAAACCGAACGCCATCTGGTAAAGCGACTTTTGGTGTTCCTTTGAGAAAGTTATTATTTACTAGTCGAACGAAGCCAAATCTTACATTATTTTTCTCGCACACAACTCCTGAAAAGATTTTTCTTAACAGATGCAATTATGTGCTTCGTAAGCGTCTCTCAAAATATGCCGCCTCATTCCCATACCAGCGAGGCCCACCGCTTGTGATTCTCCCTAATCGATTTTAGGCCGTCAAATCACTTTGATTAATTCGTTTTCTTATAATAGAAAGATCATTAGGTATTGATATCGTATGGGAACTACAGGCTAAATTCAGCATAATAGGAATTCATACACGCATAGGTTAGAAAAAATATTAAAAGAAAAATACGTGTCATTAATCTGATATATTAAACATACTCGCTAATGTATATAGGACCGAATGCAGATCTTATAAAATTAATATCTAAATATTATGAAATTAAGTCTATTAAAATAACAATTAACTCCCATATCGTTTTCATATTTCCTAAAAGAAATCATTTTTAATATCCACCATTTGCGTCAAAGAGATATGTTGAAAGCATGGCATCGAATTATTTCTGAAAGATTGTTAGTGTTGGTCATGATGTTTCCATAAGTTTAAGTTCGAACGATTCCAAGCATTTTTTTCAAAATTTGGGAATAACTATCTCCAGCTAAGATATTGGGGCTTGAATGAAAATATTTGGAAAATGACTCATAGTGAGATGACGAAGGAAAAAATGATTTTCGGTAAAGGGTTGCCTCTTAGTGTGTTAACCAGAATCTCAGGTTTAAGAAAACTCCTCCAGTCGATGGAGCAGAATCTTTGGGTCAAAATTGATTTTCATATTAATAACATTTCAAAATGCGATATAAAAGACAGAGAATAAAGTCTGGGTTATCGGTATTCTATTCATTCCTATTGTATTGTATTCATAAAATACAATCCTATGTCTATGTCTATGTAAGAACCCTGCAAGCCACCTTTCGGCGTGTGGCAGTTGGTGCAAGCACCTTGACTCTATTTTCCTGAATGGTTGCTTTCGCGTATAGTTCGCGGAAAAAATGAATCCCCGAAACGATTCGTTCTAGCATCTATTTCCTTAATCTTTCTGGCAGTATCAGAACGGCTCATATATCAGGGGGTCGCATTATATCGGTTACATCATCTGAGAACGTAATTTCTCTGAACTTATTTAATAAATTTATCCTTTGAATTGTTCTATCTTCTAATGATTCCCATCCTGTGTCCTGTAGCATCTGAGTGACACTCGCTGTTTTATCGTAGCAATTCTTTATTAATCGTATCGCCTTTCGTTGTAATTTTTCTAAATCCCGAATATGATATTTCTCGGCGGGGTCCCATACACTACATGCATACTCAAGGTGAGGCCTAACTAACCGTAAGTAACATCGCTCGCGAACTTTTTCTTCGCTCCTACCGACTATTCTTTTAACGAAGCCGAGTTTCTCTAGTGCTTTTCCACATATATTTCGGATGTGGGCACTCCATGATAGATTATTCGTGAGAGTTACTCCAAGATACTTTACCGATTCTACTGTCATTAGGTTTACCCCTCGGAGGCTATAAGAATAATCAATTATTATAGATTTTCTTTCGAAGAAGTTAACTACCGAACACTTTTCTACATTAAGCTCTAATTGCCAATCATCGCACCAGTTCATAATTCTATCTACGTCGTTCGAAAGGGTTAATCTATCCTCTGAACTAGCTTCCTATATTCAATATAGTAGAGTAACGAAAACTATACTAAAACTTAAAATTTCTCGGGTTAAAAATAAAGCCCTCGGACTTATGAGAATTTGAGGTGGTAACATTGGCTATGATACATATTATAATTATCTCATTGTACCTATATTTCAATATGGCAAAGTGTTTCGTATTTTTCAAGAAATCTTGTTTACGATTGCAAAGGTAGTCTGATACTGACAGGGGAAGCTAACACGAGGTTACATCCTTCTTCTTTTTCCGAATTATTTTGTCTTCGTTTTGTTGGATAGTTTTGAATAGGCTCCTAATTAACAAAAACTTTTATTGCGTACATTAATGTATTTACGAGGAGCAAGCCTTTTTTCACATTTTTATTCATTGCTGCGCTATGTCAGTTTTAAATTATGACGACCGTGGTGATTTATGAACGCACCGAGAATTAATCTGCCCTAGAGGTCCTAAGGCTCTTCGTAGGGATGCATTTCAGTTCCATATTCCGTAGCAAAGGCTCTTAATTGCATCCTCAGCTCGTTTATTTAATCCTTAGAATTTGGCGAGAAAATTTCTGTCGCTTATTCATACTCGAGGTTTAAAATTTCCAGTACATTTTTTCGTGGAATTTGGTTTATGATTGATGACCAAAACGTTGATTTGTATCACCCAATTTGAGTAGAGTCATACGTTCGGTTGACTATCAATAAAAATAAAATAGTATTCGAGGAAGTCTTTAGACAGAAGTTTTCAGTTGAAAGCGCAGAAATCTAAAAAGAAGAAAAACTACGCAAGATATTTCCACAATAAATCTTTGTCTTTGGGGAGTTTTTTCAACTGAAAATACGTAGAATATCGTGAGTGGTTAAGATATACCGCAAAACGTCTTATTATAACAAAGGAAATTAAATAAATATTAGATAAATAACATTAAAGAAAAGAATTGAAGAACTTAAAAATTAAGTTACATCTAGGTTAATCAAATAAAGAAAAAATATTATTCGAGAGTAGGTTTAAAGAACTGAACTGAGATGTAAAATTAATTTTTCGAGGAGATAGAGAGTTCCAGTTCATAAAATAGCTTTTTAGTGGATAAATTTAATGGGTATATAGTGAAAAACTTTGATAACCGTGAAGAAAAAGTCATAAATATCACTTTATCGGCATAGACTAGTTACAAATCTAAAGAAAGGGTACTCTAATCTTAACCAGTAACGTATTCTTTTCTGTTACCGTGGTCCTTTTGTTTAGTTATTAAAACTGTATCTAGTTTCTTATAGAAAATTTTATTCCTATATTCTTCTGTCATGAAATACCACAGCTCTACCTCCTAAACTTTTGAATTGAATCGTATATATGATCCTGAGTCCATAAATATACCAAAATAAATCTTTTCTCCATCTCAGTGCTAAATCGACGACAAATAAGCCGGAAAATGATTTGACCCCAATTTAAAAACAAACCAAGAACCTTAATAACGTCTTAATCTAACCTTAACTTTATGTAAGACACAGTAATATCCAACTCACGCAAACTCTGTTCTTTACTTACTCTCCTGGTTCTTTTCTCAAACGTGGTGATTGTAAGTTTGACAAAAGCTCTCAGCTCTTTTGAATAATGCCAACAAATAATATAGAAGATAGACTAAATTGGTAGGAAAGAAAAATAAATTATAATACATCGTAATAACATCGTTTACGTCGATGATTTATTTTTAATCTTCTTTATTTAATTTTTAAATCTAATTTATTTACACATGAAAGAATCTAAAACTTTTATCAAATATGTTTCTCTTTATTTTGTGCTTTGGATGCACAATATAGTCCTTTTCAAACAAAAATCATTGTAATTGTACGCAAACTCGTACTTTGTTTGCGAGACTTAGACTTACGCGATAATCGGCTGTCATATCTACAGCTAAACTTCGAGGTATAGCTGAACCGATGTAGTTCCGTGAACCATTTCACAGATGAGTGAATTATAAGCGATAAAAACTGTAATATTCAATATTTTCCGGAATCAAGAGCATCAAATAGTAGCACTATTTTCGATCTGGAAACCTAGAGCTCCTCCCATTTCCTCATATTTTGGCAGTTAGGAAGAAAAATTCGCAAGATTTTCGCGCCTCGTTCGATATCCACTCCTATTAAACAAGTTCGAATTTTGTTTGAGGGAGGAGGCGTTATAGCAGAATCTTTAGAATCTGCTGTCTCGGGAGACAAATGCGAGGGAATGCGGGCCGGATGGGCCTTTCACCTGCGCTATTTACGCAAAATCCCGGTCCAGGCTTTTTTGAGGCTCGTAAAACATCAGAAAAGCGCTTCAAAGCTGTAGCGCCATCTCGGTGGTGAAAGGCGGAATCCGTCAGGCGCACAACGCTTACGTCATTAATTTAAACACTAATCAATTAAAGTGACTTGTGGGCGTATTTTCCACGCCCGAGAGAAAGACAACGATTATCTTAAACGCACTTGGGGCGTCGTCAAACATGCCGGGGAATAATCCAAAAGGGAAGATTCAAAGGAGCCACGTCACCAAGTAATTTGGCGGGAACAAAATGAATTTGATGCCGATAACAGCGCTGCCTACACGTCACTTTCCTCAACCTTGCTCGAAAAAACAAAAGCCGTTCTTCCGCCGTTGATAGCACATCATCCCCACGAAGAACAGGATCGTTCCTTTTTTCCTGATTTTCAATTAACGATAAAAATAAAGCGCCAACTTTCTCTTCGATGTTCGTCAAAATGAATTTATTTAAAATTTATCGAAAATTCTGAGCAAATATTCCACGCGATATTCATTAATTTTTTGTTTTCTTATTACATCGCAATTTGTTCGTTTTATCAGGTGGCAACGATCAATGGGAGTGTAATTTATTATGACTTAGTCCAAATATTTTAATTAAGGCTAAAGTAATACACATGCATACACAATGCAAAAACAAAAGTCAAAGAAAAAAGATTAAAACTTAAAATATGTGTAAAGTATAGAACAAAATAGTCATACACATGCAGATAACAACATAATATCTAAATATTTAATAAAAAAGCAAACATACATGAAACTTAAGTTTTACAAATTATTAGAAAGAAGTATATTTAAGAATAGGCTAACTTTTTTCGACATTAGGATGAGAAGTTCTACAGGTAAATCACTCCATTTCCTTATAGGTACCTCTATTGATGAAATAATACTATTTCACAACGTCGATTGTGTGTTCAGGATTATTTATTTATAATTTGTGATCGGCGCATCCATAGTGGTAAGGAGTGAAGGAATGAAACCATCCATGTAGTTCACCCCTGCTTTTTTATGAGTTCCTAATATGACTAATTCCACTGATGATATAAAGTCATTTGTTGAGGATATTGTAATTTATTGCTACACCTCATCGCTATTTTACTACTTTTTAATAATGAAAATTCTTCTTTGTACAAAAATAAAAGTAATATAAACGTAAATACCATAACATATCCTTAAATAATCTATGCAGAGTACTTGGCTATGTGGAGAACTCCAGCTAAGTAAGGGAATCTGAAAAACATGCACAAACCTATCAACAATAATAGTGAAGCCTAAGAGAACACGAGAAAAATACGAAAAGACCGCCAATAAAAAACGCTGTACGCAAATATTGATTGTATTTTCGCATAAAAAAAATTTATTACATTAAATAAAAGAAATAATTGACCAGTACGAACTTAAATCTAAAAATGTTAATCTATACATACAAAAACGGCGAATATTAGCTGCTAGTTCTTAATTAAAATAATGAGTACCAAATAAAGGAAAATCAGTAAATAGGACAACGTGATCGATAGAAGCTATATTAGGACAAAGTAACCAACGAAGGAATTGACATCATTCTTAAATTCTTACGGTTTATCTCTGTTTTGATCACAGGTTTCCAAACTTTTGTTTCCCTCGGATTTCTTTAAAGTTTCCATGGACCATCGTAGCATATTTAATATTGAATTTTTAGGTTAAAAAGCCGTATCTGGTCTTCATTTTGCTATATTACCTTCAAAATAGGACCTTTTTTTTCTTAAACTCCAAAAAACTCTAAAAATGAAAAAAATTTCGAACCCTTTGTTTTCTCATTGTCGTAGTCCTCCTGTTAATATACATGGACTTCTACGGAAACCTATGGTTTAGATTAATTTTGAAAAAGCTATAGACCTAAGGCCATATGAATAACTCCATTTGACTTATTTAAAGGTATTAGAATGCATCCCATTTTTATTCATACAGTTTTTTATTTCACCAAATTCGCTTTAAATTGTAACCAGTGCTCCCGCAAGCTTCACCAATCCGTGGACAAGAAATTAGTGTGTCTCGATGAAACGACTGGAAATGGCGATACAGAAAGCGCTGATTTGCATATCTTGCAATTGAGATCGTCCGCTATCTCAGACTATCAATTAATTCCAAACAGAGATGCGACCGGAACACGGCGTGAATCAGGTCAATTGGTGCAACAGGCAGACTGCCCCATAAGGCCTCCCTCTATAGTTGCAGCATTGCGTTTTTACGGGTGACGCCGATGTGTAATGCATTCGAACCAAGAATCTCTAATTAGCGGTGATGTATGGCTCTAACGACCGCGGGATAGGGAATCTGTGGGCCGCAAAATGAGATGCCGTAGTCCATAACTCGCAGGCCGCGTGGTGACAGATTTATCACTTACGTGGAGAGGCAACAGATACTACAATGACGTATGAGTGGGCAAGTCATTCAATTATTGAATGAAATCAGCCCTGAAGGATTTCTTACATTTTGCACCTGATCAAGAAAGAAATTATTTTAAGACAGTCAAAGATAAATCGTAATCATCAGAAATATTTGAATAAATATTTTAACGTGCTAAAAGTTATCTAAAGGAATAAATAAAATTACGGTGTAAAAAATCGAATTTACTTCATGTTGAACTGCGTATAAAATGAAAGTTGGTGTGGGTAAATTATCTACCAAATTCAATAATATCTAGATAAATTAATTGGAACGACATTAATAAGGCAATTTTTTTATTTAATAAACCTAAGGTGAGGAAATTTAGAATAAGATTCACAATCAATAATTCAATTTGGGAGAAAGAAATATTTTATCAATGATACACATTCCCATGTCACAATGAAGGATGGTGTTATCAATGCTAAAAAATATGTATCAAAGGAAACGTAATGAGATATTTTTTTGTTTTTCAAGACTATTTTCTTTATAAATCTTAAATCTTCTATGCTAACATCCACCTGCTGAAAAGCTGATACGAGAATATCGGTTACTAGTCATTTTATATAAAGGATAAGCCAAAAAATTCTATCAAAATCGGTATTAAGTTTTTTAAATTACACATTATAAGCAATGTATTGGAGAAAAAAATCATAACGTTAAATGGGATGAAAAATTCAAATTTCTCGATAGTATATTCTCTCAATTTAAACTTTCAAAGCTATAATTAAATTCCCTAGACGTTTTTCAAGTGTTTTTCCTCGTGATTGCTAATAGATGGCTCCTGCAAAATAATTGATTTGATACGATTCCAGAACTAGATGGGTATACCCTATGATGAATACCAACGCTATATTTTATGCACGATTGATTTTCCCATCAATACTTGCACTAAATATTCAAGACTCAATGCCCGCATCGTATATAAACACCAAACCTAGTAAATTATTAATTTTATATCACGACGCTACAAAATAGAAAATAACTCCATTCCACGCGGCTTTTAAATATGCATGGGTTGAAATACTGTATGGGTGTATTAATGTTTTATCTTTGACTTCAACTTTCCGACGTACTCTGGCAAAAACGATCGCTTTGTGTACGGGAAAACCTTTTATTTATTTGCGCTCCATCCGCCGTTGCCTTTGCAATTAGTCATTCATCGTTTTTTTCTGCCTAAAGCTAATGAACTAAAGTCACAGATATTAAAACGTACATTATGGAGGAGTTCCGAATCCATCAGATATGAAATTAGTCCACGTGGGAGGATCTGATCACAAAATAATTTATTTATAGCCTGCTCTGTTCACCTCGAAATGGCTTATTCCGCCAATTTTTGTGCGCTTGCCGTTTCGCCTTGGCTACGCTTTTCTAATTATCATCCTTGATAAACTTGATTATTTCATTCGTGTCCTCGGGTAACAGTTGCCTAGTCCGAAAAAGTTGCGGCATAAAAACAAACGATTGGTTAGTCCTATTTCGAATTGGAAAATGTCATCTTACGTTGCAGCAAAGGGAACGGTGAGTTAATTATTTCTCCGTCGCGAGGGGATGACTTCGTATTCATTTTTCGCTACAATTTTCTGTTTAGCTCGAGAAAGTCAGACATGCAAGAGACGCGTGTTAGTACCTTCCTTCGAGCATTTTTTCAAATATTGAATTAGAGGAGAGGAAATTAAGAACCGTCCTTCACTCGAGGGAGTATTTTGATTAA
This sequence comes from Sympetrum striolatum, assembly GCA_947579665.1. Taxonomy (NCBI): domain Eukaryota; kingdom Metazoa; phylum Arthropoda; class Insecta; order Odonata; family Libellulidae; genus Sympetrum; species Sympetrum striolatum. The sequence goes on from OX388351.1 coordinate 61,215,822, forward strand.
CTATTATATTAACTATTTTATTAATTATTGAATTCATGTACAGAATAGCAACTTAAGAGTGACCTTCTAACATTTCTTTGTGATCGGATTAAATTATTTTTCGGTTACGTAAAATTGGAGTTACATAAAACTGCGTTTTCGATGAGTTATTCATTATTTATATGGCATGGTCAAGTTATTGAGTGTTAGTTAGATTTGATTAGTATGAGAATTTCCCAAATCGGAGAATATGCAAGAAAGAACGAGTATCTTACCTAAAAACTTATGCATACTGCTGGTTTGATAGATAGAGTAGTGACATTAATACAATAGTTGTTTGATTCAGTTGCATCTAAATACTGAAATAATTTTGTCATAGTATTTCCCTCATAACGTCAATAAAGATTATTAGTGTCTGGTTTGATATTGATTACTTTTAATTGGATTTCTTTATTTGAATTGGCCTTAATCGATGGAAATATATCTTAATATCTTTTTCCAATCTCTAAAACTCCGAAAGACAATGCCAGTATATCCTATAAGAGACTTTAATTACCATGAGAGTTTTTAAGACATTTGAAGACTTAATTCAGACAAAATAATGGATGCAATTAGTCTACTATTTGATAGGGAAGACATATATGTTCTAAAGCAGTGCTCACTCTCACACACTTTCTACTTTATATATTAACTTTACAGTTCATTCTATTCAGTCCAGTGCATACATTTCGAGGCAACGCAATTTCATGGGACATCTCTGCATAAAGTCGATCCATACGCTAGTATGTACGGTACTTCCTCGGACGGCAAAGTCTTTAATCATTCGAGTAAATTAAACACTTGGACGGTGACCGATACGAGTTACACTCCTCGTTAAATCATCCACAACTTTTTAAATTCCAAGTTTCGGGACGGAGTTCCGCGGACGGGAAATCAGAGTTGTTTTCTTTTTCCCATTAAAAGCGCCATTTATCTGCGAAGCATAAGCCTCGGGGCAAAGCGATTTCGATCTGCTTCATAACGGGGAATAATAAAACGGCAAAGTTGAGTGAGACGGCAGGAGACTTCCCTGAAAACCCTTTCGCGTAACGAACCTCAATTCGGATCAATTGTCTTAATTGAAGGCTGCCTTTTAAGCTCTCGATATTAATTCGCAATGATTATCCAAAAGGAAAACTCAGACGTCTCGGCAGAAGAGGCTACGAAAGAGTGGAATTTTGAGTGAAAAAGAGGAAGCCGGGGAGAGAGAGGTGGTTAGAGGGAGATAAACCAATTCATTACGCTCGAAATTTCATCATTCTTCGCGATAATGAAGTTGAAATAAAAGTTTACAACTGATTTGCATAACGAATGAGAATTATTAGAGCCGTTTCTGCCGTATAGGATAGCATTTATGTTAAGAATTTGGCGGAATTTTCATTTAACGGGAATCCCCGCTGCAATAAAACACCCACGAAATATGCGATAAACATTGTGAATTACTCTTGGCAAAATGGGACAATTATGGAAAAATTAACAGCGCTAATTATTCCCTCAAATATTATTATGTTATATATAGTGATGGAATACGCCTACTGATGTTTTTTTAAGAAATTTTAATAACTTATGAAGTATATATTTCAGAGATGATCGAAATTAATGTAGAAATTTTATTTTCATATCATCATAAGCGGTCAAACATTTTCAAAATTCGTGTGAGTAAAAATTAAAGCAATTTTATTTAAAATAAATAGTTCATTGATGCTATAAGCTTTTTGTTACGACCTGAAGGTTCTGAGCTAAGGACAGAAGAACTTACTGGGAACAAAATAAATCAGAAAGGAATTCAATGATGATTAAATTTATATTAAAAAAAAGGCTGCGAAGAAAATGTGATTCAGATTGTAAACGAGGAATATTTTTGACTGATAAAGATGTTTGAATTTTTTGAGAATTTGAGTTAGGTAAAAATAATCCCAGGTTCGAATATTGGTAGGTGTTTATGTGCGAAACGATCTCAGTCGTCGAAGCACTTTTGACAATACTTCTTCTTATTAAAAGTTTAAATCTCCAAAAATCGTCTTTGTAGGGGTTCGTTGTCTTATTCCCCAGTATTTGGTGAAAACAAGATAGGAATACTGCACATTTAATATACTCAAAGCGCCTTTCAAAGACAATGTCTTCCTCATCAGGGGGTCGTAAAATACGTGTATCTTAAAAGAGTGGAATTATTTTCTTGTTTTCTCCGACCACCGAGGAATAAGTCGAGGAACGCCGTCAAAGACGGAGCTTTTAAACATCTAGTTCATTGTCAGCCGTGTTCCAAATTCTCTTTCTTTACATATAATTTATTGAATCAACCCGTGTATTCTTGGATTATCGAACATTTTATTGAGGTGCTCCCAAGGGAAAGGTGTGGGAACAAATTGAATAGTGGAAGAAGGGATCCGGGAAGAGGCAGCGGGGGGGGTGTGTGGAGAGAGTGGACTCCCCCGCATTAACTATGTCCAATCTAGTCGCGGTGAGGACAATGTAGGGACTGAATGGACGGCGATTCACACGGGTCACCGGATTGCCCATGGGGTCAGCGGATGGGAGTCGAAGTAGAGCGAGGGGACAATGAAAGGCCAACTAATTCGGGATTCGTCAAGAAGAATCAGGCATAATTAGTATCGCAAAGAGCTGAAGCGGAGGAATGGAGGTAAGAAAGCAATTGGATTGCGGGAGTAGCGGATTTGAGGAGGGGATTGTGGGAAGGCGATAAGGAAAGAGGCTCGAATACGTGCCGATGAGAATATTGCTCCTTGTTCCTTCCCTCTGTTACCATTTATCGACAGAGGGGAATCTGTTCAAAATATGGGCGTCGGTTTTCCATGCTACGAGCGTCACAGATGTTTAAATTACCCTCGACGTACTTTGTATGTTGCCCGTGTCGAAGATGGACCCATGCGAGCGATCGCTTTAATTCCCAGTGATTTTGGATCGTTCCCCGAAAGATGTAATGAATGGCGCTTCCAGTGGCCTCATTTTGCGAGCGATTAATTCTCCAACATAAAAAATGAAGGGTAGTCAAAATTAAAGAAGCGTTTCCAATTTGTGATATTTAATCATTTTGAATTGCATTTATTTCATATTTATAAATGGGAAATAGGATGGTGAGACTAAAATCACGGTCTCTTTTCCACACTTGAATTTAAAACACGACTGGTTTCGGCATAGTTTGGTCATCATCAGGTTCATCATCAGGTTTTACTTCTTATCATTCTTACCATCCTATTAATATGGATTTCCACACCGTAAAGCTTGTTAAACATGATTTTATTAATATATAAGAGTTAAACTGACACGTTTTTAACAGAAACGGCTGTGGTTTTCTATAACGCAAATCTAAACCAATAAGATCGCAAGTTAGAAAATTTTTCTACAGTATGCAACTAATTATATACAAAATCTTTAAACAGTTACCTTTTACTAAAGACAGAAAAAAATATTTACCTCATCTGTCACATCTCTATCTAGCGTATCATTTAAGAATATAATCTCATTTAAACTGAATATAAAATAAATAAAATTTCAGGGAAAAAACCATTTCATGCAACCACTACTTGGATAAATATATCTAGTTGAAGGAAAATACTATCAAGTTAACTAATTTTCAGAGAAAACATGGCGTCAAAAATATACGTAATTAGTCGCGTGGGATCGATATGACCCCAACTTCCTCTGAATTTTTAAGAGCTCTTTCAATGGTGATTCAACTGATTTCATTTATCGCAGTACATAAGTGATTCTTTCAAAACATAATTGTAACATTTTGAACGAAACATCTTCCATTAATTATTAATCAAATAAACTTTTTAAACATATACAAAAATTTCAGTGATTTTTTTAATTGATATTGTTTCCTATTAAGAATTAACCTAAGAGATTAAAAATAATGGAATATGTAGAAGAGGGTTTATTTTTACTTTCTCCCTATACGTAGTATAGAGAAAGTATTGAATTCGCAAAAAATTCGACCTCCAGATTTCGACGGAAATAGATATTTTGGGGCCCATAGAGCATGTTTTAGCTATTTTACCGAACATGTCTGTCTGTGTGTCTGTCTGTCTGTCTTTCTGTGGTTAAAAAGTTTGTGTGCGCTTAAAAAAAATTTATCCGATCATTTTCAAAATTCATATTTAGTATTTCCCTAACAATACCAAGAGTTGATTAGTTTTTAGAGAATATCGCTTAACTGGAAGTTACGGTTTATCCGGAACAAATTTTTGTTTCTTAAATATCTCTGTAAGAATGCAATATAGGTATATACAATTACATACAAAAGTTATAGATAATGTACTTTACTACAACTTCTGTACAAAAATTCTTTTCGTAACACTGATTGTTTAGGAGTTATTCTTCAATAATGGTTAACCGGAAGTTGTTGTTTACCCAGAAAAGGAAGTTTTTCATACATATATCTATCAGATTGCAATTTAGGTATATACAATTATGTACCAAAGTTGTAGATACTGTTTTTTACTACAAAGCTTGTATGAAACATTTTCCTGTAACACTCATTGTTTTAGAGTTATTTATATATTACCGGCATAGGCTTATGTTTTCAATAAATACGGAGAAAGTCATGTGTTGGCCACATCAGATTTTTTTATTTTCTTTAGCAAAATTACGCTATATTTTAAACGCCATCTGTTGGAATATTATGAAAATTAATTTCACTCCTTTCGGAAAAAAGTCAAAATATTGGGTAAAAATAAATTTTCCATGTTGTTTACGAAAATTTCATTTTATGGGTTTTTGACTATAAAATAATGATTTGTAATACTTTCATAACCGTACAATTAATGATAATCAGTGTTACCAACCTATAAAAGTGTTATTTAAAAAAAAATATTTTGGTATCAGCCTACATTTTGAGCGAATTAATTGTATTTTAAACAAGTTGTAATTACTTAACATTTTTAAACCTACATCCAGCCTAATAACTTCAGAAAGTAGAGGTTCCAACTTTTAAAAACAAATTATTCAAAACCTATTATTGCGTAGCTCTTTGTTACTGTAACGGAAATATATGAAAACAGATTTAATCAGTGAGAAATAGTTAAGTATATTTTGAATCCTAAGAGTATTTAAAACATTATAAATGCATTAAAAAACATTCGGTAATATCTTTAAAATACCCGCGAAAACTTATGCATTGGAAATTATATTTTTTCGGTTACTATGCGTGATATGATGATCATTATTTTTTGGTACTTAGTAATAAATTAGTTCATGTATAGGCGCTTAAAATTATTAAAATATTGTTTATATAATTATTTAAATTTATATTTGTAAATTTGGTCTCTGCTAAAATTATATACTTTTCATTATTTGAAATCAACAATATAACGAAATTCTCGGATAATCATTACATATTAGACTTCTTAACAACGAAAATTTGGTTGAAATATTTTCATTAGTTTCTCTGTTACCAAAAGAAATACACCGCTTGGTGTCATATTAACCCCACGCGACTAATTAAGGGTTAAATATGGTGCATTTCCACATATAATTAAGTAAAGAAATGAAATAAATGATAAAATGAGGAGAAATATCATGTTGGTAATCAATATATACATAATAGATATTTTATTTCAGAGGAATACTTGTTTATTCATTCTGTGCCAGCAAATAATTTAGGTGGAATTTTCTGGGTCATCAGTTAATATAGGTCTCAATTTGCTAAGAGAAGCTGCACAAATCAATCGAGGTCGATCCAACATAGAAACCTTGAACTTTCTATCAATCATAATTATGCTTACATTCCTCAACCGATGTTTGACTCTATATAATGAATATGTTGAAATTTTTAGACTTTTGGAAACTAACAAATTGAAAATTGAAAAAATTCTCAAGAAAAAAAAAAGCTTTCCGAGAAAAATGTAGAAAATTATTATTTTTATTTGAGCAACTTCTTTTCGTAGATTGCAAGAGCTTAACATAACCATTCGCAGAGTTAAAAAATGTCATACATAACATAAAATAAGGTACATACATGCTATCGTACATAAAAGATATTTTTCAATAGAATAAAAGGGACTGGAAGAAAAAGGAGTGGACTGAATGTGGACTCCGGAGCGAGTTCAGACAAGTCTGGCCGTGAAGTATCTCAAAATGAATTACAAAATTCACCGTAAATATTCTAAAGGTTAAATCATTTTTAGATCTTTTTTAATATTTTTTGTTCTGTAGAATGAAACGGATGGAGTGGCTGCTAATTTACTAATACTTACCGAACTCGCGGAATTATTTTAAATGGCAAATATTATAGGAGAGCTTTGGACGTATTTATGTTTAAATATGAATTAATAGCATGCTGTAAAGCGTATAAACTGGGTTGAAAAAATATCTAAATTAAAGTATTTATTCTATAAGTGTTTAAGTATTATATGAGTTTAAATATTGTATATGTATGTTATAGTGAAGTTTATATGTGAACTGTAATATTGGTTTGTTGTAATGAATACGTAATAAAGTAGATGCATGTATAATTTAGCTTAGTTGTACAATCGTATATGTCACTGACGAAACACCAGCTCGATTTCAGTTTACCTATTGAAAAAATACGAATGGTTTATAAAAATGAATTAGCAATGCCATAACCTCAATAATGACTAGCTGAACGGTAGAATGAAATACAATATCTTCAAAGAACAGGAAAGCAGAATAATTGCCCAAACTTGTGATGAAGTAACGCCTTACACCTGAATTAACGCATGAAAAGAAGACAGATACAAGAAATAGAGGAATTCCATCGACGATTTCACAGGTCGCTGAAATCCTCACTATCAGTAGCTAACGTTTACTTAAGCAGAGCTGAAGCCGATGAATACGGACCAATTACACGGACAAGTGCATTCGAGAATCGAGTTCAGAAGTCACGAGCACGGAAGATCCCCGTCTCGTAGTCGCATGTTTCCCGAGGAAATAAATGGCGCACGCATTTAGAGGTTTCTGATAATGAGTTTCGAGGCAAAGCGCGGATGCGAGCGGGAAGGAGCGAAATAAGGGCTGCGGGCAATCCAAACTCGATTGGTAACTATTTCAATCACTACTCCGACAAATCCGATTTAACCTCTCGATACTCCTCTTGAGAAAGCACTTCTATTCTTCAAGTGATCGATATTTAACTCCTAAGTACATCAAACTTTTAAGTATGTCAAGAGAAATTATTTTGACCCCACATGAAATGTCAAATACCGATGAAAAATTCAAATTTTGAAATTTAGCAGTTTTTTGATTTCTACTTCTTTCTATAATATCCGTGCATCTATTGTCAGCATTTTTGATCCAGAATATACTTTCAATGAGGATTAATTTATAGGTTTCCCTTTTGGGTATACAACCATGCACATAAAATATTAAAAAAGGAATATATTTATTTATTACATAATCAATCTTAAAAATAGAACAATATTCAGGTGGTAATATATAAACAGACACAAAAACATTATAATACCTTAAATCACGTTAAAACATATATTCCCAAAGTCTTCAGGTAACGTATTCCAATCTTTTATCCCCCTATTTATGAAGGAATACTTCGCGATATCTGTTCGTTGTTTCCTAAGCTTAAACTTATATTTATGGTCCCCTAGAGCTACATATTGTGGTTCCTCTATCTTTTCCTTTAATTCAGCCCATGCCTCGCCCACGTTTCTAACCATGAAGATTCCTACTAATCGGTTTATCCTTCTCCTTTTTTATAGTGATTCCCAGCCGAGCATCTCCAACATCTCTGCAACGCTGTATCATTTCATACTTGACTTATCTATACAAACGGGCTCGTAGATTTCTACAGATTATCCTTAAATTCTCTGGAAACTCTATTCTTTAGACAATCCCAGAACTATTATTTACAAATGAATATTTATTGATATATAACTCCGGCGCCTTAAGTGTATGCAGCCCGCTCCCCCATTTCTAGTACGACGCATCTATGGTAGCGTGGAATACTGATGAACCATAATGAGTCACCACCCGGCCAATTGAGTGGAAAACTTCACAAAGCTTTTATCCGTTACAGCTACGTTTCTAAGGAAATTGGGCCTTTATTTTATTTATATCACCATAATAATGCTGTAACATTTTCACCTCTAAAATTTTTGCCAAGCAAAATTTTTAAACAAAATTTCTTTAAAACGAAAGTAAAAGTTTGTCTTAAGGCAATGAAAGTATTTTCAGCAAGATCGTTATCGTCCAACATTTTTTTATAGGCCGTAGACTATAGTCGACAACCGTACTTAAGAGGAAATAAAAATTTGTCGTCTATAGTCAACAACAGCACTTAAAGGGTTAAGATCGTAACGGAGATGCACTGGGACCGATAAGGTTTGGCGAGGGAAAGGTCACGGCTGCACGAGATGAGGGGCGTGATAACGTCGGACGGCCGAATCAGACATCTCAAGCACGAGCTAAGCAGTCTTTTCTGTCGAAAATCAAAGAGTTTTGTTTAGTTATTCTCTTGCAACTAATCTTTGATTTCTGATTGTAGATATTGAAATAAATAGAAAGTATACAGAGTGGCCACAAAGTTCCTTGGCATTTCAAGATTTTATTTTTAAAGACAACTTATATTAATTCGTGTAATTGTAATGTAATTTTTGCAATATAAATTAATTCAGTCGACTGTGTCTGTGTTTGGTGGCGGTGTTTGTATGTTTCATATTTGACTTATTGTACTAAACGGGCTTATTGTTTTTGTTAAGATGCGCACTATCCGAGGAAGGTTATTTTGGAGGGGTTTTCTTCCTGTCTTTGGGCGAATGCCGGACAGATTGTATTGTTATCTCACTATCTTTGACCGTTGCCACTTGGTAATAATACCAAAATTCAGCGCATACATTAACTACATAAATAAATAATAAAGGATTGAATAATTCTGTGGAAGCAATTGCAAAATAAGGCATTGGCAATTGTATTACATTGTAAATTTTTATCTTGGGAATACAAACTTTTAAACCAAATAATTACTTAGGACAGTTCGTTAGGACTAATATACAGCACCATTTGTTTTTTATAGAATATTGGAATGTATGCGGATGTGGAAGAAAATTGAGGTAATAAAATAGAAAGACAAAGTAAGAATTTAAGAGATTTTAAAGAGGATATGTGAAAAAAGTAAATCATGCTGATAATCAGGAAGAAAAAAACGGAATTGGTTAGAACATTAGTTAAAAAGGAATGGAATAATCAGTGATAGAAGGGTATATGCCCGGGAAGAAGATGAAAGGAAGAAGGACAAAGATGACAGATGACCTGAAAGGAAATGATTAATATGAGAGAATTGAGAGATTTGCTGAAAACAGGGAGGGATGTAGAAGAACATAATTAAGACCTTCCCTCAAGCAGAATACTTATGATGATGATGATTTGCATGTGTACAATATTTTATAACGGAAAAACATCATTCATTGGTTATCAGGAAAAGCACTTTTAGGTTAAATGTTTTGTTTGATAAAAAATGCTTAAATAACGTTATGCAACACTAACTAAAAAATTGAATACCATTATGAAAGTCGTTTTAGATTTAGTTGGTTTGCTTCTCAAATAAAGATGAGAGAGATAATGAGAAAAAATGAGTAGAGGCACGTACATTATTTTCTCTGTGTCCATTTACGAAAAATATTTCAACCACTGGTATCTATTTACGCTGCTTAAATGGGTTTCGGTAATGCCTCTATTGATTTCCACTAATCTTTGCATTTTATCTCCACGGAAATAATGGAATGTCACGCATTCCTTCGCGTTTTCGTCTTCGATCCCTGTTTACTTTTCGCTCCATTTCATTCCGTTTCTCCCTATCGCTCGCTCCCTAAGAGCACTATAAAACCCAACTACGACACTTTCTTCATGCCTTTTCGTCCCATTTTGCATTAAAACGGTCGTTCAAATTTTTTATCGCCCAGATGTACGCGGAGATTTCCCTCGACATTAAAATCTCGGCTTTTTCTGCTGTGGGGCGAACGTCGAAATAACATTGACTCTTCGGTGTTTATATTTGAATCTATGGTAAAAATTCGTGTAAACAAGGCAAATTTTGATAAACAATTCCGTGAATTTCACTGTAAAAATATTCATTAACAACGACGGAATGAAGGCCAGTTAGAACCCACGGACAATTTAATCACTTTAATGGTTTTGGTGCCTCTATTTTTCTGAACTTATATTGAAACAAGGCGGAAAATAACAAAATTATGAAAAATCATCGAATTATTATCACTGTAATACAATTTTCAGGTCATCTATACGTAATGAAATTAACTCATTTTTCATATTTTATTTAATGTAGCATTTAGTTAACTGAAGAAAAAAGGAATTTCGGCTCAGTTTCGGCTTCGTTCCGTGTAGCTCTGAATCACCGGTTCGGACCGATTTTTTCAATCCAACCGATTGAATTTTACGTAAATTTAAAAATATTTCTCAATGTGTATAGTCTCTTTGAATTCATTACATCAAATTGAATTTTATACTTATTCATGCCACGCTTAAGTATAATATAATCGACACATTGGTGAAATAAATTTAAATACCATTTTTTATTACTAAAAGTCGTAATGAAAAGATAAATGAAAAGACATAATAACAAGCAAAATGTAAATAAATTTGAATTCTAAATTTCTGAAGTGTATTTAAAAAAGGGTTAACATTTTCAAGCATTAATATGAGAAGTTCTCCTAGTAAATCATCACATCTCCTTATTCCTCTAATGATAACTAAATATTTCTTAGCATTGGTTTATCCATCCTAAAAAGGTCAAGTATATCCAGTTTTCTATGGAAGCAGTGCCATTAATAAATTCGGTAGGATATGGCACTCTCTACTTAAATTGTGAACAGGATATTTTCGCAACGTCCGCAAAAAATATATTTTAGTAAAACGAATTCAGACCAAACGCTCCTTCATAATTAAGGATTCAGGGAAAAGGGCACGTTAAAAAATGACTAGCTGTAGAACGGAAGCATTGAGATGTGTTGAAGTGAAAATGAAGCGAATGGGATTTGGAAATGAAAAGACCGATGAAAACGTCAAGGTGCCAGGGAAACAAACAAATTCCGGAACGTAGCACTTGATCTTACGTTGATGGTCCATTAATACAACCAAGGAAATGGTCTTCAAACTGCGGAGAGAAGTTGGGCGCAGAGCCAAGGAACACTAGTCCAATAGCGCGCCAAGGCAAAGAGATAATACAGCCTTAGCTGCTTTCAGAGAGCTGAGGAATAGGCGAAATGGAGCATCTTCCCCGACTCACTCTTAAAGAAAATTTTTGATTTATGCGACGCTGTAAAACAAAGATCAAAGTACATATATGAAATACTGTGGATAAGTCGTTGAAGAAAAATACCGCTGTAGACTGAAATCCGCTCTTATTTTACAAATGTTATGTGACTCTTGATATTTCCGGCTAAATATTTTAGCAGACGGAGGAAGCTGTGAAGGATCAAGTGAAAATTGAGTTAATGGTCGTTTTATTTATTTTTTATCTATAATTACCAATACATATATAGAATGTGGGTAGCCTTGTATCCATTGAAAGTTTTTTTACCTAGAGAATGATCTCATCATATTAGTCATGCTGGTTCATAAAGAAGCATGCCGTATCATTAACTAATCTTAAACTTATTTTAAATAATAGCGAAGACTATTTATAAACATAATGTGTAATTAAAACTAAATTATGAATGGTTATAATGTAAAATGGTGTTTAAAATTTTAAAATTAATTAATTTATATAATAATTAGAGGTTTCAGAAAAAAAATATTCAACTAATTAGCATTTGCAATAGCTCTCAGAATTTCATCTGTTATTAATAATGATAACTATATATGACTATACGACGACATTATGAGCTATTTTTCAAGATCAGTAGGTATTTATAGCGTGTTTAAATTCTTAGAATTCAAGTATAAACCGTTTTTTAAATACATTCAAAATTATACTTAACTAATACTTATCTGTGAGGTTATACACTTAATTCCGCATTTACATTTCCTGCACTGGTGATAAAAACCCTCGCCATTAAGGAAAGATATAATGCTCCTATAAATAGTTCAACGTATAGACTTCTGTGGTGGCATACAATTATATTCCTGCATTAGCTGCCCGAGACATTATCGCTAAGTTTCCACTACGGTGAAAAGATAGAGGAATTTATCATCTCTTAAAGTTCTTGCGAGGATGGTATTTCAGCGGAATAAATGCACCTCGGGCAACAAAAACGATTTTCCCGTGATGATCGCCGTTTCTATGTATATAACTCTTTGGGTGATAACGTCTCCTCCTTGGATGAAGCCTATGGGAAGTCGCCGGAGCGGCCCTAAGCTTCCCGACCAAGGCATACTTATTAACCGTCTCTGTCAGCCCCACAATGCTCTGCTGCAATCGAGGCAGGAGAGCGCGAAATGATGTCCCGGGAACAGAGCCTGGAGCGTTGGCGACGACAGCATAAGCAATGGGATGAGAAGATCATTCGGAGCATAATTCCTAACATCGATTGCACTTGAGGGCCTCAGAGGGGAGACTGGAGGGTTTTCTATAAAGCGAGTACTTCCGCCGAGAACAAATGCGCATACCTTTCCTTGACACGTCATCTTTTGCGTTCCTTCGCTCGCTTTTTTCCTCCTCAAATTTATTGCACGAGAGAATTTCTTGGAAGATCTGAAATAGTCTTATATACCGCAGGAAGTAGTCTATCCTCAGCTCCGTATTTTTTCGATTTTCGTTTATCTTGAAAATGGAGATTATTTGGAATTCCAAGACAGTGATAATCACGATCGTCGATGCATGTTCATTACTCAAAGCTGATGTTGCATAAATATTAACGATGCTTGTGATCCATTAGTATAAATTTAATCGTGGATTGGTCATATGACATTTTAAGCGAAAAGAGATTTTTTTTAATAGTTAAAGGGTGGTAAAAAATAACTAATTTTCTTGATTAGGGCCATTTTATTATACCTATTGGGACTTGATAGCATTTTGAGTTGGTAGAGAAAGCTAGAGCCTTTGGCAGTTATTGATAATTTTACACCATTGTAATTGGTGTTGAAAAGAGAAATTATAAAATTGCTTGAGAGTTATCTTTCCAATGATTGTTACCAAAAATGAAGTAGATGCTATTTTTCTTGAAAGAATTGACACAAAAAGTCACCCATCCATGGGCAATATAAGTACTACCCTCTTGCTCAGTATAATTTGCATTACAATCTTCTTGGAATTGGTAAATTCCTGTCCTAGGTTAAGTGGAACAATAACTTGACCTTCTTCGTCGAAAGGAATTCCCCAATATAGAGCCGATTACAAAATACTATTTTGCTTGTAGCATTAAGGAAGGAACATCTAATTTTACAGCATGAGAAATCTATGCATGGTATCTTAATCAAACGTTGTTCGCTCACAGAAGAATATTATGCCAACTTGTAATCAAAAGAAAAGCGTTTTCTCCCATATAATCTCTCATAATACCTCATTAGTGAATCTAATATGTGTAAGCTTGAATTTGTGGAATGGTGTATTTTTTTAGAAATAAAAGAACTTAGTAATTTTCACACGAATAAATTCGGCGCTTCTAGTTTCCTTTACACGTAGACATCTTAAGGAAAATTTATTTCGGAAAAAAGAGTATTTAAAAAAAGGAGGGAAGGAAGGGAGGGGAAAAGGGGCTGTTGGGTATGGGAGAAGAAGAGGGAGAATTAAGGGCTTCAATGGGAAAGAGTGAAAGGTAAGGAAATGGATGTTGAAGGGTCATAGTAAAAGGTATTCATGTATTTAAAGAACCAATTTAATTTGGCTAATATTCACAGAGTTCATTTTTTAAAAGCTTTCAGGCTTCTAGCGTCCTTCTATTTTATAGTCCATATTGATATTATAATCAAAATGAGCTTCTCAAATCTTTGATTATATTCCTCTAATAACCCATCTTTGCCAGTTTTCTTTGAAAATATTATGAAAAGGTTCTATAACTATTGGACTATCCTTCTGATTTCATATGTTCCTTTCCCAAGACGAAATTCTACAGAAATTTGTCCTCCAATTTCATCTATAGTTTTACTCTCCTGATAGGTGAAACAGCATTTCGTTTTGTTCATTCTCAGTTTACTACTGTAGGTATGACTATGATAGAAAGGTAACGAGCTGCATATATGTGTTTTATAATTTTTCTCTCGATTGAATAACTGTAGAAAGTTTTTGGAAACTATTTGCGGTACTTCGTTTCTTATTTACGTGCCTTTTAACAATTGAGAGTATCGTAAATATGAAAGTCAAACGACAGCCTCCTTGAAAATTAAACAGAAGAGCAAATTAGCGTTGAATAATTCCAGCCCATGCTAATTGTAAATTTACTGTAATTGACAGCTTAGTGGTACAAGAGCAAACAGCATATACAGTACAGAAAACGTTCCGGGGAACTAATTATTTGAGAAAAATTTATTAAAAATACACATTAACTGTTTTTCTTGAGTTCATCATCAAATGTCTGAGTAATTCAAAGCAAATTTTGACACCTCTAATGTGTAAAGTGAAATTTTCTCGTATTACAATTCGCAATTATTAAAAATCTATTGGGTTATAATAACAGGACAGTTTACTTTAAACTTCCGAAATTATTAAATATATTTCAATTTAAGTATCGTAAATATCATACAGAGGTGGGAAATAGTGACATGGCTGAGACTCAAACCCAGGTCTCCCAATTTCCGGGCTGGTATTCAAACCACTGAACTACCGAGCCACCTCCGATTTATGAGCAAGAAAGTGGCACTCCACAAAGTGGCACCGACCACCGCTAGAGGTCCTCACCGAGGCAACCGATCCACAAAGGGATGTTGAGAATATCCTCTGTTGGATTTACACAAATAAAGGAAAGAAACAATTGACTGTGCACAGAATGTGTGCGGCTTCACCCACTTCGCTTTGTGGGTCGGTTACCTCGGTGAGGACCTCTGGTGGTAGTCGGTGCCACTCTGAGGAGCGCCACAGTCCTGCTGAAGTATCCCGTTTACAGAGGTGAGGATGACGTGACTCGGTATTTCAGTGGTTAGAATACCTGCCCATAAAGTGGGAGACCTAGTTTCGAGTCCCAACCAAGTCACTATCTCCCACCTCTGTAAAATCTTTCAGTCCAGGCATGCATAAACACTGCCACAGTGGCTGTGGCGCCACGGAATGCCACGTGACTCGGCCAGTGGCAATCAACCTCCTCTGTGAGAGAGAAAACCTACTTCTCTTTCGCGCTAGACTAGGCCTTTGTAGTCAATCAGTCCTTTCTAGTCGAATGCACCATGGCAAAAAGGGTTTCGGCCTCGGAAGGAGGTGGAAGTAACCCTTCCTGGGAGCTTTGTAAATATTGTCATACTACTCTTGTAAAAAGCCTACGAATGAAAACAAATATTAAGCAAATTTTTTAGTTGTACGAGTTGTTGGTTTCAATGATAATAGCAAAGCCCCATTTGACCGTGCTACGTTTGACCATTTCTGTCTCCAAACCGTCCGCTACTCCTACCGCTACCACAACACCGTCTTCCGCAGCCGCGCCGCGACTCAGATTCCCCCTACACACTACCGCACAACCGAGTTTGCCACGGATATGAGAGCGGTGGCAGGCGGCTGCCACCGTGGCATTTTCTTTGAACATGCCTGTTTCAGTCGCACCCTTTAATGTGCACAGTTGATTCTTTCTTTCCATCATCATTGATATCTTTTAACATTCGATAAGCTCATATTAAAAAAAATACTGTAGTAATAAGCAGCACATAAAATTTGTCAAATAATTTAAAAATTACTGTTATTAAATTACTTAAATCGATTTTTGCTATACATTTATATTTTCATTTAAACCCTGAAATCCGCAAGTGGCGCGTGGCAGGGGGATAAAGAAGTGAGAAAGTATTATAAGCCATGATAGTGATCGGATAGAGTTCATTTGATCTAGAAAGCCGCAATTATTGTACTTTTACTGAAATCTTGCCTCTGGTTAGCTAAAAATCGCAATAAATGTCCGGGTAAGTGACCCACAGCAATCCCACATAACAATTCGGTCGTGGTGCCCTACATGATAGAAATTAACTAAAGCAATTTTCGTTTCGGATTTTCACATTCAAAGTTCATTTATTGAATCAGAGGCCTAATTGGATTGAACTGATATAATAAGAATGGTGCTCGTTTTTAGATGTAAATAAGACCGGGAGAAAATAATACATGCGCAAAATGCAATTTTAATACAGAGGTTGTTTATTTTAATACTCTCATTAAATATTTATGGAATAAATTTCCCATTCATTCTTTTTTGTTACTGTCATCGATGAATATTCATCATCGCCCTTTATCAAGATGTCATTCGAGAAAATAATTGAGTGATGAATGGTGAAACTGTCAACGGTTCATTTTGTATAATATAATATATGTTACAGCTAATTTTTTAATGAAACATAAAAGGTAATATGTTTTTGTTTGATAAGTATCTGCGATATTGGAAATCCGTTTCTTAGTTTTTATTTCATTGAAATTAAAAAGCTACTGATACTTCGTCTATCACACTACACTTATTGATGTTTGATGATTAAAATGAATTAATACGCAATCTAATTAACAACTGATGCATCCTTATATTGATAAATAATACGTTAGATACTTTGTCTATCATATTGACAACTAACCTTAAAGTAGTGGTGTGGCATACGGTTATGGCACCAATTTTATAGGCCACATAGGGAAATCTTTGAACGGTGCTGGGTCAACAACATGCACTCCAAGGATGAACGGACAAGAAAATAATCGTAACTTATTGCAGAAGACCCACCGGGGTTATGCCTACCGATTGCTGATGAAATATCCGCTTAGGAAAAAAAATCCAGAAGCATTGTCTCATGCCAAAGTTTCTGTTTACAAGATCAGTTGAAACGGTAGATACGTTAAAATGAGAAATGAGAATGGTTCCACGACTTTGGCCAAAACATTTTGACGAAAATTGTTTTAAGAACCGTGCAAGATAGAGACAAGTACAGAGAACATATGTAAAGTCATAATACCCTAACAAAACTTCATGTTTACTGGTAGAATGTATTCATATGATTGCTGGGATGTTGATTTTGAGTTGCGATAAAAGTCACTCAATTTCAGATATACCAAATCGACTGCAAAAATTAGAACAAAGGAGGATCTCAATTATCCAACAAATTCTTACATATTCGTTCAAATATAGCTTAAAGAGAGCTTACGTAAAGTAGGCTAAAGTAAATACGGAGGATACGGTCTATATTGGAGGATTTAACACAATTTAATAAGTAAATACATTCGCTACGATGTGACTAACAGTGGTTACAAGAGTACACATAAATAAGCAGCATGTTCTTTGGTAGTCACATTCTATTCGTCATACACAGCTTTTATGCATCCTCGGCTATCAGATACATCTCAGTCAAGAACTAATACCAATAGAAATTAGGACTACCTTACAATTAACTGTATAATTTGAGATTTTAAAAGTTTGTTAAAATTGTAAACTATACGACTAAGGCTCGAATCTCGGTTGGCATTTTCATATTAGGGCATGGTTACATACGATATGTTGGCCCATCATTGATACTATATTTTTCCAGTAAATTGATAGCTTAAGGGCAATGGGGATGATACTAGGGGTTTCACTGTTAAATATTGAGTTTATGACTACTTACAAATTTAATTTCGTATATATTTCTAATTACTGTTATTATAAAATAACACTTATTTGTCAATGCAATATTAGTATTTCATCACCAACTCACAGAGAGCTGAAAAGTCTTGCTTTACCATGTAAAATTGAAATTAAAAATATATGACAGATGAATGTGAGGCTTGATCGTGAACGTGCAAACAACGATTAAGTTTTAAATATAAATTCTCATTGTCTCTTTAGTATCTTTCTCGAATCTTTTAATATTGATATAAAAGTGAGAAATTACGAAGTACTCCAGCAGTATCAAAGACGAAGACCCATAAATCTTTTCCCACCCGGAAAAAAAGAAACAAGAGGATTTTTTCATAATAAAAGTTTATGAATGTAGCCGCAGTTTCCGAAGTTTCTAAATTAAGTCGCGAATGTCCTATCTTGATTTCAATTCTACGGAGACCGAATGCAGTGCATTACCAGGAGAGCACGCCAGCGGTAAATCGCTCTCTAATCGCGGTAATTAAATATAAGTAAGTCCTCGAAGTAGAGGAAGTTTGCGGAATAGGAGGCTGCTTAAAAGATCTGTTAAAGTGATTAAAAGCGACGGAGGGCGATTCCGCGAAACTTTTCTGACTGAATTTCGGTCTTCTTGAAATCGGTGCGACTGAAATATTTCTTTAAATTAACAACGATAAACTGAACGGTGTTTAGCCTTATCGGATAACGAATACTTCACGAAAAGTTACTCAACCATTATG
This sequence comes from Sympetrum striolatum, assembly GCA_947579665.1. Classification (NCBI taxonomy): domain Eukaryota; kingdom Metazoa; phylum Arthropoda; class Insecta; order Odonata; family Libellulidae; genus Sympetrum; species Sympetrum striolatum. Next base: position 61,234,231 of record OX388351.1, read on the forward strand.
AGTTTCTGCCAAAACTTCTTTGGCTTAATTGCAAAGAATTTCCATATAAAGCGATAGGAGCATAAATGCTGGATTAAATATCGGTCTGAGAAGCTTTAACACGGAATTATAATTGAAAATGATATCAAACCCATAATTAAATTTGGTTCCCTATGACCTTATATTGGCTTTCTGCACCTTAAAATACAAATAATCCCTCATTAGCCATATTAAGTAATTTTACGTTTAGGTAAATTCTCCAAAATGTTAAATTGCTTACAGTATCCATGGCAGTGAATAGCAAATAGTGGTTTAGTAAAAGTTTCTTTGCCATGGGTTTTTTACAAGTTAATAAGTACCGCAGAATTAACCCTGAATCTGTATCGTTTGTTGCAATTGCTTAAAATGTGAACTAAAAATCAATCATCGGAAGTTTAACAAACTATTCAAACGATTTAACAGTCATAAATTACATTCCCATCACACAAAACATAAATATTTATATTCATAATGGGAATTAACCCGCATAATCTAACAGGGAACTCTTTTAATAAATATTTATTTAGAGATTACTAATGGATAAAATATATCTGATTACTATTAGGAGTTTTAAACTCCAGGTTTTGGTTTGGGCAATAAATATTAAAAAATATGAGATAAAATGGTAATTTAAACATCATTAATATAATATTAAAAGATAAAATTGTACGTTACCAGTTTTTCCTGTTCAGGATAGATGACAGGAGTTGACTTTCACGTTGGATATTCCAGCGGAATTTTCCTGCTTGATTATGCCTCAAATTAGCAGATGTATATGACTGCGAGATGATTTTATCTGTCAATTTTAAAGTTCTATTCACTTATGAAAACTGATAAAAACTAATTAAATTTCAGTTTTTTACACTCAATACTACTGATAGTCAATTGCACCAATTAAACGTAACCTATTCTACAACTGCACGATTAGTCACTTCACTGCAGGTATCTGCCATCCTGTAAATAGAGATACAAAAAATTAAAAAACTGAGAATATGTTCCAACTATCAAAATTAATTCTAATTCACAAAAAGTGGGCAAAATATGAAATGATTACACAGTATTATCAATTGTTCAGCTTAAAATTGTGGACAAAAAATTCCTCTTTTTTCTTGTGTTTGGTACACAATAATATTTTAGATCAGCCATAAATATAAACGTAAACAACTCATTTAACATACTTCTCAATGAAGATAAACTCGTTCAGATTATTCCACTCTTGCCAAAAATATTCATTGCACTTACTCCTACTGAGAAGTTTTTAAATCTATTTTTAGCAATTTAACATGTATGAAGACGGTATCCTATGCAAGCACTAATATTAATTATTATTTCAAAATACTATTTTTGCTCAATATATTATTATTTTTACATATATTATATACTAGGTTTTATAATTTATAAAAGATTAATTTCCATCCCTGGTATATTCCAAACCAGTAACTCAGACAGTAATGTATTTTCAAATAAATTAACTTTTTACGCGTTTTTATAGAGCAACTAATTGTTAGAATATTTATTAAATTAAATGGTATGAAATACTCCCAAATCCATCAAAATTACCTTAAAGTTTTCTGATACGTGTTTCGCACTCTAAGAGGGCATCATCAGAGAGACAGGAACGGACCATTACCCAATTACCAAATTATCATTTTTAAAGAATATTATCAATTTTATCTTTTGTGTTACCTAACAAGTTTTTAATACTATTGGAATTTTTTAAACATAATTTAATATTGTATGTCTTGAATAATTTATCATATGGGTCCGTTCCTGTCTCTCTGATGATGCCCTCTTAGAGTGCGCAATACGTAGCAGAAAACATTAAGGTAATTTTTTATGGTTTTGGGAGTGTTTCATACTCTTTTTATTGTCGTACCCATCAGTGGCCTTTACCCAATTATCAGAACAATTATTAGTCAGCAAAAGTATTTACTTAATCAAGTAATAAAGAGATAAATGTTCATTATAAAATAGTAAAGGCTGCAAATATTTTATATATATAGAGATGTATATGTTTTCCCAAAAATTTTGAAAATTTTGAAACTTTTTTGTAGATATGAACTGTCCATTGCTTTATTTCCGATTTCGTATAGTTTCCGTCTGGGAGACATCAATTAATTTATATTAATTATTGTTCGAATAATTTTGTCGAGTGTCATAATTGTTTTAAATATAGAAGCCTTAATTGGGCCTATGAAAATTCGGTTGTAAAAGTGTAATAAAATGAGAATTGAGATCACAGCAATTTCATCAGCGCCAAGTGGAATGTTAATTACAGTGAATTAAATTTTAAATGTTATTTACCTCCAGAGGTTTCCGAAAATAGCGGAGGACGCAAGATTTTAATTGAAATTTCAAGTAGCTGTTCAAACTCTATTTTTAGCAAAATTTATTCGATTTTATTGATGTTTCCCAAATTTCGTTGGTGAACATATATTCCCCATTATTTTAAATAAGCAGCATCGGTGATAGTTTGTGATAGAATATTCGTTATAATTCTGGAACTATGATCAAAATCCACCTTTTATTCAAACAAAATACTTATTCAATGAATTTACAAAGGGGCAGATTTGACAAATTAAGAGCAGGTTTAACTCACGAATGGATTATCCTGTATTTCAAATATTAATTTAATTTGTTCGCTTCCTTTGATTAAATGACATGTAATTGAGCGGATAATTCCTTTTGCTTTCACTTTGAAGTCATCCGAATGCTGTAACTTGCTGAAATGAACGTTATTAATCACATTTCGTAAGCGTTATTGAATAGCTTTAACATTTGTGTATTGAAATTTCAAAAGTAAAAAAATCCATGCTTTTACCTAACCTCAGTTTATTCAGAATTCGCAATGTAAGTTTGCATTGCTGCATTAATTTGATGTCACAAACCTTTTAACGGATTTAACTGCAAAGTCAATCACATGTTATCCTTTACGTGGAGTAAAAGGAAGAAGATACAAACGCTTTGATGCAAATATGTATTGATGTTAATGTTTTAAAAGCTTTCTCAACCGATCTTTTTTAAATGTCATTTACGTCATGGATATACGTTGACTGTATACCAAGTAAATTCATAACAGTTTATTTAATCACTCTTTGTTGTTAGGAGAGCCATTTTAATTTGAATACCGAAGAATACTTGTTTTGACCAGGATTTTACGGTATAATTACACTGCATGATATATGTGAAAATCCTTTCCCCTTTTTTCTGTGTGAAAATAAATGTTTGTTTTAAATTCAATTTCGACTGATGTTTGAATAAACAGCAATGGGAGCATAGAGTAGAGATGTTTATCCCTAACTCAAAATATTTTGGCCTCATTATCCACTCTATAAATCATACAAAAACCTTTATCTCTATTCGTTTATCCAAGCAGCGCTGTATTTTATCTTCACACATAGGAAAGGGAAAAATTTGTTTGTAACCTATCTAACCATCCCACGGTGTGAGTGAAATCATTTGTTTTTATATAACGAAATTTCAGTATTTCCTAAAAATCATTTCCAAGTAATCTAACTCTACCCCAACTAATTTTGTTGAATCCCTGGAACAGAAAAATCGACCAAAACACAGCAAGTGACTTTGATTCTAAAATAAAGCCCTCTAAAATAATAATAACTAACGTTAATAAAATTCAGTTGTATTTCACCTGTACGTTGTATCATTCACATAATACCAAGAACGTTAATTATATGGGAATCGTATTAACTTCAATATTGTTATCTGAGGATTTGCTTTAAGGTTAATCAAAATGTTTTGCGTTCTAGGGCGCGAACTCTGTCATTCTCATGAATACGTGACGCATGAAACTTAATTTACATTCACATTAGTCCAGTAGCTCATTAATAAGGTTAAAATTTACTTTAAGAGTACGACCTTTATTGTTACTTATTCGGATTACACATTTTTCTCTCTTGGGGTAGATCCTAATAAAACGATTTATGCATTCTGTCCCAAAATTTTGAATTAAAATATTATTATTATCTGGGGAGGAGGAAAGCTTTAGTTACTTCAGTATACAGAAGTGGTCTTAAATATTACCGTTTACTTTTTTATCACAATTCTTTAGGTTTAATTTGAAATATACTACAACTATTTCATCAGATTAGTCATCAGGAAGATATACGAGTATATACATATTTAGGATTTAAGAGGAGAGTAAATGAATAAAAGTTTTTTTTTCGGAGGAACAAGAGTTGAAAATCGAGGGTATTCTGAAGAGTGGCCGTTTTATTATAGAATGTGAACACTTCAGTCTTAATTTGTAAGATGCGTTACCAATGCTACCAAAATAATACGTAAATAATTGAGTTCTTCATCTCTGATTGAATTAGGACTTCCAAAATTCCTTTTTCATTAAGATACACGGAAAAACAAATTAAATAGCTAAGTGAACAAAGAGAGAATATTTTTAATTTTAATTTCGCTTTGTTTAGTGAGAATTAAGCGAGAATAAGACAGAAATTAACTGAAATAGCTAATTTCGCTACGGTATTTAAATAATGGCAATGAATGCAACAATTTTTTTAGGGTTGCAAGTTCTCCACTTCTTGTTAAGAATATAATATATTTTGTAAAATTAGGTTGATATAAGCGACAACGAAAAGAACGTTTCTACAATAGAATCATCATCAGGCTCGTTGTCACCCAAATGATCAAGTTCATGGTCGTGCAATAAAACAAATTTTGTTGTAAATGTAGGTCAGGGTTGACCAAAATTATAAAAAAATCGCTCTCAATAATACTACTATTGTAATAAATGAAGGTATTTGTAAGGTCTATAAGGTATTTTTCAAATCGAGATAGAGACTGTAAAGTCAATTCATCCATCTTCCGACAGTTTTATTAATAAACAGTTAATAGGTAGGTGAATAGAAATATGTAGGAAAACTTTAGAAAGAATGAATGAAAAAGCCTAAACTAAAATCTTAGGAAACAATATACACCAGAAGGAAACACCCACAAAGGAAAAACTGCGAAAAACTACTAATAGTACAAGCTAAAAGATGTAAAAGAAAGCTGAGTGTAACATGGAAATGGCAAAAAGGTGTAAAGATGCTCGATTCATTATTCTTTATAATGTTAAACCAATAGATAGCCTAGACCGAATTATCAGATTCTATAATAAAGGTGTGTCATTTAAGGGTTTAGATATTTGAAAAAAATTTCTCCAGCAAAAATGAATGCCAGAACATCGGAATCATCCAAATTTCCCCCGAAGCAAGACCGAGCGGCCTGGATATTTCGGAAAATCGAGAAAATAAGATGACCTCCATCTCCATTCTGCAAACCATCAGTTGAGACACGGAGTGGAATGTCATTTACCCCAGGGATGGAAATCTCTCTCTCTCTGCAGGTCCGGACGTGATCCAGCGAGAGGCCCTAAGTACTGCGACCCCTTTCTTGAGCCCCCATTGAAATTCAACGGATATTTACACCGCTTCTCCAACGTCGAAATATGTTTGACTGCCTCCGCGACGCATCCCGGCCGACCTCTGCGCCGGATTTCCTTGAGGGCAATGATATTGGGAATTAGGCTGGAAAGAGGGAGGGCAGATTAGCACTGCAGAAGCTGATATGGGTGTTGCTATTCGTCGGCCGTCTGAGATGGAGTATCGAGAGCGGAGAGGATATTATCCCTCGAATTAAGAGATTGGTTTCAGCGCAGTGAAAGGGGGGAAAGCTTTCAGTATTTAGAGGAGCGTGTGGATGAATTAGAGATGCATAACATAGCCCATTTCCTTGAAAGAAACGCAGACTGCGACGGAAAGCGATTTGCCTTCGTTTTCGAGTGATTACGAATTAATGAATATTGCGCGGTGGAAACGCCCAAGTTAATGTTCTTATCAATTATTTCCGGGAAGGTTCTTCCCGTGGCCCCGGTTTCCCTTTCAGCATTTGCTAAAAGTACTCGGCCTGAATTAAAAATTCTTCCCCCGCTTCAGCTCCCGAAATGGTTTGCGGAATTTCTAAATGCTCAGATGACTGCAATGTGAATTAAACTTTATGGCATCCCGCGTCTTGCCAAGTATGAACCGTTTCAAAGGGGTCCCTCAAGGTCTAGTTGTAGCACGTATTCCATTAGTTTGTGATACTTCCACGATAAAAAGTTCTTGTCATGTCCAAATTGTTTCAATTTATTTCTTACTTTATAAAATAGCTTTCTTTTGGGCTATATTTACATTAAAAAATCTGATGTGGCCAGCACATGACTATAAGATGTAAATATTTATCTACGACAGTAATTTCGAACTCTATATTCCATCTAAACTTGGAAGATGAGTGACTAATTTATATATTATTATCTTTGACGTCACAAACATTATAAATAATGTTTTTCGGGACATGGTCGATGAAAAACGATGAAATTGGCCTTTCGCCCATAGAGCCCAGAGCGCCCACATAGTACATAATCAGGAACTTCCGGTTCATCAGTATTTCACAAATAACTCCTAAGCAATCAGTGATACAAAAATATGTTTCAAACAAAAGTTATAGTAAATTACATATTCTAAAACGTTTGTAAATAATAGTATATACCTAAATATCATATTTATGGAGATATTTTGAAAACCGGAAATGAGCTTTGAAGAATCCTCCTGCTCAACCGGTGATACAAAAATATGTTAAATACAAAAGATATAGTAAATTACATTATCTAAATTTTTTATAAGTAATGCAATATACGTATATATCATATTTATGGAGATATTTTGAAAACCGGAAATGAGCTTTGACGAATGAAACTCGACTTCCTGTAAACCGATTTACTCCAAAAACTAATCATCTCTGACAGCACACACCACAGTACTATATATGAAGTTTGGTATTGATACCACCAACAGTTTTCACGTTAGAGCTCCCACAAGCACAGACACACATACATACACACACACACACACACACACACACACATACACACAGACATCATTCCGAAAATGGTTAAAACGTGTTCTAGGGACCCCAAAACATGTATTTCCGTTGAAATCTCATAGTCGAATTTTTTCATGAAAACAATACTTTCTCTATACTTCGTATATGGAGAAAGTAAAAAATCCGAAAATTTTCATATTTTTTTGAGACGTATACATTTTGCCAAGTATCCTTTTTAAATACTACTACGGCATACAGGAAATTTTAAATATCTACCAATTATACTATTTAATCCCAGTTAAAAGGAAGGTCAATTTTGATATACACTTTCAACTCCATCATAAACTTAACAGCTGTTTAAAGAACATATTAAAATTATCCTTTCCTTACAATTCATTACGCGTTTTCTTTATAGAAACGCCTCTATTGTTCACAGCATCAATAATGTTCTATTTAAAACTTGGTACAAATGTCGAAATTCATCAGGAATCTTTTTCAACATTTCTGTTATTTCATAATCAGAAATTAAGCATGGAATTAATTAATTTTGTCGATATTTGATGGAATTTATTCATATTTGATTCTAAGAAAACGATATATATTTTCCATGTACGTAGTAATGTTTTGTATAAATTGAATGGAGTAGATATCATATTTCACCCAGAGGGAGCCAGGTATGATATTTAACAATACATAGCAAAGAAAGACCAATAATTACTTTCGAAGAATTCATTTGTGACGTTTGAAATTCATTTGATCGGAAATAATTTAATTGACACTTATGCCTGTTATATGACCGTGATGAAATTAGGAATTTCAATATATAATTACTGACTGTTAGAGAAGGGGCCAAGGTTGTGATATTTTAAAATGGCCAATATGTGCCATTTCTTTTCTCTGGTGCATAAACCTATGAAAAATAATCCCATCCTTTATGCGTTTGATTAACAACAAAAGCGTCCCTGTCTTTATGAACTCAAACCGATAATAAAATATTTTCATGGTTTCCTTCTTTATAAGAGAAAATGTTTTCCTGCCCACTGAAAGAATGCCTAAAAAAATGAAAGGGATTATCGGCTGCAGTTTTATTGAATGGTCCCTTTGAAAAATCGATGGATACATTATCTTTCGAGATCGAAGGTAATAAAACTAAATCCTTCATGGAGGGAATATGTTTGTGGTGGTTACAAATGGTCTTTTTGAACCCGAGGCTGGTCATTCCATGGAAGGTCTCGGAAACAAATTAAACTACTTCTATGGATGGAAGAGATATCGCTTTTATGAAGAATAGGAGTGAACGGTCCTAAATTTCCCTTCGGGAAAATGGTAGATAAATTTAAGCGATTTATTTCTCTCTATCGCATTTATGGGGCTGAAGTGGTAGCTTAATTTTAATGGAAAAGAACCAATCCCTAAAAATAATAAGATTCTAGAAGGATGGGCGATCCATCTCAGAATTATTAAAATAAGTCTTGAGATATAAATTATATTGCTTGAGCAATGTAACCTTCTGTAAGGCTTATAGATAGCAAATTATATATTTTTATTTAACGAAAATTCGATATTTACCAACTTTTACATCATTTCAAATTTTAACCTTGAATAATGACCCTTGCGATGATCATTTTCATGCATTCAACTCATCCATGGAAAACTTCGGCCTAAAATATTTCTACTATCTCCATTTTATTCTTAACTACATCTCTGTAAACATATGTCTGAAATTTACTTTTCACCTTCCCTCCAAGACTAGCCAACAAGATTTTGTATCCATATTTGAAATCCCTTTACTGCCCCGATAATTACATTTCTTCGCGACTGTATGCCTTGCTACCTTTGCATTCCCTCGGACCCAATATGCATCTCTGAAAAGATCATCGTGCTACTGCAATTCCTCAAGTGGTCTTCAGAACGAAACCTCGTGATTGATGGCGGGCCAAGGTCGCGGAACTAACTCGGACCAAGGCGATGCTCACTATAGCGCGGCTGATCGATCTCCGCTGCTCCTTTGTTTGTCCAACAATGGGACACTGTAATGCCCTCTTGCTGCCAACGCTGCGCAGCTGCAGGATTAATCCACCCATAGACGGCACGGCGGTAATTCTCCAATGACTGCGAAAATCATTTGTATTCAGCCGTTATATGCTCTATTTTCAAGCCTATCTGCTCTTACGGGCGCTGTACGGAGGCATGAAGTAGCTGTTTCAGGTTTAGCTGGATCAAGGTGACGTAACTAAGTGCGGGTCGTAAATTCTCCAATTGTCCACTTTCCAGTACTGTTTCCTGTGGATAGGTGATCAAATACGCGTGGGTGCGTGCTAGCGAGAGAGCTGTTGTAAACTTGCTTCGGCCATGTCAATTACGCCGGAAATACGGAGCTAGAGCCATCTGGATTACGTGCTTTATAGACGCTCATATTTCCACAAGAAGCTATTCCTATGCCTATGGAGTTTGGCAGACCCAAAGGGTGATTCTTAATCAAGAGTTTGTTTAGGATTACAAATATTGTGTTATATGATATAAATATTTGGTTTTCCTGCTGATTGTTATTGTCATTCGTCTTGTCATCGAAATTTATTGAGAAAATTAGGCTTCACAAAGGATGAAGCACGGTAATTCATCCCACATTTGTGTACGTAATAACAGTGAGCCTAAATTTTAAACTATTATATTTATAAATAGTAGTGAAAAAAATATCAATATTTTCTACAATATCCCTGCTACCAGACCTTGTTGAATGGAATACTTGTATCTATATTTAAGGTGTGCAAGAGAGAAGAAATGTGTTACACTTACCCTTGTTTCATTATTGCTCTTAGTTGTAATATTATGAAAGATACTTTGGTTCCCTGACGACCCTGACACTGTGTTATGAAATTAACATTGGTTATTCCTAATGGGCTATTAAAAGGGTAATCCAACGGTATTCATAGGCTTATGGTGGAGTATTTGTGTGGAATTTATCCACTCTGGAACACTGGACATAGGGAAAACTACCTCATCCATAATCTTACTTAAAAAGACATTCTCTCTCCAAGGCTGTTTGCAGTTAATAGGGGAAAGTTTAAGAATACGAATATCATTCAAGCTGGTAAATCTACAGAGACATATCCAAGCGCATATTTTAATAATCGGCATCACGTTATTTTAATTTTCCTGACAGATATATGCCTGTAAGTGTTGTGTTACATTTTATATCAAATTTAGAGTAACATTCAAGTCGTTGTTCCATTTAGCCAAAACTCATTTCGGTATATACTTTGCTAAAGCAAAGATGTAAATATGAATATTTCATCCCATAAACTCCTTTTTTAAACCATTTAGGAATACGAAAGCTTTAAGATATATTGTGAGAATATAATTGTGCTAATTGAGCTCAAATTCAGTACCAGTGCTGAGTCTACAGGTTGTATTGCTGTCCAAGTTAAATCTTGAGCAAAAAGAAAATTTCGTTAACTTATACAGATTTGAATAAAACCAGTTGAAGCTCTGGGATAGCCAAGAAGGGCAACGCATTCGGCTTTGGTGAAGGCAGTCCTGAGTTCTATTTCCGGTGGGAGCCCATGTGTGAAATGGCCTGAGCTATAGTATCACTTAAAGAAGACAACAACAGAAATATCAATGATGAATGTTTCTGTTAATGAATGATAACAGTGACACCCAACGTTCATCTCTCGGAATCGGAATAAGACTGGTATAGGGAAACTGATCAAGCAACGGTTGTTGGTGAATTAGAGGTAAAAGTACAAAGGTAAGCCACGTGTGAATTGCCTTTGTTTTCAGTTTGTGGTATCTTAGGTACACAACGCTGATGAAGACAGCATTGAGAGAGTTATTAATCCTCTCAGACAAATCGATTGCATTTTAGATTCTATTTTGGACAAACGTGGAGACTAACAAAAACAGCTCATTTTCGCTTACAAATTGAAACGATCTTGTGAAGATATCACCCTAAGGACGGGGAGAGTGCCATTTAGAAGAGAACGGAAGAACCGCATTTTTCGAATCAGAGAAACGGCGATAATCTGCGGGATGACAAAGGGCGTTTCCCTCAGTACGTCTTGAGGGGCGAAGGATGAAGGATGAGAAGTCAAGCACGGAGAGACGAAAGGTTTATTTGCCGACTAGAAAAAGATGACTCCATCAGAGTGCTCCACACACTCATATATTATTCCCGAATGGAGGGACAGAGGTTATTCTCCCTCGTAATCATCCCCTCTTCCCGCAGTAAATATCCTAGGGGCGATAGCGGGGGAGCGCACAAACCACGGGGCGCGGGTGAATAAACAAAGCGTAAAACACGGGCGCGTAAAAACGGAAAAAAATTATCGGAGAGAAAGGGAATTGATGCCCACGTTCGTGCGTAAGACAAGTCGAGAAATGAGGAAAGAAAAGAGCCCCTGTCCGAGGCTAATGTCCCCGTTTCCATTCCGACGTGCATTTAATGCGGCTCTCTTTTATCTATGACGGGAGATAAAGTGACGGGGGATCCCGAAATATTTTGGACACTGGGAAAAGGCACGTGCCGATTAATGGATCTGGTCTACCTGCACATACATTACATACATTTTGAAAATAAAAATAAATGATAGATGGATAAATAAAATCTACTTAGCCCAACCACTAAGTAACCGGGATCACCGTTACATTACACAAATACATATTTCCAATAATAAAAGTAATCATTTTATTTATTCCGTTGCGCAAAATTCAAAGTATAATTATTGCAAAAATATCTAACAATAAAACAATTAGTACATAGGAAATAGTAATAATTATATAAAATTATATATAAATTAAATTAATATACTAATGGAATGAATTATAATATAATAATAATAATAAAATATATATACATACCAAAATACATACATGCATTTAAAATATACGTATATATGGTACATGTACGTAGATACAAATTTACACTATTGTAGTTTCAGAGATAATAGAATGAGTTAAAGGTAAACTGCATTAGTGAAATATTTTACTTTATATTTTCAGTAAATGATCAGTTTGTGTGTTTCATTAATATTCTAGAAAATAAGTAAGTTTTTCACTTACTTTAACTTACGATGTCTCGATTTAACACTTATATAATATAACAAAAATATTCCTAAAATAAATAATAGATGATACATTATCTAGGGAAATATATTCTTTATATGTTTATCAAAGAAAGTATGATAGCAAAAATATTTGCAATTCAGCAGAGGTGTACCATATTATTGAAATGAAAGAGTATTGGTGCTTGTATCGAATTAAGATAAGAGAAGTAAAGTAGAACTGAAGTTGTTACTCTAAAAGTTCTAATGAAATCTGAAATAACGAATGTGTTCGCTTTTTCTTCGTTTTTCGTATCAGCATAAAGTATAAATTTCTTTTGAGATCTCTAAATGAGGCTCTTATTCTTATTTAGTATAAATGGAAATTGGGCATAAAATATGTACGTATTCTTTAGTAAGGAAGTTGCCAAGGGATGGCCATACATATATTATTGTAGTCAATGTTAGTTACTAATAGTAAATATGATAGATTGGAAAGAAAATGCAAATCAGCAAAGTTAAAAATTAATCGGTAACTAAGGCAACAACTTATGAGTGTTATTTCACGTATGCTTCTTGTATGTTATATAACGCAACTAAGATATGTTCTTCAACATGAAAATGTAGCAATGAAATGACTTATACCCTTCTCATAACAATATCCTGTCCCTTATTTCATCCAAGTGCATTAACTAAACAATGCTTTAAAAGAGAAGATGCGGCTCGGAGTAAATGTGGCAGTGCTTCCTGAAGTTCTTATGGGAAATTGATACCCCCATAAATTTTTACATCTTGAAATTTACGACCGGTTCTCAAAATTAATAACCGAACCTGCGGAAATGCTTATTTTACGTCGGAAAGTAAGTTAAACCTCCTTTGTACTCATAATATTTATGAGATATTTCGCCGAACTTCGCGGACCATCGTGATGCATCATATTTTATTTATTTTAATTTCAAGCTATCTGACGTTTGTCTATAAAAAGATGATGTCAGTTTCTTCGCCATCCCATTTTTTAACCCAACGGTCTTAAATTTTAAAATAACGTAAAGTATGGATGTTTAAAATTTATTGATGCATTTTTGTACCTCACATGACCTCCTTAAATGGTGTTAAAAATAAATATTACATACATACCAAACTTTTTGTGTTTATTCATACGATTAAAGCTCTCCTAAGGAAAATATATGTAATTTAAAAGGAAAAAAATCTGTTGTGGCCTGCACATGACTTTCTCCATATATAAGATGTATATATTTATCTACGACAGTATTTTCGAACTCTTTTCTCTATCTAAACTTGGAAGATGAGTGATTAATTTATATCTTATTATCTTTTACGTCACGAACATTATAAATAATGTTTTTTGGGACATGTTCGAAGTAAAACGATGAAATTGGCCTTTCGCCCAAAACGCCCAGAGCGCCCACAGAGTTCATAATCAGAAACTTCCGGTTTATCAGTATTTCTTGAATAACTCCTAAACAATCAGTTATACAAAAATATGTTTTAAACAAAAATTATAGTACATTATATTTTCTAAAACTTTTGTAAAAATAGTATATACCTTAATATCATATTTATGGAGATATTTTGAAAACCGGAAATGAGCTTTGAAGAATGAATCTCAACTTCCGGTTAAAGGATTTACTCCAAAAACTAATCAACTCTAACGACACCAACCAAAGTACTTTAAAAGAAATGTGGTGTTGATACAGCAAATGGTTTTTATGTTAGAGCACCCACAAAGTACATAACAGCTACTTCCGGTTTATCGGTTTTTCACGAATAACTCCTAATCAGCCGGTGATACAAAAATATGATATATACAAAAGTTATAGTAAATTATATTTTCTAAAACTTTTATAAGTAATACAATGTACGCATATATCATATTTATGGAGATATTTTGAAAACCGGAAATGAGCTTTGATGAATGAAGCTCGACTTCCGGTTTACCGATTTACTCCAAAAACTAATCAACTCTGACAGGACACACCACAGTACTATATATGAAGTTTGGTATTGGTATCATCAATTGTTTTCACGTTAGAGCGCCCACTAGCACACACACATACATACACACACACACACACACACACACACACATATACACACACATACACACAGACATCATTCCGAAAATGGTCAAAACGTGTTCTAGGGACCCCAAAACATGTATTTCCGTTGAAATCTCGAAGTCGAATTTTTTCATGAAAGCAGTACTTTCTCTATACTTCGTATATGGAGAAAGTAATAAATTCAAGACCTAGATCAATTCATTTAATGTAATGTTCAATGTAAGTATTCATAGTTTAATAGATGTGGTCATGTGGGAACACAAATATTTTTCCTAATATCTTTTTAGTTCAAAATCCCCTGCCTCTCCCAAGCTGAGACCCTCTCCATGAAAATTGAGATTCTGCTTCAGCTCTTAAAATATCGAGAATCTCACGTAAAATCTGTGACTGCTTGTACGAAGGCTTAGAAGCGTTAATTTGCAGGTAACATTCCTTCCATATCAATAGATAAATATCGATAAAACAAATATTATTATACGCGTCAGGAAAAAATAATTATTTAAATAAATTTATTTTCTTAGCCTGCTATAGAGGAACGCTAATCAATAATCGCTTAACAGTTTTACCCTTCCCTGCTTTGATCAGAAATGAAGCTATTTACCAACTAGATTATAAAAATTTCGCTCAAATGACATAGATGTCTAGTAGAGTAACTCAGCATGGACTTATTCACAAAATTTGTCCAACTCTTCTAAATTACATTCACCTTAACTCTTTTCAGATCTTTAGTTAAAATTATTTATATATTTTCTGGAATCTAACAAAATATCTAGCGATTTAATAAAAGTTATAAACTCAGCTCCTAAATCTTAATAAGACAGCGAATGCTCCAGTAAAATCTTTGTTTATGATATTTATGCAAGTGAAAAATATCAATTTTTCTGCTCTTTCCTATTTTTATACATCGCAAAATTTATGAATGAAGTTCATTTATATGCTCATATGCTACATATTTCTAGTAAATTGTGCGTATTTTTTCATTCCCGTTTATCTCCGTCCGTGTGTCTGCCTAAAGGAGAGAAAAATAACTCTATAGACCTTACGTACACTGCCTAATAGGAGTATTAGGGAGATTAGTCTAGACATTGACTAAATAATATTATGCAATTTAAGTCCCGAAAGTCTAAAAGTTTGAAGTATCAAAACATTTATTGTCTTCTCATCCAGATACTTATTTTTACGCGGCTCCCTATTATACAAAGACATTAACAGAAACGAAAAATACCAAGCAGTGGTGAACCTACCATGGCCTGAAACTCGTTGCTGCCCTTTCGCATATTTAACCTTACATCACGTTCCTGCAGTAAAGGAACGAGGCTCAAATTGTCATGGGAGGCACATGCGGACAGCCTGAATATCTCATAAGGGTTACTTTCCTATGTTTTATGGGAGAGTAGAGCAAAATGAATTGGGCCGAGGAAGAGAGAGAATTGGGCTCTGCACGGACGTTATGAAAAATTCCAGGAGAGACAAGGCAGGTGAGTGGAACGGCATTCTGTGGAAATATGGGAAAGTAGTGCGCCGTCTATTTGCTGTTCGAGGCATCATTTATGGGATTTCCTGAAGACCTTTATTGGGGGTGACGATAAAAATCTTACTGCCAGTAGATGAAAGGGACATCTCCTGACATCCGGAGGAACTTATAGATTGCTTCCTCGTCTCCATTTCTTAACCACGCCTTAGCCCAATCGTCAATTTACTCCTATTGGAGCAATATTATGACACCCCAAAACGAGATGTCTCTTTATTGTTACCACAAAATATGATCATTAGTTATAACTTTGATGTCAATTCCCTATAAGTAATTAGGTGGTATTTACGCTATGGACTGTTTTGTCATCATTGCGTTACTACCAGTCTTGATAGTACAGAGGTTAGCGCGATATTTTTGTATTAAACACTGTAATATCTTTTAAACAACGAGGTCCTGGATTCAAATCTTGCTTCAGTCTCTATTGTTTGTGTTATGACTTTCTAGAGTTAACTGTACGATGGTCTTGTATGATTAAAGTTCGCCCAAATTAAGTTGAGAATATTATTATGATATCAGTGATATCAGTATCCTGGCTTACAGGTAAATTAAGGATATATATCTCACTCTATAAATGAAATATTTCCTAAGCTATTAATGATAGCATAATTTTCTGTTCTTCCGAAAGAATTTCTAAATAATGTAAAGAGACTTTTTACTACCACGCTCATGTAGGGCTCAGCATTTTCCGTTAACTTATTCATTATTTTGGTGAAATTTTAATATTTTACTAGAAATAATAAAAGCAAGCTCTAAAAAAATCAAAAGTTCATTCTGATGGTTAAACCTCCGTGCAATAATCCTGATAGGTACCAAACGATTTGATTGTAACAAAAATTTGTGCCACTTCTCATCAACTCACAAACTTAGTGCGTATGTGTTACTTTTCTTAAGATAACAACGTAATGGATATCAATAAGGTATACTGTAATACAGCCCAATTTTCATATTTATTTTTATTTTGACTTTATCTTGCTACACAGGTTACCTTATATCCTTTAGAATGACTTCCAATTCTTGAGAATATTGATTTATAACTTATGAACTCCTGCTTTATCTATATGGTAAAACATTTTTATTCGTCCTATTTCCGTGAATCAATGCCACAGTGATTCAGATGCAGGACATTAGTCATCCGGAATTGACCGTTTGATTCCATCTCCTATCTGCTACAACGTGCACTCGCTTTGTTCGAGCCTTTGAAGCTGCAATAAAAGTTTTAAATTGATTTTTGCTGAGTTATTACTTTCAAGATCGATAGCGAAAAACGTATTTTACCAAACCTATCGAATTCTTTCTGGGAGATTGAAGGGGAGGAAAGATTGTTCTACGGCATTATACGCAAATAAATTATTTAATTATGTTACGAAGAAAATACGCCAATTTAATTATATGTGGCTATGTAGATAAAAGGTTGGTCAGGTCTAATATCGCAACCATCAGTAGGTTTCACAGTATTTTCACGTCTCCCTTACCGTGAACTTTTTCCCTGCTGGTTTATAAGTTTTTCCAAAGTAATGACTTGGATACTTCTTATGAAGTCGCAAAATATTTCCCCCTTTTTACTTTCTTATTTCCTATCCTTAAAATAAGTTTTTGAAAATATTTAATTAAATACGGTTGGATTTAAGGTGAGACTTAATAGTCTCAACATTGTCCTTAAATAAAGTCTGCTGTTAAAAAGAAGGCATAACATTAAGAATATAAGGCAAATAGTTGAACAAATAGATGCATAAAAAGTACTTCTTGGAAGAAAAAATGGCTGCATACATTGAAAAGTTCCCTAAATAAATTATATACCAATAAATTTTACCTGCTTCAATGATACTTGATACTCATGTAAAACTTCTCATGGTACTTGATGTTCATTATTTGTAACAAAAACCTTCTGCAATAAAGATAAGTTAAGATAAGATAAGATCTTGTAAATTCGTGTGGTATTTTTCTAGTTTTTTAAACTTATTTACAAGATCTTTGTTACAATACATTTTTTTAGGGTTGTACCACTATATAATTCAGCATTAAAAGATTATTGCGACACATTTATAGATATTTTAATTCAGTGTTAAATTTAGCTTTTGTATTGCCTTTCTCATTTAACTGAACTTAATTTAGGTGCATGAATTTCGCTATGAAATTTAATTTTTAGAAAAATGTATTGTGTAATTTATTACATGAAGATATTCCTAATATAAAATAGTTTTCCTCTTTGTGACAAATACTTTCTATATGCTTGGAGGTCTACCTCGCGTTACATTTTCACACAAACCTAATAAATCACCATCAGCAATAAAAAAGTATTTGTTCCACTCCGTTGAAGAGGAGTTTATATTCTGCATCATAGGAGGCGCGGAATCGTCTCACACCCAAAGCGCACAATGAAAAATCCAAAAATGGTGAACTTGAACGATAACAGTTGTGAATTCTCGGAATTATGGAATAACGTCAGCGCCAAGGAAGCATATTTTCATTTGTTTTGGGGGATTATTTCGTCCGGAACGCTGCTTGAAATAATGCGAGTTCTCCGGAACGGAAAAATCGCCAGTTTTTCGTCATTGTCTCCCAATCGAGTGCGTTAGCGATCGGAGCGCCAATACCCGGCTATTAATCTATTGAATATCCGTATTAATAAAAGTCTGATAACAAGCGTTATTTATTCCTTTCGTTTGACAGGCAAGATCCGATTCCCGGGTCCCCCTCACGGACTCCCTATTTTCGACAATCAGTCGAGTGTAAATCACACGTGCCCATGAATACGAAATTCACTTCCGGTTATCCTTCACCCCCACGATCGCTCACCCCTTGTCGCCCGCTGCTTTCTGTTCGCCGTCTATCGCGTGTCGTAAAACACGTGAACGGTCGAATGCGTCAGTGTAGCCATTCTTTTATTTCCCAATCGATTTCACTGAAAGCTGAGCCGTACCCAGATTTCCTTATGAATTGTTACCCCTGTTAACACGCGCTACAAATCACCGGTCTTTTATGTGGCGAGCGGACAAAAAATTGATTCAAATACCGGCATTCCGACGTACTACCAGTATAAAATGAGTGGCTAGGTTTTGTATTATTTATTCGTAGTGTACGGCGATTTTCCTGTTTGCAATAAGCAAAACTTTTGATGAATTTTCGTACTCCTTACTTTACGAAATGAGAATTTTCCAAGGGATTTGCTATCGGTCAATCTTGAAGAATGGATTTACTTGGCAGTGGTTTGTGATTTGTCTGTGAGAAAGATTCTGGAATCGTTAACGCATTGATGCTACTGGTAGATTTCTCATCAATTCTTTTAACTCTATCTAGTGAATGTTTTAATTAATGGAACATTCCCTTCCACTATTTGAACAGAGAAGTTTCCTATTCAACACACTCTCCAAGCAACTGCACAATATTACTTTATTTGAGACTTTCTCAGCTGATGTACTCCTTTCTCTCAATTAGAATGACACTGTTTGTTATTAAAAGATGCTGACATATTTTTACATACTGTCATAGTTTCCTTAAGGCTTTCTAAAATTTGCTTTTAAGTAATATGTATACCTATATAATTTTAGATGCGTGTGTAAACTTAAGAATTCATCTATCAAGAAACGAGAGGATAATATATTTATATTTTTCAAATATTATCGAACTCAATCAAAGGATATTATATTAAAAGTTCTTGCGACGAGGGAACAGTCAACCTTTATTTAAAGTCAGCAATTAGCTTGTGAAGGTACCTTAAATGTAGCAGAATTCAAGCGAAGTATCTCAAGATGTATTATAGTTATACTTCATAATAGGAAGAGAGGACAACCAAAGGTTTAATCTGCAACTTCAAAAGAAGATTAAGATATTTTTGATAAACTACGAGAAATAATCAATTTTTAAATTGATTATTTCTTAAATTTATAAATTGAATATACTCTTACCGTTTTATATGGTAATTAATTATAATACTTACTTTTAAATCTAGTAATACATACATACATACAAAGGTCTTTATTAGGCAAAATTGGGACTTTTTAGTCCCATCTTCCATTTAACCAAAACATTTACAAAACATATGACATAGTATAAAAAAAATTCAAATCATATAACAAAAAAAATAAAAATCTATAAAAAATATTTTAAAAATAAAACAATATATATATTTTAAAAAATATGAAAAAGAATACTAATATAATACATTCTTTTACAAAGTACAACTCTATTAAATATGATACCAAAAAAAATAAAAATGAATACTAATATAATACAGACTTATATCAATGGTAATGTTCAAAGATTAAGATTTATTCAGGAAAAATCAAAAAATTTGAGAAGATATAATGTTAAAAATTTCAGCAACCAAATGGTAGTAGGTAATCAATAAAGAGATCTAATACGATGGATCGAAAGGCGTACATGTTAAGAGAATCTAATTTATATCTTCCACGTTTGAATCTTTAGAAGGCAAAAATGCATCACGAAAAAAAAACTATAATGACAATTTCATTAAGAGAGTAACGAGTGCGCGGATATGGAGGGGTAGAGGTCAAAAGTGGAACGCATGTAGTAAATGAAGGATATCAATGCTGGAGGAAAAAACACCAAGATAGGTAGCGGTAATAGAGTTCCAAGATTACGAAAAAAGCCTGTCGTCATGTTTATCGGCTTGAAGAAAGAATGCTGAGATAGTGGGATTGAACATTTTTATTCCGTTCTCGTTTGATGTGGACGAAACACGCTAGAAAATCCAAAGCTTTCCCAAGCGGTAATGTCTTTTTATTTTCCAGTCAAGATTGTCGTCTTGGAAAAGAAATAGTACTCGAGCAGTATTTCCCTCTTTGGGATTTTTTCGTAATCAAGTGCTTCAATTATTCCTCATTTTTTAGTAGAGGAAGAAGCATCGCGCACCCAACATTCGAAATTAATTTTTCACAAGAGACGCAAAGCTTCCTTTCCATTCAAAGAGACAATGCATTGTGAGGGAATTAAAAATTTGTAATTCGGCAATGAGATGTAGGCATCTTCGCTGATCCGATCCTCCACGTTTTTATGTCCGGGGGCGTTATTATGTCCGGGAGCGTTTTTTTGTGTCCGGGAGCGTTTTTATTCTTAATTCACCGTTTCAAATCCTCCTCAATTTGTCCCCGGGTTTCCCTTTTCGTTCATGCGGCTCCTCCCGATGTAATCAGCTTAGACGTTCGGCGCCTTAAGTTTACTCTTGCGATTAACTCTTTCGAAGCCCCGGCGGGACAATCATGGATGAGATAAAATTACATGTTTTTCTTCCTTCTTTTTAGTTCGGTTCAATACCGTCTTATACTGGTCTTACCAAGAGCTGTGTATTGAATGGATTCAAAGGAGCATTACCCGTATATTTTGTGAGATCAATCCTCAACTTGTTATTACGATACTGAGTAATTAAATGTCTCTCAATGCTCTAGCTCATTTCAATTAAATAAAAATCATTAAAAACAGAAAGCCTTTTTATCAAAAGAAATAGTAATGGTGATTTGGATGTATTCAATGCTGTAGCTTCATTTACCGATGTCTCCTAGGCAAGCTTGAAATTTCAAACTGATTGCGTTCTTTCAGTTTTCATGAGTGTCAGTTTATATGGGTAATCCGATTAAGAACAAAATTGGAATTTGATAATAATGATTAAAATCATAAATTTTATGTTTTTCAGTACAAAGTCAGAAATATTTAAGGAATCAATTTGAGCAATAATTAATTTAGCAATAATAATAAATTAAATAAAATATTTCATAAGATTATGATGCGTGAATTTTTGTCTTGCCTCTTTTAGTTAAGACAACATCTCGTGTTTACTGTTAAAGGAGTCGTCAGCTGAAAGATGATATTATTCTTCTATCAATTTTCCGACCATGTACCTATATTGTTTTCAAACTCCTTTGGGGCCCCACGGAAATCGGTCCCAGTACCCCTTACCCCAAGGTGAAATCATTATCAAATGGGCTTCGCGGGAGCTAATGTTATTCTGTACAAACAGGATATCGGCATACCTTACAAATTAAATTCCTTCCAAATTTCCACTTGTTTCACGGTATTGGTTACATTTTTTCTGAAGTACGATGATGATTATTTCGAATTGAAAATTCTTTACTGGTGGAAAAAAACGCTTCTACCGGAAATCAGGAGTTACAGTAATCAAAACAATTCTGTAGGTAAACGGTCTTTTTCTGTGTGAAATAATTTGATTAGTTTTCGTTTAATTAACAACAAAATATTAGGTCTAGGGAAAAAAATTATATAAAACCTGTTAATATGGGTACAAGTGAGTTCAAAGGTATAAAGAATTGTTGGGGAGGATTCAAAGCCATTTTTGTACCACTTTTATAATCTAAAACTACTTAAATTGGAAATGGAAGCAAAATTAGTAATAATTAATAGTTTTATTTATAACCAATTCTGTAGCTGATTCAATTCTACATGATTGTCTCATATATTACTTAATTTATAAATAGAAAAACACAGCATACGATGAAATTTTCTCTGATTTGGAAACAAGTTCGGAATCTAACGACAATAAGCATTTTGGTATCTACAAACTTTACCTCAAATAATTTTAGATTATTTATTTACTAAACCTTCTTTACTTATATAAAAAACTTTTCTCTTTATATTATATACTCTTCAACTGCGAGATTGTTTGAAATATAATCCGCAATTATTGCATTTTCGTTAACCATACATCATTATTGGCGGTTGCAAAACTTTTCTCAAATGAGGAAAATGGCAGTCAGTCAGTAATCTTTAATTCAGTCTTTAATTTTAAGTCTGAAGGCATCGTTACTTTGAAATTGAGGGAAAGTTTCAGGAAGTTAACATTAATGAGATTTCGAAAAACTCATGATAGATTGCAGTAGCTATTTAAGGATGCGAAAGCAAGGCATATCGAATTAAAAACATTTTTTTCGGTTTTGCAAATAACTTATTTCTTTCAATATTAATCGAATACTTGCCTTAACATATAGCAAAAAAACTGGGAAATGGTTGAGGTTTCTAGTTAAGGCAATTTATCTATAATCTTGCAACAGGAAGGTATTATAATTATGTATTCAAAATGGTTATTATAATAACTCTTTTATTTTAAAGTTATGCAATAATTATATTTTACGTAGATGAATTGCACGTAGTTATCATATTAATATGACATAAAATATACTAGTATGTACACATTCTGCAAATTAACGTATTATAACGTGCATATATATTACGGAAAATATAATTATTACTTTAAGATCACGAAAATTTCATTACAGTTACTAAGATACCGAATTCAACGGTAAATGACAGTTGAATAAATTTAACCAACTTTATAATATGCCTAAAATTTATAAAAAAGTCGATTTATATTTTTTTTTCAAGAAGCGGGGTTTTAAATGATATTTAAATTTTGAATAATTATTTTGCCATACCCCGTTTATAAAATCATAAATTCATTAACATTTACTCCTCGAGTAATCGATCTTCTTATTAATTTACCTCTTAATCTACCGTGACTTTCTTTCGTTCTTCCTAAACTCCGACCCGTTTTGAAAAGTTAACTGGAACCTCGGGATCAAACCGGGATAGTTACTCTAAAAACGGGTCGTATGACAAGCCTTCGCAGAAACCCCTGCCGCTGATGCGCTCCCTTTTGGTGTGTTAACACGGAGTTTCCGCACCCATGCATTAGTGCCTCCTTGTTTATATATCGCGTATCAAAGTAATGAGAGGGAATATGTAATGGCGCCGAGCGAAAGTAGGCGCGGAAATGTTAGAAAGACCAAAAAGCGGAAATGACGAGATGCTGCGATCTCACCTTTTTGCGGCATCTACATCCGCAACCTCACTCCCCCTACCATCCCTCACACCTCACCCCCCACCTTTCCCCATCCCCCCTCCACCTGCGCTCTGTTTGTACATTTGTCTTGCAACAACAGACGCTAAAACGTACCGTCTCTTAAAAGATACAAAGGGCTCTGTAGAGAAAGGGGGAAAGAACTTAGGTATAGGAGAACAGTTGGATCATACCAAGGGCACTTACCCTTAGGTCCTCCGCTATGACAACCCACGGAATGGTGCAGTAATTTGGGTGGTTTAATATCCCCGAGGAAGAAAATGAAATGGATTCAAACTACATCGGTAGGAAAGGTGTGGGCTCGGTAATTTGGAAAAATAGATATTAATACGGGAGTGGGGATTCCGGAGAATGGTAAAACAAGCTCGGGGCTTTCGGAGTTAGGATCATTGCCTTACTTCTTAACTTCCATTGCGTAACAACACTGCAGCACTCTGCGCTTTCAGATCCAGCTTCTTCTCGCATATAAAAATGTTTGCCCAGCAAAAGATGTGTAAATACGTTCCGGATAGAATAAAAGGTTTGGAGGCTGATGACATTCGTGTCGCAGTACGCATTAAAGAAGTAACCCTTTTATTAATTAAGATTTCAACATCCTTTCTGTATCTCTAACCGCCTAAAGACTTCAGAATGGAGATGCAGATTCTTGAAGTTCTAATAAATGCCCTACCTCCAGGGTATGAATAGCGTGGAAGAAGGCTTGATCACCTCGTATTTTCTCTTAAATGGACGGAAAGTTTTGCTTCCCACGTGCTACAAAAGCTTTCGTTGTATCATTAGATGAGAATTAATAGTTTTACTTCCTAGGGTCACCCGAGTGAACAAGGCCGTTTGAATGTTGATTTCCTTATTTTAGGATTTAAATGTGTCCTTGACTCCAAATTTCGGGAACCTATGCCCTGACTGCTGCTACTTATTAAAACCCTAATGCTTATTTACTGAAAACATTTTCTTCCCTAAATAATTACAAATGAACTTCGTTTTTAATATTTTTTTTCTTATTTTATAGAGAATAAATATCAGCTTATAGGAGAAAATGTAGTGTTAATTAACTTTATGTAATTCTTCAACTAACAACAGAGTTTTCGAGTAGCCGTATATTAAACTTCTAGTAAAGGATGCTGACTTGGAACTAAAGAGGGTCTGAATAAACAATAACCATTTCCAAGTGATTGAACTGATAATTATGATTACTTTTTGTTAATTTTATATTATTTTTTGAATGAATTACTATGGCAATTTTTTAGAAAAAGAAATGTAACTAATTGGAGTATATGCCAAATTAATTTTTTATGGCAAACATTGCTGGGAGAAGTTTCTAGTTATTTCGTTATTATTATCAACATGAAAACCAGTCATAAATGAATAATTTGTAATTTTATGCGAATTTGTAGAAACATCTTTCTGAAAATTTGGATATTACTTAATTTGAAGTATTTTGATTGTTTTTTATCGATTTGAATCAATTTATGAATACTTTTAATTAATTATTGGTATATTTGAATTATGTTTATTTTTTTCGATTAATTCTTAGATTAATGTTGATAACTATTGCAGGCAATCCTTGATTTCTGCAGATATTTGATTGAAGGCGAAGTTTTGTGTAGCATAGATGTAAATAAGGTATTTGAAAATAAAAACCTTCCAGTTGAGAGGCACGCAAATATTTTAGAATGCCGATGTGAGCAATTTATCTTCCTGATTATATTTCCAACTCGTTACTATGAGATTACACGTTGCAGATGTGGAACCCTCCGCGTATTTTCCTCAGATGAATTTCAGCGCGCACTTCCACCAGTTATAAATAATCGTGATTAAGGATGGGAGATAAAATTCGCGAAATAGTAAAATATGGAGCAGATAAGGAGGAGAAATAAGAGGCAGGAGTTAAACGCGACCTGGATGAGAGGCTAAAATACTGCCGCTCCATGCCAAATGCGAGAATTTTCAGAGAGGTTCCGTAATTAAGGTTGGTTCAACTGTGTTTGCGTTCCATTATCCTCGTTAAGGGCACACGGAGATGGAAAGTGAAAGAAATATTATGGGGAGAAAAGGAGGGAAATAGAAATTGGGAGAAACGAGGAGGAGAAATAGCACCGCGTAAGCACGTAATCCTGGGCTTAGCTGAGGTCACAGAATGTGCTATAAAGCCGAAGATGTTTGCGGCGAATGTGCGAAAACAAATATGCGTCCCGTCACTACGTAATTCAAATTCCCACGTCCCATCCGCTATGCCGCCGCGATATTACGTGCTTCGCGGGATTCTCGTGCTTCGCGAGATTCTCTTCATATGCGTCACTCATTGGGGTTTCATGAGACAAAGAAGGTGCCTTTCATACGTCAGATTTCATTTGTCCCGTGAACGATCTAAGGCGTAAAGTCGTGAGGATTTTGCAGCGTTATCGAAAAGTTTTTAATGTGGTAACATGAAGCCTCAATCACAGATATGAAATCTACTATAGCTGTTTTTATCGGCACTACGCACTTCGTTTCAACCGGTGTTCGGAAATGACAGAAACGTTCGGATAACAGATAACGATGATATCTTCATAAGTGTACCCTTGATGAAGATATGATCGTTCATTACAGTTAATTTTACTTGAAGCATCGTCAGGGGTATACCCTGTTAGCTGTGGAAAGCAGGAAAACCTAGTGTACCCAGCTGATTCGTGCAAATCAGATTAAGAGAGTTTAAAGTACAATTACAACCATTAAAATAATTTATTGAGATATCAGAGCCATAGATGAAAGCTTTATAAACTGTAATATTTCTAAATGCATCAAGAACTCTAATTCTGATATAGATACGTAGCATAGAAAAAAGCATGAAAATTGTACTGAAGAAACTTTAACTAAAGAAGTCTCATTATATATTGTTCCAGAAAATCTGGTTTGTATTCTATATGTTTATTAATATCTAATTTCTAAAGTGATGAATTTAAATCAAATACGATTAAATTATTGATTCCATTTTTGAGATCATGAAAATACACGGTTACACTATTTATTAAATTTTTAACGACCTAATTTTCCTCAGGTAACTTTATTTACACGATCGTCATTTATTGTATTAATGTATCATGAAATTAAACTTCGCTATGGTAAGTGATGTTAGTGTTTTGCTACTGAAAGTGTAAGAATATACATGAATTAGACCGTACGAAGCTAAGATAGATAATACTTCACACGTAGAGACGTAGCAAGATCTATCAGTATCGAACTCAAATATCAACGCCTAAACCAAGTTAAGTTACTAACCCCGAACATGATTTCTTGTTTTACATGCAAATCCCTTCAAAAACATAGAGGTGGGAATCCTTAAAACAGTAATTGGAATAATATGTAACATGCTTCTTCGGGACATATTGGAAATTAATTGCGGTTACGTATTATATTATGTTCCATGTTTTCCGATTTGACTGCTATCGTAGTTTTAAAACATACTCGGAATTATGGAAGTCATAAAGGAAACAAGCCATAATTTACTTCTCATCTCAAAGTTTAAGACTTGCAATTCGCGCAATATATTATAATTTCGAGATATACTTCATTAATTTTCCTTCTTTCCAATCTCTTTCAATCAAGGTATTCTATGATAATTACCTCCCTGAATCACAGATGCCTGCAGTCATGTTGCAATAGTCATCTGGCATTTTCGCAGGGGAAATGTAGTTAGCGCGTCTATTAATTGCTTTTCACAACTAGATTGGATATTTCTAATTTCAGATACGACCAAAGTGTATCATTATACTGGACCAACATTGGTAAATTCGAATCCCTTCAGGGAGTGAAAGGTGGAACCACTTGCATCGCATGGGACCTGCACACTATCCATGAGACTGTCTCCAAAAATTTGAAGCAATCCGCTTCGTTGAATGGAATTTATATAATTAATGTTGATATTTGAATGCTTCCTAGTGACTTAGAATTACAGTGAATACCATAATTACAGCTTTACAAGTTTATGTATTTATTTTCTCCAATCAAATTCAGGGTTTGCCGTTGCAGATTTCCTAGAAATTTCTCCGCATCTGTTTTTGCAATTATAGATCTTTATAATAACAGATTTCTTATCCAGGATATGAAGGGGTGATGTTACTACGCTGCTGATCAGTAATATCTCTAACATTTCTTAATCTATAAATTAAAATTTTTCGTAAATGAAAGCATTATCTCATTTCAAAATATTAATTACTTATGTTCACGTGTCATGTGCATTGCTTTCTCGATTCAATTTGAAACTCGTCAATTTAATTTCATTCCGAGCTCCTAAATACACGACTACACATTTAGTATACAGGAAATATAAATGAATCGTTGGTAAAGTCACCATTGGCAAATTTGATATTTCGGCAGTCTTTCTGATTACCCCTGCCGTACGTGTTTAGAATACCAAGGAGAGATTCTCTGCAGGCTTCCGTTTACCTTAATATATTTTTGCAATTTTATTTCTTTAGAAAAATCTTCACGTATTTTCCTTGAGAATAAAAGAAACTCTTGGGCTAACGAAGGCGGAACGCGGGTTGTTGAATTAAGACTTTTTCTCATTTTCCAAGAAAATCAAAATTCGATGAGTAAGGAATACAATGAAGGAAGAACTCCATTTATGTTTGGGATTTTTCTACAATAGATCTGACCCTATTACACAATATTATAGAAATATATATATATATATATATATATATATATAAATTTTGAATGATGTGATGATTTCGCTATCAAGTTTTTGTAAAATTTTAAACTGTTTAAAATTTTCGATTAGATTTTTTATTCAGTCTTTTTCATAACATTATATGAAATCTTCCATATATAAAGATGAATGTAGAGGTTATAAAGAGCCTATTTCTTTTCGATTTTTTTCTGATTCTATCATTTTTCTTAATCTACATTCTCAACTTCCTATACTGTTAAATTTCCACATTTTTTCACTTGTTTTAAGTTCTTAATTTTTACATTGAAAATGAGAAATATATTCAGTAATATTTTCCATGGTAAGTTTAATGAAAGATGGTACTGTTTGGTCTTTAACGCATCTAAACTATGGAATTTCATACTAGGATATCTTTTCTGTTTTTCTAACTCTGAACCTGGTCATATTTTGGCACTTACCTACTTTTCAGCACTATTGTAGAGTAACCATTAGAGTTACCGAATTTGAGGCTAATTAAATAATACGTAACACCTCGGATGGATATTTTGTTGTTCTTATCTCAGACTGTATGCTCAAAATCCTGGAACACTTGACGGTATTCGATAGAAATTTTACTCATTCTTACTTTGCAAAATTATTACCGAACAGCAAGCGTTTTATACACATTTGATTAATTTTGAATCACTACTTTTAAACCTTAAGAGATAGCGCTGATCATTCATGATTTCATTTAAAAATTACTGCAGGTCCCTTAATTTCTTTAGCATATCGAGTTTTACGCATCGCAATGGTTGGTGTGTCATGCCGTATTCAACTTGTTGTATTTTCATTTTTCTATGATTGTATCAGAAGTAAGTCCAAAAAATATTTAGTATATTATAACTGTACTATTTTTTGGGTCTGTAGAGTATTAATTATTTTATAATTAAATATTTTTTGTTAAAAAAATTGTTTTTGTCACTAACGTAAGTACAATACTTATGTGGTTATCTGAGTTTATATTGTAACTGAATTTACAAATAGTATTCGAGACCTTCAGGAGTGCGACAAATATAGCTCTATTCGCAGCTCATTGAAAATTCGAGGAGACATAGCCACAATGCTTGGAGACAATCAGAACACAGTATCTAAAGTGCTGACCTATTTTAAAGAAACAGGGCTTTTTAATAAACTGTGAACATGATGCTGATTTGGAATTTTTATTTTCGGTTTATCCTATGGTTTTACAATTATAACGGTAATTTTATTTATTTTAGTCTTTCTATTTATTTATTCATTTTATTTTATTTAAAATCGAACACTAGCAACCCCCTTAATTAGATAATGTAGCTTTAGCAGGGACACGGAGAACCACAAGAAAGGCTCTAATTAGGTTCTATAAATTAGAATGTAACTGGTGCAAAATGACCTTAGATGTCGACGCACCTTAAAATCACCACTTCTACTACTGAATTTACAATTACTTCAGTTTTTTATTGGATCAATCACTGAAGCTGATGTAATGTTTATTTGCCATCCTATGAGAAAGAAACAGAGGCTACTTAACAATTTTTTAAGTTCCGAACGCAAGGACATTTCTAGAACGCAACTTTGGGAATGTTTCGCGAAGAGAGAGCACGTTGAAGTTGCATTCGCAACTTGAATAAGCCGCAGAGCTTGTTTCGAGGTTATTTTAGTGTGCATTCGTCTATTCATATCACCTTCCATGCCATTTCCTTTGCTCTGCTTCCTCCCCTATGCCCGAGTCACTTTATTTCGCATCCCCGCTTAACGAATGCCTCTCCCCAAGAATGGCCGTCATGTTTCGCTATTTCTTTTTCACGGAATTTTTGCTCACCCCTTTGTCTCAGAGATGCAGCAGGACGCTTTCCATTCATTCCCATTGTCTAATTCCGAGGCGTTTCTCAAAGGGGATAATTATTCTTGGATCCGCCGCACAGAGCGAGTTCCTTTAGTGGGTTGGCTGTTGTTTAATAACATAAAAATATCTCCTGTGGTCACTGTGGACTTTCCCTACTTTTAGACCTAGAGATCTTACTTCCTCTCTCGAAATTTAATTAAATTTCGCTCGTTTGTTACATTTTTGAAATCGTCTCCTCTGATGGGAGTTGATGCGAGGTTTTGATGTCCTTGCTACAATAAACAACGTCTCAGTAAATGCGCAACATCACGCTATTGCATCTTCCGGAAATACTGTTTAAGCTTTCGCTAGAAATATTCACGACTACTAAAGTAAAGACAGTTCATCCGTTTCTATGCGTCCTTGCAGTATTTATAGTCTATGAGCCATGAAAGTGTAAGCTTTATTGCCCCAGTTTCTCATTATACGATGTAATGAAGATCCTTGGTTGAAACAGCGAAGTGGGTTAGTACTGCAAACGTTTACAAGTGCTGGTGTTTAACTTCCACAAATAGTATGGAGATAATACATTCACACTACAAATATATGTACTCATGTTAATTTCTTGATCAAGGATAATGCTTCAGAAGTATTCTTTCAACTTACCGTGTGAGGAGATAACTAAGGTCTTTATTAAAGGCGAGATTGAGACTGAAAAGGCTCTTCTTCCATCTAACCTTTCGTCAATGATATTATGTACATAGAAACTTGTGTGTAGGTG
Source organism: Sympetrum striolatum (assembly GCA_947579665.1). Taxonomy (NCBI): domain Eukaryota; kingdom Metazoa; phylum Arthropoda; class Insecta; order Odonata; family Libellulidae; genus Sympetrum; species Sympetrum striolatum. The sequence continues at coordinate 61,264,879 of OX388351.1, forward strand.
AATAGAAGTGGAGAGGAAAAATTAGGAAGGTTTAAGTTAAAAAAAAACCTAAGGTGATGTCTTAGGAAAAAATATCCACAGCAGGAAAACACCCACAGAGAAAGGGGGTGTGAAAAACAACATTATGGTTGTACTAATTTATCAATTTACATATTTTTTGCTATTTCTCAACCTTCTAGCTGCAAAAATGCCGTTATCTGTCAATATTTAAGGTCACCAGGTCCCCAACAGGCTATATATACTCAATACTTCACCGTCATCAAAGACTATGAAGAAGGAGTGAGACCACTAAACGAGACGAAGAATGAAGTTATTTTCCCTATCTTTCCTCAATGAATGCAAATTGAAAATTTCTTGAAAGAGTGAATTCATATGTATTTTAAGAGTGAAAGCTTTCCGAACGACCTTTAGTGGTAGAGAGTTGAAATCATTTCATGGTAAGGAGTTGCTTGATATGAGAATGCCAATAAAACGAACGGATTTTGTTCATTTGATACAAAGTGTTCGTCGACTAAGAGGCATTCAATAATGGCTATGTCGATAAAACTGCTAATGGCAGCCAACTAAGAAATTAGAGAATGCAAAGGGAAAAGAGCAGTAGAGAAAGAAAAAGTCATGACTCTTAATTAAGAAGCTCTACAATGATATTTCAACCAAAATTTCCTAACTCTCTGAAATAGTCTTTTGAGTCCCTAAAATCAATATTATCTCAAAATTAATCAACAACGAAGAGCATAAGAGCGTGTTTGTATATTTTTTTATGTTATGTGCATAATAAAAATTTTATTCGTGTGCTCTTCAATTTCGCAGAATTAATTTGTGTTTTGGTACGATGATGTAGCAAAGATAGAGAGAGTGAATTGTTAAAAAACAATTTGCTCGTCGAAGTTAACAATATATCGTAAAAGGCAAAGATTTTATGGCAGAAAGGTTTAATCCTTCCTCCTGCTTACTAGAAAATTAATCTTATTATAACATCGATATGCATCAAGAACGTAAAAAACGTTCTATCCTACGACGTAAATATGTAGAGAAGAGTTTTCTATCTTAACAATCATCGCTGGATATCCAAAATTACTTACATGAAGGGAAGAAGGAAAGGAAATATCTTTATACAAAACCGCGTGGTTTGAAATCATAGAAGAAACAGAAGAAAAAATATACTGTGCCTAAATATTGTATTATATGAATATTCCATCACTATTGAACCCACCGTTGTAATATTAAAAATCTGATGTGGCCAGTACATGACTTTCTCCATATATAAGATGTAAATATTTACCTACGACAGTAATTTTGAACTCAAAATCCATCTAAACTTGGAAGATGAGTGATTAATTTATATATTATTATCTTTTACGTCACAAAAATTATAAATAATGTTTTTCGGAACATGATCGATGAAAAACGATGAAATTGGCCTTTCGCCCCTAGAGCCCAGAGCGCCCACAAAGTACATAATCAGCAACTTCCGTTTTATCAGTATTTCACGAATAACTCCTTATCAACCGGTGATACAAAAATATGTTAAATACAAAAGTTATAGTAAATCTTACTATCTAAAACTTATATAAGGTATACAATATACCTATATATCATATTTATGTAGATATTTTGAAAACCGGAAATGAGCTTTGATGAATGAAGCTCGACTTCCGGTTAACCGATTTACTCCAAAAACTAATCAACTCTGTCAGCACACACCACAGTACTATATATGAATTTTGGTATTGATACGACTAATAGTTTTCACGTTAGAGCGCCCACTATCACACACACACACACACACACACACACACACACACACACACACACACACACACACACACACACATACACACAGACATCATTCCGAAAATGGTCAAAACGTGTTCTAGGGACCCCAAAACATGTATTTCCGTTGAAATCTCGAATTCGATTTTTTTCATGAAAACAATACTTTCTCTATACTTCGTATATGGAGAAAGTAAAAAGTGTGAATAACGTTTTAATTTCGATCATAAAGGAATTAAAATTAATCAAAATGTTGAAGAATTCAAATACTAATCCTTCGGCCGCATTAACATTTTAATCCATTACAAATTAAGTTATACCATAGTTTATTGTGAGTAAACTTTAGCTGCATCAAACATGTTTGAATGGAAAGTTCCCCATGCTACAAAATTTTAAACATATGACGATAACACATATATTTCTTAATTTACTCTCAATATATATCCTATCTATGTTCGAATGCATACTTTGCAATCTATATCTACTACCACCTGATCCTGTATCTCCTTGCAGCAATTCTATGTAACAAAAATAATAATAATAAAATGAGTAAAATTTAAATTGAAACATTCAAAACTAAATTCATCTTGATCTGGATAAATCCTTGAGCTTTATCTTCGTTTCTTTACTCCACTGTCTCAGAACATGAATTACTCCTGTGGATTTGGATTACACTAATCTCTTTGTGTCGCTTTTATCTACGCCCTTCGCCATGCATCCCTCCGTTGCAGATGAGACGCATACCTCAAACGATAAAAAAGCCATTATACTCGAAACGTCCGCGGATAAAGTATTCATGAAATAGGAGAGGGAAGGAGTGTGGGCTCAAGATAGGGCAGAAGAGAAAGGAAAAAGTTGTGGAGAAAGGCAACAGTATGAAATAGGATCGCGCTGCAAACAACCTTCCCCCGATTTGCAATTTACATTTTTATTTCCCGAGGAATCCAAAATCAGAAACTTCCCGCAAAGTCTCGCGGCAAGTGTTTCCGGCGTTTACTTTTGCCGATGCCTCTTGGCCGGGTCCTTCAGATATGTATTCCCCCGAATTCCCAGATGCATCGGCCGAGACATTCTTGGGCCCGAAAATCGGAATCGGAAGGCGGGCGATTGCATATCTGAGCGGCCTTCCGCCCCACTTCGCCCTTTGCTTTTGACCCCACAAAGTAATCCGCCTTTCTTTACGTACACTCACGCGCCTCGAGGAGACGTAATCACGTCTCCGTGCACTCCCTTCATAAAGGGAATGCTCTGGGAAAAAATGGACGTCGCGAAGTGAGGAGGTATTCGGATCCATGAAATGGTTCGTTTGTCTTTCACAAACGAATGCCTGCACAAAGCGACGGATGTAATTTCAAATTCCGTGCGATTTTTTTATCCTCTGTGCGACGGCGTTGTGGAATAATCGACGGTTTTGGGATGCTCGAGAAATTTCCCCTCGGAAAACATCATTTTGTCGAAAAGATTTTTTTCCGTGAAGGAAAATAATTTATCTTTGAAACGGAGTTTCGTGTAGCAGAATGTTTCGATGCATACGAAAATACTCGCAGATGCTTTGTCCGTCAAAAAATAAGAATATTGTATTGAAAAATATAAATCGAAGCCATTAACATGATATCTTAAATATCCATAATTAAAATAATATCCGAATATCCACGAATAAATTTTGAAAATTTCCGAGGCCATATATCGAAGCATTAGGTGAAATTATATCTTACGAATTTCATGTTTTGAAAAACACCAGGTATAATTTTTGGCAATTTAGTGCTTCTTAAGAGTATGAAGAACTAAAATCTCGACATAGATAAACATTGCAACAAAGAGAAGGTTCGCAGCCGAAAAAATCAATAAAATTTCCATGAACAATGAGAAATTAGTACAAGTTTGTCCCAAAGAATTTTAAAATTAAGGTCGTAAAGGCGCTTGGGAGTTGTAATTAGAATAGCTCATGGGAAGGAACTATTAATCCAGAAGAAAAGAATAGTAGAATAGAAGTGGTGTATGATCATACGAGATGTCTTAGAGAAGTACACATATAAGAAGAAGTATCGTCTATAAATAATACATTTTGATTCCAAGTATTTATTTATTAAATTTCCTTCCACGTAGCAATGAAACATAGGCCTAATAGTGAGGGGAAAGAGAAAATTATAAGCGATGGTGATATTCTGCCATAGTAGAAACATGTAAAGAAAAAGGAAGGAGAACAGCGAAACTAATGAAGCAGTCCCTCAAAGATAAAATAAGACGACGATGATTTATGTATAGCTATTGAAGCTGGGATGAAGGAGTAAGTTGTAGATGAAGACCTAGGTTTCATAACGACTTTTCATTTTTTGTTCATGATTGCTTTTTACACGAATTTATATTTTTATGGCTATATGATCTTTCTTTAATTTTAATGTATTTTCACTATTTTTCAACTAAAATAATTGCATAAATTTTAAGAAATATGAAATATTAATTTATCATCTATGGGATGCCCATATTCCTATATAAGTGAGATGCATTTTGTTTCTGTTAGTAAAGAATATAATTACCATTCGCTCATTGGTTTCTTAAGTCAGACGTTTCCATCTGTCTATAGTCACCATGGATTATGGGATGGAATTATCGTATAAGCTATTTAACAGTAAGTAAACAAAGCTCAATTAACATGAAAATAGGAAATTTGTAAGTTCCGTGTTAAACAAATGCACATTGATTAACTTAATAATAAGGTAAAGTGATTTTAGATATCAGATACTTAAATTCCGTATTGATAATATACCCGGGCTGACGATTTCATAGTTGTATACCTTTTTTGAGGTTTAGAGCTTTTTCCCGGCGGTTAACTGTTGAGAACTCCGAGGGGAAGAACGATACTCTCGCGTGGACTGAAAAGATCAAAATATCTACCGTGGAAGCCTATAAGGGAAAGCCTTAGAAGGGAGACCCAGAATAATAAATCACAATGAAAAAAAATGAAACCATAAAAGTTTGAGTGCGAAGATAACCATTACCTGAGGACGGTCTCTTAAGAGGAGGTGAAATTGAGAGCTCCTCCATTAAGGGATCGGAATGCAGAGGATCCTTCGATTGATCCCTTCGACCCTTTTTCACGGATGGCAACCGTCGGAGTCGATACAGAAAATAGAAGCCCGATAAACGGCGCAGAAAGAATTGTCCGCGTCGAGAAACAATCCGACTAATTACCGGAAGATGGAATTTTGGAATCCGAGAGCTGTTTCATTGCGATTAAGGAGAAACCAATTGATGAAAATCTCACGAATTACTGTTTTCGATCCGAAAGAAACTCCACATTCAAATCGTTAAGTTCGGATGAAGCAACTTTAAGAAAGAATTATCTAGACTGATAATAAATTTCTGTTTTTAAACCGTTTACTTTATCAGTTTTCAATGAAAGGATTTTAAGATCAAGGAGAAGGATTTTAAGGTTGATAATAATAATATATGACCGAATTTTAGGGTGAAATTTTAATAACTTATAAGTCTCTTCTTATATTTAACCATTATTTTTCAAATATCTCAAGAAAGAGAGTTTAGGAGTAGGACAGAAAATCAAAAAGAAAGATCAAAAAGGGAAATATTTCATGAGTTTATAAAATAAAATCAAAGTAAAAAATTGCGAAAAATATTAAATCTCTGCAGAAAAACACTCAGGTGAAGGCCTGAAAAGCTTGCAAAATCTTTGTGGCTAATAATCTTTGCAGGAAGAAAGGAAGGGGAAGTTTGAAAAATGAAACTGTTAGAAACAAGCCTGAAGATATAAATGTACTTTCATACGTAAACTATCTGCAATAATAGATGCTGATTTAGAATATCAGAGATAAGCAGTAGAATAAGACAAGGAAGAGTTGAGAAAAAATTGCGTTAAGTTATAATATTCCTGGTTATCTTTCGTATCTACTACTTCGTATCTCTAGGATGGACTTGGTTCGACACCAGAACAATTAAGTCCATTGATAAAATCAAGAAATTCTATCAATAAATTGTCAATTATAACAATATTTTTAACACAATTTTCGTCAAGATATAAACGTTTATGTATTCTCGTAGTATACAAGCTATTAATATAGAGTAACTTTTATCGAGTAAAAGGAGCATAATTTGCATGCAAATATATATTAGTAAAATATATATTTTAGTGTAAGCTAATACACCTATGATATAATATAACTCTTATATCATAAAATTATGATATAAAATGAAAAAAAATTTAAATTTAAATTTCATAAACTCCTGTCATCGTCTTGTTTATAACTGAAAAAACTATTATTTATATTTATCAATTTAGCTATAAAAGTAGATTGCAAAAGAATGATTGTCATTATTGCATGATCATATTTCAAATTTGGTGATTATTTTTTCGTACATTGAAATGATTGATGCTTATTTCAACCTATATAATCGCGTTAATCTGTTTTCTTTTTTGTTTTGACCGTCCGAAAGGCATTTAAGTATTAGCAATCCACGCTGACCACAAAAAATATAATCTAGCCTAGTTTTTGGCTACCAATAGTAAAACCAATAAAAATACAAAATAACATTTTTCAATCCAGCATGAGGGTTTACGCTGTCCTTACAATCCATGACGGCTTCTCTCGGGAACACAGCGATGGTGGTCGATCTGGCGACGACGTTTCGCCAGCGATGCTGCTGGCTTCTTCAGGTTGAGTGTGATTCTATCCTCATATCGTCTTTATACGTATTTTTGTTTCTCCCTTTCATGGAATTATGTGATGGGATAAAGCGGATTCTATCCTCATGAAATTAAGATAGCATCACTCCCGACCTGAAGAAGAAGCAGCATCGACCACCAACGCTGTGTTCTCAAACATTTATTAATATTGGAATTCGCTAATTTTTTAAAGGTCGCTTTCACATTCACATCGAACGGCAGTTATCTTAATAGTTTACACCACTCTACGTAAGCTACTGGGTTAACTCAGAATTTAGAATGGCATTATTTTTAATTTTTGCCAATTTTTCGAGAATTATTAGGATTTATAAAGTCGTTCAACTGTTTTGAGGCCCTACGATAACTTCTTCCACTTCCACCACGTATATTTCGTTTCTAAACTGAAAAATATCGTTCTATGTATGCAAAAGTGCCCTCGATTTATAACTTCGTAGAGTCTAGTCTGAGGTTTCCATACCAAACTACAAAACATAAAAATTTGCAGTGAATGGTGGTATTTCAATTCGCCACTTAGGCGCCCCACCTATATTGCATTCATAATCCCACATCAAAGATAGATTGAAATTCCAGCTTGCATAGCCTCGCCCATTTAACTGGACATATTGCATTTTTACAACTTAGAATAAACATTTGTGGTTCTCTGAATCCGCCATGGTAATAAATTTCCCATCATATCTAAACCCTTTACAATCCATTCAAGCGAGTCGCGAATGTTGATACAATCGACGTTACATGTTATTACATTCATTTGACTGTTACAACAAGTTACTGACATTAATTCTACAATACAAGAATCAGTAGCTAGAGAAAAATCAAAAATCGAAGGTATAATATGGAATACCAGAAAAAATGCCCAAACAATCAAATATTTCAATTTAGTATTCCAGTTTTTCTATTCTATTGTTTTAATCTAAGACTTGAATACATTTAAATTCAAATTTAGATGCAATTACTTAAATTGAAATGAATGTACGTAAAAATTAATATTTGACAGGTAAAAATAAACCAATACATTTATAATCGTGAATATATCAACATAATAAAAGAAACGTTTCTAATATTAGTTAATTTTCCAACTTTTACAGATAACAGTTGGTAACATGCTGCGCAAAATCGAATATTTATATATTTTACCGTCGCGGCTTTACTCGAAACTTCGATTTCTCTTAAGTCATTGAATACAAGACTATCTGTATTAAGTCCTGCTGTAAGTTTTTCGACCGAGATTTTGCTGTTAAAGGCTAAGAATTCACGAAAATAAAAAGAACGATTTTGTATTTTTAATCACGACAGCTTAATGAGTTGTGGTAAAACGTAATCATATCTTAAGTTTTAGCATTGGTCAACCATCAGGAAGTTTCCCGTTTTGAAATCTTAGGCTATTTACACACGCACCGGTTTCGTCCGGCCTGCAAACCATAGCCGGTTTTTCAGCTGGTCACAAGGGTAGTAAGCAATGGAAGTAAATGGAGCCTTTCAAACTAGCCGAGAAGGGATTATAGACCTCGTGGTCACCGGGTAACAGCCGGCCCAACGACTGAGGAGGACGGCACCAGGTTGGGACCTTTACGACCGGGTGTGGGTAGTAATGCACGTCGGTCAAATGAGCGCTTTCACATTGAACGGTTTTTTCCGGGTGCCTTTCCCCATCCCTTGCTGCTTTCCTGCTACTTTTGACCTTTTAAAACCACCAGTATCAATTATTTTTTCATCGGTAACTGTTGAATGTAAACATAAATCACTTATCATTCACCGGTAAGTAAAGCCCATTCTTTCTTTTTGAGATGCGGCCGCTGCCGGGTAAAAAAAGTTGTTGCGTTATGAATGTTTATAAGATGTTGTTGGTGTGGAAGGAGGGTTTCATTATACGCCTAAACTTTGACAAATTCTCATTTAAGCGTACTTCCAATTATATATTTTTTAACTACCGGCGATGCACCAATCACTCACTGATATATAGTTTTATCATATCAAACAATATTTTAAGAATTGATTATACTAATTCATATATTAAGAATTTCATATCCGAAAATAATTAGGTTTTAACTAGGGCAGGTAAGGGACAGAGTGTAGTGATATGTGATAAACAACAATATGTGGACAAGTGCCGTGATTTTATTGATAACAACAACATTCAAATCCTTAAAAAAGATCCAACAATTTCAACGTGGTCCCTTGTAATAATACAAAGTCTGCGGTTTATTTTCATGTGGTCCCTTCTCATTACTCTCTCCTCGTCTATTGCTTTAAAATATGGACGTGCCGAATGATGTAGTGAATGTAGACGAAATTTGCAAGTAATTTTTAAAATTAAGGTTATTTGAACCAAAATTTCCTAAAATAATTAATTTTTCACCAACGCCGGAGAAGCAACCGGGCCTGTTTATGGCTGGCCCGGTTCTTGTGTTTGAAATCATCCCTAGTCCGGTTTCACGACCATTTTATGACCGACCGGACGAGCGAAACCGGTGTGTGTACAACTAGCCTTAGGTTTCAAGCAATGGGGAAACTAAGATGAATTAGCACATGTGGATTAATGTGCTTTTGAGGCGTTGAAATAGCATTATATCTTTAACTTCTGCTTCCTAGCATTAGATTCATTGTAACTCTAATCTTGTCACATATCTATTTTCAACACATTTTTTGTATAAATTTAATCCGCGTATAGTAACAAATTTAATTCAATATCGCAGTCCTTGTATATCGATAACAAACCGTCTATTTTCAATGTGCTACCACGCTCCCTCTTATTAAATTTTTGATCACGTACGGCTCTACAGACTACGTCCAGAACTTCCGTTTTATTACGTATAAATGAGTATGCATTCCCCGCGGAACAATGTTCAGCTCCCTCTAAATTGGTTCCTCGTGAGCGGAGGGGGGTCAGCTCCAGACTCGGAGATGACTTTTTTTAATGGCCCGCGCTCGGCGAGCGGATTCGGTCGAAGGAGCACAAGCGGAGAGCAGTACCTCGTTTAACGCGTGTAATTTCAATGCCGAACCTCTTGCGGCCTGACCAGAAGCGTCTCGACCGGCTAGTTAAGCCTCTGCTACTGCGAGATAGGCATCGTTCTGAACCGAGGATTGTAACGCGGCAGAAATTCCCAACGTCGACCGTAGGACCGGATGGATAAGAAGCGGGAATCGCCATTTGCCGAAGATGCCTCGTTATTTGTAGTGGCAAAAGGGACAGCTTAATCCGAGAACAAAAGGGACGAAGATTAGGGAACGGCGTTTGGTGCGATCTCATTAATGATCTTCCATTCCTCGACGCATTCCTCGAGCTCTTAATCTTTTTCCGATTCCTTTAATGACGATTCTTGTCCCACGTATTGGCTTATCGCCCCCCTGAATGCCATCTTCCGTCGCATGCGTGAATTACGACCCGAGATACCGCTTTTCGCTTTGAGTGATACCCACTTTGAAGTCATTTCATTCGTGATATATTCGAGCATTAGTGAGTTAGAATTTTCAAATTATAGGAGTTTTATAGGAAATAATTAAAGTTGAAAGAGAGAAATAGTACTGACAGTTATTGAGGTTAGGAAGCGTTCTTAGACTCACTACGTAAGTCGGAAGCGAGCCCTTCGCTGCAGTAAAGTTATAGATCAATTAAGTCATAAACAGAGCGTACTTTTTAAAAAGTTATTATCATCTGTAAACCTTACCGATATTGTAATTCGTTACGTGAGTCTGGGTTTAGGTATGTCGAACTTACCTAAGTCGGAATCTGCGTATATGATAAGTTGTATCAGAAGTTTGGAACAAGCGCCCTTCTCTAGAGTTCACTACAGCCTATCTTTCGGTTCTTAAATATAAATCAGCTATTAACATTATTTTGTTTCGCAATTCTGCTAATGAAGTGTTTCCTCTCTTAGCTCATTTGCTTACGTACATACTATAATGATGTTAATAACGAATGTTTTTGGCAGGCCCTCTGCTAAATGTAGCGTTATGGTTTCACATGCGGTCTACTGCTTTGACATAGAACCTCTAAGTAGTAGGCCTTCTCATAAAATAACATCATCTAGTAATATTTGCCAACCGACTCATCTGGAAAAATATTCTCTGCTACAGTATGCTGACCAACAACAAAAAGAATAAAAATAATACCCGAGTTTTATCAGTTTGATATTTTTTAACAGCTGTAAATCAAGAACCAAAAGTAGTAAATAAAATCTACGCATGCATCGATCACTTTTAGTAAGTATTTGGAAGAAAGTGTGCTAAATAAAGTTGTATATGTTACACCCCAAACAATTCATTCAAAATTCATAAAATGGGCAGGCGCGTTGCCTGGCAATTACACGTTTGGGATAACAGGAACCCTACCTACACTACTTAACCCATCGGCGCCGCGCATATTTCACGATTTGTAGCGGAGATTGATTAATTAATTAAATATGCGCGGTGCTGATGGGTTGAGTAGGGTAGGTAGGGTTTCTGTCACCCCAAACGTGTAATTGACCAATTCATGAAATGGGCAACTTTTGCCCATTTCATGAAATGTGCAATTACACGTTTGGGGTGTAACATATATACAAAATGCTAATATAAACTGGGTGAGGAACTTGCGCATTAGTGTATGAAATGTTTTTAAATTCAGCATTTAGAAATAAATCAGTGCTTTGAAGGGTAAAATACACCTTTACTTGACCGTTTATCTGGATGGTTAAATAAAAAACTCTGATTGATAAGTTCGTTCATTTTTCTCATCATAAATAGATATTATCAGAGTACACCAGAATCAAAGACTACGAAAATTTCAAGTTTTATTGAAGATGATACCATTCTGAAAAAGGAAAATACGTAATTTCACCGTTGTTTCACCCGGTTATGTTCTCGAATCTGGCCACATTTTTCTGTTAAACTCAATTATAAATAAACTCAAACCCTGCCGTTATACTGCATTTCACATATGCACCAGGAAATCAAAGGATACTATTCAAATTCCATCAAAATCGGCAGTTTGTTCCTCTACTACTAAAGACGTCATTCAGTCGACCACGTCATTCGCGTATTAGGCCCCATTTACATCGGAAACTCCTCAAAAACTACAATCGTTCCGTTACTTTCAAAACCATACGATTCCGACGAGTAGACACGCCGTTGGAAATGGCAAGAGAAACATTTATCGAAACGTCAAAACGTTGGGAATGGCCTTCGCTCAATAAAATCTTTTCAATATTCAAAGGCCCGATATTCGCGAGGGGCGCCCGGATTGGATTACGTATGCAAATACGGACGGACGGACGTCCGGCAGTCAGGGGAAAAAATCGCTCCATTCCGCGAAGCATAGGCGAGCTAGGAGTCGCAAATGGGCGCATTTGAAATTCGAGCGGCGGAAACACGGAGATGACAAGTGATTTTACTATCCCCTTCTTCCGCCTATACTCGCGGATTTTCATTAGCATGGCTTTCGGAGGGGACCGAGGACAAAACTGGATGCCGGAGCGTTTGCGCGAACTCGGGAATTCGGGAATCTACGCCAAAAAGTGGAAGCGGCAGAATTAATATCGGTGCATCTCGAGTTCCATTACCCTACATTTGCGAGTTGAAAAAGCCCAAATATATATATATATACACACATTTTTCCAAACTTCAGCAAAAGTGGAATTGCTTGCGCTAATTCAATTCAGAGGGGACTGCCTATTTTACATTCTAATATAAATTTTCCCATTTTAACCGTGGCTGCAGAGCGGGGCGTGCGATCGTGCGCTAGCGTGCATTATATTCGGAAAATTGCGTTATAAAGCGTGATTAAGCCAAGGACTGCCGCTAGGTAATGAAATCGGTAATTAGCGCGAGATTGGGCGTGTCTGTCTGCCCGCCGTATGAATAAATTTGATTTAAAATGCGGGAAATTAGGGGAGTGCGCACGTTTTTCGAATTGCGCTGACTTATGGAAAACGCAAATTGGATATTCGGGAATAGATATGAAAATTTAACAATTCCGATGGTAGGGGAATTGTTTTTATAACTTAATTAACGTTAATAATTTAATTTGCGAATCTGTTATCGTCGGTTATATAAATTTGCATTAGTCTCTTTTCGCATAATAAAGAATCACAAGTTAATGAGTTTTAAATGAAAGTGGGAGAATTGGATGAACCTCCACCTGAAACTAATTCCGACTGCCAATATTTGCGTAAAATTAATAGCCTCCATTATTTTCATATATTAATAGTAAACTTAAACTTCCCAATGAGCTTAGATAGACATTGCCTTATATAGAGCTAATAGCTGCGTAGAAAACCCCTTCATAAGCAGGGGAAAAGCAGGGCTTAATGGGTATCCTCGAACGCTCCTGAGGGCTATGAGAACTCGCTATTTGGAGCGTCCAAAAATGTTCGTTTGATGGCCCAACGAAGATATTTTGAATGGAGTTCCAAATATTCTGCTTTGGGGTGCAGATTACCTTCGAGCTTGACGTTCGATACGATCTTTACTTAACATAGCGAAAGAACTTGGTGATTGATCTACTGAATTTCTCAATATCCATGCTCGAATCCATGGAAAATAAAATATGTTTTCTGTTCCTTTAAAATTTGTGATTAAATATATTTACTTTCGTAGAGTATTGATGTATTTAAGAACATGCAGTGCGTTACTTCGGTGTGCCTTTAATGGTACATGCGACCTTCCGTGGCAAAATATTCCCTATCTTGGCACCGGCTAGTTTAATTACTTGACAAGCTCCTTTTTCAGAGGATACCTTTTGTAAAGTGAGTCGGTGAGAGTTAAATTATTGAAAAAATATTTAATGTAGAATATGAAAGGTTATCTCGCTAGTTGGAGGTATTTTCCAGTAGTTTCCATGAATTACTTCTTTAGCGATTTGTTTCTGAATTTCCATAATTTTGTTGTGAAATGTCGCGAAATAATTATTTAACTTTAATGCTTGTGTCGATATTTTATTAATGTTATCACCGTCCAATTCAATGTGTTTCTTCAGGTTTATCGCCATTAGGTAAGATTTTATCAATGATTCCTAAAATTATTTCTACCGGCGTTTCACGTGGATAATTGTTGCCTGCTAAATATTCACTTGATAGTCGTTGTTATTATAGTCCTATCTTCTATGAATACTCTAGAGTTGGATGTCTGTGTTTCCCGATTAACATTCACATTTATGTTGAACTGAACGAAGTTTTCACTAGATATAATTGATAAAATGCTGAATATAGGAACAAATATAGTCTCAATAGAATTGAAGCTAAAGCGTTATCATTATTTTCTTCACAATATTCGAGCAACATTTATACCCTTACCTTCTATCCAATAAAATATTTGTATATTTACAATTATTGTTGTATATTGTATGTATGTATTGTAAATATACAATTGTTGTTGTATATTTAAAATTTCAGGAATATTCATCAGTTTTTCAAATGAAAAATTTGAGTACACTTCAGCGTTTATATAACTCTCGAGAAAAGAAAGTACTGTTTCCTGTCCATACTAAAGAATCCTGTGAGAGTAAATCCGAATATTTCAAGTCGGCGAAGCAATGGAAATGATATGGCCCTTATAAATGGGGGAACAGGTCGTAAGGCGTTAGTGCGTCGATAAGAAGCAATTCCCTCGTTGTCAATATCAGCGGCGTCCTCCTAATGGACTAGCTTTGCTCCATCGCTCCGCCTAACCTGGAATGCTATCCCGTTGGGGATTCTTTCCCCAACGGTTATTATCAGGGCTGCCAACCATCAAAGTCACCATTAATCGATGCTTGATAATCGATTATGTTGTCATCATCGGGAGCGATCCATTTCGTCTCCAGGGACCTCTTTCCCCGGTGTAATGGTTCACCGTGAGGTTGAACGACAATTTTTTCATCACTTGACTCTCTTCCATCGTCTGGGAGTGCCGTTTAGCCTTCTAGAACAATCAATTTGGATCCATTCAATCAAATTCTGGGTAATCTGAAAGGAGGTGTGTGATTATCATGGAAAGGGAACTTACGTTCTTTAAGAAATGCATTCACGAAGTTTAGATGAGGAAATTAAATATTTGAAGAAGATATAACACGTAACAATTCAATGCCTTTCAGAAAGACTTTAATATAAAGGCTTGGATTATGAAAGGAGCACAGTCATAGTTTAGAAAATATTTTGAAATGAAAATGAATATGGTTGTGAAATTTACAGCAAAATTTCAAGGGGTATATTGAGCAATCTATCCTAAAAAAATACGCTTAAATTATGTCATTCAAGTTAATGTAATGAAGATATGAGAATTATATCCAGTAATATGAAGAGCACTTTCTTCCTAGGAAAATATTCTTACTGAAACTGCAATATGGAGCGTTGAACGACCTTAGGCATTGGACTTCTATGGTAACTTTCCAAATTCCTTATTTCTTAGCACACTCCATCGTAAAGTCTCTTCGATTTAACTTTGAATGGATAAACTTAATTTTAGTTGTAAATGTTGAACTTTACTTACATTAAATTTAGTGTTAATTCGCGTATGGCACATTATTTGCTAAAACATAGGTACCTATGACATAAGTTACGTAATATTTCATTAGCTGGGAGGTTCGACTAAGCTAGTTTTAATTACGTTATGTTTAACCGATATAATGGAGAACCCTCGCAGGTATGTTTAGATAATTTGCTATGTTATCATTATTTACATATTTAAGTAAGCATTTTGATATTGTTAACGTGTATATGAGTTTACTGAAATATATGGTTGATGTTTTAGTTTACGTCTCCTTAGAACTTTTTCAGAGAATAGCGTAGAAAACATGACAATATTAGCTCACAATTGTCAGTGAATGTTCTATCACATTGACCACTATTGACTTTATAGATATTCCTTTCTCTATTCAGCTACTCAAAACCCTCATCCATTTTCCCTTGAAGAAACAAATATGAAATATGTCTGACAGTACTGGGACTCGAACACAAATCTCCAAAATATTGATCGGTTGCTCTATATATTGAGTTATCCAGGCAAAATATTCTAACATGATTTTTGGAGGAGTTTATTAACAAGAGGGTTCAATTTTGGTTCTGTCGGGCCTTTTCTTCTTCATGGAATTTTAATTCACACGCCTTTCTGTGCAATGGCATCTTTCACACTTTCTATTTTTACAACTTATGAGTAATTCTGCTTCCATCTATCATTTCTATAAATCAGAACCAACGTAAAACTCCTCTTTCACAATCTTAAGACCTTTTTCATACCAGTAAGTGTTTTTATACCACGCTCCCCTCGTTGCAGAAATGCCTGATTTCTGTCTTCATCTTAAAATTGAAACAGACGAAATTCTTTGCGCTCCGATATTCATACATATATAAATGCAGACGTGTATATTGAGCGAAATTGGGAATAGAAAGTCTCATCTTCCATGTATTCCTTTTCTTATACAAGCACAAAAAACAAATACAAATATTATATACAGACCTTTTCGCAAATAATTTGGAAATGTATAGGAAATATGAGGGAAAATACTGGATTTGTTGAGTGAAGAAAAAACCGATAGCTTTGATCACAGAAGAAATCCTCTGCAGACAAACATATCACTCCGAACCAACCTTTTTTTATCGCATCAAGAGTTCTAATAGATTGGAAATTCAGCCGATATTTATTTTTTGGTTCATCCTATCCCTTCTGTGCCTTAAAAATTCTGGCTTGAAAATTTGCCACTATTTATTCTTGGCATCAATGTCAAATGCAATTGCTATTTCCTTTTTATTTTAATCCCTCTTTTCAAAGTAATTAAAAATAAACAGTAGAACTAAAGTGTATTTTGTCATAGCTTTCCGGGCGCGAAGAAAGCTCTTTAGTCAGTAGTATTACAGGTGTTTTGATTGTTTTATTTGGTTTGAAATGTTAATCCAGGGTTGCGATGCCCTCCTTTCGCAGGGTGACTGCGCTATTGAGATGATCCTGCTCTGCGATCGATGCCAAGGAGTAAATGCTCCAAGGATTGGACGGCGATGGGATTAGAGGAGGAAATTAAATGTGCTGTTAACGGCGCCCCCTCAAGCACTCTTAAAAGCTTATCCAGTGCCCTCGAAGGCACTCGCGCACGCCCCGACGCTGATTCGGTATTTTTGAGGCAAAAAGCCCATCACCAAAGGGGAGGAATAGAAGAAAGGATTCTTTAGAAAGTGAGTTTGCTCCCTCACGCGTCGCGCGTTAAAAATTTCTCGGAGAAAAAGTGGATCTTGGAAGGGGGCATTGAGGGGGGTCGTATTGAGACGGGCGTTTTGAAGAGGACGATCGAGAGGGCCAAATTGAGGTGGGCGAATCGAGGGGGGCGAGTTGAGGTGGGTGAGTTGAGGGGGCCGAATTGAACGGGCGAGTTGAGGGGGCTGAATTGAGTGGGTGAATCGAGGGGGCCGAATTGATGTGGGCGAGTTGAGGGGGCCGAATTGAAGAGGGCGAATTGAGGGGGGCAAGTTGAGGGGGCCGAATTGAAGAGAGCGAATTGAGGGGGCAAGTTGAGGGGGCCGAATTGAAGAGGGCGAATTGAGGGGGCAAATTGAGGTGGGCGAATCGAGAGGGGTGAGTTGAGGTGGGTGAGTTGAGGGGGCCGATTTGAGTAGGCGAATCGAGGGGGCCGAATTGAAGAGGGCGAATTGAGGGAGGTAAGTTGAGGGGGCGAATAGAGGGGGCCGGATTGAGGGTGACGTATTAAGGGCGTATCGAAGGAGGCTTATTGAGAGGGAAGAATTTCACGAGAGAAGGGGGGCACGTTTTCTGAAGGAACGCCGCCGTTTGGGTAACTCGATTGCGGCCGTAATTCCATATTTCTTGGCCGCATGCTGCGACTGCGATGTTCCCGACTAATCTGCACTTATGCAAATGGCGCATTCTCGTGGAGATGGGGTGGATACGCTATCTTCTTCGGAGGCCTTGACCCGGACGGCCGCACCTGCTGGGTGCGATCGAATCGCCCAAAGAGGCCGAGCCAAATATTCGCTTTTTTTATCCCCCTTCTCCCCGGTCCTTCTCCGATGATCCCTCTTTGATTTGCCACCTGTTCGGTTATCACCAGGGAAATGAAAGCATTTGTGTGCTTATTGAGACGGTCTTTTCTTCCGGAAGCCACAGAAGGGTACAATTATGGTTATGAAAATGCACCATTTCCTGGTGAAGGGTATTCTACGAAATCAACGGCTGATATCCTTGTTGCCGGACTATTCCAGCTGATCGGAGTTAAAATACACGAATAGCATTTGGGCAAATATTATTAAAAAGCAGCTCTTCAAGCAGCATTCTCTTGCATAAGCACATAACATCTGCGAAATAAAAATGTCACCATGCTTCCAAGTTTCTAATACAACATAAAATGCTACGTTACCCCGTTTTTTTAACATAGATAATATATTGCTGACTCTACTAAGGTTTATATGACACGATAGATGCAAAACGACATTATTCCATTGTATTTTTATAGGGTGTTATGTTTTTAAGAATTAGATATATTCTATAAAATATATTGAATAATACTATATCATTCTTCATTGTATTGAAACATTCCACACATTTTATTACAAATGATTAATATATATTACTAGCTGAAGCACCCGTTGATTCTCAACGGGGAATATAGAAGTAGTTTAAATTCAAGTTGCCGGTCGTGCAATGCATAAAATCCCTTTAGAATACAGTCTAAAATCCCAAGCTATTCTTACTGTACAGGAAAATTTATTAGCTTGGCTCAATAATGGCATTGATCGTGAGGAGGATTGGCTGTTTACAACTTCAACAATTTATGATAATTCACGCATATTTTATCAAAAATCTCAAAATTTCGATGCGGAAACAATATTCCACAATATAAATTAGAATATTCATTTAATTACCGTTATTTTGCTTCTTGTTTCGACTCCGAACGACTATTTTTCTATTTTAATTCTTCAAAAGAAATATAGCCTGCTACCGATTAAAGTGAAGATTAGATTTATTCTTTATTGAATCCCATCTGAGCGATCTTGGTTCGAACCTAGCAAAATTATCGAATAAAATTGAGACAGTACGTCCTTCCTGGTCCCAGAAAACACGTACGAAAAATTTGACGCGAATCTGGCAAACGGTTTGTACTAAAATCGAAGACACACAATCTCCTGACTGTAATTACGTTCCTGCAATTGCTGGTTAACTTCTTACAGAAAATTTCTCGTTATCCATGTAATATATCGTACTCTTCAATCATCAGCTTTATGGGCCAATGTCCACGAGTATTTTTACGGGATAAAGCATGAGCTCGGATTCAACAATGGGATCGGTCGTCAGGGGGATGAGTTGTTTACAGCCTCGAATTTTCACGAAAGTTTTGTATATTTTACCAATATTCTCGCAAATTCTAATCGAAAGAAAGATTCCACGACTAAAATAAGAATCTTTATTCAATTTTCTTTCTTTCGGTGTTTGTCTCGACTCTGTACGACTATTTCTTCTAATTTAATTCTTCAGGAGAAATAAAGCCTGCAACCGATAAAAGTGAAGCTTACGTGTATTCCTTATGAAAATTTATCTGAGCGATCTTGGTTCGAATCCGGCAAAATTCTTGAATAAAAATGCGACAGTACTTCCTTCCTGATGTCAGAGGACACGTATTCAAAGTTTGAGACAAATCGGGCAAACGGTGTGGACTCCAATCCAAGACAAACAAACAAACCCACAAACACACAAACCCACAAACACACAAACCCACAAACACACAAACCCAAAGAATTTCTGCTTTATATATATAGATTATCTCGTATGGTAATAACGTGAAATTAATAGTGAGTGATTTTTTTTCTAGTAATGTGTTATGGTGATTTGTATTGTACGTAGTCACTTATTACATTATTCTATACATACATTTTCTGAATTAATTAATGAATTACAGAACAATATTATTTATAACACATACAGCAAAGAATATGGCGATTCTTGTGAAGATATTCTTATTCTATTCTCAGATGAAGAGAATTATTCTATAAACCATTATTCCTCGTCATTCATACTAATTTATTTCATATTTTACCTCTTTGAGATCCCTTTTGCTTCTGTAGACTACCCAATTAACGATTCTTATTTGTTCTTTCAATAGTGTTACAAAATTTTTAGGCATTATAATTTCTTTCTCGTAGTCCGTAGAACCTTAATAAACGTTTCTGGCTGGAACGAAAATCGTTGCATAAAATGTTTCATCCCGATGTATGTATCTATTATTTACGGGTATTTAATATAAATATAATGTTCTAGTATCAATGGGAGGCCGAAAATAATTTACTAAATTTGCAGGTTTGAAATCTCGTCTCCAGAAATGAGGTAGTACGCCCGAAGTGTAGGGGACGTATGAGTGTTCTGTAGTGCAAAGAAGTATGTGAGAGTGGGACATGGAGGAAACTTATGAATCATAGAATCTGTTGGTATTCTTATCAATACTAGAAATACTCTGGGAACATGTGTATGAAAGCCTTGTTTAAGATTTTTTGCAAGAATGTTGTTCCATTCTCAAAATGAAACACGGTGTCCTTTTTCCTAATCAATCGTGCAGAGACTTTACAGAAATACTTTAGAGACTTAGAATAGTACAGAATATTCGTTCCTAATCGTTCGAGAAATATCAAAAATAGAATTCTATTAATTTTGCGACCGCGTTTCTATGCACTGCTATTTCAAATCCTAATCTCTAAAATTGTTAAAATAATTTATGATTCCAATTCATCATGAAAAGGGGAATTGAGTTCAGTATGAAAAAATTGCCGCTTGAGCAAAATTTAAATTATTAGTTTCCTTAAAACAGTTTTTATTAAAATTAAAATTTACCTTCTTTCATGCGTGCTGATTTTTCAAACCTCCACAATTATTAGGTAGACTTTTTAAACCTAAACAATACCAAACGAACGTGCATTCATTTATTAATTTATTTTGTTCACTACCAATCAGATGGATAGAGAAATAAGATTCGTCAAAGTGGAAAATAACGGATAAAATTTCATGGTGGTAGGAAAATTAACTGTTTTTCAACACTTGATGATGACGCTTACGTGTTGAAACTTGTTTGTGAGATTTTAATAAGTTTTATTTAGATTTAAGTAGGATCTAATTCCAAATAGAAGAGTTATACAAGTTTTATATTAAACTACATACATATATACCTGAATACATAACTTCGGAAAGTTAGGGCTAGTTCCATACACACTATATCAAACATTACACATTAAGTTACATAACAATGACATATTAAATATTATTAGCAACTGAGAATCAGTTATGGCACAAAGAGAGAGTTGTTCGATAATTACGTCATTATAATTTGAGGCCCCATAAAATTATAATTTATTCAATCCACTCCGAATAAATTCCGCAAAAGTAAAAGCTTAAAACAATTAATTTTATTACGTGCAACAACTGCGAAAGTTTTGAAACGGAGAGCTTTTTTTTAAAGATACGCAGCGTGTTATCGTTTCGTCATTTTTTTCGGAAATTGGCCGAACGGTAATGAATTCAGATCGCTAAAAATACACCATTTCCGCACATTAATTCCGGATGCGTCGCGATTGAAATTTATCGGTAATTTTCTCCTTTTTTCGGGCGGCTCGGATCCGAAGATAAACTCATAGATTCGAGAAATAAAACAGTAAACAAAATCTGGGCGCGTAGGTTATTTCGACGGCCTTTCGTATTCACGCCCGCAGCCTGAGAACAATGAATCCAAAATTTCGTCGGATAAAAAATAAAAAAGTGTCAGTTCGAGAGAAACATTCGGCATAAACTAATTTTTCGTCGGCGGGGCATTGTCACAGAGGCAATGGTGCGATTAATGCAGATGGGTATTTTTATCACGCTAACTGACCGGCGGAGGGCTCCAAAACGAATCGCCCGGGGCAAAAACGCATCACGAGAGGAATTCATTCGAGTTACGCCGAATATGTGATCACTGCATTAATAAGTATTCCTGATTGTGACGTGGGATTGGAGGCAATATCCGGAGGGCATAATGGAGTAATGCGTCAGTTTTAATAGCGCTTGCCCTCATTCAATAAGCGAGTCCACTCTGATGCATCTAAGTCTCATTAGAAGCGATGATATTTGCTGCGAAATCATGCGGTTTCTCCAATATAACGAAATATCCCGTAATTCGTCTCTGGTTTGACGTTTCAGGAATAGGATTCCTATTTGTACGAAAGCATGAAAAGACTACATGAGATAAAGAGCGTGTACCAAAGTTTGTGGGTGATTAAGTAAAATTAAATAGAGAAAAACTAAACCGGTTTTCCAAGCATATTGTAGCAAATAGTTTGTACTCATCTATTGCTTTCCGGTATTCATCATCTTATTCTTCAATTCAACGACAGCTAAATTCACTGGTAGGAACGGACATAAAAAGGGTTCAAATCTCCCGAATCACATGAAGAAATGTTCTGTCTAAACAGCATAGTGATTAAAGCAACAGAATGGTTTTGGGAGATCTGAATTGGAGTACTGGTCCTTGAAGATATTTCCCATGTCCGTTTTTCCTTGGTAATCCTACGTAAGTATAAATCTCGGATCATAACAATAAATTTGAAAGTGGAAATAATTGTATAGTATTATCATTAAAGAGAATAGCAAATGCAGTAAACGATAATAATAGGGAGTTCATGAAGAAAATTATCCATAGCAAACATAATTTTTTAGATTTTTACTTCATTATTAAATGAATTAAATAAAAATAACTTATGAGGTGTACTAAATGAAAGAAAGCTAAGATATTCGATTAGGGTGAATGGAGAAAAACTGAAACATAAATAAAGGAAATGGATAAATTATTGCTTGGGTAATATTCTTTCTTGGAATGGAAATTATAAAGATGAGATTCGTAAGAGAATTGGTCAAGGTAGACTTCATGAAGCAAAGGGAATTGATGCTAAAAGATCTTGCAAAAGGAATCAGGGAGATATTGGTAAAATTCATAATATGGAGTGTGTTGCTACATGGGTGTGCAACATGGACCTTGAGAAAAGAGGGAGTCAAACCACTCAAACCTTTAGAAATGTGGGTGTAGCGTAGAACGGAAAAAGTAAGTTTGGCTGAGAGGAAAACAAACTCGAAGGTACTGCAGATGGTTGGAGAGGAGAGGGGAGGGTATTGGTGTTATAAAGATTCGACAGAGGAAAAGGAATGGCGGGTAGAATGCAAGATAAAAAACAAAGGAGAAGACAGGCAAAAGATGTAACAAATTCGAAAGAAATGGAGTTGAAGGGAAATTTAAATGAACCACTGAATGCACAAGAACATACTGAAAGTTAGAAGTGTAATGATGGCGATAAATATTAGAAAACAGTTTTTAATCCTAAAAGAGTCTTTTACAACTTAAGTTAAATTTAAAATGTGCTGAACAGAAAATTTGGAATCAAATTACTATTCAAGTAGCATAAATTGTGTAAAATAGTCATTAATAAGTTTTTTTTATGATATGTAACAATCTAACCATTGTAAGAAATCAAAAATTTAGGATTTGATTGAAAATAATTATAGGAATGTTTTTAAATTAAGATTTAGATACGCTACCGAGAATACACTGTCCATTTGCCACTCATTTGCAGTGAACTTGAGCTATCGTCTGTATCAAGAGAGAAACAGAGATCTATTGAGGTCGTTCAGAAAAGGGAGTCTCGATTTGTTATGGGATTTAAATTTAATACGGTATTTCCAGGTGGATAAGTGATTTACTCTGGGAATTGCTGAAAGTCAGAGGAAAAGAACGTATAAGGAGCACTCTTCAGGAAATGCTTCCTCGGAGAATTCATCGATTTAGTGAGTAGAATTATTAAAGTTAATGGCTGCACTTTCTTCTCCCTGAAAAAGCACGAGATGGCGTGATAACCCCACATGGTTCGTGTTGCACAATACACGACTCGGATATTTATTAGAGTGAAACATTTTTTAGCAAAACATGGGCTAAGAGATGGTTGCTGTGATAAAATAATACCCTAAGTATTAATACATGAAATAAAATAACCATTTGGGAAATTACGGTACAGGGATCGTAATTTTGTCTCAGGAAAATTAACGCTAACTATCAATACTAACTAAAACATACATATCTAATGGAATATTAATCTATTAAACTGAGCTTAAATAACTAACTAATTACGTCGGAGTCCGCTGAAAAATTATATAGACTTCATAGAAACGATTCGTTTCAACTGAATGCACTATCACCTTCTCTTAGTTAGTAAAACATACACCTACTTCCTTCCTATACACAGAATGCTAAGAAATACAAATGATATTTGTATTAGTTGGCCAGCACATCTGAAGGCTTTAGAAATAATTCCATTCAAATTGGTGGTCAACTATTGACTCATTAAATATGCTAATATCTGAAATCTCTTTTGTTTTGTTGTCGTTGTTTTTGTATATACATGGTAAATGTTTATCACCAATTAAATTATCATGTTTTATTTATTAGAAATAAATGTCATGCATTGTCTGCAGTTTTGTTTATTGTTTTTGTAAATATTTTCTGTTAATTTTTTAACTGACATTTTTTGTGACATTGGTAAACTGAATCTGCTCGTGATAAATAAATAAACATGATTTCACGTTTGCTTTTAAGCTTGCAACTGAATTATGGAAGGAAGGAGATTCGTCAATGGTCCAGGACTTTCAACTTTACAGAATTGAGCATCGAAAATCATAATTTTAACTGATATGAAAAATAAGAAGCAAGAAATTGTAAGAAAATGCAGTTTAATGCTTTAATGAATCTTATGGGTAGCACATTCCACGGTTCAACTTTTATAAATATAGAGGTAATTGTTTCATTGGGCGAAACTTGGGCTAGGAAGTTCCATCTTCCATTCAACCCTTGTATAATAAAAAAATGGCTACAGATTTTAGACAAGAATGTGAGCTATAATATATACAGGTTTTTAATACGAAAAGTGACGATAAAAAAGAAAATATTGAAGAAATGAATGGCTTTGTGGAGAAAATAAATAACTGTCTTAGTTATTATCAAAGAAGAAAAAAGTGTTTCCATTTCAGAAAATATCCACAAAGGGAAGAAGATACGAAAAACTGGAAAAATGTTCATAAAAGAATGGAAGAAACAGAGAGGTCAAAAAATGATAGGCAAAATAAAATAATTTATTTATAGATTCAATAAACATAATGTGTATCAGGTTATGATCTGAAATAGACTTCATTACGTTGAAGAACTACCCTACAGTTCGAAAACCATTAAGGAAATGAATTTTAAAGCTAGGGTGATTTGACTTAGGCGATAAGTACATTTAGTGAGCCTAAAGGCGAGATACGCAAAGTGAAAGTAACTGAGATTACAAGTGCAGTGAAAGCGCTTTCCGTAAACAGCTGATTACCAACGTAACCGTGTGCATCTAAAGGTAAATAAGCTCTAACTCCTATTCCACACGCTGCAATTTCAGCTTCATCTTCATTTTCATCGCGATATATTTTTTCCCTCCGAGGGAGCTTACGTTGAAATCAAAGGCTGTCTGTAATATTCAGCGAAATCTAATCCCTTAAGATTGGATATTCCATAGGATTCCGTATACTAATAGGTTTGTTTCCTGCACAATTCCGACATTGAAACATCTTTGTATTCCGGGAAACACGTAAAGGTGATTAGGTTAATTTTTATCCAGCAAAAGATTGGATTCGAATTTAATTCGACTGTTTGAATATAATATAAAAAAATATCTTGTGAATGATGGACCGATTAGGGAAATATTCCTCGTCTAATTAGAATGCTATCATTCCTTTTCTGTTATTAATGTACGTGTTTACTCCGATTCAACAAATTATGCATCCAAAGAAGAGGTAAGTGAACACTACCTAAGACCATGTTTGAAAGAAATTTGTCTGTAAAGAAAGAAAATTCGGAACATGGGTGTTAATGAATAAGAGGTATAAAATCTTCCTTAGCCGTCTTTGTAGGAGTTTCTTACCTTCTCCGCCGCTATTTGGAGAAAACAAGGAGGCTCGGTAAACCGGTTGTTGCCTACGTAAAGGACACTTAAACCTTTATTTTACTGTGTACACCTTATTTTTATCAAATATAAATGAAAATTTAATCACCGAAATTGATATATGAGGAAATTTAATGGTTGTAATACGAGGGAAAGACTGAGTGGAAACAAGCACTATTTGTTTAGTAGACCGATAAAGAAATTATCTTACTTTTAAAAAATATACACTTCAATATACGCATACAAAAGTTTGTGTTAGAAGACGAATGTAAAATTCGTATGGAAAGAATTCTGTGAATAAGAACACACTGGGTATTCTGAATTAACTATGTAATAATACGCCAAGCTATAATTCGGATAGTGAGGCCTCTAAACTTCTATATTTTTTATTGCACCAATCAGATGCTAATTTTTCTCAATCACTAAGAAATTAATATTTCAGCTTATATTCATAATAATATTGTAGGATGGATTTCTCATTTATTTGCGTTTCGAGCCGGAAAAGTCTTTAATTTACATCTTTAATTTACATTTATTTTACTTTAAATTACATCCTTTTACATAACCTAACCATTATACATTTTTCTGAAAATTTTTATTTTTTGTAAACAGAAAAAGAGGTGCAGGGGTTTTTGAAATTACATTTTCTCTTTTTATTCCCCTTCCGGTTTATTCAATGCGAGTTATCGTTGGCTAGGGTGCATTTTCATTCTTATCTCGCTTATTTTATCTACACAAGCCTGTGTCGTATCGGTTTATCTCGTGTATGATATAATAGCATTTTAGTTCTTAAATAGTCACTTAGAATGTGGTTACCTTACCGACAGCATCGGAAAACGAAAACTAATTACTCAAAACTTAAAATCGTTATTTATAATTGATTATTCTGATGGACACCATGTTATGTTCAACTTCAACGGTATAAAAGAACACAAAAGGCGAGTTTTAAAGAAAATTGATCGTTCTCCTATGCAGCGCTTAAATCTTCTAATCGGATGAAATAATAATTTTGGTGTGGATCTTGTTTGGCTTACTGAAAGTGGACATGTTCAGTGACACCTGTTTTGCTGTGTATCTGTGATTGATGCTGTAATAATCATTGGTATACTACATTTAAATTGTGTGATTGACGATGCTATTAGTTTTACTGATTCATTCAAAGCTGATATGGTTTATTTGAAAATAAGTGTTTTTTTTACTACCTACCACCTGAACATTTGGTTATACTTAAAAGGTTAAGCAACAATTATAGTAAAACTTTTGCTTAATAATAAAAATTTTAACTGCAGCATTGGTTGTGATACAGACACAACAGTGAAACTGAATTATAATGCCGGGATGCTCTAGTTATTTCAGTGAAATATGGATTTTTTATTGTAATCAAGTCATATGTGAAGAATGATGAGTAGAAAGATATTCAATGGAAAATATCCATCTTTACTACGATATGTTTTACGGCGTAAGTACTTGTCGTTGAGTCCAAACGTATGCTTAGATAACTCGCATACGCCGTTATCATTTTCGACTTTGCAGAATAGCAGATACGAATAGATAGAAATATTACGTTCGTCTCTTGCTTTCGTAACAAACCTTCAGATATAGCAATAACGCTAACAATATTTCACCGGACCATATCAACTGGACGCAAACACATTGGGGTTAACACTACGATGATGCGTAGACATTACAGATAACTATGGGAAGAAGGAGAATTTGGTACGAACGAGGGTTGGACATGCAGAGAGTGGGAGATAAAGAAGGGTATGCATGCTGGGGAAAGAGTGCAAGGAGGGGCGAAATGGGATTGGGGTCGAATAGGTCTCCAGGCGAGGCGCGATGCAAGAGTCGCATCATCACAGCGGGAACTCTGTGCAACGTAGAGAAAAAAAGAGTAGCGGAAAGCGAGGGGGATGTTGCTATGAGGGGGCTCTCGGAAGAGAGACGGTTATCGGCTGAACAGTGTAATCACACGCACAGAGCCGCACAGTACATTCACACAATGCACGTTAGCCCCTCTTTTATCCCTGAAATTTACTACCAATCCCCCGTATTACCCCTTTGGTCCGCCGCACTCCCTTTACCCTTTCGAATAGTTTCCCTCTTTTTTTATTTAAAATTCGCATGCCGCACCCTCATACTTCACCGCACATGGAACGGCTTTCGCTTTACTTCTGTTAAGCATGAAACGCCTCTACTTTCATCTTAAATACTACGCAGGCATTAAAATCTATCGTATAGACCCTAATTTGACGTAACTCCTTTTTATATTTCCCTAGAGATTCCATAAATTTTTGCCTGAAATTAATGGAATCCAGAGATAATTGACGCAACTTAAACGTATTTGTAGTCATTTTTAGTTCCTCTAAGGGAGAAAAATTATTTACCTCAGCTATTGCATGTACTGTATATAGAAAATATGATACTTCTTTAGGAAAATAAAACCAGCACGACTTCCCTCTAGGACATTAGGCTCTATTTTGATACTAAAATGACTTTTAAATCTCTTAACATTGTATTAAAACGTTTCCAAGAGAAAAGTGGATCATGGTTTATTTTTCTACAATTATAAAATTCCACAAAATTGCAGAATGAAAACACTTCGTACTTTTCCACAGAAAATTTAGTAACGAAGTGTTTTCATTCTGCAAATGGCTTTCCACGAAGTCACGCCTTCTCATATCGATTATATTCCACAAAATTACTCTTCCATCAACTGACATCATTACTCGTAACGTGGTTACTGTTTGTTCCTCCTATTAGATATAATAGTTTTTCTCAGATATTATTACATTATATTGTATTGTATATCATTTTATTATACAATGTATATAATATCTGACTAAGATTAATACACAGCTTTATGGAAATAAAACAGAAAAATTTCTTTCAAAGAAACTAGATTCTATTCTAGCATAACAAAATCTTGCAAAAACCCTTTTCGTTATATTAAACTAGGATCTTGTATATTAGAGAAAATAGGTTCCTTTTTATCGGCATGGAATTCTATAAAATACGAGTAACTTGTCAGCTAATAGAGTTCATCAAAAGCCACGTTATAATATTTTGTTCCTTCAGTTGAATAAAATAGCTTCGCTCGGCTGTTTTAAAGCATACAATTTCGAGTTGAAAATCAAGTCATAGACCTCCACAAACAGGAGTGCAGTAAATTCCCTCATCCAGAAGTAAGTGCTTGTATTTCAGGTGAATTTCACGGCAGAAACGCATTCTCTGGGAACATAGAAATAAATAACATTTGAGACTGAATGTCTCGATTTTTAGTCCTCTAAATTAGATTTTTGGAGCGTAGATATGATGTTGTAGAGCAATTAGAGCGGGAATTCAAAAGAAATGGTAGATGATTTAGATTCTAAGCTTTTTATTTTCAAAACAATGTACAAGACTGGGGGATTCCATTCTCTCAACTGAAACCCCATATAATGCCTATGACGGTAAATTTTCTCAAGCTGTGGTCATGTTTTTTTTTACCGACAACGCAAATTCATAGAAATATTGGTACCCAGAAAGCGTCTGAATTCTGTTCAATGAAATCTATTTCGTAACAAATATATAAAGGCCATGACTGGTAGCAAAATGTTAAATTTCATTGATGACTTGCTTTCAATGGGTCATGTGAAACCCAATACAGCAGTAATTCACGAGAAAGATTTCTTTTTTTGGTAACAGGAATGCATGAAATTTCACTTTTCAAGTATGAGTATAATGACAAAGAAGTGCCTCTAACTTTTTATACTATCAAGTCTCGCCTCCGAACTCAGAAATTATTATTACTTTCAAACTCTTAATAATGTGTTCTTATCCTATAAGGAAACAGTTTCTCTCTATCCCTTACGGCAAACTAGAATATAACAAGAGAATGTGGAGGATGTGGAAGGTCGTTAAAACTTTCAAAGATGAATGAGTAACTTCCCATAGAAAGACATATTTTGGAAACTGACAATTTCTAACGCAAACTTGCGTCATTACAAAAAAAAAACAATTCAATAAATAGGGCTATCGAACTTTGTACTCTTTCAATAATTATATTACCAATAAATTCTTGAATACTACCTGCATATCAAAGAGGGTTTATGAAAATTTTTTGCAAAATTAATTTTATTGGGATTAGTAATTTCACCATCGTTACAAATCTTTGATTTAATTTATAGACCATCTACTTATAGTAAATGGATTCCGTCATATCCAACAATCATTGATATCTTATCGAATTGTTTCTATGAAATAAAAGATATAGCAAGGTAATTTTTCTCTTTTCCTGGGACTTCTTAACATTAAAACTATTAAGAAACATTTTCAGCTTCCAATCTGGTACAGGACCTTATCTAAATTATATCTTATTAATGAATAATGTTTCAAAAAGACAAGATTATTATATATCAATGAACGAATTTAGGATAAAAATACGAAATCCAGAAATTTATGAAGGCAAAAAAGTACGGCAAACATTAATGTTACGACGAGTAGTTGCAGTAGTTTTTAATCCTTAATTGTAAAGAAGATGAAGCAGAAAATTCTTTAAGTTTCTCTATTGTGTGCCTGTCGGTAATCGAGGTAGCAGCAAAAACTGTGCCTTCTAATATACTACTTTCTATGGCACCATTGGTAACACTATGCTTCTTTTAAATACAATGATATTGTTGTTTTGTAAAAAAATCAGTATCTTCTTCTTCAGTAAACAATCTTTTTATTTGTTCCCTTTGTTGACGTTGAATTAAATTATGTCGGTAGTATACAACTTCTAGTGACCTAAAGTAATATAGGTGTGGCGTAGACTGGAAAAAGTAAGACGGTATGATAGGAGAAGAAATAAGTTAGCCGGGAATGTTATGAGAAACGTTTTCATTGAAGAAATAAAGCGGAGGAAATTGGTGGGTCAAATATTGAGAGGGAATTTATTGCTAAAGCCACTCGAGTTAGGATGCAATAGAAGGGACGTGGAGGAAGACAAAGGAAAAGATATCTGTGATATGAAAGGCAGAAAAAGTTATCAAGAAGTAAAGGAAAGAGTCCTAGAAGACATGGGCTAACCAAGAGGTAGGTTATATGGTGGTAGGTGAATTGCAGATGGAAGGCTCATTTATGAAAATGTGATTGTCATGAAATACAATTTCTGCACTAAAATAATTGAATGAGATACTTGAAGGAGTGGAAATTCTTACTTCTCCGTGCCTCTTGTAGCTTGAATTTAATGAAACCCATCTTTAGTTTTCTCCTTTTTTATACTCAATATTAATCTCTTTTCGGCACAACTTTAAACGCAACTCTTAACGGCAGTAAATTTCCTCATTCTATACTTCTCTGTATCCTTTTCTGGAATGACATGAATACTATAAACATTCGGGTGCGGCTTTCATACGATAGAGTTAATATATTGGAATAAAGCAAGTTAATTCAATACGGCACGGGAAATACTAATCCAAAATAATAGAAATAAAACAAGACGGAGCAATAGATATACAATTATAAGTTTCAATTATCAAACTAAGACGAAATCTGGGTAGCTAGGCGTAGATAAAAGCGAGATTACTTAGATCATAGGCGTGAGAGGATGCACCTGAATTGGTAATAGATAAATTAAATATTTTTCAAAAGTATAAAATCTTAATGACTGATTTAAGGAATTTTCGATTTAATCGGAAAATTTTGAATAAATACAAAAAACCTCCTCGTTTTTATAGTACTTTAAAACACTAAACAAAGTGATAAAAATAATATTATTTACCATTTATAAAGCATAATAAATATTTGATACCACTTATTAAATTAACCTCACGATACTACTTTGTGAATTAGTAAATTGCTTTTTTACCTTAACAATTACTAAAAGACAAAACAATTTATTATAATAAATATCTTGCACATCAATATTAATATCCTTTACTTTTTTCATAAGTATTGAATTATTGAATTACTGCATCATTATGATTTTTATTACAACATATTGTATGAAGGAATTGCGCCAAGTATGATTTAAGAAGTTCACTTTCATTACTAAAAGTTATCACTAAATCCATATAATTTACTGAATAAATGCAAAGGTAATTGAAATTAATGGTTCTAAATTACGTCCACAATAAACTTGACAGCATAACTAAGCAACAAACCTCTGCTGATGTATAAACCACGCGACGGAGAATTTAAAACAAGCTTGCAGCGGTGGTTTGGCGCCTTTTGAAAGAAGTAAATTTTAATAATGCAGTTGACATCACCCCGATTTCTCTCCTCCCTCCATTACGCTTTACTGCGATGCTGCATTTTCCCCTCCCGAGCAGGCCCCAAGGCCCACAACGCCCCCATCATGCCCCTTTCTCCACCGGAGTGTTCCTCGTGGTCTTTCTACCCCGTCCTCATTCTCTTCGCTATTTGCGATACCCTTAGGAACCCCCCGTACCTCACTCCATCTTGCGGTCGACTGAGGAACGAGGATCAGAAGTGAGGGCAAACATGATGAAAAAAGATGGGGAAAGGTGGTCCGCGACTGGGGAAAATGATCCGAGAGGGCCTTTTTAGACCTCGAGGAGTATGGCCGCGGTATATCATCCCATCGTGGATATTGTCGTGGTGCGAGTTGGCCGTTCGATTGAAAAACAAGGGGAAAATACCTTTTGGGAGCTCCTTTGAGCCCCGATTTCCCAAAGAGTGGGCGGATTCCTGTACGCTGGTCCGTTGGAGCCACTTTAGAGAACTTTCCTCGCATGCCAAAGGACGCCAATCGCTGCAATCGATAGGGACTTCAATTACCTGCCACCTACGCGCCATCTTTCCTATTTATTATAATCTATATTTCAGGGAGTGGTTATGCTATTCACGGATGAGAAGTTTTTTCTCCTCACAGGCTTCTGGTTTTGAAACCATATATATCCCAATACTATCCAGCCAATTTTCGTCCTCTGATCAAAGTGATTATGATATCAATTAAGATCCGAACATTCCACATTGTTATCGTGGAAAATTTACGAGAAAGAATGAGAGATAAAAAGCATTATAATACTCTGTAGCGATGCATTTAAATGAAGGTCAGATTAAGACTAAAAGAATCATAATATCATACTTACGCTGAAACAAAAGTTCCGAATACGATTACAGTTTAATCTAGAAAAAAATCTTATATAGTATAATTGTGAATAAAGAAAACAGCAGTTATTCCGGTTAAGTGAAAACTCTGTGGCAACTACTTTTTACTACTTTCTCAAAGCGGGAGTTTTCCAGCAGTGGTATTTTTTGTGATGGAAAATAACTTAGTTTCCGTATACTAAACCAAAACTATTCTTTTTTCAATATTTTCTCTCTTACATATAATTGGTTCAAATCTTTGCAAATAAGTGGTAATTATCATGTTTATACGTGGGTTTGTAATAAAAAAGTGTTAAATGGATCTTGGACTCCCAGGTCTTCCTAACAGCACTTATGTCTGAAGATTTATCGTTTCAAATTAATTGTAAATAATGCCCGATCACTGATACAACGCAAGTAAATGCTTTTATGCGAGCATCAATATTTCGTAAATACAATATGCTTATGTGTGGTAAACTGCAAGAGATTAAACATACAACTTGTAAATAATTACATGCTGCTAACACCATACTTGATCTTAAACTTCATATCTTCAAACTGGCTGACATTTTTCGTAAAATTAACATTTTACCCAGATATCTGATTTTTATTGCTTTGCGAGAGAATATAAATGATACCTATATCACTATTCGCTTTTCTAATAAAGGCAACCATTTATAGATAAACTCAAAGTAAGAATTCTTAATAAGAATTCAAAAAAGTAAAGGAGGATCAAGCTATAAAATGTTGCAAAATATATTAAACCAGCTGCTCTAGTACAAAATCTTTGCGTATCCCTTTGAAGTATCGTATCAAATTTATTATTTGGTGCATATTTTCATTTCACCGAAGAGGAAAATACATATAAACACGAATAACCTTTAATGGGATATTTTTCCCTTAAGGAAAATCCTTTGAAATAGCTCCTTGAATTTCGATAAGGTGTTATTTATTGGTACGAGGAAAAACTCGCTTCTCTTTCACTAACGCCACGGTATTGAATTGCTGGGGAATGTCGGGAGTTTATCTAGTGCCGGAGATCTAAAATTGCTTGAAAATTGCTCCTGATAGGATGATCCGCGCGGGTCAATGGAGTCTCACCTCAAAGAGGCAGACTTCCTCGGTGGATAATGATTTCACGCCACCAACGGAGGCAAAGGGAGACTGCGATTTTTTATCGAGTCTTTTGCTTGAAGTACATCGAACAAGAGCATGCTTACGAGAGATTGAAATTCTTTCTTTAATTATCATGAAACTGTTCACAGGTGTTACAAGTAAAGTATTTCAGATCTATTTCCTAAAGACAATGACTTCAGTTTTAAGGAAATATTATCATAGAATCATTTATGTATATAGTGATGAAGTATGTCAATTTAGAATCTTCAAGATCTGAATGGTGTTCAATCTAATCGTGCTAACTACTTTTGAATCAGCTACCAATTGGTAAGCGATAGTAAAATATTTACGTCAATGGTAGATATGATTTATCTGTAACGATGAGCATAAAGAATATCATAATATTGTAACGTATTTAACATTTTATATGCAAAGCTACACTTTAAATTTTAATATGGAGTGAAATAAAGAAAATTTCGCAATCTAGATAAATATTCTAAAGTAAACTTTAAAAATTCTAGAAGACAAAATATATATAAATATATATGAAATATATAAGAAATTAAAAAAAAATGAATAAGATCTTTATCTCAAAATTTTCATTTTTAGATAGCCTCATGAATTACTCTTAAACAATATTTAGTAATAGCAATATTTTAGCAAATAGTCTCTTTTATAAATGATTTTCGTACGTACATATCTATTCTTTATGCAAAATTGCTGCAGTTTTTAGCTAATTCATGCATTTTTCCATTGTATCTGTATCTAGTGAATAAATAAATGCAAATTAAACTAAAATGTCCGTAAAAATTGTAGTAATGAGAATAACGAGAGGCTGTTTTGATGATAACTGGAACTGAAACAAGTTTGGACAGCCAAAACATCAAGATTGAGTACACCAATTAAAGAATTTAAGATCGAATTTTTAGTGAATTTTTACGCAACTAAAGAGAGAAACTATTGCAGAAAACTGATCTCAAAGGATAGAAAAAATAATGAAAGGATATAATAAGAAGACTTAGATGCATCACGAATAAAATTATTTAAGAATGAAGAGGATTGTAAATTAAAACAGGAAGTAACAAAGACGGAACGCGCATTGTGGATTTTCGGATGTGCAAAGAGGATTAAGAGAAATAGAGAAGGGACAGATCTCCATAGGATTACAAAATAATAGAAGGACAAAATCCTCATAAATATTCAGGAAAGTGCCATCTATATTAGAGTATGACTCAATATTTAGGAACGTTTCACGTTGTTAAAAAGAGATTGCTTTTCTGTGTCGCGAAATACATAAATGTATCACTTTCCTGTTTATTAAAGTAATTTGTCCTGTTTTATGCTTAATATATAGCTCAATTATGTTAAAAATAAAATTTACGCTTGTACTTAACTTAATTTTTACTGACATTTTGATGTGTTTACACGACATAGAAATACATATTAATTATAACTTATTACTAGTGATTTTTATTTCTCAATCAAATGCAATATTTTTTAGGATTTAGAAGTGAAATTACGAAAAATATTTGGTAATATTTAATACTAAATTACGAGATATGTGTAGCCAATGTGTCATAAAATTAAGCATAGCAAAAACATTCGAATTGAATAAAATAATGACCAGTTAGCCAAAGTTTTGTATTATTAAAATGAAATTAATCTGTACGAACATAAAAGAGTGAGACAGAAATCTACAGAAATAAAATGTTTGGGAAAATTATCTTAATGAAAATTTTGTTATCGCTTTCTCTATGCTCTGGATGATATTATGTACCCTTTCTCTATAAACTCTTCTCCCGAAAAGGGATGTTTTATCATCGGATCTGTAACTATATTTCAATAATTATAAATAATTCATAGTTTTATTATTTAATCCATCAATTCATTTATTACAAATATTTTATCAAAATCACGCGAATGAATTCAGAAACCTTTTCGAAACTGATGTGATACTGACTTCAATACTGCGCTAAATTCATTGAAAGATTGAAAGCTAAATGTTTTTAGCGTTAAACTCATCCATTGTTTTATGTATATTCTGTATGCTTTTCTACTTATATTACATATTTATGAGACTTCCATTTACAGAATTCCACCAAGTCACAGCTATTTTACATGGTGTGTGATTAGCGACTTAAAATAGATGTGAAGTATTTTTAATCTTTGAGTACTTTCCGATTATTTCAGCGATTGTGTACGTACATTAAATAGTATCTCGATCAATTAGTCGTCGTTGCTAATCCGTCATAATCCCAACCTCCATCCACGTGAAAAATGGATTTTAAATTAATGGAACTCACAGCTCAATGTGTTTCATGGATTTTATAAATAATTCTATGAAACAATGGTGTTATTAATCCTTGCTGTCCTACATATCTTTTATGATTATATTGTCACAAGTTGTTTTTCCGTGTTATCTTACAGATAAATAAACGTTAATATTACAATATTGTTACAATGCAATTTCAATCAAGTACAATCATATTGTTCTTTTTTAGTGTTATGAATATAGCACTCATTTAATTGAGAATTTTGTGTTTAATAATATTGTAATATTAAATTCTTGCTTATTTTGCAGTTCTAGTCCTGAAAATATTTTGGTCCGAAGTCTCTTTTTAATAATAATATCCTTGAGCATAAGGACATCAATATTGATTAATTAAATAGTGCCCACATTTATAACTGCTAGTTTTTCATTTTCCCACTTCTGTTTTCTTATACCAATCTCCTTTTCCCTACTTCCTTTCTAATGTAACAATTGTTACATATATTTGCCAATATATTACGCATTACCCTCTCGATGAAATAAAAAATATAGTTTGCTCAAATATTATTCAAGAGTCAAGTTCATTAAGAATTTATACGTGAAAAGGAAAGAACACAGTAAAAGTGTTAATGCTCATAAAAATATAATGTTATTTTATGATATCTTATTTCAAAATTTTTTATATACTATTGCTTAAATATCATAACATACTCTTGATTATATATTCAGAATGTTGTATTATAATTAACTAATTCTTACATTTACTCTTCCTTATTTAATATTGAATGTACATTTAATTAATAGTGAATTATTTTATTCAAAACTTTGTAGAAGATATAAAAGGAAAATGGGTTTACAAAGTTTTTCAGAGTGAAAATGGTAGCAAAAAATGCTAAGGCATGCTCTAATTTATAATATGCATAAAAAGATATATTGGGAATATTTTTGGTGTATTTTATATTTAGATTGATTTGACTTGGTAATTCATATTCCTATTAATGTATGTATTTGTAATTTATAGTTTTAATCACCTTATAATCACTTGAATAAGAAAATAGTTCCAGGTAGTACAATACATTAAATTATGTAGTAGAAATTAATTCGGTCGACTGTATGCGTGTTTGGTGGGGGTTTTTATGTATAATATATTTGATTAATTTTAATAAATCTGCTTATTTTTGTCGTAAAGATTCTGTACATGGGATAACTAAACTAAAATTTCATCCGAAATAAAGACATAATGTATGTATGTAGTATGTGCATATTTCGGCATATTATAAGATGGAACTGTATCTTCACTTTCAGCCTCTATTAATTCCACTCCTCTCTAGTCAACGCATTCCTCAACGTAACTCCTCCCTATTATGAAGTTCAGATCAACCGCTAAAACTTGGTCCCGATCTAACGAGGCGATCCGTGTCTCGCATACGCCCCCAAATTTCAGCACTTCCGCGAATCGCTTTCAAGCGCACGTTGAACGCGATCGCAGCCGCAATAACTGCGAGGAACTTGGATCGAGTTATATTGGATCGAAAAAAGAAGGATATTCGAGACAAACGGGTAGTCGGGATGGATTTCAGGGAGTGGTTCTGGGAGCGCGTGAGCCGCGGGACAGAGAGAATGCGGCGAAGGTGTGGTGTCGAACGCTGTGGGAGGAGGTTAGATAGAAGATGGGATCGATAGAGACTGCCGCCCCCCCAATGTGGTAGAGGAGGCCGTGGTTGTGAGGAAGGGTTGGAGATTTGGGCGTGGCACTGCATTAAGTCCATTAACTGCGAGTCCTCACAACTTTCTCTCTTTTATTAACGGCGGAGTAAATGCCGCCGGGGATGGCGGGATTCGGATGGTCAACTAGGAGCTGTTGCGGGGGGTGACGACTCCCCCCACGTGTGGTACTGGAGGGGGTTTTATGGCGGTTTAATTGATGTCGTTTTAATACGCGGAAGAGTTGTGGGACCTCGACGGATGTGGGAAAGTGTGCTTATTTGGCAGGTCTTCCCTGGCAATGAGATGGCCACATGGGCAGAGGAAATGACCGGGGAATTCGGAAGTGATTCCAGGATATTTAACTACCAAAAGAGGAAGGAATACAAATGGAAAGAGAATCAAGTAGGGATTTTTGGATCAACCTGGAGATGTAGGGGACTGATCAACAGAAAGGATATTAAAAGCACCGTGGTTAAACTCAAGATTGGTTACTCTAAACCAAAATGCTGCTGCGGACTAGCATAAATAAATAATCACTTTAACTTTACTCTCTGTATTTATTATGGAATACCAGAAAGTAAGGGCTCACACAATCGATAGTTTTAGAAAGTGGATTCCTTTTAGGATCAAAGGATCTTGCATTTGTCGGGTAGAAAAAAGGTAGGGGATCACGAATAGAAAGTCACAGACGGGCGAATACATTACTCTCTAAAAACACCAACCCTTAACTGGTTTTCTATCAATACTAAAATTCATTTAAAATCAAAATACCCTTAAGAACTCCATAGCAATAGACAAATCTATCCTAGAAAGGACTTTTCGCATTCTGAAAACGTATTTCTGGAAGGAAAATATGTATTTGGCCAAATCGTTTTCCTATATCTCTGAATAAAACTGGGTGAATCTAAAATCGCATTTACAGATTACGATACGATAAGGGATTTTACAGAGTTTAAGATTTTGACGTAATTCCCGGGTTAGATTAATCTGATTCGGATTGAAATGACGAGTGAAAAAGTTAGCACAAATTTTTATTTGCTGTGAAATTTATCACGAGCATTCTGAGAGTTATTAGCAAATTTTATTTCAAAAATTATAGTGCTTATTTAACTTTACTCAACATTTTATGAATCGTAAGATATATTCCCAATATTCACTTAAACGTATACTTTGAATCCTAGTTTTCTCTCCTCCTAAGTTTCGAAATCAATGAGCGTTTCCCAACTGTACTTCATAGATAATCCCCAGAGATTGATTAGATTCCGATTTCGCATTTAACGAAGAAACTTTAAGGCTTTTATCGCTAGAAACTAATTTCAGAAGCAACCTTTCCACAGAATTAGCCTAAGTGGTGATTTTCAGCTTGAATTTGGATTTTCAAATAATAGTAAGAAATCCAAACGAGTGATTCTAAATATATAGTAGTATTCATTGATTGTTGTGTTTTTTGTATTTAGTTTAAGTAATTTTTTAATATGTAAAAGGATTCTTCTCTACGTTAAATATGCGAAATAGAATTTGCTCTATTAAATTAACCGTATCTATCGTATATGAATACGGAAACTATTTAAAACAGCTGAACTCTGCACCAAAGCCTTCTTTCCATACTAAATTACTGTCGAGAAAATCTATGAAAAGGATATACTTTGATGTAAAAAGAGCTTCTTTGAGGACATATAAATTAGAGGTAGAGGATCCATGGTAAAAGAACTAAGAAATCTAATTTTCGTAGTGGAATAAAAGGTCTAATAAAATTAAAATTTGTGATCGATGCTTCGAGAATGTTTCAATTGATCTCTTAAGAAAGCTAAGAAAAAGTAAGTTAAATCAATTTTTTCTCAAAATGGATAGAAAGGAAAATACACAAATTTCTGAGCTGTAATCTACTTTGGAATAGAATAAAATTCCAAAGAAACAATAAAAAATACGTGATTGTGTTCGTATAAATATAATTGAGTAAGGATTCGTATTTTTTTATTCTACTGAGCTATGGCGTTACTATACAACCCAACTGTGATTAATATTTAAAATAACGGTAAATTCAATAAAGTATTCTTTTACATTACTTTGGTATTAAATAAGTTATAATTCATGTATAAATACAAGGAAACAATA
The DNA here is from genome assembly GCA_947579665.1 of Sympetrum striolatum. Taxonomy (NCBI): domain Eukaryota; kingdom Metazoa; phylum Arthropoda; class Insecta; order Odonata; family Libellulidae; genus Sympetrum; species Sympetrum striolatum. The sequence goes on from OX388351.1 coordinate 61,304,561, forward strand.
TTCATATGATCACTTACCTAGGGCTTCGAAATGCACATGTTTGCCAGGCAGAAGTTTTTTTTATCCTCGGTTGGGGAGGTTCACTTGGCGTAATCTGTAGTAAAAAGTAAATTAGAATTATTAGAAGACACTTCTGCCTAAAATAAAAATAACACGAATTAGTGTAACTGATACTTATAGCTATAGGATTTAAGGTAAGAAGAAATCAATTCAATGATCACTCACTTGAAATGCTTTGTGACAGGAAACATATCAGATATAACCGTGTTGTTGATTGACTATATTCGTAACATTTAAGGAATGATTAGTATGATTTTTAAAATGATAAAGTTCACATATGAATAAAAATTGACCTCGCAGAACTTAAGTGCAATTTATATAATTATTAACTCTTTTTGTTAGGAAATTTATAATCTATTTTCTTTTAATTTTGCTTTTCAAATGCCTGACTAAATGTTACTATGGATATTGTTTATATATTCTTGATATCTTTATGATTTGTTTGGAGTTTTGGGAAAACTAGTATTGTGACAGCGATGTATGCTTTGATTGGGAACAATGTACGTGCTTGATCTAAGACATTTGTTGAACATTTTTCCCGTATTAGTTTTATTAAAGCAGGCAAATAATTGAGAAAGGGATGGAAATCAAATTCTCATTGCAAATACGTGAAATTAAGAGTTAAAAGTAAGAATTATAAACCAAAATGAAGGGAGAAAGCACTTGAGGTTTGGTATTCATTTCTTCAGACTACTGTACCATAACTCACCGAGTTCTTTCGGAAATTTGTGTTAAAAGAAGATACCGGTGACAGTGTCAGTCATATATTTTCTCCTCAATGTATTCTCCAATATATTTACTAATTAGTCCACTTTGCCTTACACGTTAATACTTGAAACACAGCTTACATCCTAAAAAGCACTCTGCATCAAAAATTCACGCGGAAGTTCCTTTTCGTTACATAGAACGTAGCACCAATCCCTTTTTCGGGTACTATATTTTTCCTTCAAATGCGCGAAGCAAATTAATGCTCTATTTGTCTTAAAAGAGACTCACTCTTTGATCTTTTCATCGAGGAACTCTTTCTGTGGAGCGCATTTTCGTTCAAAGTTCGCTTAAATTTGCGAGATTCTGCAATTCCATCTAAGGAGGGCCAAGAAAACGGATGCTGAACTTCACATCAATGAATAATTCAGGTTTCATCAATAATTAATTTCTAAAAAAAATTATAAAATCCATTTTTTCTCAACTACAAAGAAGATATCTTTGTTTCAGAGTTTATATGCGAAAATTAAAGAAAATAATGGGATTTAAATTTTGGAAAGAGCGTGTAATAGAATTCGAGGTACATCCAATCATGTCTAGAACCTCCTAAACAAACTGTTTCCATAGTTAAAAGTGCTTTGACTGCTTAGATAATTTTGCACTTGGGCTCCCATTGACAACAGGACCCGGGATCACGTTTGCATAAGCCTAAGGTTCACGTTGCCGTATTATTAAAGGTGTGCACACCTAATAATTCGCCATAGAGCAACAGTGTCAACTAAAACGTTTTACCCAGAGAAAAGAAAAATGATTCTCTTACTAATTCACAAAAATGAAGGAAATGCAAAATAGATATATTCTACATCTCAGTGTGCTAACTTAAAAACAATACAGTAACTAGTGTGTCACAATACATTACATTGCATCACACAATACATTACTCTGAAATAGACATTCTCCCAACAGAGGGTAATAAATTGTAATTATATTTCTGTATATATGTCAATTAGACTAATTGTTATTAATACTTTTTAATTATTAAATTGTATGTTAATTATTGTAACAATTTTCAGCGTTATTCTGAACCCGGCACCGTTTGAATTTTTACGTGTATTTTATGAAATAATGGACATCCATAACCAATTTTCGTTTTCTTATTTTTCTAACAGATAATAGATTAGAAAACAACAGATTTGTTAAACTAAAAGCTTTGAACTAAAACGAGAAATTTTACGGAAAGGCTGGATAATATGTGGTGTCACTGAAGTATATTTTTCCAAGTCACATTGGATAAATGTCCTTTGTTTTGCATTAGCGACAGAACTAATGGGATTTTAAGTAAAGATGAAATCGACGATGACATGCATGTCTGCAGAGATTAAATAGATCATTCCATTTAAATAACATTTCGAATGCTTTGACGAATTGTCATCGGAGAATCCAATTTGGTGCTTCGATCCAGAGTGGCTAGAGATTAGAAAGTTGGGTGGGGGGGATTTCAATAAATCGGAAACATACGAATGAATAATTTCAATTGGATTATACTCATCTGCTCGGTTGATTGATTAATTGATTGAAACCTTTAACGGTGAGTTAAACCTTAGCGGGCCCCTCTCCCGCTAATCTCGATAAAATACGAAGATGTACTTTTAATGGATACAAAAACATAACGCACATTGAAAAGCTTTACTATGGAAAAATCTGTGCAATTAAAGGTGAAAGATGTTGAAGAAACTGGGTCGGGAATAACGCCCACAAAAAGTGGACGCAGATTTTTAATGCAATAGCGATTGCGAGTGAAAAGTATGACTCATAACACGTAAAATTTTTTTATGGAAAGACGAAAATGGACATGCAAGTAGATAAGAATGTACGATAAATATATAGTAGTAGAGAGAACTGCTTTGAAACAAAGAGTGAAAAAATATTTCTAATATGCAAGTATAAAGCACACTGAAAAACGTCTCAATATCAAATTGACGTCAACGAGTATTTTTCATATGCTATAGGTACCCGAAAAGGAAGTCTTTAGTTCTCGGTGTAGGTGACCTGTAATAATAAAGTTTATTTTATTTATCACGTTTGAGTAATGTATGTTTAATTTGAGGTTTACTCTTTTTAATGCATTTAAGTGGAGGTTTGATAGCCAAATATTAAAGAAAAAGGTGTAGCAGAAGCTAAAAAATGTTGTCACCCGGCATAAAATAGAAGGCTGTAAACTTTTTCAACTCATTGTATGTAACAATAAAGAATAAAAAGAGCAAAATAGTTGTTTTGTATAAACGGGGGTTTAAAGGATTCTTATAATCCTCAGACCCCTATTGTAACCTGTACCAAATCTTATGCATGCCTTCTTTGTTGCCTGTTTGCTCTTATTTTTCTTCTCTCCTTCTTTGCCTCCTCTTTAATTGCTAGTATTTTTGGTTATAGGTAATTAGAATTGGTTTCTTATATAAAAAAATATGATTGCCCCTTTTTAAATAAGATGCGCCATTACAGCTTGAATTATTTAGCAAAATGTTAACACCTCTTAACGATACGAAAAATTGGTGAAAAGACATCGTAAGATAGTTTCACATAAAAAATTTTTACTAGGAAAAGAAGTGAGCTGAATCCAATTCAAAACCCAAGGAAACGATGCATTTAATATTACCATCGCTGAGCACCTTTATTCAAATTTAATTAATTTTATTTTTCTAGATAAGAAGCCCCAATCAATCAATTATAATAATTATAAACGAACATACACAGACATTCCCTAGTCGGTAAATAAAGCAGCCAATAATCAAGCCTGGGTTGAAGGATTCACCCGGACATTCCACGATATATAAATTAAAAAGTTTGTACTGCCTATCCAGGTGAATTTTCATAAATTTAGTATTACAATGAAGATACGTAATTTATGTAATATTCCTGATTATGGCCATAATACACCGATACCGGTCGGTACGTGTATTGGTGTTTTACTGAGGAATTTGTAAAACATAAAAATATATTTTGTTTACTTTAAAGTTAAATAACTGCATCATTCATTGATACTTTTCTAAATATCAAAGGCTTAATAAATGATTTTGAATTGAACAATCCCGTAAACCCAAGATTTGGGAGAATCCTCCTCTAGGACAGCCAAGATTTCTGCAATTAATTGTCCTCTAGTTTGTCTCGTACTCCCTAAAACTACACGATTACTGCGCATTAATACGGAGGGAATATCCCATGAAGGAATAATTAATGAAATGACAAATCCCGTCTGGGAGAGCGCCTTGGATGGGAAATAAACCATTGAATGCATCTGCGCCCCCTCCTTAACATGCAGTTTACTCCCCCGGAGTGCTTATCCCAAACACTTCGAATCCCTTTGTCTCAATGGCGAAAGAAGATTCCCCGCCGTCTCGATTCCTTCTTCGGCTGACCTCGTTTCCCCTCTTTTTTGCACTCACGGAAAGGAGGCTCGTGAAATGGCCGCTTCCTTTGAGTTTACATACGTCTCATCCCAATTTACGCCTAAAACACCTGACATTTTCCTCCAAACGGCTTATTATGCCCCGCTCTGTTTTGTTGCGACAGAAAGCGTTGTTTATCGAAATTGGGACGAATGCATTTTGCAAACGGACTTCAAAGGTGTATTTTTAACTTTTAAGTAGTCGGGTCGGATCGATATGACGTGAAGGAAATTTTGTTAGTAAAAATTTATATTCGGAAGTTTAACATGAATGAAGCGGGTTTCGGGTCAAATCGAGATAGAGCAACTAGGCGTAAGGATCTCATCGTTATTTTTACGAGTTCACAATTACCGGTGATTGGTTGGATTAGCAGGTTTCAATGAATACCATATTTATTATACTTAGGCCAAGTTGTCTTTTATGTCGAGTAGTCCTTACTCCGAGTTGTCATGAACCAAAAAGTAAATAAAAATTATCCTTTTACTATTCCTATATACCGCTCTTAAGTATATAAATGATAAAAATATACAAAATATTTAAATTACGCTTTCGCTCTACAAGAGTGTTTGGAACCAAAACTTTGGGTTATAAAAAGGAAACTATAAAAATGAAATACTTCTTTCTGAGAATCACTTTTCTTGGTCCACCCCAAGTTCAAATATGTTTTTACAATCACTGTTCTTCGAGTTTTTTTTATAACCCTAAGAACACTTATTCATTATTATAATTCGCATAATTATCTTTTTAACAATTCACTTCAACTGTTCTTCCAAGACGAATTCTAATCTTAAACTGTGTGTCGTTAAATGAAATTCTTTATTTAAATAACTCTTCAAATTATAGATTTCATTAATAATATTGATTTAAACTCAATTTAAATATTTTTTACCTTCTTTTCTCTTTTGCATTACAAAATATGAACCTGATCACAATCATTAAAAGCTGAATAACTCAGTTCAATAACTTATGGGAGACTGATTAGCGTTTTATAATGAGAAGAGTTATCAAGTGATTGTAACGTATGTCCTATGGAATACAAAATAATATTTTTTTCGCCAACTCATCAGCTTTCTTGTTTCAGCTGACCTGAAATCTTGTCTGTGAAGTATCCTACCTGAAGATGGGCTGTTATCTACCATATATATAACATTTGCTACTGATATCTAGTCGGTGGAATAAGGCTTACTAGGCAGACCTAAAGTGAGGTAGTTTACCCTGACTTTCTCACCAATCCTGAATGCTATAAGCGGAACATGTCCATGTAAGTGTAGAACAGTGACTCTGCGAGTAATTAATTTATCGGGATTGCATAAGAAGCGACCTAGTTAGAACCGCTATTCAGCATCACCCATACCTCAGTAGCCTTCACGTCATTACAGACAAGACAGTGACGTATGTAAATGAATAATGCATTTTCTCTACCCTGATTTATGAAAAATATTCCATTAATCCGAATAAGGTAGTAGGAACAAAATCAGTACAAGGACCCAGATTAACGAGTGATTCCCCAAGACATAATGTCACCTCGACTCCTTTCTCCTCTTGTACAGATCCCTTTGCCAAGTGGCACCGTTTCTCCACAGAACCCTATCAATCTCACCCTTTCCTTCGGATTATTGAGATGCCACTCCGCTCCTCCTTTTCGCTCCACTTCAAATATCACTTCCCATTCCCAGAAATTAAGCTCCCCAGAAAGCATTGCGAGCATCGGAACTTACTTCGGAGATTCGGGCAAACTTTGTTACTCGATTGGGGCCAACCAGACCCCAATTGCTTCATTTCCTTCGTTTGAAACTGAAGATGTAAGATCGATTCTTAGTGAGGTATTTTATCAAACGATTTAAATAGGAAGGATTACGATATATTCTAGGTAATGCAATGTATCATATTCAATAAATATTAAAAATGTAGAATAAAATAAGATATTTCGATACAATTATTTATCGAGACCTTCGGAACAATTTTGAATTTTTGGTGTCAGCATTCAAATAAACTATGTAAGAGCACACGTGATATCATAATCACTCATGAAATATTTCCGATATTTTGCCAAATTGAATTAAAGAATTTAACGATAATGCATCCATCAGTTAAAATAGAAAAAATATGATTGTTTTAATTCATAAAGTGACCTGGTCTCGTCATTTACACTTTTGCATAATTCTTGGTATTGATATTAGATAGATCAGGTTTAAACTGTTTTAATAGTATAAGGTAAATGAGCAATGTAAAATTCAATAGAATAAATGGCCGTATTTAGGATATTTAAGGAAGAATATTTAGAATAGAAGCAATTAATACCTGAATCGTATTTTGATCTAAGACTTTCATACAGCTATATGCGTATACTTACTTTCTTTGCTCTATCTATAAAAATGATTTTATGAAATCATACTCAAACTGTTATCCGGAAAAAAATTCAGTGTATCTGACAAAAATATCCAGTTACGCGTTACATTTTGAATTTTCGGCGTAGAAATTATCTCTATTGAACTTGGTACGCCATACTACCAGCAAATGATTCATTAATTAATAACGGACAACAAACATAAATCTATATTTAAACGCTCACTTCATAAGAGCCATTAACCAGATGGAGATTTACGAAAAATAAATAGGTCTTTGTGTTCAGAGTTGATGAAGATTTGTCGTACTTGTACTAAGTAGGCTTACTTAAGTTTACTAAATAAGGATCGTATTCATTACGCTACACTTCCAAGATATGTGGCCTCTTCTAATACTCTCTCGACAGACATCTGTCTAATACACGTCAAACCGCAAATTCAATGAAAGTTTTTCTGAGAAATTAAAGTACGTACTGTGAGTATTTTTAACCAAATCTATTTCTTTTGTTTAAAAATAGAGCTTCAAGCGTTCTCTAAAAAATGGAGAAATAAAAAAATGCCATGATATACTCAGAACGATGTAATATTTTCTGTTAATATGTTAACCATTATAATACTTCTTTTTATCTTTAACTTTCGAAAAGTCGTTAAAGGATGGGTACATGATAATATATAGTATTTCGTTCATAAATAATCCTAAAAAATAATATAATCATTTACTCCTTTCTCACGATTTTATTTAATCAAGGATTAAGTGGAATTTTGTAATTTGGAAACTTTGAAAGAATTTGGCCAGTTTTTATTTTATCATATTTCTTTTTTGGGAGGATATTCCTCAATCTGAATTTTTTAACTTCTTGGAAAAACAACGAAGAAGCGTACTTTAAAAAAGATCAGAAAGTAAGTTGAACTCCTTCCTAAATGACGAGCAATAGTTAATATTTCTGAGCTTTGGACGTAGCGATTGAGTTATTAGTTCATTCTGTGATGATTCACGAAATAATGAATTGTCATTTAACGTTTGATCAGGATAATGAATGTAAAAATAGCGTTTTTTTCGGGCCTTTGAGCAAGAAAAAAACAAGGATAGGCAGAAGAGTAGGATTTGGAGAGATAACAAAACAAAAAACTGGGGTGGTGAGTACACAAACTGAATTATGTATGGAAAAATTATGTGATACGTTTTAGCCCATTCGGCTCATCTCAATTTTCAGCAATACTTTACCTGAAGATTATAGTTCTATGCTATTCTTAGAACCACGATATTTAGTACTCCTTACTCTCCCTCATTCAACGTCATAATTTATGGGAAGCCGGACTTGTCCAACGGGGATTCGAACTCCGGACCTTCCTCCTCTATGGTGGTTGTGGCTGCTTTAACCAACTATGCTAACCGGCCAGAACATTTAAACAAGCCGTTTTTGGAACTGTGTGTACAAGGGCTAGTGCGGTTTTACCATTTTTTCATACTTTTTTCAAGTCCGTTTTTTCTTGGGATTTATCCTGAAGCACGCCCTTATGTGCAAATATAACTTAACCCTTTTCCGTCATAATTTATATTCGTTGATAGCGTCAGTTACTCTCAGGACAATTTAGCACAAAATATTTCATAAAACGTTTTATTTTGATTCCTAATATTCCACTCTTTCTAAGCTCCACAAAACTACTCTGTACATAAATAATTTCATATGCTGTGGTAATGAAATTTTCAACCGTTTCATATTAAGACTCTCCTAAATGATAATCCTCAGTAAGATGTATAGAGCATGCGACAATCACAGGTATCGGGTTGTTTACAAATTCCTTGGCAAGCACCTTGTCCAACAGCTACCCTTCCGTCGCCTTAAACCATATCACCGCGACCCTCAAACCACCTTGAAGACCTTCCGCCTTCGAAATTCCCCTTCACGACTCTCTACTTACAAAACAAGCAATCCTTTCCTTCCGACTCCTAACTTTCTCGATTTACTTTGGCGTAAGGAACGTCCCAAATCCTCCTATTTGCTCCCGCTGGGCTCATGGTTGTAATAGACTTCGCCGTCCCGAGCAAGTGCCCTCTCTATCCGTAACCAGGACACCCGCATCTCGGAAAATATCCTCTAACATAGGCCAGCGGACGGAGAGCCTAAGACGCGAGATTCGTTTCAGTTTACAGCCAGGATACTGCTCGAATATACAACTAGAAACTTTGATAAACATGCCGGTACGAACTTCTTATTGAAAATATAAATCCGGCGTTCGGAAACCTTTACGGAGTGTTGTTTGCATTCAGTTTGGTACATAATGATACTGTTTACTGTGTGGTATTTTTGTCGTAAAATTTATTAATAACTTAGAAATTACGGTAAGTATACATTATTTAAATCATAATAGTTCAAAGGGTGAATTAATTTAACCATATATACACGAGAGATATTTGTTTTCTTCTTTGGATTTATTTAAGTCCAAATATTTAAATGATATAAAAGGAAATCCAATAATTTAATAATTAAAAAAATGGTCCCTATACTTTTGAGGTTTATAAAAGCAAATATAGCTCTAACTACCTGGATTTGATTTAAAAAAATCAAGAATTTTTACACACTCAACTAATTAACCGGATATAAGTTTCTGCGAGTCTAAAATTAAATTCTACGACATATTACCAGTGGTAGAGAAGATTTTACTTTGGCTATAAACCAGACTTCCATATTGTCCAATGTAAATATTAATTTGAACTTTACTTCAGTGGTGCAAAAACTGAAAAATAGTGACCAAAATTTTTTCACTTTTCGTACAATTTTGGGTCCAGACTAACCTTTTCTTTAAAATTGAACACTTCCTTGTGAAATGTTAAAGAAAATCATTTTTACCTCAGTCATTTCAAATATTCTTTTGTATTCCTCCCGTTGTCTCACTGTATTACTTCAGTGGTTACAAAATTGCGTATGAATATATTGCATCCTACGCTCAAGGCGAGCTTGAATTGCACTTGAATTTCCCGTGGGATTTTGAATATCTTCTTGGTAAAAAAGGAGAAAAATGGAAAGGAGCCTCGAAAAGGGAAAAAAACCACTTTCATGTTTTGATCGTACTTTTCATGACTTCAATTCAAGGAAGTTATATTACATTGATTTTCAATAAAGGAAGAACTTAAAAGTATTCTCTGCGGAGCTTTTTAATGCATTCTAATAGAAAATGTTTCTCTCATGAGCATGGTGCCATTTATTTAGAATCTTATTTATTCAAAGTGTTGAAGCTGTAATAACGGAGGACTTGTAGGGCAAATCTTATGTAAAATCTTAAAATTTCAAAAATTCACGTTTATGCATTTACATGTTTAAATATTTAAAGGTTCTTTGCACTTAAGGGCGTGTGCCTAAAAAAATCCAAAAATTGGAAAAATGAACTTGAAAAAAGTCTGACCGAAAACGGGTTGTGAAAATATTCTGGTCAGGTAGCCTAGTTGGTTAAGAAAGCCTCCCTGATAGAGGAAGATCCCGGATTCGATTCCCGGCACCGTCAGGCCTTTTTCAAGTTCAGTTTTCGCTTGGATGAAGGTACATGTTAATCTAGCCCCATAGTAAATATTTGTCCAAAGGTGCAGAGGAATTTTGGATTCCATTTTGAAATCTATTTTAACTAAAGTAGTTTTTTCACATTTAGACATTTCAATACTAAACGGGATCACAGTTAAATAAAATATATCTGAAAGGCTAAAGACTGAATTATTTTCTGAATTACCCCTGAGAAATAAAAAAATGAATCTAAATTGAATTTAATTCGACTGAATACGAAAACTATTTATAACTAGAAAAAATAGCATTCTGTACAAATAAAATGAAAACATTAAGACGAAGAGCAGAAAAAAACACAATGTAACCAGACAAGAAAAGAGAATACAAGACAAATTTATAAAACATATAATATCAATACTTAGATAGATATTAAAGAATAGAATGGAGGGACCGTATAACTCAGTAGCTAACTCCCTGGTAATTACGGCATTGAGCCATAATGATGTGTTACTCAGAATAACAGAATAATAATACTATAATTAATAAGATTAGTAAGGGTTAATAGTTAATTTTTGTAAATTGTTTGGAGTACGTAAGTTTTGTAAGTGAAAATACATTATTAGATATAATTAGATCTGTGCTCATAAGACACGATAGCTTACCTAGTAATTATATGAATTTTAATGGATATCAATATTGGTTTTTGTGCTTTTGTGATTGGTCGTTATTACTATATATAAAAAAGAGTTGGGGTGTGTGTGTGTGTTCGCTAAAAACTCGAGAACCGAGAGTTGCATAACTTTGATTTCAAAACCTTTCCATAAGAAATACAAGAATAGGTCATTTTTTTCGTAGCAGGGTTAATTTCTTTTGCAAAATGAAATTAGAAACAATGGTCCTAGAAAGTATATTTAAGCAATAAAAAGATGGGAAACAGAATAAAAATTCTTAATTTGGTCGTGGAATATCGTTCTTGATTCGAAATTGTGCACATTATGATAAAGTACGTGAATATTTTATCGAACTTTTGAGGTCGTAAACAACCCATCCCCCTGTGACGATCAAGGTGATTGTTGAGCCCCCAGCTCATGTACTTATCCGTAAGAACACATTGAGAAAATATGCCTACTTCAAATTCATGTTAAAAATAAGTGATATATTATATGAAGAGGGAGAAATTAAAGGAGATATTAGTAACTGCAGCTATGAACGATATACTGTGAAGAATCCAGTGTACAAACATACGAACGCCAGTATTTAAGAAGGATTTTAAATTTTATGGAACCGTCTGTAGCAACCAAGTTTTATTTATATCAACTTAATTTTTTACTGACTATTTCGTGGGATAAATGGATTTATAGTAATTTGTTAGATGAAATTGCCTTCTCTCGATCAATACATTGAATGCGTTAAAAAAATCTGGTAAGTTTCGGATTTTTTAATATAATCTTCTGTATTACGTATTACAACTTATCAATTTACAATGATAAATATTTAGCGATCGACGAAAATAGATTTAGTGAATATCGTAAAGATTTCCCAGATTCGGTGTTGGAGTTAAACGGCGATTTGTAAAGCTGTATCAAATCTCCAACATCGTATTCCTTCATTGAAAAGGTAAAGCAGGTATCGTTATACGCAGAATAAAAAAGTTATGCATTGTGGTATTTTCAAGTGCTTCCAATTCTTATACATTTACTATCTTTCTGCTATCGGTGTTTAATCTTTGGTTCTCTTTTGGCACTGTTATTGCATTTGTGTTATTTGATGAGCTCCATCTTTATGTTACGCATTTTAGTATTGGGGTACTAGTCAGCTCCATAATACACTTACTTTCTGCAAAGGATATTCTTCGTTGATTTTGAGTGATATATATAGAATATATTTCTGTTATTTGTGTTTAATCATTGTTTCCGAAAACTATTTTTCCCTGTCAGAAAACGTCTCCTATAAGGTGGTGCTGCTTATCCAAATGTGATCATCGAATATATTTTTTATTGTCTTTAAATAATTTTTGTCTTCATCGAAGAAAGTGTTCATTCAAAGGATATGAGATTGAATCTTTAGGTGACTCTCTAGACTTAATTATAATTTTATTTACTCTGTTCATTGGTTAGGAAAAAATTATAGCCTGGAATTAGCTATCTACCAAAAATTATGAGTACAGTCTTGATCGTAAATCAAGACTGTACCAAGAGTAATTATCAATTTGGATTTCCCCGTTAAGAATCAACGGGCACTTTTGATAGTTATTGTAAATATCATTGCATTGTTGTGTAAATTATTCTTCGAATTATTACGCTATGAAGTAAATCGTTGAAAATGCTCCATTTGAAATGCGTTGGTACAATTTGCTTTCTTCAACCACACCGCATGACATTTGGCTCTTTCTAACGTTCCGCTAAGAATTCAGAGGATGCACTCGATACTGCAACCCTCATTCCTTTGTAGCGAGTGAGACGTCCTCAGTAAGGAAGTTCTCCGTTCGCTTCGACAGAATACAATGAGAGAGACGTCATTGGCAGTGAGCCCTTAAGCCGATGGCAAATCTGATCCAAGTGCGACACCTGAACGCAAAGCGGAGTAAACTATAGACAGCGGAAACAATGGCACATCCTCCGTCTGTCGATCTACTACACTCAAAAAAACAGTAATCACCGGTTACGATTTACACAGAACTATTGTAATATCATTCAACTGATTGTAACTAGAACTATATGTAGTATCGTGTCAGTGGAAGAATTGTTGTATGTAAGTTTATAATAATTCTGTAATAATGTTAGTACCGAACTATTAGTCTGTCTATGATATTTTAATCAATTATATTGATAATATTCAAGAAGATGGTTTATTTCAAGGACACCATCACACAGTTTAGGATTGGCTGGCAAGAAGTTAGAGGTAATTGGATTGAAAATATATAATATGTGAATTGAAGGATGAAAATTATTCACTATTCCCAAGAAGCCTGAAAAAATATATACCTCGCAAGTCATTTTAATGTGTGGAAAAATTCATTAATGAAATTGTTCTCTGACTGAGTATCCTTCTGTATTTATATAAAATCATGTTACTATTTTAATGATATAATTAGAATTATGATGGATATTTGTAATTTGTATATTTAGTAATTAACTCCTGCGCGAATTAATCGTAATGTTCTTAGTGAAAAGTATATATCCTAGACATGTCTTTCGATGAATCAATGTTATTCTTATACACAAAGAAAACAAGAAGAATGATAAGTATTGGTATACCTAAATGCTAAAATCAATATGAGTAAAACATATTAATCAGTGTTATTCCTAATATTTTTATTAGTTATCAAACTATGTGCTGAATTTAATTACTATTAGTGAAGTTAAAAGGGGATGAAGAAAACGCAATTGGAAAATATTGCGTGTGCTTGTCTACATGACATACTTGTTTTTTTCAATTGATGTATGAAAAACGTAATGTGAACATATCGACCATGCATGGTGACTTTTACTAATTGAGAACCTCCTAATTGCTAATGTTTATACTCGGGAGGACTCCATGTTATTTAATAATTTTTGTTTATCTGAATTACAAATATGCTGTTTAGTACTAATATTATATTAAATTTTATTGCATTAAATAATTTGCAATTGAAGAGAAAGAATAAAGAACAAATGATAGTTAAATTACCGTTTCATTCTTATGACAACGAAGGATTCGAGAATAACGAGGTTTCTAAACATCGAACATAATTCATTAACCGCAAAATAGAGAAGCAGAGGTGAGCGTTTCCCGTTATTTGGCATTCCAAATACCCGCAATTTTGTTGTTAAGGGAGATGGGAATATTTGGATAAATATGGTAATCTCAAAGCCCTTAGGATTAAAATTTCTGACATTCCCGTCACCTGCGCTCCGCTAGCAACAGGAATTTGAGATTCTCGCTCTACGTTTCTGCTCATTTCGTTTAACCGAGATCACATTCTCTCAGATTACTGTAATGTCCCTTGCGTTTGTCCTAAGCTTTGAGTAGCGTCAAAATAATTTCACTTTTTGAAAAAAATAAAAAAATCACTTAAGCTGTCGAACGTAATGGAAGGGACTAAATTTTCCGAGGAATGAAGCCAAACTAAGGTTGACTTTCTCCTAATTTTAAGAGAGAAATCATTTGAGGTATCACAATAAACACCTGATTGATTGAGTGTTTAATTAATGTAGCAACAAAGATGGTTCGCAAATTGAATAATATGGTTCAAAAGTTCTAAAATATTAACACGTTCCGTGTGGAGAGCGGCATATCACGCCATAAATATTAAGAAAACGATAAATGTTAACATTATTTTTTTACTTATTTTAACCTAAAGAGCTAAAATTTTATGTATAATTGTAATACTATTTATATATATATATATATTCATGTTAAACATAAGTTAACCATTTGTTATGAATATACAACCACAGCAAACAAATTAAATTAAATTTATTTATTCATCCACGTTCGCCTCACTGAGAGTACTCCCGCGTTAGATTTCCTGAGGGAGCATAATCGTATGTGATAAATGACTTCTGTCATTGAAGCGTTAAAAAAATACTAATACTACTAAAATTTAATTTTTCATTCTTTTATAATTATAAAATAATTGGCGTTAATATAGTTCCCAGTTAATTTAAATTATTTTTAGGAATGAATAGAAAACACTCGTACATTTCATTTAATTAAAATCCCTTTTGCTAGAATAATAATTCTTGAGTAGCCGACAATAGTCCAACCAAAAGTAATTAAAATGTTTCCATTAACACCTTCAATTAATTATTAATTTCCCAATCCCGTTAAAAATGATACCTAAACGAAAAATCATGGTTTTGGTTTTGTTGGCGAACCTCTTACTCAGCAATATATATTCTATCAGATGAGACGAATGTAATTTCAGTGTAATTAACTATCTTATGCGTACGCTTTGGCCTATTTACTCTGTCGATTCTAAAATTTTCAATCATTTTTCGAGCATCGCAATTAGTCAATGTTTGCGAAGGATTCGACGATTACGGACCGAAATTCACATCTTAATGCACTCCATTAACTTAATGGACGGAGGATCCGCAGTTTTGTTTCCGCGAATACAGCGGATCTTATGACGCTGCACATACTCTTCCCTGAATATCCCCGGGCTGTAATGCAGCTAAGACCTTCCCGTTCCGCATGATTTTCCCGCTCCGCTTGATTCAATCCGGTTCTTTCTAATTCTCCTCCGTAACTCTCCTCGAATTAATCCTCACCTCTTAAAACAGTCCCCGCATCGACGGGACCACTCCCACGTAAACCTCTTCACTCGTTACCGCTTCTTAATCTTCACCGCTTAATCCCCGGCTAATTTTCGCATTCCAGCCCAGACCCCTTCTCTTAATAAGCCCCTCTCTTAATCTACTTCTGCCTGGATTAGCCACTTCCGCTATGAGCCCTAACTCACTGCCATAAGTCCTAAATCCCGATAATGCGTCACCCATATCCCTGGCCGGCGCGTATCCATTTCTCTCCACGCATTCCCGCAGTCATCCACTCCTATACGCCTAATCGCATTCCATTATCTGGGTCAATTAATGCCCCTCCCGCTGCACAAGTAAATCCTCTTCGTTAAGGCGTTTCCCACCTGTTAAGGAGCCGCTTTCCTTTTCCCCCGGCTACCGCCTCCGCAGACCATAAACAGGAGTGCTTCTGGTGCTTGACCAATAACTCCTGATGCGAGCCACCCCTTGCTGTTGTTCCGCTGCTCGTGGGGCGGTGTTTGAGTGAATCCATTTCCCTTTTCCTCACCGTTTTAAATTCCATCCCAGTAAAACATTCTCCATCTTTCTCTCTCTGTGTAACTTTACATACATTTTTCGCTTTACTATTAGCTCTCTCATTGATCCTGAAAACACATTTTGACAATCCAGTTAGATTTATTTTGATGATTCAAATAAAATGTGCTCAGTAAATGCTTTAGTTAATGATGTCCTAAGTCCAGTAGTTATTATACATATATTAAACCAAAGTAATTTTTCTTCAGAAATCATTTAAACGTTAAAGGAATGCTTTAAAAAATCCTATATTAAATTAAAATACTAACATGAGATATATAGAAATGAACACCATGTTACAGGAAAGCAGAAAGATGCCCATATTATGATGAGAATATTTGCCTTAATGTTTACAATTACATCGAAGCTTTGTTGTCCCCAAATTTTTTTCTGATTCTCAATTTTCAATTTAATATATTTTATTCATTGTTCATTAAACCTTAAAAATGTAATTCTTTAAAATTTGAAATTGTTTTATTTTATTTTTATATATTTAAAAAATATTTAAAAGTGGCAATACTTTTTAAACGAGATAAACTCTTTATGTCATAATTCTTTTAGATTTTTAAAATAGTAATTCCAAAACATTTTATTTGCATCACTTCCCAATCATAGTTACATTGGAAATTATACTTATCTACTCTCCAGAGATCTATCGACCTGTCTTAGTGAATGACCTAAAAACTTCAGATAGTCATAGTTGTACCCGTTACGGATCATCCTGAAACGTAATGACATTTGAGCAATTCATTAAACAGGAGGGCAATAAATAATCTTGTTGTAATTCGTTCCTTTGAAAGGAACTGAAAATAATAATATATCATAATGCATGTTCTAGCCAACCTCTTTCTTAGCTGCAAAATTCCCTAAAAGGAAAACGTAAGTAATTTTCGATAGTACGAAATGCATATCCTTGACTTGAATTACTGGTACTGCGTTTCGTTTGCTAGTATTCAAGAATGATGATCCATCCAATAAACCGGTATTAGCAGAATATTTCAACATTTTTTTATATTGATGTGGAAGGATTACCCCAATCTCTTATTAACTTTTTTCCTGGTAACAGAAAACTGCACTTCGCCTCCTCTCCTTTTAATTATTAATCCCTTTAATCTTCTCGGATCGGTCTTCCGCGGGCAATGGAAGGCGGAAAGAAAAAGCTTTTTAGAGATAAAGAAACTTTTCCTTATTAGTTTTTTACTTAATCTGCAAATGATAATTCCTTCTTCATTAGTCTTGGGAATATTCGATGAGTGAATGGTCGCGTCCCAGAATCCTCAGAAATGGAACTAATCAATAGATGCTATACTTATAGACTCAATATCTGAGGAATTGAGTATTTATAGAGAAATATTCCTTCATTCCTACAATCTATGCATATTTAAATTTAGAAGCGACTACGTTTATGGAATGTGCGGAATGTTGAATAAGTGAATTTTAAATGCACTGTAGTTCTTCTGTGTTTTGCAAGTTGACCTACAAATAATTTGAAAGCAGATATAGTGCTAGCTATAACCAAAATAATTTAAATTTCTCATTTAGAAGGGTTACCTCGTAGCTAAGGTATCACTGGATTCTAACAATATATGTTTTGATTAATTTAGCAAACGATTCTTAATTGTTCAAAGAGTTTTCTAATAGTACAGTTTTTCGGTTTAGTAGCATATCAAATTAGTATAATCTCTCAGAAACTTAGAACTTAAGCAAGAGTAAGAGCAATATTCTGCACAATTTCAACAATGCAGACATTCGGGAAACACATCGGAAATTAGCATATTTTCAATTAAGAGTTCCCGCGTAGAATAATTGATCTAATCCTAGCGAAAGAAATGCAAATATGTGAGTCGGGAAAGCATGCCGCCATAGCTTTCGAACCTCTTTTAACATTTAGCCCGGCTTCGCGTTGCACCAATTTGAAATGCCCGTAGCTTCGCCCCTTTTGTAGAGATAATGCCAAGTAGATGCAAAGCTTAACTTTGCATTTCGACCCTATGACTCCCCAATTCGAACGGACCGGTTTGGGAATTGGCACGGAGATAGCTTGCCAAACCTCAATGGCTCCTGCCAACGCAAACCTTCAAAGGTAAATACTATCGATTTGGGTCCACTAATTTACTATACCAACTGTTCCTCAATTCATGTCTCCAGCCAAGGTTCTCGTGTGATAGTAAAAATGCGTGAGTAAATATGAAGAATGTACGGTAACTTGATTAGGTATATACAAAGGAATTGATCCCCAATACTCGGGATTAGTAATAGTGCCCGCTCGGAACAAAGGGTACAGAAGCAGTCGATGGCGTGGTAAAGATTGAGCACGAAATAGTGTTTTGGTACCTTCTTTTTTCCTTTCAATTACTCAAATTCTACATTATTTTTTGTTTATCCTTGATAGGAAACATGATATTATAATATAAGTCGAGCTCTACCTATAAAATAAGATTATCAATACCAGAAGACTATATGTATGTGGCTGTACAAATATTCATTATAGCTCATATTTATTTTTTATTTATAACAAAATATCGGGCTTCAATTGTCACTAGTTTTAGCCATAGAGCTATTACACAAGATTACATATGTGACTTAGCTTTACTTTGTAACTCAGTACCATAGAGACTGATATTTACATAATACTTACTTTATTTTTCGGTACATGCATGTACAAACATTCTTACAAAATTGTAATTTGAAAAGTGAACAAAAAACTTTTAAATCCTGCCTTTGATAGGCTTGCAAAAATTTAAATCTTCATAAGAAAAAAAAACAACCAAAAATAATCACAAAATTCATATTTGTTCATAGTGAGAAATAAAGATACAGCCAACTCGGTCCTGCTAAGCATCAAATGCTTGTCAGCAGGTTCCTAATTTCCAGCTTAGTGGTACTATTTTAACACTAACGTCAATCTTACAAAGACTCTTGAAGCAACCATTCTTTAACGTTTTCTTAACCTCACTAATTGTGTTTAGTGCATTAAGATTCTTGGGTAACGAATTAATTTTTTTAGGGACCAGAACTTTAAAACTATTACTACCTTATGTGGTAGAAAAAGTAGGTACAGTATATGGTTCAGTTTTCCTCAAATTCTGAGGAAAATTACAAATACGTTCATTTTTAAACATATTAGAGACATAATTGTCCACAATTATAGTATAAGTGAAAAGTTTATCAAGTTGTAATACACCAATAGAATCAAACATCATTTCAACATTTCTCTGTTCTTTAAATTTTTTGTTAAATAACATTTTTATAAACTTATTTTGTACTTTCATATTTAACCTATGGAGAGTACTATTTCCATTTCCCCAAAAAAGTTTCCATATAAAAGTATACTTAGTAGTTTCAACAAAAATATTTACTTCGACCGGCTTTCTCTATCTGTATATCTTTCTCTTTCTCTATCTCTATGGCTATCTCAACTTACCTTCAGTATTTTTTTGTGTAAAATAACATATTTTACGTCTTTCTGATTAGCTACGTTTGTATTCTTATGTATTACTAGCTATGTTAATTCCTCCACTTTCATATCACATTTATAATTATAACATTATAAGATTCTAGGTACCCCTAATGTGATAGTCACCAGCTTCGTGGTTACCGATTCTTCGTTGACAAAACAAAATTTAAATAAACAAACCATAATAGTAATAAAAATTGAATACAGACCATGTGTACAGTAAATAAAAACTCATTATAATATACTTATAGTATCTATCATAGTTTTACGCTTTCATACAATTTTCTGAAATAAATTTTCAACATCGTCGTGCTAAATCAACTTAATGATATTTTTCTCTGATGTGGCAGCGATAATACTGTCTGGCAAATTTGAGTAAAATTTAAACCTAAATAGAAGAAAGAGTCACGGAATTATTTACAATAAGATTTTCGGGTTACGCTTGATTTGGTTCTTAACATATATGGTGACGGTTTTTCTAGTAGAGTAGAATTTGCGGTGATCTTAGAAAAGCTTGGAAATGGAAACTTTTCTCGTAGAATTCTCAATCTCGAGTTCTCTTATCAAATAATACCATATTGTGCTGATTTGCCGGATTGTTGTAAACACAGTCACAAAAACTGAAGACGGAAAATTCCGATTGCGAGACCTGGCCCGAATGCTCCAGCATCCAAAGATTTGAGATCACATCAAAGTCCCGAATTGCACGGAATATCTCATTCACGAGCTTATCTTCACGGGGCCGCTCTCTCCAAAACACACTGGTGAGCTCTCGGATTTTTATTTCAAAGCAGTTACAGTTCATCCTCTTCATCTTAAACAGCGCGTGCTTCCTCTCCATCTTAATTCCACCCATGCCCTTCCTTCTTCTTCGCGCTCTTCCCCTTAATCTTTCGTCCTTTATCCCGGAATTTGCTTTGGTTCTTCATTCCTCTTAAGCCTGTCGCTCTTAATTCCTTTCTCTCTCTTTACATGCTCTCGGAAAATCTCGAGATCACTGCTCGGCAGAGTGGGAAACACACCGAGTGTATCCCCGGCCGCGTCCCAAAATCTCCCTTAAGGTTTTCCGATTTTTACTGCAAAGGCCAGGCCATAATATATCTTGGTTCTAAAATAAATCTTGTGGATTTGCTCCTTCTGATGGCTTCTCCTTTTGTGCGATTCCGGATTACTGCAAGGACGTTTACTATGCAAGGTTGGAGATTAGTGGGAGCTCCGGAGTTCTTGTTTTTTTTAGTCATACAATTACACGCTATGTACTCATTGAATCCGATGCAGCCCTCATATTATTATTCACACTTGATAGAGTTTGCCGTTTTTTTGACTTGTGTACCTCATTCATTAAGATACTTCACGACCTTCAAGCGTGAATGAACTCTATGTGCCCCTAACCGGTTGAACTGGATCTATGAAATACAGGGGGGGAGATTTAAAAATTTCTTACTAAAATTTATATACATATTACAATACGAGTAAAATGTTGCTTGCATACTGCAAGCAGATCGACAACACTTTTTTCATGTTGGCATCATTCGGGACGGCCATCAAAAGAAAAAAATGGATTGAAATTTTTCTTAAAATTCCCTGTAATTCCATCGTCTGGCATTGAACCCGGGTCTTTATGGTGATACTCACTAAGCAGCACAATAGAAGATCACCATCTCTAACTATGTGTGAAAATTCAAGCAGAAATATGGGCTTCAACTGCCTCAAAGACGTTCTAATTTTCACGAATTTAAATGGCTCTCTGGATTCGAACTAAGGACGATCTTGGAAATCTAAAATATGTTTCTGAATTGTATTTATGATCTCTATCTATTTGCCGAATTTCAAGTTTCTATATTATTGGGAAAGGTTTCAAAATAATTCCTAAAAATTTGATCAACTTCTGATTGCAGAGACACCTGGTGTCGAACCCAGGACACATTGATAGCCGTGAATGCCCAGTTTGATTTCTAAGGACGTGCTCTACTAACATGCAAAGTTTGAAGTCGATAGCATGCCGGGAAGTGCCTAAATTTCGTTTCCGTTATCTCCGTAAGAAATACATTGAGAAATGCAAATGCCCTCTGGGATCGAACCAAGGATCATCAGCGAATATGTAAAATTTGATTATGAAACATATTCATGATATCCATCCACGTGCCGAGTTTCAAGTATCTATGTTATCGGGAAAGGATCCAAAAAAAATCTTCAAAATCGCTGCAATGCATTTTAAACGGCCGATTTTTGCCCCGACCTAGCATCGAACCAAGGATAATATTCGTAGATGTCTTTATGGTTTCCTTTAGATATGCGCGGCATCTAGCGATCCCTCGAGTTTAAACTCTCTCCTTTTCCGGGAAGTGCCTCAAAAAAATTTTCGAAAATCCCCGCCATGTAATCTTATGGGGAAAATCGCGACTTTGGGGCCTTCTGGAATCGAACCCATGACACCGTGGTTCAATGTCGGCTTTTTCCTGGAGGTTACACGTTATGGCCAATATGTCGTAAAAATTTCAAGTCGGTGGCACTTGTGGAACATGCTTAGACTTTTGATCCCCAGTGTATATATATATATATATCTTATATCTATTATATATAGACGCTTCTCCGGATATACTTATATATATATACGAGTAAAATGTTGCTTGCATACTGCAAGCAGATCGACAACACCAATTAAATGTCGGCAACCTTTCGAGACGGTCCTTAAAAGAAGAAAAAATTGAAAATAATCTTAAAATTCGCTGTAATTTTAATCGTCTGGCATCGAATCCGGGTCTTCCTGGTTAACCTATTATGCAGCAACACAGAAGATCACCATCACTAACTACGTGTGAAAATTCAAGCAGAAATATTGGCTGAAACTGCCTCAAACGACGTTCTACTTTTCATGAATGAAAATGGCTCTCTGGATTCGAACCAAGGACTATCTTGGAAATCTAAAATATGTTTGTGAAACTTATTTATGATCTCTATCTATATGCCTAATTTCAAGTTTCTGTATTATTAATAAAGGTTTGAAAATAATTCCTAAAAATCGGATCAACTTCTGCTTGCAGAGTCACCTGGTGTCGAACCCAGGACATATTATGAGCTGTGAATGCACAGTTTGATTTGTAATGACTTGATCTTGTGTCATGCAAAGTTTGAAGTTGATTGCATGCCGGGAAGTACCTAAATTTTGTTTCCGTTATCTCCGTAAGAAATGCATTGAGAAGTGCAAATGGCCCCCTGGGATCGAACCAAGGACCATCAGCGAACATGAAAAATTTGATTATGAAATATATTCATGATATCTATCCACGTGCCGAGTTACACGTATCCATGTTATCGGAAAAGGATAAAAAAAAATCTTCAAAATCCCCGCCATGCATTTTAAACGGCCGATTTTTGCCCCGACCTAGCATCGAACCATGGACTATATTCGAAGATGTCTTTTCGATTTTCGTTGGATATGCACGGCTTCTAGCAATCCCTCGAATTTCAACTCTCTCCTTTTCCGGAAAGTGCCTCAAAACAATTTTCGAAAATCCCCGCCATGTAATCTTATGGGGAAAATCGCGACTTTGGGGCCTTCTGGAATCGAACCCATGTCACCGAGGTTCAAGGTCGGCTTTTTCCTGGAGGTTACACGTCATGGCCATAACGTCGTAAAAATTTCAAGTCGGTGGCACTTGTGGAACATGGTTAGAATTTTGATCCCCTATGAATGAATGAATGAATGAGTGAGTGTGTATATAGGTACGAGTAAAATGTTGCTTGCATATTGCAAGCAGATCGGCAACACTATTTTCATGTCGGCATCATATCGGGACGGCCATCAAAAGAAAAAATGGATTGAAATTTTTCTTAAAATTCGCTGAAATTCCATCGTCTGGCATCGAACCCGGGTCTTTATTGTGAACATACTATGCAGCACAATAGAACATCACCATCTCTAGCTATGTGTGAAAATTGAAGCAGAAATATGGGCTACAACTGCCTCAAAAGACGTTTTAATTTTCAGGAATTTAAATGGCTCTCTGGATTCGAACCAAGGACGATCTTGGGAATCTAGAACATGTTCCTGAAATGTATCTATAATCTCTATCTGTATGCTGAATTTCAAGTTTCTATATAATTGGGAAATGGTTCCAAAAAATTCTTAAAAAGCGGATCATTTACTGATTGTAGAGACGCCTGGTGGTGAAACCAGGAATTATTGGTAGCTGTGAATTCACAGTTTGATTAGTAATGACTTGATCTTATCTTATGCAAAGTTTCCATTAGATATAATATCGGGAAGCACCTAAAATGTGTTTCCGTAATCTCCATAAGAAATGCATTGAGGAATGTAAATGGCCCTCTGGGATCGAACCAAGGACCATAAGGGAATATGTAAAATTTGATTATAAAATATAATTATGATATCTAACGCCATGCCGAATTTCAAGTTTCTATGCCATCGGAAAAGGGTTCAAAAAAAATATTAAAAATCGCCGCAATGCATTTTAAACGGCCGATTTTTGCCCCGACCTAGCATCGAACCAAGGATAATATTCGTTGATGTTTTTGTGGTTTCCTTTTGATATGCGCGGCATCTAGCGATCCCTCGAGTTTCAACTCTCTCCTTTTCCGGGAAGTGCCTCAAATAAATTTTCGAAAATCCCCGCCATGTAATCTTATGGGGAAAATCGCGACTTTGGGGCCTTCTGGAATCAAACCCATGACACCAAGGTTCAATGTCGGCTTTTTCCTGGAGGTTACACGTTATGGCCAATATGTCGTGAAAATTTCAAGTCGTTGGCACTTGTGGAACATGGTTAGAATTTTGATCCCCTATGAATGTATATATATATAGGTATATCCGGAGAAGCGTCTATATCTATTATATATCTATTATATATAGATGCTTCTCCGGATTCATTCATATATATATATAGATAGATAGGTATATAGATAGGATACAAAGTCACAGGCTAAACCACTAGCGCCAATGGCTTGAAATTTTTACGACATATTGGCCATAACGTATAACCAGCAGAAAAATTGCGATTTTGGACCTCAGTGTCATGGGTTCGATTCCAGAGGGCCCCAAAGTCCCGATTTTCTCCATAAGGATATATGGTGAAGATTTTCGAAATTTTTTTTGAGGCACTTCCCGGAAAGGTAGAGAGTTCAAATTCGAGGGATCGCTAGATGCCGTGGATATGTAACGAAAATCAAAAAGACATCTTCGAATATTGTCCATGGTTCGATACTAGGTTGGGGCAAATATCGGCCGTTTAAAATGCATTGCGGCGATTTTGAAGATTTTATTTGGACCATTTGCCGATAGCATGGAAACTTGAAATTCGGCATGAGGTTAGATAACATGAATATATTTCAAATTAAAATTTTAAATGTTCGCAGATGGTCCTTGGTTCGATCCCAGAGGGCCATTTGCACTTCTCAATGCATTTCTTACGGAGATAACGGAAACAAAATTTGGGTACTTCCCGGAAAGATATCGACTTCAAACCGTGCATGATACAAGAGCAACTCTTTATAAATCAAACTGCGCATTCACAGCTTACAACATGTCCTGTGTTCGACACCAGGTGTCTCTGCAATCAGAAGTTGATCCGATTTTTAGGAATTATTTTGAAGCCTTTGCTAATAATATAGAAACTTGAAATTCGGTATATAGATAGAGATCATAAGTAACTTTCAGAAACATCTTTTAGATTTCCAAGACCGTCCTTGGTTCGAGTCCCGAGAGCCATTTACATTCGTGAAAATTAGAACGTCTTTTGAGGCAGTTGTAGCCAATATTTCAGCTTTAATTTTCACACATAGTTAGGGATGGTGATCTTCTATTTTATTTCATAGTAGGTTTACCAGTAAGACCCGGGTTCGATGCCAGACAATGAAATTTCAGCGAATATTAAGAAAAAATTAAATCCTTTTTTTTTTTTGAGGACCGATATAATGCCGATATGAAATTAGTGTTATCGATCTGCTTGCAGTATGCAAGCAACATTTTACTCGTATATATATATAGATGCTTCTCCGGATTCATTCATGTATCCATATATATATTCATATATATATATATATAGAGAGGATACAAACTCACAGGCCAAACCACAAGCGTCATTGACTTGAAATTTTTACGACATATTGGCCATAGAGTGTAACCACCAGAAAAATTGCGATTTTGCACCTCAGTGGCATGGGTTCGATTCCAGAGGGCACCAAAGTCTCGATTTTTCCCGTTTAAAAGCATTGCTTTGATTTTCGGGAATTTTTAAAAAATACTTCCGGGATAGGTAGAGAATCAAAAATCTAGGAGCCTTTATATATGGTCATGATCTATCGAAAACATAAATGAGTTTTACGGAAAATATCCTGGGTTCGATGCTAGGTCGAAGCAAAAATCGGCCGTTTAAAATGTATTGTGGCGATTTTTAAGATTTTTTTTGGACCCCTTTCCGATGGCATGGAAACTTGAAATTCGGCTTGGAGTTGGAGATTATGAATATATTTCATAATTAAATTTTACATATTCGCTGATGGTCTTTGGTTCGATCCCAGGGCGCCATTTACATTTCTCAATGCATTTCTTATGGAGATAACGGAAACAAATTTTAGGTACTTCCCGGCATGCTATCGACTTAAAACTTAGCGTGATAGAAGAACCAGTCTTAACAAATCAAAATATTCATTCATAGCTATCAATGTGTCCTGGGTTCGACACCAGGTGTCTCTGCAATCAGAAGTTGATCCGATTTTTAGTAATTATTTTGAAAGCTTTCCCAATAATATAGAAACTTGAAATTCGGCATATAGATAGAGTTCATAAATAACTTTCAGAAGCATGTTTAAGATTTCCAAGATTGTCCTTGGTTCGAATCCAGAGAGCCATTTACATTCGTGAAAATTAGAACGTCTTTTGAGGCAGTTGCAGCCAATATTTCTGCTTGAATTTTCACACATAGTTAGAGATGATGATCTTCTATTGTGCTGCATAGTAAGTTCACAGTAATAACCAGGGTTCGATGCCAGACGATGAAATTTCATCAAAATTTAGTAATTTTTATTCATATTTTTTTCTTTTGAGGACCGTCCCTATATGATTCCAACATAAAATTAGTGTTGTTGATCTGCTTGCAGTATGCAAGCAACATTTTACTCGTATAATAGATAGATGCTTCTCCGGATTCATTCATATATCATATATATATATATATATATATATATATAGAGAGGATACAAAGTCACAGGCTAAACCACTAGCGTCAATGGCTTGAAATTTTTACGACATATTGGCCATAACGTATAACCTCCAGAAAAATTGCGATTTTGAACCTCAGTGTCATGGGTTCGATTCCAGAGGGCTCCAAAGTCTCGATTTTTCCCGTTTAAATGCATTGCTTTGATTTTCGGGAATTAAAAAAAAATACTTTCCGGATAGGTAGAGAATTAAAACTCAAGGAGCCTATATATATGAACATGATCTATCGAAAACATAAATGAGTTTTACGGAAAATATCCTGGGTTCGATGCTAGGTCGGGGCAAAAATCGGCCGTTTAAAACGCATTGTGGCGATTTTTAAGATTTTTTTTGGACCCTTTTCCGATGGCATAGAAACTTGAAATTCGGTATGAGATTAGATACTATAAAAATATATCATAAGCGAATTTTACATATTCGCTGATGGTCCTTGGTTCGATCCCAGAGGGCCATTTACATTCCTCCATTCATTTCTTATGGAGATAACAGTAAAAGGTTTTAGGTACTTCCCGGCATGATATCGACTTCAAAATTTGTATAAAATAAGATGAAGTCCGAATAAGTCATACTGTGCATTCACAGCTAACAATATTTCCTAGGTTCGACACCAGGCGTCTCTACAATCAGTAAATTATCCGATTTTTAAGAATTAATTTAAACCCCTTCCCAATAATATTATAACTTAAAATTAGGCATATAGATAGAGATCATAGATACAATTCAAAAACATTTTTTAGATTTCCTAGAACGTCCTTGGTTCGAATCCTGAAAGACATTTACATTCGTGAAAAGTAGAACGTCGTTTGAGGCAGTTGCAGTCAATATTTTTCCTTGAATTTTCACACATAGTTAGAGATTTTTATCTTCTGTTGTGCTGCAGAGTAAGTTCACCAGGAAGACTCGGGTTCGATGCCAGACGATAAAATAGCAGCGAATGTTAAGAATATTTTCAATCCTTTTTTTTTTTCTTTTGAGGACCGTCCCGATATAATGCCGATTTGAAATTATTGTTGTCGATCTGCTTGCAGTATGCAAGCTACATTTTACTCGTATAATAGATAGATATCCGGAGAAGCGTCTATATCTATTATATATAGACGCTTCTCCGGATATACTTATATATATATACACTGGGGATCAAAAGTCTAGGCATGTTCCACAAGTGCCACCGACTTGAAATTTTTACGACATATTTGCCATAACGTGTAACCTCCAGGAAAAATCCGACTTTGAACCTCGGTGTCATGGGTTCGATTCCAGAAGGCCCAAAAGTCGCGATTTTGTCCATAAGAATACATGGTGGGGATTTTCGAAAATTTTTTTGAGGCACTTCCCGGAAAGGCAGAGAGTTGAAACTCGAGGGACCGCTAGATGCCGTGCATAGCCAATGAAAATCGGAAAGACATCTTCGAATATTGTCCTTGGTTCGATGCTAGGCTGGGGCAAAAATCGGCCGTTTAAAATGCATTGCGGCGATTTTTAAGATTTTTTTGGATCCTTTCCCGATAACATGGATACTTGAAACTCGGCACGTCGATAGATATTATGAATATATGTCATAATCAAATTTTACATATTAGCTTATGGTCCTTGGTTCGATCCCAGAGGGCCATTTGCATTTCTCAATGCATTTCTTACGGAGATAACGGAAAAAAAATTATGGTACTTCCCGGCATGCTATCGACTTCAAACTTTGCATGATAAAAGAGCCAGTCGTTACAAATCAAACTATGAATTCACAGCTTACAATATTTCCTGGGTTCGACACCAGGTGTCTCTGCAATCAGAAGTTGATCCGATTTTTAGGAATTAATTTGAAACCTTTCCCAATTACATAGAAATTTGAAATACGGCATATAGATACAGATCATACATACTTTACATGAACCTATTTTAGATTTCCTAGATAGTCCTTGGTTCGAATCCAGATAGCCATTTTCATTCATGAAAAGTAGGACGTCGTTTGAGGCAGTTTCAGCCAATACTTCTACTTGAATTTTCACACATAGTTAGATATGTTGATCTTCCGTTGTGCTGCATAGTAAGTTCACCAGGAAGACCCGGGTTCGATGCCAGACGGTTAAATTGAAGCGAATTTTAAGAATATTTTCAATCCTTTTTTTTTTGAGGACTGTCCCGATATTATGCCGATATAAAACTAGTGTTGTCGATCTGCTTGCAGTATGCAAGCAACATTTTACTCGTATTATATATATATATATATATATATACACTGGGGATCAAAAGTCTAAGCATGTTCTACAAGTGCCACCGACTTGAAATTTTTACGACATATTGGCCATAACGTGTAACCTCCAGGAAAAAGCCGACATTGAACCTCGGTGCCATGGGTTCGATTCCAGAAGGCCCCAAAGTCGCGATTTTCCCCATAAGATTACATGGCGGGGATTTTCGAAAATTTTTTTGAGGCACTTCCCGGAAAAGTAGATAGTTGAAACTCGAGGGACCACTAAATGCCGTGCATAGCCAACGAAAATCGGAAAGACATCTTCGATTATTGTCCTTGGTTCGATGCTAGGCCGGGGCAAAAATCGGCCGTTTAAAATGCATTGCGGCGATTTTTAAGATTTTTATTGGATCCTTTCCCGATAACATAGATACTTGAAACTCGGCACGTCGATAGATATCATGAATTTATTTCATAATCGAATTTTACATATTAGCTTATGGTCCTTGGTTCGATCCCAGAGGACCATTTGAACTTCCCAATGCTTTTCTTACGGAGATAACGGAAACAAATTTTAGGTACTTCCCGGCACGATATCGACTTCAAACTTTGCATGTAGAAAGATCAAGTCCATACAAATCAAACAGTGCATTCACAGCTATCAAAGTGTCCTGGGTTCGACACCAGGTGTCTCTGCAATCAGAAGTTGATCCGATATTTAGGAATTATTTTAAAACCTTTGCCAATAATATAGAAACTACAAATTCGGCATATAGATAGAGATCAAAAATAACTTTCAGAAACATTTTTTAGATTTCCAAGATCGTCCTTGGTTCGAATCCAGAGAGCCATTTAAATTCGTGAAAATTAGAACGTCTTTTGAGTTAGTTGTAGCCCATATTTCTGCTTGAATTTTCACACATCGTTAGAGATGGTGATGTTCTATTGTGCTGCATAGTAAGTTAACAGTAAAGACCCGGGTTCGATGCCAGACGATGGAATTTAGGCAAATTTTAAGAAAAATTTCAACCTTTTTTTTTTCTTTTGATGGCCGTCCGGATATGATGCCGACATGAAAATAGTGTTGTCGATCTGCTTGCAGTATGCAAGCAACATTTTACTCGTATAAGTATATCCGGAGAAGCGTCTATATATAATAGAAATAATAATTAAATGATTTATAAATAAATTTATAATATAGACTATAAATTTAATATAATGATAAATTTATAATATAAACAATAACATATAAAATTATTATTATAAATTAATTATAAAAATGTTATATTTTAATAATAATTAAATAATTTCTTTGTATACGAAATTTAAATAAAAACCGGCAGATAATTCTATAATTTTGCAATTTTCAGTGATGGCTGTAAGTTAAAATAAAAGACATATCACCTCATTTTGAAGTTAAATATCTGCACAATGTATTCAGCTGATGAGAAGCTAAAATGATAAAGTAAGAAGAAGATAATTGTGGTACACGAGCGAAGAAAACAATCTTGATCTTAAAAAATTATTTCTATGAAATATTCCTCATATATTCTGCATAAGAATGTAAAAAGCTTTAGATGGTATTAATGATTTCAGAATGATTAAATTTTATGAAATCACTGTTATATATTCTCAGTAATCTTTTTATCCATTAATAAATCCTAATAAATTACGGCGTTGTTCGATAACTGTGTCTTCCATAATTTCCTAAATATCAGGAGTTAATTCTGGTGATCTCGATAGGTATGTATACATTTGTAAGAGGTAAATTGATTTGCTAAAATTCTCCGGAATATCTCGACAATTGTAATAAATTAGTTAGGTTTCTCATTAAAAAAGTCCGAAGATTTAGTGAAATAGTTTTGCAAAGAATTCACTCATAGTTATACCATAATTGAAATTAAAAAAAAGATTTTTGGGTAAATGAATCGTAGTAGTGTAGAGTAGTGTAAGTAATTAGAGTAGTGAATAATAAATGTCAGTGCCTACCGTAAATAATAATGTTTATTCATTAACAATGTATTACTGTTTAAAGGAAAGGTGTGCAAAGTAATTTAAATAAGGTTCTTCGTAATTTATCAGATTCCAGTGGCTAGAGAAATCATTAATGCTGCCCGAATTCCGTATTTGTTAAACGGTTACCGGCACCTTATTTCGGCCTACTGTTTTATTAGCATAAAAATCCAATTTGCAAAGCATGTTGGAAACTGTATTTAATGGAATATTATAATGCATGTTTGTAATTAATCAAGAGACGATACAAAATACAACTCGATAAGAAACCACAAAAAATATTCTCATAAACTAAAAAAGATCCATATTTAAGAGTACGAATGTTTGATTGATGGCCCATTCTTTCGTTATTCCATTAACATGCTAAGTTAATTAACATGTAAAGTGAAAATTAATATTAATTCTGGCGAGAAAAAAAAGTACAATTAAAAAAAAGGTTTCAGAAGGAGCTGTGACTAATCGAAGTATGTCAAATTCTTTCCAAGTTGTGTAAACAAATTAAAATATCAGACTTTTACCCGTATTTTTTAAATAATTCATTTGCAACCTTGGTTTTTCAATAAATTATTTCTAATAAATGATATCCCCCACGAAAAAAATTTTCCCCAAGATTTTCAAGGAAAAATTCACTAAGTCCCCAAAACGGCCGTTAAAATGTTCTGTCCACTTTAAACGGTAAAAGCAGCCTTCCGGATAGAGGAATATACCATGTAAGATTTCCGGTCCCTTCAGACTATTCTATATTACATATAATATTATATACTAGTACAAGTAGGTTTTCCTTGGGAATTTTCCTGTATGCACGCCCATATGTGCAAAGTTACCGTAACGCTTTGCCCAATATTTATTACATAACTTTATTTATTTTTTAACAAATAAATTATTCTAGTGGTACGGTCAAGTCTAATATTCTGATCTCTTTACATTATGGAGTCCTACTGGTAATTCATGCCTGAATTAGAGATAGTATTGTACTAAATTGCTAACTTTGTTGCTATCAGGTTGACTTAACATTTGTAATTGAATCAAGGCTTAGTATTTAATCCGTTCTACAAAAAATATACGTACTGTATTAGTACTCCTAAAATTTAAAGGAATTTGACCGGAAGTAAGTATTTCTCACACTGAAGTATACCACTTAATCTTGCGTATGATGTAACTTCTAAAGGGTCGCAATTAGAAATTCCCATCTAATAACATCGGGGATATGAACTCCATTCCGCCGTTAATAGGCCCTTAATTTAGAGATCTGTTTCATATCAGCGATGCATTTTATGGTAGAGGTTCTTGTAACGCCTACTTTTTTAATCATCGCGGGAAAGGAATAACAAATAGCTTCGGGATCCCGCGCTCGTGTTTATCTTCATCTGAGCTTATGGTGATTGTCAAGGGCCAAAGTGGGTTACAGTTTTTGCAGGCATTTTACGTGCAACGAGGACTGCTCCTTTTGCGAAATAGAGTCGTTTTTTCAAGGCTGTTTCTCCTACTCGCTAAATGTGCGTGTGAAACAGGGGCATTTGTGTTATTTTATGACTTAAGCAAGGCTTAAGCAGTGGCAAGCGCTTTTAACTGGTTCGCCTCACTTGGTGGGCGATTCTGGGTTCTTTATTTTCATTGTCCAGAGGCCTATTTCCCATAGAGGCGGGTTCTTCGGGAACGAGGCAATATGGAAAATAGAATATCGCTCGTCCGCAAAAATGCAGCAGAGAATTCTGATATCGCCAAATTGTTCCTTTGAGACTCCCTCCCCAACTATTAAATTACTTGCCAATTTTCTCCCCAAACTTGTTACGAGATTACACTGACGTTAATGGGACTTTTCCCTTCCAGAAACTAAGCCTGCATAGCAAAATCTCCATTTCTATATAAATTTTACATTTAATCTGGTGCAGAATGAAATTTCATGCATTCCATTCCCAATTTCATCTAATTATTTTTTTGTTTTCACCATCTAAAATACTTATATAATTGAAAATATGACTATAGAAATCAGTTTGGACCTTATTGCAAACAATTAATACATCTACTAGTAGTTTTGAAATGTTTGGTGGCTTAAACACCGTGTACCGTGTACGAAACGAATTAAACAGTACTAATTCTTATTACAAGACTTTGAATAATTTACAATGGAAATAATTGAAACGAAAATAACTTATTGCATTACATTAAATATTAGCTGACACTTCCTTCTCGTATTATTGTTATATAAGGTCCAAATAGTAATTTCCTTCAAAGAAGGACAGTATACTTAAGTACACAATTATTCCCTTAGATCAATGTAAATAAGTTAATTCTTCTTTACGCTTTTGAATTCCTGAAACTTAATTCTTATTCATTATTCAGATATATTTTACTTTCTTTACGTGAGATGACCTCTACCTCTTACTCATCAGTTCTTAATTGCTTGTAATAATGACAACTACTCTAAATTTGTTTATATTAGCGTTGTTACTTTAAATTTTTAATGTAAGGTTTCAGAAAATGAATTAACTAGATAGAATTTAACTTTTCCCAGCCAATCATATGCAGATAATTTTTTCAGATCATCAGCCGTTTACTTTCCTTGGATATGTTTTCTCCGTATATTAAGACCTCGTTATATTATTTGGCTGATAAATCGAGAGGATATTCTGCATGAATCCTATTAATAAATACAAAATAATCGTGAATACTTTCCAACGCAATTTCTTCTAAAATAATGCAAAAAACTTCAGTAATTCATCTTAATTCAACAATTATTTGCCTAGCTTACTGACATCCTTTACAAGTATAAACAGATTAAGAGAACATTACACACCTGCTTGCAGTTGGCAAGAATTTGGAATTTCCTTATAAGACTTACAATGAATGTGTAAATGGCATTTCCCCTAATTTAAGATGGTAAATAAGCAGTCATTTTTTTCGATAAACAGCAACTCAGCTGCATGCATTTACTCCAACCTTGTGCACAAGAAGGAAAAATGCTAAACGGCATCGCATTTGCATCACTCGAGATCCCCGGAGAAATTCCTTCATTTTTAAACACGTCAATTTAGAGTTAAGAGGGCGAAAGAACTCTCGTGACGCTGTAATGTACCCGTTATTACACGTAAATTCCTTGAGCGTGGAATAAAATCCCGAAAAGCTTGTCTTAGAGGAAATTTCCTTAAAGGAAATTGACGTAATGAAGTTGGATGGCCTTCGTGTCCCTTCCTTCCATGTCGATATATCGATTGTCGTCTGTTTTATTCTCAAGAGGCGACGGAGGCGTCTCAAATGTTAAAAAGAGGGATAAATGAGAGACAATTGAGATCGCCTGAGATCGACGCTCTAACCTCAAAGGTCCATGTACAGTCCTGGCCAATATTAACGCAGCACCGGCCGTAAGGATCGCTAGGGAGGTGCTGCGTTAATTTTGGCCAGGAGTGTACAAGATGTGAAATGAAGAATCAGAGATTTCCAAATAGCTGGAACTAGATCATTCAAGGCATATGTTAAGAATATGAAGATAATATAATATCAAGCTCTCTGTGTCCTCTCATTCTTTCAAGAGAAAATGCCTTAATTGCCTTCAGCTAGATAGACTTCCGAGTTAAAAAGCAACACTACTCCTTTATTTCAATATGCATTCACTGAATCACCTTATTTTACGCCTCTATCCTTGCTTAAATCTTTCCTATAAATACCCTGACACGAAATGCAGCAATGCAATCAGCAATGAAAAGAAATCTCCTCTATCCCATACATACTTAACTGATTTTGCTCCTGCTCTTCCTCTCAACGCATAAGAAGTTTTCTTTGTCTTTGTACGTAGGTAATTATTCTGTCTTTATACCTAATGATTCTCATCTGTTTCTTTTTTCTTCTCTCTTTTTTTCTTACTTAGAGTTACCTAAATGTCTATATTATATAAACTCTTGACTAGTATATACTGTATGCATTATATTGATACTGTTCTTTATAATATTCTTTTATTTTGCCTTATAATGTACGTTTTCCTTGTTTTCCTATTTTGTTTTTTTGTTACTTTGTATATTGCTATCTCTTTTTAAATGTGAACTGATTCTTATTTATGTATCGCATCTAATCACTAATTGGTAGTTTATTTACTTATTTTTGAATGTTTTTCTCTTCTCTTATCTTTTAGCTATTACTATCGGTGGGTTTGCGTAGGTTTTTCACACCCCCCTTCCTCGTGGGTGTTTTCCTGCAGTGGATTTTTTTCCCTAAGAATCTCTTAGGTTTTTACATGTACAATTCTTCTAATTTTTTCTACTTCTTATTTTATAATTAATAACGATGGGTTGGATGGAAGAAGAGACTTTTAAGTCTAAATCGGCTCAAAAAAAGACGATTTATTATTATTATTATTATGAAGAGGGGTCAACGTATTTATCAATGATTGCAGTTTCCTAGAAAAAATGTTCTTTTACTTTTACATCCTATTGGCCAACTTCAAATCCTATACACAATTTGTAATTAACTCACTCTGTAATCATTCCAGTTAAAAAAAATAAGGTATGCAGAATGAATAGATTCATTCTGCATTTGATTGTTTTTTTAAACTAGTCCATACATTCTAACTTTCATCTCAATTTTGTCTCTCTTAATGTCGTCTTTACGTTCTACTAATATGCCCATCACTACTGGTTTCTAATATGCGACTTTACAACTAAAATTTATGCATAACTATAAGTACTATGGAATCTACCCAATGATCTTATCTGCTTATTATAGTAAAATTAAGTAGCAGTATCTCGAGTAACTAAACCATACCGATCAAAATGATAATTAATAATATTCTTAATAAACAAAAATAAGGTTTTAATTATTCCAAATATGATCACATAATATATAATCTACTCAGTATCTTATATAATGCGATAAGATTGTTTAGACTTGTTTAGACAAAAAATCGTTTATTTAGAGACAAGGAAAAATAAAATTCCTCAGAAGGCCTTCCATAATTTAATTTCATACAGAAAATCAGCAGCAACGATATTTAACTCTTATTTTGTTGCTTTTGACAAGAAGATTAAGGAAGGTAAGCATGGATTGCTATTAAACGATTGATCTTCCATTAAATAGCCATTATTATCAGAAAAATATTTTATCGATTTCTAAAAAAAAAATGGTTCCCTTCCTATTTTCTGGCAGTAACAAAGATATATCGAATTTCACTAGAATTAGTTTCTTACTATTTTAATTTGCCTTCTACCAACTGACCACAGTATATCTCATTTAATTTAAGCATTGACTTATTTTTTGCTTTTCTCTGTGTCTATTTGCCGTCACCCCTTTCCCTCTGTTCTCAAAAACCTTTTTTACAAAGCCTTCTCGGGTTCTCTCTGCTCCTTAGCATTTATCGTTCTTTTCAAAGAGGATAAATTCTTTCAAAGTAATTGTAATCTAAATTCTCCTATTACTTTACGATTCATCCATCAATTTTATTTTTATTATATTGCTTTTTGAAGTAAGACTTAAGGCATAGCGATATTAAGGCATTGAAATGTCTTAGTTAAACGTTGGGGAATATGCACCTCTTCTTCTAATTAATTCCATTGTAGTTTGCATAATTTTCGTATATTTCCGATTCTTTCCAGATAGGTCTCTTTTTTCAAATGGTTGGTTAAATGCTTCAAGGACTCAAAGACATGAGCTATTTTTTCAGGATTGTTTCTCCTGTGGTCATATTCCATGTATTGATTTTCGAATGAAATAAAACCAAAAGTTGTGAACGACTTTGACTGCAATTTGAAATCAACAGGAAAAATACGTTAAGTAATATAAATACCAAAAAAAGGGACTAAAGTTGAAAAATCTTTATCTTTTAACGTACAATAGACTTATGTAACGCTAAAACTAGGGCCTAAGATAGATAAAAAAAATCTCACACCTTAGAAACAGTTTGGCGTAGATCAAAGACGCATTTTGTCGAAGTAATGGCGACAAAATTATTCATCGCTAGATTAGGAATTTTAGTTCATTAATGCAGGGACGAGGGCGCTCAAAGGCGTTTTCTTCTCGAAATTAGCGCCTTTTAATAAAGGCGAGGGCATCGCGGAGGTCAAAGGGCACACCATCTCCATTACTCTCCCATATTACCGCATTTTAACTTCTCTCACACTCAACGTACACATCTCTTCTCCAAGGATCCTCTAATTCTCTGCCGCTTATGGCTCTCCTCTCTTGCACCTGCTCTACCATTTCCCTTTCATATGTCGGAGAACATTTGCATTCCTTATGTTCCACAGTTTTCTTATCTTAACTTAGTGATCCTAAAAAGCGTCTTTAGATACCTTGAATGGCATCCACAAAACAATGGGATTGTTTATTGGAATATTAGAAATGCTTATTAGAACTCTTTTAGTCTTCTTGTAGCCATTTAATGTGAGGAAAAAAATAGGAACACGGCTGTGAATATAACAAAAATCATCACAAATGTCTTGTAATAACTGCCATTAAGTTTTAGAACGGTCTTACGCTTATTTCTATAAAATCGTTTATTTCCACCGGCTTCTTTAAGACAAAATGCATCTCTCATCTTTTTTCTGAATTAATCACTCAACTGATATATCTCCTACGCCTCAATTAAATAAAATAAATTTAAAAAATATTGAATTAAATAAAATAAATTAAATAGTTAATTTGAATTGTCCAAAATATTTCTAGGTTACTTTTATCCAAAAAAATCATACATATTTATTAATTGGTAATTTTTAATCAACTGTTCATTTATTTACATGTCATATTTAATATTTCTTATTTCCTAAACAATATTATTTTTTGAACGCTTATTTTATATTTATATGTTAAATTGATTATTTTTTCATAGTGTATAACTGTAATTTTTCCTGTCTTTGGTATTTTTTAATCTTTATAACGTACTGCTTTTTTAAGTTCCGTGTTTTACACTGCTTTCTTTTACATCTTTTAACTAGTATTATTCAGTAAGTTTGCGCAAGAAAACCTCCTTCGTAGGTGTTTCCTGCCGTGTTTCTTTTTCGTAAGACATTACCCAATTTTTTACATCCTCTTCTAAAGCTTTCCTCTCTATTTCTATTCACCTAAATATTATTTGTTTAATATCACTGCCAAACTGGTAATAATCACTGATTAAATGGAAGAAGGAATTTTCCATTCCAAATCTCTCCTTAATAAAGACCGTATAATAATTTTTTCGTTTTTTATATTCCAACACATTTTGTGGCATTACATTGTGAAGGATTGAATGGAGATGGGAATTATTTTCCATTCAGCTCACCTAGGCTAGGATCTTAGGCAGTTCCTTCCCCCCTCCTCCCTTTCTCCACATTAGTTCGCTGTTTTTTTTGTTTACCGCTCTTCTCCGTACGATATCCTCACCCCTCTCGACTCCATCTGACCCAATGCAATGATTACAATGGCACCCTCGGCGATGCACAGGATCGATTGACCCAGTTTCCCGCATTTCGTCAAACAATTATCGAGGGCCGATTTTTTTAAA
The DNA here is from genome assembly GCA_947579665.1 of Sympetrum striolatum. NCBI lineage: Eukaryota > Metazoa > Arthropoda > Insecta > Odonata > Libellulidae > Sympetrum > Sympetrum striolatum. Next base: position 61,342,790 of record OX388351.1, read on the forward strand.
AAGATAAATCCTTAAATCCATTAATCACTCTTTCGTCGAATCACTACACGAATCGGTAAAGAACGAGACTTACCTTCTTTCATGACGATCGAACATTCATAAGTCGACAACTGAATGACAGATGACCGTCTCTATCAGTGATAATTATGTTCCTGACTTACACGTAAGAACGTTGGAAATGTTTCTCTTCATTAATCAACAATTTTTACTCAAGTAATTCATAATTCTAAGCGTATATATTTCAAAGTATTTATATTTAATTTAAAAGTTAGGGCCTAGGTTACGGGCCCTAGATTTCCATAGACAATATCGAATCTGGCTCGTTCCAATTGCGACTGGATCTAAATCGAATTTTAAAACTTTATGATTGCTTCCCAATATCATAGATAGAACATCAAGTAATAAAGGGAAAGGACTAATAAGAGTAATTACAAAAGAATACTTTAAAACATGGAAGATTTAGGTACTATCATAGATTCAATAGCTGTGTTAGTTACACAATAGTCAAATAATTTTTCATAAATAATTTTATGCATATTCTGCATGTATAACATCCAGGACACTGAGTTTATTTTCCCACAATTTTTTTATAGCCACGCACTTGATTTTTGTATTTTATTTATTGTGTTATAGTGAGATTTTATACGCTATGCTGACATAAAAACTTTGGTTAATGCTTAATTTTTAATTCTTTATTATTGATAATCTAATTACCGTTTAAATATTCAAAGCCCAACAAAAACTCTTAAAAATATTTTGAAAAAATAGTTGACCTATTTCTCGTTCTTAATTTATTACAGAATCTGCATCTTTGAAACATCCTCAATATTATTGATAGTACATAATTTTATAGTAATATCACATATCATTTTTATTATCGGTCAGATTGAGTTTAATATCAACCATCCCCTAACGTCAATGACTTTGCATAATGCAGAGGTGGTAATCTCAAGTGATCTCTATCTCAAGTGTGGATCTCTGAATATCTCACTCAACTCTCAGCCTTTAATGTAAGACAGATTTCCCTTCCCCGAAGTCAGTTACGATATCCGTTCCAAAGCTAAATTAATAGCTCAGTTAAAGACCTCGGAATGGGCATAATAGACGCCCCTTTAATAAAGGCGTCGCAAACCGAGGATAGAAGTCCCTATGCGGGGGTGCGTCGTAGGAATCCGCCTTTAAGTGGGCCACCGCTCCTCTGAAGGGCATTTGATGGCCGCGGAGGTTTAAGTGGTGGGAACTGCGGCGCACAAGTGCTGATAATACAGTGGAATCTGGTACGGCGAAACCTAATCTGAAATGAAGCCCCGATGGGGTCGCCACTGGTCATCCCCTCGAATGGCCACTTAGACACAATGGGAGCGATGGGCATTTTCCTCCGTCAAAACTCTATAGCCTTAAATATGGAGGACATTAGCCTACTTTCGCAGGAAAAATGGAAGTGCGGTTTTGCGAAGGATCTCGTACGAGCCCGTGCTTTTTTGGAAGCCTGCACTTTAGAGGAGCAGGTATCTAAAACGAATATCGCATTGCGAGCTTGAAAATATCCACTTAATTACAGAAGGAGATGGTGGATTCTATCCGAGGAGCTGAAGAAGTGGTCGCTGTAATACATTCCTATGCCGTGGCTCAAGCATTGCGGTTTCTCTCTGTAATAGGACGGACTTTAATGGCCAGAGTTTAAATTGTCTTTTACGTTAGACTTAAGGAAATAATTCTTAAGATCTGGTCTGAAAAAAATTTCTTTGTTTTGGCTTAAGATTCGTAAGCTTCCCTCTTTATAATAAGATGAATAATGAATGATAGCCAACTTTTAAATAGTCTTTTACATTAGAGTTAAGGATTTTTTGAAGGCCTATGCTTCAAATGTCACTCTAAAATGTAAATTCAACTAAGTATATCGTATTGACCAAGCTAATACCTATATTTTACTTAAAAAAGATATGTATATTCTGATTATTCGTTCTAATTTTTGGCGGTAGAGACTAATGATCATGCAAAGGTTTAAACGGAAAATTTTAAAGCATTTATCCTTGACGTAGGAATTCACCTTTAATAAAACACACCCTTAAATTCCCGGATGAATTCTAATTTAAATGTAAATTAGATTGGGCAATATTTATCTTTATTGCAATTTTTTGGATATCTAAATGATGACAAATCCTATCACAAATTTTGCCAAATGTTTTCAATAACTCCAAATAAGTAAAATCCCAATTCGTATTTTCCAAAATTATTTAGTTTACCCTACCATCTTCGATAACAATCATGCTGTGCCTTTGCGTATTGTGAAAACATTTATGAGACTCCTAATTTAATTGTTTATAGAATTTATGTTAGTTTTATCAAACGCTCAATATTGCAAATTTTTTTTAGGAATTGATCGCATAAAATCCTAATCGTTGGTAAAAATTGCCATCTCCCAGCCCACAGAGCTTATTCAACTTGCAAATTCCCCTACCATAAACCATAGTATATTTAACAAACACTCAATGCTAAATTTTATATTGCAAATATATTCCTTCTAAAACATTAAATATCGGTTCAGTCGTTTTTCTCTTACTCGCGGAGGAGCTGAAGATGAAGCCAATGAATTTAGTATTAAATCCTTCTCTGCCTTCGCAGTCACTGATTTATGTCAGAGAGGGCGCGGAAGCCGTGTTAAGCAGGGCAGTCACGTCCCCAGCATATTTGGAAAATATAGACAAACTTTTCTTTTGTGAGCGAGACTTTGCATTTATCACTTTCTTTATACTTAATATTCTGCTCAAACACAATCTCCTCACAATGTATTCTTTTTAAGAATCCCTTTGTCAACTCATCAATTTTGGATATGATATGCAAAGGAAAAATAATTTCAGTTTGAGATGTTTTTGCATTAGGCCTTTTTTAGGATTAAGTGGATTATAACAGCTCTATATAAAGAATTCCTATCACTAGAATTGGGGATTTTATATTACACAAATGCTACTAATACTATTCTAAGCATCAATGCGCAAGAAGCTTTATCACGGTACGATTTTTAAGACCTAAAACTGATAAAACGCTTGAATTAATTAATCGGGTAACTTAATTTATCCGTAAGGCATAAGTGGATAAAAAATGAAATAATAGAATAAACCATGGATAATTACAAACATCATAACATAAATATACCCAGCAAAAATGTTTCAGCAAAAAATTCGAAAAATTATTACAAATAAAAATATTAAAAATAAAAATTAGAAAATTTATGTAAACTTTGTATACAGAAAATAAAATAGACAACGAGATACAGAGGGTAAAGTAACTATGATATTTAAATAAACAAACTCATACTAAAAAAAATCAAACGAAATAAGAGACTAGAGGGTACGAGAAATTGGTCGATGTTAAGATAAATTAATTTCTATAATCAATATAAACAAGTTAGTTCTTCTCTTTACAAATTAATTTCTTATATATACGCAAGGGGAGTGCTAAAAGCATAGTTTTTAATCAAAATCCTAATTCTTATCGTTAATCACGTTACACAATACAAAGTTAGCTGTATATGCATATTATTTTTTATTGTCGAGTAGGTATTTTACAATTTGGTTATCGAAATTCAGCAAAAAGTTTAAATTTTTATAGCGTCACGTGCAAAAACATAGCGAAATATCCACACGTTTAGAGGAATATTGCCTTAAAATGAAAGTGTTTTAGAAGAACAAATATAGACTAATAATGTGGTTCAAAAATGTATGGCCACACGAACATCCAATCTATGCTTCTAAGAAGAAGTTATATTAATCTAACTAAAATAAAAAGGCAAAAATATCTGTGCAAATTAAAATAATACCTCTAACTATTCATGGAAATCCAAAAGTATAAATAAGAGCTACGAAAGGTTACATTAAATGACGATAGGCAATTATTTTCTAATTTTGACTTACCGTGTAATTTAGCGTTTCTCGGCATCTATGACTGTTTTAAGATATGTATCAATGTATGAAACCAACCAAGCTAAACGGTTTTCAGGTATATTTTGTCAAAATGAAAAAAATCTTAAATTCTTGAGACGTGGACAGTTTTTCGGCAACTCGACCGCAAGTTAGGCCGCGGCAACCCGGGGGCGGTGCATGGCTTCTTACCGGTATCGCAGGAGTGGCAGTCTTACTTCGTAAAATGAGTGTTCCATAGAAAAGAAAATGTTCAATCGACCATAAAAGATTGTATTCTAGGGGATCACTGTATCCTGCATGCGAAGTTAGTGAGCAAACATGCCGAAGAATCAATATGGTTTTTATATCCATGTAAAAATTCGAGTATAAGTACTCCATGATGTGAAAAATATGCGCACCATCACGCTCAAATCATGCCCATGAGTCATGGACATCCAAATGAGCAGCAGGTTTGACTTTGGAAAAAATGGTCCCGGGTTCAATTACCGGTGCGATTCTATCTGTGAAATTAACTCAGTTGTTGAAGCAAATGAAAGACTATTATTAAGAATACTAATAATGATTATAATGACGACTTTTTGGCGAAATTTAGTCTTAAGAGACCACTCTTACAATGAAACACTTTCAAGTGCACAAACAACCATTTCCTAAGTGGGATTCGAACCTGGGACCCCGGCGTTGCATGGCTAGCACGCTAACCACTCCGTGCATAAGGACGCCACGAAGGCCAGCATATATTACAAATTGCTGATAAGAAAAAGTATAAAATCGTTCAAAAATTAATTTTCAGAAATTTCATTGAATGCTCATATTGTTTATCGTCTTTGGTGAGATGAAACGTCCTTCATTGCAGCGGCAAGTGGAAACAAATCACGGCATTCATTTCTTTCACTGTCGTTAAAAACGCATTAAATGTTAACTCGCATTAGGTTTTAATTCCTTTCCAGCCAACGAAACCTTTTGTGCGCTCGAGGAATTGGGTTAAGATGGAAACACCTGAACGTCTAATGGGATTTTCAATAATTTCCTTTTTTTCGCAGTTTGCTCTCGAAAAATCCTCCACTCGTAGTGGGATTAAATATCAGAAACGGGGTCACCCGCGAAATATTATTATTATTCATTGCTCTTTGTCGTACCGCTCCAAATAATCTGGTTTCGAATCGGAGAATCGCTCGCGCCTCCCCAAGCGCACGAGGATCCTCATATCCCTTCGACGCTCACTCCACAGTTATCCACATTCTCTCGCGGCACATTTCAGAGTTTTCCATTTCTCCACGAGCACATTCGGGCGAAGTTCAGCGGTCTACCTCCCAGAAATCGTCGGATGAAGAAGAGATCGTGAGTGAGATGGATTTCCAATCGACGGCAAAGAGATTCTAGTGAGATCAAGAGATGACACAAATAACGCAATCTGAGGAATGTTCATCCGCACCGAAATCTCAGGAAAACATTCGCTGGGCTGAGCTGGGAAAATTACTTAAATATAAAGCGCGGTTGAATGTTAAATTAGTCACGAAATTGCTTAAACTTAAACATCAAAGAATGGCCTTTAACTTATCGAAGACCGCAAAGGCGAAGTATGAATCGAACATTCCTCGCTTCCACGAGGAATAATATGGATGAATAAAATTCTTTACGCCCCTCAAAACCGCGTACTTCCAATTCTCTAATTTATGTCTCTTGCCTTAATTGTTTTTGGACAAAACTCCAATTTTTTTCAATCACTAGCCCTACCTCTTAGCTCTCTATCAGTCCAACACCTTCAATAATCTACGTAGCTGTAGTTCCCTTATCTTGTCTTTTCGTTCATTTACTCTAAGATAAAGTTTTTCAGTTTTTTAACTCTCAAACAATACATTTGCAGCATTTAAAAACATTCAAAATATAGGATCAACCCTTTATTAGTCGCATCAAAACATTTACGTACATAAGGGAACAATATGACCCCAAAATTCTCCGAATTTTTAAGACCTCTTTTAATGGTAAATCAACTAATTCAATTTACCATGGTTCATAAATAATTCCTTACAAAAATCAAAGTATCTTGTATAACGGAATATATTTTTCCATTAATTATCAATAACATTAAATTTTTAAATATGAACCAAAATTGTATTAACTAATATAATATATACTTTTTCCTATGAAAAATTAAGCTAAGAATTCAAACATACCTCCAAAATTGCATACTTTTTTAAGTAAAAATTAAATTAATTCTTAGATAATTAAAAAATAACAAACATATTTACAAATTGTAAATTTGGTTAAAATGTTTGCATGTGTTTCTGTGTTATCGAAGGAAATACACCATGTGGGGTCCCCCACGTGACTAATTAAGGGAAAACGGTGACTTCAATAAATTAAATTTCTTCCTAATTTAGCGTTACATTCTACTTTAAAATTAATTTATAAATAAGACTCTTCGATACTATTGATCTTGAACATTTAGCTTATTAAATCTTGAATTAATGGAATAAATGGATTAAAGATAAGTAACGAAAAAAAGATATAATTATTTTGGAAAACGTCACTTTTTCTATGCATACTAAATCTATACAACACTACATGCATTTTTCTCCATCTGGCGTATTTGTGACATTGCTACACTGTCATTCCCTCGTTTTCCCCTACTCTTCGGAGAACTCTTTCTAAGTCATTCTATTAATCAATTCTACATTTACTGTTCGTCGTGAGCATCATAGCTAAATCGTCTCTATTTTTTTACCCCAGAACATTGAATGTCTAGCAGACATAAAGTTCTACCGTGCAATTTTTTGAGAAGTTGTATCTTTCAAATCTGATTAATTTTCCAGCGTAAATACCATATTTTCATTTGTGCAATGTGCGTGCGATGAACTTAGTATTTCATTAAATTATATCGTTGGTTAAACATCTACGTATGAACAAACAACTTTATATCCATGATTGAATGAGTCAAATATATGTTAAGTTATATCAGTAATTACTTATTACAATTAATCAGTAATAGTTGAATACTCTTTAAGAAATTAAAGTCATTGCATTCAATTAAACTCTGATAATATTCTATTGAAAATAATGGGAGATGAAACTTTCGTTAAAACATGTATTAGTATGGACCTAAATATTGAATTATTAAAATTCTAATGAAAATTAATTAGTATATATAATTAGCTATTAATCTATTTAACGGCTTGATGTCCTATTATTACAGGTATTATTTCTACTCTTAATATATTAGAAAATATCTCATCTTCGAAAACAGTATATAATCACTTCTACTAATTTTACACTATTTACTAAATTTGAACAGATGAAAAACACAATTTATAGCTGCGTGTCGCACATGGATCTCAAGCTGAATAAAATAGGTAATTATGAGTGAGATGATATAAGTCTTTGTTGTGATGATTGAAATATATTTATAATGATGGAGACAGAGGAAAGGAATTTTTCTCTGTGAAAATTTCAAGGACTTTGTAAATTGATTTTCCTTTGGTATCGGGTAAAAAATCCCATTCCTGTATCCTTAATCAGGCAGAAAAATGATTATTAATGCACCTATGGAACCTACATCACTTCTTTCATTCCTTCTCCATAAATACACTTTTTCAGTAAGAATCGATTAAGGAAGTCTATTTGAATAGAATCACAGATCTTAAGCTCGACTACTCACTGTTAATTTAATGCTCATTGGGTTTCCAATTTGAGCCCCAAAAATTATTCTTTACCTTCTCAATTTTCAGAAATGATTACTTTGTGAAAAATGCAATAATATTGGAGATATTTTTCACATTGATGTTTCTCTACTTCAACGTTCTTTGAAATAACGCAGTTCGAGTGTTTAATTTAAATGTTTCAATTTTTCAAATACTACAAACCTGTAAAAATTTACGATAGAGTCACAGTGTTTAAATACGTCACTCTAATGCCCTTCTACCATATTAGTTGGTATCTTTGTAATAGTAATAAGTTCAGAAGGAGTTCTTTATGAAGATGTAAATCGCTTAAATAATTGGAGGCATTAAAATTTTCTCACGTTTATTCATATGACTTATGGAAGAGGGTATCTATGATCCATAAAATTATGAGATAGCAAATTAGATTTTTACACTAGAGCTATAAAAACAAATTAACTGATAAAGTAAATATGGGGCAAGAAATTAATATATTCTCCATTTTTTTAGTCGCGACGATATAGGTTATATATTATTCTCATTTAAGACTTCCTTGCACAGAGATAAGGGAAAATATCCTCCATTATCTAACAGGGATAACGTTAGGAAGCAATTTAATTTCCTGATCGTAATATCTTGATCTCAAAGGTATATTCATGATGTGGTTTTTGCTCACATAACACTATTGCCGACTAAATACTTCAATCATGCAAAATGTTCTCCACTATACGATAATTTTGGACTTATATAATTATTAGCTTGTTATCAAAGACTTAGGAAATAGGCTTTTGCAAGCATGTCTCGTTTGATAATGATAGTTGCTCTAAATCCTCTAAATTAACCGATTAAATTGCATATTGATCCTCACCTATCAGTTAGATGATTTACATGCCAGTAAAGTATTCTGTTTAAAGTATTGTTTAAAACTCATCCCAACCATCACCTGTTGTTCATAATTTTGGATAGTAATGGGGCTTACCAGCCAAGATGAGGAATGAGGTAGATTACCTTTAGTTCTTGGAGTGAGCCCGAATAAAATCAATAGAAGACGTAGAAATGGAAAGAAGGGTTGGAAAAGTAATACAAATTGGAATACATAAGCCGTCCCATATGAATGGATTTAGAACTAAATTATGTCTGCCCATTCGCTTCATAACAAAGAGCTTTGCATTTGTTTTATTTTACACCACTAATTGCCAAAATCATACCTAACATTCTTGAAAATTCAAAAGGAAAAGTATTCCAATCCCTATCCTGATAAACAGGCAAAAGCAATACTGATAAGCACGGCAGGTTGCATAAGATCGCGGCGTTCAATTCCAGAGTTTTTCTATTTTTTTTCTCTTTGTTGGAGAAAACAACGGAAAGGGAAGGTACGGGTAGAGTTAGTGGACTTAAAGAGCACTGGAATCGAAGAGGGAAGCTGTACCTGCAATTTACTTGTTTTAGCGAAAAGGTTTGATAGCGTAATCACGCTGATTATGGGGAATGCTGGGTGAAACGGGGCTCTTTCTGTTCCTTTATTCGCGCTTCCCCCATTCGCTGACCAATCGATTGTCGCGCCGAGAAGAGCGGGAATCACGCGAAACAGCTGGAATTGCAAGCGAAAGAAAACCTCAATTGGATGTCGCCATGACAATCGGCCGGCGCTAGAGCATGTAATGACCGTCAAATTATGTGCAGAAGAGATGCGAATCCAATTCAGCGGAATTGTAATCAGCACCGCATCTTGAATCATATGGAGACTACACTCCTATGGTTGGGGAATGATTTGTTTGCCCTTGTGTGTTTTATTAGCGGAGTCTCATCCCTAATAGCGAAAGACAATGCGATTTAATGATAGAACATAAAACTATGTGACGTTTTATTCTCCGTAAAAGAAGGCAATCTGATATTATTAATAATTTTTCATACATATAAAATATTTTTTAAAATTTATGTCAAACGAAAGATCAATTTAATAACTTTATCCTACCATTCACTATTTCACATACTATTAACTATTCTGTATAGTCGAAACTAATGGCAAGGTAGCTTATCTGATTCATCTATACTAGATATTCTTAACTGGAAACTGTTCTTGTTTCATGTCATCTTTTAATTTGTTTTTGAACTCACTATAGTTCGCAATTTTTCATCAATATGCAAACAAATATAAATTCACTTTACAAGCTAGGGAATCACACCATCGAATATTAATTCACTTTATCGAAGCTGTTGTATTTTTTTTTTCACACGCAAAGTCAAACTGAATTATAGGTTTCAAATCTCCAATGGCCGTCTTTGTTCGCCTTCCTCCTCTCATTTCCCGTTATGCGTCCTGTATGTAAGTATTTAAATATGTATTTTATTACTTCTGATGAAAAGAGTTTAGCTCTCGAAAAGCGCTTTGGGTGCCTTTAAAGTGCGGTATTCCTTTCTGGTTTTCTCCAAATACCCGGAATTGAAATGAGAAACGCCGACAAAGAGTGGATTCATTAACAGACGTGCCCCGAATTTTCATTCTTCACTACGTGTAACTATATATAGTACTGTAAATGGGATACTTGTATTTTCATTATCTACTAGTTTTTAATAATTCATATTTTTTGTGATTACTATTCCATTCGTCTGTTTCAGAGTTTTTACTTTTATGTCATGATTTTGTAGGGCAATTCCTGGAAATTTTAATTAACATTGTAGAATTGTTTTTTGTGATTGTTAAATTTAAATAGTACCTATAATGAAGAATCTTAGAAAGTCTAATGATTGTTTTAATACTAATAAAATGATTTTTAATGCTAAAATACAGAATAATACTGTTTCATATAAACATTCAACATGCCTGTAAGACCAATTCATAACATTTAATAGCACAGTCATTCTCGAGATAAAATTTGCATACCTTATGTACTCTTGAAATAACGTAAGACAAACACGATTTGTTGTTTGCGATACTTCGTGTGTAACGGCGGTAACAGTCGGAAGGGATAAGTGCTCATATTCATGTGTTTCCTTTTGATCGCAGTTTTTCAGCGAGTACGTTCTCGCAGACTTCATATCGCATCTTATCCCTTACATAAGACATCTCAAATGTTCCTACGGAGGACACTTATCCACGGCAACAGCTTATCCTGACGTGCTTTGCACCGCCGGTTCACCTGCCACATTACGCCATTACCCGGGGAGAGAATTCACTCGGAGTAGAAAACATCGAAGGAGAACGGTCGGGCGGAAATTGCAGAAGACAGAGGAAATGTTAGGAGTGGGACGGGGAGGTGGTGTGGAAGGGGAATTCGCTCCTTTATTTGAGCTGAGAGAAAGACGGCATTGTATCTGTTTCCACTCAGTCAGTCGCAATTATTGCGAAATGAAAAGACACAGTTTCCAATTAAAAGACATTATGAGATGGCGGACGAAGAGGAAGAGAAAATCAGGACTCCGGAAATATTCTATTGTATTAAGGGAAGGATGCTAGAGTCTGCAAATTCCGGTCTATTAAACTATTAATGCAGCAGAAAATGGCTTATATACGTATGCATGGGCTATGAATGAAGTACTTTTGTATAAGTCAAGATCGGAAACATTCTGAATTTTTTGTTCCATTTGTTTCAATTACTAAGATGTTACCACTAAGAATCTTAAACTGATTCATGTCTTGGCTATTTTAGCGTGTTCTATAAATCATGCCAATGTAATATTTGATCGTTCTAATTCATAAAAATCTATTGAAATAATTTCCCTCCTAACATATGGATGCGATCGTTCCATAAGTATTGTAGAAGTGTGATGGCAATCAGTTCTAATTATTTATATAGTGTGACTATAGTGTCCAGAAAATCCAATGTTGGCAAAAGAAATAGGAGATAAGTTTAAATTTATATTCAATTTTTTAGATAGGGGATTTTAATAGAGCCTCCTTCGATATGAAATGAAATACAATTCAGTATCGGTTTCGTTACTTAAATAAGCAAACTAAGATAAAAAATGTAACGATATGTATGAATGTTAATCTTTAAAATATTAATAAATTGAATCTGAGTTTTTCATATGTTCTACTAAAAATAAAACCAATTTCATATTTTTTCTGTCAGTTAAAAAAAAAATTAGCACTGAATCACTTGAGACTAATATAATATATTTTAATATATTTTCCGAAACACTTGCGAAATAAGAAACTAAGATTTTTAAGATCAAGATGTGTGTAAATAGACAAGACGTAGGTAAAATATAAAAAGGTTTCATGAGAAAATGCAGAGTAGTTGATTTTTCTTCGGCAAACCTTGCGATAACAGAGTCTATTTGAAGATTCCTGTAAATATTTAAAGTTATCAACCCCGCCGATTGAAAAATATGGCGCTTTCCTAACACATCGCCGACCTAGGAGCATCACGTAAAGTCTACTCCTTGCATGCAAGAAGATCCCTGCACCATCTCCGTGAGACCTGCATTTAGATCCCGGAATTTACCGACGATATGACCTCGTATTTGCTCAGCTCCCTCGTATTTACTATATTTCGGAGAGCGTGTGCATTTGCTTGTTATATCCGCAACTCGGCTGCAGCGCTAACGCCTTCGAAACTTGCTACTAGCAGCTGTATCGGACCGATTCGATTATAGGGCACACATTCGAAGTGGGATTTTACTTCTCCCGGCGAAGGGAAAAAAAATCACAGAAGTTTACTTAGCCATTTAGGGCCCGCGCGTGAGAGGGGAATGGAATGGAGTCATGTGATATTTGGAGCGATAAGAAAAAGTCTTAGAAAAGGGGAGAAGAAGGAAGACTAACGAGGGACACAAAGGGAGAGTTGCAATGGAGAAAGAAGAGCGAAATTTCCTGGAAGAAGATTAAGGATGAGTTGGAGGGGAAGTGGATAAAAAGGGAAGGAGTGGAGAGATGGGAATAATTGAGAGCTCCTTTTCTCTGCAGATCTCTCATCATGCCCCATTCATCCGACTATCCTTTCCGCCGGACATTGTCTCTCCCACACGCGCTCCCTTTCCCACGCATCTCCATACCCTCAGTGCCCTTTAATCCTCCACAGAAATTTCGAGAACCCTTCATGCTATTGGTTTGACCAAATCGGATCGGAATTTCACGTTTTTAATTTTAATGGGAACGGTCCCTTTTATAATATCTTTATGAGCGATACAAAAGTTTATCTCTTCGTCGAATCTGATTCGGAATGAATCGACCGTTTGATGAGGACAGAAAGATACACTCAGATTGTCATTTCAACGAAAAAGTCGCAACAACGCGCAGGCATCTGAAGTAATACTTATTTTTGAAAGCAATTGTACAAAGAGATAATGAAGTCTCAATAAGCGATTAATCTTAAAGGAAAATACAATAGAACCGCTTTTCACCTGTTGTTTGTGGTATTGTGCAAATTTATCCTTAAATCAAATAGAAATTTGTTTCCTCGTAAGCAGTTGCTACAATTTATTTCTCTTTTTGTAATGGATTTCCACAAATTTATGCTCCAATCCGTTGAGTTTCGTTTAACCAGACTATTAAATTGCTTTCTTATAGCAAAGCCCTTTTTACTTTGTTACTTCAAACTTAGTTTGCTCGTTTTTTTAAACGATAACTTTATATTAGCATTAGAAAACGCCCGATTTCCTAAGTGGGTCTTAAAAAAATAAGGATGATTAACATGATGAAGTTCGTCGGTTGGAAATAATCAATCATGAATGAAATAATCTTACTAGCTACGTGTTAGTTACATTTTCTCGGCAGACGTTGTTTTTTCTATTCATATAAGTGCAGAGGAATTATAGGTAGTTAAATTTGAAAAAAGGTATTTGTAAATCAGAGGTTTGAAAATTAAATAAAGATAGACAAATTTCTAATTATTAAATACGTTGTTAAAAAATTATTTAGCGTTTAGTTTTGAACAGAAAGGGTACGTATTTAGCTACATTACGGATCAATAATCGCATATTTACGGAGAGGTTATATTATTGGTTATGATTGAACAATTTTCAAGCAACCAAAATATTATTTACTACGTTTCATTCTACTACCGATTAACTCAAATTTTGGTCGAGCAATTCTCAATCGCATATAGCGTATAGTGAACTATTGCATGGTAGAAAATCCCATAAAAATTCTAAATCCATGTATGCCAACTTACTACGTTATAGATTGAGCAATACGATGCACTTGTATCAGTGAATTGAGTTGAAAACGTCGATGAAGAAAAAAATGTGTTATCGATAAACCTTAAGAAAATCTTGTTAAATTTCCAAGTCTACAATATCTATCACATAAATTTGTTGGAAATAAATTGAAAAAACAAACACAATTTGATTTGGAATAAACAAATGGCATAGTGTAAGAAGGTAAAATAATATAACTATCCGAGCGTGGTTTTCTGTCTATATGATCTAAATAAAGCAAAATAAACATTAAATTATTTTTCCTTTAATTCATTTACACCCTTCCACTATCGAAACTTTCACAAATTAAAAAAATCTAATGTTTTACCAAACTATTATTTTCATTTTGTGTGATTTGTGAATTATATTTGTCTTTGATCAATAGTTAAACGTAACGAATTAGTTTTTTAACTACTGCTCTAAGCATTAATAAATAACATCAATAATAAAAGTTCCATGCAAAATTGTCAAAAAACGAATTTTATTTAACTCTTCAGATTTAAGTTTTTAACAATTATGCGAAATGTTAATACATAGAATATAACGAGAAACCCAGTGTAGCGAATAGTTCCGGACTGCTTTCAATTCTAATTTAACGAAACACTTGAGATCTCATTACAAATTCTATTATAGTGGTGCTATGCATGTGAAATTAGATTTCTTCTCCAGCAATGAAACGATAACATTGCGTAAATATTTCAATTGATTCAAGATTTCAGGAATGCATACTATGGATCGCATTACAGAATGAAAAAATACATAGGAAAAGGAAGGTATTATGCAGTATATTTACATTTTTATTCGCTTGTTGTAGCGTCCTGATCATTAATCGACAGTTTTCCGAAACAACGTAAGTTTAATAGATACCGCATTAACGTTTGACCTTAGCGCTCAAACGTGCATCTGCTAGTAACGGCATCTTTTATATTTCTTGCAAGACCTTACTGCTTCCAATTATCAGCTCAGTGTAGGTGGTCTCCCACAGTTCTCCCCAACAGTTCTCTTGATAAACTCTCCATTCCGGTGTCATTAGAAGCACCCCGCCATGTCTCCGAGTGCACCCAATTATATCGCATCATCTTTCCCCATACGCCTCAAGGAGTTCTTTACCGCTGCAGTAGCTCCGTCATTGCCCTATATTTCCACATCATTCTCAACATCTTCGCCATATTTCAAGAGCTCCCAGTTTATTCCTTTCTCCGTCCACTCCGCACATAGTAAAACCAAACAATGAGTCACTCCGAATTTGTGTGTTTGAGAATCCTCCATTTCAGCTACAAAATGAAAAATACGAGTAATATAGAGTCTCCAGTCCCTAAATGGCTCTACGAGAAATATCTCTTTCCCGTGAGAACTGTTTATTGCAGCTGCTTTACACGACGAGAATACAGACTTATAGGAGGTCTATGTAGGCAATTGCCGTATCGCTTCATCTTGTGGAAGAAGGTTTTTGAAAAGGTAAAGGTATTTTTTCAAAGCAAAATTGTATATAAATTTCCTTGATTGGATGTGAGAGGCCGTATTTATGTTACTTTTTCTTTAAGAACATTTTAATTGGCATCAAAATTCTGATTATTTCCGATTAAAATCATCAATTTGAAGATCAAGATATTCCCTAAAGACAAACACAACAACAAAGGTTCCTTATGACACGCATTTCACTTAATAGTTAATGTTACCACAGTCCTTAAAAGGAAAACTAAAATTGTGTGGGTAAACAGAGTAAAATTTTAAACGACCGATAAGAATATAATAATTTTGTATTTTATCCTAATCATGAATTGCTTTCTTTCTAGCCTTTGAAACACTTTTGTCAGTCATAGAAATTTCCTCTCTTCAGCCTTTTCTATTGCTCTAAATTTTCCATCATATAGTACTTACTTTAATGAATATTACTACTACTACTACTTGTTATTAAAGATTTCATTGATGTATTCAAAATCTTTAAATTTTTAATATATTGCAGAATCTAGACCTTTCTCGTATACTGTTAATACAAAGGTTTATTTAGTAAATTAAAGAAACCACTATAAGTTTATAAACACATGGTTCCCTACTAAATATGTATTAAATGTTGTAATTTCTATTTAAGCTGAACATTTTCTTTTAATTTCCAAAAAATTAACAAAATATTATTGAGTGTAGATACATGGAATTATATTGCGTGTCAAACTATAATCTATGGATCGAATCTTTTAATTTTATGCGCCGACCAGTAGTAAATTCCTGGCCAAAATTAACTCAGCACCTCCCTTGCGATCCTTACGGCCGGTGCTGCGTTAATTTTGGCCAGGACTGTACATTTTCTACATTCTGTCACAGTATATACTAATTTTGTCTCTAACTATCACTATATAAAATTATTCAAGACCTAAAAATCAAATAAATATGTAGTAAAAGTAAAGACAGACCTTATCACACATATGAATTTACCAACCGACCAAAACTAAACTTTGAGTTCGTCTTCGCTAATAAAAGGCGTAATAAAACAAAGCTTCTAAAGGAGTTGTTAGATATCATGAAATATTTCCGATTATTAATGTGGCAAATATGATTTATTTTTTTCGTTTACGATGATAATGCGAGAAGAGATATGATGTCCTAGTTTGCATTAACATCATTTGAAAACCGTACCTCTCATTCAATAATTATTTTTAATCTGTAACATAAAATGCATCTGCAGTATATTTAGATTCTAAGGATCGAATTTTTGTATGACACTCAAATATTTCATACTTTTAATAAAATGAAACATACAGGAGAAGCTATACCGCACGTTTTCAGGTCAAATACCTCGGGAGGGATTCAAATCCACCAAAATCACTCCGGGAGGAGGGTCAATTAAATGACGAAGGGGGATTTTTCAATTACACAGAAAGTTGTAATTCCGGAAAGGGGGAAAGCACCAGTTCATTAGCCATTAATGGACCCCATGTTTCGCACCCGTATTCCCACAGCACTTTCCTAGCACCTTTTAATTTCGTGTGTTAAGGCCCAGGTTTTTCCCGATAATTGTCGAAGAGAGATTGAGTGGGAGGAGTGAAGCGGAGGTCCAGACAATGGATCAATCGCGAAGTGATCAGGTACAGCCAAGAGGAACGACCGGCGGACAAACGGAAGGACAAACTCGAGAGTAGATGGAGTTACCAGGATAAAAGTGTTTCCAATGGGATAATTGCATCAAAAGTACGAGGAGGGTCCATTTATATCTCCGAGTCTTTCTTTAAACGAGTTCTTCAATTTATTTCTGTTTATTAAGCCTTCGTCTTTCGCGCCGTTGTATTCTAAATGACCCAGTGTTTTGGATCTAATTTATATCTAGGTGTCTCATAAACCTCTGACGGGAGTTTAATCTTCCATTAAAGTTTCTGTTAACGTTGTAAGCCGTCAATAGCTTCATGTTGGCCTTAGTCTTACTGTAAAAGTGTGTAAATCAGAGGAAAGAGAATTGATGTACCATGTAATACGCGCGAACACTTATATAGGATTTTATAACTGTAGTTCTTATTTTTGTGTAACATATGCACGGTGGTATTCTCTTTTTTATATTTTGATATTATCTGATCAATTGAGTCAAAAATTAAAAACATATTATTATTATAACACTATATTATATATACTATAACCATTATTATAATGTATATTATATATAATATATTTTGATATATTATATAGCAATATATTATATATGTAAACACACAATAAATTGAGCTAACACAACTCGTAATTTCCAACGCGTTTTTTATGTATTAGATTCTGCATAAACAGATTTTAAAACTCAAAATGTTGATTTAAAAATGTGTATTTAAATAATATCTCACTGCATATATTATGATATTAGGTTTTAATTATCATTAATTATAATCAATTCCACTTATTTAACAATTTTATCCAAAAAATACCTGTAGTACGGAATACAAGGTTACAGTTTTCACATTAAGATTTCAGGCACGATTAATAAATGATTTTATAAGTTGTTACCTATGGATCACACTACTTTTTATCAATAAAAGAGAAACAAGACTATTTTAGTTTTCAAAATATAATAAATATTTGGAGAATGGATGTTATATGTGAAGTAATCACTATAATACTCTCCCCAGATAAACGAAGCCCAATTTCTAATAATAGTTAAGAAGAGCAACTGGGATAGCAGTCAACTGATATAAAATAGAATCGGACTTTGGCCTGGTTAGATTAATCTTGTATATTGTCTGAAAAGTTCGGCATAAAAGTAATTTTCAGAGCGTTGAAATTGCCGATAAAGTTAGGAAAGTTTCCAATCAAAGCACACATTTGCTCCTAATTCGAAATTTTCGATCAGCGAGTCATTACTCTCAGTCGGTTTCTGAACAAATTCCATGTCTCTCATTGAAAAAAGCACCAAACAGTAACATACGAGGACGGCTGTATCATTAGCGAACCCTTCCGAATAAAAGCGTCGTGGATCCATCTCATATAATTGAGTAATTTTGAATTGGCTTCAGGCGTTCTTGATATTCGTGGAATATTTGGTTTCTGTTTAGCTGAATTACATCTGGCCAATAATACTATCTAATGCAAGTAAAAGTAATATTTTAGTATTATGTAACGAGGGATATTAAAATTCTGAAAAATCTGAATGGTTTTCTTTGAAGTTTAAAAAAATGTGCAATTTTAAAACGTTAAAAATACTATTTTCATCATAGAAAGCAAACAATTATTTTCTAATAACTCATCCGTTATGTCCATTTGACAATATTTACTTTGTTGAACACATTGCCGATGATACAACATATTAACTTTAAGAACATTTAAGAAGAAAACCCAGTCGTCTTTGCTTGAGATAGCACATGAATTTACTTATTTATTTATTATCTTTGAATACATTCTATTGCATTTTTTTACCGTATATGTATTTTTAGTAAACCTAAGAATACCTGTAATCCTAACCTAACTTTACTTTTCAAACAATTGATTGAGAGATAATATATTTAAAATGGTCATAATTCTTCTTTTGAGAACGATAAAAATCTGAATTACCATCTAAAGGGTCTCACTTACGTTGACCGTATTACAAACCGAATTTTAGAAATTCGCTTTGCAGAAAGCAGTGATTTAAGCAAAAAAGGTAACTCACCAGGAATCTTAGCGTTAAAAATAAGCTTATGATTTAATGCAAAATGTGACCAATCTATCAACAAACTTTTGAAACGTTTACGTCTAAAATTCCGTGCTATTTAGGATTAAGAAATACGAGCCCAATAATCACAGGGAACTCGTTAAAATTAGCTTTATGACATCAACGGAAAGGTTTATTAGGGGAAATTAACTGTGAAATCATTTCGAAGATCATTACTCCTAGATCACGACCAGAATTGCTGCAAAGGAATTTACAACCGCAGCAACTGGGACAGAATAAGGTTTAGATTTTGACTTGGTTCTTTAATTAACAATACTATGGCCCCGGCAAAACGTTTCATTGCATAATTTCTGATTATGCTGCCGATGGCATAATTTTAAAATGCTTAAAAAATTAATTTCGGAAGTTCTCAACCACCGCGATGACGGTAATGCACTCAGTTGAATTCCCTAAGAAACCGTTTTTGATTGTACGTCCCGGAACCATAAAGCGACGTAACTGCAGAGTTATATTTTAACCTTCCCATATAGGCGGTCAACAGAGATGTTATGGCGAACCTGGAAAAATTAACTTTGGAATTGAATGGATATACTCATTGTTGGCCATTGGGAATTTGAACCAGTTTTTTTCGTAATGGAGTCTTTTTCCCCAGCCTGAGGCCCGAAAGGATTTGACCTAATCTAACGAAAGCGGACAGTTTGGCTCCGAATCAAAATGGTGTATGTGATGCGGTGAAACGTAATTTCTAGGCCGATAGTTTATTCTTGACCAGTTACGTGAATTGTCGGCTATTCCCATAACTTCCGGCGAAATTTGGAATAAACGGAGGTTGTTAAAAGTATGTTTGTTGATTCAATGAGCAGTAAACGCAAATCATCCCTGAGTTCAGTTTGTGAATGTTCTAATTCTTTTAAAAGATGTCGTTCATATGTTCACTGCGGTAATTTATCATTTTATCTTTGAAAATGCAATGCATGAATGAGTGCTTTTTATATGTGTAAAATCGTTGGAGAATGGAAATAACAAAAACGTCAACCGTACAGTTGATTTACGTTGTAATTACCATAAACTTGAGAAATTGATATTTTTTTAAGTGTTTAACAATGATTTTTCTATTTCTTTATAATGATGATTATTTTTTCACCAATCTTAGAAAAAAGTTATATGAATGTACTATTTATCTTATTATTTACAAGAAAAAATTGAAGTTCTAAAATTAAATTACATTTATAAAGACATTATCTAAATATTTAAGAGTAAAAAATTAAGCGAAAGACTTTTTGGTGTTAGATTAAACTCTTCCAGTGTCATATTACAATTTGATATACTTAGTCCCAGGTAACAAGATGAAAATCATTATATCAAATTTGGCAATTCATTAAATATGCTTTCCGAAGTTTGCTAATAGTTTTGCATCATTTATTGACGATATAAGGCATTGGATCTCATTCAATCTTGCTTATTGCACTGACATAAAGAAATTAAAAAAAAATCTTTCCAAATGATTACCTATAAATTTGACTCTAGAATTCGCGTCCTGCATTTTTCATTGTCTAATTTTTAGCGAATTATTACTATGTCATGTTATAAGTTACGAGCTGTAATTGTCATAGATTCTCATTGGGAGATAAATAATAAATTCTCTATTATTTTTAACTTAATAAACTCTCAGGAAAACAAAAGATATTCCATAAAATTAATGAGACAAGGTAAAGAACGAAGATTTAATCACTTCATTGTTTTGAAAACTAGTTGACGCTTCACGTAAAAGTATATAGAGAAATACTCAAATAGAGAATTGAAAGTGCTAGTAGAAAGCAAACCCGAAAACTCACAAAAAGTAAAAAAAACTTAAAAAAACCCATTTTTGACTTCTCTCTTACATGGATTCCCTGTAAATCTATATTGACCCCTTCAGGAACCTATAATGAATTAAATTTAGCTTAAGTTTAACTGATTTAATTTATTTTGAAATTTTAATACCACTTTCATGTTATAGAATTTCTATATGTTATACGGTTACTCGGAGCATTTAAGTTCTTGAGAGCTTCAAAGTTAAAAATCCATCGTATCTCAAATCCCTCCTCAAAGAATTCTGACCGACCACCTAGTTTCTCCAGAGCCAACAAATTATGGGACGTAGGTGCGTGTGCAGCGACATCCACTTCGCGTCCTCGCAGGACGACAAATCAGTCCGCGGATACAACAGACTAATTGGCACAACCGAAAACTTTGCCCCGCATATGGCGGAAGCATCCGATCCGATAATTTCGCGCGGTTAAAACTGCATCGGCGCATTCAAGTTGGGGTGCGAGGACAAGTGCAGCGTTTAAACCTCGGTCTGGGACTTGGGGTCGTCGAGTGTTTCCAAACAGCGGGTTATGCTGAAAATTACAATGGGAGGAGGCCCTCAAAGGGGAGTAGGGGGACTAAGTGGTGGGGGAATAAAATGAAGCAGTCTCTGTCCAATGGTTATCTCTCTTTCGCCCATTTACGGTTCGCCAGTGGTGATTAGTGATCGCTGGAGTTTACGTGCTGTCGCGCTTCCGAACGCTATAATTGTCGCAGCGACGGACGCTCTATTTTCTGCTTCGATGCTTCCCAATGCAATCCGATGAATCCCTCTTTTTCCTCTATCTTAAATCTCCTCTTCTTTGCTTACGCGTGCTCAAGCGAGGGTGTTCAGATACGGGTTTTATTTTATCAGGTATCTACTGAATGAAATCCCTAATATTAAATTCATACTCAATGAAATCCCTTGTTGATTGTGATGTCTACAAAAATCTACACCGATATCTTCAGTGACTATGCAGATATTCAATCAAGCATAATAGTGTTATTGATATTAATATAATGTTTAAAAGGACTTTTTTATACTGCAGTTTTCGCTTTGAAATTTTCTGTAAAATCAATGAATTACTTCTTGTGGTTTTAAGAATTTTAATATCTAAACTATTCCAGCGTATTTGATCGCACTATGTTTGGTCAAGAATCACTTATTTTAGCTGCTTATGAATAATATACTTCACTAACCTATTTAATGATTAGTATAATACGTATTACTGGACATATTAATTCTGTAATGAGTATTTGTTCTTATTTTTCAAAAAAGATGAGAGATAATAAATGGGGAACGAGTGTAAGAAATTAAGTTTCATTACAGTGAATCTATTGAAAGTAATCGTTTGTTTATTAAGAAGTTACATAAATTCGTAAAATTAAGTGCATCTGAGTCTTTGGTAAATATGTAACATTAAAATTATACATTCTAATCCATGTATGTAACGAACATAAGGATTATTTTAATACCGCATTCGTATACTTTGGAAGATAGTTTAAAATCAGCGGTTAAAGAGGTTTACTTCATATGATTTTTGTGTTTAATCGAAGTTTGAACAACTTAAATAATCTTGAAAAACTTAGATTATATTTGGTCATAGAAAACCTAGTTGTTACCGCATATGGATAAGACACTTCGTATATCGATTTTTTCGCAGATTATGTAAAATTTTACATAATACGGCTTTTAAAAGTATTTATTACTATTTTTAAACAGAATAGGAGGCAACGGACATCGAAGGTTATGATTTTATTTATAGGGTGTCAACTGAATGAAATCGTTCGTTTACTAGACTCGAGATATATATTCGTAAAACTAAACGCACATATTCCTTCATCCTCACCATCGTGCATTCTATTCTATAAATAGAAGACATTTTTTGAAAACCTCACTCCTTATGCTTTAAAAAATTCTTTGAAGTCATTAGCAAGATAGATAAACTTAAATATCCTTTTAAGTAATTGTTTTCAAAGTATTTGATCGAATAATATTTGGTTAAAAAACCAAGTGGTTCATTCACTTGAATCGAGTGCTTCATTAATCAATTTTTAGCATAATATTGTACATTGTGTGAAATATTACCTACTGACTTAAATATATGTTATAATTCAAAAATAGAGCGAACTTATTAAATGTATAAAATTTTGTAGATAAATATAACGAATAATTTTTAAATGATTTGTAAATGTTCTTATGAAAACAGAAAAACATTCGAATTTTATCTTTATGTTGGATGAAACGTATCACATATAATAAGAGTAAACTGACTTATTAAATTCAGATGCTATGCTCAAGTTTAAAATTTTAAGCAATTCATATTAATAATATTTAGTGACTTATTTTCTATTATCTAGTAAATCTAATAACCCAGATTCAAATGAAATCAGGCTTGAAGACGAAACTATAGGAGTTAATAAGAATTTATATTCCATTGAAAGGTGATGAAGAAAAAGAAATCACTTCCAACCAATGATAAGCAAAGAATAAGCAGATTCAGTCAGGTGACTAACAACCTCCATGAACCAGACTGCATATTTGTCACTTAAACTTGTCGATTTTCATGAATGGAGTGCCAACGTTAATTTTTATTTCGAAACAGTGGACACAATTATTGAAAAAATCACTTTACGGAACTTGTTCAGCTTATTTATTTCCACCTTAGTGCAGTTTCGCCAGGTAATGGCATCTAAACTTAATTTTATTTTAAATTCACTTGGATTGGATAATTGTAGAGGCCGTTTGCTACGTCTTTCACGTAATACATCAAGTCCGAAAAATGGAGGTGCGATCCTAAACATTCCGAGTTTCCGTTCTTGGAAACCTATTCTGGCAAAACCAACAACTTTCAACATCGCAATCTCGGCGTTAGGAGACACTGCAGCATTTCCGCCAGAACTTGTTAGCATTAAACTCCCCAGCGCGCTTCATGTTGTAGTTGCATGGGTTACCACTCCTCATTATTAAACTCGCGGTGCCGAGTCTTGCTTCGTTACTGGGATGCATGACAACCTCATATTGACACTCTGATAACTCAGGCAGAATTTCACTGCAAATCATGTAGTCTGACATTTCACTCACTTTCCTTCGAATTTGTACTGAACGGAAATTTAAAAGTAGAGTACTAGGTAGGATTTAGTTTAAGTCGCTATTTTGAGATTTTTATATTATCTATATCTATTATAAATTATATGAAATCTCATATGATCCTCTTTTAACTTTCTCCATATACGTAGTATAGAAAAAGTATTGTTTTTATGAAAAAACGGACTTCGAGATTTCAACGGAAATACATGTTTTGGGGTCCCTAGAACACGTTTTTACCATTTTCGGAATGCTTTCTGTGTGTGTGTGATTGTGGGTGCTCTAACGTGAAAACTATTCACTGTATCAATACCAAACTTCACTATGGTGGGTGCTGTCAGAGTTGATTAGTTTTTGGAGTAAATCGGTAAACCGGAAGTCGAGCTTTATTCTTCGAAGCAAATTTCCGTTTTTGCAAAATATCTCCATAAATATGATATTAAGGTATATTCTATTAATTTTAAAAGTTTTAAAAAATATAAATTACTATAATTTTTGTGTGAAACATATTTTTGTATTTCTGATCGTTTAGGATTTATTCATCAAATACTGATAAACCGGAAGTTGCTGATTATGTATTTCTGCGCTCTGGGCGCTGTGGGCGAAAGCCCAATTTCATAATTTTTCATCAAACATATCCAGAAAAACATTATTTGTAATGTTAGTGATGTAAAAGATAATATGATATAAATTAATCACTTATCTTCCAAGTTTAGATTAAATATAGAGTTCGAAAATACTGTCGTAGATAAATATTTACATCTTATATATGGAGAAAGTCATGTGCTGGCCTCATCAGATTTTTTCAGAAAATATTATGAATTAAAGGTATAAATATGAAATTTATAGTAATAATAAAGGTGAAAGATTTGATTCAATACATTATGTACGGTTCCTTACTCTTTAACTTAAGCTCTATTAATTCCTTAAATTAAAGTTCAGCTAAGTGCAGAATAAAATTACAATATTTTTTATCAACTTACTGATTAACTTTAATGGTTTTACTATTTTCATCAAATTCAATGAATTTGCTCGACTTATGTTCGGTACTCTCATTGATAATTATATGGTCTTTAGAAGAGCGTTGAAGATAAAATAGAGTACTTATATAAGTCGATGCTTTGCTTCAAGTTAAAAACTACTTTTATATTAAGTATGGGGAATAATTGCTTTACAATTTAGTTATCCATTTTATTATAACTTTCTGAGGGTTTTATAAATCGCATTCACATCTCTCTTAACTCATATATCCTATATAAATAGGTTTCAGTTGCACACTTTTAAGTGGAATCTTCCCAATTTAATTCGAAATAACCATCGAAATAGTCCTGGGTTATATAAAGGAATGTAGCAGTTTAAAGAGACCATTAGAGCTAAATCATACTGAAGGAAAACCCCCAGAGAAAAGATCTAAATAATGCTTCAAAAGCTTTATCTCGACAAATGTAACGATATGTTCTCCTTCGAGGGCCTGCCAAAGCTGTCATTATGACTGAATTAGTCTTTCCAAAGGAAATTAGAGAGAAACGATTTTTCGAAGCTGCCTCGTAAAAATAAATCGGAAAAGGTTAGATTTATATTAAGCACATATTATATATTGACATAAATATGAGTCGATTCGTAAGTTAGACGTTTTTATTAGAATTTTTTTCGGTAGAAATTTTCATTTTTCTAAACGACTGAACATAACGAGTCAAGATCAAAGAAAATGGCTTTCATCAGAGTCCAAATTTCAGAAAAATACACAAAAATTATAATATATCTTTGGTGGAAATTTTTATAACAAAGGAATACCAATAATAAAATCCATATCATAATGGCACATTTTGGATAACTTCGAAATCCTTTGAGCGAGGGGCTTTCACTTATTTATGCATGTGAAGGGGAATCTTGCGTCAAAGCCTTCGTATCCGCCCGTTCTAGAAATGTAACAGACAGCGATCAATTACGTTTGACATAAATGTTAAAAGTGCCACTAGAAAAAGATCTGTTCGGATGGTTAGAGAGCAGGATTTTCTGATCGCGGCAACACCGCTCGTCACCTGTGCGATGAGGGTGACAGACGCTGCAGGCGCGGGGAGCCAGGGAAAGAGGGACCGGGCGAAGGGGGAGAGGTGCTTAGCCGCCAATTACACCGCCCGCGGTTTGACAGGGCGGGAGGAGAGCTGAGCAAGTACTCACACTCTGCCAGTCCTTTCCTCCTACGTGTACTATTACAGGAGCAGAAAAAGTTCCGCATTTAATTAAAAAGTCTCCGCCGATGGTTTTTCCCCGCTTGTTTAAGAATCAATTACAAGCGGCGCAATTGCGTCGCGAATTTCTTCGCTGGGAAGTTAAGCCCTCACTGATGTCGAGAGTTGTAAGTTCTGTGGAAATTTTCCCCAATTAGAATCGTTAATTTTGCTTAATTCGTTCATTATGGAAAATTGTTTTCTACAGTTTCTTATGGCGATGGATTTTGGGACAAAAATTAATAGAATATGAAATCTGAACAAAGTAACAAGATGAAAGCAATGTATGTCCGGCAAAGATAATCATATAATGATTTCGTTAACTTATTGTGCTCCAATAAATATGAGAATGTGGATTAAATGGTAAAGGAGATTGAAGAGAAGAGTCAATCCCGCCCAAATAAATACGTATTATTGTTATTAACGGAAAAGTAAAAAATAAATAATGTACAATAACAGCTATAAAAAATGTATTTCCAACTATGAGATATTTTTATTTAGTGAATTGATACAGTTAACGTCCATATTAATCTTACGAATAAACATTACACTATTTTATTCATGTATTTTTAACCGAGTAGCTATTTTGGTTTACAATTCGATGCTCTTTCGTGTATTCATATTTTTTTGCTAAGAACCCAGAGAGAGAACTGTCTAGCTTGAAGTAATATATTTTAAAATGCTTCCATCTTATTACTGAAGCTTCGAAAAAAACTCAATAACTAAAAAGATACGTTGTTAGCATTCAAATTATGTAATTTATTGAAATATTCTATTTGATATATAATGACCAATTAATAAATTATCATAAATTAATGAGATCTAAGTAAATGGCATGCAAACAAAAAGGAAACGATAGCAAGATGGAATCATATTTAAAAGTAAATTATAGCGATTGTTATTCTATGAAATAAATCATACTACTTTTCCTCAAAGTATTCGCAATAGTTTTCAAGTAAATAATTTTAATTAAAATAAATCGAAGTACGGTGCTACATATTAACGAAATGAAAGATTCTCACAGACTCGTTGAAGAACGCTTGGAGAACGCTTTTATATTCCCCCCCAGTGAAGAGATATATCGCCTTCCCCCTAATATGACGCAGTTCATTCCCATCATCTCTTACCAACCTCGCCCAATCAATACCTCTAATTAAGACGCCCTCTAGGAGGCGACAGAAAGAACTCCCCTCGTACTTTTTCACGCAGTAACTGTACATGAATATGTGTGTGCACCCCATAAGCGTCTACCACCCACTTGACAAGCGCCCACTCCGCATACCAGACCCCTCTCTTCCACTCCGCACTCCATCTGCAATCGCTCCGCACAACCCATTTCAGTTTAACTCTCAACGGCGCAACCGCTACATCCCCAAAACCTTCCGACCCCTTCCCCATTCCTCCCCTCCCAAATAAACACCCTATCCGTCGCTCGAAGGCCCACAATCCCATCTGACGGATTTTTTCTCCCCCGGCACTTCCTCCACTTCGATGTACCACACTTGTAATTGCCCCATCTCTCGTTACCCACATACTCCACGCCCCCCTCCCGACCGCCCCCGATGGCGCACCTCCCTGGGCTTCGTTCCCAACGCATCTCTTCACCGATATCCGCTCAAACCCCTGTCCGCCCATCCACAGCATCCGCTCTTCTTCAGAGACGCATAATGTTTCTAATAAAGTCAACCTAAGGGAGTGGATTATATATCTATTCGCGCTAGGCTATGTAGCAAGCTCGCCTAATGTTTACGATCCAATATATCTAATCCAGGCGCAACTAATCTTATCAATGAATAAATAAATATCGGTTTCCCCTCGCATGCGGCCAAATGGATGTTTGCGGTATATGGTATTATTTTTGAATCCACTTAATCAATGAAACTGCAATTTTTAAGAAAATTAAGTCTTTTGGTTAGGATTACATTGAGTTGAAAATTATATAATTTAGGGTAAATTTACGTAAAAATCAATATTGTTATAACTACTCAAGAGCAGTCTCAATATAAGATCACAATATCAGTACATATGGAAATTATCACATCTATTAAAACTTATTTCTGTTATAAAAACATTTAAACAAAAGACAAACCCTCTTTCATGGAATTTGTATTGTTTGCTAATTCAAACCTCTTTCATTTACGAGTGTTTTAATTGGAAAGTGAATGATTTAAAATAAATTTACGTACGAATCAATATTTTTTTAAATACCCAAGGGAAGTCTCAATCTAAGATCACATTATCAATAAATATGAACATTAACATGTCTATCAAAAGTTTATTTCTGTATTCGAAACATTTAAACGCTTTGAAAAATACTACAATATTAAACTTTCATGCATTTTAAAAGTAAAGGCTATAACGTGGCTCCAATTGAGATAGGTGGCTTAGCAGTTACATCCAATCGATAAATGCTACACATATAACTGAAGACAACCAATATGAATGGTTTTATTAGGACAATGTCTAATTATATTTAAGAAAAAGAGACATAACTAGAGATATGATAATACTGTTGATTGGATATCGATGTATACTCAATCTATGTTATTCATATCAATAAATCTACTAAATTTTAAGAAAATTCAAGCTTAAGACTAAAATCAGCCACATCTAGCTTCCTCATTCATTATTCATCTACATTAAAATAACGATAATTATTTTATACGATTTCGTTGCAGATCTATAATCTTGTAATCTTACTTCAACTATCATGGAAACAAAGGTGAAGCTACTAAATGATAGCCTGAAATTCCAAGATATTTATTATATCGTGATAAAACTTACGCAAAATGGATTTTTTCAGATTGAAGCACGATCTTTGTTTTGAAAATTTACGTATAACATTGACTCTTCATTATAGACCTACTTTGAGGTTATTAAAAACAAATCAATTCCGGATAGAGGAAAATCCCGGGTTCGATTCCCGGCCCCGTCAGACTTTTTTCAAGTCCGTTTTTCCTTGGGAAATGTCATATATACTTTCTAAAATTATCAAAATTTCTTTTATGCTTACCATTCTTCGTATCACACCATTAATTAAAGCAGGCAATATAAGTTTCACAGTGCCCCTATTTACCATTAATCATACTTCTTATTGATTATTTCAGTGCACACCCTTGTGCTAACTTAAATAGTAAGAAAAGAAAGATGACAGCCATGAAAGTCATCGCATATACTTATCTCTTGAATATCGATTTTCTGAATCCTCGTAAATACGTCGAGAAGCTAAATAAATTTAAGGAATATTGTCAAATTAATTATTCTCTCTATGATTCAAAAAAGTTTAAATATCATAAAAATTGCATTCTTTCTTTAAGCTTTTGAAACAATTCATGATTGTTCACACTTTTTCAAACTACAATATTCTTTGAAAATATCTAATTCGTTAATAAAAAATTCGCACTTCATACCACAGAATTCTCTTTTAATAAAGTAAAACACTTTCAAACCTGCCAATCATGCTTCCATATCCGTGTGCTTACAGAACTCACTTCTACGTGTATCTAGCGGAAGTTACGCTGAGGTCTTTCAGATAATGAACAAAGGAGACGATGAAAAGATATCCTACAGTAACCCTAGTCCAATATGCATGACTTTATTTGTAGCGAAACTCACCTCTGTCATGGAACCACCTCTTTGTGTTGCATTCAATAATACGGAACAATAAAGAGAACATCGTGTTGTTACAGCGTCTATCCATTGTACTGCTTCGCAATTTAGGCCAGTCGTGAGCTAGTGCAGCACATATTAGTTGAGCGTTTGATGGATCGTGGGAAGAACTAATTGGGTTACGCGGAACTCCTAATGAAATTTTGCACAAACACTCCATTTACCTCTTTTTAATTTCAACGCCCGCCACAATGGGAGCATACATGAATTGTCAATTCCAAAGCAATCTTTCAGTTTATAATTGCATTTGAGTCCAAAAGTACATTAAAGTCATTTTTATATCTGCTCTATCGTAGGAATAAGTTGGGAGTACCTGCCTTTTGCGCAGGGGTGGTGATTCAATTTTCAAAGCTCTGCTTCGGGCAGGAATTGCTATCTGGGGATTTATTTTATCAGATTTGATTTTTGATTCAGCCATTAACATTCTCCGGGGGGAAATTTAAATACTCATTCTTTTCAGAAAAAATGAGTAAAGAGTTACATTTTTAGAAAGTCCGGTAATTAGCTTATCTCTGTATGCGCCGAAATAACATGTATTAACATGGATTAAACTGTACTGTGTGAAGCCTGGACTCTCTGAGTTTAAAGTGTAGCACTTCACTCTATGCATCATTAATACGTGAATGTTAAAGAACTTTAGTCCGGGATATAACTTAATGAAGAAAAAGAATCAAAGCAAGTCAGTCATTTATTCTTGTTCAAGAAATTCGCACTTATCTCATATTTGATTCGAGATATCTATATAAATGTAATTCACATTTTTTTTTATTTAAAACGTTGCGTTCCATTCTACTTATTACCAATACATGGATGTAAAATACGTTCGTTACAGATTTAATTTAACAAAGAAAAGGAATCAATGCAATTCAGCTTGGATAATATTATACTTTTAAAATCCGACTACACTAACGAGATTTGTAAGAAAAATAAAATGCATGTGTATATGTTAGAGATACTCTACGATTTATGGTTAATGTATTCTCCCTCTTCATGTTTTTGCGATACTTTTCACTACGAATTCGTATGAGCTTCCCTTAACGGTACCTGGTGCTATGTCACTCACATTTACA
This sequence comes from Sympetrum striolatum, assembly GCA_947579665.1. Lineage (NCBI taxonomy): Eukaryota > Metazoa > Arthropoda > Insecta > Odonata > Libellulidae > Sympetrum > Sympetrum striolatum. The sequence goes on from OX388351.1 coordinate 61,373,523, forward strand.
TAAAAATGTCCTTCCTCCCGCTTTGCTTATGTATGTTTAAAGTAGCGACTGCATGAATAAAATAAACATTTGGCAAAAAAACATGGATTTAGTTCTCGCGTATGAAATATCTGAACCTTCCGAGAATAAACTATACAGGAGCGTAGCGTAAATTTCTGAAATGGAGTTTATAAATTAAGCCAGAAAAGTAGTAAGTCTAAGTTTGGGACCTTAAATTTAATATTAAAACCTTATTTATCCTCTTAAAATTAATCTGAACCTGGAGTTTAGCTCTTTTTTGCTATTACGTTTCAAATATTTTCACTGAGATTAAGCTAAATTTGACTTTTTTCAACGATTAAAAGTTTCTTCGTTACCTTCACCCACACCCGCGGGAAATGTGACGAATATATAAATATGAGATTATAATCCAAGTGTCTTTGATTTAAAGCTAAATTGTTATTAGAACTACTCTATGTGGATATCAAACCTTAAAAAACGCAGAGCTCTTCTCTTCCTGAACTTTCCCAGACTTATGCTTTTGTCATCTGCACAACGCTATCGTGTCTTTTGATATTAAAAATCTTTATGTCTTATAAGTCTAATTGTGAACCTGACAATCCAGTAACACGTCTTGAGACTTTAAAGTCTGAATTTTTTCCTTAATAAAGTCGTCCTGTCAGCAGGTATTTCATCAATCTTGTGAACTCCCCCTTCTCCGATATCCATCAATCTACCCTATGTTCTACAGCTTGCGCTCTGACAATTTCCCTGTCATATCTACCTCAGCGCCAATCTGTTTCAATCTCATATCACTACCCCTCTACTCTCTCCTCTCTTTCTCACCACCCTTCATCTTTCCCTCCTTCCCTCTTTTACTCCTATTGCTCGTACACATTTCTCTTTATTACCTTTACTTTAATTTACATTTATACATTAATCCCATTCAACCCTTTAGATAAACATCTATCAAACTTTATATAGGAACATGAGGGTCGATGTTTCATGTTGTATCATATAAAAAGCACGAAGAGGGTGGCATAAATTTCCTTAACTCTAGTATTAGTGTCATGAAAGAATGATTTAGTTTCGATTTTGATACTTTTGGTTGGCATTTCTTCATTCATATCATACTCCTATAGCATATTTATTTCGCTTTAAATACTGTCATGTATATTTTAAACTTAATATTTCATTTGTCACGCTAAGAACTTTATCCCCAAGATAAAACTAAGATACCGAGGTAACTTCGGGTGTTTATCCGGAATTCCTCTCCATTAAAATGTGCAGTGGGTGTTTCTTGGAAGGTTTCATAAAGCAATTGTTATAGTATTATTATTATTAATTAAGTAATTTCTTTGATTGATTTTACAATTAATCTAACTCATTTGCTGCCGAGGAAAAAGTTTAGGCTTTGAATATCCGAGGATTAAAAGTATAAATATCAACATGATCGTGACTCAAACCCAAGACTTCGACTTTCAGGCTAAATATCCTAGCCACTCAAGTATCCCAAACATGTGGATAGCTTTCACTTTCTCACATCCTTGGGTTTAGGCCGAACGCCAATAAAAACAAGTGTTTACATTTCCCTGTTCCTCGTTTGCATATTTATCCTACTACTGAATGATTATTTATAGTACCGTAAATAGATACTGTCTCTCCCATAATTTCATTAGTTATCCCTCCCACATATTTTTTTCTTCGTCAAATTTACATTTCACTGGTCCTTTCTTACACAGGTTATACGAGAAGTGAAAAATAGTGACTTGAGGGGGACTAGCCTAGACTAGTAGTGTAATAGTGTTTTTCAGTTATTTTTCACTTCTTGTATAACCTTGGGTTAATTTGCACGTTTTCCTGTGCTTTGTTAAAACTTCATTCCATCATTTGTAAGCTTTCTTACATAAAAAGGAACTTGTCTAGCGATACTTGGTGGAATTTCATATTGAACACAGTTAAAAACACAAAACTTGTACAATTCCACAAGATAAAATATATACAGACAGTTGACCGGTTTCGGCGGTGATTACGTCATCCTCAGAACTGGGAACAAAATGATGACTACCCCTTACCCCTTACCATTACCCCCTTTTTTCTCCTAGTTTCACGACTATTTCCCTCCTAGTTTACCTTACTTTCCTCCACCCCTTCCACTATTTAATACTTTGCTCCACGTCTTTGTTCCCAGTTCTAAATGGCGAAATCACCGCCGAAACCGGTCAACTGTCTGTATATACTTTACCTTGTGGAATTGTACAAGTTTTGTGTTTTAAACTGTGCTTTCTTACATATTTATCCTACTTATGAATAAGCATTTATGGTACTAAAAGAGATACCGACTCTTCCATAATTTCATCTGTTATCTCCACTTATCTTTCCCTTTCATCTTCGCGAATAAGTACATGTGAGATGCTACCTGTTTGGACTTTTTTTAGCTCTCTATACAGCTGGAAGTACTAAAAGAGATAAATACTGCGTGTGCAAAATAGACGTTTCTTTCCCTATCCTTCCACTTTTATTTCCTCCCTGTTTTCTGTTTCGCATTCTCCCTTAAGAGAAGAAAGGGAGAGGACACGGGGATGGCTCCTCAGCTGTAATTACAAATTCCGATGGCTATATGGAGAATCCGATAGAGAGAGAGCTATACGGAGGTCGAGAGATTGGTGGGTCGGCCGCTAGGGGGGAGATATGCGGTGGGGGGATATGCGACGGGTGGGGTGGGGAGAGATGAAGGGAACGAATGAAGGGGATAAAGAAGAGAGAGGATTGTAATTGTAGTGCGGCTGCGGTTAGCGGGGAAGTGATTCCGAGTTCCTCTTTCGCCGATGGAGTCGTGGAATTTTAGAGAAGGAAGAGTTGTTTCAAACGCAAAGCTTAACTGAACGCGCTATCTTTATTTCGAGGGGGCGGAGTGACTCGTCTCGCCGCAATGAACAGCTGATTTCTGCGTTATTACAAGTTGATGGCTGGAGGCAGGAGTTGCCGGTGAAAGATTTCGAATCGTGACGTACGAGTGGAAATAAAGAATGGGTGCTAATGAAAATCAGATAAGGGGATTTATTTACTGCATAGTTACGTAATGTATCATATAAGGAGGTTCTTTCTTATTAGTTTTAATTGACTGCCTATATATGAGTATTGATATTAATTTGTACAGCCTATGATTTTATTTCAGAAGACAAAGTAAGCATTACATTAAATCCAATGCAATACTTCAATAACTGATATGTATTTCTCTAATGTATTCATCCAAAACCTTCTCTAAAGGATTAAAAACAATCTACGATTACAGAATTTAAATTCGTTTACGATATAAGGTGAAATCATACACCGTAACGCATATTTGTAAATACTATTGAAGAAATTATCAATATTGTTTAACCTTACAATTACGGTGAGTTGCAACGGAAGCGTAAATTTAACTAGGTAATAGAATAACTACATACTTAATCGAAATATAGTTCTTCATTATTGAACTACAACTTTATACAAAAATTATAGCTAAAACTAAACCATCGACGGATTATTGATCAGTAAATATGCAAAAGGGCTTAGAAAGCTAAATTATTTTCTGTTGCTAACAAAGCTGCTACAAGCCCAGATCAAAATTTATATTTTTTGCTTATATACCTTACAACTAGTCTTTTTTATTTGGGAAAAAATCGGACATTAAAATTAGCTTATTACAAATTATGTGACAATCGCGTCCAGTTTATGAATTCTTTATCAGCTTAGATCTATTATACAAAGGAATGGCATACACAGTGACTGATTTTTTGCAGGATTATTTCCTATGCATAAAATTTTTCAATTATCTAAGTTTAATACGTATATTTTAGTCGAATTCAATGTTCTGAGCTCTAATAACATACATTATACTTGTACTAATATAATTGGTGATTTATAATATTTAAATTTAAATGTCATTAAATTTACGATGGATTCTTTAACATATCCTTGCAAATTTAGCCACTTTAACAATCTCCCTTGAAGGTTAACATCATGCTCAGAATATATATCTCAAACCTCCCATATCCGTAGTTCTATTGCCAAAATATCAGTCGGGAGCCATTCGTTCCACGGTAAAACTGATTAGGAGATCTCGGTGTATTTACGGCCGAAACATTGCTTCCAATTTCCCAAAACCTTTCGAATCTCCCGAAGTAGTAAATCTTAATCTCCTGTGGAAAGAGATAGAAAAAAAGAGCCTTCGGATCTTTTATAACGTTGCTATCTCTCTCGTGTCCAGCCGGGCGAAATCCACATTGGATACAGCTGCTTTCGCAAGAGCTCCTTATCAGACCATTTGAAGACACACCTCGTGCGGGGAGATTCCTCCTTCATCCAGTGGAGGGAGCAGCTCTGTGAAAGGGCTTTTGGGGAGTAGTCGCCGCACGTGTTTGGAGAGAGGAGATAGGAGATCCCAATATGATGCAATCAACGTACCGGTGTCGGGAGAAGTCGGGGAAATAACACAGAAAAAACGAAACTGCTAGGAACAAAGGGGCGGGCAAACTGGCAGGACCAACATAATAGAAGAGCGCTTAAGGGTACGATCCCTTTTCCCTTAGCAAGCGACGCCTTTTCACTTCTCTTCAATCATTTCCCTTGCGTCGGTGCCCTGAGGCATGGCCGCCACTGTTGTTCGATAGCCCCGCTTAGTGATTCCGAAGGCCTCTTTGCGTTGAAAGAAAGGGTGGTATTGCATTTCTATCGGAAAGGAATCAGTCAGAGGAGAAGGGGCTCCTCCCTTTCATAAAAATACACTCAGAACCGAATTCTAAGCGACTCTTTGCTCTTCTCTTGAGCGGTTCCTCCTATTGAGTCCATTGGAAAGGGTCGCGGTTTTCCCGATGGACAAAACGAGCAAATTGACAGTTCTATTATGAACAGCGGATCGTCAGCGGAGTCGAAGTTCTTTAAATTTACTATTCAAGAGTATTGATGAAGAGTATGGCTCTCTATTGTTCGTTACGGGGTGTGGAAAAAGAATCGAAGGAAGTGATTTATAGTGATGTATAGAAGTCAAAAGGTTGAGAAACTAAGTTCAAGCATAACTAAGAAAGAAATCCTAGAAGAGTTCCGAGAAAAATTTTTACAAGGAGTTTACTTGGAGTGTATTTTATTTTACTCGGCTTCAGGGAGAGTATACAATTATTTTCAGGTTGAAACATAATAACAGTAGAAATGCATAATTAAAGTTCTTCTTAGATATTACTGTTTCTACATCGTACTCAGCGCTCACCTATGTATTTGATTATAAATTTTATCAATAGATTCAAATAAAGTTAAGAAGTAGGAAAAGAACTTTTACTTGGGGTTATTTATACTTGGGCTGACAGAGATTCTAAAGTTTTTCTCTGGTAAAATAGTCAAGAAATTTCATCTTAGACAGAACTGATTCTAAATTAAAATTTGCGCTTATATTTGTAATATATTTGAAATTTTTTGAATAGATTAAAATATGGTTTTGATGTAGGAAATAAAATTATCGATATAGCGCAAATTAATTATTTTCAGTTGTGGTTGAGCATTTCATTTTTCCTTTACTTATTGGCTATTGTTACTCATATAATGAAAGTCCAGTTTGTCCAGTCCAATCAGTTTTTTGTTCTAATCGAAATGTTGCTCCTGCTTGAAAAATCAATTTTATCTCAAGTTTTGCGCTAACTTTGATATCAAGTACAAAATTAGATGTAAATATTTAATTCAAGTCCAAGGAACATTTTCAATGACAAAGTCCTAGCAACACCCCGGTGTAAGATTCAAAATGGATTCTAGAAAACTCCGGACCTACCATATTAATGGATGAGATCATTAAATTTAAATTTGGGCAGCTAAGCTACAACAGCAGTGACAGGAGAACTAAAAAAACAACTGAATTGTGCCCATTACCTAATACTGTTGAGAATAGGTAAGAAAATTGCTGATACTTTTCAAAATGAAGGATAAATATGCTAAAAGATGCTATATTTTTACAAACACATGCTATTTTAAATTTATGAGAACTTTTAACGAGAAGTTATAATTAACAAATGAATTTCATAAATAAATTACAAAATGTCTCGTTCATGCCTGTCCTTAAATGGAAGGAAAAGGTTGGAATCGATATGATTTTTGCAAAGTTGTACTGTGAACCTAATCTTCATCTTAGTCAGTACTTATTATAAAATTACCATTAAAATAAATTTTAGATACTTTTCTTAGGGTGTTTAATCCTGGTAATGAATTGCTCCGTACAATTTCTTGCTAGAACGTCAATTTGATAGAACTTCACAAGAAATGGCTAATTACGTTAGTTCAACTAATTCAACTTAGAGGAAAGTCGGCTTTTCAAAATTTTCCTCGGGTTTATGATGAAACTCTTAGTGTAAAAGTTTCATCAGAGGGACCTAAGTTGGCTCTCCTAATTGCTCATTATCTAGTTCAGCTCTCGCCTCTGAAACGCGAATATTATGCGGTGAAATTAAAATTCATTCCCTTATAAGACCCCAGCACCGCCCAAATTGCAATCTAGGATGCTCCACATTTTTTTAATGGCGTCGCTGCGACTATAGGTAAATTTCTACTGTTATTGTTACAACTCGAGATATTTTTGGCGTAAAAGCGATTTTTTAAAGTCCGCGGGAATGTGCGCTAACGAAGATATACAGTAGATAAAATTAATCCGGTTAAACTCGGATGTGGGAACAAGTTCTCAACTTTTGGGCGCAAAGTGTTAGTCATTTAAGTTACCGCAATTATTTTAACACTCTTCATCTCGAAGTTTCACCTATCTAGTTCCGGAGTTAGGATGAGGATATATTTCGGACTAAAAACTAGATGGCTAGAGAGCGGAAAATAAAATTTCAAGCAATAAATTATTGAAGAATGGAAATAGGGTGTGATTCATGATCCTTGCGCCACGCCAAAGTTTTCCCTTGCATTTGAACCGGTGGTCCATTTTGGAGATACGAGGGCCAATGATGTCTTAGACTTAGATAGCATGAAATTAACGGTTAATAAATTATATGGCATTCATTTATAGTGAATGACTGAGAATAAACACTGAACTTTTGGATCAGCAGATGAATGAAGAGGTGGCCGAGTGGTTAAGGCGTTGGACTGCTAATCCAATGTGCTCTGCAGGAATGGGTTCGAATCCCGTCCTCGTTGACTTGCTTTTAACTCTGCCACCTGGTTTATATCCATCTGAAGATTTCATTTTGAAATGATGATACCATATTTGCTTTTGACGGTTACTCAAAATCTATAGAGCCCTGGATAATGATAAATTGAGGAACTCATGATGATGTTGATTCACATTTGCTGTACTTCTTATTTGTAAGAACTGAAGAAGATATCTCTTGGAATTTCCATTTACGAGTATTGATAATTATTTACACTATGGTTTTGTATTTATGCCTGGAAGTACCTTTTTTATCATGAAATGGAAATGAAAACACTTGGCAATATTAATTGTCCACAAATTTATCAATCAAAGTTACGTGAAATGGAATTATTTTCCTATTTGGCAGCAAGTATCATAATGATATTTATGCACAATTGAAATCAAATCTCCCTATCACTATTCATTTCCTCAATGAGCTAAATTGCATAAAAAACACCCAAATTAAACAGAATTACCCAAAAAATTGCTTCCGTCACACAATCAACTGAATATGAAATAAGAATGGGTTGGGAACAGGTTGATGATAATTTAGGCTCCGAGCTGTAATAAATAAGCCATTGAAGTGTTGCAGAAAAAGATAATTTTTAGTATGGGAATGGTTTAATTTTCTAACATATGTATTCTCAAAAAATGATCTGAGTAACCTAGAGCTAGTAATAATAATTCAAATTTGAATAAGATAATAAAACCTTTACTCTTTTCCGTCTAAGTAAATCACAAATTTTGTCGGCTGCAATCGATTGTAATCGTGCTGTGTAAAACTCGATGGCAAAGAAATATGTTGACCAGGATTAAGTTAATCCCTTCTTTTAAGCCCTTCATTAAAATTATCCCTTTGAGAGTTTGAGATGCAGAATATTACCAAGTAAAAGCAAATTATACAACGAAATCAGAAGGGAACATACACTTCCTGAAATTCGAGCTAAGTTCTTAGAGTAATAGAAATAAGGACCGTTTTATCACTGTTTCGTATCACTATTATATAACACATAAAACAGCTAAGGTCATACTCTTCTACTTATTTTATCAATCTTCTCTGTGACATACTTTATGAGATCCGATTATTATAAATACTGATTTGGTTATGAACGATTTCCTTGTAGTTCTGAGCCATAAAGCAGAATAGCTGCCCCTGAATTTGTAAAATAGGACCTTTTGTAAAAGAAAAGAGAATCTTTCGTAGGTATGAGAATTTGCAGCGAGATCAAAGACATTTGCAAGCTGTGTTTTACGGTACTTTTGCAACAGTTTAATGGATACAAATTCGTTGACTATCGGCATTCGCGAATCTTTTTGCGCGAAACACTAAGATATTAAAAGTTTATTCTTCGAGTTCGGGTCTCACTTTATGCTCATGCATAAAGGATCTTAAATCCTCCAGAAACTTACGTATTAGCCGAAAAACCGTACATGCTACGTACACCGTGGGAGGAGAGCATATCGAAAAAAAATTGCGAATCTTAAAGGCCAACAAATTGATCCTTTGGCCTTGAGGAAATTTATCATAACGCCCAAGCTTCACGCGCATCCGTGCAGACTCGCAATTTAAGATCTGCAAACTTGCGCACAACGACGCTCTGCTTTATTCGCAAAACAAACGCTCTTTTATCCAATTTAATCTCGAGGGTGCATCCTAAGGAGGATAGCAAACCGATGACTGTACAAACGTGGTTGGTATCGGGTTCAAGTCTCAAGACGCCATGGCAGCTTGCAAGGGACGGAAGGAGGCATAAAAAGGATTTTAATTAATTCTTTTTCGGTGTGGTGGAGTGTAAGATCCGGAAAATTAAATTTTGAACAGTCTGGAAAGAAATGAGGGGAAACTTTTTTGCTGGAAAGTTCTCCGTAACTTATTCCTGCATAAAATGAAAGACGGCTGCATATTGCCTTCGAAACAAGCGATGTTCCTCTGTCGCAGAAACCCCCATCTCTCCGAATTGGGTCTCCTCTCCACCCCCTATACCCCACCGCCGTCCCATCTCCCTATATCCTTCCTCTTTCTCCTCAGTATCAGCATTTTAATTTGTTATCTTTCTATTTCCGAGCCCCTTTTATGCCCCGGAGGAAAACTCGGGAGTTTCGCAAATTTCTATATCCCATTTGCGCACGTAAGGTAATATTTTCGTTCGGTCATCGTCCGGAACACTTTCGACTCCCGGCCTAAAATAACAAATCTTCCCTTCTTATTGGGGGTAACGCTTATAGATTTCCAGATTTGAGGAGATAATTAGAGCTCTCTGCGAAAATGATTCGGGCTCGTTAAATGAAAATAAATATATGTGAATATACAAGTTATAGGAAAACGAGGAAGAGAGGGAAGGAGAATGGGAATCCTGAAATGGAAATGAATAAGAAAAGTGGGAAAATGGGGAAGTCGAGGAATGGATTGTGTGGGTGGGAGTGGAATGGGGTGATAAAATTCAGAAATGGAATGGGACTGTCATTTGAAGATGGGTCCTGAGATCGAGACAAAAGAACGTGAGGGGGGGATTATTAAAGAAAGGACAGAGACGTATAAAAAAGTAAGGTATGAGATATTAGTCAGTGAAATATGATGAGGGGAAAATGCAGCAAATTTTACAGGAATTTACGACTATAATATTGCTATTTAAAGCTGCCACCTTTTTATTGGAAGAATCCGTTTAGACATTAACAAAATATGAGTGTCGATACAGTAGAATTGAAATATTTCATACACGGCGATTTTTTTCTAAGGTTAGCCAACGTCTTGCCAATATTAATGTACATCTGGAAGCTTCAAAAAGGCTACGTTGCCGTAAATTTATGCTTAGGATAACTGTTGTGTTAAAAATTGTCAGGCTCTTTTATCATTTACATCTCTCATACGTCATTAAAACCTTTATTTGGTAGTTTTCGGAACGAGTTAAGAATTAAAAATACTTCCGATGACGATCCGATTAGCATTTTTTACTGGTAGTCGGAGTGAAATTATTAGTTTACATTTTTAGTATTTTGGGCATTGAAAATTTTTACATTCTCATTTATTTAGGTATTTTTACTTTCTCCATATACGAAGTATAGAGAAAGTATTGTTTTCATGAAAAAAATCGACTTCGAGATTTCAACGGAAATACATGTTTTGGGGTCCCTAGAACACGTTTTGACCATTTTCGGAATGATGTCTGTGTGTATGTGTGTGTGTGTGTGTGTGTGTGTGTGTGTGTGTGTGTATGTGTGTGTGTGATAGTGGGCGCTTTAACGTAAAAACTATTAGTCGTATCAATACCAAACTTCATATATAGTACTGTAGTGTGTGCTGTCAGAGTTGATTAGTTTTTCAAGTAAATCGGTAAACCGGAAGTCGAGCTTCATTCATCAAAGCTCATTTCCGGTTTTCAAATTATCTCCATAAATATGATATATAGGTATATTGTATACCTTATAAAAGTTTTAGATAATGTGTTTTACGATAACTTTTGTATTTAACATATTTTTGCATCACCGGTTGATTAGGAGTTATTCGTGAAATACCAATAAACCGGAAGTAGCTGATTATGTACTTTGTGGGCGCTCTAACATGAAAGTTATTTGTCGGATCAACACCAAATTTCATATATAGTATTTTGATTGATGTCGTAAGAGTTGATTAGTTTTTGGAGTAAATTGGTTTACCGGAAGTCGAGCTTCATTCCTCAAAGCTTATTTCCGGTTTTCAAAATATCTCCATAAATATTAAATATAGGTATAAACTATGACTTATAAAAGTTTTAGAAAATGTAATTTACTATATTTTTTGTATGAAACATATTTTTTAATCACTGATTGTGTAGGAGTTATTTGTGAAATACTGATAAACCGGAAGTTGCTGATTATGTACGTTGTGGGCGCTCTGGGCGCTGGGGCGAAAGGCCATTTCATCGTTTTTCATCGAACATGTCCCGAAAACATTATTTATAATGTTTTTGACGTAAAAGATAATATGATAGAAATTAATCTCTTATCTTCCAAGTTTAGATTGAATACAGAGTTCTAAAATACTGCCGTAGATAAATATTTACATCTTATACATGGAGAAAGTCATGTGCTGGCCACATCAGATTTTTACTTTCTCCATAAACGAAGTATAGAGAAAGTATTGTTTTCATGAAAAAATTCGACTTCGAGATTTCAACGGAAATACACGTTTTGGGGTCCCTAGAACACGTTTTGACCATTTTCTGAATGATGTCTGTGTGTATGTGTGTGTGTGTGTGTGTGTGTGTGTGTGAGTGTGTGTGTGTGTATGTGTGTGTGTGATAATGGGCGTTCTAACTCGAAAACTAAAAGTCGTATCAATACCAAACTTCATATATAGTACTGCTGTGTGTGCTGTCAGAGTTGATTAGTTTTTGGAGTAAATCCGTTAACCGGAAGTCGAGCATTATTCATTAAAGCTCATTTCCGGTTTTCAAAATATCTCCATAAATATGATATATACGTCCATTGTATTACTAATAAAAGTTTTAGATAGTATAATTTACTATAACTTTTGTATTTAACATATTTTTGTATCACCGGTTCATTAGGAGTTATTCGTGAAATACTGATAAACCGGAAGAAGATGATTATGTACTTTGTGGGCGCTCTAACATGAAAACTATTTGTCGGATCAACACCAAATTTCATACAAAGTACTTTTATTACAGTCGTTGGAGTTGATTAGTTTTTGGAGTAAATCGGCTGACCGGAAGTCGAGCTTCATTCTTCAAAGCTCATTTCCGGTTTTCAAAATATCTCCTTTAATATGATATTTAGGTATATACTATTATTTATAAATGTTGTAGAAAATTTAATTTACTATAACTTTTGTATGAAACATATTTTTGCATCACTGATTGTTTAGGAGTTATCCATGAAATACTGATAAACCGGAAGTAGCTGATTATGTACGTTGTGTAAAGCTCATTTCTGGTTTTCAAAATATATCCATAAATATGATATATTGGTATATTGTATTCCTTATAAAAGTTTTAGATAATATAATTTACTATAACTTTTGTATTTAATATATTTTTGTATCACCGGTTGATTAACAGTTATTCGTGCAATAACGATAACCCGGGAAGTAGCTGTTATGTACTTTGTGGGCGCTCTAACATGAAAACTATTTGGCGGATCAACACCAAATTTCATATGTAGTACTTCTATTACAGTCATTAGAGTTGATTAGTTTTTGGAGTAAATCAGTTAACCGGAAGTTGAGCTTCATTCTTCAAAGCTCATTTCCGGTTTTCAAAATATCTCCATAAATATGATATTTAGGTATATACAATTATTTATAAATGTTTTAGAAAATAAAATTTACTTTCTTTTTTGTATGAAACATATTTTATTATCACTGATTGTTTAGGAGTTATTCCTGAAATACTGATAAACCGGAAGTAGCTGATTATGTACTTTGTGGGCGCTCTGGGCTCTATGGGCGAAAGGACAGTTTCATCGGTTTTCATCCAGCATGTCCCGAACAACATTATTTATAATGTTTAGAGTTCGAAATTACTGTCGTAGGTAAGTATTTACATCTTATATATGGAGAAAGTCATGTGCTGGCCACATCAGATTTTTACTTTCTCCATATACGAAGTATAGAGAAAGTATTGTTTTCATGAAAAAAATCGACTTCGAGATTTCAACGGAAATATATGTTTTGGGGTCCCTAGAACACGTTTTGACCATTTTCGGAATGATGTCTGTGTGTATGTGTGTGTGTGTGTGTGTGTGTGTGTGTGTGTGTGTGTGTGTGTATGTGTGTGTGTGACAGTGGGCGCTCTAACGTGAAAACTATTGGTCGTATCAATACCAAAATTCATATATAGTACTGTGGTGTGTGCTGTCAGAGTTGATTAGTTTTTCAAGTAAATCGGTAAACCGGAAGTCGAGTTTCAATCATCAAAGCTCATTTCCGGTTTTTAAACTATTTCCATAAATATGATATATAGGTATATTGTACGCCTTATAAAAGTTTTAGATAATGTCTTTTACTATAATTTTTGTGTTTAACATATTTTTGTATCACCGGTTGATTAGGAGTTATTCGTGAAATACTGATCAACCGGAAGTAGCTGATTATGTACTTTGTGGGCGCTCTAACATAAAAAATGTTTGTTGGATCACAACCAAATTTCATGTACAGTATTTTGGTTGATGCCGTTAGAGTTGATTAGATTTTGAAGTAAATCGGTTTACCGGAAGTCGAGCTTCACTCTTCAAAGCTCATTTCCGGTTTTCAAAATATCTCCATAAATATGATATTTAGGAATATACTATTTCTTATAAAAGTTTTAGGAAATAAAATTTACTATGACTTTTGTATGAAACATATTTCTGTACCACTGATTGTGTAGGAGTTATTTGTAAAATACTGATAAACCGGAAGTTGCAGATTATGTACGTGGTGAGCGCACTGGGAGCTGGGGTGAAAGGCCTATTTATCGTTTTTCATCGAACATATCCCAAAAAAACATTACTTATAATGTTTGTGAAGTAAAATATAATATGATATAAATTAATCATTTATCTTCCAAGTTTAGGTTGAATATAGAGTTCGAAAATACTGTCGTAGATAAATATTTACATCTTATATTTGGAGAAAGTCATGTGCTGGCCACATCAGATTTTTTTCTTTTCATTTCTTTATCAAAGTTTGGATTCAATCTATTTTGGGAGGAGAAAGATTTTCGTTCTCCCAACATCCTCATGCTTGTATCGTGCGTCTTAAGGATTCGGACAGCTATATTTTTCCAATTAATAAGGTACGTCTCAATGATGAGTCTATAAGCATGACTAAGACAAATCATTCAATGGAATTCTGTAACATCACATATTCTTTAGGTAAACATACTGTAATTTATATGTAACATATATGAAATAATTAAGATTTAGACTTAATGGCAAGAAATTCTACTTTTGAAATAAGCAAAAGCCATTCGACAAGGATGATAAATTGGTGCACGAGTACTAACCTTGCATTTAACAAACTCTACTGTTGTTGCAATAGGATTCATGAGTTTAATCTTGGTATCAACACTCGTCAAAGAAAAAAATCTGATGTGGCCAGCACATGACTTTCTCCATATATATAAGATGTAAATATTTATCTACCTCAGTAATTTCGAACTCTATATTCCATCTAAACTTGGATGATGAGTGATTAATATTATATATTATCTTTGACGCCAAAAACATGATAAATAATGTTTATCGATGAAAAACGATGAAATTGGCCTTTCGCCCATAGAGCCCAGAGCCCCCACTAAGTCCATAATCAGCAACTTCCGGTTTATCAGTATTTCATGAATAACTCCTACACAATCAGTGATACAAAAATATGTTTCAACCAAAAGTTATAGTAAAGTTTATTTTCTAAAACTTTTAAAAATAATAGTATATACCTAAATATCATATTTATGGAGATATTTTGAAAACCGGAAATGAGCTTTGAAGAATAAAGCTCAACTTCCGGTGTACTGATTTGCTCCAAAAACTAATCAACTCTAAACACACCAACTAAAATACTATATATGAAATTTGGTGTTGATCCGACAATTAGTTTTCATGTTAGAGCGCCCACAAAGTACATAATCATCTTCTTCCGGTTTATCAGTGTTTCACGAATAACTCCTAATCAACCGGTGATACAAAAATATGTTAAATACAAAAGTTATAGTAAATTACATTATGTAAAACTTTTATAAGTAATCTAATATACGTATATATCATATTTATGGAGATATTTTGAAAACCGGAAATGAGCTTTAATGAATAAAGCTCGACTTCCGGTTGACCGATTTACTCCAAAAACTATTCAACTCTGACAGCACACACCTCAGTACTATATATGAAGTTTGGTGTTGATACGACCAATAGTTTTCACGTTAGAGCGTCCACTATCACACACACACATACACACACACACACTCACACACACACACACACACACACATACACACAGACATCATTCCAAAAATGGTCAAAACGTGTTCTAGGGACCCCAAAACATGTATTTCCGTTGAAATCTCGAAGTCGAATTTTTTCATGAAAACAATACTTTCTCTATACTTCGTATATGGAGAAAGTAAAAATCTGATGTGGCCAGCACATGACTTTCTCCATATATAAGATGTAAATACTTACCTACGACAGTAATTTCGAACTCTAAACATTATAAATAATGTTGTTCGGGACATGCTGGATGAAAACCGATGAAACTGGCCTTTCGCCCATAGAGCCCAGAGCGCCCACAAAGTACATAATCAGCAACTTCCGGTTTATCAGTATTTCAAGAATAACTCCTAAACAATCAGTGATAATAAAATATGTTTCATACAAAAGTGATAGTAAATTTTATTTTCTAAAACATTTATAAATAATTGTATATACCTAAATATCATATTTATGGAGATATTTTGAAAACCGGAAATGAGCTTTGAAGAATGAAGCTCAACTTCCGGTTAACTGATTTACTCCAAAAACTAATCAACTCTAATGACTGTAATAGAAGTACTACATATGAAATTTGGTGTTGATCCGCCAAATAGTTTTCATGTTAGAGCGCCCACAAAGTACATAACAGCTACTTCCCGGGTTATCGGTATTGCACGAATAACTCTTAATCAACCGGTGATACAAAAATATATTAAATACAAAAGTTACAGTAAATTATATTATCTAAAACTTTTATAAGGAATACAACATACCAATATATCATATTTATAGATATATTTTGAAAACCAGAAATGAGCTTTACACAACGTACATAATCAGCAACTTTCGGTTTATCAGTATTTCATGGATAACTCCTAAACAATCAGTGATGAAAAAATATGTTTCATACAAAAGTTATAGTAAATTTACTTTTCTACAACATTTATAAATTATAGTATATACCTAAATATCATATTAATGGAGATATTTTGAAAACCGGAAATGAGCTTTGAAGAATGAAGCTCGACTTCCGGTCAGCCGATTTACTCCAAAAACTAATCAACTCCAACGACTGTAATAAAAGTACTATGTATGAAATTTGGTGTTGATCCGACAAATAGTTTTCATGTTAGAGCGCCCACAAAGTACATAATCATCTTCTTCCGGTTTATCAGTATTTCACGAATAACTCCTAATGAACCGGTGATACAAAAATATGTTAAATACAAAAGTTATAGTAACTTATACTATCTAAAACTTTTATTAGTAATACAATGGACGTATATATCATATTTATTGAGATATTTTGAAAACCGGAAATGAGCTTTAATGAATAAAGCTCGACTTCCGGTTAACAGATTTACTCCAAAAACTAATCAACTCTGACAGCACACACAACAGTACTATATATGAAGTTTGGTATTGATACGACTTTTAGTTTTCGAGTTAGAACGCCCATTATCACACACACACATACACACACACACACTCACACACACACACACACACACACACACATACACACAGACATCATTCAGAAAATGGTCAAAACGTGTTCTAGGGACCCCAAAACGTGTATTTCCGTTGAAATCTCGAAGTCGAATTTTTTCATGAAAACAATACTTTCTCTATACTTCGTATATGGAGAAAGTAAAAATGAAGTAGAGTTAGCGAATGAGATTGTGTGTTTCTAAGTTAAATGAATCGTAGATTATTTGTTGAATGATGTTAGAATAATAATGTTCATAATGAAAGAAAATATAATAATGTTTGAAATTGAATGAAATATATTTGGAAATTATTAAAGGCGAGAGAAATAAAAAAGTACAGAATACCAAGGAAAAACGGACTTGAAAAAAGTCTGACAGGGCCGGGGATCGAACCCGTGATCTTCCTCTATCCGGGAGGTTGCCTTAACCATCTAGGCTACCCGGCCATAACATTTTCTAACATTCCGTTTTTGTATGAAAATGTATAAAACTGAAAAAATGTGAAAAAAAACAAGCCGTTTTGTATAAAATGTTCTGGACAGGTAGCATAGATGGTTAAAGCAACCTCCTGGATAGAGGAAGATCCCGGGTTCGATCCCCGGGCCCGTCAGACTTTTTTCAAGTCCCTTTTTCCTTGGTATTTTTCCTGGGTGCACGCCCTTATGTTCAAAGTCACCTCAACCCTTTCCTTAAAAGTACAGAAGCAAATCAAATTTTAGGAAAATCGAAAATTTATGTTTCACTTCATTACTTTCATTCCATTTTCATATGAGAAGTTAGAATTATATAATTTTAATTCAAAATATTCCTTATCAAAATGAATCCGTAAGTTGATCACGCAAATTTAAGCATTTATAATAGGTCGGTTTGGAAAAATTGCTGCCTAAATAACATTGTTATCTTCAAATTATAGATTGAAAGGAGGATAACTAACAATGCACTCTTTTTCCTCAAAGGGGTACTTTCCGAAAAGAGACTAGGACGTAAAACAATCAAAATTAGAGGCATCAATTTTTTATTGCGTGACAGCATTATCCAGCAGTTTCAGCCGTTAATTTATGTAGACATAGCAGAGGAATTTCCCATATCAAAGACAAAGTACGCAAACAAAAATCTGCAGGTGACATTAATTTAACCAGAAATCTATTCTATCAGTGCCATTGTCATCACGTAAATATGAGTTTTTTACTATCTTGTATGAAATAAAGCGCCATACAATCAATAATTCATCTCGTAAATGATATTTTTAAGCATTACTGAAAGGAGCATTACTGTCCACGTACAAGTATTAGTAAAATGAACAAGCAACGCAATAGGTCGCTGAATGAAGCTTAAGTTAAAAGCAAAGCAAATATTTGTTCAAACGCATTCAATTTTTACGTTACGTTCATGATTGACTTTTGAATAATAAAGGCCAGCAGTTAACTCAGGAGACAAGTTTTCAATCACACCATGCATGAAATCTTTGTGTGATTTGAAAGAGATTAAGGTAAAACTTATAATGCAATAAAACTCATTAACGCTTCATTAGAGCAGAAAATAAAGTCTTTTGTGTAAAATAAAAAAGATTAAATTCATCGGCTTCTATTTAAAGGAAATTCCTGAAATTTGGGATAAAGTGCTTTACAAAGGTGAATTATTAGCTGAAGATAGTCTATTGAGCTAATTATTAACCTTCGCACATAATGTATGGTTTTGTATTTATTATTGAAGGTAAAGTTATGATTCATTTACGATGTATCGTCACTGGAGAGAGAGAGGATTTTTCCTAAAGTAACCAAGATATAATCACTACAGAGATTAAATTTCCTGTTACAAAATTAACTATGATATATCTTCTATATATATAACTCGTCTCATATGAAAACATTCACAAATTGTTAATTAATAACTACGTAATCGAAGCCAGATTAAATTTAAAAGAAAGTATTAGGAGAATTTCAATAAAATTTGAGTTACTAGCTTCATCCATTGCCCTAAAAATCTGGTTTACTGACTCTCAGAAAATAGTATGGCGTAATTTACTTGTTTAAGTATTGTCACAAGCGCAGCCTCCTTATTGACTTAATTTAGACCCTCTAGCATTGAAAGTGTAACACGTAGAGATATGTCTAAGATTTTAGTCATAAATATCCGTGAAAGACGTTGGTTGAGGTGGTGAGGTTGTGTTATTTTTTCGCAGTTGTATCACTCTCAATATCAAAGTTGTTCTTACGTCTATGATATCTTGAAAATCAAAGCAATGTAATGGTAAGCAAATATTTTAAAGTCTTTATGTGCCTTTTTCAGCGAAATTCTATATATTATAGTTCATTTACGTCTGTTTTAAAAACAAACATTCTGACATATGAGGTTCGTGGGCAGAACATTATCGAACGATTTCAGTGTTCCGAAGAAATGAAGTGCAATGAATTCAGGTATGTGTTGTAAAAGTCTTGGAGTAAGGATATTAGGAATAAAATAACTCTCTGCGTAATTTTACATTTTCAACGAATATTACTAAAAGTTATTTTATTCCTATTTTTCCTTATCGAGTACTTCCACCCAGTAAAACCTTCCATAACCATTCTCATTTTGTCTTTAATTAGTCGATCAAACTCAGAGATTGCTCATTCTCTGAAGATGTTACTGATATTACGCATCTTACCCTTAAATAGACCGAGCATATATCACAGAAAAAATGATGGAATGCCGATTACCAGAGCTTGCGGTTTCAGAAACTCCTTTTTATTCGACAAACAATACGAGATATTATGCAACCAGGAAAATGGAATATACGTACAGAAGGAAACTGACTCTCAGAATCTATACATGTATGTACAGAATAAATTACTCACCTCACCTGTACAATATAATGCCAAAAAGAAAATTGTTTTCCCTAAAAATGTCCATTTAGTGCAAAATACATTAACCTAAAGTAAAACGCTTTGAGGAATTAAAATAAACAACGTACAGCTTGCACCGAATGATATCCATTTGCAACGTAAAGCCAGCTTATGTACAGTCCTGGCCAAAATTAACGCAGCACCGGCCGTAAGGATCGCTAGGGATTTGCTGCGTTAATTTTGGCCAGGAGTGTACGGTCACTCTTTACACCTAATTAAAATCCTTTGTTGTTAGCCACTCTCCCCCCAGCTTAATCAGCATTGTTTTGAAAGGGAGGGAATCTATGAGTTGATAGGCTAGCTCTTTGTTCGTTTCCTGGCTAGATTAAAGTTTCGCAGTCCCTTTACTTATGCAATATGTTGACTATATGCCCCAACGTGGGAACGCATACATTTTTCAGCTTTAAATTTCCAAGGAAACCACCCTCGTCATGTCGAGCGCGTTTCCAGCCAACGAAATGCATTCAGGAAACGCATTTTGGGCGTTAAAAGGAGAGTTCCTGCAAATGGGAGAGGTGAAATGGATATCAAGGCGAGAGAGGAAAAACACGTGATATGTGTACACACCGCGAGGGGGCGTTGTATATGCGAGAGATAGAAGATGAGGAAAGAGAGTTGAATCTCGTAGGTGGAGAGGAAGTCTGAATAAACCATCGCCCTAGTCCCACAGGAAAATCTTCGGAAAGGAGAGACTATGCAGAAATGGAAAGAGAAGCCGGAATGATAAAAAAGAGAGAAAATGGAGGTGAGAAGTGCGGCGTTGTGCCGAGCGATATATATTATGCGGATATATGGCTGCTGTCTCTCTCCCAGTGCGTTACAAAGAGCATGTACGGGCTTGCAGAGGCGTCAATTCTCATGCATCTACCTCTAAGTGAGTTTGGCTTCGTTTTACCCGGGGCAGATTTAGGTTGATGGAATTTCCGTAAACCATATTGTTTTTGATATGAAACATAGAACACTATAATTGGAAAATATACTATTCAGCATTCTGTCCCTTAGTCAGTGTGAAACATTTTTTTAATTCTGAGGAAGGACAAATCACCCAGACCGAGTGCATTTTTTTAATCGTCCAAGTCATACTTTTCCATCTCTAATTCATAACTGCTTCGTAAAAAAAGTTGAAGCTATATAAAAGACTTATACGATGACATAAGCTATACAGTCCTAATAAGTAATTTGCATAAATAACTTAAACGATTACCTCATAACATCTACACCTTAAGCAGTACTTATACACGCTAGAGCCAATCATAATAAGATATTTTCTCTAAAACAATGCTCCTTAATAATGAAGCGGATAGTGAGTTCACCCTAGCTAAAAACGGTCTGGATTCGATTCCCGAAGTGTATATATAATATGTGCAAAAGGATAGCTATCGAAGCACTTTTTACTTTTTCGGAAATGAGAATTTAAAACTAATTTAATTTTTAACCGGCATCCATAACATCCTAAATACAATTAGCGATAGGATTTTATAAAAAAATATTCAAAAACTATTTTTATTATTTTTTCAGTATTTTTTACATACTAAATATGAAATAAATAATCTGTTGATAAATAGCCAAATAAACACGTTTTCATTTATTATGAGAGATAGCGTGACCTTGTGAAAAGCAATTATGCTAAGAGCTATTAAACTTAGCGCATTATCACTTACATATTTCTAAATAAAGCATTAAGGCAAACCAGTTTCTTAACAGAGGTAATGTATTAAGATATACGTGCAAGTCTTCTAACTTTAACATTCTTTGGAAAATTAGTATGGCTAGTAAGTATACACCTGCGATTGATGATATTTCCTTCCAGATATTTCCTGAAGAATTCACTAACTGAAAAATGAGGAAAGTTGGGACACGGCCGTCAAGGAACTAGAGGTTTAAAATTCTCCAATAGCCGTTTTTAGGCGTTCCTCTTCTCATTCCTTGGTGTTCCGAGAAAACAAAACAGGACACCGCACTTTTTGAGAGCGCTCAACACGCATTTCGAATGCGATTCATTCTTGTTTAATCGGAATACCAGGGAATGAGAAGAGGAACGCCGACAAAAACGGCTCCTGGAGATTTTAAACCTCGAATAAGAATTCACTAGTTGATCAGACAGGAAAAAAATTTGGAAGTAGTAGTTTGTCATCGCTGAAAAATATGAAAATGCTGAGTAATTTATGCATTTCGTAGACTAGTTTCATACTTGAAACAGATAACACATAGTATTATCATTATCAGTCCTGTTCCAGCGCTGTTCCTGCTTCGATATAATTTAAAGTGTTAACCTGAAAACAAATTAACCAGTAATCATGGGCATTTTTCAATTCGTCATTCAGTTTAGCTGTACTTTGTAATAAGTTCAGCACGATCGGGATTCTGTATGAGCTGTAAACACGGTGTGTTATACTAATGGATCGTGTATCCGATAGACGAAAATTCAGTTTTATTCCCATTTAAAACGCAAACTGTCGGACGTATTGTGGAATCGAGATTGCAAAAGAAGATTTCAAAGAGTAGATTCCGGCATCGCCTTACGATGCACTGGATAAAGTTCCCGACATAAAATTTTTGATTAAACCGGGTAACTTGAACCAGTCTAAAGAGTTTCTAAGGAAGCAAAATGGAAGGAGGAGTCTGCAAACGCGTGCTAAGGTGGCGTAGAAGCAAATCACTTCTCCTTTTTTGCGATTTCTCCGTTTGCGTTTGAAAGCTCCGTCTGAGCGTCTTGCGATATAGGGCGAAATGATCCCGGGAAAAGGTTCCCAATATTTCCTTAAAAACCGACTTCATACGGCCGCATCTTTATATCGACAGTCTGCGCCTCCAACCTTTGATATATAGATATTCGCGGGAGGTATGTGAACAGTTTATTGGACCGGCCAGGATCGATCATCCGGAATTCGTTTTCATGTCCCCCCTGCATATTCTCCGCCAGAAATTCCTCCGTTTATACTTCTTATTAGCGTAAATTATCCCGGAAAATATTTTGGTAATCTTCCGATACACTCAAGAATTAACTGTGTATAAATTAGCCGGCAGCAAAGAAGAATTTCTGTGTTGTAATTAACATAAATATTATTGTTAGAAATATAGTTACTATAGGTAATATTCTGTGGAATAATAATTAGGCTGTTTTAGTGAAGTAGAATTTAAACACAAATATTTAATTTCTATTATATTAGAACATTTTATTAACCCTCAGGGTGCAACACATGTAGGAAATTCATGCTTATATTTAAGTTAAAAAATTAAATTAATATATGAACGGAGACGGCCAAGATGTTCTGGAAATTAACTTTCATAGTAAATGAGGAGAGTAATGCTTTTTCACACAAGTTATTTGGAGAATATAGATTTTTGCAGGTCATGCCATCATCAGGTCTCAGCCTCCGTTACACCCTTGGAAGAAAAATGTATACCTCTCTTCATAAAGTATTAAGCTAAAAAAAAGCTGTTACTAATTTGACTAAAATGAACATGCTAGATTTTTAATTGCGAAGCTATTTGTAACAATATTAGGAATATATGAACGTAGATTTACTCAGTGAGCATTAGTTAAGTATTTTGTGAACCCTAAGAGCATTTTAAACAATATGGAAGCATTCGAAGAATATTCGGTAAAATCAAAAAAATATCCGCGAAAACTTGTGTTTTGTAAATAATTATTGTTTTCAGTTGGTATGCGAGATATGGTGCACATTATTTCTGTGGTACTTAGCAATGAATTATTTTATGTATTGGAGCTTATAATTTATTAAAATGTTGTTTAGATAATTATTTAAATTTATTTTTTCAAATTTGGTAACACTGCTAAAATTGCGTACTTATTATATAGTCTAGTCTAGTGAAAATTCGACTATCCTTGTCCTGCATATAATGACTATTCGATCCTTGATTAAAATTTTACTGATATAGCTGTTTATGAAGGTCGTTACTAAATTTCCTATCCTAAAAAATTACAGAAAAAAATCGATAAATAAAAAAGCAAAAAGGTTTTCGATAGCCTTTACTGGTGACATTTTTGATGCCTTAAAAATGAAAATTCAGGCAACATTATTGGAAAATTTTCACCATATAATTTATGGATCATTTTGAGACGGATATAGATCCATAATTCTTATGTTTTCGTAAAACATCTTATTTGAGTCGCTCGTACGATCAGCGTAAATATTACGCATACAGACACTACCCTATCCGTCAGTTTCCTCAATTCCTTTGCCTTTTAGTTGCCTTACAGCGAGTTATGAACGTATGAACGTGACGTCAGTTCCCGTTTTTTTCTTTTGACGTCATAATTCAATCATCTCCACGACTCTTATTGCTAACGCTATCACCCATGTTTTTCATCATACACGCCTCGCGCCACTCTGCTCATGCAATGGAGCACAAACGCCCTACTATCCCCACTTCCTCTGACGATACTTTTTTATATTTTGGCGTTTTTCCTGCGTCTATTTAATCTCCCGCTAAGATGCCTTTTTTGATTTCTATCGAAGATATACTCATAGAAAAATGTACATTTCTCTTTCAGGGTAGTCGTATCCAGCTACTTTAGAGGTGTGACCGTGTAAGTTTTTCCTGTGCTTCAACTTGTTTTAAAGTTTAAAAAGTGGTAAAAATACCGTCAACCAGGGTTACTTTGACATGTTTTGGGACGTTTTCTTTCTATTACATAAAGTAATATAATCGTAATTCAAGTTTATTCTATCTTTTCATAACAATTGGAGTCTTGTCTTTGAGATTTACGGCAACCTCAGATCCTCTAACAATTTTAAATGTTTCTTAAAAAAGGTGCTAAAGTAATCTTGAGCGTGGGGTAACTTTGACACCTCATTGAATTTGCCTAAATGTCAATGATGATTGTAGTGCGGGTCTCTTTGACACCCCTAAAACAAAAAAATATATAAATTTAGCAAAGTTTTTGATGCATTATAGACATATTTGTAGAATGAAACAAACATAAAATTAAACTTATCAGTATTTCATTATGTAATGTCATTCTTACAATTTTATTATTATTATTAGGATCTTTGTTGATGAAAATCAGTCAGAACATGAACTAATTAGCATTGTCATCAAACAAATCAACAATTTAATTAAGATAGAAAATCAATTAATTTTCAGAAGAGTCCAAGTATATAATTTTGCGTATTAATAGTTTATTTTGATGTTTAAGTGGTTATTTTTTCCCCTAAACCAGATATTGAAGGATGATTCCTTGAGCCAAGATCATCTTGGATATATAAAATAGCTGCGTGTCAAAGAAGCTCCAATAACTCTGAAAGTAAACCGCAAATTCAAAGTACGTATTTGCCTGTTTACGGTACGTTTTTGTGAAATTTGAGTGCCGGAGATAGCAGTTAAACATAAAGGGCAGTCGAAAAATCAGAAAACGGACAAAATGAGTGATTTTTTTCTTCGGCGTCTTCTTGTGATGGATACAGTTATTTCACATAAAACCAACAATATTCTCTGATTTTTAAATAAAAATTCAAATAAAACACAACTAGCAAGAAATTATCGAATACTTATATTTATTTTACACCAGGATGTTCGCTTTAATTCATTCATTCATAATAATATATAAATAACAGTTGATATGTTGATAGAAAAGATAATAATTTGCTAATGAACTGAAAAAAACATTCATTAAAACAGACTTATTTACGTGCTTTAAAATTTATTTTAATGGATTCCGGTATTTAACAGAAGAAAATTGCCATATGCACCCTTCAGCCTTATTAAATTCCTATAATTTCGCTCGACATAAAGACATTATTTATTTATTTATCCATTACGTAATCCTTGTTGCTCTAATGTAAATTAGAGAAACGATATTTACAATACGCTTCGAAGTAAAATAAGTCATCTTCATCATTTCCGCATTTTATACTCGTCTTTAAAAACCTGGCTGTTCTTGTAATTGGATTAAATTCCCTCGTGTACTAATGACACTCTTCTTCCGGAACTCGTTGAAATCAAAGCGGCAATAATTCTATGTAATAAACCGAGGAAGTCATTACTAACCAAGTTTACTCTCGGCGGTTGGCTCAAAACATTTTATGCATATTTCGGTGCCTTTTTTTTAGCTCTTCCGGGGCCCTTGTAGCGCAAATTTAAACGCACAGACGGCAGCGACGCCGTTCCCTATCCTTATTTTTCCTTGCCGAAGTGCTTCGGCTCTCCACCGCGCCTTTTTTCGCCAGACTCCCTAAAAGCAAACGCTTTCCGAGTCTAGCTGTTGCACTTACTTCGCGATTCTCGACTTGTGCGTTGGGGCCCAAGCGACGTCGAGAGAACGTCCTCGGACGAAAGGCAGTTTCCACTCCTTTCGAGTTCTCGCTCCGAAATTTAATCCGCTCCTCGCTCGTGCATTTAAACGCGCGTGAATAATCGGCCGCGTGAGGAAAATAGACTAATGTCGTTTGCCCGGAGCGTGTTTTGATGAAAATTTCAGTACTTCGTCACATTCCGAGTTTTCTTGAACTTCAATTTTCTCCGGATTTCTACCTCAACGTCTGCGTAGCGCTCCTTGAATTATGCGTCACGACTTCTATGATGCGTCTTATGCTTATGCCTCTGTTCTGGGAGTGGTGCAAGTCTTGCTGATGATCTCGGTGGAGTTTTTAGTACAATTTTTATCGGTAATTCATTTTAACTTCGAGTGTGAAAAAGATTCCAATTCCAATTCCTAATATTATACAAATGTATTGAAAGGGGGTTTGGGATATTGTTGTTAAGATATTGTTAAATGAGTAATATTTTTGTTGTTAAAACCGTGACCTCATCTTGTTTGACTAAATAATGATGTTATTTAGGAATTTAGAGTATAATAACAAGTGTAAAAGGGTTTGTTGTCAATTAATGATTGTTGGATATTATTTAGAAAGTAATGATTTATGTTTGTTATTCCAGACGAAATGTAATGAATGATGTAATGAGGTATAGTTATACATAGAATTGCATTAACGTTGCTACAGGATCGTTGTGCAATTTCAACGTTTTTATGTATTATTTATGTAATTCCAGAAATTAAAACACTTTGTGTTATAACTTTTACAGAAATTAAAACACTTTGTGTTATAAGTTACACTTTGAGAGCACTATACATCAGCGTTTCCCAATATTTTTTCGTTTCATCGCACCCATTCATTAAAAAAATTTTTAATGCTCCCCATGTAAGATACGCATAATTTTTTATATAAAAACTTTTCTCTGAATAAAGTCTACTTGAGACTTCTGGAGACTACCTTATTCAGTCCACAGACCTCCAATTTAGCAATCAATCATTATGTTACTGTAAAAAAATAAAATTGTCAAGACGTGCAAGACATTGACCCCCTTGGCTATCAAATAGTTCCCTAGTGCGACAAACGGTGAAAAACACCGGTGAAAATAGTAAACTCAATGAGCTAAGGCTCAAATGAGTGGAATCCCATCTCAAAATGAAGATTACATTTATTTTTATCAAGTAATAAATACGAACAGATATGACTGACATACTTTCAAAAATTAAAATAAAAACAGCCTTTATCATTACTATATATCTATACGTTCCCCTTATCCTGTTTAGTATTTGAGGATAGCCAAAGTTGCAGTAAGTGGTCGCGTGCTCAGTATTTGAGTGAGTGTATCAGTTTTATCTTTTATTAATACCATAGTAATATAAATCTTTATCTTAATTACATTATATTGTATCTGCTGGAAAGATTTAGAACATGTTGACTATTTTCTCACGGTAATAGTTAGCTGTAGATTTCTTCTGGAATTTTTCCGCTTTCCCGTCAAAGCCTACATTACTAAAATCTTAATCTCGCATGTTTTTTAAATACACGTGGGATGTTGAAAATGAAATCAAGCCAGGAAAATGTATATTATCATCGGTAAAACACACCAATATGCGAATCGATTAAAGTTTCACTCTAATGGCGAAATCATCGTTGATTTCTCTTTAAATCTCGTAACAGATGGATACTTTCTCACCACCCCATATATTGTAATTGTAAATAGCATTAATACGTAGAAAAAGATCGACAATAGTCTTGAATTTTCTAGCGATTAAACTTTTGACTATCCTGATTTAAGCTTAGATTAAAGCAGGACTGATCTTCAGTAGAATTTTAGGTACCCTTAGATAACTTCTTAGAACCTGTTTTCTCACTACCTCAGATACTTCAATTTCAAATAGTATTAATGCGTAAATGAAAATTCACAGCTGTCTCGAACTATGTTGCTGTTAAAGTTTCAACTATGATGGTTTAAGCTAATGCTAGACTTCCAATGTGTCGACGTTACTTGAAGTGAAACGCAAAAATGAGAGGAAATAATTTTACTTTTTTTACGTGGTGGTAGTGATTTAAAATTCTACTGCAAAGATGCAGAGGGATATTTTTATAAGGGTATATTTTTTGTAAATGGAACGTTTAAGGTAAGATTGTGAGAGGAAAATATAAAATCTCAAGAGAGAACAAACGAGGGCCTTCTTATGTAGGTTACAATACCGAACAGTGGAGAAATAGAATCCAGAGAGTAAAGAGATCTTTTGAATATTACCAAAAGAATATCCCGACTCGGCAGCCGCTGAAGAACGTGATCATCGGACGCAAAGTGAATCCTCTTCGAATTCCTGCAGAGTTTCAAAGAAACCAAAGTACTTCAATTCGACCGTAAATCCTTCAACTTCAATAACCTCCCATAGTTTTCGATCAAGCGCATGATCGACCGAGGATAAGCATCTTAAGTCTCCTGAGTGAAAACTATGACGTCTTCTGGTAAGCGGAAGGGGTCTTCAGATCTCAGAGAAGGCTCCTCATCCGGCAGTTTTATTCCCGGAGAATGGTACTTGACTCCCTTCTTATTTGGAGTGCATCTTTCCGCGTGATTCATCGATAGAATTCCGGTGAAATATCTAATCTTTGAGTCTATCGAAAGGATCATTCGGTCGAAGGACATAAGTGCCGCCGGTTTCTTTGAAATTTCATTCCATCGGCCAGAATAAATCTTCCCCCTCACTTATCTCCCTGCCTTTTCCTTCCAATGCATTATACATTCAACCCTTCGCCACCTTCTCCCTTTTTTGCCCTTCTACCGCCGGAGGGATTGAAATTTCGACCCCTCTCTCTCTATATCTTTCGCTCCCAATTTATTTGAAATGCTTCTTTTCCTCTCTTTTACGATTCTTCCGCTTTTGGTGCGCCTCGTTTCCTACTCCCGTCGCCGACGACTCCCTTACCTCCGAAACTCTCTCTATAAAATACATTTTACTCCCCTTAAAAAACGATTTCCCGACCTTTTTATGATTTGCAACCCGATTTTCGGAGTTATTCTCGGTAGCTTGTAATTGAAAAGCTTCTTTTCCAGAGGGGAGTGGTTTCGAGGAATTGGATGACTCATGAAATCACAAGCTTGGTCGATTCGGATAAGAAGGGATACGGAACCTATGGGCCTCGTGGAATTTTTAATACTTCAACGTATACGCGAGTCCACACTGAGGCTGCTAAGCCAGTTTGAACTTGGCTGGAAATGCCGCTTAGAGGCCGCATGTTCCATCAATTGAAGTAATATTACCTCGATTGTAAAGATATTACGTAGTAATATGCAAATTGGAATGAAATAGAAAATGGTAATTTCCCATATTAATTGAAGAAAACTGAGATCTAAAAATACAGCTGAAATTTTACCAACTTATTATTTATTATTTTATTCATTTTGATTAAAAATGGTGCTATGTGATCAAAGAATTTTATATTATCCACACATTTATGGTTAAAATGTGTTTATAGTGTTGTTAGTTTATCTTTACGACAATATTGTGAAAATAGAATACTACAACTCCATGGAATTGCGTGAATAATTAGGATAACATTTTACTGAGCTGTGTATACTGCCTAAAAGATATTATCGATGTTATTATGCATATATTTAGATCGTATAATTTAGTGCAAAATTTAACCACATCATGATGTGATGTGATGAATATTTAATTGAGCAGAAATTGGATATATGTATAATAGTGTGGGATTGTTTAATCATAATTTATCCAACAAGACATCAATTCATCTTCAGCATACTTTTAAAAATAGTGAATATACAATGTCAATATAATAATATTACTGTACGAGTATGCATGAGTCCTCGACAAAATACAGCGTCCTATAGCGTTACAATATGCTACAGGCATCCGATTGTGTTTATTCTAACATAGTTTTCATCTCCACAGTAAGTCCATAGTGATCGGTAACATTTGCTTTGTATTAAAATCTACACTTTCTGAACCTTTTAAGTACAGATGTCTATCAATAGCTTGAGAAACGACGCGACTTTTCCGAAACTAAAAGTTTATAAATTAAAAATACAGATGACATAATAATCATTTAAGCGATTTCTAATAAAATTCTCATTTTAATAAGAATATTTTGATGCCCTTTTCAAAAATATACTGTGGAATTACAATGAAAATAATAATATATCTTTTATTTAATTTAAAAATAACTGAGGGTTTGTATAAATTAAAATATTAAATATATCATTCTTTTTATGATTATAATGATCCTCCACCAAGTGCAAGCTGAAACTGTCAACCCAATGCTTTGGATTATCGTTCGTTCGGGACTTTTGCAATTAAGGTTGAGTGGTAATTTTTCCAATACCATAATTTCAACAATTCATTCGAACTAAAATGAGAATTGAATCAAAATATCCTCTTCTTCAGACAGTAAAAACTGGTAAAAGATTAAGTCTACTACGACTGCCAGCAAACTGGTGCGGAAATCTGTAAACCATATTGTAAATCCAATAATTCTTTCTCAAATTGTACGCCTTTATTCATTCTTCTCTAGAAACAACCCAAAAATTTTACGGTTTCGAAAAATCCTTCTCGAGATTTCGATTCTCCAAAAATTGCAAAACAAAAGTGAAAGAGGCATGATTTAAAAAACCCCTAACCTAATAAGCCAAATGGAAGATAACTTTAAAATCAAATCATGAACTTCGGGAGGATCTACATTCGCCTCCCTTCATTCTCTTGTTTGAGATGGTAATAAAATTGCCTATTCCGTTCTCATTTCTATCATTTTAATATTCCGCTTTTCTATGTCGGAGCAGAAACGAAGTTATTTCGAAAAAGAGGGTGCCGTGATTATGTAGATAAATAAATGAAGAAGCTTAATAAATTATGTAAGCAATTCACTCCTTCCGAACTAAAGAAAACCTGCCTAAACCTCGTCTAAAGAGAGAGTCTCCTGAACTTTTGGCATTCAACTTTCCGTTTTGAATTTTTATGAAACCAAAACAATCTTGCTAATGGTCGAATCTCTTCATTCTTCTAATGGAGCTGAAATGATACCTTAATTGACAACCAGAATATCATAATTAGTGTGTTCTTACCGCACATATACAGGTAGAACTGCATTGAAAGACTGATCCAACATATTTTAGGAAATGCAATCACTATTATTCATACTAAAAGAAAAGATGTCGGGATTTTTTCCTTTTTTAAACAGATCTATATTTGATTGGAATGTGTTACCTGTACCATTTCTCAATCCCTTCCTTACAAAGTAAAAGAAAACATTCAAAATAAATCTTAAAAATAATCTAATAAGTGTCTCATGTACCTGTTAATTTTAGTGAAGGCAATTGTAAATGAAAAGATTGAACAAGTGATTCATGAAAAGAAAGGAAAGTTGGTACACGGCCGTTAGGGAATTAGAGGTTTAAAATCTCCGATGGCCGTTTTTATCGGCGTTCCTCCTCTCATTCCCCGGTATTCCGAGAAAAAAACTCTCAAAAAGTGCGGTGTCCAGTCTTGTTTTCTTGGAATACCGGGGAATGAGAAGAGGAACGCCGATAAAAACGGCCATCGGAGATTTTAAACCTTTAAGTGATGCATGTTTTACATTAAGATAATTAAAGATTTTAAATAGGTTTTGCGAACGATAAATATTATTACGATGATTAAAATTGATAAATTATGATGAATATTGAATGAATTTTGGGAAAATGATTACTATAGTTGTAATAGTGTTTTATATTTTGATGATGTTTTCACTTTTCCATTTTTTCTTGCTCAGCTACTGTTCCCCTTTATCGGTGAAGTCCCCTGAGCTCTCATGAACTTTTCAGTAGTTGCTTCACCGTTGCAAAAGCAACAACAAACACAAACAACCGTTCCCTGATCGAAAAAATCTGATCAGCCTGGATTCGAACCCGGGTCCTTGGGGTAGGAGCGATAGCGTAGATGGACTGCTATCCACTGGCCGAGTGGAGCACTCCATCAATAGATACTATTGATGATGTTTTAGTTTTTGATGTACCTGATTTTACTGCTTCCTTTTTTTCTGTTTTAATGTGCCTACCCATTATTTTACATAAATTTGGCAAATTGTATGATAGCAAACTCTGTGACCTGGTTTACACCTATCTGCAGATTTTATGTAACAAAAGTCCTTAAAATATTCTTTATAATTTCCCTAAATATACTCGTATTCGTAATATATTCGGGAATATGTATACAAGTTACTGAAATATGCAACAAAACTGTAACGCAGACTATACTAAGCTGCATACGATTTTGTTTTCTTTATGATATGCAAAATATGCTTACATACGTACTCATGAAAATACTCAACTTACATTGCGGGAGTTCAGCATGTCATCCGCCTTTTCCACTGCTGTATAAAGGTATATACTTTTTAAGGGAATAAAACTGCAGACCTCAGTCAAATATCCTCGCCCTTTTTTGAAGGAGGAGTGCTTGAGATACTCCTTCAACTATTCCTAGGGCTGCATCCTCTAGTATTCTGTACAGAAACATCCCTGCATGTTATTACCTCTCCTTTTTCTAAAGCACATGATATTCTCCTCAAGGTTGTCAGTGAAACTTTCACGTTACATTCTCTACATTCAGTTCCATGCACTACTTTCCATCCCTGTATACGTTTCACCATCAAAGTTTTTTGGTGTTCTTTATATCTGGAGACCGTTTCTTATGGATTATTTTTCATATCTTCTAAACGCTTAAAGGTGAGTTAGGAACCATTTCATCACTTTCTTGATCTAATGCCTTCATTTCAAAATAATTTGCCCTTTCTGCTAATGATTTTGGGCGAAATTAAGCTTTAAATATTCTCTTTAATTCTATATACGTTCAATGCATTCGTTTTGGTATATACATTATTGGTTTTAAGCTACGTAGGCAATACGCAACAAAACTCAATAGCGGCGTGATGGATTCACATACACATTCTTGCAAGACCAAATAGTGCATTAATAGAGAAAGTTCCTTACTATCTTGAATAAGTGATATTTGGTGGAACTTCATGATTTAATAAAAATTCCACAGATTAGTTATTTATGGAATTGTACTATTTTTTAAAGTTTTCTGGTTATTAAATTCCTTACTATCTATTTAGAGTTTATTTATCATTTTGAATTTTAGATATTCATTGTGTTTTTCAAGACATTTTCTTTGCCTATTCAGATTTAAGGAAGTGACTCATATAACTCGATGATAGAAAAGTCTGTTGCAGTATTATCAAAGTAACCCATCCCGAGAGATTTGCTTTAGTTTTTACTCAGTTTGAATTATTCAGCTCATCGTAAACAGGAGAATATACACCGTTTATATCAATAAATAAAATACTGAATTCAATGCTATGCAACGAATTAAATGAAAATGAAATATTAAATAATCATATGAGTGTAAATGCTTTCTCCTCGTCTTGCTGTTAAAATTAAGGCATCTTAGCCATGAGCCAAGTTTCAGGATAAAGAGTGGTGTATTTTCTTTAAAATTTGAAGCCATCATTGTAATTGTACAATAACACCTTAGTAACATCCGTTTTTTAAAAAGAGATTCCATTTAAGAAAGTTATTTTCTTACGATAATTTCAAAATAATAAATGACATAAAAAGAAAAGGTATACATACGTATTTATAAATGCCTACTCAAATCAATACAAAGAGAAAATGTAAGAAAATCGCAAAGAAATTACTTTTTTGACTTAGTTAAATGTCGAAAAACGTGATGAATACATGCATAAAAACAACGGATTCCATACGTCCGTAAGATTTATATGAGACCTCGTTGTGAGATTGATAAGAATATTCTTCGAGAAAGAGAATAAAATTGCCGATCTTGAAGGGACGTTAATGGTACCCTTTCCTCCGTTCTGGTCCATTTCCCGACCCATTTCTAGGCCTCCTTCGCAACTTTCTATCAAACCCTTTCCCTTCTCCAATTTCCCTTTTACCGTCCTCTTTCCCTTCAACTTTTTGTTTTCTTTGACCTTCGTCCCACCTTTTCACGGATGCTTGCTAACGAACGGGGAATCATACCACGTGACCCAATTTTCGAATGCATTCAATATTAAAAACGGGATTTGTACCATCGAATAAGACCTGTCTTAATATTGATAACTTCATCAAGGGCCGAGTTCGAATGCATCGGGAGAGCTCTGCTGTATCGATTTAGAAACAAGCAACTCTCAGCTGGGCTTGTCATTCTGAAAATAAAAATTGACTTCTCCGCTCATTATCGAGTGGATTGACATTGAGTTGGAGAAGTCAAGGTTTCTAAAAAGAAGTACTTTTCTCTTATCTTAGTGCCACTTGTTCTTCCCCCTTGTACTGCCTTTATTAAATGCTCAAATGTGTCCTATTTCTCAATGAGTTTTGACTGGCATTTTTAGTCCGTCTGCATCATTTATTCTGCTTCCCTGCGTATTTATGTATTTATAAACTTTAATTTTAAATAAAAATGGACCATGATAATTATACCATGTTTATTTATTTATGTCTATAGTACAAAAAGGATAACCCACTAAGTTGCGCTGTAATATAACATAATAAAACAAAGAAAAACTTATTCACAAAGCAAATAAAACAAATTAACGTAGATATAGGATTAAAACGCCAAGTACAATAACATAGTAAAGTAAAATGCAATAAAATACATTAGAATATAAGGAAAAAACATCTTACAAGTGTAGTTAAAATCTATAACAGCTTATAAAAATAAAACATGCACAATGACCTTTTTAGCGAGATAACATTTGTATTAAATAGTTCAATACCTGGAAGGGCTCTTATAATGTTATTCGCTATACTTAATGTTGGAGTAACCTTCAAACAATCATATTTAGTTATTAATAAAACGATCAGAAGCTGTGTCCAATATACGTTGAACTATTTCCATGCTCTTAGCAGCTTTTTTACATTCTTAGTAAAAAGATAACGATCATAATAAAGAAAATACCAATGCGTTTCAATCTCACCTATATTAAACATGTTAGACAATTGTTTAGTATAAATACATATGTATGGAAATTTACAAATTTTATACATTCCAACAGCATATGTGCTCTGTATCCATGGGTTAGATGGAAGAGGAGACTTTTAGTCTCAATCTCGCCCGAATAAAGCCGTTTTATTATTATTATTATTATTATCCAGGACAATTCCACTATTCGAATATCTCCAATATTAATTATGGAAGAGAAACAAAATTACTTAAAAGTTCTTTAAAAATATTAACAAAATTTGCTGTTAACATACTGTAATTAACCACTCAGCTACATAATCACGTAAGAAAGGTCCTGGAAAATAAATTTTTTAAAGGTCAACGAAAGACTTTGCAGGTGAAGACAAGGAAAGTTCCCATGAAAGAACAAATAAAGTTCGACAGGATCTTCTTAAAAGTGTAATTCATATATCTATATATTAAAACGCAAAGAGAAAAAAAGACGAGGGAATTAGCTAGCTTATATATAATATGTCACAAGTACATTTATTTAAATATTTCTCATCAAACCATTGATTGAAATCTTAGTAAGGCAGCCAGTTTTTACACATGGTTAAGTTTACTACGTCGCAGTAAGTAGAGTTCGATCATTGGATGGTTTGAGATTTTATGTATCCGAATATACTATTATATAGCAATATTATATATTCACAAATCACCGAATACAAATCCCAAATACAATATTATGATACATACGCAAATTTTGAAAATTTTTTAATAAAAAACATACTTCACACAGAAGTTCTGAATCATTGAAATTTACTTTCTAACTATTTTAAGTTCAATGGACAGCATTCATTTTTTAACCACCGGGATTTTCGTTCAAATGAAAAATATATAAAAATACGAGGCACGTATGTATTAATTAATTTTTGATTTATGTTTAAATTATTCGAATAATTCAAAATAACTGTGCAGTCTAGACGAAACCTGATCAGTATGGCAACAATAAAATCCCAAGGAAAAGTAAAAAAATGCGTTATCGCTTTTTAAATATGGCTTAGCAAAGATAAACCTCATTTCTCTTACACGTTGTATATTTCAATTTAATCGAAAATTAATGTACAGAAATTAAAATTTTTCAAGTACCTTAACAAAAATTAAATGTAATCCAAATACATTATACCTTATATCTCTATGAATATCAAGTCTCATTTTTATTAGCGTTCATTTGACTTAATGATAACATGGGAAAATTAAAATTGGCAATTAATTGCATCCAAAAATAAATACAACTACAAGCTTCAATGTATTTTTTTCAACTGATACTATGATTTAATTTTAAATTTCGCAGGTATTGAAGGAAATTAAGGCAAACACAACCAAATGACGTATTTGTAGACGCTTGCAGCGGGCGTAATAGATCAAACTTCAAAATCATCATAAGAAATCATTATAAGTTAATTCCGGGAGGGATGCCCCACCTAAGGGGTGTTAACAAGAATGTGAAACTACGTGATATAATAGATACTTTATTGATTATTAACAGGATATAAACAAATTTTGTTTAAAAAATATTCACACAAAATATTAAAGTTATTCTGCACCCACGCATTTGGCCATCACTCCCGAGTGTTCGGGTGAGACCTCTGTGGGAGAGGTACCCCATTAGCTTAAACTGAATTTATTCTGGAAAGCGCTTGCCATATACAAAATTGTTAAATACAACCTAAATTCAGGATCTAAAAAAACGTTTATGTTAACTTTAAAACCTGTTTAAAAGTTTCATTTACAAAAATTTTTGGAGGCATTTCAGCCCCCTCTAGAGGCATATAATTAGCATATTGAGGCTTGGTCATCAGCTTTTTTGCAAGCGACATCTTCTCACACAAAATTATTGTCGATTCAACCGAAAAAAAATTATGACAATATTGATGTTTTTTTCGAAATTTCGAGGCAAAAATTCTCACAAAAGATACTGTTTGATTCCGAAAAAAAAATATTTTTGTAATTTCAATGTGGTTCGGTCACTTTTTCCGGGTATTACATTTCGATCAGAAAAAAGTGGCGCGCACACCACCTTGGTGCTTACTAACCACTACATCATCTTTTGATCGTGCATAAAATGCATTGGACCGTGGATATAAATTAGAATTGATATTTTTAAAGTACATTACAAACGTTTTCTTGAAAAGAGCCTTAATTAGTATTACCTTAAAGTTAAATCGATACTAATAGGGCACATATACCTAAAGATAGCACTGGGGCATCTATCCCGAGAAGAGGTGGGTCTATCCTTTCAGTACGGGAGAGATGCCCTTACAGCCAGTGGGGCTACACTTTGTCCAAGATGGCCAGTCACTGCACGTGGATAATAGATGAATCTATAGCTACAAGTTTTCGCCCTTTAATTCAAAATTTTCAAACATTTAAACAGATGCTAACCAGAAAAATTATACCCTATCTTATAACAGGGCGGAAAAAACATTGCCTACTTGAAATTATGCTATAAAAATGCGTGTAAAGAATGAATCGCCGTTAAACTCTTGCAGATAGACGAGTGCCTTCCAAATGACTGACGGAAACTGTCCGTAGAGCAATATTGTGGTTTTCCTTAAAAATACTGCGACTGGGGCAACTCTCCCGGTGGGGCATCTCACCCGTAATTACCTAAGAGGCATAATCATTGACAAAAGAACCTCAATAAAGTTCGAACTTAAAATTTAATGAATCATGGTCAATTTTCGACCACTGGGTGATCACCACTATATTTTTAATGAGCAATAATTGATCTCAGGCTGACTGCAATGTCTCCTGAATTAACCTTGTTGGAAACCCTAGAAACCCTTTTGCATGTAATAATAATTTTCCAGGAAAAAATGTTTGTGTTTACTGCTTTTAAATTTTCTTTTAAATATCAAATATATGTAGTTTTTGCCTCATACCTGAATTGTCTAGGGAATGATTTAGGAGATTAATTTTCAAGTTACAATTATCAGAATGCTTACGACTTTTCTCAGTTTTTATATAAATATTATATTTTAGTAACAATAGCGTCTTTTACCTTGAGATGAAGTAAGGAATCAAAGGTAGTTAAATGATATTTGTAATTGTTTCATAAATCAAAATTGCATGGTGGTCTCAAATAAACAGTAAATAAAAGGTATTTTGGATTCACCAACAAACCGGTAATTACCAAGTAATTATCACGTTTTAAAAATTCGATGCATCCTACGTCAATGCTACATATTTTTTCCTGATCCGTCTAGCTGTATTCGAAACGAATAATTTACGATAAATATTCATAAAAGAAGTTTTAACTAATTGAATGAAGCATTAAGAAATAATAGTTGTTAAAGGCAGCAGAAACCTAAATCCTAGCCATCCATATATTAGTTTAAGCCTTAGCTGGAAATTTCCCTCCCGCACTCGAAGTAATTAGATTTACAGAGTACGAATAATTGTGCACTTTCAGGCTGACAGCCTTTTCCTCGTACAGCTCCTCCCATTAGTTTTCAGTGGATTTTAACAGCCATCCCTTCAGCACACTGCAGAGAGGAAAAGTTAATCTGCCATTCACAACTTAATTAACAATATACTCATAGCACGCTCCGTATTAAATTCTGACATTTCCTTTCGGTGCCAATACGAGCTGGCGGTTGATTAGTTTCAAAGTATCGGAACCAGCGGTTTGGGAGAGTTGTAACCCGTCACCCCGGGCTACTCCCTGAATCGGCCCTCAAACCACACCCTTATTTTCTCCCTCTCTACACCCCTTTTTTGCATCCCTCCGTGCCACTTGGACCCTTAAGGGACACTCCACAGCGTAGACCCCTTTCTGGAGCTTTCCCTTTCATTTTCGCCCAATAAAACGCTCCTGTTCCGAGGCCCCGGGCCCCTGAAAGGGGCGGGTCCACAATGGGCACCTTAGCCTCTTATGTCCCGATCTCACGGAGAAAGATTAGTTCATCAAACGGGAGAGTATCGCTTTACTGCAACAATGGCTCCGTTTACCCTTCCTCCGTAATGCATACGTTTCATTTACGGAGAACTCCGCTTCTAATACGCTTCGCAGGAAGGTATAACGAGGCCTGGATCCATTCCGTGTAAAATTTTATTTTAAAAGTGGAATAATCATTCTGAGTTGAAAGGCTATGATACCTTAACATTTGCCTTTGTAATTTGAACATGAAAACAGTGTATACAAACATGTTTTGTAAGGTAAAAAATCTGATGTGACCAGCACATGACCTCCTCCATATATAAGATGTAAATATTTATCTACGACAGTATTTTCGAACTCTATATTCAATCTTAACTTGGAAGATAAGTGATTAATTTATATCATATTATGTTTTACGTCACAAACATTATAAATAATGTTTTTCAGGACATGTTCAATGAAAATCGATGAAATTGGCCTTTCGCCCACAGCGCCCAGAGCGCCCACAAAGTACATAATCAGCAACTTCCGGTTTATCAGCATTTCAAGAATAACTCCTAACAATCAGTGATAAAAAAGTATGTTTAATACAAAAGCTATAGTAAATTACATTTTCTAAAATGTATACATTATTGTATATACCTAGATATCATATTTATGGAGATATATTGATAAAACGGAAATTTTCTTCGAAGAATAAAGCTCGACTTCCGGTTAACCGATTTACTCCAAAAACTAATCAACTCTGACAGCACACACCAAAGTGCTATATATGAAATTTGGTGCTGATAAAACGAATAGTTTTCACATTAGAGCGCCCACAAGCACACACACACATACACACTCACACACACAGACATCATTCCGAAAATGGTCAAAACGTGTTCTTGGGACCCCAAAACATGCATTTCCGTTGAAATCTCGAAGTCGATTTTTTTCATGAAAACAATACATTCTCTATACTTCGTAAATGGAGAAAGTAAATAGGCCATCGTATGAGTCTGCTTGCCTTTAGTTTTAACTAAACCACAGTAAAAATCTAAAAACAAGCCAGGTCAAACAGAGTTTGAATTTATTAGAAGATTGAAGAGAATCTAAGAGGGAAGAGAAAAGAAATACTATAGAATAATCTTTCGTAATCATGTTACATCCCACCAAAATTTACATCCTTTCAAATTCAATCAGCTCGGCCTTCACTTCGTGGAATTCCATAATAAATAAAAGAATAAAATAACTAAATCTATATTCCTCAGTATTAAAAACATACAACATGTATGTTTTTAATACTACGGAATATAGACTTAGTTAATTTATTTATTTACATCCTTTATTTTACGTCTTATCTTATACCTTTATCTAGCCATAAAATATTTAGACTTAGATAGCTTAACATATAGTCTATTGTTATATTAATTATTTTCGAAGGAAAAAATGTGTTACTTTTGGTAGATATCACTAGGGGTACAATGCTTACAGTACAAATCTTAATTTCAGTATTAATATATTCTTCATACAATTCCCATTGTGTTCCTTCAGTAGAGTTCAAAGGGCAGTATTTTTGTTTTAAGACGCATTTTGATAAACACCTGGTCCTTAACGATTCATCTAATTTACCTCCAAAATATTTCACATTGAACATTATATCCATATGTTTATTTCACTCGAATAATTGGAAATCCAACTCAACTAAGGATATCCTAACCTTACTTTAGTGGACGTATATATTTGTCAATTTTAGCATGTTATACCACCTTCCCCCGCATAAACAAAGTTAATATCCTTAATTTTCCTAACTCATGAATTACTTTTCACTTCTTTGTTACTTTTCATAGCTAATTATATTATAATAATATACCTTAATTGATTACCTATCCTTACCCCCTTTAGCCAATAAAAGCCTCCCTTTTCCACAACTTGAAGCTAGAACGTATACACGATCATAGGTGTTTATCACCGAGATAAGCTTAGGCAGCTTCGATTATCATTTTCCTGGAAACAGGAGGAAGACGTTCATTATGGAGCCATTTTGATCTCGCAGATACGCGCCTAGCACGGCCACTACCATCGTGAAATCCTTCCGGGAATCGATTCCCGGATCGCTTCCCATCACCGAAAAGATTATTTTTGTTTACGGTGGCAGATGTATCCACAGGCTCTGAAGCACCGATGTGCACCTCCCGTTTAGATGGTGCGTGGCGGATACGTTTTCAGGAGGCGACCGTTACGCCGTCACCTAGCAGCGTATAATATCAGCAGCCTTGCTCGCCTTGTTTACATTTGAGCCATTGCGGGCTTTCTCAGGAGCGTACGGACGGACAACGCGGTTTGTAGCGTCGTGTCGCGGAAGGGCAATCATGGCGTAGCAGTCAACGCTTTAATACGGAATTGATAGCAATTATGCTCCCTTAGAATGGGAAGAATCGACGGTGATTTGTGGCCACGTAGAGGATGCTCAGCGTATGTAACTGTGAAGCTTGTTGTAATTACGAGCATGAATCAACGTGTTCACGATACGTTTTTTAACACCCTAGCAGCCACTTCATGGCGTGTGTCGGGGGTTATAAATACAAGGCAATAATCATTCTGTTATAATTTCGTACCGCGGAAAGAATATTTATTTTTATTTTTTATATTTTTGATTTATTTTCCTAAATTTAATTTTTTGGCCTAGATTTATTACGTAGAAAGCATTTATTATGGACATAAAACAGTTTCAACTACTGTGAAACAAACGATTTGAGCTAAATAAAATAATATGAAAAAGTGGTACGATGTAGGGAACTCACTCCTACACCACCGTAATGCAATCTAAGAAAATATAGAACTAATTGAACGATACAGATTCAGGAATGTAACAAAACAAGAACACTTCCAAATATATATATCCATGAACGTCAAGAAATCAGCAAATAGGAAAGGAGGAGGAGGGAGGGGAAAGAAGGTAGCAAGTAACGGGAGGACAGCAAAGGTTCTCAATCACAATTCGAAGAAATGCAAGAGTTACAGAGTTAAAAAGTAAGTAAGAAAGGGTTACAAGGTAAGGCATGGTCATTAAAAATCACTAAAATCCATTCAAAATCCAAAGAAGGGGCAAGGACTTAGGAAGGTGGAGAACAAGGGGGGTCAAGGGGCGGGATGCTAGGAAATGTGCGTGGAAATTTCCTTTACGTTCATATTTGGAAGTGTTCTTGTTTTGTCACCTGAAGATGAAGCGACGCTACGAAACATGGCTCGCGTGTTATTCTTAAAATGAATAGTGTTCTAGTAAAAGTTTGTTTACCATGGATTTTTTTAACCAATTGATTTAATTTTCAGTAAAATCATTTCTTCAAATATGAATGCATTCAATAAGTTTTTATCCTGTTTAATAATTTTAAATGCCAAATACTGTCAAGTAGGCTACCTAAGGTAATACATATTTCTTGGG
Organism: Sympetrum striolatum; assembly: GCA_947579665.1. NCBI lineage: Eukaryota > Metazoa > Arthropoda > Insecta > Odonata > Libellulidae > Sympetrum > Sympetrum striolatum. Next base: position 61,415,573 of record OX388351.1, read on the forward strand.
AAAGAAGTGAACAGATACTTTACATGCAATGATGCCAACTTAGAAAAGCCAATTTGGATGCTACAAACTAATGAACATTTTCGGATGTAAAATCGCTTTATAATTAATTACTCATAATTACTAATAATGAATATGTACTCCTCGGGTTATCATAAATGGCCTAACAAATTCTGAACATTTTCGAAAATCTCCAGAAAAGATTCATTTTTAGACCTCACTTCCTTGTACGGTAATTTGTAAAAAATTTTCATTCTAAGATTCTTGCAATAATTCTGAGCAGAGAAATTATTTAATTTTACTTTAAAGTAATCTCAGACGCATTAATCTGAATCTCGATAGCTTTTTAAACACGTCTCCTATTCTTACATCTGAGTTACGTGTTTTAACGGGTATACAATCTCATATTTAATTTTAATAAATAAGTGTAGCTCCCACGAGAAAGTCAGTGCCCCGAAATCGATTCTCTCGCATTTTTATTGCAACCAAATTTTCGTATCTTTGTGCATTCAAAAAGCACGAAAACAGATCGAGCGATTCTCAGCGAGCAATTTGCGCATGCCGTTACGTCTGACGCAGTGCAACACGGTATGCATTTGTTTGTAGGAAAACACTGGAAAACTCTCCGAATGTTAGCATTCCATTCAGTCCGTATGGATATCGATTCCACGTACAGTTAGCCTTCCATATGATGATTAATAATTCAGGGTCAAAGTCTGTCTCCCGCCAAGCAATGTGTACACATGAGCAGATATATTTGACCGCTCCTAAGCGCCGAAGGCGGTGGATTCGGGACGTCGATTTCAAGTATAAATACAATGGCCTGCCGCAATGACCTTATCTAAACTGCCATATTGTAGATAAAGTGGAAGACGAGCTTTGGATTTACAACTCGGCAGAACTCGGGATGTGATACGCGAGGCAGCGCATGCTCCACGGAGCAATGAGGGATGAAATTCCAGTATCCAATCGTCTATTACGCCTATTTTAAAGCTACGATTTGAGCCTTGGAATGGAGACTTTATTCTTGACCTCAAAACATTCGTGGGAAAATTGGAGCTGCGATAAAGTCACTTGATCTGGTTAATTGTGTGAGATTTTTAATTAAATTTTAATCAGGTTCGTAAAATTTCTCTTTCCGTGTCGTTATTTAATTTTGAATTAAAATCCCTATACGCCATAATGAGAAAGAAAACAAATTAAGAACCTAAGGAATGACATAGATATAATCGATAAAATTTAGCCTTAATGGTAAAATACCTAAGAAACATAAGAAAAAGCAGTTTGTATTATCCACAAAATAATGTACAAGCCGACGGGTTTCGACTATATCAAATTATCATCAGTTTCGATCGGAAACTATTGATTGTTTCATTTCTTTTATGCATGTATTATTCTTTTTCTGGATTACGCAGCGTTGTAGGAATTCTCGCTGAAACCTTTTGACTGTTGTAATATTTTAGGAAGGCAAAATTTATTAAAATGGATTTAAAACATTCCTTTGTCCGTGAAGTAACACAGGGTAAATTTATTCTCGTATAATAGCTTGGCTATTGAAATACAGACATACGCCTGATTCTCAGAAAGGCGTATTTAAAGTGCTATTTTATTTCCTTTAACTGGTCAGCAATGCAAGGTGCAAATTGGTTCACTGAATATTTTAAATCTCCTACACTGTAATAGAAATAAAAAATTATATGTTATATATTACCTGCACACTCCTCAGAAATTTGTTAGCTTAGCTTTTAGTAGCAATTCTGACTATTTATCCTAGAATTGACAAAAAGGTTTCTGTTTTCACTATCAATATTAAGACAAACAATTTTATGGAGAAACCGCGATTGTCATATTTCCCTTCTTTGTTTTGTGATGGAATGACCCAATTATTTGCCAACGTTTCACCGTACCACTAAGACAAACTAGCCGCATCAGCGTTTGGATATTTGTATGAGCAGTGATACAGGCACCACACTATGTTTGGGAACCACCAATATAATTTATAATTCATGTAGTTCAATTTTAAAAATGCCAGAATGAATTCAGTATTCAGTACAATGAATCTGACAATGAAAGTGTAGAATAAAACAAAGACATTTAATATTTTTTCTAACACAACTGAAATTTGGATATGGATCAGTTAATATTATTAAATTGTGTTGTACGAAATCTTTGCTTTATTCAAGATCTTCGACGTCAATTTCGAAGTTCCATAAAGTAACGTGAATTTGTATTTCAATAATCTAGCCTTGATGCATCCATGAAGTTGAAATGAGATTAAAACATTGCAAAATAATTTAAATAAAATGGTATTTGCTACCACTACTCTGTGGAGCTCTCTTTTTTCATTTTAAATAATACGTGTTTATTGTATCTTCTTTCACTTGTGGTTGGTTGGAAGTTCATTTCAATAATGCTCAGCATTTCAAGCGCCGTGTTGCAAAACATTTTTCGCCACCAAATGTTAAAATCGATGCTTACTCTGCGAAAATGGGGATTAAACACTTCTTATTTGCTGCTAGGATTAGCTATTTGGCTATGAAAGCCATTATGTATTCGATTCGAATTTCGGCACTGAAAATTTGCGTCCATTATTATCGGTGATTGTACTCTTTTTGTGAAAGTCGAAGCGGAAAATGCATCCTTATTGCATTATGGGTAATAATTAAATGGGATTTTCGAATTAGTTTTTAACAAAGGCTGAGAGTGAAAGGAGATTATATGCCAATCCGGAAGCGTAAATGTTCGAAATGAAGTCCACTTTCACCTCCTATCACGGCTGTTTATAACAAGTGAGGTGATTTTGAGCGAAACTTTACTAGAAAGCAGATGTTTTGGTTGGATAGACCATACGCATAGACTTGGATTAATGAAGAAACGAAATAATTAGAGTAAATCTTCCTTTATTAAGTCTTGCTCTTATAGATCTTATAGATTAGAATAACATGCATGCAGAAGTCTTCGAGCATTTCCTTAAAAATAGCAAAGAATTTTTGAACAGGGTACATAGAATGGCCTAAGATGAGTGAGCTTGACATCCACTGTGTAGTGGGTTTATAATTGTACTATGATTTTCAGCACCATCACTAGTCCAATAGCAACATATCAATAAAAATAATGAATTCAAAGGAAAATGACAGAGTTGAACATAAAGTTATTATATGTTAAATGGAATAAAGATACGGGTAAGTTACCCGGAAAAGAAATAAATAGCGTTGAATCGGAAGTATTTTTTCCATAGGTCCATATCTCACACCCATGCAGCGAAAATCTACACACAACGGAGTTTATGGCATCTTTTTTCCAGAGTCCCTTATTTGCACCTCCAGCCAACACTTGGCCTTGCGAAAGATTCCTTGGCTGATGATATTCTTCTCATACCATAAGTGCCTAAACTACTATACAAAAAGTATCTGAACTACTTAAGTAGAAGAATCACTTCATCTTCCTGCTGGTACTATATCCCCATCTTCCCAGACCATTGCCGACTTCGGTGGCGAAATAGGAAGTGCGCTAGCTTGTCTTGGGTAGTCCTGGGTTCTAGTCCTGGCTAACCGGATTTTTTCGGGCTAAGGTATGGATGTTTGCGTTCATTTTGTGTGGGCGAAAATGTAAAGGGTTAATTGTAAGGGTAGTCTGTATGAATAAAATTCGTTTTAATAAAGTCATCAATTATTAACTTACTAGTGAATTCTACCTTCAAAAATGATGGAATTAAAATAAATCTAAGTTACCAAAAATATAAATAATTCTGAAACGGTATGATTGGATTATCCCTAGGAATGTTTTTTTTTTGAATTTTTTTCAGAACGAAAAATTAAAGTTTTATTTTAAGTCAAATAGATAAACCTACATAATAGTAGGTGATATTATTTGTAAAAATATATAGCTTTATTTCGATATCCAAAGTTTACTAACGATTTCATTGCCATAAAAACGTCGGCTTCTTTTCTCTATACATTTCTTATGAGCCTATATTTCCTGTATATTTGTATGAGAATTGATTTCAAAAATTTGTTTTTAGGGTAATTGTTTATGCCTACAAAATTACGCAAATTCTTCGTAAATTTTGTCTTATTTCTCTCCATTTCCATTATAATATACGATATTATACAATCAAAATAAAAATATTCAATTTACTTTCTTTTAGTATTCATCTTGATTCCCTATGACCATTATTTCTGATTAAATTATGCAAAAGAAAAAATGTCTGTTATCAATCTAAATGAACATTACGTGATTTTTTTCTGAGAAACAATTCAGGTCGTCCAGAGTCGAACCAAGGATTCATTGGGCAAAAAATGTCAATACATAATAGTCCATTGGACCTTTAACGACTCCCAGAAATTTATAATCCTATCATGTTGAGAAGTGCATGGAAACAATTTTCGAAAATTCCTCCCATGTATTTCTTATGGGAGTAACTGACATCGAATGGATACATATATACACATCGATGATTATTATATAAGATATTTCCCATAAATGAACGTATGAGTGTGATTTAATTTAACAAATATTTAAATTTTAATTAAAGTGTTGATTGAAGGAAGCAGTATCGATGCAATCGAGTGATGAAATATAGCAATATTTACTGCTCAGTTGTCAAAGCCAAGACTGTAAGTATGTTTCTGGCCCGAATTACTGAAGCAACTTTTCTGAAGAGGAATCGGAACTCTGAAGTGTGGGAAAGCGAGTGAAGATGATAAGGGGGACAGGTACTCTCTCCTCCAGAAAAAGGCTTAAGGGATAAAGGGCCCCCAGAGAATGTGGAATTTGAATGAGGAGCGAGAGAGTCCGAGATCTGACAGCCTCAAGTTTTTATAAATACGGGGATCGCTTTATCAAAACTTTAGCTAACTTGAAGAGTACGTCAGCCATCTTTCGGAGCGGATCGGAGGAAGGGCAGCGTAGATAACGAGAAATCAGAAATGACCAGACTTGCAAGAGAGAAGCGGTATCGGCTTACGGTGGAAGAGAATTTGAATTCGTATCATATTTTCAGGTTCATGGGTCTTTTATGGAAAAAATGCTTATTTTATGGTGTTTTCCGGAGAAAGACTGCAAAAAAACTTGAAATATTGGAATAATAATAATAATAAAGGACTTTATTCAGATCAAGATGGGGACTTCTTGCATATAAACCTTCGTTATACAGATTAAAAAAGAGATAGCTTGAGAAAAGCAACACAGAAGACTACATAGTGGGTTAAAAAATCCTAATCTAAGAGCTTAGGACAGTGATGGCGAACCTTTTGTAAAAATTTTGAAAAATCGAAACAATTTTCGTAGCGTGTCACACATCACAAAAGTAAAGACTAAAAAAATAAAAATTATTTATTATTATTAAAGTTAGTAATAATATTATTATTAATAACCAACTATGGCCGTAAAGAGAGACAAATATTTGTATTATGAAATTTCTTATCTTTAAAGATGCGTGCCACCAAAAATGAGCTCGCGTGTCAGCACTGACACGCGTGTCATAGGTTCGCCATCTCTGGCTTAGGAAAACAATTTCTACAGGAAGGAAACATCCTCAAGAAGGGGGGTGCGAAAAACAATAGTACAGCTATTGCGTCTGATATTGGCTGAAATGTTCCGAAACAGGTCGTTGAAATATGAGGATAATATGCAAGGTTAGAATACTGTTTTTGTTTTATTCCTTGTTATGGATTCCTAAGGAGGAAAGCCTTCCTCGGTTGATTTCAAGTGCATTTCTCATTTATTACAAATGAAGTTTTATGCGTTCTTTTCACTGAGACGAAATATTTTTATTAAATAACAATGGTTTAAAAATTTAATTATTTGACTTTAATTTTTTTCCTTCATAGGACAGTAATAGAAGAACAAAATGTCCCAAATCCATTGAGTATTTCCTTAAATTCATGATTTGTTTAATATGTGATGTAAAAAATTTCTAGAACATTCTGAAAGTATAGAAAGGTCATGAAAATAAATGTAGTAAATCCAACAGAATATCTTAGTACAACCGTTTTTCATATTATTTATTAATAGGACTGGTGACAGTTCTGACCATATTAAACCACGCTTTGATACACGTTTCCGTAAATTGATTACGAAAAGTTTGTAGAAATAAATCACTCAGTTTAAAAAAAGAAAAATCACGAACCTTTAATTTTTAAGCTATAGAATTAGCACGACGTAGAGTCTAAACTGTGATCGTTTCCTCAATTTGAAAACGACAGTTTTAGAATTTAAATATGCGATGTTGCTAATTAAAAAATGAAGGTTTTATTCATAACATGTGAGAACTTAAAGTATTTTTTGGATTTGACGAGTGGATATTATTGTTAAATTTTCTAAAATTTTGTTAAAAATTCAAGTTGTTAAAGCAATAGCTTGATGACGCTGAATGCTTTATTAGTTGAAAAATCCTTTGAACTAAACTAGAGATTGAGAATAGTTAACACTAGGAGGACGGGAGTTTCGGCCTACCTAGAAGGACGGGAGGTGGTCATTTGACCACCTACTTTTAAAATTCGTAATTAAATACTTTCATGCTTCTCAAAGACCCTGAATTTTGCGTATCTTCTACATTTGACCATTACACAAGTTCTAATAACATTTTTTTCCCCGTAATTTGTTTAAATTTTAATTAATTAAACAAAATGTTGACCTATGTCCTAAATCTGCAGAATTTCATATTCTAGAATATTTAATCTATTTATACTGAACCAATGAAACTCATATTTTCGGAATAAGTGGAAGAAGGTCCGAATTGTTGATAAAAGTCAGTCACGTTACCCCAAGATTGTTATGCTATCTGACGGAAACCATATAAAACCACTCGTTCGTGCCTCGGAAAAAACCTCAATCAAATACGATGGCGGAACAATTTTTCAAATTTCGTCCTGAAAATTTCCTTATGGTGTTTTTATCAATGCCAAATCAATGTATAATATTTAAAAATTCTTAAAACAATTTTTAGCAGGGTTGCCAACATATTGGTTTTATCATTATATAATGTTCTTCCAATTTTTTTCTCTGGTAAATTTCAAACTGATATCTCAAGTTTATATTCAATCACCTTTTTTGAACAATTTGAATTAATTTTAAGGGTATTAACCTTATAAAACAGGGCTACCAATCGTTAGAACAGATCTCTAAACAGAGACTTTTGCGTTCGCAGTATAAATAGCTACAGATATATTTTGAGCACAGATTTGTTTCATGTAATTTGTCTAAACTCTTTGGGATCCCGAATTAGTTTATAAACTATAAAGAAGCAGTGTGACCAACATCTTCGGCTGTAAAATGAAGGCAGCGATCAGACCTTCATGGAAAACCTGACAATCTCATTTATCGAGAATGGATTAATATCTTCTATCTTATGCATTGACGCAATGTTAACGACCAAAACAAGGGTAACAACAACAATAACCATTTTTCTGCTGTTATTCAGCTCATAACATTTTTCATAAAAAAATTTAGACCCGCTTTACATAAACTTTTAGGATTTGTTTGCTTCTGTTATGAGTTAGATACAATATTTTGAATTCTTTATATGTAACCTCTTATATTTGAAATTGTTACAGTTTCCGTAAGTTACACAGCCGAAAAAATATTTTCATATCGGTTGAATACATTTATTTTACATATATAGTTATTTATTTACTAATTATCCTTGATGCATGTGAATTCCATAGATCTTTAAGCGAAAGAAGAGAATTCTTAATATAATACTTGTCATAATTAATGAACTTATAATAATTGCCCGGAATGTACTGATATAAATGTTCATATAATAATCACAGGAATTTACAGAGATGGATTCAGAAAGAAAATGTATTTAGCATGTAAGTCGTGATCTTCATGTTTTTTTGATGTTCCATATTTTTCATCTGTTCTTACGTAGGGAAGTAATATTATAGCGCAACAAAACATGTTGACTGAAATTAATTCATGTAGTATAACAAAGATTGAATGAAACATTCGTATTTTCCCCCCTGCTATGAGTAACTGTATTTACAATCACATGGTGGGAGGTCGGACATCTGGGTGAACTGATACCGACAGCCGCCTAAATCCAAAACCCATCGGGTGCGTCTAACCAGACGCGTGCGTATTTATGGCACTACCTGGTCTTTTCCCCGCGTTCGGCACGTACTGAAATGCAATGGTTTCAAATAAGCACAACCCCACCGAGGCGTCTTTAGCGCACATACAGTTAGGGAGAAAGGATTAGTGCAGCGTTTTCGGAGCGCCAAGAAAGCGCTACGCACAGAAATACTGCATTGTTCGAGGTGAACACAACGTTTGTCATCAACCTCTCTTTCACTGTGTCTTCCATATTGAGCGACTCTCCGCGAGTCTCCATAGTGATACATCCACAGCTGTTTGTTAGAGAACGTCAAAAAACATAATACGAATGGCCTCAAGACGAAACCGTACCTCGGACGAGATTCTTGCCGAATTACGTGATTTAGAAGAAAATCAATCTGGAAGTGAAGCGGAATTTGCAAGCAGAAGTGAGGACTTACTGGCCAGTGATCGGAGCGACGACTCTGGTCCTGAGATTGAAGAGACTGGAAGTGAATCGGGAAGTGACTCCATTGAATGTGGCAGTGATTCTATCAGGTAAGTGAATCTTTCTTTCAATTTTAGTGCTCGTTAATTTTAATGGCTTATGTAAGTAATTTGCTCAAACCGTAATATTTGCAAATAATTGTCGGTTTTTTATAACGTATACTCAAGTTCTAAGTTTAAAAAAAACTAAACTAGAAATTCCTAGGAAGAACTGTTAGCTCCAAACCTTAACTTATCAATGTAATCTTATAGAGCAAAAACTTTTCCTTTCCACGTTGTTGATTACCTCAGGTAGAGCGAAATTAGTGTCTAACCTTTAGCTATATTTATTGCAGTGTAAATGCAATTGTGAAAAAATATTCATGTAATATTAGCATGCATAATTTAACCGAAAAATGAAAAAAAATTCATTTTACATGATATAATAAAAAGTTAATATCGGTCTTGTAAAAATAACTTTTCTCAGTAATAGATTGTTATAAAAGTACGATCTTCGTCTCAATACTATGTTCTTCTTTGAAGATTTTAAGAATTATAATTCATGTTAACTAAATTTCAGTCATTTATATTAAACGCCCAGATAACACACTCTTTTCCTTCTTCGGTTTATAGAATACCAACCAGATAAAAACAAAAATGTTCATTATATGGTTTAAAATGGGATGATACTTTCAAAACTTTTGGCGTCATTTATATTATTCTCAAGGGTTCCTGCGTTAGTTTCCACTGACATTCAAACTCGAATATACATTATAAACCTGTCAGTATGCACAGGTTTTTCTTTATCATGATCTATAATTATTGCTATTATGACGCAATACGATTATTCCGTCTATTTGATACAGAGGATATTTTCGCTAAAGAATTTATTACACAATAGATTAATACCAAGAAATTAAGTCTATTCAAATACATTTTTCATTGCCAAAACTAATATGATTATTTTCATAATCGATCGACAGTAATCCTCCAGAACCAACGGCACAATGGGAAACTGCTCCGGATGGAACAGAGTGGCTGGAGATTTTGGCTGATCAACCTCAACCAGGAAGATTCAAAGTGCAAAACATATTGCATTTAGCTCCAGGACCAACTTCTTATGCCAAAAGGAACATTCAAGAGGCATCAACATTTAGTGCATTCAATTTGTTGGTGAGTGACTCCCTTTTAGATAACATTGTAAAATGTACTACGGAGCATGGGAAGCTTGAAGATGCTAATTGGTCTTTACCTAGGGAAGAACTTTTGAAATTCATTGCTCTTATATATGCTAGAGGCGTATTGGGACAACGACATTTGTCAATAAAAAGTTGTTGGGACAAAACGTGGGGATCTAAAATATTCTCCAGCACTATGAATAGGGATCGATTCTTAAGAATAATGAAACATTTACGGTTTGATCGCAGAGAAACTCGGAGTCAAGCTCTGAGAGAAGAAAAATTTGCTTTAGGTTCTGAGCCTTGGAATAAATTTATAACTAACTCCCGAGCCTGCTACAACCCTGGCGAGAGTGTTACGGCCGATGAACAATTATATCCTACGAAGTGCCGATGCCCATTCATCCAATACATGCCGAATAAGCCAGATAAGTTTGGGATCAAGTACTGGGTATTAGCAGACGTGAAGTCTAAATATTGCCTAAATGCATTTCCTTATTGTGGAAAAGATGACGCTAGGGGATCAAGGCAGACTCTTGGGGAATATGTTGTGCTACGGTTAGCAGAGCCATTCAAAAACTCCGGTATCAACATAACATGCAACAATTATTTCTCTTCAATCAGCCTCGCTGAAAAACTAAAAAAAAACAAAATCTCATTGGTTGGAACGATAAGAAGGAATAGAAGAGAATTACCTCCTTCGGTTCATCACAGCAAAGAAATATACTCAACTAGAGTTTATAAAAATAGACTTGGCCACAGCTTAACAAATTACCAAGCCAAAAAAAATAAAAATGTGCTTTTAATCAGTACGATGCATCAGGACGTGATGATTTCTGACTCAGAAAAAAAGAAACCAGATACAATTTTGTTTTACAACTACAACAAAGTAGGAGTAGATATAATGGATAGCATGTGCCGGAAATATTCAACTCATTCGGCTACAAGGAGATGGCCAGTACATGTATTTTTTAACATATTAGACCTGGCCTCAATAAATAGCTGGGTTCTATTCAAAGAAACCACTGGGCGTAAACTCAGCAGGAAGGAGTATATTCAAAGACTTATATTAGAAATGATTGGAACCTCATTAGAGATAGAGCCATCACCCTCATGTTCCTTTGCAATGTCGGGAATTTCTTCAGGGGAAGCAAGTGCACCAATAAGACCGCAGAAAAGAAGAAAGTGTCAGATCTCACCTGGTTGTTATAACAAATCCAATAATTTGTGCCTAAAATGTAAAAAAATATACTGTGGAATATGTTCTGCAAAAGTGGCAATGTGCAGAATCTGCGGTAAAAAATGATGTACTCTTAGAAGCATAGTGATATTCTCTCTTATCATTTATTTTAAAAATGTTACGCCATTACCTAATAAGGAATAAATATTACTTTGTAAAAACAATAGCGAAGCTTTATTATGATTTCAAACCTTACATTGTGAAGATGATCAAGTGATTCTATAATGACTTGGATGTATTGTAAAATATCGAATGATCGAATACGGATTCCTGTGATTATTATATGAACATTTATATCAGTACATTCCGGGCAATTATTATAAGTTCATTAATTATGACAAGTATTATATTAAGAATTCTCTTCTTTCGCTTAAAGATCTATGGAATTCACATGCATCAAGGATAATTAGTAAATAAATAACTATATATGTAAAATAAATGTATTCAACCGATATGAAAATATTTTTTCGGCTGTGTAACTTACGGAAACTGTAACAATTTCAAATATAAGAGGTTACATATAAAGAATTCAAAATATTGTATCTAACTCATAACAGAAGCAAACAAATCCTAAAAGTTTATGTAAAGCGGGTCTAAATTTTTTTATGAAAAATGTTATGAGCTGAATAACAGCAGAAAAATGGTTATTGTTGTTGTTACCCTTGTTTTGGTCGTTAACATTGCGTCAATGCATAAGATAGAAGATATTAATCCATTCTCGATAAATGAGATTGTCAGGTTTTCCATGAAGGTCTGATCGCTGCCTTCATTTTACAGCCGAAGATGTTGGTCACACTGCTTCTTTATAGTTTATAAACTAATTCGGGATCCCAAAGAGTTTAGACAAATTACATGAAACAAATCTGTGCTCAAAATATATCTGTAGCTATTTATACTGCGAACGCAAAAGTCTCTGTTTAGAGATCTGTTCTAACGATTGGTAGCCCTGTTTTATAAGGTTAATACCCTTAAAATTAATTCAAATTGTTCAAAAAAGGTGATTGAATATAAACTTGAGATATCAGTTTGAAATTTACCAGAGAAAAAAATTGGAAGAACATTATATAATGATAAAACCAATATGTTGGCAACCCTGCTAAAAATTGTTTTAAGAATTTTTAAATATTATACATTGATTTGGCATTGATAAAAACACCATAAGGAAATTTTCAGGACGAAATTTGAAAAATTGTTCCGCCATCGTATTTGATTGAGGTTTTTTCCGAGGCACGAACGAGTGGTTTTATATGGTTTCCGTCAGATAGCATAACAATCTTGGGGTAACGTGACTGACTTTTATCAACAATTCGGACCTTCTTCCACTTATTCCGAAAATATGAGTTTCATTGGTTCAGTATAAATAGATTAAATATTCTAGAATATGAAATTCTGCAGATTTAGGACATAGGTCAACATTTTGTTTAATTAATTAAAATTTAAACAAATTACGGGGAAAAAAATGTTATTAGAACTTGTGTAATGGTCAAATGTAGAAGATACGCAAAATTCAGGTCTTTGAGAAGCATGAAAGTATTTAATTACGAATTTTAAAAGTAGGTGGTCAAATGACCACCTCCCGTCCTTCTAGGTATATTTTGATATAAAATTTAACCTAAAAGTGAAAAAAAATATTTTAATACTTAACACAAATTTTGGGATAGTAATAAACAAAGTCAAAAAGTTTAAAAAAAATCGGAGGTATTTTACTAAAGAAATTTTGATGCCAAACTCTGAAAAGTGGTCAAATGACCACCTCCGTCCTTCTAGTGTTAAAGTGACAACCTTACTTGCGTTTCAGGATCATCATGGAATGTGTTAAAATATGAATGGGAAAAATCCGCAGAGAGATGCAAGGTAAAAACATTTCGAAAAAAAATTCGCAACTGAGAAATGGAAGTGGTGGTTCGTTATGCCTCGAGGAGATCGGAGAAAAGATTGTGGCAAAGAAAAGAAGTGCGTGAAATCGCTACTTCGCAGCAGCGCCATCTCAATTGTCGCTGGGAAAACGCAAATGCGCTCGAATCAGTTCAGAAGGGTCTCCCTCGGAAGAGGCATCGGAATGTTGACTTCCTCTTTCACACTTCTTCCACTTCCGTAATTGAGACGGAACAAAGCTTTTAACTCTTGCATTTCCTCTTTCTTCTCATTTTCAACTCCAGAAAAGTAGAAAAGTGCCATTATGAGAGCGCTATGACGACAAAAAATCCTTAGATACGATTCGCGGCAAGGTTACTTTAAATAGTGAGAGAAATATAAGCATTCACTACAAATAAAATAAGAATTACTTGGTAATTTTCCACAGGAAATATTAACAATAAATATTTCCTGTGAAAAATTACTAAGTAATTCTTATGTTATTTAATGGCTTTCCACGAAGTACAGCAAGAAATGATTGATTGCATTCACTACAAACATTTACAAAAAGGATCCTGAAAATAGAGCAATCAATTAAGGCATAAATTTTTCAAAACAATTACACGTTTTACGTAGGTGATCCTACTAGCAATAAAGTTATCTTTGATTAATTTGAAATTTTAAGAACAGCAAAACTAATTTGATCTTCCAGAGCAGTTGCGCACATGCAATCTACCAAAACAAAACCTTTATCGGCCATAATTAAGATTCCTAATGACAAATCTATCTATAGAGTATTCCTTTGGACTATATTGTGCGAGAGTATAAAATTATCGGTAGCAGCGTAATCCAAAATATCATAACCGTTAAAAAGCAACTGTGATTCACGCAACTAAGTTCTTAGTGGAGGGGGATTTAAGTATTTTCACTGATTCCTCTAATTCTCTCTCTAAATTTGTGACCCATTTTTTTAGGCTCTACCAGGAAACCTTTGTAATGGGGATATTGAAAATATTACGTAGAGTAGCATAATAATGGAAGCTACTCAAAAAGATGTTTGGTATGAGTGATTATAAGGAGGTACACAGAGAATTGGTTCACCAACGTGTGAGTAGACAACTATAACTTTGCTGAAACTTCAAAGAGTTTAGGGAATAGTCGGAGAAATTTATTTGGAAGAAAAAGGTGGGATAAAGGTAACAGATCAATTCTCTAGAAGAATGAAAATAACATGATGATAATAATCTAAGTTTGGAACCTTTGTGAAAGAGATTTCAAAATATACAAAAGAGCTTGTTATCAAATTGGGTCGATTAAAAACACAAATATACCTTAATGGTTATATGATGATGACGTAGATGACGTAAAAGGGTGAGTAGGTCGATTGAATGCTATGGGAGCAGAAATGTACGTAGATCCTCAACGGGGTCCTACAATCTTATAAACGTGAGTCAGGCGGTTAAACGTTTTCGAACAGTCAGATTCAGAGAGGAAAGTCACCTTTTAGTCGTAGCAGATTATTTCATGACTGGCTGTATGAGTTGATTTTTTATTTTTTTACTTATAAATAGAAAAATCTGAGATAAGAATTAACTTGCGGGCTTGGAAAATACTGGAAAACCAGATTAACAACCTTCTGCGGGCCATTAACTGAGTAATTACTCACCTAAATTGCGAAAGTCGAGAACGATGCGACGAGAGGGAGGCTAACGAGTGATTCACGAACGAAAGTTTCAACAAAAGAAGTTATTAAGACGGTTAATTTTGTCTCCATTGACGAATACGAATACTACTTGCGAATATTTTTAGTATACACGTACGAGTGCAAGAAGTTCATAAATTGCCAAAACGAAATATATGCTTCCATTCCTTGCATACCAAAGGAAATAAATTTTTGGCTTTGAATTGTTATACTTACACTCAAGTATTTGGGAATTACCTACGTAAAAGCTATATTTAGAGTAAAAATAAACACTAGTAGTTACAAAGTTTTCAAACGAACTTATGCAAGAGTACTATACGGTTGTGAGAATATTTTAACTGCGCTCACGCCGTATCAGAATTATTTTCTACACAACAATCATTCCTTCTTCCTTTATTACTCATGTTTTTACTTTTATGTCCTTAATTTATCAGTGCATCAATACATTTATGTATCACAATCTATTCTAAAATTTAATCATAATTGTATTAAATATAAAGAGATGAACTGTATCGCCCTACATTTTGTGTTAACTCTTTATGGTGAAAGAGGAATAAAAAGTTTATTCCTTTACTCCTCTTTCGATATATTGTATTGCTATTTGTAATTAATTAAATGGTTAGATGTTTTCATACCCTATAAGCTGTATATACAAGTACTTAGTTGAACGTCCAGTGGAGCTCTCTTTGTAAACTGAAAATAGCAACGTAGTTATCGAAATAAGTATCGGGGAACCAAAGAGCACGGAAAGTTCAAAGCCCTTGCTAGTTTCCTAGGATTGGCTGGAGTACTTTTAAATTGGCTACCGGCTTTTGGAGCTTTAAACTGTGGCGTTTTAACCCAGACGTTTTCTAATTCCTTTTATAATTAATGGATTAAATGGCAAGTGAGACTTTGTAGTCCCAATTTTGCCCTAAACGTGTGTATCTATGAGTATTCCTAAGTTTGTTCGATCCGTAAGAAGGTTATAGAACACCTTTCACATCTCCAGTCGATGTTCAGTCACTGGGGTTCAAAAAGACCCGTCTCTTTCTGGAGAAGAGGCGTGTGCTGAAGACCAAAAGCACACTCCCCGGTGCCTATTTACATAGATTAAAAGAGGATTTAGAGAAGGAAGAAGTGGAGATGCAGCGGCGATTAAAAAGATGAACTCTGTGGTCAAATGAACCCGAGGAGGCAAGAATGAGCAAGCGTTCGATAACGGCACCCTCTCTTAGTGGATGGAAAGGATTGGGTCATTTGAGCCTCCGCCGGCAGAGCGCGCCACGATAGCGGCCAGTGCAGCAGCCGTTAATGTCGCTTCTTTCGCTGTAGACTTTCGGAGATTCTAACCGCCGATTAAACGAGACTCTAGGAAGCGATCGGCCATTGGAGCAAACGCCTCGCTTTGGAACTGCTCAGATAGTCTAACGGCCTCTCCACGGGGTGTCGATTTAGCCCACTTCCCAGAAAATGGGGAAATAGTCCCAATGGATAGCCAGCACAGTGAGAAGATTCACATTTTAGATACGCGGAAACCTCCGTCAAAGGTAATTTACCCCTCTCGAATGGAACATTAGTCCGCGGCTATGTTTCTCGCAAAGTTTTTCTCCGTTTCGCACACATTAAAATTGAGAGAACCACGATAAAATTCCATTTATATTATTCTATAAAATAAACTGCTGAATTAAGCAATAAATATAGACCCCTTTAGGAAATAATAAAAAAATATTCCGTCTTATGATACACAAAATTTTTTGAGTTTTATTACCTCCGACTTTAAATATCAAATAATTTGTGTCGCCACTCAGACTTGGTACTTGATAATGATAATAATCGTCTTTATTTGGCCGAAATTGAGATTTAAAGTCTCTTATTCCATCTAGCCCAGCGTCATTAAATTTAATAGAATAGTATGAGAAACAATTAGAAGAATCGAGGCTGTATAAAACCTAAGAGAATCTTAGGAAAAAATCCACAGCAGGAAAACACCACCAAAGAAGGGGGTCTAAGAAACCTGCACAAACCTACCGATAGTAATAAGTAAAAGATGAGTAAAGAAAAAAACATTACAAAATATAGAAATACACTACCATTAAGTACTTGCATGCGATACATAAATAAGTAATTAAATAAATGATAGCGATATACATAAAAACATAAAACAAACAGAGAATAAAACATTATAGAGAATCAACATAAGGTTTTCCACACACTAAAAAAGTTCTACCACTAGTCTGTTGGCTTACCTAGATTAGGCACTAAGTAGATAATGGCAATACATGACTTCGTTAGATAATTAGCTGATTGTTTCCTTGTTTATTCTTGAAGATGAATGGTGGAACTCCGAGGTGAACTGCCTGCCATGCTTAAAAGCCGTTGTTACGTGGATGTGGCGATATTAATTTTAAGATGTAGGAACGCAATCATCAAATTGATATAGTGAAATGTTCATTCGTTAAGAGAGTTAGGGAATGGAACGCATTTCCTAGTTAACCTTACACCAATGGCAAATTTACATCTATAATTTTCTATATGATCTTACGGCTGTCACCTCAATGTCGTAATTCATTACTATGAGTTGTTTATTTCCTATTGTATAGTCACTTCTTCTATACACTGGTATTTCATTATTACATAAGTGTTTGTGTTTGTGTAATAGTGTTTTCTTTTACATTACTTTACCACAACTGAAATATGAGAATGCCAAAGAACTGCCATATATCCTGGCTACTTTCTTGTACTCATGTCCGTTACATAAAACGCTAGATATATTTGATTGTATCATCTGTGTTATTCTTTATTATATGAGTATCATTATAATGTATTAAATTTGCGAATTTATTTTTGAATAAAATAACTTAATATAGACTTATGTTAACGTGTTTAACGCAAAAATTTCACACTAAATACATAGCTTTTTAACCTGTTAATTTACGCACCGCCTACGGGAGGTATTCGGAGCCCGTCTTTGGGGAAATGCCGAGGTATCTTAAGAATTAAGTTCATTAGACTCCCTTCCTGTATTGCTACCTGGCTATGCGAAAATGCATTAATTAACTGTTGCAATCAAATATGTTTAGCAACTTTAAAATATATTGCAGTTTTTACTTAGGAATGAAAACATTTCAGACTGAAATAAATTTCAAAGAGAAAAGCAGTTTAAAATAAAATGTAAAAAAATCCAAAAAATGTAAAATGCTAAAATTCCTGAATATTATATACTTACATCGTCGACAGCTTATATACGCATAATGAAATCGGATTATGCTTTACTAATACGTTCTGGACGCTGTAGAAAATGACACAATTTAAATCAACTAAAAACAATTTCGTACTTTCCTTAAATTTCCGTGGGTGTGGAAACACCTGGGGAAATACCAAATTTTGATTTTAATTGCTTCAAAAAAATAATACAGTATTGGAGAATATAGTATTTACTTGAATATGGCGATTAGTCCCCTAAACCTAAGAAATATTTCCGTCTAAAAAACGGCTTCATGATAAAATACTTTTACTACACCATAATAAATATTACAAACACGACTAGGTTTCGTAGCCAAGCTACATCTTCAGGTGACATGAGAAAAAATCAACAATGTTATATAGGAACGACAAGGTTAGGGGAAGAGTTGGGGTTGATATTAAAACTAATGGGAAGAAGGGAGGAGAGAAAGGTAAGTTGGGGGGAGGGAACAGTAATTTGGGGGAGTTAGGTTAAGAAATGATGGTTTGCGCAATGGGTGAAGGGTTTAAAAACAAGAAGTCGTTAAGGATATTATTTTTGGAGGAATTCTGTGCTATTTCTAACGTCTCCAATGTGTCCAATTTTGCACTGTGGTCACAAACATGTAAATATGTCACATTAAAATCTTTATAATGTCCGTTAAGGAGTAAATGTTTGCTAAAATTGGAGACATCTGGTTTGTTATTTTTGAAGGCACGACAAAGTTCTTTCTGTCTCTCGTTAAAACTCCCGCCAGTTTTGCCAATATAAAAACCTTCACAATCATTACAATCTAGTCTGTACACACCACTTTAGTTGGATGGGTTAATTGAGTATTTACATGAAACCAACAAATCCTTCACTTTAGGGCCAGTTTTAAATGTGCAGGAATAATGTTCTGGAAAAGCCGTTTTGTATTTATGAATACCTCGAAGTGAAACCTGAGCCTGTTTCGTATTTCCGTCTAAAATAAATAATTGCCGAAAAAGTAGTGAATCCTATTTATTTAAGGCATTGGATTTTGGTGGAACGCTATATTTACAAAAATATGTATAGCGCCGTCATCTCCCAGGTTTTCTACCCCGAGAGCATATTTCTGACGCGAAATGACAACAAGAATGCGTTCTTCTCTAGCACTTTCTCCTTTGAAACGGCACAGCCTCAACTTCTTCCATAACCATTAATAAGTAAACTCGGAGGCCTACTTCCTTCCCTTTTCGCGAAGCATTTTCCGCAGCGGGAAATTTCACAGACTATGAATAGCAAGCGCCCCGATCCACATCCTGCCGCCATAAAAATGACAATCCAAAACTTTTGCTGCCAGTCTTAGAAATTCCGCTCGATAAGAAAAATAATTTTTAACGCTGCGAATTTCGAATATCTCGGCGAATCTCGTTCCTACACCCAATTTCAACTTCCAATTTCTCACGAATATAGTTTTCCTGTTCTCCTATTTCTTCCTATCAAATGGATGCCCCTCCCCTACATCGTCTTAAGGTCGGTGAGGCATTTCAAAGATTCTTGCGCCATGAATGTCTGAATATATGCCGAAGCCGATTTTAACAGCTGACTGGGAACGTTCCCTTCTTAGAGATCTCGTTCGGTCTGGATTGCATGAAGAAGGTACCGAACTTCTCCCAGAATATTCTTCGGATGTAAAATGTTGACGTCTTGTACCGTCAAAAATCTCGATGAACGCCATGACATGGCTGGTGCTTCCATAAATTATCATTCGTCTAGAAAAAACCCTTCAAACAGAAAACGCTGACAATAATCCTATATGTATCTATCCTACTTAGATGGTATGGTGTTCATAACATCGTCTTTAGACTTATTCAGCAAAAAATTATCAAAGCTCACAAGGAAAATAAAGAGAAAGAAACAAGTATCATATCTTATTTCAAAGTTGGTTTTAGTTTTTTACCTAAAAATTCCCTTGAAATATTTCGTTAATTTGTGATATTCAACCAACTTTGTTGTAATTTTCAATGCATTTATCATCGTATCACTCTTCATATTCTTAAACGGTTTAATCAGAGAATTTTTAATAAGTAGGTATTCAAAAGTAGTATTTCATTGAATAATTTTCATTCTATTGCAACATATAAACCTTGAACGTTTAAGCAGCAGTTCTTATTGGTTTCAGGATGAATATCAACAAAGAAGATAATATTCTAAGGTTAAATAATTACAAAATTTACAAAGAAGTCGTTACTATCTGGGATTCAATATTATGATGTTTGTTTTAATAAAATACATCAAAGCATAAAAGAAGAAGGTAACTTCTACTATTCCACAATGTAAATACGATTACTTTTGCAAACTATCTCTTTCTTTCTGTTTCGCATATGACGATGGGTTTGGTGTAAGAAGAGACTTTCTAGTCTCAATCTCGCCCGAATAAAGGCCTTTTATTATTATTATTATTTAAATTGTTATATTAAAATTGAGATTCATCCGGTAAATGCTCGCTAAATTGTAATGTTAAATCATTACTGAGCATAGATTTTAGGTTCGAGTAGTAGTATTGTTAAAAGTGCTTCGACAGCTTAGGTCAGATCAGAAAATCAGATCCTCTTTTACCGAAGTTTTGTGAAACTTTTAATGATGTTAGGGGTGTCCAATACATCAGTTTCCCGTAACTAAAGAATATGCTTAGATACGCGGCATTAAATAAATACTGAGACTAAAATTTATCATCGCAAAGAGAATTTCCTTTGTAGCTATATCCCATACTTCCCATGCTCTTCACATATTTCTCTCTAAGAAACCTAAATGCGCAGCAGAAAACCAAACTTTTCTAAAGAAATTTCCTTTGAGATTAATCCATGCTAGTTGATGAATTATGTATTGGTCAAAACTTGAACCATAATTTTTGGGATAAGACCTCTGGATGCAATTTACGATTTAAAAAGGAGCATTAATCAAGTTAAGCTTTGGGAACCATCAATACTTGTTAAAGAGCATAAATATTTCGAAGTGCCTACATTCTTCAAACTTTTATCGCCGATGGACGCAATAAAATTTCGCAAAATAACACATCTGAAAATGAATGTAAAAATGTATAATTTGAAGTTATCGATTTGAATTCAAGTATTTACCAATTTTTTCTTTGATATTTGTGTTGTATTCGCAGATCGACTTTATAAGACCTACAACAGTTTCTTGAATAAAGTTTTGAAATGCCCCTGTATCCAAAAATTTTCCGATTAAAAACGTCCCGTCCCGTTAAGCAGCATAGATGACGAATAAGTCAAAAAACGATCTATAATATCAGAAAATTATTAATTTTAATATTTAATTATGAATAATGATATAAATCAAAATGAAATTCAGTTGGAATATGGAATAGAATAGAATTTATTTGTTAATACGTAAAATATCGAAATTTATAGATTATTTCCTCCATGAAAAAAATGGTGAAATATAATAACGCACCCCTATATCTGTCATCTGAGGTATTCGCCTTGAATTTGTATTTTTACGTGATCTCGTAGGCTATTGTGCGGGATGAAATGTATTACTTAGATAATCTCATGAGTAAATTTCTTCACAAAGAATATTTCCCTATGCTTTGCCCAACATGTAATGAAATTTTAGGAGATAAGTTCAACATGTCCTAAAGATGTAAATAGAACAGTTCTATTTAGAACGTGAATTATTAATTACAGAAGGGAAAGTAATAAAGGATAATACGAGAAATTATAAATGGTAAAAAATGTATAAATAGATTTATTTTAAGAATGAGATGTTGAATCGATGGTGGGATGTGGCTTATAGATTAATTCCTCCGAAGAGAGAATAACGAAATTTATGAACCCGTTCCCCCATCTATCATCAAAGGAGAAGTTGACTCAGATAAAGGAATCTACACAGATCGGGGAAAGTTGATTCGGTTAAGACAGAAAACAAATGAGGAAGTTATAGAACTCGTAGGAGATGAAAGGGATTGAGGCAATAAGTAATTAGGAAGAGGAAGTAGTTGAGACAGATCACACTGGGGTATGGATTTCCGTGGGGAGTGGTGAAACGATGACAGAACCAACTAGGAGGAAGACCGAAACACAAGGTGTTATGTAACATAAAGGGATGAGCTAATAATCGAATGATGAAGATAATTACTATAAATAAATTACTCTTGGGATGATTAACCTCTTTAGAGGAAGACAACGGAATCGAATTTAGAGGTAAATTTTTGAGTCTATCTTTCATTATTTTGGAAAGCATTTAATTTATGTATACACCGAAAAATAACGCGTTTACCTCCTCATTGTTATCTTTTACTTTCCTGCAACCTACGCACTTACCGCCCACTGGCTGGCTTTTTTTTCGAATACGGCGTAGAATTCTTCGGTACCTTTTTTATTTCTTTTGATGGATATCAAGAGAAGCACAACGTATTTGGTTAAAATCTTTAATTATTCCTCATTTTCAAATCCAAAAAATATTGAAATTCATCCAGTATAGTTACCATAATCCTAATTTGAAAAATCTATGGTTCTATTGTTACGTAAAAACAGAAAATTTCAAATTTTCGTGTCCTAGCCTATGGTTACACTAAAACGCGTACATTTTTCAATGAGAAGGCAAAACATTCACTATATGGAGGTATGAGGTTACAGAGCCATGTAGTCTTATTGAAAAGGGTGAAAAGGGAATCATTTATACATATACATATTGGTTTCCAATTGACGTAAGAAAGCACCGACATTGAAGGATACTACTGTGATGAAAATAAGGTCAGAAAATTCCGATCATTTTTATTAACTGTCTTTTCCTAACTAACTTATGAGAGAACGTATGCTTCTATAGATAAGCTAACTTTGGAATACTTAATAAAAATCTTACGTTCATATCCTACTAAAATTATATATTAATCATTATCATCAACATGGAGAATGGTTACTGGCAGTTCCTTCCTTGTATTGGCTTCTATTTACATCCATACTTATATTGCATAATCCCTAGTTAGGAACCAAAAAGTTCTTTAATTAATAAAGTTGGATCTATATGAAACTTAAGTATTCGAAATTTTTGACCCTTAAATTGAACTATATACATATAGATAGCATATTAAAATATATTTACCTCATATTCTATTGATTTATTCATTTATTATACGAAAGGTTTCTATAGTTCCGTAAGTAGCACACCTCTAATGTTTATGGCAATCTACTTGTGGTCTTTTTTTTAAAACCATGCTCACCTTTCTCAATCATAGTCTGTTACATCAAAGTCATCAGTGGTCCAAACATTTCGGTAATAGTTCACTTAATTTTCAGCTTCCTTAATTTCTAACTCTCATAGTCCCCGTGGAAATGATGAGATTCCCATCCTCTCCGGCATTACCATTAACTTTACGCTTAAAAAACATACCCTTCCTATTTCCTGTCGTTTTCTACGTTTTTCGTCGTTCTTTTAGCCATCACCTTACTGTATCCTCGTGTAGCTCTGAATCGTTACTAATTCAGTGACCTAAATCACCTTAACCAGGTCAGCGTCCTTGCTGAGGATCCTGACAAATCTCTCCAACCCTTGTCAGCCGGTGGATATCCTACTTATCGACACGTGGTCAGACATCTCCGTAATATCAGCTTCCCGCCATTCGCAGCGCCACCATATTGCCTCGTGACACGGGCCTTCTTCCCGAATGGGTCTCCGCACCGTATGTGTGTATCAGCTCCTGCGTCACCCACTTTAAGGGTCGCATCCGGACACAATGACCTTCCCGAAACCCCTTTCTCTCCTTAATGAAGACCTTTTATCTCACAATGAGTTTCGCGAGCCATCCGACGCACACAAAGATATTATCTTCGCCCCAAAACGCGGGCGGGCTTAAAGGAACTCCGCTTAATTGAAATTACAATAATTCGCCCCGGAGAAAATTAGCGGGCCCGCCTTTAAAAAATAAATGAAACCCGTAAATTTAATCCCGAATTCAATGTGCTCTCCTTCTCGGGTCTTCCTTTTTTATCCAATGCCCCACATAATTCCCGGACGCCTCGGATTAAGGAATTTAAATGGGGATTATCTGGTCCGGTACTCTGTCGCTTCATTGATAACATTTACGCTCGAATACACGTGGATCAGGAAATATGTTATCGGATGTGACGTTTGATGAAATTCGGA
Source organism: Sympetrum striolatum (assembly GCA_947579665.1). Lineage (NCBI taxonomy): Eukaryota > Metazoa > Arthropoda > Insecta > Odonata > Libellulidae > Sympetrum > Sympetrum striolatum. The sequence continues at coordinate 61,439,404 of OX388351.1, forward strand.
CGTCTCTACTCGTGCGAAAAAATTTACGGAAAACAAAACGCGAATTTTCGTGCGATTGGATCCATTGTGACTGTTTTAAGGAAAAAGTTGAGCGAATGAAAGTGGAATGTGATAAATTTACTTTCTGCTATGGGACAATGTTTTCCTTTTCAGGCATTCAAGCACGGTTGAGGTATCTGTGGTAATCTTATATATAAAAATGAAATGATGTTCGTGACGTTGGCTAAAACTCGAAAACGGCTCGGCCGATTTGAATATTTTTTTTTGTTTTGTTCGCCTCAAAACGGAGGTGGTTTAGGAAAAGAGAAAATTAGGATAAACCAAAAAGGATAGCCGAAATACCGAAAAAGCACATCCATAAGAAATGCACGTAAAGTTCATTTTTCTCGCAGCAGGATTTATTTCATTTGAAAATTTAAATTAGAAACAATAGTCGAACCAAGTACCAAAGAAAGGGAAGTAGAATAAATATTCTTGTTTTGGTCGTGAAATATTGTTTATTAATCGCAATTTTGGGAATTTTGATGAAATGCGTGAACATTTTATAAAAATTTCGATGTTGTAAACAACCCATCCCCCTTGACAATGAAGGCGATTGTTGATTCCAAGTTCATGTATTTATCCATCAAAAGGCATTAAGAATATAATTCAAGTTAAAATTAATCCTGATAATAAATGATACACTTTATGAAGAAGAAGAAATTGAATGAGATTGTAACATTTGCTGTTATGAACAACATCCTGTGAAGAATCTCACGGAAAAAAGTACGAATATTTAAATATTTTTTTACAATTTTGTTTAAAGGTCAGTAGCAACCAAGTTTTATTTACATCAAAGTAATTGTTTACTGAATGTTCAGTTAGAGCTTTAAAACGGTTTTACTCTCCCTCTCTCTACTCGAGGACTTAGTGTGAGGATTTCAATATTGTAAATTTCTGAAGGTAAGTTCGACATGTATAAAAAAATATGAGAAATAAATATAGATATACTATATAGAATTAGGTGGTAAAAGTTCACCGCGTCATCTAGTACTTAAATATATCTGCTTCGACCAAAGCCCGAGGTTGTCAGTTCGCGTATTGGCTGGCCATTTTGCGATATAGCATGGAGCGATAGGTCAAAGTTGGGAGTAAAAGTCAGGAGTACATTTTTGTCGGTATGTTTGATTTCAAATTGTATACATGAATTAATGTTCTGCCTTATGATAAGTTTAAGTGACTTCAAAATTCCTATTCAAGGCCATTTCCTCATTCCTCGGTAACTTACCCCACCCTATATGCCATCTAATATCTTCTGCCTTTGTTTTTCCCTCTGTTTCTTCCCTTCTATTCTACACTCAATTAATATCCTCAGCAGTCCCTCTCCTCTCAATAGTTGATCCACCCAATTTCTATCCCAGCGCTTAATCATTTTAATTAAAGCCCCATTCTCCTCAACGATTTGTAGCAACTCCGTATTTGTTTTCCAAAAATTCAACTGCTTGACAAGTAGCTTTGTGGTATTCCATAACAACTGGAAAAAATAAAATAAGAAATAAGTTTTCACAAAAGCTATAACTTAGCACAATACCGGAAAAAAGTGTAATTTCAAATTATATTTAATTCCTTGAGTTTCTGTGGTACTGTAGAAAGTTTCCTGTTAAATAAATAACAAATAGGTTTGTAGACGACTAGTAGTTCCTAATTTATTTTTTCAAACTAAATTGAAAATATCAAGATGCCGGGTGCTCAAATGCTCAAAATGCTCAAAATAAAGCAAGTCAATACTGAACCATCTCAGTGGATGTAAAAGTATTTTAACGTTGCATTACCTTAATTCTCGGTAAAAAAATATCGCTTATAATGACGAAAAGCGGTCGGAAAGATAATCTCAACAAGCGTCGGTGACAATATTTCCATAGGAGAACCACTAAGATACCTTGTAATAATCTTCTGATATCCTACGAAGTATTATTCTACTAAATAATTGTGATTTTCTGCGGAATGAAGAGCTGTTAAATGTAACAGGAAATATAGATGAATTGTAAACAATGGCGTGTTGGTATGAAAATTCACCTTCGATCACGCGATGCGCTTGTTCATAAGGAGAGATAAATAGCTTCTCCATATGTTTTATCACTTTAAGTTGTTGGAAAGAAGGACTTAATGAATCAGAACTTACGAAAGACGAATTCGGACTCGCTGATATGCCGCCAACAAAAGAAGTCCATTATCTCTTTAAAAAATGGACTTTCGGTACGAGATTTCAATCTGTTGCCCTTGCGATTCGGAATCACTTGGCAAGCTGACCAGAATGATTCGAAAACTTCAGAAGTATTTGGAGAGATATGTACGGGATCTACTTTTTAAAAACTTCTGGTGGCAGTTGTTCAAAGAGGCTGATAAACAAGCCTCTCATGAATTCCGCGCCCTACTAAAATTTTCTTGGAAACTGTTACATATATGTTACTTATATTTAAAGGATAGCTTTAACGAGGGATATCAATTAAAATTTGTGAGCTCACAGCAAATTTAATTCAAATTAGTTAAGAATTTTCGTACGTGACTTCCGTGTTTTCAATGTATTTTCACACTCCGCCTATTCCGCTTTAGGAGTTTACGCAATTAATCGCGAAGTAATTGAAATCAAGTTAGCGATCAAGTCTATCAAGAAACGAGTCAATAAGTTATTTATGAAATAAATTCGGTATTAGTTTACAATATCTTACATTTTTGACATTTCAAAAAAAATTAAAATATTCTTCATTGCCTTCGATTAATTAAATATTTATTAAATTAATTAATTAACTGAATTAAATATCAACGTATAACTTGTACTCCATAAACATACTCAACGAACCTTACTATCTATGGATCTATCTCTTTTGATAGACATAATGTTTGTTATGAAAACAGCCAAGTCTCAATTATACATGGATGAAGAAAACTTATCCTCAAAGAAGATGACGTACCTAGTGGCGTGATATTCAAGCATTGGAATTTATGTATGATTTCCATAAGATAGAAAATCAATATAAGAGGATAGAAAACAGATTTCTGCTCAGTTTCGCCAGCCTTTTCTTCCTAAATTCCCAGCAAATGGCTGTGCAGCCAAAATATTAGCAAATGTATCAGGAAAGGAATGAATTTCCACAATCTTACCATCCTATTCAGCGTTGATTTGTATAACATTTTTAGGAAAGATCGTAAGTTATTTCAAGGGAGTAAAATACAGAACATTTAAGTTTTTATCTTAATTAAGTACTAGATGAGATTGATGAAAACGTCATGGAACTGTCAATTTAATATCTGTTTTCAAAATTGTGTCATAGAACACAAATTCTGGAATTACTGTCATTTGGAATGAATTTGAGCTTGAAACTAAAGACGATACTTTGCATGCTTTGTATTGTCCTCCATAAAATGCTCGGCTGTAGGGAGTAATTAATCCTCGAGTGACGTTTGCATGTTTAGGTATGCAACAATAGAGAAATGAATCTTCATCTCAAAGGCAATTTGCAAGTTAAATGGGATCATATATCTATCATACACCGACCTAGGTCCTGAAACTCGCGATCCATAATTCTGCCAAAATAAAATTATTAATTAAGCAAGCAAATTAAGTGCAGTTTACATCTTCTTTAGTACTTGAAGATAAAAAGGATGTATATATAATTATCATTCTATATACACAACAGACCCAAGCAGATTATTTACAAATTACTTAACCCTACATGATATACTGCAAGATATTTCTTAAATAATGCAATGAAAATCTCTTAGCAATAAATCGCATATTTACATGTTAAACATTTTTCACAATATATTTTTAGAATAACTTAAAGTCAATCTAATATATAAATGAAGTTTTAAAAAAATATTGAAGGATTAAAAATTAATTTAAATCATTCTAAGAATAGAAACCATAAAGAGTGGATTGTTTTGCATCACTAGGGTGCCAAAGAATGAAAAATAATGATTTATATAGCTAAAAAGCGGTTTATAAAATTAAGTTTAAGTATCTTATCATGTCCGGCATGATTTCTTTGTGTTGATCATTAATATCATCTCTAGTATAAAAAATAAAATAAAAAATTGATCATTCGAACAAGAATAGCTCTATGGCGCACTTTTAAGAAGTTTTAGGGCCAATTTTTTCCTTCCTAATCTTACTTTTTAACGTGATATAGAATACTTCACTTGAGTTTTAAATATCTCCAATAGCCGTCTTCGTCGGCGTTCCTCGTCTCATTCACCGGTATTCAGAGAGAACAAGAAAGGCCACCGTACCTTTTAAGGACACCCAATACCTATTGCGAAAGCGATGCTTTCATCTTCAGGAGTGATTGAGAGCATCCCTTTCGAAACACACATTTGTTGTTCTTAAAATGTGCGGTCTCTCTTGTTTTCTCGGAATATCGGCAAATGAGACGAGAAAATCCGACTAGGACGGCTACTGGAGATATTAAACCTCTAATTCTTAAAAACAGCCCTGTTCCAAATTTTCTTTCTTTACATGTAATAGTTTGTACTCCAAAACATGGGGAAGACTCTTAAACAATGACTTTAAGAACAGAGTCTCGCGTAACACGAGACAATAAGTGGTCCAAGCACCACCGAGACCACGGAATCCCAACAAACCTCGGAGTTAGGCGCCAACCATTAACGTGTCCGACCGACAGTTTCGGGCGAAGCAGCGAGGACGGTTAAAGGCGAAAGTGCGCGACGGATAAAATCGCGAAATATTGGACACTCCACCGCTTTGCACTTAAAATAATCCCGGAATAAAGTAGAGATACCTTTGCGAGCGTGTTTTTGCGTGCCCGGAGGCCAGTTTTCGGTGGATGGCCGATTAATTCTGCGCCGTTACATGAAATGAGCGGCCGCCTCCCATTACTAAAGATATCCGGGAAAAGGTGTCCATCGGAGGATACAATGATCGCGTTGACTGAATTGGAAATTTTCATTACACTGCGAGAGTACAGAATTGCAGGATTTGTTCATGCGCGAAGCTCATAGCGCCACGGAACTCTGTGACCACAGTTGAAGAGATAACCTATATTTAATTGGATTAGGTTCGCAGGAATTTAAACTCGGCGAATGCAATATTCAGCGGTGGAAGACGGCGAAAAAGTGTCGCCGAGGCATTTGGAATTAATTTTGGTTTCGCCCGCGGCTTAATTTTTGAAATTCCCGATGTTTTCGGGACTGGTTTTCATTGCCAACGTACAATTACGAGGGCTTTCGAGCAAATGTTTATTTCGAGAATGCATTGTTCAAATCTCTCGGGATAATAACAGTATTGCATTTGCCTAAATGGTCCAGATTTGAGTTTAAAAAACCCGAAGAGACTCGGAAAAGGAGGATAAGCGAGCTTGAAGGATAAAATAATGTGCAAGAGATACTAAATGGATAAGTTAAACTTAAAAAGATGAGAACTCCGAATGTAAATTACACAGACCTATATTGCATATCACCGTAAGGAAATATGATGGATATTATACACATATGTATAGTAGACTGCAAAGAAGCATGGTTAGGAACGTAAGGGAAATAAAAGACTGGGAGACAGATTCCGAACTAAAAAATGTCACCTTTTATAATACATATAACTACTTGCATTAATAAAGATTACAGTTAATAATGATAATTATAAACGTTAATCTAAAGGAACATTAATGCTTGGAGATAATGAACCTTAATTAACTGTATTCATTACATTAATGGCTTATATTTTCATGACACCCTCAAAGGAATCCTTGCACAGGATAACGATGAAAGTATTTTTCAAAATTCAAAACTGAACATAGCTTAAGAGGATCGGACGAGGAAAGGGCTTCGGCAGTTAAGAGTGGTCAGATCACGACAGTAAACGGGAAACGATGATGAGGCTAACAATACAGTAACAACTTGGAAGATAAATAGAAAAATAACGTTAAATCTAAAGGTGAATGAGTGCTGCTATGCAATCTTTAATAAAACTTATCCTTAACATAATAATATTATGTTTATTGGTACCTGAAACCATGCCTTTGAAAGGATAGCAATTAATAGATTAACTGAAGACAGCAACGATTTCGAATTAACAAAAACGCAGGAAGAAAATTACTGAGGCATTTAAAAGTGGTGATATCTATGCGCCGAGAGTAAACAGGAAACTATGTTCGCTAGGAAAAAGGGAAAGTGAAGGAGGAAAATAATCGTCAACAACGAGTAGGGTTAACCGTAGAATCAACCCTTGAATGTCTTTCGCGAGCCGGAGTTACACTCGTGAATAGCTCTGACAACCTTTCAGCAAACCCAAACGCGGTAACCGGCGTAGGACAGCGCGGTCAAGGATTAGACTTCAACGAGAGTCAAACGAGTTGTCATGGATTCATAAAGTAAACTACCCATAACGACTGGAGTCAAATGGTACCATATCTGAAGATTCGTTCGGAATCCGATTTAGCGTCGTTTGCCACCGAAAAAAGAAAGCCGCGAGGACGAGGAGCGTTTATGAGTACAGAGGGATTAAAAGGCCGCCAACGAACCCCGGAGGAGGCCGCGGGCATTTTTCGCGGGCTTCGATAGAAGTCAACGAGGCGAGGGATTACCCATCCGCCGTTTTGAATTTGCCCGCTTTAATGGCATTACCCAACCCTCACCGGACATTGTCCCCCGCGCTATTATCAAATCCGCCGCAAATTAAGACTCGGCCACGCGAAGCAATCAATCAACCGACCCGAGGAAGACAGGCCGCAAAAAAACAACAAACAGCGGGAGGACGTACCTTTTTCGGCACCTCCCCGCGGTCCGGCTCGCCGCCAAGGTCCCGAACAAAACACAGTTGCAATTTGCGGGCGCAGCGGGAGAGTCACGGTTGCACTAGGTGGACAAAGGATCGATGTGAAAATTCGTGTCCGTTATTTTCGCACGCGGTGTCTCCAGGGGTTGGGCGCCGAACACGCACTGCTAGGCGCAGAGAGCGGTCGGAAGGAGCGGAGCAGCGCCAACGGAGTAGAGCGCAGAACTGAGTGAGGTCGTGTGAGGTGAGGAGGCGCTGAGGAGCGGAGGGGAACAATTGAGGGGCGAAACGGCGAAGAAAAATGGAAGGGAATACGTAAGCGCAGGAGACATTTTTGCGGGAGGTTGCGAATTTGTGCGAATAAGGCCCAGGGGTTATTTGCGGACACAACCGGAGCCGATATTTTGTCGATGCCTGTTAGTGACATGGGCCGAAAGTATGCTCTCCGTCAATGACTTTTTTTCTTGGGTTCTTTATGGGGAGGGGTGCGGGAGGAATAGGGTTTTCAGTAGCATTTCTGTTGGAGGGTAGCAAAGCTTCTTAACCCGATTCGATAAGGATGAGGATTCGGAATGGTAAATATCGAATACCTGCTTATTTTGATTTTCCGAAGATCATATATATTAGATAAGGAGTGAAAACCTAAATCTGGAGAAACTTACTTTTAAATTAAACACTTTAAAAGGTTGTTTCTGAATTCATGACATACCTCGTCAATAATGCACTTATTCTGTATTTTTTTGAATAGTTATAATTATTTAAATTATTTTTATATGATTATTTGAAAGGTTTAAGCAAACAATCTATGTGATATGTCACTCATGTATGGTATACTATTTTCTTTTACTTGTGAATGTCATTCAAACTATTGAAATTTCATTTTGGCTTTCGGTTAGCACGACAATTGTATATACCACTTTTATTTGTGTCCTTGTATGCTTTTGGGTATGATAATACTTTAAATAAATAAATTATATATGTAAAATATTTTGTACCTACTGTAAGAATTCTAATATCAATTATCAATATCCTATTATAATAATATAATTGTAGTTATTTTATTGTCATATGATAATCCGTGGATTACAAGATCATCGATATAGACTTAGTTACATTCAGTGAAGTTAAAGTTCGATAATTCTTGTTTGAATCAATTATTGTATTCTTCGTTATATGCATTGAAAACAAAGTTTTTAACATGGCAATCATGATGTAGAGTTTAGGATTGATTTATGAAACTTCCGTCTCGTGATAAGAAAGGTATGCACAACGAAATTAATAAAAAATTACGCAAAGTGATACTAGTGTAATATTCCTGGAAATGCTTACTAACAATAAAGGATCGTAATGAATATAAGCTTTACTGAGTCGAAGGAAAATTAGAATGGCTAGAACCTTGCCGTCCCGCTTACTTGAAAGTGGCTTTACTTTATCGTTGTCTGCAAAATTACCTCAATCAAATTTAATTTCAACCTTTTAGGTAATTTATGAACTTCCTTAAGGTATTTGCTGTTTTACTACCTTTCCCTAATTTAATAGCATGAAGCTAAATTGACTTTCATATCCAAGTAGAGCAAATGTTTAAATAGGTATTCTTCGTCATTATAAACTGCAGTGCTCTTGGAAAATGCATTACTTTAAAATATACGTTGTAAGCTGTTATTGATGCTAGCTATGCCGTAATAATCATCAGATATTGATTAAAATTGTTGTGCTTTCAGTCACTTAACATACAACTCCAATATATATCAAGCTAAAATGACATGAAATGAATACGATTGATAGGTATGATTTTGGAAAACATATCCAGTCCCTGATTATAATCCTTTATCTGAAAAAGTTATTATATTAGTACTTTCTTATATAATTGCTCTAAAGATTTCTTAAAGAGATTAAAGCTGATATAATTTAGTTCCCATTTAAAACTTAGGAGCATAATCCAAGTGAAGATATTTTTAGCTACCTCGTTATTGTTTACATTTTATATCCGTGTTATGTTTACATAACCAAGTGGTTGAGTATGGAGGATCCTCTTCGGAAGATTTCTAAATATTTGAGAAATGCTTCGAGATTCCCCGAAACTGTTCGTAATCGACGTTGCTTTCTGTTTTGCATCGCGTATCGGATTCCCTCAAAAATTCCCAATCCCTTTCTCATGGAGAACTTCTGCGCGAACGAAAGCAATTCGTTGGCAAATAGAAACTAGCTCCGTGTGTTTCCTCACTCTGTTTGACCCGATTTGCGTGATTCTTACTAATGAGTCCTCCTCTTTTCGCCCTTAGGACGTACCCATTTTCCCGGCGTTCCTTCCCAATTAGAATTTGTCTTTCAAACCGCGACCCCCTCTCCCCAAACCTCTCGATCCCGCCAGGTGTACACGGTCACAACACGTGCCCGTCCCAACTAATTAATCCTTTCCAAGAAACTTCTCGGGATGTTTATAAACATGGCGAGATTCGTTCGAAGCGTTTTTAGGAGGCGTTCAGCTACTCCTGTCCGTTTGCCTGCCCGCTCCCATTCAAGGTCTCAATACACCGGGCGCCCATTTGCTCAATGCAAGTCTATTAACGCGGAGACTCAACTAAATACGTCCGTGACGTTAATCCCCACGGGAATCGCGTATTTTCGTGGTCTTGAATTTTCTTCCCGTTGACGTTTTCATCTCGTAATACATCCGTATCCGAATGTATTAATCAGCATGTTTTGCTGCGAGGAGAAAAGGCTTTTTAAATAGCTTGCATTTCTATTGTACGTTTTGCTGTCGTTCCAAAAATCTATTCGTAAAATTCGTTGCGTTTTGCTCTTGACGAGACCTTTCGTTTAAAATTTAAGAGCTGAATATTAAAGACTGCTTTCTGCTCACCTATCGATTCCTCTGAGGCATAGAGTAAAATTATATCTGACTTATGTGACTCAAGATGTGAAATAACATAAATAAACATTACAGCTTATTAGATTCAATTCGAATTATGAAGGTTAATTTAGGGATTGATTGGAATTTATAAAAGTTTTCAGAGCTTCGGAAGTATCACAATTAAATTTAGTTCTCACACCAGATAAATGAATAATTTAACTACTCTCGCAACCTATATCTATAAAAATCTACGATTTAAGAGAAAAAATTGGTTTCTTGGTTTCATTATCAAAGCAACTCTTATATAACGTATCAAGCTTTTGAATGAAAAGTTTTAAATAAAAATCTTCTTATTTTGCCAACTGGGGGTCTTTATGTAATTTCCGTCCAATTTTTATACAGTAATTTTATATATGAATAAGTGAAGGTGATTTTATAGTTACATCACCAAGATGACAAGCATGACTGGCAGTAGGTTGAATTGAGAGACTATACATCCTTTCTTAGAGCTTACAGTTTTATTTTAAATGATAATTAACGCAATGCGAAAATTTGATATCAAATAATAGAAAAATAATTGCACTTGATTAAGGAAAAATTATTACATCTCAGAAAAGTAAAACTTCCAGAAATGAACTTACGATATCACATACCAATAACTTGCTTCAATTAACTTGTAGGAAAATATGTTGGTAGCTCTACTACTACGATACAGATACCATTCAACATAATATTCATTTTTTTATTTTTTGGATAAATTAATTTAACACTAAATAGAAGGTGAAATTAAATTTAACTCAAATGTACGTACATTTTTATCATTTATATTTCCAAAGTAATTGATAAGTATTTACCCAGATTCCAAAAACCATCAAAATGGTGGAATCAACTTTTGATGGTTTTTGGAATCTGGGTAAATACTTATCATTTACAGCCATCAGCGGATTTATTCTCACTCCAAAGTAATTGTTTATTTTTGGATTCTAATTTTGGAATATCCGTCGCATTATACACTGGAGACTGTCTGCATAATAAATACTACACCTTGAGTTGCAGGAACGTATTCCAAGGGCGGTTAATCATAATTTGAAAAACGTAAATCACATTCGTTAATGCTTAAGACACGATCACTTTTTCAGTAAAAATACGCCTGTTTAAAATTCCAGTCCATTGGAAATCTCGAATCCGCCATCTGCTCATGACATTTTTCTTAATTGGGAGCGCCAAGGGTTAGATCTCTATCTTTTTCATATCTAGCTATTTCAAAAAAATAGAATCCACCCTGATATCTGAAATTTGAGTTATGACGTTGAAAAAATATTCCATTGCTCATTTTTTCCTCTTTTGGATACTCATCTTTTACTTTCTAATAAAATTAATTATTGCACTTGCTTACAAAAGCCTCTACATGATCTAATCGGGAAAAGAAATAGAATATCCTACCATTTATTTAATCATCAATAAATTGTCTAACTATAATTTGTGCTTTGCGTCGTCTCTGAAGGCTGGTCTTTTATTTTTTACATCAGATACCAATTCATTTTTTTATACAAATGTAACTACCAGTTACAGTTGTATTTGTATTTCACGTAATATATGCATTCTTTTCGATCCTGCTGTTGATTAAAAAATAAAATTGAATCTTTAATGGAACGAATCTTTAATTATCGAAATTTTTGATAATATTCTGCTAAATTCTTCAATAAGCGAGAAATAAGTAACACATTTTAAATTTAACATTCTATTTGTGAAATCCTTCCAGCTCAATAATCAAGTTTCGTTAAAATCGAAATATTTTCATTTATTAATGCTTCCCTTGTGAGAATGATAACTCAGTTAAGCTCTTCAGTACCTAAAATTTCAAAAATAATCTGTCCAAAATTTTTAAAGAGCATCCTCATACACAGCAATTCTCTCTTAGATGGAATTATACCATATTAGAATACTGTAAAATATGTGTAATTCAAGAATATTTTTCAAAAATTATCATTTAAGACGTGCAAACGCCTTTTGAAGAGCGTTCGAGTGTAATTGAATTTTCCATTCATATTTAATCATGCTTTGAGTGGGATTAATATATATTATATACCAGCGAAGCTTCTAGAGATGAAATATCTCATGAAAAAATGCAGCTTAATTTGTTTGGTACATTTCATCGTAATTAGTTGACAAAAATTTTACTAACTTCCTGATATCGTAATAAACCTTCCATTCACAATTATTATTCAGCTATTTGACCCTATACATTGTTAGAAAAATTTCAATTATTTTTTTCATATTTTTACATTCCTGTAGTAATATCGTCGCGTCTATAAATTCTAGTTAAGTATTCGAAATTGCAAAATTCAAATGGGAAGTGCAGGAGCATTCTAATAATGTATATCCGGACACGTAAGGCTATTAATGCTCGAGGTATTTAATGGACAGCGTTCTCTCACAAGCCATGGGATCGGATGATGTGAGAGGAAGGCTGGTGTCGGCGTCCGCCTACTTCTGCAAAAGACGCTTAAATCGCTGCTTTGCTTTCCTTCCGTCGGACGGATTTCAAAGCTCAACACAAGTTTGAAATACGCATATCCCTAACGCCGGACATATCGTCTTCTAAGCTCTGGATATGGCAGCTCTACTCTCATCACCACTTCTCCCAGAAGCACGGATTATTTGCGAGGGACGTTGAAGAATTCTCCAAGCCTTTCCACGGGTTTCGCTCTCATATAACACCATTAATTCTCATTTTGAAACTTTGATCCTAGATATTAAATTGATGCGAATATAGAATAGTAGTCACTTTGTTACCACTTGTTTGCCATGCAACATAATCTGATGATGTTGCAAGGTAATGAAACCTGAGTCGTGTAATTGAAGTAAATGTGGAAGTGACTTTTATTCTATAATCATAAAGAACTTCCACAAGATAACACCTGAAACTATTAATATTAAATAGACACTTCATTACGTCAACAGTAACTCCTACATCCTGCGATTATTATACGAATTCTTAGGGAAATAGGTATGATTAAACTATGATCATTCCTATGAGATGTAATAAACAATGATCGGATCATGATTACTTGCATTTTTTCGAGCTAGAATGATTAAAAAATCAACACCTTCCTAATTCGGGTGTATTTGGTGATATATTTTAACCTAATAGTTCTTAATATATATATGAGATCACTATAAACATCTTTAATCGCTTGTATTCTCCCTGTTTCTCAAAGGAACTTACTTACTATGTGCCAGTAAAAATATCATAAACTAGCCCCATATATAACACAAATCTTGTATAGTGAAAATTATTCTTAATGATACTACTAACAAAGAATTTTAGCGATGGATTTTTCTTGCAGTCACTTAGCTTTAAACTGTCCTAGTTAGTACGATATAACTTCCAATAGATTTTGAATATACTTTGATATAAATTCAGGGATGATGTGCTCTTAAGTTAATGATATCAATTTTACTCTTATATATTCCTCATATTATAAAGCATATTTTCTGGTAAATAACATTCTTATAAGATTATGAATCCAAGAAATTGTCTGCAAAAACGGAATTATAAACTTTAAATTGATTTAATTTTAAGTTAGCGTCGAAATATCGAAAGGATATGCCTATCAAGGGACAATGGTAGAGAAAAACTCGTACTGAATTATAACAGCTCACATACGAAATATTGAAATAGCAATCACTATAAAGGCACTTCCCTCCGGGAAAACAGCATCATTATGTCTTAAAAAAACTAACCCAGAGAAAATGCCGCTGGGTGCTTTGCTCGATGACAAGTGTTTTGGGTCATTGTGAAGTACGTGGACTTTATTCTCCTTACCACATTCTTCCTTAACAAGAAAAGTAAAGGAAAAAAACACCTCGGAAGAAATTTACGTAATCGAAGAGTATTATGTATACAATACGAATCATTTTCTGTATGGATAACTCTCTCAAGTCTCGTAGAGTCCTTAACGCCTAATAGCTACCAAAAATTGCACACAATCAGTAGGTAAAATGGTTCTTGAAGTAGTCAGTGTTGTTTTCCTTACTTATCCAGAATGCTATTAGTAAAACTAGCCTTGTAGATGAAGTATTAGTCCGTTATAAAAAAAGACTTCCCATGAAATTCAATTACCGAGGAAAAACCATTATTCATACCTGCAAGAAGCATTCATATCTTCACTGTCTTAAACAAGACTGAAAAAACGTGATAGAACTGTATCAGTGAAATTTTAATAAACACTAGAAGACAAAAAATAACAGCACTCATCAAGATGAGTAGCAGGTATAAATAAAGAAATTATTTTGGTAAAAAATCACTTCACCCTGCTCTCATATAAATAAAGATTTAAAATTCTGAGTTAATCATAATGAAATTCGCTCTAATTCAGAATTAATTTTACTGCACAACCTTTTAAGGGAGACCATTTTATGAGATTTTTCCCTCACGAATTTCTGTCCTACGCACCTCCCAATATATTCACGTCCGTATGCATAACGCAAGTCACTCAAAAGTTACCACTGCTAATTTTTTTCCCGCCAACTTAGACAGGGGTGAGACCATTAAACCCTTTTCAGGGAAGCGGTGAAAAAAGCGCGAGCAACTGCACGCACAACCACCGCGGCTCATTACACCTGCGCCAGGGACATAATATCTCAAATTTCACTCAATCTCTCGACTTTGAAGCATAGGAAAAAGGCACTAAGTAGCGTAGTAGTCGCGCGGCTGAGGACGCGAGGACAACTAGTGCAGCGATGTAATTATTTCTATCTTTTGATAGTCTTGCTGAGATTCAAACGAAATAATTGGCCAGAATTTTGGGGAGTGGAATGGTGGAGGGTAGAGATGGTGGGGAGGGGTATCTTGGTGACGTGTAGTATTTTTCTGCTGAGGTAGATGAGGCACATGTCGCCCCCTGTTACCCTACCCCAGAAAGGTGAAGAAAGATTGGGGAGAAGGTTGGTTGTAGAAGAATTGCTGGGAGGAATTAAGGACAGGTTACGTACATAAGAGGGAGGGTAGTATTGGGGAATGTTGGTGGAGGGGGAGGGTAGGTGGAATATGAGGGTCCTTGGAGGGGGAGAGTCCTTGGAGGGGGAGGGTCCTTGGAGGGGGAGGGTCCTTGGATGGGGATAATATTTGGTGGTGAGGGTTGAGGGTTCCTGGAGGGGAAGGATTATTGGAGTGGGAGGATTATTGGAGGGGGAGTATTATTGGAGGGGAAAGGTTATTGGAGGGGGTTCATTGGAGGGGAAGGCCCTTGGATGTGGAGGATTATTGGTGGGGGGGATAATTGGAAGGGGAGGGTCCTTGGAGGGAAGGGTCCCTGGAGGGGAGGGGCCTTGGAAGAAGGAATCTTTGATGGGAAGGATCTTCGGAGGGAGAGGATCCTTGGAGGGGAAGTTTACTTGGAAAGGGTAGAGTTTTTGGAAGGGGGTTGTCCTTGGAAGGAGAGAATCTTTGAAGGGGAAAGGTCTTTGAAGAGAAGGACTTGGAGAGGGAGGTTCATAGAAGGGAGAGGATCCTTGGATGGGGAGGATCCTTGGATGGGGAGGGTCCTTGGATTGGGAGAATCTTTGGGTAAGGAGGGTCCGTGGAGGGAAAGGGTTGGTGGTAGATGGTTCAGTGGAAGGGGGATCGCCTATGTAGGGGTGGGGTGTGTGGGGAAAAAGGATGGGAGTGATGGAGATTGAGTGAGAGGGCCTTTGGAGGAGTAGGACTTAGAAGGATAAGGTCTTTGGAAGGGGGAGGGCTACAGGGAGGAAAGTCGGTGTAGGGATAGGACTTTTGGTGGGGGAGGGTCGGTGGAGGGGCTGTTGGGGTGGGCGGCGGAAGAATACTGGGGTCCTCCTCGAAAAAGAGTACCGCGCTTTGCTCCCTCGCGCTAACGAGAGGGGTTGGCGCAGTTTAAAGCGGAAGAATTGAAGTCCCTCCATGTCTCGTATTTATCCCCGTTCCCTCTCGTTTATTTAATCCAGTCGCTCCTGAGTTTCGCGGCAACTTCTCTCGTTCCGTCCCTCTCCACTTCATTACGCCGCCGCATTCTTCCTCAATTTCTAAATATTTCGTGTTCTCCACGTCTTCTTCCCCCGGATTTCTCTTTCTCTCTGTTTAAAGGCTACGTGAGACGAAAGGAAACGGTGCGGGTCTTTGGTATTACTTAAATACAAAGAGTTATGGAAAACTTGAGGATATTTTCAGCGGAAAACTCGAGCGAAATCCCGCATTGAAAATCCGAGCCTCAGTTATAATATGGAGAGTTGTGGAAAAAGATTTGGAGCGAATGTTTTAATATTATTGGGTCTTATTTGACATTAACCACGGTTTCGGCTTTTTGGTTCCACGCCGCAAGATTAAGCAAACCAACGGTAGACATTAATTTTAAAGTGGATTTAGTTCGTTTTCTTTAGTTTTGAATCCGTGAGAAAAATATTGCATTTTTCTGAATTTACTTTATAGAAAGGTAAAAAGATAAATACCAATTTAGGTTACGGAGCTTTTCAAGAAAACCCTCCGAATCAAAAAAGATGTTGCTGTTGTTGATGATTTTGTTAAGGCAAAGGTATGTTTCGGTAAGCATCTGCCTATGTTATCGATCCTAAGTGCCACCAAGTAAATTTCAAATAATTGTATCTTCTTAAAGAGAATAGAATGTAATTCATCAGTCAGTAAAATTTAAAAGCGGATGCACATGCAGTAGGAACTTGTATAAGGTAATAACTGTCAAATCACTGTCTTAATTTTTCTGTGGAGTGATAACTTTTCTCAAGAAAGTCTCTTTCTATCAACAACATGTATTCGATTTCCTCAATTAACTCTCTCGATGGATAATGATGTAGAAAAAAACATAATGAAAGACTTTGTTTTTCAATACCCAAAAATCTTATATATTTCTTAAGAGAACTGCTGAAATTCTAAAATTAACTAAAATGGAATAGAATGTACACATTCCAGAGTTTTGTTATAGATATTGAGTGAGAAGTAGGGCCCAATGCTTTGGTCAAGGCCTACCAGGAGCCATTGCCTCCAGAATGAATCAACAACTTTCTAATTGTTTCATTTGGACTGAGTCATAAAATTAAGTAATGATTCCTGATAAAATTATAAGTGATTGAATGTCCTATCTACCATCCATTAGTATTCTGATGGATATTAGATAGGACTGAGACTACCTGAGGCTATTTTACAAAAGTTCTCTATCTTCGTATAAGTATGAGCTATGTAAGAACTGAAATTTTCACTTTTATCAAGATTCCATGATCCATTTACAATTATGCAAACTTTCGGGGGCGGGGATATCGGTGTTTTTCCGTATTTTTAAGACTCCAACTACCTAATTCATTGATCATTTTATTCTTTCTTCTACTGCTAAATTTAATTTAACGTATTTAATAACTGAAGTTATGATGGAAGGGGTCAAATTGGGAGCAATTATGTCTTAATAAAGACTTTGTAAATCAATCATTCGTTTACAGTTTGGCTATCTATAGCCAAACTTTTCTCATTTGTTAGCATTCTTTGGCAAGAAGACAGATTGTGGAATATTGCAGTAATATTGTTTGCTTTGCAAAATAGCAGAAAGCACTGTTCTGAATCAAAATTTATGAAAATATGAAATATTTGTAATAGTTTTGGAAAAACAAGCAACATCTCCCATTAAAAATTCATTGTGGTAAACAGTGGTGCACCAACTATAGCAATCAAGCTTCAACAAGATTAGTGGATGTTTTGAATTTTCCATTGTTTTTTTAATTACTCGCTTCAAACCTGATTTTAATGAAAAGTAGTTTTTTAGGAGATAAAGCGAGGGATTACGCCTGGTAAATTAGCAAAAAACCATAAAGCGGAGTGGGATAACAATTACGCTACGGCAATTAAACATAAAATGAAGATAACAGCGCAAAAACAGGGCCATGAAATTAAGCTAATAATATCCCGGGTAATTGACGACACGCGAAAAGGTAATTGAACCAGGACAGAGAATAATCTAGGTGCAGCAAAAAATTGTGCATTGTGTACCATCAACCGTCGTAGTCCTATCCTCGAATACTCTATTCTCCGTCTCTCAGACCATCTTCCCTCCATCCTCTTGTATGCTTCTCCTTTGTTTTCCGTTTGCTAATTCCTCCACCTACTTCCTCTCTCTAGCATTTCACTCTTCCATCATCGATTCATTCCTTTCCAACCCCTATTTCCATTTCGTTTTCCGCCATTTTCTCTCTTCAAGTTTCTCTCCTTTTATATTAGTTCTCTTCTTCCGAATCTCCTTCATTTTCTTTTCCAGTATCCATTTCTGCTCCTTTCGATTGGATTATGTATCTCGTTCGTCAAGAAGTTGCTTGTTCCCTAACACCCCTCCCTCCACCTCATTTTTTCCTCCCTTGCATATCTTTTTTTGCCATTCCTTTTCACTCTATTACCCTTATTCATTTGTCATTCCCTTCGAGATTAGTTTTGCTCTCCCGTTCTTTTTCCATTTATTCTCATCTCCCTCTTTCCTATCTTTTGTTTCTTGGGTTATTTTTTCTTCGGTGTTTTCTTATTTGACCACTCATTTCTTTACTTATCTTTGGTCTGCCATTGAGTGCTATCAACATTTTTCTCGTGTGTACTGTTTTCTTCGTCTAATTACATAAATATCGCTGCTTTTCCAATCTTGTTTTCCCTTTTATCTCATTATCAACACTATTATGAGATCTTTCTCATGCACATTTTACTTGGATCTACGAGTACTTACATACTTTCGTAAATTGCTGATTAGAATTCATTATTAAATTTATCGTTGTTAGTATTAATTTCACATAAGTCCTTTGTTGCTTACGTATATACATTATAGGCTAAACACGAATGCCTTGAATTTGGTAAAATTTTGTTTATTAAAATCAATTGATTATAGAAATTCAAATAAATAGATTATCTTGATTTTCCGTGTTAGATTTTACGCCGTTTCTCTTCGTTTTAGTAATGCATCAATTCAAAAGTATCACAATGCTACAAATAAGGTAAAAAAATGGTGAAATGATTATATATGTCATTTTAGTAATGTAAATAATATTCCTTTACTGAATCCATAGAAATTTTATTGAAGCTTTAACAAATAGGTTGAAATAAAATCCACGGAGAAAGGCGTTCTTTTGTGGAATTCCATCACAATAAAATAAATGTACTATGTCCATTTATTTTTTCAGATTGGATAGTGATATACTTAAGTGCAGCCCTGCAGGCTTGTTAAATCAAATGAGACTTTTCTTAACATTTTGACATACATTAAAGGGTTATTTATAGCTGGCATTGTTCATATCCATAAAAATAACTAACATATACAAGTTATGTTGTAAATTATAAATATTTCGATAAAAAAGGTTTCATCACAGATATTCAGTTATTACCTGTCAGGATGAATATATGAATACTAGATGCTAACATATTCTCTCAATCTTCCAAAGTGGGTAGCGCAGAATAAAATCAGGAAGTCATTTCTTGATACTGGATTTTATGGCGACCCATTTTCCGGCATTTTTTGGATATAAAGAAATATAACATTATGATTCTTGCCTGAAATTTGAATTAAATTGAATTGAAGAGAATCCAGATTTTGAATCTTTAGGTTAGGTATATACGCTTAATTCAAGGATCGAGGACTCAACGACTTCTAGCAATGATTCAAATGATACGAAAGATAATGAGATTTGAGTCGGAGACAAACTTTGTGGGATTTCCCTCTCCCTCCCAGATTAACTTTAAATCGTTTCATTTCCTCTCTTCATTCTTTCCTTTCTTATCGATCTCTCCCTCTATTTATTTTCAACTTTTTCTACTTCCCTGTTCTTTTGTTTACTTACTTATCTAGAAAGTATATAGAACATGAAAATTACCGTTGAGCTGTTATGCCAAAGCTTATATGAACAGTAATGTCTTACAATCTCCATTTCGATGTGTTGCATGGGGTGAGAAAACCAGGTGTTTAACCAACTCTATTGTTTTTATTATTGGGTATCTTTCGCGTAAAGAATTCATTTTTAAAACAATTTGTCTTAGTATCAATTTTTCTAAATTAATATTCGTCACTAGATCGACTGAAGTAGTAGGAGGGATGCATGATGTTGGGTAGTTGTCTTCCGAAAATGTACTGTCCCTGAATTTATCAATTAATTGCAGCCTAGCTTCAAAACACCTTTCTTTCAATGGTAATTAGAACCTGCGTCTGACAATGAGAGCGATAGGATTCTTATAATGATAGTTCTGAATACACGCAATAGGTGGAGCACGCATTCGGATATTGGCATTAATTAAAGAGGTGATATCAGTCTTCTTCCTTTTAACAAATATTATCCTGTAATATTAAGAAATAACCACGAATATCGAATATTTTAACGTATAATAAATGTAAACGTCGATAATTGTAGGTGGAGATATATAAACAAAGCAATACCAAAACAATTAGTGCAATCCAGTGCATTATTCACTACTCTACAACTTTTTGAATAAGATAAATCTAGGTCCATTATCGTACGTGTTTCCACTGCCTGATACGATGATGAACGTAATATTTTAAAATTTCAATTGATAGAGTAGGGAGAGAAATTCAACTTACATCTTACATTGGTCATGGCTGTAATAAAATATGAGAGAGTTATTTTCAGAACTTATCTTATCATATTAAATTTGACGTAATTTTCTCTAATTTGGTCTTTTATACGAAAACACTCATAACTTAATTATGTAAATACGTTAGTTCGTCAATGGTCATTGTTGATGTTGACATGGTTGTCATGCGCTTGTTTAAATAGCAATAATAATGAGGTTTTTGCCATTACATCAAGAGAAAGGAAATAAAAGAATGATGTTTGACATAAAGACTGTAATATAATCGATGTGGGCGCATCATATTCTGTTTTCTTTCTTAATGGTTGTTTATAACTCCTTCAACATAGGTGTATCGAAATATCACGAAAGGATAGTTTCTAATACACCCAAAACGTGGAATGCGCATTGGGATATCGGAATTGAATCAAGGAACGGTAGTACCCTTGATCATTTTCTCAGTCCATTTTCATTTCTTCCCCTTTCCTTATTACCACCTTCGTTACCTCCTCTTCTTTCTCAATCTCCTCCCTTTCTTTCCGACTCTAATTCATCTCCCCGATTCCCGTATCTTCTTCATCGCCACTCTTTGATTCCTCTTCATTTCCCCGCATCTCCTTAATGAAAACAGAGTGCTCCTCTACGAGGCGTTTAATATTTCCGCGTTCCATTTCCACTCGCCTCCACTCGTTTCCAAAAGTATTCATTAAAAAGCCGGGAATAATCCGGCGTGGTGCCGCGCCTGTTAACCTCTCCTGCATCCACTTCCACCTGCACCCACTCCTCGTCCGCACCCCCGCGCTCTCACTTATCACGGCACCTGCCTCTCCCGCATCTTTAGACGGGGAAATAACCGAGTGCTGAGAGAGCCATCTAGTTTTCGACACCGCGATTACTCCCTTTGTGGCGGACCCAAGAATTAGGAAAAGTACGGAGTTCAAGGTGAACGAAGAGAGAGGGCTCTGAAAGCTCCTTAGCTCCCGACTTTGTTTTGTTTCTTCAAGGGAGCTGCCATTTTGTTCTTCGTTTGATTCCGAGATAGTTTCGAGTGCAAGAAAGGCGGGGGAATGCACGTGATTCTATTTGGGGATGAAAGAAGCCATCTT
The DNA here is from genome assembly GCA_947579665.1 of Sympetrum striolatum. NCBI lineage: Eukaryota > Metazoa > Arthropoda > Insecta > Odonata > Libellulidae > Sympetrum > Sympetrum striolatum. The sequence continues at coordinate 61,460,706 of OX388351.1, forward strand.
GCTCAGCTCTTTGATTGCATTACACGTTAATTACTTAATAGCGAGGCGGTCTCAAAGAAAAAGGCTGCTCTTGAGGCCGATGATGCGAGAGTGGGAGAAAAAGGCGATTCCGAGAAATCTGGACCCGAATATAATCCATTTACTCGGGGCGAGACAGGAGATTTCATAAAAAAAGAGCTGCAAACGTTTGTCATTAGACAAAACCTCAAGCAGTCGAGGTCTCGGGGGAAATTCAAGGAAAGCTTCGGTCCTCGTGTGCGGGGGAAATTTGAATAAGGTTGGGTTTAATCAAGCGCTAACTGCGACTCTGAAAAAAGGTGAGATCTCCGAAATATACATAAAGGCATTTTCTCTGAGATCAGGCGTGTTATTATAAAATGTTAACGTTAATTCCTCATACGGTGGCATAAAGTCCTTTCTCATTTTTAGTCCTAGTTCCATTTAATCTTTCAGAACCGAATGACTTCAGATTGCGACGATATCCGAGAAATTCCTTTTGTGCTAGTTTTTGCTAGATGTTTCAGCCGTTCTGATTTTATTAAAGTCTCTGGATTTTTTTCTCGTTCATAAAGGTTTGCCAACCAAAATTCTAGATCTGTAATTGCCTCATAACAAGATGTAAGAAATATTTGAATGTTAGCCCATTACACAGAAGACTTACTGCGGTAATTTTTCGCGAAAAATATCTTCTAAATAGATTAATAAATATTTGATAAGGAAATTCATATAATTTAATTTGAGCAGTTTGCTTGCCTTGCTCAGTCTTGATACTAACATTTAATTTGCAAACGGTTTCCTTTTCCAGTGAAAATAAATAATGAGGTTCTTTTCGTAGGTTTGCTAATTTGGTTCCTCAATCTAGTCCTTAATCGTTGGTGCCTCAATCCATTAAATATCTTCGCCTCGAAAATGCAAGAGGTATTTCATAATGTCGCATGATGTTGCATGCCAATGCGGTTCAGAGTGTAAGTCTTCTAAAAAATCATAAACGAATTCGCAGTCTAATTAATTTCGTTTTTTCCTTCAGTAGATTCTAAATTATCGTTGAATTAATAAATATTACCAATGTTTTTTGCTGATATCTCAAGAAAAAAATCCATTTGAAAGCAAAGTGTTTTCTTAATGAATAAATACTCTACGAATACTTACTCTATTGCCAAAATGTCATTGCCATAAATGTATTATTTTTGGAATCTCGTTCAAAATAAGAAAATAAAAATTTGAACGCATTAAGGCTGCATTATCTTAACATTAAATGTTAATAAATCTGAGTTTAATTTACACAGAGATTAAACATTTCTCAAAAGGCGTTTTGATATTTACAAATCATCACGTTGACTGCTGGTGCTTCATTTCTAAGTCTATGAGAAAATGATCTGTATATTTTAAGAGTGAGTTCGCTATTTTTCAGCATATATCATTACACAAGAGAATAAGACTCTCGCAAAAGTAACATATGGAAAAATAGCAGTTGAAAAATAACCGAGCAGGATACTATTTCAGTATTTTGCGTCTAATTTTAAATTCCTATAATCAAGTGGAACAAATCAATCGATCTCGTAGTAAAACGAAAAAATATTAATTTACTTAAAATACATTAATAAATAGAATAGATAATTTACTTTATACTATATTCTTTTACTTTAAGAATCTTAAATAGACCGGCTTTAAAATTTAAAGGAACCTCTTTATCAATTCCTAATACAAAAATCTTTTTGATTATTATTATCTATATATCCTCCAATAATGGAGGGGGCGTTTTTGGATATTTTAAATAGTATAATAAATAAAATAATAATTATCGAAAAATAATTACGTAAATATTAATAAACTGTATTTTTCATATAAGATGAAGCATCAACAGACATAAATTTATTTTAAAATCACTAAAATGTTAATAGTTTTAATTTTCTATTCCTTCCTCCTCCTTGCGTATGTAATAAAACATGAAAATTGTTTCTGCTTGTTAAGATGGAGCAAACTCCGGATGAAGGTGTTTTAATTCTTAGTTAGCCCAACCACCATGCATGAGGAAGTGCTGGGGAGTTATGGGGAAAGCGAGTTATTGCGTATCCACGAGTTCCACTGTTCGGGAGGAGCGGCAGCATGAATTTAGGTCAGCCACTTCGTGTACCTCGTCCTTTCTGTCACGCGTGCTTCGGTCGCAGGCGTGTTTGGTTGTTCCCAAGTGATAAACGCACTGCGCTAATTCCGCGGTAATGTGCTTAAACCGCAAAAAGTAGGGGATATCCGCGTCCCATCTGCTTCCAATTGGACCGAATGCGCGCTTTGAAGGCAAGTAAGGGCCCTGCCGAACGGGGAGTGGACCATTGCGAGGCGTCCGTGCGTCCAAAGGAAAGTAGATGCGATTATGACGCTTTGGACAACGCCCGGGGATTAGCAAAGTGTGCGCCTTCTCCGAAAGTTGGCTAAGACGGAGTTGCTTACCGCATGAGAGGACTGCGTTAATGTTCGCTAGGGACGTAACACTTGCTGCATTCAGGGAATTGAAATGTGGACACTCGCGAAGAAAATAATAGGGAAAAAAAAACATTTCAAAAGAAAAATCTAGGTTGATATACTCACGAGTTAATTTCATACTTAAATATGTTCACAAATTTCAATAATCTGATTTTCTATATTTGCACAATCCCATTGAATAGATTAAAAGGAAATTTGGTTAGATTAGAGTAGGGTTAGCATAGAAGACAAACACATAGGCTAGCTATTCCTTCATAATATGATAATATTACTGATATCTTCTACATCCTTTTTACTTTCTCCCTGTTCGTAGTATAGAGAAAGTATTGTATTTGCAAAAAAAATCGACCTCCAGATTTCGACGGAAATATATGTTTTGGGAGCGGGAGGGAATATGTATATATATAGAGCTCGTTTTCGCTATTTTCCCGAACATGTCTGTCTGTGTGTCTGTAGTAAAAAGAAAAGATTTTGGGCGCTCTATCTTAAAAAGCGATTCTCCGATCTTTCTCAAAATTCATATTTAGTATTTTCCTAATAATGCCAAGATTTGATTAATTTTTGGTTAATATCGCTTAACCGGAAGTTGCGGTTTATCCGGAACAAAATTTTGTTTCTTAAATATCTCTGTAAGAATGCAATGTAGGTATATACAATTTATAACAACAGTTGTAGATAATGTACTTTACTACAACTTTTGTATGAAATCTTTTTTTATAAGACTGATTGTTTAGGAGTTATTCTTGAATAATGGTTAACCGGAAGTTGTTGTTTATCCAGAAATGGAAGTTTTTCATACATATCTCTGTCAGAATGCAATTAAGGTATATACATTTACATGCAAAAGTTATAGAAAATGTATTTTACTACAAATGTTGTATGAAAAATTTTCCGGTAACACTCATTGTTTTGGAGTTATTTATATAGTACCTGCATAGGCTTCTGTTTTCAATAAATACGAAGAAAGTCATGTGTTGGCCACATCAGATTTTTAATGTATAGTTCTATTTATGTGTACAATATGTATAGTAATCTAGAATAATTTTTGATACTAATAAATTCTACTTAGGTGAAATACCATATTAGCATTGTTGGAAATATTTGATTTTTACTCTTCATTAATTTGAATCTGAATATTGTGTAATTTGGAATGTTTTTTATTCGTCGCGTATCTTTCAATAAATTGAGTGATATTTCACTTGTAATCCATGTTATTTATAACATATTATATTTCTAACTCCTACTTAGAGAATCTGTTTTGTCATATTTTAAACATTATTCTTAGGGAATTTGTGTTTATTTTCTTACCTCTTCGTTGTGGATGGTTTTCTTTTGTATATATTACTCTTTTCACTCAGTATTTCTTTAAGATATCTGGAAGCTATCATTTCCGCCTTGAGGTCTTAATATTGTAGTAAAGATAGTGAAAAGAAATTTTATACTCTTCGGTTTTGGCAGAACTGTGATTTTAAGTTTAAAAATATCATCTTTCTGTAAGTATTCCCATTCTGTATCCTTTGAAGTTACTTTTATTTTAGGTATTTAATTAAATATAATGTAGATCAATGATATGAAAAAGGAGAATTCTTTCATTTATTTTCCTAATGATGGGTAAGAGGACAGAGAAGAAAGAAGAAAAATTCCAGCTTGCTCGCATAACGGGGTTATTTATTCATTTGAATATTTGCTTATCAGCCGAATTACGAATGCAACGTTTCAAATAAAAATTGAGTTGATTTATACACGAGTGATGTATTAATTATCATTCGAAAAAATGTTGTTTGAGGTTTGAATAAAACTTCTATGATGTACGACATATAGACCAAGAGCGTTCCGTAAATTAAAAAAAACGTAAATAAATATCAATTATTTGATAGTGCATCGTGATTTATCGTTCATGGTAATATGATAATGTTCATATTTTATAGATAATGGATTCACTATTTGCTCTGTGAAAATCCATAATGGATTAAATAGAATAACTGTGTAAAACATTCAATAGATTTATTTAATACGACAGTTTCGGTAAATAATTGAGTTACTTATCTCTCTTATCATTCTCTACCACGGATTCCATATGTCACTTCATAACTCTTAATGTGTGCATGCTCTTTCCTAAGAATGCCTACTTATGTAAGATGAATATGCAAATATTTCACTATTCCCCTTGATCAGTATTAGATCATAACTCATAAATATAACATTGGTCAAAATATATTGTATCAAATATATTAAGTAAAAGTGTTACTTAACCATCTCATTTATTTAATCATATTTTTATTAATAATAAAACATTTTCAGTGAAAATTCCGATTAATTTGGGCAATCGTGTATAACGTAGAATTAATAAGGGAAACGACTTTGAAAAAACGTACCATAGGTACTCTTATATACCAAAAATTTGAGTAGTATAAATATGAGTGGTTTACATTAAGTACATTATATACTTAATTACGACTGGATGTATTTGAGTGGAGATTTGTCAATTTCTCAGGAATTTTTCAGAGATGTTCTGCCGTAAAATGTTTAGAAGAATTCAATTCCTACACCGTGCAGAGTTAGATCTGATTCTCATCCTCCAGTTCGCATCAAGTTAGACGCCATTTATATCCATAAGAAACGCACGTAAATGAGACATTATGTCGATTATTGTTCTTAAGTTCAGAGAAAGTACCGGTCAAAGGTCACGTATAGATGCTTAAAACGTCATCGCGTATAAACACATTGGATAACGTAATCACCAACGCCTTCGCAAAACTCTAAAGCGAACAATGGGGAAGTCGTTGCAAGGAGTTTCTAACTCAATTGGTTCTTCGGAGGCTTAGTACCAAAAGAATAGCTGAGGTTCACTTTTTTGTTCTTTGTACTCTTGGAACTATTCTCTAAGGGAAAAGGTCTTGAAGTTCCATGCCATTGGTACTTCGCTCAGCTTGCGTAATATTTTGCGCCTTTTACCTAGCTCAAAGTAACGTTTTCATTCGTATATTTTTACTGGTTGATATTGATTTTCCAGGATTTAAAGCAAAGAAAAACCAGAAAATTAAGTATCTACCTTTCTGAGTCCTTATCCTTGTGTACGAATACTTCCACACTAATTGGATAGATATATTACTCAAACGTACCTATGTATTTACATCTCAATGGAATATAATTTTTCCTTTAAATTTCTCTGGATTAAAGGTTACCAAGTAAACTCAAATCAAATTAATTCACAAGAAAAATCTGAAGCAGTAAAAAATAATTTCAGAGAATTCTTGAGGTGATAGAATTATGAATATAGGGATTTGTTAGAGAAAAAAAATGGTTGGGGGTTTAACATAAGTTCTTCGGCATCTTAGGTTTCGGCATTCCGCACTTGGGCTCCCATACTGAATTGGTCCATAGACTATTTCCACCGAAGTTGAACGCGCTGCCTACATGTCTATCCGGTAGAAAATGGCTCATTCTATACTAATATATTTTTCTGGTGTTACTCCTTGAACGTTTGTAGACAATTTTGATATTTATCTAAAAGTTATGAAGGTAAAGGTCTTTTTAACCATTTGCAGGCTCTATTTCTTTTTGAGAAAATATAAATATATGTTGTAATACCGGACCAAAGTTTGGAAAATCAGTTTTAACTCGTGCATAATTCCATGCCATGTAATCGATAGTGACAATAAGTCATAATTGATATCGCACTGATATATTTTTATTATTTAGATTCTGGAAATAATTCAACATATTTACGTCTTACCTTTTCTGTCAGGTGTGAACTGTTCAATATCCTGCTACTTCACCACTTATATTTCAACACCTCAAAGAGAACAAATACCATAATAAAGGACGTTCACTTACTTAATCAGGTTCATCATTTTCGTTAACCGCGGAAATACGATCTTGTAGATAGATATGTTTTATAATTTAAGTCAGAATATAACAATAAAAAGGTCAACTTACCAGGGAGTATACAAATAATGGTAAAACTGCAGTTTACGTGCCCACCATTTGTTTTCGAAATTTGCCGCTAGACGGCAGCACATATATCACCTTTACTTTTTAACCAAACTATTATCTATTCTATCAAAATACTGGCAATTTGTAATCGAAATCGATATTCCACGACTAAAATAATAAACTTTATTTAATTTCCCTTCTTTTGATGATATTCTCGACTTTATAGAACGATTATTTCTAATTTAATTTTGCAAAAGAAATAAGACCTACAACCGATAAAAGTGAACTTTACGTGTATTCCTTATGGAACCATATTATGGACTCCTGGGTCCAAACCTGGGCTTTCTTAGCAATGGGAATAGTTTTCCTAGGGGTAACTCGTAGAAACACAATGCAGTTTGCTTCGCATCTCTAAGTCAAACCGTTTCTGAAATAAAATAGGGGACGGATGGACGGACGGACTCTTCGGAAATTATATATAAGGATGCTGCAAAGAAATCGAGGGGAATATAAAAAAATTCGATGAAGATTAATGTTCCGGTGGTAGAAAATCGTTTATGATTCGAAACAACGAGAATTTGGACAAAATGGACGACATTTCTGTAGAGTTTTATGGTTATAAATAAGAGTTGCCCTTGACAACCAAGGCCATTCTTAAAGCCGCGCTCACGCGAAGGGAATGCATCGTGAATTTAACTCACTTAACAGTACTGGAACAAAGATATTATCTTTGGGGAGAAATTTCCTAAAATTCGATCATTTTCTGTTATAATAAACAATTCATTTAGACTTATTTACTTACAATGTAGGATTATTACTGCACCTTTTTCGCACGTGGATATACATTTTGTTAAGTGACGATCGGAGAGGTGATAACATGACAAGAAAGACCCTTAGAGACGTATAGATGCTTTTTAGTTTATATATGATTATGATAGATATTTAAGTACCATTTTAGAGCGTATACGTTATTTATTATATTATAATTGGTTAAATAATCGATTTAAATTACATTCCGTCATTCCAAACAAGGGAGTTCACTAATATATTTATATTACTTATATAAACTAATATACATTTTTAATTTTCAAGAGAAAGTAAATATATTCATCATATACTATTCGCATGCACACTTTCCATGCGATAGAGCAAACATAAAGTACCCCGCTGAAAAATCTGACTGACATCTGTGAACGGATTGGCTCAACTAATTTCTTTCGTTTCACATTTATCCAAGCCCTCCACTCTAATGCCTCAATGTTTTACAAATATTTTCTGCAGAGAATGCCTCAACGTTGAAATATGGTCCTCTATTATGTATCCTGATGTATTTTTACAAATAACGCTGTTTATCTTCTTAACGTCAGCACGGAATTTCACATGATTAAACAGATAATATCGAATCGTATGAATATTTCCCCGAGGGAGAACATAGACAAGTTGGATTTCTGCATTGAGGATCTTTTTCTGTAGAATCAATATCAATTTATTTGAGTTATGAAAGTATATAGTGAAGAAATAAATGTAGCTCATTCACTGCTGTATAACAAAAAATCCAAACAATTTTTTCTATATATAAATTTATTTTGAAACCGAAACGGTCAAATCCAAATAAAAACGCCCTTAATTCAACCAATGAGGCCTGGATTTTAAAGAAACCAATATTATTACTAAAAGAAAAAGAGGTAGACGTCTTCTACAGAAAATGATTTGTTCTTTGTAGATTTTTCTGAAGAAGAAATTCTCTCTCCTTTTCTTTTACTGTTAAGTATGCCTTTGCAGAAAAATGTAGAAAAAGAAAATACTGCTTTACATATCTTACTCGGTTAAATCAATTTCAAAAATTGGGAGTTATGAATTAGAGATTAAGAAAAGGATGGCGTTACTCCTTTTTTTAGATTCAACTTTAAAAAATCTGATGTGGCCAACACGACTTTCTTCATATTTATTGAAAACAGAAGCCTATGCCGGTAATATATAAATAATTCCAAAACAATGAGTGTTACAGGAAAATGTTTCATACAAGATTTGTAGTAAAAACATTATCTACAACTTTGGTACATAATTGTATATACCTACATTGCATTCTGATCGAGATATGTATGAAAAACTTCCATTTCTGGGTAAACAACAACTTCCGGTTAACCATTATTCAAGAATAACTCCTAAACAATCAGTGTTACGAAAAACTGTTTCATACAAAATTTGTAGTAAAAACCATTATCTACAACTTTGGTACACAATTGTATATACCTACATTGCATTTTGACAGAAATATGTATGAAAAACTTCCATTTCTGGATTAACAACAACTTCCGGTTAACCATTATTGGGGAATAACTCCTAAACAATCAGTGTTACGAAAAAATGTTTTGTACAAATTTGGTAGTAAAGTACATTATCTATAACTTTTGTATGTAATTGTATATACCTATATTGCATTCTTACAGAGATATTTAAGAAACAAAAGTTTGTTCCGGATAAGCCGTAACTTCCGGTTAAGCGATATTCTCCAAAAACTAATCAACTCTTGGTATTGTTAGGAAAATTCTAAATATGAATTTTGAAAATGATCGGATAATTACTTTTTAGGATAGAGCGCACACAAACTTTTTAATCACAGACAGACACACAGACAGACATGTTCGGGAAAATAGCTAAAACATGCTCTATGGGCCCCAAAACATCTATTTCCGTCGAAATCTGGAGGTCGAATTTTTTTTGCGAATACAATCCTTTCTCTATACTACGTATAGGGAGAAAGTTAAAATTACCCATATTTTCTGAAGGCAATATCTCTACGGCAAAAAAGTCGTCCATTATTCTTCGAATTAAATCATTTATTTTCAATGTAAAGAGCAATAATGATGAAGAAGGAAATTTATGTGATAAAAACGCAGATTATTTTAATTGATAGAGCTACGAAAGTCTTTGGAATGTTGCTGAGATACTAAGAGCGTAAAATGTGGTGTGATTTTTTCTGTTTTATATTTCTGGCCAAGAAAAGGATACCATTTTAAAAAATATTTATTTATCTCATTAATATACTACAAATATTTTGAGTTAGAATATACTACGAGCCCTTCAATGCTTGATGATTAAATGAGTACCGAGAAGAGTTATTTATTAATTACTAATACTCATAAATTACTAATTACTGTTATACGATAAATTAATATAGAAAAAATCTGCTGTGGCCAACACATGACTTTCTCCGTATTTATTGAAAACAGAAGCCTATGCCGGCAATATATAAATAACTCCAAAACAATGAGTGTTACAGGAAAATGTTTCATTCAACATTTGTAGTAAAATACATTTTCTATAACTTTTGTACGTAAATGTATATACCTACATTACATTCTGCCAGTGATATGTATGAAAAACTTCCATTTCTGGATAAACAACAACTTCCGGTTAACCATTATTCAAGAATAACTCCTAAACAATCAGTGTTACGAAAAAATGTTTCCTACAAAAGTTGTAGTAAAGTACATTATCTACAACTTTTGTAAATAATTGTATATACCTACATTGCATTCTTACAGAAATATTTAAGAAACGAAATTTTGTTCCGGATAAACCGCAACTTCCGGTTAAGCGATATTCACCAAAAACTAATCAACTCTTGGCATTGTTAGGAAAATACTAAATATGAATTTTAAAAATTATCGGCTAATTGCTTTTTAAGATAGAGCGCCCACAAACATTTTTACCACAGACAGACACACAGACAGACATGTTCGGGAAAATAGCGAAAACGAGCTCTATGGGCCCCAAAAAATCTATTTCCGTCGAAATCTGGAGGAGGATATTTTTGCGAATACAATACTTTCTCTATACTACGTATGGGGAGAAAGTAAAAATATTGACAGATTGCAATAGCTTAGCAGGAATAACTCAAAGTAGAGTGCGTTGCTGAGGGCGAGGTGTTTGAAGCACTACGCCCATTACGCAGCAAATTGAGTGGACGCGAAGAAGGCAAGATATGACTCAGCGGGGAAGATGGCGTTAGGAGATTAAAGGCCGCGATATGGCATGGGCGTGCCAAAGGTCCCGACAATGTGTGTTTCCACGGGGAGATGCAGTGATTCTTTTTTAAAACCTCGCTTCCCTTTGTGAGCGCGGCCGGAGGAAGTTTTATTGCGCGCTGAAAAATCCCTGTGACCTGGGAAAAAACGTGAAATGGGTTCTCTGGCGCTGCCAAAATTAGAGTGAAGAGATGTTACGAGTCGCCCTCTGACGAGTTTTCTAAAAAAACCCAAAGGAAACTATTCCTTCGTTTAAGACTATATGTATATGCTTAGCTTTGTGCGTGTGTGATATGCTAGTTTTCGGTCATCTATGGATATATTTCTTCAAGTTAGCTCAACCTTCAATTCCGAACGGAAAAGATGTCTCTTGTGTTACCTTTGGAAACGTTTTTCAAATGTAGCTCGGGACTTCACCAATCTATATAATAGAATAAATTGTTGCTGGGCATGTATGTGTGCATATATGTTCGCCTGAAACTCAAGAAGCAGATTTTGCACAACTTTCACGATTGTAAAAATCCTTTCCAGCTCAGATAATAGGTCATATTTTGTTAACCTATTAATCTTATTATACCCCTGACGAGTCAAAATATTTTCATAAATTGTATATTTGAAGATCAGGCAAGAATTATCATTATATATTTTATAAGGCATTATTTCTTTTGCAAAATTAAATTAGAAAGATTAACCATATGTTAAATACCATCATCGAAAAGAGAAATTTGAATACTCGATGTGGTCAAAGAATGTCGTTTCCTAGTTTAAATTTAAATACTTGGTGCATTCAAGTTATAACACCTCCGATTTTTTCCTCAAGACTGGCTTATGATAGAAACATGCAATTTACTTTAAAAGACGCGCACACTCATTATAAATGCGTGATGGAGATTTCAGCACTGAACGGGACATAGAATTCCTGTGGCAGCAGATACAGTTAGGACTGTTGTTGATACTTAAAATTGCGCCGTTCTCAATACAGGTACAGTGTGTAATCATTCTTTTTCTCCATTTGCGTGCTGTGCCACCGTTTAAAATGCATCGCCAGCTGAGTGAGACATGTGGTGATGGTGTCATGGATGTGACTTTTGGCTTTTTCCAAAAATGAAAGACACTATTCGTGGTCGCACATTCACTAGCCGTGCTGCAATTGCACCAGCGATTTTCCAGTGTCAAAGCAGACCCCTAAAGAAGCGTTCGCAGCGGTCATGGAATCATGGCATCATAAATGTAAAAACTTTTTACCGCTGCAGGGAGATTACGTCAAAAAGTGACAGAAGTTTCACAGTTTGTCTTTGATTAGTTTATGAGAAAAAAATCGGAGGTGTTATAACTTGAATGCACCACAAATGGCATTTGCATTAAATATTTTATTCCACAAGTCGGGACGTCTCACGACTTCTAATGTATTATCAGCATCGAATGTCGCCGTGGACTTGACCAAGTGATAACCAGTGGTCGAGCTACAGTCAGTCATACACGACCCCGTCTGGTGTTATGTCGTATAACAGGTCGTATATAGTACGACTGAGTTAGTAGAGTAGCTAATGAGTTCCAATGCTGATGAGAGGGAAAATGTAAATTAATATAATTGATTACTTTCAAGTGATCTATTTCGGTAACATTTACCGCTGAGAGGAATGCCCGTGAAATATAATTGTAATTAAACAGATCGAAATTCTCAAAAAATCGAGATTCCTCCTCATGAGTACGCTATTATAATGCCCGTCTTTACTCGACTAAAAATGGTGTGGAGACAATATCTTCTGAGCAACATGAGTCTTGCACGAATACAGCGTGGTTGCATTCACGCAAGTCTAGTTTCCAGTAGACTTTCCACTTGAGACCCAAGCTTTAAGGTCAATGAACTTTCGCAGTCATAATTTCATGTTTATATATTTTTAATTTACGTTCCCCAAAAAGAAGAGAAATGATTACCTCGGCAGAAGTGAAACAAAAAAATGTGAGCCAAAAGCAGAGAAAAACAGATATTAAATTGAAATGAAAATCACGAACACCTATATTAGAAAACAACGTCAACAGAAGTGCACGCGTGCTGTGAATGATTAATGGATGAGTCAAACGATCCACGAAATTCCAAACCTCTAATTTTGGTCGTTTGCGATGGCAGTTGCCGGTCTTGCACTCGATCCAGTGAAAACCCGTGTAGAAATATCACTCACAATAGTTAACTATTGCAAGAGATTACAACGTCTACTTTATAGATTATGATTTACAGTAGAACCTGCTAAAGTGACACCCTCCCTATTGTGACCATCTGTTTAAAGCGATCAATTTTTATTGGTTCTCACCAAAGTGGTAAATATATTTATAATATTATTATAGAGCATATTTTGCGCATGGTGACCACCCTCATATTGTGACAAGTGTCCATCTTAGTAAGGAACTATAAACGAGCTCTACATCTACTAAAAAAAATCTATGGTAAGGAAACTTTTACTAGACCACTAATTTATTTCAGAAAAACACGACCCAGGTTTCGTAGCGTCGCTACATCTTCAGGTGACCCCTGAAGTCCCCCCCCTGACCCCTGGGTCACCTGAGGATGTAGCAACGCTACGAAACCTGGGTCGTGTTTTTCTGAAATAAATTAGTGGTCTAGTAAAAGTTTCCTTACGATGGATTTTTTAATAGTTAATAACTACCACAAAATTAACCCTGAATCTGTATCGTATATACATCTACATATGCATTAATACCTTGCGAGCCGCCTTTCGGCGTGTTAACAACAGTTAATCTAAACTACTTCTTTATTCGGTTGTTGTCGCGTATCGTTCGCGGAAAGAATGAGTTTTTAAAACGATTCGTCCTAGTATCTGTTCTTCTTAACTTACGTTCATTATCGGAAACGTATTTTTCCTGGACTTATAAAGGAATCGCAGCATAGCTTCCAATCTCCTGCCTTTCAAGGATTTCCACAATAGGAAACTCCTTTAAAATGGTCAGTTTAAAACAATAACTGTTTCAAATTTTTAAATATTTTACTTCAATTTTTTTTTATTTTGTGTAAAGTTTGAATTGGAATTGATAAGAATGAGATTTTCTTAAAATAAGCATCGCCTGCCAGATGGCCCTATCTGAAAATTCTTGGAAAGAGTACAAGATAAGTTTTACAAGCAACTTACTAGGAAAATTCAGCTCTCTCTCTACAATTGAGTCATGTCCACAATAAGAGGTAAAACGTAGTATTTCTACAAACGCTACTCTCCCTAAATCTCACACCGGGTGAGAAAAATCAATACAACACTTAACGCTTAATTGGTCGCGTCCGGTCATATTCAGCAGACCAGTTTTGCTCCAATAATTTTTGCAATAGAATGATGTAGTTTTCAGTCGTTATTCTTTCTATTCTCTTATTGTTGTCTTTTATCACTAAGTAACGTTTGACCTACAATATCATAATTTGTTTCTTTGAAGCAGACATTCTGACCCAAGCGACCATAGGTAACTATTTTTTTCTCCCTTTTGACCCTATATTTGTTTGATTTTTTCATGACCATTGGTGTAAATATTTACTACTACTGGTTGTATTATTAAAATAAATTCATCGTGGTGTTATTTTAGGATTCCTGCTGAACAAAGAAAAATTATAATACGAAATAGCTGTAATGTAGTCTTAAGTTTGTTATATTTATTGTGTATGGAACAGGGACTATATTTTAATGAATTATATAAATCTGACATCAGAAAGTTCATTAATTAAAATAAGTAAAAGTAATGGAGTAATATCGTGAAAAAATTTTTAATTGCAATTAATGCACTTCGGGCCATAGTAACACGGCCACTTGTGTGAATATTTGGGTACGATCAGGTAAGTGTTAAGTCGTCTTGAGTCATTTTGTCGAAGGTGACAACTTTTGAATGGTCCCGTAAGAGGTCACTTTAGACAGAATTTACATTAAATATACATTAACATAAAATAATATTACATATAAAATAATAACGCTAGCATTAGATATCGTCGAGAAATATTCACCATTCAATACTTTCTCGGAAATTAAACGCACAATCGCAGAGTACATTGGCGGGCGGAAGCGCCACTGCAAACGATATCCTTGTTCCTCAACGCAATTAATTTAATGAGGGAAAAGTGCTCGCTGAGAGGGGCCGCAGTAGGAGGCGATAATACAGGAAGAGCTGAAAATATATCCTTAATCCGGCGCTGATAAGACACAACAGGATTAGGGTCCCCTTCCCCACTTCGCAGGGAAAACGAATGAAAAATGGGATTCGCAAATAGAGATAAATATGACAAAGAACATGTTTACCGTAATCCGCGGAAATATCTCAAACAAATGCGGGTCATAAATTCCGACGCCGGGAATTCACAGAGACGAGGAGCGGGCTTTGAAAAATATCGGACATCACGCAAATCGTTCAGAAATTTGCATCGAAATATTATTCGCGAAAAAAAGGGACCGATTGACTAATTTATTTTTCCATCATAATCCAATGAGGCCTCTCTATCCCGGGATTAGGATTAAGGGCCAAACAGTGCCCGTCATTCGGCGAATAAAGTTCCACGCGCGATCGGAGGAGTAATTAGGCTGATAAATTTGTTTGGATCTTCGGAATGCGTCGAGATCTGTCAAAGCCGTGCGTTAATTCGGATCCGCTAACGAGGAAAATCCGCAGAGTGCACAATGATCCTCGTCAAAAGAATAATCAATTTTTCCGGATTTCCCCCGCATCAGTTTATCCGATTCTAATTCTCGTTCCTCGGAATCGAGAGTTACAATAAACGTGGAATTCGTATCTATGTGTCATCATCTGAATGGTGGTATCTAGGATATGTGACCAATGTGCAAATTGTCATAGCAAGATTTTCTATATTATTGTACGCATAATTAATAAAAATTTGTTGCCGGACTAAGAAGTTTTGGTGTCATATTTTTAGAAGTTTTAATTTATTACAATTACTATTACGAAACTGGAGCATATTAATATTCGACAGAAAACATCCTTAAACTCAACAAATGTAATTTTCAGTAAATAAAATATTTTAAAAAAGTATTTTTCACACAATTATTAAGTATGGTTTTAGCTTATCAACATAAATTGGTGGCGTTTTTTAGAAGTTATAATTTATTACAATTTTACATTTCGAAGCCGGGACTTTTACTATTTCGAGGGTTAAGTTGCATTTATTAACTCGAGCACAAAAATGCATTTTTTAGCAATAGCAACATTTTCGGAATTATTGTTCGCACAATTATACTTATCGGTTTTCCTTATTAAGATACTTTAGTTTCATTTTTATGGGTTATGATTCATTACTATTATTATAATATCATAATATTATAATACAAAACCGGGACGTTTAGATCTTCAACAGCTAACATTTCTTAGCTCAACCATAAAAATGTAACTTTTACTTACATTAATTTTTTTCTTTATCGTTCGTTCAATCACTTGTTACTGTATTGCCTTACTAAGAAGTCTTGGGGATGTTTTTAAAAGTTATAAGTTAATACTATTATAACATTACGAAACCATGGGGCATTTATGGATTCGAAGACTAACATTTCTAACATTGCTAACTTATGCATAAAAATATATATTTTTTCTGCAATTTTTGTGGTAAAGGGTACTGAATTATTTTTATGCTTCGTTTATACCGTAAACATATTACGAATGTTTTTACATTTCTTTTTTTTAAGATAACCTAAAAAAATATATATTTCCAGCGCTCTTTGCAGCAGCGAGTACTAATCTTATTTTATACTTTGTAAATCCTTTACATAGATTTATTCAAAATATATTAGACATGGTTATATTTACCATCGAATTAAAATTTTAGTACCTCTAAAACTTGATGGTAATTTGATACACCTTACCTATGGCAGAAAAGATTTATTTTATTGAATTGCTTCGAAGATATGTTTTATGTTTGAATGCAAGTACAAACAAGGAAAAATCGGAAATTCTCTTCCTAGTACCAGCTAGAGCAACTACGGTTACTCCTCAGTTCTATGTTCCTACATTTAGATTATCTCTTGCAAAACGTTCTTCTAGATCCACATGCTAACCTTATGGGCTCTCTACCTCCATACATAAACCCTTACAAGCTATTGAGCATGGCTCGTTCTCAAAAAAAAAAAATGTTGCATTCCTCCCATGCAAATGAATTCTGTACTCAACAACAAAGTAACTTAATATCTAGCATTATTTAATTTATGTTTTTTTCCTAGTCCGGGCTATCATGTATTGTCAAGTTCTTATATTTTTTTAAAATTCACTGTGAATATTGACAACACTATATGTGATTACATGAGAATATAAATAACTACAACTCACGTCTAATTCCAACCTTCATACTTATCTCACGAAAATCGATTACAATACTCTAAATAGACAATTAAATCTGAATAGATTTAATTCCAAAATATAAAGAATGTGACATAAGCTTAAGAATTTCATAGTTTATCAATTATGAATATTATTCGAGTACACTCCATAAAAATAAAATATTTGACGTCATCCGTCATGATATGTAATTATGGAGTCCGTGAACCCAATAAATGTTTAACCCTTAAGTGGTCACGTATCAATGTTATAAGGTTACTACTCCTGTCCGCATAAATTGAACAAAACGACGCAAAAATCACTTTTTAGTCCTCAATGTCCTAGTAAAATCAACGAAAATGTTATGACTGACTCAAATTTTTTGTTTATATTTTTGACTGAAATTTTACTCAAAAGAAAACGAAGTAGAGAAAAGCTACTTAATGTGTTAGTGTATTCTCACAATCTCCTTAGGATCACCTTGGTAACAGAATCATAATTCCCTTGGAAACAACAAAGTCGAGAGTGCCTATCGCACTGTTTGTAAAAATTTGTAAATTCTGGAGGGATTGCTAGGAAACAAATGCATTACATGGTGAAAATCTGCTTTAATTGTCATAACGACCATCCATGTCACGTGGAACACATAGATCCGAGAGCCTTCGCGAAAGAAATTCTTACGGGGAACCCAGGCCGAGCGAATACTTGATTTTGTAAATAAAGATGATTTTGTCCTTTAGCTATTTTTTTATCTTTAGCGATATTTCATGCTGATTGTTTTCAATGAAATTTTTAATTTATTTTTATCGTAAAAAATATTCCCTTTTTTCTATAAATTTAGTTTATTAATACAAAATATAAACGATAAATAAGATCGTTGGAATGTGATTTTAACGCATCTTACTAGTTCCCATTTTTTAAATATTTGCTTTGATGCTGTTTAAGCATAGTCATACAAATGTCAAATCAGATTACCGTCTCGGTGCTTGCGAGTGTGACAAGATCCTTATATATAATTTGACATCGTTTGGTGGTGCTGCCTCCATTCTTGCCCGTCCTCCTAGGGAGCTCCTTCGGGCTGGTGGACTCCTTCGTTGGTGGACCTTCAAGGATATTTTACCTCCACTTTTTCCTCCCTCTTGGGGGGATTGCCAAAGTTCCTCCTTGCGAGGAGATGGGCCTCCGGAAGAAGTCGCGCCGCTGAGGGGTGTCCAAGGCCAGTCGCTTGAGATGTGCATAATTTCTGGTAGGAAGGCGGGCAAAGAAGGCCTTCGCTCGTATGGTTGCCAATTCCTGAATTGGGGTGGCTCCAGTCAATATGTAGTTGGTGGGATTAGCAAAGCGCCAGCCAAGCTGCAGGATGGTGCGAAGGACGGCTCTCTCCGCCTTAGATGGAATTTCCCACGTGGTGCGGGTCAGGAACCCGCTCCAGGCGGGGGAGGCGTACAGAAGAGCACTCAAGATGGTTGCCTGGTATAGGTGCAGCCTAACATGGAGCGGCAAGTCCGGGGACATTAGGAGCGGCAGGAGGACCCTCCGGCGAACCCTCGCTTTTATGGCAACCTGTTGTGCATGATTGCGGAGAGTGAGTCGCCTGTCGAGGGTGACTCCAAGGTAGACTGCTGTGCTTCGCCAATGGACTTCCTCAGCGCCGACGATGATTGGGTCCGGGTCGTCCGCCGGTCGGAGCATTGAGAAGATAATGGTCTGTGTCTTCTTGGAGTTCACCCCTAACCTCCAGGTGTCGTACCATTCAAGAAGCTGGTAGGTGGCCCGCTGCAAGTATTTTACAGCAAGTTTCCTGGAGTAGGACTTCGCTAGTAGCGCAGCATCGTCAGCATAAAATGCTGTCATGCAGCCGTAAAACTTTGTGGGAATGTCCGCACAGAAGATATTGAACAAGATTGGCCCCCAGATGCTACCCTGGGGAACTCCCGCCCTGATGGTTCTGGTGGTAGAGGTGATCCCGCCGAAGAAAACGTGGAAGGTCCTGTCCGAGAGGTATGAGGCGATGGTGTTTATCTGCCATGTTGGAAAGTCCAGTCGACGGAGCTTATGGAGAAGGCCAGCATGCCACATTCGGTCGAAGGCCTTGGTGATGTCGAAGAAGGCCGCTGCAACGTGTCTTTTGTTGTTGAAAGCAGCACTGACGAATTGCAGGACGCGCAGAAGTTGGTGGGTTGTGGCGTGCTCCTCTCTAAAGCCGTATTGCTCCGCCGGGAGGATATTCCTTTCTGATAGTGTTCTCTGGAAAAAGGGTAGTATGGTCCTTTCTACAATCTTCCCCAGTCCGTCCAGCAGCGATATGGGGCGGAAGCTATCTGGGGAGGAGCGAGACTTTCCAGTTTTTAAGATCGGGATGATCTTTGCTCTTTTCCATAAAGCTGGGAAGTGGCCCAGTCTGATGATGGCGTTTGTGATGCATACCAGCCAGAGAACCGCCGCGGACGGAAGTCTTCGGAGTATTTCGTTTTCAATTCCGTCCGGACCGGGAGCTTTTCGAGTCTTAAGGCGACGGAGAGACGCTTTCACGTCCATGGCGGTGATTGTTGGCGGGTCTGTGTTAATGGGAAGCTGATGTGGAGGCATCTGAGGAAGTTCAGGACCTGGATTCGGAGAAAATGCGTCCTCTAAGTGGTCAGCGAAGGCCTCCGCCGTAATGGTGCTCGGCTCTACGGTGGGTATGGTAGCATGACTCCGGAGGGTCAGACCTTTGGTGAACTTCCACAGAGAACCGTCCTGGGTTTTAGTGGAGGCGATCTTCTTCTCCCACATCTGGGTTTTCCAGGTAGAGATGCTGGTCTGAATATCCCTCTGCAGTCGCCGGAATTCCCGGCGTAAATGCGGTTCTCCAGTGCGCGTCCATCGGCGGCGGATCCTATTTTTCTCCCTAATGGAGGCGATGATGGTTTGAGGAAGTTCCAGTCTCCCTCCGAATCCCCTAGGTTTTCGTGGGATGGTGGCGTCAGCAGCAGCAGTGATGCTAGAAGCGAGGTTGAGTGTTGCAGCATCGACATCATCAGGAGTTTCCAGCTTCCCTGGTGATGACAGACGGGCTGTTAAGTCCTCAGCAAAGGCCTCCCAGTTGGCCTTCCTGAGGTTCCTTTTGGTAGCGATGGGTCGAAAGAGTGGTGATGTTCCGAAGAAAGCTGCGACTGGGAGGTGGTCGCTAGTCAATGCCGGGATGGTGTACATTGTCCTTGGAGGTGGGGACGCGCTGACGAGATAGATGTCGAGTACATCTCCTTTCCCAGTGTGGGAGAACCGGGTGGGTTCTCTTGGGCCGAGAACCTGGACCCGGTTTGTGGTGGCCCAGCGGCGAAGCTCTCTGCCAGATGCATTGTCTCTAAGGGAGCCCCAGTCGCCGTGCTTTGCATTAAGGTCCCCCGCAAAAATGGTAGGAATACCTGGCAGGAAGACATCCCCGAAGGAAGATTGCCGGAAGCGGTGCTGTGGTGGAAGGTAGCACGAGGTGAACTGCATTTCCCCCAGGTATGTGCAAGCGACGATGGTGATGGTCTCTAGCGAATGGAGTGAAGTTGGCTGCGGGTCAAGAAGCCGCGCTGCAATTTTGTTGGAGACCATTATTGCGACGCCCCCTCCGCTGGATCTGCTGCCATCCGGGTTGTCAGGGCGGTCCTTTCGGTATATTGTGAAGCCAGGGGTAGACCATCGGGTGTGTGGAGACAAATGTGTCTCCTGCAGAAGAATGATGTCAAAATTTTGTTGCCCAAGGAAGTGTAGGAGCTCCGGTGTCTTCCGGACAATAGCTCCGCCCACATTCCATGTGAGGATGGAGAGCGCCCTTCTTGTGGTGGTTTTAGGGTCCATTGCGCGGTGCTAAGAGATCGCGGAGGCTTAAGGCGAATTGTTGGAATTGGGAGATGATGGTTGCTTGAAGGCGGACCATCATCTGCTCCATTGCTGTGATGATGGCGTCAGGTGGGTGAGGAGTTTTGGCGCTGGTACTGGAAACAGGCGATATTCTCTGCTTTTGCCGCAGTGGAATGCTGAGTTCGGCTGCTGTTTCTTCATTGCTTCGGCATGGCTGGGGAAGGGACGGGAACTCCATATTTAGTGTTTTCCTACGCGGAGGTTGGACCTGCGAAGGCACGAAGAGTGGTGTTGAGTTCGACCAGGCGTTGGTGGTAGGTGGAGAAGCAGGCTGGAAGGTGGGTGCATTTGGTGTCGGACGCTGCGAGGGGCTGCTGGCGGATGTAGATTGCATCTTCCTCTCTTTTGCGGCAATCCAGACTGGGCATTTGCGAGACATCGCAGGGTGCGCGCCGCCGCAGTTGCAGCAAAGGGCTTCCTCGGTTCGTGGTTTCGTGCAGACGTGGCCTTGATGAGGACCTGCGCACTTCCAGCAGCGCGGGGCGGCGTGACAATGGGCTGAGGAATGCCCAAACCTATTGCACCGGAAGCACATCTGCGGCTGCTGGTGTTTGTAGGGGCGGATAGTCACCCTACAATATGACAACGCTGTAATTCTGCAAATATCAGCGGGTTTCCATTGAGCGGTCGATGGTGCCGAGAAAACGAAAAGCGGGAGCGCTCTTTGTTCCTTATCTCTGAGCTGGAAGGCCTTCCGCACCGGAATGCCGAGCGCCAAAAGATCCTCTGTCAGTTCCTCCTTCGCGGTTCCGGTGGACAAGCCGCGCACAAGGAAGGAGTGGAGCTGGTCCTGCCGCTCAGCCCATGTTGAGTAGGCGATGCCTTGCCCGTCGAGGAATTCCCTCGCCTTGCGGTAGTCGCACGTGGAGTTCACCGACACTCGGCAAACCTCCCCGCGCGAGTCGACGTTCGACGGAGTCGGGAGTCCAACGCGTGTCGCCACGAAATCGGCGCCATTAAGCGCTTCTCGGAGATCCCTCGCTAAAGCCCTAATGTTAAGAATCCCATACAATTGAAGGGCAGGCGGGCGAGACCTTGCCCCGCTGGTCGGTTCCGGCCGCTGTGTTTCCCCGTCTGCCTCAGGGGTGGATGGCATAGAAGGGGAGGGTACCTCCATTTGACATCCTCCCGAAGTATCAAGGGCGTTGCGTTTTGTTTTCTTCGCCTCAGACGGCGCGAGTGGTTCGAAGCGATTTTTAAGAGCCAGCGGAGCAACTGTTTGCTCGTCTAAGTTGAGGAAATATCTCCTGGGCTTCACAGTAGTAAATGATTCCTCCTCCTCGGTGGTGCTGGCGATCTCCATTGTATCCTCAGCGAGTCGTTTAAGTCGCGGGTCGCGGGAGGAGAGACCAGGTGTGGGGGATGGATTTGCCGTTGATATTCCCGCGGAGACGGTAAATCTAGGAGGGAGAATAACGTTCTTGATGCCGGGTGCCGGAAATGATGCAGGTGATGATGACAAAGGTGTGGGAGTAATCCCTGGAGCAGTCGATGTCTCCATCGGACTCGAGGTATTGCTCGAGTTGACGGGGCCGCTGGGCGAAAACTCGCTGGCTGCCGACAGCTCGCTTGCCGATAGTTCCTCACAAAAATTATCCGTAAACAGCTCACGCAAAACACGTCCTACCGCCACGAAGGTCGAGCTAGAACCGACAAGATCCTTAGCAACTCAGACTTACAGCTATTTATGGAGGAATATGAATCTTTGGGAATTGGGTGAGCTTAAAGCAATCTTCATAATGGGTCTTGTAGTTCTAAATAGTACTTGCAGTCTCCCGAAGAGGAAATGTTTCTCATCACCGCCTTTAATTTTAATGAATGAATTATAGTGTTCATTTACACGTGCAGCGATAGTAACCACATTAAAATTACTATAGAGATGTTGGGATTTAAATGCGTGCTGCACACAGGCAATTGGTTTGAATGAATCAGGATCACTGCACACTATAGAGTGCGATTAATCAACGAGAAACCCACAAACAACCGCTCAGAAATCGCTGGTGTTAGGAGTGAATTTGCGGGTCTTCCACAAATGCGCTAAGACACTCTTAATAGCACATCCTCACAGTGTATATTTTCCTAGCATATTATAAGTGCAAATGATTTCCATCGTTGAGATTGCGAAGTACGAATCACCAAAAGACAGAAAGATTATATCATTACAAAGACTAGTCTTACTTACACTATCATTACCAAAGACCACTCCTATTCTATTTAAATTTAGTCAATTTCAATGCCAAGCTTTTCAGGTTTATAAATAAGGATTACCTGAAATGACTTTCGAAGGTGAACTTGGGAGACTACTTTCACGTGAACATTATGTAAGGCAGACACAAAAATCCAGCTGCTTTATTCCTTTACGTTTTTCGTATGCTATACTTAGCACATAATTTTAAGAAAGTAGGGGTAGGAAATTTTATGTATCTATCAGGTATAAGTTGCAAACAGTTTCAATAAGATTGAATTATCATTTAATTTTTATTTTTCAATTGAGGTATTAAAACTAATGGTATTTTCTGACAAGGCGTAACTATAGATTTCTCTGAAAATTAAATGTTTATGTGTTTAGTGAAGGTATTTATTATATTTTCGGTATTTTCCGATACTCAATATGATACCTCAATATGATCATCGCACCTAAGGCTTCTGTTAACGTAAATTTGTCTCTCGCTGTATTATGTTTCTGGTGTTATTTTAATATTCCTAAGTAAATGCTAAGGAGGGTCATACCTGAAATTTCACTTTATCTTGCTCTCCGGAGAATAGATGAATAAATTGTAATAATTCATAAATCGTCATCGCAAGAATAATGTTTTCCCTGCAAATAGCAGCGGAGCATCTTACATATTATCGTTTTGGGTTAGTTTTTGTTTGACTATTTCCCATCCAGATGGCACTAGCAGCCCTGGCACTTCCCAGAATAACTTAAAAAATTCTCCCTCTTTTATGGCCCATGATGAGTTGAATCGGAACAGATCCATCAAAGTCTTCGCGTCTGGTGATTTTATTCAAAGCTCCAGCGCGCGAAGAGATGCCATCGCAATAAGACCGGTCTAAAAACGAGAATTTAAAGAGGCAGTAAACATTGACAGTACCCCCTCTACTGCACTTTCCCCCTCGACAACCATCCCTTTGACTCTGTTAAATTCCAAATGCGTTCGAACTGTTACCGCACAGGTAAAGCGGCGCCCCATTCGCGGCTCCGAGCGGCCGTTCGACCAATGGGAATGCAGATAACATACGGCGCATGGAATGGGAACCCCGCGGCAGTTCCATTACGATGAGCGGGACAGCCGTGGAGGCTGACCGTTACGTCTGGGTGAACACCCAAAGCGATTTGGCGGATCCCGTGCCCCCATCCCCCCGACAACCCCATCGCTATTTCGTCGGAGGATTATTCCATCAAACGGAGAATTCCGCTCCAAAAGAAGTTATTAATTATCGAACACGGTTTGAAAACGGTCGACGGTTCCCGCGCACAAAACCTTCATTTAGCGACATTTAGCGAGCAATTTATTCGATCGGCGGAAAAAATGACTTCCCCCAAACCCTTTTACGCGGTGGATCGGGAAAAATGCGTATTCTGTCCGTTTCGAAAAAGCGCGTTTGAAAAATAAAGTGGGGTGGAATCGTTTGAAAAACCTTGCGCTGATCTATAATTGGTTCATGAATACATTTTGGCCGGATATGCATGCATGAGGTAAAAATCGACCCTCTGGAGAGATCTTTGTTTGAATCCCACGCTGGATTCGACGCGAAATGGCTAATTGACCATTTCCCGAAATTGCCATTTGGTCAAAAAATACTCGTGTCTCTTAATTTTTGCCCAAAACAGCCATATTTTCGTTTCGCTCTGATATAAAACGTTCCCAATCATGATTTTCGTGGGTTCCAAAATTGAGGGTTACATCCTATTCCCTTTAATTCGCTTCGGAGTTATGAAACCAACCATTATGTTTACGTTGGCTTTTACTTGAGTTCAAAAAATATAAATGCATTAATACACGGAATTTTTGTTCATACATCTCTACTTTGATCACGGGGTATTCCGAAATCGTAATTTAGCTGAGAATTTCCACATACTTCGCTTGCATTTGAGCAAACTTTTCCGTAGCTTTTAAATAGAAATTCACATAGTATTCGCATAGAATTTACTTCTTTTACCAATACATCCATAAAAGTAACATTTATCTTTCCTCTTTAGGTGCAGTACTAAAGGAAATATATGTCTTTAATTTTCTATTGTGAAAATTCCGTTCCGTTGAACACTGATGATATGAAAGCTTTTGTGGTATAAGTGGTGCTTCATTCTACTGTTAAACGTGATCAAACATTTACTTTTTGTAAGCTGCAGAAGAATTGTTCATTTGATCTTTGCTCTGCATTTACGTGGACTCATTCCGATAAACTTTATTCTGGCTCAATAAAGAAAGTCGTTGCAAAGTGTCTCACTCCCAATATTACCTAGTATGCCTCATTCCCTCTCTAAACCTTTTAGAAACTCATCGAAGATGAGGATTCAATCAATATATATTCTGATGAATTTATAGAAACACTCAACTATAAAACACATGTTTTTCTGCTGTTGCGCTTTTGAGAATTTTAGGTTTTTAAACTGAAAATCCACTCATTTTTCTGTATAATGTCTCTTAAATAAATCTCGCTCAAGTACATTCATTTGCTTATAATAAAACATTTTTAACGAATTTAACTAATACTTATTATTAATTTAATACGTCGCACAAATTTAAGAATTAATTTATCGCACCGAAAATATCGTAAACAATAAGATGGAAAATTTTGGAAATTGCAAAACCCATCTCGAAAACAAGAAATCGATAAAGAAATTAAGATTTCACGCTGCAAGCTGAAATATCATTCTCAATAAATTTCAGAAAATTGAAATCGGAATGAGCAGGAAAGAATAAGCGTCATGCTATACGAAGAAAATCGCCATGCTTGATTAATGATAACCGAGAACATAAAGAAGATAATTCAGAGCCGTGGTTTAGACATCTGATTTGGAATGAAGGGTTCCACACATTGAATTTTTATGTACACCCCTGGCCAAAATTAACGCAGCACCTCCCTAGCGATCCTTACGGCCGGTGCTGCGTTAATTTTGGCCAGGAGTGTACTTTGGAAAATGTACGTATATTCTTGGATCTATTGAAAGAAAGTAAGTTAGAGGTATGACCTCCTTGGGATCGCTGCCTTTACCACTCCGCTCTTCTCTCCGCTATTCATAAACTTTCCAATTAGTGAAAGGAAAGTAACGTTGGTTTGGTTCTACAGGATGACTGTGTGATAATAACGTAGGATCTCTCGTCTTCAAAATAACATTATTAATCCCGTATCTTTTAATTCAATAATGTATCACCGCCTTTACTATCTATATGGAAATATCTATTAATAATAACAATAATAATAATTAAGGACTTTATTCAGGGCGAGATTGAGACTATCAAGTCTCTTCTTGCACCTAACCCTTTATCATGTGAGAACAGAAAGAAAGAGATAGATTGCAAAAGTACAGAGATGAAAACTACTATGTGGATTAAAAAACCTAAGCTGTGAACATAGGAAAAACTTTTCAGGAAAATATTTGCGGGAAAACACCCTCAGGAAAGGGGGTGTGAAAAACCTTCGAAACCTACATATAGAAGACAAAATTTGAATATGGAAGTAAATTAAAGAGCTATTCAAGAAAGGAATAAAAGAAATTCATTAGAATGTACAAAAAGAGCACATTATAACGTATTAACATAAAATACTGACACAAAAGTAAAACTAGCTTAGAATTGAGATTATAGAGTTCTAACTTAAACAAGTTTTGTCAATTACATGCTAAATTGTATAAGCATGGCAGGCACACTGAACATACAAATATTATAAACATAATTTTGCTTGGTAAAAGCTCGTTAAGTATTTAGATTATAAATAAGTAAAAACGGTTCAAAACACTGACACATCCACAACGAGAACATCAAATTGTTATGCACCAGGAACTTGTGTAAAGATAGGTTTTGCAGTATTACAAGGGTGCATAAACACAGGTAATGTCAGTGCAATTGGAGAGTGTACAAATATTTGCAGTCTAGTATGGCATGCGATTGAATTCGAAACGAACCAAATGTTTGTTTACGCGAACGGAAAGATTTGTAATAGCTTTGAGACAAATAATACTCCCGAAAAATTTGTTTGAGGCCAACGAAATGCTAAAGGACGAATTTTGGAACTCGATAATGAATGAAAATGCTATGCATCGGATGAATAGCCCATTAATAGCATTTCGGAGGTAATAACACACCGATTCAAATCCATATAGCTGAAGGAATTAATGGGGAATCTGAAGGGAATTGAAAGAAATCCAGCCACGAATAGCGATTTAATGGGCGTTTTTAGAATTGATAGATTGGACCTAGTTGGAGGATTGCGACGAGTCAAATAATGGAATCCGCAGAAGAATCTGCGGGGCGGAGGGAAGCAGCGAAAACGAATATTTGCCGCAGAGAAATATCTCTGGGCTGCACAGAAGCTAAGAGAAGCAATAAAAAATGAAAAAATGATGTTAAGAGACATCCAGTAGCGATAAAATCATGATAAGGAAAAATTACAGAAATGTGGAGATAATGTTCGAGGCAGTCTCATAATTATTTCAGCTATTTTTTATCTACTAGGGACCTATGGCTACCTAAATCAGCGATAGCAACTAGATAGAATTCTATTAAACGCCAATTACACGGTTTGTTGTCCTGATTATGGTCACTTAGAGCCAGAAATGATACCGTTATGTCGTATTTACAGTGATTCAGAAATATTATGTAATTTGACATGATGGATTATATTGACAAAACTAATGAATGAATGCAATGTTATATTGTTTTACTTTTATTTAGTTTCGTAACTCAGAGATATATTTATAGTAACTGCTATATTTATCAAATAATGTTTATTTAATGATTTCGCCAGGATTTTCTTGGTAGAACATTCTTCATTTTTGTTATATTTATTGAACACTCTTACGTGCCTTATTTTCCGTCAATTTATGTACTCAAAATAATAATATAAATGGAATGATATTTCATAATCTCCACTTTTACAGCATGCTTATTATGAGTATAATTGATTAGTATAGTTCTTGTAAAGGTATCAGCGGATTTACTTGTTTAAAGATACTATAAGCTTTGAGTAACGGTGGGTTTTCAGGGAATAATTCTTGCGCTCTCAAATCGAATCGTAAATCTATGTGGACAAAATATTGCAATAGTGTAGCATATCAGATATTTACATAAATCCAGCTTATTCTCCATCTTTATGGAGTCTTCACTCCTCAATTATTTCGTTCATGTTTGGATTAGATAGCACGTGGCTTACAACGCCATCTTTTGAGACTTAGAAAGAGTAAAAGTCTCGTAGGTTTAGTAATCCAGTGTTCTAGATTTACAATCGCATATCCTAAATATGATTCTACAATGGGAAAGTCCGTCTTTTACTTTGACATTTTTCGTATACAATTTCATAGCATTGAAATTATTTTCGTACAAAGAAACATTCGGTCTTTGCATTAAATTGAATGCGCATGCACTTTCAATCCATGAAACACTTCACTTTTAATGAATAAAAACCTTATGGGTCTTTTGAATCATTCTTTGTTGCAACGGTTTTGTCAAACACAGAATATCTTGAATATGGCTCAAAAAATGCGTTGTTATAATAGACAAAATTGAGATATTAAAGCATTGAATTAATTCATGTTTTAATATTTGTAATTTTTCAAGATTCTGTGTTCTCTCTATTTAAATTTAAAAAATAGGGCAAATATGCTTGGAAAATAATCTTGCAGTTTCACTGAGAAGTTAAGAAACCTATCAACTGTGAGTCCGCCATGGATGAAATTCTTCTCAGCGATAAATTAAATATACTTAAGATTACAAATGATTTATTCTTAAGTACATTTACATTAAAACAGTACTTTCAGTGTATCAGATGTGCATGAAAATATACAAGAAGAAAAAATATACATTAGTAATAAAGGGTTAAATAAATAATAAATAAATAAATAATATATAGAAGATTAACATGCATTTTCAGGATATATTTTAAGGTCCATCTGAGCCAATAATTGGCTCTTCAGGTGGGTCCTGCGTTTTGAAAGATAGTGTTTTTACATAGTTATTAACAGAGATAGGCTCATAGGTATTAACAAAATAAATTAATTGTACATATTTTTATACAATGATTTTCTCAAAATATTCTTTTATTTTTATTTTCACTTGGTACATACATACTTGTCAAAAACCTAAGATTTGGAGGCGTACTTCGCAGTATGCCTCCAAATAATAATAAAAATGCAATAAAATTTAAGAAATAGCTCTCCAACTATGCCAGGTGGCCATCAGGTGTATAAATATCAGTGAATTCACCATATAAAATAACGGAGTTAAAATTCAATTTAGTTACCTACATTATAGAAGGTGATATTATTTGCAAAAACATATTCCGACTCGAATATGATATTGTACGACCAAAATAAGATTTTTTATTCAATTTACTTTCTTTTAGTATTCATCTCGATTTTGTAGGGCTATGATTTCTGATTTAATTCAGCTAAGGAAAAAATGTCTGCAACCGATCAAAATGAACTTCTCTTGCATTTCTTATGAGAGACGATTCAAGTCGTCCAGAGGCGAATACTTTGGGAAAAAATATCAAAATGTAATATTTAGTTGGACCTTTTAACGATTCCCAAATATATATAAACCCATCACGTCGGGAAGTGAATGAAATTAATCCTCGATAATTTATCCCATGTATTTCTTACGGGTCCTACTGACATCAAATAAATAAATATAATAATTTATAAATACGTACACATCTGCGATTGCTATATTAGATACGCCACAATATTTAGTAGGTTAAGGATTGTGTCTAAATTAATCTAGAATTTCCGGATTTCCTCGGTAAACATGACATTTTTCCATAAGCCAGACCCTCTACTGAAAAAGCGATTCGTAAAAACAATGTGACTCCTCAGCTGTTTGGAAGGATACATCTGTACAGTGAGGGCCCCTAACGACGGCCTAGGAAACTTTGATTCGAATTTGGAGGCACTTTATGTTTATTAAAACGCTCCGAAACGAGTTTGTCTCTCGCATTTAGGTCAATGTCATTAAAAACTTTTTAACAAACTTTTTCGCGTGTTCTCCGGTGCCGACATGTTCGCCGTAGCGGCTCAATCAGCGCGTGGAAATGAACTTTTCCATTCTTCGCGAAGTAGCGAAAGAATGGGATTCGGATGTTCCGATCGGCTGTTTTAGAAAATAAGAGGTAAAGATGAGAATTCCCATTCCCAAAAAAGTTTAATTTGAGAATGTGACGTTCACGACTTGGAATTGAATTCAAAATTTGGGCAAAAATAAGTTTTGTACGTTTTTAATGTTTTCTTTGTCAGGACATTTGCCAGATTTTTCACTGTATACCATTAGTTGTTAAAATAAGGGAAAACAAAGGACAGATGCGGATAAATATTCATTTCTTAATAGAGGAGTAAGGTACGAACATGTTATCCGAAGATACCTCCAAGCCCGTACCTAAATCAATAAAAGATTTTAAACTTAGGCGCTATAAGATATTTAAAAATGTATTGTATGAAAGGGTGTTTTGGATGTGTTGTTATACATATTTTTAGATATGTTATGTTTAAAGGATATGAAAGAAAAACTTAGGAAGTGACACGTGACTTATCATAGGAACGTTATAAAATGTGGTTATATAAGACAAGTAATAATTATACATATATATATCTTATGTAAATGGTAGAGTAATAAAGGGCCGTTTGCTTAATTAAGTCTTGTTTGTTGTCAAAAGCATGAATTAATCCTATTTTAAAATTTTTCGATGTTATTTAGGAATTTTTATGTAGTAATTTAAGTGTGAAAAGGTAAATTAACTATGTTTGGGGCTATCACCTGACTTCTGTCTAACTGTAGCAAATAATAGTAAATAAAATTAATATTTTTATTTATTTCATATACCCCACAAACATCCATTTGCAGGACTTTTAAAGTGATAGGTATTATCATACAGACAAGACCATTCCCTAACCGGAAAAATCCCACTAGCCGGGATTCGAACCCAGGAGCACACGCAAACAACTAGGCCACCACGGCCGGTAACCGGTAATGCAAACAATAATGAAAATTGATGCTCATCTTGCAGGAGGCTTTGGATAGGATGCCTTAATCAGATGCACACTTCAATAAAAAATATTGCTAAGGTTACAAATTTTCAAAACTGAAATATACTGAAACCTGGATGAGGACTGTAAAGAAGGAAGCAAAAGAGACCCCGCACCATTCCAATCAATGAACTGATTTTCTATGTTTTGATGTTAGGAAAACTTATTTTCACTTAGGTAGTTCTCTAGTTCTCCAGCAGATACAAATATATAATTTTCATTGAATATTTGTTCTTTCAAAAATTTACATACGTAACTGAGACACCGTATGGATTCTAATTACAAGAATGATATATTCTTAAATATCTTTGAGATGAGAGGGTATAAAAATGAAATATGCATTCATTCATCTATTGAAGAAATTATCATCTCTACAGATCATGATACCGTGTATAAAAAAATGTGTAAACGTAAATATTTAGCCATAAGAATAATTTGCTATAATTCTGTTTTCAAAACAGCTTCCGTTTTCCCAATACCATCCTTTTTGGAAAGGAGAATCTCGTGTATCATATTTTCATTCGTCTCACAATTCACTGGATTTGTCATTTCTATTTTCTTTTAACGACGCAAATGGATACGGGATTATTGAATCTCAGATTCACCCGTAGTAGATTCGTAAGTATTTCTCTTTCATATATGTTATTAGAGGCTAAAAACGTATTATTCACTTAAGGAAAATAACGACAAACAACTTACTCTTATTTTGCTTTGCACAACTGTTTACCACATCTGAGATTTTGCGAGTTAATGATAGAAGGATTGAGGAATTAACAGCCTTCGGACTTCGGATGACTTTAAAGAAAATTATTCGTAATCCATACATTGAAGTATGTATAAGTATAAAATTATTCGTAATCCATACATTATTCATCGATGACGCAAATCGTCTCTGAGGTGCTTTTAATGAAAATTTTCTCGTGAGCACATTGAAATGGCCCGTAATATTTTTGCTAGGAAGTGATTTAATAGCCAGGAGGAATGCTATTATTTATTATCTATTATTCCTCAGGTGCCTTCATATTCTTAATTTCGTATCTACTCTTTCCAAAAAAACTTCCTGTATGATATGACCGCAGGCTTACGCACGATTGTCATTTTTGTCTGTTGCAATTGTGATCTCCAAGTATTTGCAACAAAAATGCAGTTATTTTTATACCTTTTTAAATCTCATTTTACGTGTATAATTTCCAATATTTAAATAAAAATGCTACAAAAAACAAAATAATTTATGTATTTTAAATGAAATAGCTACAAACAGTCCTACTATACTGATATCTCTCTTACGAATCCTCTATATTACAGAGATAAAGAGTGGATTTAAGATAATAACTCCATAGTGGAAAATAAAATCAAATTCTAGTGAATAGATTCGCAAATCCATATAAAGAAAGGCTGCTACGAAAGTTCTGGGTTCTTTTTCGTCGTGGCTATTGAAGGTAGCAATTGTATTTATGAATTTAGATGAAATCTCGAGCAACAAGTTAAAGGGATCCCATTCAACACCCGGACTGCCAAGACGCCGTAATATTGAAGCATGGACTCTTTGCAGAGAGCGGAAATTTCAACGCCGAATGGCCACTATATATTATTGAAATATACTCTTACTTTGGATAAGGATGTCCTCTTGGAAATAAATTATCGGAATTCGATGAAAGGAGTGGTTTTGGGGTGGTCAATAAAATGGGTATGGCCATTTAGATCCTCTAAGAGTTGGGGCTGAAGATTTAGTGGAATTCGGAAGGGAGGAATCTTTGGGAAAACAGGTATGGATTGTGGGGATTCAAAATTTAGCTCCCCAAGAGATGAAGGCATCCCTTACATTCCGTTGTACCCTAAAGGTGATTTCTACTACAATCCCTGACTCCTAAACTTTCCGTCAATAAAAATTCCGACTTAAAGTTTCTCCAGTATATTCCAACGTTTTCCCTTGTAATAATGATGCAAGATTACACTGCGATTATTCTTGAGGATGCCAATAATTTTACCAAGCATTTCTGTCGCCTGTATTTTTTTTCAAAACTAAAGATTGAGCTGAGTTAAAGGTTTGACAAGTAGAATATTCAAAACAACTTCAGTACTCTCTGATGTTTCAATAATTTTAACATTTTTTTATTTTTCTTATTTTGGCTAAATTTTCAGGGTGTTAATGTTTGGAATGACAAAGACCAAGAGTAATAGTTCATGCTAAAGAAGCAACGACATGAAATCTTTTAACCAACAAAAAAGAATGATTAAAGAAGATTTAATTTATATGAAATCTCATACAAGTACTTTAAAATTAATCATAAAATTGTACAGTACCCCATAGAGCAGGTGAAATTGTGAGATAAGGATCCAAGGATCACTGGAAAAGGTCAGAAACATTTTATAATAAAGGTGAAATTAATTAAACTATACTAAATAGTTTAGACATTACTTTTCATTCGCTGAGAAATGTGTGTACAAAGTATACTAAAATGCAACGCTCAACCAACTGAATGTGATCAAACATGTGAAGGTAATAGATTAACCAATTATTCGTTGGGTTAGAGGATGGGTCTACACTACAGCGCAATATATTTGCAACACAAACAGAAATTGAGTTTCGAGCAGAATGAAAGACAAAAGTTTAAATAAAGTTTGATTGATTTCATAGAAAAATGTTTGGTTTTAATTATATAGTTTTTATTAGTAGAGAGTTGCGAAAATAAGCTGCACGGATTAGGGCTTTTATTGAGATGCGGTTTACAAGTTAAGTCTATTTTAAAAACTTGATAATCTTCCCTATCAAACGTCTTTTGGATTTCCCTGAATGTTTGGTCTCTCTCGTGAGGCACTTCTCACACTCTATCAATACATGTTTGATAGTTAGTGGCTCTCTGCAGGTATGATAGTAAGGAGGTCCTTTCATCTGTTTGAATAAATAGGAGTGTGGGAGGGAACATTACCCAATCCTTATACTGCGGTTTAGAATAAGATTAAATTCAAAAATACTACCGTCGGCTTGCCAGTATACTGTTTTAGTTATAAGGCAGGAAAAAAGTAGGTATTTCAATCATTAAATCATGAAATGGACGACTGAAACGCGCTTAACTAACAAGAGGACTATTTGATGCCATAATGACCGAAATAATTTAAAGAACGTCATGGTAAATACCGAGATCCTTTCCGTATGACGTTGATGGTGTGCGCTGTAACTTTCCCAGCGCTGAAATGTAAATACGAGAGAAAAACTTCGTAAATGGAATTGAAGGGGAGGATGGAATGGGAGGCTAGAAAAGCTCCTCAATGAGGTGGTTTCCTCCGCTCCGGTAATATCCGGCCCAAAAAAGCCGCTTTGCTGAGAGAGAACTCCCCGATTAAGGTGAAAATACGTGCAAATGTTGAAAAATGAAGGGCGGAGAGGGGGCCAGAGATTTATTCGGTGGAGAGAGGGCCAAACGGGGGGCAGATACATCGCTAATGGGGCCGAGAGCGGATGCCCTTTGGAATGAGAAGTCGATTTAGGAACGAATGGGCTGAGGTGCGAAATGTTTTAAAAAATTATGACGCACTCGAAGTATCGACGGAAGCTCTATTTACTGCTCTATTGTCCTCTAAATAATTGTTCCACAACGGCCGTGAGAGCTGGGTTGTTGCTGCAACGACTTTCCTGGTTTTATTTATTAGAAATGCGTCCGGCAATCCAGCGTAAGGCTCACTGGTACCTTTTTAATGAAAGCCTCGTCTTTTGCGAGAATTTCTCTCGCTGTTAACGAGAGAAGGGCCTCGCAGCTGAAGCTCATAATGAGATACATTCGCGAGAAAGAAGAGTTCTCCCTGATTAATTCTAATCCGCATTTGTCAAATAAATTTTGGGAAATGTCTGCGAGGCCCGTTCTCCTTGTAATTTTTAATAATATCCTTTCGAGTAATATAACACGTTGGGTTCGGAAAAGTTCCCGCTAAACCGAAGTAATTCGTTTGAGCTAAATCAATGGTGGTGCTACTGAACGAACCCTAGGGAAAAATGGAAAATAACTACGGATTTATAGTAAACTGATATATCTTCATAGAAAGATGTAGGTATGAGCAAGAATGCCTCAGTTGATGATATTTAAATCGCCAGTTATGCTTGAAGATGCATGTAAAAAATTATCTATTACACAGAATAAGGGAATGGTTAATAAACATATCACGAAATTCAACAAGTTATTATAGACTAATAAAATCTATGGTCGAAGGCTTCACTTGTGGAAATAAATAACAAATAAATGATTAAAATATTCAATTTTACAATTTCCAAATCTTTTTAGAAAACACGAGCCTGAAGATGTCTGTTTCAGCCGAAACCAGTCGTGTTTTCTAATAAACGGTGGGAATTGTAAAAGTGAATCTTTTAATTATTTATTTATTATAGACTATTATGATTTCATAACTGTATTTGTTTGGTATCTATGGTCGATTTATAGTGTTTTCATTGAAGTACTATGCACAAGTGAATACAAAATATCAGTAAAAGATATTTCTCATTTTAACATCAGCCATAGAATACCATGGAAAACGGCAGGTGAATATTTGTATAATTATTTAGAATAAAGCCGCAGTTACTAGATTTCTGATTGATCAGAAGTCCATTATTACGAATAGATAAAGTAAGGAAATAAACTATATAAAAATGTTACATCCATAAATAATAAACTCCGTCACTAAAATGATCGATTATCTGCTGATAAAGTATTTGGTGTTAAAAGTGAAAGTGATTTCCTTAAGATGTGCTATGGATACGAGTGATGAACATGAATGTTTTTGGAACAAGTACCAATTTGAAACACTCATTTGAAAGTAATAGCAAAAGAAGACAAATCTCAAGATTTCATGGAATTAATTTGCACTGCAATATTGGCATGAATTTATTTTATGCTAAATTACCAATATTTTACGGAAGGTGTCGTTCATTTTGTGTCAACTATTCTTAATAAACGTTTTCGAGATCGATCGAGAGGAATCTAGATAAGGAACAGTTGCAAGACCTAACAATAGAACACTGTAAATTTGAAGGAGTTAAGGAACTCAAATAACTAAGGATTTAAATATATAATATGGACCATGCAAGAGAATAATTTCAAGATAGAACTGAAAAAGCTGACCAAAATTAACATATTCATAAAGGTGTCCTCAAATCAAAATTAATTTTGAAATCTACGATAATTAAATTAAATAAAGCAGTAATAATATCAATAGCAACTAAAGGAGGTTAGGCTACATTACTAGCAAAAATTTATAAAATTATTTAAGGATATTTGAAAGCAGAATAATTAGAAATGTATATGATCCATTCTTTGAAAATGTTCAAAGGAGAATACTAGACATTGAAGAAATTAATCTTCAAATAAATAATGAGGTTATAGTACGTTGTATACAATCAAAATGAATAAGCTGCATAGTACACTCAAAAAGAATGCAAGAGAACAAGATAGACAAATATTTGAAAATAATGTAGATGGAAAAAGGAGAAGAGGCAGACCAAATAAAGGATGAAAGGATAACGTCATAGAAGACCTGATAGAAATGGGAGTACAGAATTGGAAGCAAGAGTCCGAAGACAGGTATTCCTGGAGAAGCATTTTAGAGAAGGCCATACTCACATTAAGCTGTAGTGCAGAAGGAAGAAGAAATAGACGAAAATAATTTGATAGCTTAGTAGTTTTGCTTTTGATCGCCGAGGAAATAAGAGAGATTCATTAAAGTTAAAAAGATGGCTTGTAGAATTCATTATCGAGGATATGAGTCACATCTTGAATATCGTTTACGTCAAAGACCGGGGAATTGATGGAAATAAGTAAAACTGCTTGGGAGGCAAATTAAAATTTGCTCGAAATAAAATGAGTGAATAAAGAAAATTTGGAACTCGGCTGTTAATGAATCAGAGGTTTAAAATCTCCAATAACCGTCTTTTTCTGGGTTCTTCACTACCTTCACCGGTATTTGGAGAATACAGGAAGGATCGCCGCTCTTTTTAGTACATTATGTACACTTTAATAGCGATTCTATCGTCCTCAGGGGTAGTTAAGTACATTGATTGTTTCTGAAATGAGCGACGAACCTTCAAGTTCTCTCCGTATGCCACTGAAGGAGGTTAGAAACGCCGACAAAGACCTATTGCAGATTTTAAACCATTAAAAGAAGAAAATAACCCCAAACTAATTTTTCAATAAGGAATTTTTTATTAAAATTTTATTAACTCAAAAACAAGTTGTTATATACTAATAAAGTAGTAACTAAAAGAAGAAGATTTTAAATCATTAAAAGAGGAAAATCGCTTAACTAGTTTTTCGATAAGGAATGTTTTAATGAAATTTTAGTAACTCAAAAACAAGTTGTTATATTCTAATAAAGCGTTAAATAAAAACGTAATAATATATAATATACGAATCTTGCTCGCTCCCTTTGATTTAACTAAATTAAACTTGGATAAAAGAGGTCCCGACAGGTATTTTTTGAGGAAACCCGAGCCGAAAAATCCACATCGTCGCAGACTTCCTTTGAGATGAGTCGAGACAAAGATTCCTCATACGTCTCGACGAATACGCACGGATTAAACCGCCGCATTAGTAAATTAAGTATTCGACGAGGATTCCCACTCGAGACACTTTCATAAAACTGAAACTTGAACGCTCCATTCAAAAAAGGTATTTGCTCAATCACCAATCTCGCATTCCCATAAAATACGTTCGGCAATCTCGAAATTTCCAATAAATTATTCTTTTCTTATCGTTATTACTTCCCCTGAAGGCCACGGCGGAAAGAAGGCGCTGGGGTCGCCGCGAGACCCTACCCCCACCTTCAGTGACTTTGAGTCTCGATTTCCCGCATTTTTCCCTTTCATTTCCTCTTCGAGAGAGGCCTTTCGGGGAAATATATGGCCACGGAAGTGGGGTAGAGGATCGGGCAGATTCGTTACTGAGGAGTAATGTATGTTATAAAGGAAGACGGATGGATGAGGAATATTATATACGCCTTCCTATATGGTAAGCAGGACGTGCATTGTTTCAGCTGTGGAATCTCTTTTATCATTTTCTCGAATGACGAGGATTAAGAGCATCAATTATTCCGCCTCCAATTATCCAGCTTTCGAAACAACCCGTAATCCGGGCAGATCCGATTAATTGGCTAAAAAACGCGCTGCCAGGTGTCATAAACTTTAGGGAAAAGAAATAGGGTTTCCAAGTTATGTAGCGAGCGGTAAAGGAATTTTTGAGCTGATGAATACAATAATTCTACTCAAAAAATCCCGATTTTCCTTCACTTTGCAATTAAAATGGCAGATACTGAGGAAAGGAAGAGATTGCAGCGTGATATTTTTCAAGTTTTAATTACCAACGATAAATATTATACTGTGCATTTTGTCTCTGCCTGTCTGAACCCTGTATTTACCCTCTTAATTTTGTTAAGTTGCCTGGTGATGTAACGAACGAAACCGATTCAGAAAAACGTACTATGAGAAATACCAGTGATACATTCCATCTTTCAAGTTCATGGCGCAATTATCTACATATAAGTGCATTACCACGGTAAAAGCGACGTAAAACTTTATCTCAAGAAATTAAAATTTTTGCGCAAACGATCATTTCGTTTTACCGGAAAAAGAGTTCTTTTTTGTGTAATTATCCCATGCCCATATCATCATAGTTACAGGTTACATTACTTCATGTCAATTTTAGATACAAAATGGTTTTTTGAAGCTCGTAGATCATGCAATTAATTTAGTTTAAGGATTCAGTTACTGATGAAAGATCAAGCTTAATTAAGATTTAAACATAATAACTAAAAATAGCGCATAGCTCTAATTTGGAAACATTAAAATAAACTATTACTGGTTTAAAATATCTAATAGCCGTCTTTGTCACTGTTCCTCGCCTTATTTACTAGTATTTGTAGAAAGCATGTAAGGCTCGCCGCTCTTTTAAGAAACACTGATTGCACATTTTGAAAGTGGCACTTTCCACTTTACTGGTAATACTAAAATAAAATGTGAAATCGCACACCTTCTACTCTTTCTATTTCCACTTTTTTTCATTAACAACTAAACTTTCCTTCATCAATCAAAACAGTAATATGTTTTATCCTTCCATAAAAGTTTTATAAAATATCGATTTCACAAATGTATCTCAGTTGCAATATATTATTCAACAAGTCTCCACGATTTAGCTTCCAGAAGTCTCCATCAAAAATACGATCACGTAATTAAAATTCGTTCTGACTGCGGCATGTATTGGGGAAGGAGCAGTAGTGGGGAGATGATCTGACGATGGAATGGGTGAGGATGAGGAAGTTGGTGAAAACGTTCCAAAGTCGAGCGGAAGTTAGGGAATTTATCTTTCACATTAGTTCGGAGACGCTTTGGATTGTGGATAGTGAGTTATCGAACCAATTCTCTTTTATTTTGGAATAAGTATGAGCAAGACTCCCAGGAGCTGAATCTATATCCAGGGCGTAAAAATGACCGGAAGTTATAGATTGCGTCGAGGGAGACATTCTTAGCTAAGATAGGTACTTAGGTTTTATAAATGTTCCTAGTTCTGCTATCTTTGAGATATACGTACTACATTGCACGAATATGACCTAAATCTAATTTTATAATTCACTGATGGGTAATGATGAAATGTAGAATTAGTAAAAAGAAAAATACCTCGAAAGCTAAAAGATTTAAGGATTCACCTAATATAAAATATTCACCGCAGCAGTTAAACCCTTAGAAATACGTATTAAAAACTTGAAAAACCTACGGATAGTTAAGTAAATTTCATGAAGAAATCAGAGTAGGAGAAAATTATGTGTAGTAGGTTACTGCTATATTGAAAGGTAACCGAAGGAGGTTTATGTATTAAGGCGAGTAATTAATGCGTAATGTATTATTATATGCAATATTATTTAAGGTGGGATATGTATTGAGTATTTGTTTTACTATTAGTGGAAATATAATACAGAAATTCTGATTGGTTAGTTAAAAAACCATCTTTCCAACCAAAAAAATATGACGGTTTTCGATACTGTATTGTGGCACCACATGTTGTTAATATTTCACCTGAAACCGGTTTAAATACGTTTTTACGCGATCTAAATTATTCATCGATCATCAAAGAGGTCAAGTGGATTAATGGATCTGATGCCTCCATACTGGTAAGCTTAACGTAATTAACTGTATTCATTGATTCGCTCGTCATATTTTATCGAACTGTTTACTTTTAAGCTTTATAGCGATCAATTCTTTATTTGATTCGTTATGAAGCAAATGGAAGGATTGATGGATGTGGAGTTCGTTCA
Source organism: Sympetrum striolatum (assembly GCA_947579665.1). Lineage (NCBI taxonomy): Eukaryota > Metazoa > Arthropoda > Insecta > Odonata > Libellulidae > Sympetrum > Sympetrum striolatum. Next base: position 61,500,882 of record OX388351.1, read on the forward strand.
CCTGAGATTAAATTTAATATAAATTCCAAAAAGAAATAGATTTTAATTTGATAGAAAGTAATTACAGAAAGGCATTCGTCGCTAATTATTACTTAGTTTAATCAATTGATAAAGTATTTTATCTATTATTTAATAGCACTGAACAGTTCTAAAATCCTATTAAATGCTCTGCGTTCATGAATCTATAGATTTTTGATAATATTGTAAATTATATAATTGGAGCTATTATGCAATTAAAGCCAAAGATTAGCCAAGTAATTTGTATGATTCGTGGATATAGATTCTAAAGAGACCATGAATAGGCATTTCTAAGCCTTGGTTGAACCGATTTTTTTAATAAAAGGGAATTGGATGGATTATTGGTCATTGATTATTATATCTATCCGATTGTTTTGTAGCAAAGATGATGTAAACAAATCAAATTTCTAATGTTGAGACGAAAAGATGAAGTATTTGATGATCAGGAAACTATCAGTGCAGCTATCAATACAATGATGTTTTTGGTCAACATTGAGGAGGGATAAGGTATCCCTTTTCCACAAATTTTTAATGCAGACATTTACACAGCTTTTGTAAAAACCGCAGACATCTCGTTGTTTCATTCCCCACAAATATTATTTGTTTATGAAGCTTTTTAATGAGCTATATACATGACCGGAATCATTTGATAAATCACCGAATGTGTGATTGCACGCAAATATTGCCGTAAATGCATCATTGCAGATCGAAATTCTGATTACGAACCGCTGCTTTTCCAATGCTAGCACATTTGGGAAATTCCGCTTTAGTTTCATCATCCTCGCGTAAATAATTAAACTAATGTGCTCGATATGACCGTTTTAAACGCCCTGAATTTAATTAAAAATCATTAATCATTCATCGCATCGTTAGATGAATTGGCCTTAACGACCATCACTTAAGCACTGCCAAAATGAGCGACGTAAATGGAATGAACGAAGACTCATTTAATTCTGGTTCATATTTGTATATTGATTCTTGAGACAGTCAAATTGCTGAAATATGCCCATTGGAGCAATTATTGGAAACCAACGGAAGATTATTCGTGGATCAGACTGGTTTATGATTGAAAATATTCTCTCGAGATTTTTTTTTAATAAATAGTACATTTTTACCTGAGCCAACATTTGCTATCCAAGTCAAGCGCGTCTCAATTGATCGCATCTTATTTTGAAGCCTGAGCTCGTCTATTTTTAAACTACTACACATTCGTTCTAACTCATTTTAGTTGTATTTTTTGATATATTTATAGGTGGGGAATCCACATTTATTTCTACCTTTTGCTTCAAGTAAGACATTGTGGTAGGATTCCATGGCGGAATTGAAAAAAATGAAATAAAATCTTACTCGTTTTACTTAATGCTATCGACAGGACAATGAAGTTCATGATGGCATGAAGCGTTGTAACCATGGTAGCTGAATAAAGTATACCATGTTGCGGGAAAAAACTTAGTAATTATTATTCTTTCATACAGAAATGTATTCATCGGTAGCATAGAAACAGCTGATGAGTGAATTCCAGGGTTGTCCAACATAAGGCCCGAGACCTAATGCAGCCCACTGAAGGATTTCAACCGAAATGAATGTCTTTTTTCTGCAAATTAAGAAAATGTTTTATTGACATAAATTATTGAAATAAATTTACATAAATATATTGAAGCGTAACATAAAAATGACATACAAGTATATTAAATTAAATGGTTATCCTGCCTGAGATCGGCTTACAATTCTTTTTTTTATAAATAATAAAATTGTTGATTATGGTATAGAAAAAATAAATAAATAAGCAGAAGACATTTTACAAATAAAAACATTTTACAGTTCAAGAAAAAATACAAAATGAAAAACAAGAATTACTAAGTAGATAAATTATAGTCCAATCCAACTGCCGATAAATGGGTTACAAAACCCAACAAAATAAAACAAAGTATTGGTACATTCAAGTCTCCCTGAGCTAATTCTAGCTCATCAGGGGGTGCTCCGAATGTATAAATGTGTTCACCTATTTATTGTAAACAAGTTGTTTCCTATTCATTTTCAACTCAGAAATATTTTCAATCCCATGCATATAGTCAGGCAGATTATTGAAAATTTTTGGAACTACAACATTTAATCTATTTGCACCATATTGATTATAAAATCTTGCCACTTCAAGATTAAACTTTTTCCGTGTCCATACAGTGTGATTTAATTTTCTGTGATTTTAACTTGAAATTGCAATAGTTATCCACAACAAGCAAGTATTGCAGTAAATTATCTATGGGTATTAATTCCAGAGACATATACATGGTTTTTACATCAAAAGTAACAATTGCATTTGAATTACCTCTGGTTTTTACAATTCTATATATTAATTTAACTATTCAACTATTTAACTATTTAACTTCAAAGTTTAATTAACAACTTTGGATCTCTAAATCCTCCTCCTGATCTCCTTTGCTGAAATATGTGCGGCTTATCGAAAACTTCATGGGTTCCAATGGTTAAACCGTCCATATGTTGACTAGAATTTAAATTCAATACCGTGCCAAATAGATTGTTACTATGTTTGCATTATTGTTTTGCGTTATATATTTGCACGATTTTAATGTTGTCAATAGGAATTTGTAACATGCTTGCGCTTTTTCGAACAAGAAATAAGTCTGCGCTTAATTGTCACGTGGAATACTTGAGAGAAGTTAGTCAAATGGAAAACACTCGCACGAGAGAATGGAAGTCAGGATTCCGTGGGTTCGCACTGGCCTGCGTTAGATAAAATTTCTATCGTGTTTCTTTACTCAGAAAGACTCGTTTTTCCTGGTCCATACGCATGAGCATTGCCTTAAACCGGGGTCGAGTGCTTTAATAACAACCTCCTCAGTAGTGTACTCGACCAAGTAATAACCAGCGGTCGAGTCGTTTGTGTTCTCTCTTCTGGGTCGGAGTTCCCACGACCGAGTCAGTAGAGTAGTTAGTGCATAATGAAGGAAATGCATGAGTAAAACATCGATTTATAAAATTACTCGCTCTCAAATTATGCAATTTGTTGAAATTTATCACTTAAAGGAATGTCTGTGAAATATAAATAGAGTAAAATCCCGTTTATCCGAATCGCGCTTATCCGAAATCTGCTTTATCAGAACAAACTTTTCCGAATGCACCTACCCCACCCACCGAATATCATCGCGACCCATTACTTATTTGCTCGTGACACCTCTCCTGTTTTTTCCCACTGCCGTATAAGGTGGATTTTTTCTGCAAGAACGCAAAATAAACGAACTTTGTTATTCAGTATTTAAAAACTTTGAGTTTTCAAGCATACTTTGGAGCCTTTTTAACACGTCAACACAAAATTTTCAGTCAAAAACATGCAGGCTAATTCACAACCATATCAATAAAATTCAACGTACGCACGTTTTACGATCATATTTCGCGGTATTGACGCAATTCGGGGTGTTTCACGCGGGACTTCGGTTTATCCGAAATTTTCGTTATCCGAACCGGCCGCCATCCCGATCATTTCGCATAAACGAGAGTTTACTGTACAGCTAAAACTTCCAATAGCGGACATGTTAGGGACCAAAAATATCGCCCGCTAATGAGAGCTAACGAAAATCCGACACACTTTTCTATGTATTAACTGATTCGGTACATAAAAATATAAATGCTTTTAATATTTCACATAAACCTTATTTTAAAATATCGCTTGTAATCAAATTTAAAAGAGATTACCTCCCGTCCTATAAACCATATGAGTCGTACACGACTACAAAGTAACCATTGTTTTTCAAGCAAGTCAAGTTACTGGTCGTGCACTCGACCTCATGGTAACCTGGCCATAAGCTTTCATAGGTCGACGACCTTCCGCACACATAATTTAACATTTGTAAATTTCTGACTTTAAATTTCCCTAATGGGGAAAAATAATCGCATCCACGGAAATGAGACGAATAAAATGTGAGGAAAAAAAAACAAAAACCAGTATTAAATTGAAATGAAAATCACGTGCACCTATATGAGAAAACAACGTTAACAGAAGTGCACGCGTGTTGTGAATGATTAATGAACTTGCAGCCAAACGATCCGCGAATTTCCGAATCTCCGATGTTAAATAGCGCGCCCGTGTTATCCGTTTGCATTGCGTGCGGTGAAATGCATTCCGCCGAATATATTGCGAGCGAATTTTTATCATCGTAGCGGAATACTCGTTTATATTCGATGATAAAATATGGGAATGTTTCAGGTTAATTGGATTAGGAGGTCTGAAAAATGTATGCCGAGTCTATAAATCTGCATTTTGTTAGTTTAAACATGCCAGCAATCCTGTTAAAGATGCAAAATTTATTGGCAATTCAACCGTGTATTTTAAATATCTCTGAATATGATTGTAATTAATACCCACTGGCATATTCCGGTCATAAAATTATTACGCTTGCAACATAAATATTTTGCCAAACTTTTGTATAGTGACACACTATTTGTTTGAGGGTATTATTTCTATTTTAGAGGTATTCCAAAAAGGTAGTACGTGCATGACTTATTCCTATTTTTTAATTATTTATATGAAGATGAAATGTTGATTGACTTTTAGATGAAAGAGAATATTAAGTATATTCCTCTATAAGTTAGGTAGTAAGAATACATAAATACATCGTATCTAGTTGAGCATAAATGCTTCCTTCTCCATTGAATTCTGTTATCCTTGCTTAGCTCTGGTTCTAATATAGACGGCACGACTTAATCACTATATATGGTTAATTTGAATATATACACACTTTCCATAGAATCGGAGGACCTCAATACGCCTTTCGTTACATAGAAATGCATTGTGAAATGAAATAAGGCTTTCTGTAATAGAGCAATTCTATGGACATTTTTTCGCGGATAATTTTATTTTCCTTGGTGTTAGAAAAACTCAGATAATTAACGGAATCCTGGCTTTTAGAATGGCTGTTTGCGATGAATTTCCACAATAATAGAAAAATTACAATCGAGTAACATAATTTCCTTCCAAAATAGACGATATATTAAAATAATTCGAGGCATAATGTCACTATGGGATTTATTATCAGTTTCAGAAGTATGAAGTGTTGAACCAAAATTGCTCTAAAAATTCCAATCACATAAAATATGCCCAGGGATAGAAAGATGCGTGTATGGCAAATTGATTAGAATTGTATTAAATAAAAGAAAAATACAGTTACTTTTGAAGCTTAACTTGATTTATTTATTTCAGAAAATTATTTTTGTGTTAGGAAAAGCAATGATTGCAACAGCCATTGCTACCGCAGTTTTATTTCTAGCTCGAGCCGTTTCCTAATTTTCCTCGGGGCTTCTTTTTGTGTATAGAAATACAATTTTTACGTGCATGTATTCCTACTAGGTTTGTCGACAGTTCATGATAATAAGGAACTTTGAAGAGTTAGTAACGAAAGTTACCAAGTTGAATAACCCTTTATATGAGATGCTCGTTACTTATTGTATCCATGAGGACATTCCCACTAATTTCATCTAATGATGATATCTCATTAATAAGTAAACAAAGCCTGCCTTTACTTCTATCAGTTCTTGCTGAAACCCTTCTTTCGTACCATTTTCAAGGCAGTGGCATATGTAGTGCCTTGTGCCGCCCTTTACACGCTGAGGAGACAACGGCAATCATTGCAGTTGCAGTACAACGTAGTCCTTACCGTGTTAGCGACCTGTCTTCTTAATTTTGCCCAACATTCGGACGAGGCTTCCACTCAGAGGACGAGACAAAGCGTCTAATTAACCGATCCTCACAAATTGTAAGTACCTCTTCCGCGGGGTTTCTTTATTCTCCTTCTATTCACAGCATTTTAGCGGAAATGAAAATCTGGGAATGAACTCATCCTAACTTAGGTTCGTAGACCGAAAGAAAAATTGTTTCCTCTCCTCATAACATTCCAGGACTATATACTATAAAATTAAAGTGAGATATGTTATGGTGACATGGAATTTACAGGGTGGCGCACGGAATTTCATACTATTTGTTTCACATATAACATATTTTTATTTTCATAAAATCAGTAATGTTATGTAAGTTGACCCGTAATACCTCCTATCGAGTTTCCACTAACTACAGCATTCACTCACGTAGTTGGAATATCGATACTACTTCATTATAGTTTTAAGGCGATAATTAAATGTTGTGACATTCCTTGTGCTTTTCTGTATTTTCATATAATTTTTCCATGTATTTTCTAAATGACGAAATAAATGGAAATGATCAGAAAACAATCAATATTGTGGAGTAAGATTGAATTTGGTATAAAAGGAAGTAAGATTAGAATAATTGGAAGGAAAATGTTTCAGTTTAGTGGTGAGTTATTAAAGGATAATAAAGAAAAGAATCAAAGTTATATTTTTTTGCCAGATCGAGGAAGATAAATGTATTGTTAAATCACATAATCACGAAACTATTAGTTTCTGGATTATTTCAAATTTCACAACAAACTTTTTCTTAGATGGTAGAGTGACTGAAATTTCATCTCTCCTGTAACGCTTGTCACTTAGTCATTTAAGAACAAAAGTACAACTCTTAAGTAATATAAAATTTTGAAGTTTCTACTATCAGCCATTAAATATTTCATCAAAGCGAGTATATTTCCCATCATCTTTTCTGTTTACAAAACAGATTTCATCTCCTTTTTCCATTCAATAAGAATTGCGTTTCAAATGGCAAACATGATTCAATGAGCACATTTTGTCAATATGGCTGACAATTCTAGTAAGAACTAAATTCCACGACCTACGCTAAATTTACAAAATTGTGTTCCAGACCAGATAGACTTCACTAAGACTGCATATATCTTTTACCGGGATCTTTTTGTCTCGCAAATTAGGCATTCAGTTACTTATAGGTATTCATTTTATACATGACTAGCATCTTATTTTTTTCAATCAGTGTTTAACAATTTTTGAATGAGGAGTAGAGTTATTTACCTATTAAATGATAACTTAAGACTTAAATGTTTGTTAAATTTGGAACTTTATTTTTAATTACTTCTTAGCTAATTGAAATCCTTAAATGGTTATCCTATAAATTGATCCTTTAAAAAGAGAGTTTGTTTTGGTGAAGAGCCATCGCTTTAGATCGACTCGAGTACGACTCTATTTGGTAGATGAACATTGTAGGGAAATGGATTCTTTTCGCAGATCGCATTCAATGGACGATTAGCCTAACAGCGCTGGGGTGGCGTCCCGTTCATGTGCTGTCGGCCCTATTCCTCGAGGTCATTTCAAGTGTGAAGGGGCTTGTGCAGGCTGACAATGTTAATAATGAGCGACCCTCTTCGGAAGGGGGTTCTAGAAGGGAGGGCATTGTAGTGCGAGGGTGCACAAACCTCCGGCGGTTCATGGCGCCTTCACAGGAAAAGGTTGAACACGGAGTGCACCGAGGGTTGCATCTTGTCCCCCCTGGGCGCCATTCAAATGCTGCGAGCGAGGCGTACTTGACCGATGGTCTCATGAGTTGCTCCATTCTGAGTATGACTGTCGATTCGGAGTCGATGACATCTATTTGGTGTCCCAAATCGCAAGCATCCGCTAGATCTGTGTAGACCGCCCAACCCATCGCGTGATTGTGTCTCTGGGTCTGAAGGAACGTTAATGTTTGAGGAGAGAGAATAGAGGTTTGGAGACAGCTGGAGACTGGAGAGCCATTGATGCATGAATGGCGATTCTTGCCAATAATTTACTTTCTTGAAAATGATTATTATATGAGGAAGGCCATACGTTATAAAAATCGATATCGGAAGGCAAAGGAAGGTTTTGTGGAAAGCTAATTTCAACAAAAGAACTGTATTTTTTCAGAGAAATTTTAATTGCAAGCGGTTTTGCAACTTTACATGCAACTCCATGCTGAAAATATGGAACGTATTTCTTAGGCTGTTCAAAAATAGTCTTATTTATTGACCAAGTGAGTCTATTTATAAGTTCGAAAGTTTTTGAAACTTTCTTCGAATATTTACAAATCATTCCTGCAGATCTTAGATGTAAAGTTTAAGCAAGTACAATTTGAGGTTTTGAGCCGGTTAGCCATCTCGTAGCTATTCCACAAACTGTTTTACTTATAAATTACGCAACAAATTTCTGTTTCAAACCTTCCCTGGAAATTTTCACTTGCATCTTGAACAAAATAATAAAAACTTACCAGAAGAGACAGACAAAATTCATTTAAATATTCAAACAAGATTTGAGCTCTCATGAAGGAAGCTATTAAATCACCCACTTCATTTTTTATGTGTGAATCCTATTGAAAATTTCATCCATAGTTAACGAGACCAACATCTATCAAAACTATTTAAATTTAGAGGAAAGAAAAGGTTATGGAATCAAGAATTATATCCCAACGAACAGAACCCGAAAAACATTACTGTCAAATTGACATTGTGCGTTTTTGAGCATATTCAGGCTTACTTTGAAAATCTAATTATTCTTGTGTAAAACTCCATCTTACGATTCTTAAGTTAGCTACGAGTTACAATTAGTATCATAATCTCTACATTCCTCACGCTACTGATCTTCGTTAAATATTCATTTTATACTCCTGAATTTTATAATGCGGTACCCTGTCGCCATCCACACACGATTAGCATTTTACACATTCCGAGCATAATGAAGACAAAACACCACCCCTAAATTAAAGCAAATTCGGCAAAGGAAGTCACAGAAAATTTAATATTCAGACGCTATAGTTGCACCCATCTTTTCTCCCCAAAAACGCGATACAGAACAAACCGAAAAAGAAAGCTTTGTTTCGCTCCGGTTAGGCCCAACCACTTTGGAAAGTATTCATAAGCAAAAACGGTCGGAATGCCAAATGGCGACCCCTCTAGCCTTTGTAACATTCGGAACAGAATATACACAAAATGGATTCCTCCCCCATCTTTTATTTATTAATCTCCACTCCGCTCCTTCCTTCCGCACCGCGCCGCCACTGAGAGCGGAAGCTGGCGGGAATATTTCTCACGGGCCGCGAAGTGCGGGAGAAAAGGAGTCTTGGATAATGAGAGGGGTTTGTTTGTGTGGAATGGAGGGAGAAATGGAGGGCTGCAGAAACGGATTTATGGAGGCATGGCAGTCGGAAGGAAGAGCGCGCCCTCAGGTGAGAAAGCAGACGAAGACAATAGACGATCGCCTCGTCTAAACATCCGCCGACGGTGTCGCCACCGTTGCGTGAATAACGGCCGCTCCCATCCGAGGAACCCATTTTACCGTCTGAGTGTGTGGACGGAGGCCCCATTCAACAAAAGGGGGAAAAGAGCGAAGGAAATGGAGGTGTTACGAGGGTCTCTCTCTTTTATTACGTTTTTATGATCGCCGACTGTTAATTTGCGAAGGTAATCCAAGTTTCCCTTTCGATGTTGTGTACGGTTGGCGGTACCTAATTGAATATGACAGGCGGTCCTCTGGGTGGTTTAATGCCTCGTCAACAGGTCTGCGCCGCTTCTTTTGCGAATTTCGTTTTGTGAGGAAACTATAAAAACAGAACGAATGTCGTTAGAGACGGTTGTTTATTCGCAACTCATAAAAAATAAAGCGGCTTTCCATCGCTGCATACGCATGGTGACACAAGGAAATTTTGCGAATTAAAGAACTTAGTAAAGTAAAGAAAATAAATTTGAGTAAAAATTAATTTGAGTAATTCTTTTTATTAAAATAAAAATATTTCGTATAAAAGCTCCCATCCGAAATCGAACCCTGGACCGCTTACACCAAAGTTGAAAGCGTTTCCCACTTGGCCATCAAGAAGCATAAAACCGACAATGGAAAATTCCTAAAAAAAAACAGACAACTAATAAAGGAATTGAGCAAAAGCAACCAATTCCACGTTACTGTGTGAAATTTTAGTAATTTTCCACATAATTATGCGACGTCTACCGGATTTCCAGCATATACTTCTTATTTTCCCATTTCCCTACCCCTCCTGGTACTTCAGAAGCGCGCTTAGAAATGAATTAATCCACGGCATGATAATAAAACTATTGTTCAGATGATAACTCATTTATGCAGAGAATATAATGGGAGCACAAACACTCATGCTACACTAAACAAATACACATACGACCAAGTAACTAGATTAAACTTGCAAATTGCATCATGCAGCCCGTCCACATTGTATTTTTTGAAAACTTTTACCTTTCTATCACTATACTAGATTAACTACAAAACTCTAATTGTAAGACAAATATTGTCCAAAAGTATTTTGCGACACCTTGCATTTGATATTTACTAATTTAACACATTTATTATGAAAACAAACGATGTACGAGTATTTATTCCACAGAATTTACTTTAATGTTTAGTTATTTATTGATATTTTGTGGAATAAATACAGATTATGTTTTAACTTATGAGTGCTTAAATGAGGCTCCACCAAGTGAAGTCGTAAGTGATTGAATTTACTACTATTTTTTTAATTTTAGAAGATTTTCTCAATATATTCAATAGTAGGGTAAATTCATTCCCCCAATCTGCCAAAGATCTCAATTCATAAATTTCGCCTTTCGTGATTTTGCAATAACTTTTTTAAGCCAAAACTCACCCACAGCTTCCTTAATTATTTTGTAGGACCCATTATGCGGAATATATGGTTTCCAGGATGTTCTCTGAGTTTTACTTCCTACCCTGAGATAACTACTCCAAAACATATTTCAAACCTCACGTATTTAGTTATCACCGAGCGGAGAATATTTTCGGCGCACCCATTCACTATTCACGGAGTAATATTTATTTAGTCATCTCCAAGTAAGTATTTCATGCATGTACTATTTGGATTTCGCCATTCATCACCCGGGTTCCTATTAGATCCGCGGGATGGGGTTGGCATCGTTTGTATGAATATTTTATTCGGCGCAGCGATCACAATTCATTGGAAATGGTGGCGGAGTAAGATGAATAGGAGCGGTTTCGCGGGAGAACTGAGTAAATAGAACGAATATGGCGACGACTGGCGGATATGATTGGAAGGAGGGATAATTGGGAAGACCGTGTTCACGGTGCCATTTTCCCAAATATTTTTCCTCCGAAGTACAATTATTCTCAAACAGAATCCCCGCGAATCCCCTTCGCTTTCAATGACTGGCCTGAAATTTACGTCCTGGCTCTTTAATTTTAATTAATTTCACATGCTTTCTGAAACCTTTCGGCGATGGAATTAAAATCGGGAAAAAATGAAAGACTGCTGAATATCATATTATGGATCATTAGGAACGAATGTCAAGAGTTGAACTTTATGTTCAAATGATTCAAATGCGATGAAAAATTGTGAAGTATGATCCTCTGTATGGGAATCAATTCGTTAATACTTCAGTGTATACACTGGTAAATACTTTCCAAATGTATGCAACTATTTCATATTTTTCATTTAAGTTGTCTGCATTTCCTTACCTGAGCACTTCTTGAAGAGTTTACTTTAGCAGAAGAAATATAAGTAGTATGGTAATAAAGGAGAAAGTTCCATAAAGAAATTAAACTTTTAGAAAAGCAAGGTTTCTGAAATAACATTTAAATGTGGATTAAGACATTTAGATTAGCCGGGATGTACAAAACATGGAAATCAGAAGAGGGCTGGGATGAACTGCGTGGCAGATTTGAACTTCCTAATTATGTAGGACGTGGCAACCATAGTTTTAAAATCAAGGAACGTGAGCAGAAAACAGACATAGCGAAATTTTCTTTCATTTATAGGGGTATTAGGGAATGGAACTCTTTACCCGGTGAATTTCTCATGCCAATGCCTAAAAATGTAAAAGTTTTTAAGAATAAGCTTCAATCAATATGTATATAATTATTTTAAAATGTGGTTCACGGCTACCTCCGCTGTATCATTACTATTATATCGAGTTGTATTGTTATATTCCATGTTTATGAATGTGACTATATGGATATTCTACCCTGTATTGTATTATTTTATATTGACAGATCTCATACATATTTATGTATGAGAGTTCTTATTAATAATTTATGATAATTTTTTGTACTTGTAATGTATGTATGTATTGTAGTTTAATTGTACTGCCTACGGGAGGTTTTTGGAGGGGTTTCCCTCCCGTCTTTGGGCGAATGCCAGGCTTAAAATCATTTTTATGTTCCCTTCTAACGTTGCCACCTGGCCTGAAGGCCAAATTGCAACGTGAACTTAAATAAATAAATAAAAAATATATATATATTAGTCTTTCCTATTGATTGATATTTTAAAGCGTTTTTCAAACTATTTAAACATTTTGCGCATAATTAATCCAACTATCCCACCAGGAAAGTAAAATAAATAAATATAAATTAAATTAACGATTAAAATCATGAACTAATTTTATATTTGAGATAGGAGATACTAATTATCTTCAATATGAAATCAAAGAATGTAATTTTATGATTGCTACTTTATGAAATATCTCAATATACATCCTATTAGTTTATCGATTCATTTTTTACATTCCTATTGCCACCTCATCTATGATCTCTAATTTTGATGATGATTTTAGTTTCTTTGATTTTACTGCCCATTTTATTATATTCTCAGCAATGATCAAATTGTTTTTGCGTAGACATTTTTCAAAAAGAAATTTATTTTCCATTACGTTTTATAGATTTCGTAGTGATAAAAACATCAAACTGATTGTTGTCAATCAAATAAAGAAATGTCATCCGAAAACATAATTCTCAACAATCAAAATCAAGTCCTTTTACACGATGCATCGCTGATGATGTCATTCTTTCTCAGAACTTCAACTCATCTTCTGGAATCTTTTGAGGCCGTCCTTTATCCTCTGCAGCCTTGATTTTTCGTGTAAGCTCCTTTCCAGCGCGAGAATATCTCTCCCAAGTGTACATAGCTCCAAAGGCCCTTTGACAATACCGTACGTGTAGCTGTTTGATAAAAACGCGCCCGCTCGCGACACACCTAAGAAATATCTCAATAAAAGATGCACAAAGGACAGATGTAGGGGATAACCGCATTATAGCACTGTCTTGAGATATCTTGATAAGCCTATCCGATAAGGCTCTGTCACGGAGAAGAGGATTTGTAATGAAAGTGGAACGCCACTCGATAGAAAAGGCTTTTTTGTGTCTGAGAGGACGCAGTGGTCAAAGAGGTGTACTTGGGAGTGGTACGGCGTGTGACGGCGGCTTTTGATCCAAGGAGGCGTCGCTCGGGGCAACTGCGACGTGGACGCGAGACGCTCCAAAGCAGTGGTTCCCAAAGAAAATTTCAGATGCCGCTTAAAGCTCTCTAATAGCATCTGTGACCTCAAAGCCCTGGAAAACTTATCCGCATACGAAATATTTGGAATTAATTCCGTTGTTTGCTGTCCTGTCTAGTATGGAGAGATTCTGTATTTAATTGGGATGACCTATTTCGAATTAAAAATTTGAAAAGGATTCTTTTGAATACGAGCATGGATGCAGATAGCTGTTATTGTTACTTTTACGATGAGTAGCAGACGACTAATGTTAATTATCTTACATATCATAATGCATTTACGATACTTTCAATAGTAAAACGTCGGCAAGTACATTTACATTAGTCCTTGGAATTTCCAAGAGTTAGAAAATAATTTGTTTAGTGGTAGTTCTCTGGTAGTATTTGTAAGTAGCTGTGGCTGAAAGAGGTTCTCATCGATTTCGGCTACCAGCTAAAAACGCCAGAAAACTTCCAGCAATTATATTTAATGTTACCGTAAAAGCTCTCAACTAGGAACATATTGCTTTTTGGCTACTCGAGTATGCTTTATAGATTCGTTTGGCTTTAATGAAAGTAAGCTTGAATACAATTACAATTAAGGTTTTGATTTATGTAGATCTCTTACTCAACGGAGTGATTTTTATCTGACAAACAGGAAAGATGATGAATTAATTAAATTCACTTCTTAATTAACTCGTAGAATAGATTAGCAACGGGAAGATAATGTTTAAATAATCTTTACAGAGGAACTAGTGATAAGTCAGGTCATATGAATTTCAAGAAATGGGACGATATTGGAATTGTATGGTAAGGTGTATGCTTAGGAATATTCTTATTTTTCATTTCCGGTTCTACTAGGTAATTGCCACTCTTCAGTTGTCAAACATTTCTATCTTAGAATTCACTCGAAAATATCTAGTAATCTCTCTTGAAAGGAAACTGAAATATTGCTATCTGAACTATTAATATATCCTACTTATATAGCTCAATCTTATGCCCACGCTTTAATGGCGTCTAACTTTTTGAATTTCGAATAACAAAATGTCATTCCCTTATTTCTTATTCATTTAGTCTCAAAACATCACAAAGTGTGTCCTTTTATCCAATAATATCCAAGATAAATGGTTCCTATAATTTAAAGAAATATTTTATTCATTATTTTGCCGTACTTTAATAGAAAGAAAATTTGAAATACTTTGAGAGTGAAAAGCTGAACAAGTGGGTCATTGAAGATCGGTAACCTATATTAGAAAGGAGAATGCGAAGGAAAAAGTAAGACCGGATTGTTTGTGGAAAAATTTCATGGAATGGAGTCCATAGCAGCTCTGAGGCGACATGCCTCCTTTTCGGTTTAAAAGAACACCGTACTTTCATATCGCTGCGTCTTTCTCTCCAACGCAACTCTTTTTCTGTTCCCGCTCACCATAGAATATAAAGAGCAAAATGGGGTCGATGTTGAGTTCTAAGGATTGTGATGCTTAGGCGCGCATTTATGGTTTGTTCTTGAAAGAGTGAGGAAGAAATTTTTGGACTGGCAAAATAGATGTATCTTCAAGATTATGTTTTATCACTATTAGAAGCAAAATTAATTCAGTGAACTCAATAGCATTAGTATTTCTCTATCTATGGCTATGCATATTTCGAAGCGTAAATACCTGTATAAGTGCCAAATATATTTGGCTGTATATGTTACGCGTTATTGAAGACGCCTGGTTTTTATTTCTTTACCATCAGTTGCATTGATTTTCCCACATTCTACTCTGTCTTTTTGTTTTAATTTGTATATGTACACTCCTGGCCAAAATTAACGCAGCACCGACCGTTAGAATCGCTAGGGAGGTGCTGCGTTAATTTTGGCCAGGAGTGTACTTATACTAACGACAAGATTAGGTGGAAGAGAGGCCACCTGGGCCTAACCTTGCCAATTAAGGGTCTAATTAAATTAAACTAAACTATTGCAAATCTGCGGTTAGTTGGAAAAACTAAACTATTGCAAATCTGCAAATCTCTGTGATTAGATGGAAGATTAAAATTCTCATAATGAATTTGAAAAATTGATTCACACATAAAAAGGGAGAATAAATTTGTTAGAAATATAACCAATTCCTATATAAAATCATTCAATAAATCAATATTTCTGTCAATTTGTGAAACTCCATAATTTGCTTTCAAACGTCAATAAAAAAATCGCTCTCTCTGATGGCTATTCAAAATATCCGATTCATAGTTCTGTGAAAAAAAGCGACAGAGGCTCAACGTTACGAATCAACTGTAATCTTGCTATCAATATCGATATCCCCAAATTGTTAATATAAACCTCCTTTGTAGGCCCCATCAGCTTTGCAATTGATAATTTTCTTTTTATTATCAACAGATATTTTTATTCGATACGAAATATAGGCAAGAGCAGATAAATTAGAAACAATCAATATAGATCCTGTTTAAATCCGGTATTTATAAATAAAGTTGAAATTACGGTGGTTCAATATAAATCGGTTAGAATGGTAGAAAGTTTTGTACCAGTATATGGAAACTGAGACACTTGTCTAGAAATAACATTTTTACCAATAGTGAGGGTTATGCATACAAAGACAAAGAAATTGAAGTGCGATTAATCAATTTGGAATAAAATACATATTCAAATAACGAGCTTGTTTCGGAGGACTTAGCATTCTGAGGCAATAATTGATGCCAAGATCGTTAAAGAAGTCAGAAAATGACATACACGAGGTTCTTGAATCAGTACATGAAATATTTTTTTCTAAACTAACTACTAATATGATGCATTAAACACGACATAAAATATTGATATAAAATAACACGAGATGTGCGTATAAGGTTACAATATTGAGTCGACCGGCTCTGATTCCGCCTTGCTTATAAAATACTATTTTGTAAATAAAACAAATAATGACGAAAAAGAAATCATATTAAGCCATAAATAACTCCTATATTCTGTAATCTAGCGTGACTTCGTGGAATTTAGCACGCATTTCCAAATATAAAGCACTAAGTTTGTTCAACCAAAAGTTGTAATAAACCTTTGGTGGAATATAATCAGTGTTCTCTCTTTGAAAATTACCACCTATAATTTTCAAAGTTAGAAATGTAGTACTCCATTCACTTTTAAGGCATTTATTTGCAGTGCTGGTTCGTTATGATAGATAAACAACTCATCTTCCTCCAAAACACGTTTCAAGATCCGCCCCTAGGTGATAAGAGCGATTGTAACCATTAGGGAAATCACACACTTGCTGCGGTTTGAGAATATTTTATCTTAGCGATGTCGCATAAAGAGAGATTTGGGGGAGTTATGTTAATTACTATAAATACTCTTGAGCTTAAAGCGTTACTCCCAGTAAAGACCTATTGCGTTATACACCATAGAAAATTAAGAAGTAAAGAAAGACGAACATACCTTGAAAAAAGTCCACAACCAGAACAGTCTATCTTTAATCCTAAACTACTACTCGCACACACTCACAAATGAACAATGAAGATTATTCACACCAATAATCTTTAGTTAACTGACTTATACTGTCTCACCACTCTGACTACAATGAAGCATTAAAGCCTCATTTTGCCTACGTACGGTTTGACGAACGAAGACATCCTAAGGGTTTTGCATTGTCCTTGAGAAAAATGTCTACCTGCATGCCACACGTTGAAGCGAGACCAAGAAGTTTTTATGCACCGATGTCTGTTATGTTTCCTTCAGCTGTGGATTCCTCCCTCGCTACCATCCGATGGCCGAAGAAGTTCTCCCACCAACATTCCAATCCTCAGAAGAAAGACCCTCAATGACTGCGAGTCCAGAACGTGGTCTGCGATACAATAACGTAAAAGGAAATCAGCGAAACTTATCTTAACATGTCGTAGATCACCAAAAGCAATAAAATCTTAATGAGATTTGGAACATAAAAGATAAGCACTTATGAGAAATGTACAAACTATAAAGATTCGCACTAATTTACACGAAACAAAGGCAAACTAAACAAAATTCAAAGAGCTGACTTTAAGGATAATATCGTAAATAGTTGTTTGAAATACATAGAAATGATTTTAAAGTATGCTCCACGTGCGCTGAGGTAAGAATACAGGAATTTTGTCTGACAGTTGCAAAATGCACGGAAGCTAAACTAATACTGAAGGAAAGCGCGGGAGGAAAAGCGAAGTGCACGGGTAAAGAGAAGCGAAATTTGGGGAAATTACTTCTTTTTCCCGCGCATTTTGGCCGCGCGAGGATCATATCTTATTTGAGTGAATCAAAAGCCTCATCGCAATACACCAATTACCAAGGTGTTTTTTAAGAACCCGTCTGCAGTAGAAAGCTATTTATGACACCGAAATATAGTTTCTATTATCAATTTTAACACTCCTTTCAATTTCCACGGCAATAATGTCTTTTTACAATGTCAACCACGTATCATAAGCGGGGGTGAACGGTCACTCCCATAAAGTAATAGGGAAAATCAGAATGATAATGTATTCTATTAATTCCAAAAGAACATAAATGAATTACTTAATAGATTGCTTTAATAAGGGGAAGATTTCCACGTTGGAAAAAATATCGCCTGAAATAATTGTTTGTAGTATAAGAATTGATTTTGAGGATCCTGAGAGGATTTCTAGCTGGTAATGTTTTATTAATAGCCACTAGTTCAAGCTACATACATTATTCCGCAGAAAAAAATCTGAAGATACTTTTTACTTTCTCCCTATACGTAGTATAGAGAAAGTATTGTATTCGCAAAAAAATTCGATCTCCAGATTTCGACGGAAATAGATGTTTTGGGGCCCATAGAGCATGTTTAAGCTATTTTCCCGAACATGTCTGTCTGTGTGTCTGTCTGTCTGTCTGTCTGTCTGTGGTTAAAAAGTTTGTGTGCGCTCTATCTTAAAAAGTAATTATCCGATCATTTTCAAAATTCATATTTAGGATTTCCCTAACAATACCAAGAGTTGATTAGTTTTTGGAGAATATCACTTAACCGGAAGTTACGGTTTATCCGCAACAAATTTTTGTTTCTTAAATATCTCTGTAAGAATGCAATATAGGTATATACAATTACATACAAAAGTTATAGATAATGTACTTTACTACAATTTTTGTATAAAAATGTTTTTCGTAACACTGATTGTTTAGGAGTTATTCTTCAATAATGGTTAACCAGAAGTTGTTGTTTACCCAGAAAAGGAAGTTTTTCATACATATCTCTGTCAGAATGCAATATAGGTATATACATTTACACACAAAAATTGTAGATTATGTATTTTCCTACAACTTTTGTATAAAACATTTTTTCGTAACACTGATTGTTTAGGAGTTATTCCCCAATAATGGTTAACCGGAAGTTGTTGTTAATCCAGAAATGGAAGTTTTTCATACATATCTCTGTCAAAATGCAATGTAGGTATATAAAATTATTTACAAAAGTTGTAGATAATGGTTTTTACTATAACTTTTGTATGAAACATTTTTTCGTAACACTGATTGTTTAGGAGTTATTCTTCAATAATGGTTAACCGGAAGTTGTTGTTTACCCAGAAAAGGAAGATTTTCATACATATATCTATCAGAATGCAATTTAGGTATATACAATTATGTACCAAAGTTGAAGATAATGTTTTTTACTACAAAGCTTGTATGAAACATTTTACTGTAACACTCATTGTTTTAGAGTTATTTATATATTACCGGCATAGGCTTATGTTTTCAATAAATACGGAGAAAGTCATGTGTTGGCCACATCAGATTTTTTTTAACTTTTGTATCATTCAGTTGACACAAATTCCAAAAATAATGTTAAAATTTTCAAATGTTTCATGATAGAAATTTGCAAATTATAGAAATGTATCAAGTTTTGATTCTATCCGAAAGAATGGAAAGAGAAGCAAATAAGTTACTCTTAAATAATTTTGTTAATTATAATCCAATTATTCTCCAAATAACTTGAAATAAATAAACTTTTCTACTTCAGGCCGTATCATCCTTTCGTTGAACAAGCAGAAGTGAACATTAATTTCAAACTTAAAAAATAAAAATAAATGAACAAAAGTGCTAATAGGACTTGACCGGAGCAAAAATAGGTAAGGGAAAGGTTAAGGGTACATTGCATGTAAGGGCGTGCACCCTGGAAAAATCCCAAGGAGAAACGGACTTGAAAAGTTCCCGGCCCCGTCAGACTTTTTTCAAGTCCGTTTTTCCTTGGGAAAAATGTTAAGAAATACGAAAATGGAAAATAAATGATCATGTTTTAGGAGAAATGAAGATAAATACATTATATACTAATTGGTTTTAAATGGAATGGAAGAAATAATTATCCAAATTATAAATGAGACACGTAAACTAAAGGGCACTCAATTACTCCATTATTTTAAAATTGAATTGGCGGTTGACTCTCGAACGAATAAGTGTAACAAATAAACGAAGGATTCAAACTTATTGTGAAACAAAGACTATTTGGCGTATGCATATCCTCACGGTTACTTGAAACGCTGAACATAATTTTTTACTTCTGATTTTTACTAGCAATCTCACTTTCACTCAATCTCAATCTAACATCGAAGTCCCTCAATTAGGAAATGTTATATAAATTCAGATATTTCAAGGCATAAAAATATTAGCTTATGTAAAATATTTCCCAGCAAATATTTTCGTTTGTTAGTACCTATACACATTTCAATACTAATTTCAAATGAGAAAATTGAGATCGATGTTCCAAACAAGGAAAATACGCAACCTTTCTGTCTTTTTTCTGTCTTTTTTCTGTCTAATGAATCGAAACGTAAATTGCACCCTCATTACTTAGCGCAGATCCTAAATAAAATTGTATCTGCGAATAGATGGGCCATTTCTTCGAGGGTAAACGGCATCCAAATAGAAAGCAGAGTCGAGAATGTCTTTTACTGGATACGCTCTCAACTTGAAGCAGTTCTTCCGGGGGTGGATGATATGCATTGAAATTATCGTTGATGCGGTAATCCTGCTCGAATCGGCGGATTATCTCCCGGTAGGCTGTTGAAGAGAGGAGAACCCGATTTTATATTCCGGTCTTGTTCGGCAGAGGCCATTTATCTGAAGGCATCGATGGCCGGGATCCCGGAAGAGTTGTACAAGGACAAGGGGGAGAAGCGAGGGTACAGCACCGGCTGCGTTAAGGGGAAAGTGGAAAACATCGGCGTGTTTCCAGTTTTGCCAAATGAGCCGGAAACAATCTCACGCAAAGGTAGTCGAATAGAAATTTCAAACGGTTCCCCGAGTTTTGGAGTCGGAATTTTTAGCGTTCCCACCGACGGGAAGGCGGGATTGCATAAGGAAATCTTAGCACGATTCTCGTGTAGTCGTTCGCTCAGAAGGGGGAGGTATGTAGGGAGAAGAGTGTTGGGGTGTGAAAATGAATTTTCAGGAATTCGAATCGTTTCCTTTTGAAAATAAATGCGAGATCTGTATAGATTATTTTATCAACGCAAAAATGTCAAAACTGAAGAAAATTGTAACTTTTTCACACTTTGTAATAACACGACCGGTTTCGCTTCAGATGATGATGCTACGCTGTTAGCGAGGCCAAAGTTAATAATAAACCTGAGAATTAGTTACAATTTTTTTTCTCTTTAGTTGTGTAACTATTCACAAAATGACGTCAAGACATAATGATTCTATTTTTGTGAGAATTGTTGGTGCAAATCAGCAAACTACTGGTGATAGCATAGCATTTAGGAGAATAATGACAGTGCAATAGCATTCAGAAGAACTAAGGGGAAAATGTTGTTTGCGGCATAGTGTCCATTGATATTCATCCATTATTTAAAAGCTGAGCCTTTTACTACTCTACTATAATAATGTAACTAAAAGCTCCTGCCCTCTCCTGTCACTGCCTTGTCTTAATATCGCTTATATATTTTTCTCAAGCTTCCACCTGGTTCTCCTTTCCCACCACCTTCCCGCCTATTTTAAAAATAATCAGATTATTAAATCTCAGTCTCTCTCAAAATTATTCAGCCCGAAGTACAATGTACAATAGATGCCTCATTCCCTTTAAAATTAGCTACCAAAATCTACAAAGAAACATTTTTTTATTTACTATTTATATTTTATAAATATATTTATTGTTGTTGTTTCTGAAAACCGGTAGCAACGGGGTGCTGAGTGCAGACAATATCGGCTACGGCAGATTTTAAATCTCTAAATCCAAAAGTTAGTGAGGATGGATGAGGCTTAATAGGCAATATGAGAAGTGAGGTAGTTCCCCCTTCCTCTCATAACTGATCCAATATGTTATAAGCAGAACATATCCACGTAAGTGAAGCACAATGACTTTACGAGTAACACTTTTCTTGACGTTACATAAGGAAATGTCTTGATTTGTGTCACTATTCAACATTCAAATACTTCTGTAGCTCTCACACCATTACAGACATGAGCGAGACTCCGAAAAAAGTAAATTGAACATTTATTTTCCCGATATTGATCCAAATGATATATTAAAGTGACTTAAGCACATGACCAAGAATTCGATTTGCCTCCCTCTTGTCATATTTTTCATTTTCCTTTCTATATTTGGTTTTTGAACTCTTCGATATTCCTTTTATATTTTCTCAGCTAATTTTAACATTTTTCACCGAGGTAATAAGGAAATATAAAGTGTGCTGCTCTCGGAGAAGACGTCTGACAATGAGTGACTAAAAATTAGATTTGATCTTAGCGCGGACAAAATGCGCGGGAAAGACATATAGTTTCGTTTCTATTCATCGTTTCACTTCCGTGTTTCTCCCGCGCTTTTGTGCAGACTCAGTTAAGTGTAAACGGAAAGTAGACGGAAACGGAAAGAGGTACAAAGAAACTTAATTCTAAATTAATTTGCCTCATATACTGGCCACATTGGAGGCATCTCAACCCCATACAGAAGCATATAGGTGGCATATTGAGGCTTGAGTGACAGTTTTCGTCACAAAGGACATATCTTTATTAAAAAAAATATTCGTTTGAACCGAGCTAGAATATTTTTGCAATTTTAACGTTTCTTGCTGAAATTTCGGAACTTCGAGATAAAAATTCTCACTAAAGATAGTATTTGATTTGAAAAGAAAATGATATCAATAATGCGGGTTTGCCAATATTGCCAGGTATTACATTTCTATCAGAAAAAAAGACAAAACGACCCACCCTACTGTCTAACCAACACTCGTAACATTTCTGTATATTTTGCGTATTTTGACGAACTCTGGCGAAATGAGAAACCATTTTCATCGATTCAAACGTTCTCAATCTTTCATTTTAAGCAATAACCAAGCAATATATGCACTTATTTGCCATTAAATCACTTCAGAAACACTGAGAAACCAACAGGGAAAAATGAAAAAATTTGAAATTTTTCAGAAAAGTTTAAAAGTTTGACTAAAATTCGCAGTCTCAGGACATAATCCGATCGAGTTGAAATCTTTTATATGCTATAAGGACCACCAACCACATACTTTAAGCATTAGCCGTTGACCGATTTCGAAAAGAAAGTTTTTTCAATCCACCCATCCACCCCAAGTGTACATGTTTGACGTATATGTCAGCCGTATCTGAGTAAACCTATCTTTGTGGACGTGGGACATAGTTTAAAAACATACCCATTCATTTAAAACGATATTTTCCGTATATTTAGCACTTTGAATATTAGTTATATGACATCATCACGTGTGAATTAGTGAAAATTCATAATCATAAACTTATTTCAGTAGTGCTTTTCCTCTATCTTGCATATTTCATTATTGTTTATTGTTCTTTATACGATACGACATGTAAAGATCAGTTTCACTGATTTTTATATTTTTGTATTACAGCTCATGTGTTGGACTCATGGTCATGGAAAGTCTTTTTCCTGATGATTGGAATGATGGTGGAGGAATTTTTCGGCTTCGGACCTGCGGTGAGGAAAAATTTCAGAGCTGAAGAAAACATGGCAAACATCAGTGCACGAATCCATGGTTGCAATTCAGCGGGAAGTATTGCAGCGTTGTGCCTCGACTTCGCAGGTAGGAGAGGCTTCGCCAAGGACGACGCGAGACCGTCCAGTTGCCTTCGCTCGTCGAACCGCGGAGAGACAAAATAAGGCTTTAGTATTTCAATATAGTCAGTGCTGTGTGCGTGTGATTCTGTTAATCTGTGGTTATAAGTGTCTGTAATATTTAGTGGCTATTGTTCAATATTAGTGAATAGCAGTCCTGGATTAAGTCACATATCTCAATGCAGCTTTGGTTGGGAGACTTTGTTAAGGTATGTTCCACTTCTTTATTCTTTAATATTTCATATTATACGGCGAATGGCATGATTGACCTTTACCAGGAGTAGTATTAGATGCTCAGGCGCCTTTATACAAATTAAATAACCTCCCTTCATCACGTTATGATGTACCAATAGTATGATAAGACAATATCGAGGTACCGCTATCTCTTAAGTTCTTGGATGGCTTTCTTTCTATCTTCCCACTTATAGTTAATGGAGGATGTGGTACTTATAAAGGAGTAATTAAGTATTCCTGTATCATAATGCCTCCGGCTTAGGCTATTTTAGTGTTGAACAGATTAGACGGCACTTATTGATGAGTTGCTGATCTTTATTTCAATTAATTAACATTTTATTAACTACGAAGAAGCACATTCTAAGCAAGAAATAAGGGAGGATATCGTAATTTCCTGAATGAAGGAGGTGTCCTAAATGAAATACTTGGAAATTTATCTCCAATTATCTTTCAATGTAAATATATTTCATGTAAAATGCAGTATATACGAGTAATCGTACTCGTAAGTAATCATTGTTGAGCAAACTTGCAATTTACTAATTTAAACTATAATATATAACTAACTTAACAAACTAGTAAAAATAACATTTTGTATTTTATTTTCACTGGTTTAAACATTTCAGCATACTGGGTCATTATGAACCGAAGGAACATGAGTGTACGATAGTTTTAAGGGAAACAGCAGGGTTAATAAAAAATATTCTCATGCATATAATGTGAGGGAGAGACTGTCCATAACCTCCTAAATTACATCAATTCATATGGCCGGTTCTTTTTTATATGTAAATGGCTTTAAAATTTTAAAGTGAAGAATGTTAAGTATACATACGGGGACGTTTTCCTGCCTAGCGGCAGTATATACATGACATATTTAACTGTTCCTGAGTAATCTCTCGGAATGTTTGTTTTGCCTCAACAGACGCTCCGATAGTGTTGAATTTGTCTAATCCCGTAAAAGCGCGGATTTGGTTTTCGTTGTATGTTTCCCACCAGCTATGAACTCCGCATTCTGAGAAATACTGTCTCTTTAACAGAATCAGTTCACTCATTCATATTTTTTTCTCGAAATTTATCGGCTTGACAAATAATACATTCATATTTATATTATAATCTCGCAATGCTTCAATTTTACTTGAAACAAATATGAGCGAAAAATGTAATTAATTTATAGACGAAGCTAAAAAATGACACTCGTGTTTCTCATTGCATGTGCACTCTTTCCATTACCGAATGAACGTCTGGCAGTTAAAAAATTATTTCCTATGCATATAAACCTTTTACAAACATCTCTGCTTTCTGCTAAATAGCGAATTGGAAGGTTCCGTATAAAAGTTATATTTAAATTCAGATGGACGGCGGAAATAAAAGCACTCTGGGAGAGCACGGCCAATGAACAATTCCTCATGCATAGCTTTCATACACAGCCGCAAGTGAATAAAACAGAAATCATACGTGATTTATAGTAACCGTAGTACGCCTCCAATTGCGAGAATTTGAAATATGACGGTATTTTAGAACGATTAACATTGAGGCCACCGTCACCAAATATATTATGTGATATTCACGGTTTTGTTCAGGCAAAGAAAACATGGAATAGATGATATTTATTGCGAGTAAAAGGGTTTGCAGATAAATATATGAATAAATACAAATTTTTGCATACAAAATGAATATTTATATATGTACATTTACTATACGTATGGAGTTGTATATACAAAAAGGACTGAAATCCACTAAGTCGAAATGTAACTATAGTTGGGCCTCAATTGCTCCCATTTCAATTCTGTGACTATAGGTAAAAGTTACGCTTTTTCTTCTTCATTACTATATTACTGTAAATAATTTCGGTTATCATCGAATTGAAACCTTCAGTTCTTATTATTATTATTTTTTCGTCAGAAAACCTGTCTTAAGTTTTCAGCATAATCAATTGAAAAATCAAAAAATATTACAGTAGTCTCTTTTTGATGCATGTATATAAATATTGCTGATAATGTAAATTTATAACCTAAAGAATGAAATGTCAGTGATTTTTACATTTAGATGGTAGAGTTATACTTGTACTTCTGCAATACACATCTATTTAAAAATAAAGTTGTGCGTACACTAATGCTCACGAGTTTTTTCAGTTGAAAGCTAAATTAGTCTCATCTTGTTAAGCGCATGATTGTTTGATTGACTACATGTCTTCTTTTCGTGGCATAATTAATTCTCTTTTGTTAAAAATATATGTAAACCTTACTCCATAGATCCAAATTTAAATACACATTTACGTTAAATCGGACAGTCTTTAAAAAGCTAAAATGAAGTCATGTTTATTATGCATATACCGGACGTTATCTTTTCTTTTTCCCAAAGAGTCTACTCTGTTAAATTAAAATTGTAACTGGTAAATTCAGCATTTTTAGTCCCAAACTTCCTAACCGATTTTTTTTTCAAGTTGGAACAGTCGTAGATGTTTCGTTTTGAGTAAAATTGTAAGAAACTTCGCTCCCCCATGAAGGTTTAATCATAAAAAGACTATAGCTGAGCATAGACGCCTGCAAAACCGAATTAATTCGAAAATCGATCCTCATTGAACTAAAAACTTCGATGTTGGAGGAAAGTTTAAAACCCAACATTCCCATTCAAACATTTAGATTTTTTTCCTATTATAAGATTATGGATTCTGTTAACAATCCTAACAAATTTCAGAGCAATCTGAAATTTCATAAATGAAAATGTAAGGGTCAAAGGTTCTTTCCACATAAAGGGTTAAACCCAGGAAAAATTCCAAGAAAAAACTGACTTGAAAAAAGTCTGAGAGGACCGGGAAACGAGCTCGGGATCTCCCTTTATATGTTTCCCGGCCCAGTTACACTTTTTTCAAGTCCGTTTTTCCTTGCTATTCATAAATGATATTTTATTATATAATGAACTTATTTAAAACATGATATAATAAATAAGCACGAGTATTTTTATCAAAATATCACATAAATTGGTACTTATTTTTTGGACAACTATACTTCGTTATTACATATCAGGATGAACGAAATTATTTTAGTTATTACGATTTGAGTCACTACATACTATACCTTAAATTATATTAAAAATAATCTTTATTAGATTTCGTATTTTAATATCATCCTGATAACCTAGTATAGCACAGAACCAGCAGAAAAGTTAGTATCGATAGAGCGTCAGCTTCCATGACGCACGTTCTGAACTTCAAATTGAGATAACGCTCGGGAAAAAATGAACTCCTACGCCTCCGCGGAATCCTGAAACCTCTCCCAAATAAGAAAATATAGAGATAGAAATTTCGCGAATTCTTTCATCTTCCCAATATCAGCGGTAACCCTTCCATCCTTTACCCGTAAAGGCCTCCGCTGTCGTGATTCCTGCCGAGGGATACACCATTCCGCGTCGGAATAGTCATACATCAGTATTCGCGGAGTAAAAATGATAAAATATACCCCTCCTGATGGAGGCGAGTAAACCAGAAAAACGGCTATGGTTAAAAGATACGCGGGGCAACATTTTCATAAAATTGGAGCATCGAAAAGAAGAGTGGAAAAATGCGGTGGATTTATGGCGAGAGAAGAGCAGTGACGTATTTGAATGCAATGCGTCAACCCGGAGGAAATGTGAGCGGGATATGGGGCGGATGGAAGGGGTGTATCGGTGGGGTGTGGGGGCGGAAAAAGGAGAAGGAGTGGGGAACCAGAGTGAAGGGGCGAATGTAAAGTTTTCAATCGCGGGGAATGGCGATGAGAATTTTTCGAATCCCTGGGTACCAAGATAACCTTTACAAGCATTAAGGCATTGAATGAAAGGTCGCATTCAGGTGTTATTCCAGAAAACATTGGATTTTTCCAAACAGTGGAAACTCATGAGGGGACCAAAAAGTGTGGTACTCGATTGTTTATTGATTAATGTACGTAATTTAGGTCGTACTTAGAAGAGTCTCAATGCTTCTGATGTTCTTAAACGATGCATACATGAAGGCTCAGTAGATCACACTAATTATAATGATAGCATTGGAAATGATAAAATAATTCGATATATTAACATATAAGCAAATAAGATAAAATAAACTTAATTACTTATCTAATTAATGTGTAAGCAAATAATATTTATTTTGTGAATGTGGAATAAATTAAAGTTTTTTTAACTTACGTTTCCAAGATGAAGTTCCACCGAGTAAAAGCCGATGCGGCTGATTAATTGTTTTAACCGCTCTTAAACGGCCATAGCGGGACGACAAATTTGGCCAAGTATTCTATGGATTACCTGCACATTTTAAATATGCACGTGTATATTTCAACGTGGATAACATATTTTCTAGATATATTGAATAAAAAAAGAAAAATTCTCATTTTATTAGGTACTCATAATACATTTGCATCTAAAAATATGTGAAAATAACTATCTTAACTTCTTTCTTTAAATAATGTTAAAAAGAAAGATCTTCATTTTTAATAGGCAGTAAGGCATTCACACATAAAAATATGTGAAAGTAAACTTCTTTCTCAATTAAGCTTAGAAAGATTATTTGAAAAGTTCTGTGAACGGCAACTAAGTTATACCCGTTGCAAGTTAATCATAAGAACTAATAAATTCTTGGAACATAAACAATATGAACTTAAAACTCTCTGCATTGCATCTGTCTACGTGAACCTGGCCGTTGTACCTGGTGGGGAAGCCGGTAAGTCTGTCGTTCGATTGATAGGAAGCTGGCCAAGTAGATTGATTCAATGTAGTGCTACCTATTCATTAGATTAACCGTTCTAGGAATCATTAATTTGATACCCTCATTTTCATCCTCTCGTTGGCAAATTTTAAAAACAATTAGAAAGAGCAATACCCAAACCTCCATTAATTTAACTTTCAATTTCGCGGTTGCAACACCTACAGATTTCACAACATGTAGCAAAGAAAGCTGTGATTAGTTTGGATACAATCCATTTTACGCTCATGCTTTGGCTGATGAAATCGATCGTTTGAAAAACATGAGGCTACCTGAAGTTTCTAACAATATATGATGATAACTCTTTTATTAGTTAAGCATAAACAAAACACATGATTGATATTTTGTGGTGATTTTCCTGATTGACTATATTAAAAATAATTTGCATGTGGTACTACGCCTGTTATAATGAGACCTAAACTTATTTTCCATGGGATATCTCTTTTAGCGAATTTATTTTAGGCGTGGTAACGTTGCTTGACGGATTAGAAATATTAAGTGAGTGAATTTTGAATTAAACTTTAAAATACACGGAAATGCAAATACTTTCTTGATCACCCGTTGGGTGAAGAGACATTTAATCTACCATTTCGAATCCTTAATGTTTCACTGATTTTCATGGTTGTGTAGCATCTGAACGGTTATGGGTTTCAGCAAGTTGTTTTTAAATCGCAAATCTCCAGGGAAAATCATAGTGCATCGAAACTGGAGATAACGCACCGTGAATTCTAAAACGGAATGCTAGGTTAACAAGGGATAGTTCGCGCGTTTAGGATTTACGAGATAAGTCACGCGTAAAGACTTTATCTAAAGCCCTTGCCAAACACACATTCGATTCTATCGCATGCCTATGCTGCTTATCCTCTGAAAATATTGAACCTGATTGCGTTCACATACAACGAAAAAACATCCGATAGATAGCAGTAGCCCTTCCGGAAGTTGATAATTACAGTTACGCTGCGTGGGCAAAAGCCTAACAAAGGCACGGGTCACCCTTAGAGAGCAATTGATCCTGTAATAAATATCCTCAATTTTGAACAGAATCAGCGAATATCTAAATGTTAGGCAAATTTCAGAGTACTTATATCTGTATAAGATTGTCAAACTTTTTCCTCTCACTTCTTTTATATGGTTCACTACATTGAAGTCTAATCCATATGATAATAAACAAATAAGCTGGTTCTCAAGTGACCACGTTCGTAATTTGTTCGCCTTCTGTGAATGCGATCCCGGGTTCGAATACCATATAGTATGACATGACCACAGCATTCATAAAATCTTTGCAAAATATTTATAATGCGGACAAATAATCAAGAAAATGGAAATTGACAGATTTCAATTGAGGAGATAATAACTACTCAAAGGCAATCACTTTTCTACACCTGAAACATAATTCCAGTTAGGGGCTTGCAACTCTTACTGCAACTTACCTCCTACAGGAAGTCACTGATGAAATTATCAAAATTATTATGAATTACAACCAAGTCAATTACGGCCAAGACTAATTATAGAAAGCACTAATTAACAACTTACAAAGCTTAATAACCGATTGATGACAGAATCGCCAGAATTTGGACGATGAAGTAACAACGAGGACCTCTTATTTAGCACAAAATTCTCAAGCCTTTGTCCTCAATACGTCTAAAAATATTATAGCAATTGCTGATTCATCTTTGTATTGTTATTATGAATCGCATTATAAATAGTCAGGAAGCAATTTCAAAACATATAGCAACCATGGATAAGAACTAATTACAGAGCCGTTATATATTGAAGTAATTAAGCGTCATCAGAGAAAGGAGTGGTTTAAATATTGGGAGGGTGAGAGTGAATGATGTAATTGTAGAATAAATTATAATATAAAGACTGAGAATAAAATTAAGTCAAAGAACCTAGATAAAATAAAAAGAGAGGTAAGCTACAACTAAACGAAAGCAATGGCATTGATTAGGGAATATGTTGGCAATAGAACCTACCAAATGGTAGCACACTTATTTATTCTATATATAATTTTATGTTCAAGTAAGTAACCTTTACAGTATAGAGTAATAGTCGCTTGCCAAAACTTAATTTGCGGGACCCGATCCTCTTCGGATTATACATGCGATTATCCGTTTAATGCGGATTGTACAACACTGGTTTATAAGTACCTTTAATATAAGCAAAACGTTTTAACAGAATTCGCGATTTTTTGCATACCAAAATTTCCACATATCAGGCTGTTCGTCAATCTGATTGTTCGCTTATTTAACTGTTCGATTATCTGATTTTCTTCTTATCTGACTGTTTACTTATCTATTTGCTTATACACATGTTCGCATATCCGGCTCTTCAGTTATCCGACTGAGGGCTTGCTCCCACGGAGGCCGGTTAATCGAATGTATTCCGTAACTGTTGGAGAAAAAGTTATGTTTATGGGGTAAAGGAGGGACCGGAAGTGAATGGAGGTGAAAGGAAGGGGTCGGGGTTGGGATGGGAGGAAGAGGACCACATCCATATTCCCCATCTGGTTTCCCCACGCGATTTTTATTCCTTTTAACCCGATCATCGATTTATTCGCTTTACGGGAATTAGGCCGCGTCACAGCTCATGTCAAAGGAAAGCCATATCCAATGGAATGGGATCAGATAGTCAATGAAGGCGGGGGACGTTAGAGGAGGCGTGGGTCAATTGGAAAGGGAAAAGGGAGTAGCTAGTCTTTTCCGCAACGTGTTATCGCTCAAAACGAAACGAAAGCATTTGTTGTACGCCAGATTCATCGAAGTGAGGGAAGGAAACGCATTTGACAATCCAATTTTGCAAATGCCGGATCATTCAACCGCGATTCCCTCTGCCCCATCTCTCATTTCCCATCTTCGCCACTCTCTTCTCCTGTTTATTTCTTCTCTGTTGCTTTTTCTCGTTTCTTCCTTCACTCTCAGAATGTCAACACGTCACTCCGCATTTTTCTTTCTCTTTCTTTCTCGTAATCCTCGTACATTTGGCCCGTGTCCTTTCATCTATCTATTACAGTCAAATGTATTTGTCTAAGTTTGTATCTTAAGCGCATTGTATTCGAGTGAATGTATCATAAAGCGATTTCAAGGAAAATCGGAGAAAAATTTACCTCTTTTTTAATAAAATATGCATTTCTTTTACACGTATGTCCTTCCTAGAGAAATACATTGTAGTTATGTTTCAACTCTGTGATAAATATTTTTACAAAGTTATTAATTTTTAAAATATCGACATTTTTGTAATAGTTGTCAAACATGTATCAATGTGAAGGGTCATAACTTTTGCATGAAATAATTTAAGGATAAATTTCCTTCATTTGTTAATAGGAATTGTATGCACGTTTATTCAAAGTATTTATTGTAGTCTCACATACATCCTCAAATATATCTGGTTTTTAATTTTTATACAATTGAAAATTGCAGTCTTTTCCCTATATATATTTACAGCTGTACGTAAATGCATTACCTGGGGAAATAGGAAGATATGTCTTTGTCGTTTAGCCACTAATAACATGCTGTAGAATTCAAATACTGCTCCTTACCTAGGCCCAGTATTTCGGTTGTTTTTTCAGTAGCGTGCAAGACTTTTACTGGATTCTGTACATGAAATTTGAAGAAAATCAATTCTCAATAACATGACAATGTGGCGTTTGTTTCAATTGATTGAATCCTAATCCCGGATTGGATTGGGACGGAGTGACTGGGTTGCGCTTGATTTGAGTTGGCAGTAGATATTTTTTCTTCTCCAGAAGATGGCTAGAATCCCACATGAATTCCCTATGGAATTAAATTTGTCGATGAAAGGGAAAAACATATATGCGTGGCGAAGTAGCACCGGAAAATTGCCCTTGACCTCTCAGCTAAAATAATGTGTGCTACTTTTTCAAACTTAATACGCCTTTACATGATGTTCGCGTAAATTAAATCTTTTGATACCGTTTTCATCTCGTATCTTCATCCAGAAAAATAAGGGAAACAGTATAAAAATGAATGTATAGAAAATGGGGTTATCTGTTATTATTACTTTTGGTCCTAATAATTCCACAGCATGAGATCAATTCTAAATTTATGAAACTCATTTCCAAATGATTTTGCAGAAAAATTTTTAAAGCACATATCTCCTTTACAACGCCAAAGTTTTCTAATTCATTTTAATTGCAAGCACGAAAATATTTCTCTATTTATTGGGCCGATTTCAGTTAATATTAAATATTAATCTATATACGATGTTCATTATGCTTCTTAAGTTCTAAAAACTAACTATATTCGTTCGCCATTTTTACATTCGTAAATTCAAATTTGAATCTTCATTCTTACTTACCAGATGAAACAAACTAATGATCTAAGAAACAGATGTAGGATTATTTTGAAGTTCTATGCCAAACGAAATATGGGTCATCTTTACATATACTTGTAAATAGTACATGTTGAAAATTATCTAAAAAAGGCAGATGCTTCGGCATAATTTTTAGTAAACATAAAAAAATTGGGCCACTCATTTAAATACTGATCATATAGAATTAGCTTACGTAACGTATCTGATCGTTTGATATCATTAGAAATGGTAACCGTATAACGGATAGAGAATGGAGAGATTCCACCAAATTATTCTGAATTTTTTCCACGTACACTGATCACCTGGTTCTAATTTCGAAACGTTTCTTTTTCCTTCTCGTTCTGCTTGTCTCCTTGCCTCCCATTCTCCGATATTCTTTCCTCATTAACACTTCCCCTTTCCACCGCTGCAGCGGATGCATGCATTTGGTTGGGACACGAGCCCTCGGTGCGGTAATTGGTGACAGGAATTTGTAATGGGATAGGATCACGGCCGCAACGAATGTTTCCCGAGTGCACAAAATTTCTGATTGGGTCATTGAAGAGGGAATCGGAGAATAGAATCTTTATATCGCGATTACAGAGTGGCCAACGGCGTTCGATAGCGATGCTTGTCATCGGCTCTCTCTCTCTCTCTCTCTCTCTCACATTGGCCATAAAATGAGAATTTTTAATTGATCTTAGGGATCGAATACGGCCCAACACCTCCCTTTTATTCCATGCCAACGAGGGAATAATTGCCCCGCCATTCATTGCGTGTCCTGTTGCTTGATTAGTTTTTCATTCGTTCTTTCGCGGGCATTGTACTTTAATCAATATGCGATGGATAGGATGAATCAGAGAGGGTTGTTACTCATAGCTGTTGACATACAGTACAGCTCTAAATCTGTCTGTAAACTAGTCAGTAGGACATATGAAACCTCACCCCATCTAGCGTTAGCTACGAAGGGTTAGTAAAGATAACTAGGCAAGATGAGGAGTGAGGTAGTTTGCCTTTACTTTACTTTAATTTAACGTACAGAGGAAATAGTCAAATATTGGTAGATCCAAAGGAATGGGTAAAGGGTAAATTGCACATAAGGACGTATACCCAGGAAAAATCTCAAGGAAAAACGGACTTGAAAAAAGTCTGACTGGGCCGGGAATCGAACCTGGGATCTTCCTCTATCCGGGAGGCTGCCTTAACTTCTACCTTTTGGTAGATACAGTTTGAATCCCGCTCCTGTCAGACATTTTCAATGTCCTTTTCTCATTGGAAACTTTTCAGGGTGCCCCCATCTACGTTTAAGGATATCCTTAACCCTTTTCTAGGAGATAACATAATCTGTACCATTATTCAGCGTCAATCATTCCTCTGAAACATTCATCTCCTCAATGCTGTAAGCAAGATTGATAAAATTTGGTGAAATATACAATTTTGTTCTATAGTGCGGCAAAATAATATTGGAAAAGTATTCCACTCGTCAGTATATGGTATAATCAGCTGGGTTTAAGTTTTTTAAAAGTGTTACGCGTCAGATTAAATAGATAATGACGTTCTTAAATTTTTGAGAACGGCGAAATATTCTCCATTTTCTATTATTTAAATCTTAATATTAACCAATATTCGCAAGCGATAGTAGGCATATTATTTCAACATTATCACTGTTAATAGATATCAATTACATATTATGCATATAAACACCGTTTTTAACAGCCAATTAAAAATAAATAGCAGCAAAAGTATAATAATAGGACACGGAGGAAGGGAAACCCCTCGGAAAATTTCCCTCTGACAGAAGTGAAGATACATACATAATCGTAATTTAAATAAATATTATCCCACTTCATGAACAATATCTTCAAGATTTATTACCTAATATGCAAAAGTACATCTTTACGAATAACAAAAGTGCAGCCAACCCTAGCAAATTTTAGATGACATTCATTACAATTTCCGAACTTCGCGTTGAAGGTACGCACTGGCGGAGGAAATCATGGTGGAAACATATCTGATTAGCGTCTGTGGTGTGTGGATTAGAAGTCTACATCTCAAAAGGAAAACGAAATATCCGTAAGAATGAATAAATAAGGTACGAGGTAGATATTTTCAGTTTGAAGCGAGGAGAGTGAAAGCCTTGAGGGAGTCTGAAAGTGGCAGCGAAAAAGTGAAAATCGTAGGCGGAAGAAAAAATGTGGAGAAGAAGTGTCAAGGAAGTGATACTCGAAAAAAATCTTCCTTTTCATTCTGCGGAAAACATAGCAACTCCATCGAGCTATAAGTAACTACAAGGGCTGGTTGTCGAAAGTAATGGAAAGTCTACATGACAAGTATCTAAAAAGAGGATGGATCCATCCACTTACGAGCCATTTTATGAAACATGCTGGAGTTCAAGAGGCAGATATTGTTAAAAGGATTCGTTTCCATGAGCATCTTTCCTCTACATCGAATTTAAACATCACAATTCTCACGGGTGCCGTTTTAAAGAGTTAAAGAGAACTATATTAAAAATCATGGTTAAGGAGATATTTTATCTTAACCATTCTTAACTGCATTTTAATTTCCAAGCGATTTTATCATTTTTGCTCCCGACCCTACCATTTTTTTGTTCCCGACCCTACCATTTTTTGTTCCTTTTACCAACCCCTTGCGGACAGACTACTATTTTTTTGGTACAGGATAGAGGAGGATAAATGTTATCTCACTATGCCAGTCTTGTTTGTAATTGGGATAAAGGTTATGTAGGTACTGATCCTCCTTACGTTACCAGTCATTGTGCTTCACTTACTTGTATATGTACCCGCTTACAGCATTCAGTGAGAAAAGTAAAAAGAGAGTAAAAAGCACGCATAGTTATGAGACATTTTTGAAATGAAACGAAAAATCGCGGCCCTTCAGCAAACTTATTCACTCAGATTAGTTTTATTGACTGCTTTGAAGAGGCAAAAACTAGAATTCCCTTCTAGAGTTTTATAGGGATATACAAAATCTGTTGTTGCCATTCACATATTATATGTTACGTAACAAAGAAAATATTTGTTTAATCTATGATAATTCAGCAATTTAATTAATATTTAATTGAATTAGTACAAAATGATGTGATGCATATCGCATATGCCGCATCGATTTTATGTAATTAGCAATATATCAATTTATAAAAGATAATTCAATACGATGGACTTTTCAGGAGAGAATTTGATGCAGAAACTTCGATTTCAGTTAAGCGTTCGTAATATGTTTCATCGGAGGTACAGATAAATTATGCTAATGGGAAACACAGTTAATTTAAGAGTTACTGAAATATGTAGCATGTCCCTTCAATGACTAGCAATTTAAATTTCAAGTAAAAAGCATTGTTTGAAGCCCCGAAAAAGATTTTTAATTAAGATTAACAATCAGTTCCCCGTATTATCTCAAATTTTAATCTCATTATGAGGACATTTTCATAAACCGTAACTCCATTTAACATCACAGAGTAACTCTGCATACGAAATGACACAGCTTGGAAAGTAGGGTATCAAAATACTAACACCATCTCATTTTACGCTATCTTAATTGCCTTTGGATTTATTTTAAACGAGCAGAATTAAATGAAGATGAATTTCATATCCCTGATTAAATTCCCCTTCGTTGTTTTTTCGAGAGAGGCTGCGAGTCTTTGTTTACGTGATAAATTCCCCGTCTAAGGTAAAACGTGTTTGGTTAGTAATTACGCTCCCTATCTGTTAAACATAAAGCTGCGCACTGAACGGTTCCGTGGAAGAGACCCGTAAATAACGCCGCGAGAGATACAAGATAGGGGTAATGGTCGCGAAAATTCCTCCCGTTAACTTTTTCATGGATACAGATGGCTTTTAATACTTTCCGTGTCACTTCGCCGATATTCACTTAGTCTTCAAGTGTTCTCAGGGAGCGAAATATTGCCTATAAAAATATCCCTTAGAGAACGAACTATGATCCCTTAGCTTCCCACCCTTTGAAGATCATTTGA
Source organism: Sympetrum striolatum (assembly GCA_947579665.1). Taxonomy (NCBI): domain Eukaryota; kingdom Metazoa; phylum Arthropoda; class Insecta; order Odonata; family Libellulidae; genus Sympetrum; species Sympetrum striolatum. The sequence goes on from OX388351.1 coordinate 61,537,409, forward strand.
CAGTTTAAAAATATGCGTAGAGTCAAGCTGCCGTTAACAAAAGTTTCCTTTAGTTTACCACAATAATTAGTAATCCTGTACTTATTATGGCTACAATTATGATGAATGTAAAATATTACGGGAAATTTTGAAATAATTTAGTTGTTTTCGAGGGAACATACAATAAAATCAATGTATGTAGACGTGGAATCGTGAAATAAAACAGGAAATCTTAATAATAAAACTCAGCATTTCTCCATAAGTTATTTTCTATGTGGCCATTATCGCAATTAATTCAAGTTAATTTTTTTAATTATCAAGGGTGTGTCCTTCAAACGGATAACCATCGGCTATTCAAAAATGTTTTTCTCTTCAGATTTTTATTTCATCTCTTGCCAAAAGAGTTTTGAAATCTTTAATTCTTGCATGTAAAGAAGCCCGCTCGCAAGATACGTTGGTTTTCGTTTTGATCAACCCGTTGAAAAGTACTAAATATGATATTAAAATAATATATGTTTGTAGTAACCGTGAGTAAAATCATTAAACATAACAACCTATTATCCTCAATACCTACCATCAGATGTCAACGACAAATATATTCAGGATCGCATACAAAAATATAAAGACTTTTTAAAGAGTAGTATAGGTGTAGGTAAGCTACTGGTAGGTTAAATAAAGTTATATTAAGCTGCGTGGAGCATGACGATAAGGGAAACCCGTTGAAAATAAAAACAAATTAGATATTAAAAATTGATAATCCTAACGTAAATATGTAGCGTGTAGATAATGCACCATAATTATTGTAAGTAAATGAGATGAAGATTGTTCTTTAAAAAATGTAACATTCTAATCGAAAAATTCCTTGCTTGTACGAGTTGCTATTCAGTTCCAAGATATGAGAAATTACTGCAAAAAATAATTTTTTGTTTCACGGAAGAATTAAGTTTTAAAACGTTTCACAATCTGTCCTGCTTATGTTGCTCTACAAATGAGACAAATCAATATGCAAGTCTATTTTGAAATATCCTTGTTTGGTATTGTCTTAAATTCTTAAGCAGCTATACATCAAGATTTTGAATCGTCAGGAAACTAATCTTGTAATATTGCTACGATTTGTCGAAATAATCAATGTAAACTCTGTCAACAATAAACAGGAAGATGTGAAATTGGTAAATAGTTTACTACTGCTCTGGCTTCAACATCTGACTGAACGCCCTTAGATAAAGCACGGGGTCAACAAGTGAAGTGTCGTTAAGCCTGGATACGGGTCGAATCAATAATTGAACACACTATAATTTCCGAAATGTTTCAGTGGAACTACTGTATTTATTTCATAGAAGTGCCTGTTTCTGGCACATTGTCAATTAATCTCCAGATGTTTCTATTCAAACTTAAGCGTATGGAAGTTATCAAAGATTTTTCAGTTCAGTATGCATTCCTCTAATTATTGCTGAAAGATGATAAAACTGGCAATGGAGTCCATGAGATAGTACTTAATTAGAAATCACTGAGCCAACTACGATATTTAACTCCTCAAAGCAAAAGTCCGATGCATTTAAAAATATATAAATATTTTTTTAGTGTAAACCGTTTGATCAATTTATAAAAAATTGAACATAGCTTTGTAGAAAAGGGTGCATGCAATTGTTTTTAACAAAAGATATATGAAAACTTTTCAAAATCTAATCAAATTCATGTGAGGTGTAATACGTTGTAAATACATTTTTTATTGTTTCTAAATATATTCTTCTCGGACTTGAAAAATGCATTCTAAACAACGTGATGATAAGTAATTCTATGTAAATTGGAATAAAACCCATTTACATCATTTATATCAATTTTCGATATTTTATTCACATGTATTTTTCCGATATATATTTTCAATATGCGTGGTTACAGCATTGATATTTCCCTTACGTTCAAGTGAAGTCAACCACAAACAAAATTAACATACACTTATCCATAATCTCTTTAAAGACAGTTCAAACTATGCATTTTTGTGCGAAAGCCAAATGATAAATTTAAACCATCGGCAAAAGCTAGTAATAAATTTAAATTTTGTATATATATAGCAACATTAAAGTGTGAAGTATAGAGAAAGGAATAATGTCTGAAGTATAAAATTTATTTCAATTATTGTCATTAATTCAATCATGACATTGTCATTCAGTTAGAGGGAAAATAAACCGACCGTGAAAGATTATTTTTGTCGTGAAACAAAAAATGCAGCCTATTTCTTCTATGAAGACTACTGTATAAATAAAATAGTAATAGTACTCCATTAAAATACAATGCTAAGGACGAGAATTAAATAACTTATTAAAGTTCTACTAATTTATTTTGTGAATGTGACTAGTTTTGACTTATCCGCTAGACATCATTGAGCACAAAAATAAATAGGGTATTTTGCTGTACATTGCAGGACATCTTAAACCTTCAGCTGCCTATTTTTGCCCTCTTACCCTCCCTTCCTCACCAACACTACCCTTGCACTACCCCTTCCCCTCTTTCCCCCCTCAAATGATTTATAAACTGCTGTTTTAACTTTTTGTTTGAGCCCGATGATTATTCGAAGATGAGTCGAAACTAGTGGCATTCACAAAATTAATTAGTAAAACTAAAAATGACATAAGGATTTGTGTTCCAACCAGAAAATGAATTTACAATGAACATTAATGAAATGTTTAAAACTAGTCACAGAACACAATTCTGATTTTAAACCTAAACTCCTTCATTTGATAAAAGCAAAAAAATCTTAACCGAAAATAGGTTACGAGGTACCTATTCTAGATTAAGTTTCTCTTATACTTCGTCTAATAGTAATATTGATTCTAAAATGGGTACCGAGGTACTAATTCTCGATTAAGGTCATATGCTGATAAAAGAGCAGAGGTCTTTTGGCTAAATTTAGGCTTCCTAAACTTATCCTTGGGAATGCGTTGACTCCAGGTACACAGTAACAGCATCCGTTTCAAGTTAGGGATTTGAATCACGCAAAAACATCAAAACGCGACCATCAAAGCGGAGTTAAAGAGAAAAGGTAACAAAGAACATGGCTCCCTTTGTACCACGTGCTCCTAATAGAGGATATTTTCTGTCACACGAATGCGATTCAGACAAAAGAAGTTTGGAAAAGAGACGAGGGAGAGTGAGAAAGTGAGCGCTGGAGACGAAGACTCGGGAACACGACAGGCTTTACGGAAGTTCTGACATATCTCTCCGCATGTCGCAAATATTCCAAATCGAAGCTCACAAATTGGAAAAATATACAACGGGGATATTTCCGAAGGCAGCTAGACGCCGGGAGTTCTGGGAAAGGTTACCGGTAGGGAGATGTATAGAGAAAGGGTACAAGTGAGTTTGAGGGTAATGGAGCAGGACGGGGAGGGGAAGTTTTAATATGGTTGTGTATTGCAGTGTGCAGCAAAGGGAGAGCGGTGGATTTCGCCGGAAGGGGTCGCCAGTATTAATGGCCGGGGAATGGGCGAATGACGCAATATTCTCTCCACGTATTTCGAATAGAGTTACGTCTAATTATGGAGCATATTGGAAACTGCCAATTTTGTTTGTACACGAGGAAGTATTTACGACATTTGTGACCCGCTTCGGCGATAGGTAGTTTGCGTTTCAAAGGTTTTTCATGACGCCGAGTTTGATTTGGAACAAGCGGAAAAAGATGAAAGGACCAAAATAGCTAGCGTGGTGAAACTTAAGTCCAAACAGGTACGTGATATAACAAATAAGCCGCGATGTGCTATGTATTTGCAATACGGCGATTTACCATATCGACACACATGTCACGAAAACGAAAAATTGTAATCCCATCGGCAATGCTCGGGAATATTTCAAACCTAACTATTCCAACAGACTGTGTTGCTAAATACAACACGCTTTTTTACATTCAGCCAAATGTTAGGTAGTAATCTTTGTTGATGATACAAATGGACTGTCTTCCTTGCTTTCCCCTGCCTTTATTTCGTCAAACTTTCCAATAATGTGATGAATTAGCGAAAAGGATTATAAAATTAATTTTTAAATTCAGTGTGATTAATACTAAATTTTTATGTTGTATAACGTAACGTATAACGTATGTTTTGAGGTAACTGAGAGTCAGCATGGAGTATTAGTATTCATGTGAAAATTAGTTAATCGAATTTAAAAATTTGCAATGTATGCCCTACAGCAGAATCACATATTACTAACATGAATTTATTCAAATTAGAGTGCATTATATAACCGCTAAAATTTTGAAAACAATTCACTTTCTGTGACATATGCACATATTAAGCAACTAGGTATTTTGCAATGTATATACAGTAATAAGAGCAGTGAATAATCCAAAAATGAAATCGATTTATCTCCGTATTTAATAAAGCGTAGGATTTTCAAATTTCCAAAATTATTCCATAGCAACATTGTATTACAAAAAACTCATTCTTAGAATATCTCAATGACCCTCAATGAACAACATAATTTTGATAAATCTAATTTTAGATCCATAAGAAAAGGGTTTAGCACATTGGAAAGTCGATAGAGGAGTATTGGTTGCCTTTGCTCACTTTGAATCTCTCCTAAGGACATTCTCACACTGTAAAAGCATATTTGATAATTAAATTTGATAAAATGAATACAGACTAATTATAAACCTTAATAAATCGCTTTTACGGCAATATTAGTAATAATAATACTAGCTATAATTCATTTTATTGTTCGTTAATTCCTCTAAATGATGACTGACTGCAATAAAGTACTCTTTTCGGATCTCATGATTTATGCTAAACACTTACTATTCTTCTTGTAGTGTCTTAGTAGTAGTAGTAGTAGTAGTGTCTTAGTAGTGTCTTAGTAGTTCTTGTATTATATTTTAAACCAATCCTACTTACTTTCGTAGCAATCCGTCCAAAAGCATGAGGAGCGTGGGATTCGGCCATATTGCGAGCGCATGACAAAGTTCTGCTGGTCGAGAACTCTAGAATGGGCAACGAAAGTCATTAAATACATGGCCGCGGCGACGCCAAACAGCACTGGATTGCACTCCCCTCGTTTGCAACCCTTTCATGCCCACTACGGTTAATTTTCAATCTGCACTCCCTTCCGCTTCCCAAGGACTTTAATTTTTGGGTCACTCAAGACCGGGGAGAGCCTTTCTCACGCTTCTTAAATAACTTCATTTCCTCTCTCGAAGACGGATTTAAGGAACGGGAGCTCACCAAAAGAACTCGTGAAATATTTTCTCTAAGCGATTCAATAAAGCGACACAGGCTTTCCACCGGGCTGTTTTTTCTGCATTTTAGGGATTCTTATAAGGTTTAAACTTTCCCATAAATTTTCACTCTTCCATAAACTCGTGATTGCCACATTGCTTAAATTACACAAAACTGTTTTGAGTCTAATAATTTTATCCCTGCACCTTTACATCGCCGATGATTAGAAAAATGTCTTCCCAATATATATTTTAGCAGTTAGTGATTATTTAAAATAAATAATACTGAAATTGATCAAATTGAAAGACATGTCTCTACAAAAATACGTTTAATAGCGTAGGCTCTATATTAAAAAATAATTTTTGCAAAGAATCGCCAGAATTACTCTTAAAAATTATACCAATGTTTATTCTGTGTAAGAAGTCTTTATCGGTTATGATATGCATGCGTGTTTTTCAGGAATAAAATAATTGTAAGATCTGATAGACGATCAAAAGAATAGCCTGAGATCAAAATTCAAGTAGAATCTATTACTCTCACTCTTCTATATTTAAGCATTTCAAATATTTTTCTGATAATTAAGTACTCGATTTTCACGTATTCACGTGTATGTTACATGAATTTGTTTTGAGGAAAAACCTGGTCCAAATTAGTTTTAGGCATGCAGAGTATTTCCCATTTTTCCTCCCACTATTCCATTAAATCTAATTTTAGAATTAATCTAAGTTACAAATTATGCAAACATTATTTTTCAAAGGTGATAAATTAATCTCATTTTAACGTTAATATGAAACTTTCTATGAGATTTTAAATAGCTGATTGTACCAGATACGTAATACACTTCGCAAAATACATGTGTATGCTTTAAATTCGTAAAATTGTGAGGTATTACCAAAATATGAACATAAATAATATTCTCTTCGATCATTCAAACTACTAAACTTGATCGTGGATTGTTAAACACGCTTCATTATATTTTCATTCTATTCATCCAGTGACGTTATCTCGTAAATCCACGTGGTCAAAATTAGCGGATTTTCGAATAATAGTTTGTCATATTTAATCCCTTAAGCTTAGAGACACCGGTGCACGTGGGGTGCGATGAAAATCGTATTAAAATAACTGTTTCGTCATAATTTGTTATGACAATATGATTGCTTAACATTTGTAAGCTTAAGCGGAATTATTTGCCATTAATCCATAAATAGCTAACACTCAGGTATATTTCCCGTAAATACGAAAGGTTGCAGTGTGCATAGCAATTAATAGAAATTAAATGCAAACGAACAGCTTAAAATGAAGGAAATGTACGCACATCGGAATAAGTTTGAATATTCATGAGAATCGTTTTTCTAGCAAAACCTTGCATTATCATTAATACAAGCTCAACATAACAAATACAGCCATTGAGAGATATTTATGACACGTCATTAGCTCAAACCGAACTATGAAATGAGACAGTATGTTAGCTCAAAATTAACGTGAATTTCCGTTCGGTCGTTTGTTTTGACACTTTTTAATGGTTTTTCATAGTAAGGTATAGATTTGTAATTCTTTGTCACTGTATACTGTATTCTAATTGGTATCAATCCATATAACACGTATCCAAGCATAAATGATAATATATTGGGTCAATAACGCAAGAGGCAAGAACGCTCAAAGAGTTCAAATTGGGAAATTTTAAGGAGAAATTGGATGTGAGTCTGGAACGAGGAGTTCATGAGGAGTTTTGGAGAGAGCTATATCATTGTCATTATTGATCTCGAGATACGAAACTGGGCTCGGAATAGGCATTAACGTAGCGAAACATAATAACATTTGTGTCATTCATAAATTCATTTACTGATTTTTTACGCTTAATCTTAAAATTCTATTGTTGATTTCACTCATCAATGGGTAAAATTAAGGAAAAGCTTATAAATAATTTTTCTTATATATATATATATATATATATATATATATATATATATATATATATATATATATATATATATATATATATATATATACCCCTCCTCATCACCGCCACAGTTCATTGCCTCATCGGGGCGGAGGGGTGTTAACGGAGGTTGGAGGCGATGCATAGCCCAGGTTCAACCATGCTTTAGCACAATTATTCAGTAATTGTCTAAAACAAGGAATGATTCCCAAGGAATGGAACCACGCAAGGATTGCCCTTCTGCACAAGAAAGGAAGCAAAGAAGATTTGAAGAACTATCGCCCCATTAGCCTCCTTCCAGTTGTCTACAAAACATTCATGAGGATAATAGCGGAACGTCTTAAGATGACCCTGTCTTCAGCCCAGCCTAGAGAACAAGCGGGATTCCGGAAAGGCTTCAGCACTATGGACCACATCCACACATTACAGGAAATTATAAACAGAACGAATGAATACGAGATGCCACTCGTCCTTTGCTTTGTAGATTATGAACAGGCCTTCGACTCGGTAAGTACCTCCTCCACTCTGAAAGCTCTGAAGAATCAAGGGATAGATTCTGAGTACATCCGCCTCTTGCGCAGTGTCCACGAGAATGCCACAGCTTTTGTAATGCTTCATGAAGAGACCGATGAATTCAAGATTGAGAAGGGAGTTCGACAAGGTGACGGTCTATCTCCCATCTTGTTCACAGCCATTTTAGAAGAAGTTTTTAAAACCCTTGATTGGGAAGAGAAGGGGTTAAGAGTAAATGGGGAGTACATCAGTCACCTCCGTTTTGCAGATGATATAGTTCTCTTTGCAGCTAACGCAGAAGATCTAACTTCAAGACTTGAAGAGCTAAACACAGCAGGACAGAAGATAGGACTCAGGATAAACCTAACAAAAACAAAGGTAATGTATAATTCTTTTACAGTGCAAGAGCCAGTCAAACTTCAAGGAAAACCTCTGGATGTTTGCTTGGAATACACATACCTGGGACAACTTGTAACAACAGGAGAGAAAAACAGGATTAATGAAGTAAACAGAAGAATGAAACTTGGCTGGAGCGCATTTGGAAGGAACTCAGGCATTCTGAAGTCAAGAATGCCAATGGTTTTGAAGAGGAAGGTCTTCAACCAATGCATTTTACCTGTCTTGACCTATGGAAGTGAAACTTGGGTGTTAAATGCTGCAATAACCCAGAGACTTCAGACAACGCAAAGGAGCATGGAGCGCTGCATGCTGGGAATCACAAGAAGAGACAGGAAACGAAACACTTGGGTGAGAATGATGACTGGAGTTACAGACATAATAGATAAGGTAAGATCACTGAAATGGAGGTGGGCCGGCCATATTGCAAGAAGAAACGACAACCGTTGGACATCTACAGTTCTCAACTGGATACCAAGAGATGTGAAGAGACCAAGAAGACGACCTATGGACAGGTGGAACAGAGACATCATCAAGTACTTAGGTGTAACGTGGCAACGAGAAGCTCAGGACAGAGAAAATTGGAAAGTACTTGGGGAGGCCTACATCCGACGTCGGATTGAAAATGGTTGATGATGATGATGATATATATATATATATATATATATCCCCTCCTCATCACCGCCACAGTTCATTGCCTCATCGGGGCGGAGGGGTGTTAACGGAGGTTGGAGGCGATGCATAGCCCAGGTTCAACCATGCTAAGAAGGCTTCAACAATATCTCCGGCCAAATAATGAAAGTGGCATTCACCAACCGGCAGTAGGACAGCCTGGTGAATTATTGTCCTAACCCCCCCAAATACAAGTACAATTTTCATGATGAGCTTCTTTAATGGAAATTTATCCGGACGTAAAAGCACCACCCATTCGGATGTCCGGGAGGTGGTGGCATTGAAGAGGTCCATCATGAAGAAAAGAATTACTACCCTGCAATTCACAACCTACAACTGCCGCAGCTTAAAGAGTGAAGAACGACTGCTGGAACTACTCAGTGAAGCAGAGAAGATAAAATGGGATATCATCGGTCTCAGCGAAGTCAGAAGAAAATCAGAGGAGCTACTTACACTGAAGGAAGGACACTTATTCTTTTACAGGGGTACCAAGGATGGAAGAAATGGAGGCGTTGGATTTTTGATCAACAAGAGATGGAAGGATAATGTGGTGAAAATCGAAGGTGTATCAGATAGAATTTGTAAACTCATACTGAAGATCAATGAGCGTTACTCAGTACAGGTCATCCAAGTCTACGCACCAACAGCGGCAAGCAGCGAAGAGGAAATTGAAAACTTCTACCAAACTCTCGGCACTGAACATGACAAGGAGGCCCACTACTATAAAGTCATTATGGGAGGTTTTAATGCTCGTGTAGGGCAGCGGGAAACTGATGACACTGTCGCAGGACAATATGGACTGGGCCAGAGAAATGAGCGAGGTCACCGCTTAGTAGAGTTTGCAGAATGCACCAATATGTATATAACAAATACATACTTTAAGAAAAATCCTACAAGGAAATGGACATGGAGAGGTCCCAATGGAACAAAAAATGAAATAGACTACATATTGGTGAACAGACTCTACACTGTAACTAACTGTGAAGTTTTGAATAATTTCAACACTGGAAATGACCACAGAATTGTTAGATGCAGAATCAATATTAACCCCCGAATGGAACGAAAGAAGTTGGTTTCTTGCAAGAAGGAGGAGATAAATATTGATAAACTATCAGATAACGAGAAAAAGTTTCAGCTGGAACTTAGAAATAGATTCTCAGCACTTCAGGAGGAAGAACTCGAAACCAAAGTTATGGAAATTGTAAAGAAAGCGGCAGAAGAAGTAGCAAGCATGCCAAGAAAACCTAAGGATAAGAAATTTAGTGATAGAACCCGGAAAATGATGAAACGACGGAAGGAACTGAAGAATTTAAACACTCCAAGAGATAATATCGAATATGCCGAGCTTTGCAAAGCCATCAGAGTAGCAATCAAGGAAGACGTGAGGAATTTTAATGAAAAGATTGTGCAAGAGGCCATAGAAAATAGCAAAAGCATAAAGAGGGCTAGAAGACGCCTAGCAATTGGTAAGAAACAGATTTTAGCCTTACAGAAAGGAGATGGCACCACAACATATAACAGACCAGCAATATTGAGGACTGTAGCAGAATACTTTGGCAACCTATACAAGAAGATAGGAAACGCCGAAGAGGAGAACCAAGAGGAAAGCCAAAGCTCACAAAATCTCCTCTCAATCCTCCCAGAAGAAGTCATTGCGGCGATTAAGCAGATGAAGAATGGGAAAGCAGGAGGAGCAGATGGGGTGTTGGCGGAATATCTGAAAGCTGGTGGAACAGAGTCTTAAACAAGGAATGATTCCCAAGGAATGGAACCACGCAAGGATTGCCCTTCTGCACAAGAAAGGAAGCAAAGAAGATTTGAAGAACTATCGCCCCATTAGCCTCCTTCCAGTTGTCTACAAAACATTCATGAGTATAATAGCGGAACGTCTTAAGATGACCCTGTCTTCAGCCCAGCCTAGAGAACAAGCGGGATTCCGGAAAGGCTTCAGCACTATGGACCACATCCACACATTACAGGAAATTATAAACAGAACGAATGAATACAAGATGCCACTCGTCCTTTGCTTTGTAGATTATGAACAGGCCTTTGACTCGGTAAGTACCTCCTCCACTCTGAAAGCTCTGAAGAATCAAGGGATAGATTCTGAGTACATCCGCCTCTTGCGCAGTGTCTACGAGAATGCCACAGCTTCTGTAATGCTTCATGAAGAGACCGATGAATTCAAGATTGAAAAGGGAGTTCGACAAGGTGACGGTCTATCTCCCATCTTGTTCACAGCCATTTTAGAAGAAGTTTTTAAAACCCTTGATTGGGAAGAGAAGGGGTTAAGAGTAAATGGGGAGTACATCAGTCACCTCCGTTTTGCAGATGATATAGTTCTCTTTGCAGCTAACGCAGTAGATCTAACTTCAAGACTTGAAGAGCTAAACACAGCAGGACAGAAGATAGGACTCAGGATAAACCTAACAAAAACAAAGGTAATGTATAATTCTTTTACAGTGCAAGAGCCAGTCAAACTTCAAGGAAAACCTCTGGATGTTTGCTTGGAATACACATACCTGGGACAACTTGTAACAACAGGAGAGAAAAACAGGATTAATGAAGTAAACAGAAGAATGAAACTTGGCTGGAGCGCATTTGGAAGGAACTCAGGCATTCTGAAGTCAAGAATGCCAATGGTTTTGAAGAGGAAGGTCTTCAACCAATGCATTTTACCTGTCTTGACCTATGGAAGTGAAACTTGGGTGTTAAATGCTGCAATAACCCAGAGACTTCAGACAACGCAAAGGAGCATGGAGCGCTGCATGCTGGGAATCACAAGAAGAGACAGGAAACGAAACACTTGGGTGAGAATGATGACTGGAGTTACAGACATAATAGATAAGGTAAGATCACTGAAATGGAGGTGGGCCGGCCATATTGCAAGAAGAAACGACAACCGTTGGACATCTACAGTTCTCAACTGGATACCAAGAGATGTGAAGAGACCAAGAAGACGACCTATGGACAGGTGGAACAGAGACATCATCAAGTACTTAGGTGTAACGTGGCAACGAGAAGCTCAGGACAGAGAAAATTGGAAAGTACTTGGGGAGGCCTACATCCGACGTCGGATTGAAAATGGCTGATGATGATGATGATGATGATGATGATGATATATATATATATATCTATTATATATAGACGTTTCTCCGGATATACCTATATATATATAAGTTATATATAGGGGATCAAAATTCTAACCATGTTCCACAAGTGCCACCGACTTGAAATTTTTACGACGTTATGGCCATAACGTGTAACCTCCAGGAAAAAGCCGACATTAAACCTCGGTGTCATGGGTTCGATTCCAGAAGGCCCCAAAGTCGCGATTTTCTCCATAAGGATACATGGCATGGATTTTCGAAATTTTTTTTGGTGCACTTCCCGGAAAAGGAGAGAGTTGAAATTCAAGGGATCGCAAGAAGCCGTGCATCTCCAACGTAAATCAGAAAGACATCGCCGAATATGGTCCATGCTTCGATGCTAGGTCGGGGCAAAAATCGGCCGTTTAAAATGCATTGCGGCGATTTTGAAGATTTTTTTTTGATCCTTTCCCGATAACATGGATACTTGAAACTCGGCACGTCGATAGATATCATGAATATATTTCATAATCAAATTTTACGTATTAGCTTATGGTCCTTGGTTCGATCCCAGAGGGCAATTTGCACTTCTCAATGCATTTCTTACGGAGATAACGGAAGCAAAATTAAGGTACTTCCCGGCATGCTATCGACATCAAACTTAGCATGGTACAAGAACAACTATTTACAAATCAAACTGTGCATTTACAGCTAACTATAAGTCCTGGGTTCGACACCAGGTGTCTCTGCAATTAGAAGTTGATCCGATTTTTGGGAATTAATTTGAAACCTTTGCCAATAATATAGAAACTTGAAATTCGGCATATAGATAGAGATCATATATATATTTCATGAAAATATTTTAGATTTTATAGATAGTCCTTGGTTCGAATCCAGAGAACCATTTACATTCGTGAAAAGTAGGACGTCGTTTCAGGCTGTTCCAGCCAATATTTTTACTTGAATTTTCACACATAGTTAGACATGGAGATCTTCTATTGTAGTGCATAGTAAGTTCATCAGGAAGGCCCGGGTTCGATGCCAGACGATGAAATTGCAGCGAATTTTAAGAATATTTCAATCGTTTTTTTTTTTCTTTTGAGAACCGTCCCTATATGATGCCGATATAAAATTGTTGTTGTTTATCTGCTTGCAGTATGCAAGCAACATTTTACTCGTATATATATATATATATATATATATATATATATATATATATATATATATATATTAACGTCATAGCTCTGGACATAGTGTCAAGTCAAGGATCGTAGTGATTTGCACATATTAGCTTAGGAGTTCATCATCTGCACTCTATACCAGAATCCTCCAGCGATGTGCCATTAATAAATATTTGTTGCCTCCGATAAAGTCAATGAAAACATTATTCAAGTACTTAAAATCAAACATTCTGACGTATATTATCTTGTATAGTATTACGTAACATAAAATTTAATTTCTTCAATGCATTGATTTCTCTTTATCAGTTAAAATTGATTTGATTGTTTAGAAAGAGCCTGAGGGTTCCGTGGCTTGCAAAAGGATGGGAAGAACAGCTCAACATCATATGGGATTCACATCAATGATAATTCCAGTTTCTATTTTTAAAGCAAAAGCATTTACTAATTATTGAGACTTTGGATCAAATTTGAACCGAAAAGGACTTTAATTAATGATTAACAAACTTAATGCCAAGGTCTTCTTCTTTATATAGAAAAATTGAAAGTAATTAGACTTTGACATTAGGGGCATATCAGGAAAATTTTAATTTTTATAAAGACAAAGAAGGACCGAAAATAAAAATTTGAATGAGGTGAATGGAAAGCTAAAGAGAACGAATCTTAAATAAAAGACGTAAGACTTGAACATCTGTGAACATTTTTCTGTAGAGAAAGATATGTGCCATGTTTGGGGATGAATAAATATTTTTAAACGTGATGAATATACGTTTACCCCAAAAGAGGGCAGAAAGTACAAAAGCTCTTTATTGATGATATCAAATAATTTGGAGCAAATGCAATCACTCCGGCCTTTACTTAGTGAAACTTAATTTAAATATACATTCTATTAAATCAAACTCTCTTTACTCCACAAAAAACTATTGATTAATACCGAATTCATTAATGTTAATTAATTAATTTCAATTCATACATTCATTGTTGATTAATTTTGTGGTATAAAGAAATTGCTTTTATCTTATGTATATTATTAATTCGGAGATTCATAATATTCGTGTACAAGATTATGGGAATCAAATTCATGTGAAAGTTAAAGAGATAACATAGTAACATTGTGAATTTAAAATAAAGACCCGAGTGATATTTTCAAAATTTAGAATTAAATTTAAAATCTCATAATTGTTTTAGATGGTACATCTCATGGAAATATTTTACACGTAGCAATGTCAAATATGGTCTAGCAGGCTGAGAGTAGTAGTTTAGCAATAGAGAACCCTTGTTACAGCGTGATTGATTTGCGTGAGAGCATGAATGTAATTGAGAAATTTCCCAGAGGATTCAATGGGAAATCTGGCTTCGACCCGCCAAGTTCTCGGGAAAGAACGAATTAAGCCGAATTGCATTCGAGTATTTCTCCCCGAGTTCCTTCGCCTATCTCACGCAGCTCTCTTTTATTCCGGCATATGCGCTCCTCGGCGGCCCTTTGTCACCCCAAAGCGACAACTCCTTCGGCTGAATCTCTTTCGAAGGAGGCCGTCGGCCTAATTTCAACGTGAAGATAGTCCTTCGGATTCGGGAAACAAATATATCGGCGGAAAAGCCGTCGTAAAAATGCGGCCGTGCCTTTATTGGCCGCATATCTTTGGGAAGCGCGGGGAATGGCATACCGGATTGAATGGCTGAGGAGACGCGATGGGTCTCATTGTGCGTGGAGGCAGCTGCGGCGGTGATAAGAATGGCGGGAGGATAAACAGAGAGAAGGCTGATGAAGGGTCTCACCGAGAACAGAGGGGAATTATGATCTGTTGATTTAACCAGAGACGCCATTCTACCTGAGTCAGAATTTACCTTCGCTGGTATCTGCGGCAAAGCCCGATTTTTGCCCACGTCTCACGTCTTCGATGGTCTATGAGATATGACGGAATTTGACCGTCCATGGAATATTGTAGCTTTACGAGGATTAGCCTTACTGAGGTGACTTGTACTTTGACAATATATCTCACGCTGGAATTCGTAATTTTTAAACTTTTTTCAAAGTCTTATATACACATGTAAAATTTTCGAGTTATACTTTATATTAATTTTATATACTTTATGATGTAATATAGTAATAAATTTAGTCAGTTATGCTAATTTTCTTAAATGTCTCTCACATTTTGCGGCAATCGTTCCGTTTCAAAAACGCAAAATTAGTTTCCTATTCGCGACATGTTCCCTAAAGTAGTCTATCCTTGTGAGTTACTTCTCAGACAAATATTAAGCAGTAATTCTCTCCAAAGCTATTACCCACCCTCCTCATTATCTACAATGTTTTTCTCAAATTTCTCTTTTTAGTATTAAAAGTGAATATTACAGTGTAGTAATTTTTCATTTAATAACCCTCGGATCTTATAAGTTATACTAAATGTAATATTTTAATGAGCAAATTTAAAATGCATCCAAAATAATCATTAGCCTTTATTTGTCAAGTTTTAATTTTAAGCTTCACCGTTTAAATTTTTTATTTCATTTCCTATGCTTCAGTACTACTATTGATTGAATTTGAAATGGAGTTATACAAAGTAACCATGTGATTTAAATACGACTTTGATGTATTTGTCAAAAAATAAACACAAGTGATTGCAAAAATGTGTCACATTTATGCTTCACTAGATGTAAACAGTAAAGGATTCAGAATTTGAGGTTGAATCGCTTTTTAAATTTAATTTGTTGGAGAGCGTTTCATTTTTTCCAGGCACTATTTATCACTAGTGTCACCTTTTTGAAAAAGCATTTTCAAAGCATTCCATTTAACAAATTAAAAATGTCCTTTGATCGCGCAAATAACAGATACGCAAATTTCCTGAAAATTATAGAATTTATATTTATATTTGAATTCTCATAAATCAGCAGTTCATTAACGTGTATTAAATTCAGTTTGCAGGAATATATGGCGGTGGAATTGTTGAAAGTGATACAGCTGTAGTGTGTAGACTCATAGGGAACCCCACCGGGAATTGAATGCTGGTCCGCAGTCATCAAAGTTGAAAATGTTGCCCATTTGCCAATCCGGAAACAATCAACAGGAATAAATAAAATTAAAAAGAGTGATATACGGCAGATTAAAAATCACATCCTTCAGAAAGATATAAGGAACTTATTTTTATTATTTATTAAATAATAATGGTATAGCTACGAATGAAAATATTAGGTACGTTTTAAGACTATAATCATACCTATCTCTTGGGACTGATATGCGTGTCAGCCATTCTGTTCGGAATGTATTTTCGCAGTTACAGAAAATTTTCCTTTGTTTGAATGTAATATATATTGACAGTAAAGAGCAGGGATTTCGACTGTATAGCAGTTCCAGGAAAAGAGATTCCAGGTTCCAGGAATCTATCATGTATTCGATGTGGTTACTTTTTATAAATAATTTCACCAACTCCTCTCCCCTCCTTACCAGCAAAACTAGCTGCTAAAGTATAAATTATTTTTCTATGATCTTCCCATTGGAAAAAATATATGTTTCTTATATACTCATCCTAGAATAACAATTGATCTAGTTCATTATTTATCAATTTCAAGGCAATAATTTGATTTTAATATAAGACTAAACGTATACAGTGGTTGTGAAACGCCTTTCAGGTTATATGTAAAGTCTCGCTTATTAAACTAGGTGATTTTTGGTCACTCAATGTCCATCCTCACGTAATCACGGCTCTAATCACATTTATCTGCACTCATTAAATCTATTAAATCAAGTTAATCAAATGTGATGATGAGAACTGTAATGAGGGTGATACGGCATTAACCAAAGTTAGTATAATATATCGGCATGTAGTTTCTTTTTCTCCGACCGTTTATTCTGTGGAAAAATGATCCCCTCTTCATCATTCAAATGTAATTACTTTCGCAATCGATATGCGTGAGTTCATTATTCAAAAGAGAGTCCGACCAATGGCATCCATCTTCGCAGGGCCAATTACACGGCCCTTTTGTGCGGAGCTATAATTTGGGATGTAACATGCGTTATTAACCATAGTCAAAACGCAGATTCGAACATTTCCACCGTCTGATGCGGACAAGAAACGTTGACGAACGACCAATGAAATGCAGACGCGTTGGATTAGTCCATTTACGCCCGCTCGGTCCCATTGTGTCCTCCCCCTCCCAACCCAAAAGCCCCACATCCACGTCCACGGTACGCTCAAACCGCAAGCGAAACTCGCCCATGGAAACTAACGAGAGAGGAGCATAGTGTGTCCTCCGTGGTATTCTTTTAGCCTTTCAATCGCTGGAGACGGAATGCAGACATGTTGGAATTCATATCTTTATCGATACGGGATCCCTGAGCATTTATGCCAAACGCTCGGACGTTTGAGTTGAGTGACTCGAGGTTCATGTACAATTAAAACTCCCTATTAAGCACTATCTCCTTCGTTTCCTTATAGTTATCCCCACCCTTTTAGTAATCCAGCATCTTCTGACTCTCTATTTCCCTCTGTTTTTCCCCCTGAATTCTACCCTCTATTACAGTCTTCACCTATCCTTCTCCCCTTAATATTTAACCCTCCCATTTCTTCTGTCTACGCTTAATTGCTTCAATAAAGGCCCTCTCCTCCACAACTATCTCTAATATTTCCGTGTTTGTTTTCCTATCAACCCAACTTATTTTCTCCATTCTATAGCATACCAATATCTCGAAGGTCTTCAAACGTTTGATTTATTCCATTCATAAAGTCCACGTTTCACACCTCCAAACCAAAGATTTCACCAATTTTTTCCTGATTTCTTTTTCAAGACCTTTGGTCTTATACAATTCCCTTCCCTTCATAAAGTCTTCCTTGGCCTAGGCTATTCTTTTTCGAATCACATCTTTGCATCTTCCATCCCACGAAAGAGTACATCAACAATTTAATAGCAACCTCATGGCTAGAATATATAACTTCAGGGTTAGGAATAAGGAAACTTTAGTAATTAATTTACATGCCTTAACCCTCGACGGACTACAGATCGCGTCATAATCGCATGTCGGATGGCATCATCCGACACCTACTATTATTTTATTTTTGTATCACAGAATAGGAGAGCTCGATGACAATGTTGCAATTTTGTATTTGTTTGGCTGGTTTTATGAATATTTTTGGCATAATATATTATGGGTATTGTTTTCAGACAATCGCAAAGCGAAAACGTAAGAAATTTAAAATAATTCCGGCCTTGGAGGGTTAAGTAAGTAAAAAGATTACCACTAGTTATCGCTCCAACTCCAAGGTCCCGGGTTCGAATCCCGGCTATGAGATTTTTCTGGCTAAGGAATGGTTGTGTTTCTTTGTAAATAGTAATAATTGAAATGGATGTAATGATTGAAATGATGTAATGATTGAAATGATGTAATGATTGAAATGATGTAATGATTGAAAAGATGTAATGATTGAAATGATGTAATGATTGAAATGATGTAATGATTGAAATGATGTAATGATTGAAATGATGTAATGATTGAAATGATGTAATGATTGAAATGATGTAAATGGGATGTTCCTGTTTCCATTAGAGAAATTATTATTACTAGACTTGAAAAAAACACCCAGAGGTCATACCATAATTTGTTTATTTATTCCATCGACTGTAATTTATTTATTAAGTTTTATATGGCTCTTTCATTGGTAACTTGAGGGGTCATAACAGGTAGTAGTTCAGGGAGTTTTTATATCAAATGTTTCATTCTTAAACAATCGATGATAAGATCAAAACGTAAAACATTTCACACAAGATCCGGACCATACCTTATATTTCTCATTTAACTACCATAACATATAAGACAAAAATTAGGTGAACATTTACCAATGAAATACAGTTTGTCTTTTCAGCCATACAGCGATTTAAAAAAATAATCATGAGTATAACTAATATTTTACTGAAATAATTTACACAAAACGTTATTATTTGGAGATAATGATCGATTAGTCTTTAAATAACTAGTTTTTATCATAAAAATAACTCAGCTACCGATTTAATTCCAAGCTAGAATTATTCAGATATGTTCAAAACTGCAAATATAATGAGAAGAAATTTAGGTTTACGAATCGGGTTGTCTTAATGAATTAAATGGGGGAGATTTTGTTTAGTTAAGGAGCGATCCGTCATGCTTCTTTTCATTTAGGAAGATCCCTCGCGAATCCATCTCATCATTTCATCCTCTATGAGACGAATTCGAAATTATGAGGTTAATGTTTTTTCTTAATTATACGCTCATTCCCGCCCGTTTAAAACACCACGTTAACTACGTACGGTCCGTCCTTTTGACTTGCCAGCCGCTGTAGAGATGTTTCTTTATCGCATCGGATGTGTATCCGTGGGTGGAGTAGAACGTGAGGAGACGCGGGCAAAGGCAGTAATTGTTAGTCCGTTTGTGCCTCTAATGAGCAATCATCAACACCTAGGGTCAAATAGAACTCGTGCGGGCGTCCCCGCCGCTTAATTCCATTGCCGAAGAGGGAGAAATGCTGCGCGGATTGGGAACTTCCTCTTAAGTTCAAAGCGACCACTTTTTCTTCGCTTCGAGCTGACTCCTCTACGGCTTTGAGTCCTTCAAACAGCGATGACATTCCGTATCGAATCGACCTCAATTTTTCCCTCAATTCTTCCGATTTAATTGGCAATTCTCTGCGTCGGCCATCGGTTCCCCTACGCGCCCCATTCGACGTTTTGTCACCCAAACAGGCTTTATTACCCCATAATCCTTCCCTCCACTATCCCAACCGCTAATCTTCTTCTCCGCGCGCAAG
This sequence comes from Sympetrum striolatum, assembly GCA_947579665.1. Taxonomy (NCBI): domain Eukaryota; kingdom Metazoa; phylum Arthropoda; class Insecta; order Odonata; family Libellulidae; genus Sympetrum; species Sympetrum striolatum. The sequence continues at coordinate 61,557,152 of OX388351.1, forward strand.
AGGTAACTCTAATTTAAACTAAATGGGTTTACGCATAATTACGGAGTCCCTCGCAGTGGTCCTTTGGGCCCGCGATGTTTGCCGGTTGAATTACGCCGTGTTTAGAGTCGGACAGCCGAAAGGGTGGGCGCCCAACGCAGGCCCCGCGGCACTGTTCAAATGCCTGCGAATATCCACTCGTACAACTCTCCGAGGCGTGTTTACGCTCCGTCCTATTTATGCCGGATAATCTGAAGAGCCCTTCCAAGAAGGCGGGTGCAGTCCTCGCTGGATGAAATCGCATGCAATTTTGAGATGGGTTTCATAACCGAGGACGCGAAACTAAATAACAATGAGGATTATGTTCCTCGGTCTATTCTGCTTCCAGAGGGAGAAATGTTTGTTTGATTCCAGGGCCGAATTTCAATTTTCGGTGAGCCAAGAGCTAATCAGATTAAGGAAGAAGTTGCATAGGAATCCTAGAGGTGCTTCCATTGCGCCTTTCCTTCTAGTCTCATTATTTCAACAATGCAGCTGTTGTTCTACTGTAGAAGATTGCTTTACGCATAAGGCTCAAAGAATATCTTATGAACACTGCATTATCTATATATGTGTGTAGAATGAGAATTTCCGAATTGGCTATGCCTCCTAGGAATTGTATTTATTATTGTATGCTTATGTAGAAGATTAGTTTAACACTTTATTTTTTAACTCTGTCATTAATGCCGAAATATCTGTATTCGAAATGATTTGAATAATTGGTCCAGAGATATAAGCAAGATTATCATTCATTAATTAACTTTTTTCTCCATATTATATTAAATTAAATATTTTATTTATATCGTTATATTTTTCCGCCCTTCAGTTATTGAACAATTTTCTTAATCGGTACCATTTTGAAAAGGTAAAAATTTGGAAGCTGATGTACTTTGATATGGAATTTATATAAATTAAGAAACAATGGACAATCAAGTTAAATCATTAAGACAATTATAATATTTAATTAATATGTTCTTTAAAAAGTTTCATGGCTGCAGAAAATATAAATCACTGCTATCTTAAAGCAAAATTCTAGATACATTTATAACTAATTTTTAATCTATTAAATATTAATTTTAGGAGGAACAAAGGCTATTAATGCTATAGTTACTTAAATTTGTGTACAATTCAATAAGGTTGACATTCTGACAAGGAAAGCTATACGTGAAATATCAAAAAGTAAAAAATACAAATATCACCCAGTGTTATTTCGTCTAATTAAACATATTTTGCATAACATTTAGAATATTAATTGTATTAAGTGAAAAAACACTCATTGAATTTCAACAGAAATATATTCAAATATCTTATTCAAACATATTCTCTGAATGGGGAGAAAATGATGTTTTCCGTACTAGAGAGAATCCCCTTCGTAATTCATTACCCTTCATAAGCACATGAAGAATCGTATTTTATAGACCCGAAAAGTTTTCCCAGAAAATGCAACAGATTTCCGAAATATACTCTATTGCATTCTAACTACGGAATCCAGAGGAAAATGGATCGCTCGTAAGAATCCCTTCACATGTTGTGGAAATTTTCTGGAACATACAATTATCATTTAGCAATAACCTTAATGGATTACCTCTTTTCGTTGAGACCTTTCGGGGCTAAATAAATATGTACGATTCCAATGGAGGGTATAATATCATCTTCACTCAATATACTTTTTGCAACAGCAATTAACTGGAGCCTCTCTCACAGAGTTCCATTAATGAGATAGACTCAGAGATCAGCTAGCAAACGATACGAGTTCATTTGCAGCGCAGCGAACTTAATGCACAACTTAAGTAATTTGACTAGGGGATAGAAGCCGCTTTTGCAGCGACGACGCAGATAGATCTCGTTCGAAATTCCATTTAGAGTTGCGATGAAAGGTAGAATTGCTTAAACGTCATCAATCATGTCCTGACGATCGATCTAATTGGCGTTTGGAGAGCAGACGGGGAATGGGAGAAAAGGGATTCGTTTAGAGTTAAGCGCGTTTTCTTACACTTATAGAACGGCTCGAGCACATTATCTTCCTCAGTTGTGGGGTAATACCTCGTTACCGTTCAAAAAGCGATGAATTATCATTCTGTCATTACTATCAGTGAAATATCACTACGGCAGAAGATAAAAAACTTGGTTCTTTCCGCACCATTTAATTTGAAACGATCGATGTCCACTGAATGCCATCATAACGCAAAAAACTGCGCATAATAACGTACTTATCTACTTACAAGACACTTTCCAAACAAGGAATGCTTGCGTAATGTTCCTGATGATGGTATTTAGCCAAAGCCTGTCGTTTTCAATTATATCGTATGGAAATTACTAATTTTTCTTCATATCTCAAGTTCTTCCCATCAAGTCTAAAATATGATCAGAGATAAATTGTTCCCAGCTCGTAAGCTTACATGTTAGTGTAAATGAAATGTTGATACCTTTCCGCAAATTTTAATTTAATCACTTTTATTACGATAATATCATTATTAATTGAAACATTAGCTTTTAGCTGTAAATAATAGCTGGTGGCTGTTTTATACTTAGCTATCTACACGACCGCTTCGTCTTATGACTTAAACGGGCTAAAATTCAATTACTGGCGAGGGATTGAACAAGATAAATTGTTTCTCCTCCAGAAATATGTAAAAATTGACTTAGAAATAAATTCAATATTCTGTGAAATCACATCAAAATGACCCCAATATTATCTGAGTTTTTTTTGGACCCCTTTCAATGGTATATCTATGAAGTCAATCTATCATCGATCGTAATCGGTCCAATGGAAAAATGTGTATATAATTTTTAACGTGTTATAATTTTCTATTAATTATTAATTAAATAAATTGTTTAAATATGTACCAAAATTGCAGGTACTTATATAATAGATATTTTTCCTATTAGAAATTGAAGTAGGGATTCAAACTTTCGGAAAATGTACAAGAGAGTATATCATTTTGATTTCGTTTAGCAAAATTAGACTATGTTATAAATGCCATTTTTAGAAAAATAGTAAAAATTTATTTGTATCCCTTTCGAAAAAACCACTATTTATAGAATCAAAATAAAATTTCGAATACCTTGATGTAACTTTCAGTTTTGGGGTATACGGCCATGACAAATCGATTTTCAATATTTTAAAAATCGTAAGATTAAACGTTATCAGTGTTACCAACTTATGACTGAGTTATTTTTTAAACATATTTCGTATCGGACTAAATTTGGGTGAAATAAATCATATTTTAAACTATTTTATATTAATAAACATTTTTAATTCCTTAGCTAGCCTACCAACTGCACAAAGCAGAGATACCAACTGTCAAAATGAATTATTTAAAAGTTTATGTTGCGTAGCTCTTTGCTACAATATTGGAAATATATCAAGACACATTTACTCAGTAGGCATAAGTAAAGTATTTTGTGATCCCTAAGATCATTTTAAACTTTAAAGATGGATTCGATTAACGTTCAGTAAAATCTAAAAATATATTCGCTAAACTTATGTTTTGGAAATTATTTTTTTTTCATTCGGTATACATGATATGGTGTTAATTGTTTATCATGTATTTAAAAATGAATTAATTTATTTATGGACTCTTGAGAATAATTAAACACTGGTTATTAAACTATTTAAATTAATTTTTGCAAATTAGGTGATACTGCTAAAACTGCATAGTTTTTATAAATTGAAATTAACGAAATTCTCAGATAATCATAACAGCAAATATCTTTACAAAACGAAAATTTGGTTGATATATTGTCATTAGTTTCTGAGTTACCAAATTAAATACACCTACTGGGGTCATATTGATCCCCGCAACTAATTAAGGGTTAATTATAATTACCTTAAAATATTGAACAGGATATTGTGAAAGTATAAAGCTGTTTTGAAAACTCATATAATTTATAAGTTTCTGAGAGAGTTAGCTAATGCTTGCAAAGTATTCAACCCAAAGCCAGTTTGGAATCCCAGCCCTTCTAACAACAATGAGATTGTAGAGATGAATAAGGCTTGCTAGGCATGATGAGGAGTGAGGTAGTTTGCCATTTTCATGCCTCAGCAAGCTACAAACGGAACTTGTCTACAAAAATGGAGAACTCACGAGATTTGGCGAGCAACACTTTTCTTAATATTTCATGAAGAGTGTCCTAACACAAAAGCGTCAAAGGCGTAAAGTATCAATCATATCTTAGCGGCTTTCATATCCTCAAAGCCATGAACCAAACTGTGACCAAGTTGATGAAAGTTGCGTTTTTTTCTTAATTTTAAACCAAAAAGGAAATGAAAACTTACTCATTCCCCAAGATATGGTTGCAGAAACCATATTCATGCTACTGATCTGTAATTTTTAAGTGTAAATGTGAATTAATCAAGTCATACAAGCCTAACACCAGCTCTAATTTATATGTATCCAAGCAAATCAGCTGATATCGCAAAACTTTTTCCTTGATCTCTCTTTCATATATAATAGAATATCAAGACAAGATTACCTAGGATAAATTTTTACTGCTTATGTTTCTAAACCTGCTTTTTGCTTACTCTATCTTCCAAATGGTATGTTTGAAAATAATACAATACAATTACATTTGATCCGAGATATTACAAAGATCCTCCATAAAAAATGTTAACTTCTAGGGTCCTTTTTTTATAAAAGCTCGAAATAAGCGAACGAAAGTGTATTTCCGCCCTCTCTGTCTTGCACGCACATTAGCGGGGCGCCGTTGGCGGATTGCAAGGTGCGCCAACCCCGGAAAAAATACGACCTCCTCTTCCTCTCACGTCTTCCTACCACACTTCGGCTCCCACACTTCCGCGTAGCGAAGGGGAAGAGAAAGGAAGAGGAAGAAGAGAGGAAAGAGGAAGGAAGAAGGGAGAAAAAGGGGAAATAATGGGAAAGGAAAGAAGAAATAGCGGGAGAGGAGGAAAGGCAAACTGCGAGAGAAATGGAGTGCCCCTCCAGAATTAAAGAGGCGGAGATTTCAATGTTTGTATTTGTTTATTATTCGCGGAATTAAGGAACGTGGAGGATGGAAGAGTGAACGGCAAAAAAGGAGGTGGGAAAAAATCGAAGGAGGAAATATGGGGATTTGGAGTAAAAATTAGGAGAAAAAGAGAGAGCGGGATTAGGAGAGGAGGATTAGGGAAAAGGGCGATTTTAAGGGGGGAAAAGTGGAGACAATGGAGCCACGCCCACCCCATTCTCGCATCCCCGCAGACATCCTCAATTTATTTGATTAACATACATTAATTTGTCATGTACAAAGAGAGGCGGAGGGTGGTCGCATGACGTGAGCGGGTGCGGCGATTAGCGTGGGGCAGGTGGGGGATCTCCCTAGGGGGCAGACCGTTGGCAACAGAAAGGGCATAGGCCATGACGGTATCCTGCGGCCTTATTCCTCGGGGCAAAGGTGGGGCGTTGCATCCAACTTTTTTGTCGAGACGCAACCTGCTGCGAGCCTGTTTGTTGTCTTATCTATCCTAGCCTTTTCTTCCCTTTTGGCAGAGCCGTCGTTAATCGGGGGAATAAATAGAAAGAGCGGCCGAGTCTAACGTTTTAACGGATTGGAGGTCTTAAAAAAGCAGAGGACATTTTGGCTGTTGTTGGGGCTGGTCTGGCGTTTTGTAAAATGCAGGGAATTGTTAATGGGTTTCACAGTTTTTTTCATTATCTCTTATTCAATGTCCGGCAGCTGAATTAATGTCTCTCCCAAGGCTGCGATCATGGGAGAGCGATATGTTTCTGCTACTGCTAGATTCTTTGTGTTGGAAGAATGAAACAGGTTACAGATAAAAGAGATCTGATGGATAACATGGGCAAATATTATCCACGCAATTAATTATTAAAATTTGTGGCTATTTCTCTACATAGGTCATTTTTCGAAACTGCACTATTCTGAGTATTAAATGAACCAGTTCTATGGCATTTATGCTGTGTTCTGTCCCTCATTATTTAAATCTTTCTACTACATTTTAAAAGCCTCTTATACTCTCCTTCTTTTCGCTTTCCTACATCCGAAATTTTTATCCGTCATCAAAATTTATGGTTTTTTTTTATTTTCTCCACATAACGATACTTCTTGCTACATTTTCTTCTTATTTTAACATTTATAGTCAAGATATCTGTACTTATAATTGGTTTTATTGTTGTTTCAATGTTTTTTAGAGAAAGGAGGAATAAAAGATGGGACATACTTGTCCCAATTTCACCCAATAAGCATGTATAACCCTGTGAATGATTGTGTTATCATCCGATAACATCTTTTTTTAAACACATATTTGTTAAATATATGCATCTACGCGGTAGCATACATTTTCGTTAATTAAGTGAAATTTTCATTCCTTCCAAACTTCGATACGTGGTTATGCTAATAACATAATGAAATTAACATCATAAAAGAGATTTCATTTAATTGTCCCGTCATAAGGCTACGCTTCTGTATTTTTCTCTGTTTTACGTCCTGTTATCTCTTCTTTTACTAATGATGTCACTCCGCATTGTTTTGTCAAACCTCATTTATGAGGAATTTTTCCAGAAAATGTAATTTTACTTTCTTTCTCATACCAGAAGCGAATGTTTCAACTGCTATATGAGAGTTAAATAGTAGGTAGAAATATTCTCTCACACCCTAACACAAGAAAGAGTAACGTTAAATTTTTTAAATTGAACGCAGAGTTCCGTCCTCACTACAGTTCTTAATAGAAAACTTAATATTTCTTATATCTAAACGAAGTCAATCTCTGCTTTATAGATAATATTATTGCTCATAATTGGAGTCTTTCAAGTATTTGTTTGCATGTATACTGAGAGAAAAGAAATAGTCAAGATTGCATTGACGGTAGAGTACTGTAATAATAATAAAACAACCAGATTTGTTGGTTAGTCACATGCTGTACGGTTTAACTCTACAAATTGATTGCAAAAATTTGGAATTTTAATAAAGATGGAGTTCTATAAATATTCAATGGATAATAACTGTCTATTTTACTCCAATATTTATATAAAAATGAAGCACAAGATACTCTAACCTCTCATCTAATACAGGGAATCTTTGATTATTATGCACTTAAATCGTCTGGTGTCTTATAAAAAATTCGAAAAATATGGCTTTAGATTTATTTTTAATTTTAAAACTTTTGTTTGAATTAGAAGTATAAAGGAATTACTTTAAAAAATCCAAAATCCTCTCTGTCTACAGAAAAAAATATAATAAACAAAACTTACCCGTATGATCGGCCATGAAATGATATCTATTAGTTGAAAAGTTAAGAATAACTCTTAAAATCTAATTCTCTGAAGGAAACAGATTTATTCTAAGATGGTTATTTACTAGCATTGATGTTTCGAGCCCGGAGTACATGAACGAGACAGATTTCGCTCCGTGCACCCGTATCATCGAAGGCAAGTTAGATCGTTAGCTCAGACGAAGGGCCGATATTTATCTTTCTTAGCTCCGACGCTTTCCCCGGAATCTCAGGCGTAAGCGCAGTGCACACACGTGTCCGCATATGGTGCCATCCCAACGTGCAGGTTAATATATAAAGAAAGCGCCTCTCCTTGCGAAGACGTTGATACGCCGCAGCATCAGCTGCTACGGATTGTCGAGGATTTAACTTTGGGAGAACACGGATTTCTTTGCCTCCGTCGCCAGATCTTGTCCATCAAATTGCCTTAGCTGCAACGACCCAACGCCCTGCGAACATTCATATTTCACTGCGAACAACGCGCGATGACACGGGAAGCAAATCACGGCAAGTTTATACGGAGCGACGCCCCTGCCTCCTTCGGCACCTTCTCAATTTACCCTCGCCTATTTACCCGCCCTCTATCCGCAGCATCAATCACTTTCACCTTTCACCCGTTGCCTTCCCACGATCCTCCTTTTTTCCCTCTCCGGTGTAGACGCATCGCCTCCTGCTGCGAAGATGGCTAGATTACTTTCCCATAATGTTGTAGCGAGGCTTGTAAGGGATGCTCACACTATGTTAAGCCCCAGAAATTCTTCTTTTGAAAGCGAAGTTTTCTAGCTAATGGATTCTTTCTATATCCTTTCTAATGGCGTGATTTTTAAAGCTGAGGAGTAGCAGACTGTAGGTTATTCGTGCATACGGTTACCTCTTGTAGGAATACATTCGTTCCAAGTTTTACTTAGTATTACGGTAGTTCCTGAAGTAATGAATTATTTAAATAACACACATATAATTAGATTATATTATTCTAAATAATATAAAATATTAAATTCACTAATATATAACACATAATTATATTTATTGCGATCATATATTTAGAAAATAATACATTTTATTGTATGCACTATACCCCTGTAACTTTTTCTGAAAAGGTAAATTTTACACTTTCATTTTTCAATGTGGAAATAATAAAATGACACTTAAAAGGTCGCTTTTTATCGAATTAGTGAACGAATTGCGCCTTAATTTAGGGTAAAACTGGAACTTTAAATTCTTCTTTCCCATTTAAGAAAATATTAAAGATAAATATATAAAACTAAGCTTTTCAAAGGAACGGTTTGTAATGTAATGTAGGAAAGGGAGTGAATTAAACAGCTTTATTCTTCTAATGAGACAAAGAAAGTATCGATTGGATACATCTGATTCATATTTTATATAGACGTCTCCTACACAACTGTATCTTTGACGTTGGATTTACAAAATCCTGTTTTATTCTATAATCCATCATGCGAAAGAATCTAATGCTGAAGCAAAAATCATCTGCAGATGACAGAAAAGGAAAGTTATTTTTACTATCTCCTTCGAGAATTCTCCTTCAGAGTCACTCTCTTTCTGTTTAGTTTGTCCCGACTGATATTCTACTGAAAAGTAATCTTTGCTGGTATAGTTGGAAAGACCGCACTCTGGAATTTTTCAGCGAGGGCCAGGTTCAACTGTTTCCATAAGTTTTTAAGGAAGGCTAAGTGCAAGGCGATTCTTCTAAATCGCTCTCAGCAAATCTAAAGATATGCGTGTTCTCCATTAAAAATATTAGTCGGCTTATGAAAGAGCATACCAGTATGGATATGGATAGTTTTTTATCTATGAGAAATTAAAAGATTACCTTTAATAACGAACGTCGGTGAATTAAATTTTAATCTGTCATCAATACCTTAAATACCGTATCAGCTCTAATATAACGCGACCACGAATTTAACGCGACACCGGAATTTTCATAAAGTTATTTAGAAAAACATTATACTCATAAAAGAATTCAAAGAAAGTAAAATTCAATCAGATAAGCATTTATTTAGGTAATTATAGCTAATAACACAGGTTACATTAATGTGAATAATATTAATTAATGTAAAACAAAATTAATATTACGTAACTAATAACAAAAAACGGAAATGTTTATTCAGAATCTGAACTGTTTTCAGAATGAGAACTCATTGATGTCACTTCGGTATCATCAGTATTTTCATTCACGCTTTCCGTCTCTCACAAAATGTCATCTTCCGTCTCATTTAAATCATTGAAAACGTTAAGTCGCGTTTAAACCTCTGTAGGAAAATGTCCTTTTTTATGTTACATTGCATTACTTAAACCCCGAATTTAGCGAGAGTCGATTTTTTAACTGAAAATAAATGGTCGAAAAATATCGCGTTATATTCGGGCTAATACGGTAATCTAGAAGAACCGGAGTGGAGCTTCCCGTATAGTAGTTGCTTCGCTCCGAGCCTTGTGGCGAACTTTCAGGTTCGGAACGAAGTGCTTGAAGGATCGCTCCGGTTTGACGAAGATAAAATTTTAAAAATATTTTGCCTAAATTCATATTTTTATGCAAATGTAATAATATTAACCCAATCACTAAACTTTATTCATAAAACACTATTCTCACTTAGTCTTAAATGGGGCACAAAAACACCAAATTTCTATATTTCAGGCATCAGGAAATTGGAGGCGTTGGCTTTTGCCATGCATGAATTCCATGAGAGTTTCCAGGGTATCGCAGGCACGGTATTTTTTGATAAATCACTTTCTATTAGGTTTAAGGAATTTAGGCATGTGAAGAAAATTTCCTGTAGGCAAATATTTCGTCAGTATGCATATTTAACGAGTTGATGAACTAATTATATTGATATTTGTTGGGTATTAGTACGGTTATATCCAAGATTGTCAATTAGAACCACAATTTCGTCAATAAATACTCCAGATTGGAAGTTGTGTTGGTTAAAGTTAAGTTAAACACCATTAGAACCTATTCAGAAAAATATTCTGGAGTGGTTCGTTTTTTCACTGGTTCAGCTCCGGTTCGATTCCCTGCTTATAAATCCTTAAATAATTTTGAGATTTAGTAATATATTATTTCAGGACTACAGATTTCTGCGTCAACTGATTTGGTCAGAGTGACTCATATTCTACAAATTAAAGTCTCTTCATTAATGCACAATTGATGATTAATGATTTTACAATCAAATGAACCGAAAGGGGTACTCAATTTATCGCTGCATCAATTACAATTTTCCAAACGTGCGCTATCTATATATAATGAAAACTCAGTACTTACTTGTTTCATTTGTTGAAACAGGAATAACTTTGTTAATCTAGTGACACGTGTACGCTAAATCTGTAACTTGGTTGAGCGTGGGAAGTTGTGCAGTTTTAATCTGATTCTTTTGGTTCAAAAATACCGATAAAATTTAGTTCCGAACTAAATGAATATATTGACATGAAAATTAAAGGCAAGAGTTCGTGCAAAGACAACCAAAACATAAAAACGGTAATTTATGTCGTGTAATAAGGTTTGTCTTGAAAATTATTTTATGTCTTCATATCTTCGTACACAGAATCTTGCTTATTCGATAGAAGTAAGCAATTAAACTTGAAATTCACTATTTCATTCAAACTCTCTTTTGTATATGTAATCCTATATGTAAATTGAATTAAACCTGAATATGCTACCAACGTATTCAAATATGGAAAATATTGAAACATTTGGTTGCACTTATAATATTAATTGGTTTGTACTGATAAAGTTACAAGGTAGATAATACAAAAATAAAGTTAAATGGCAACCACGAAATTTTTGCCACTCAAAATGCTATTCTGCCAATTATTGGAGAGATCTTCTCAGTCTAAATATTAAAGAATATGCTATATTCGTATCCAAATGTAGACTGATATATCTAATGAAGTAATATTTATTAGATTTATAAGAATAGTTAATTCAATATTCAAGTAATAGTATCAAAGAAGCGATATTTAGAAAAGTAAAGCTCATGGTGGGGCATCTTCAAATGCAAATGATCTATATTTGTGGCATCCAGCCCAGGTAAGTGGTCAATGCATTGATTCCTACATTGCCTTAATTGGTTCTCGAGCGGCTTGTACACGCTACTCAATCAGTTAAGATAGCTTCCCAATATTTTTACGACGCTGTGTTAATATCATGCCCGCAGCTGGAAACGAATCCAGCACCGCGCTCTCAGCTGTTTGAGCGTCATGGAATGACAGTAAAAATTTCAGACACATTATTTCAGAAAGGTAAATATTCCGAACAAGAGCTCTGCACAGAGGTATAATTAGTTCGTAGAGATCATTAGTTGAGAGGGAGTCATAGGGGAAGGTTTTGTCATGTTCTGCCCCACGGAATTTCATCGCTGAGAGGGTTGCATAGGGAGATGTGATAGTAATTATGATAAAGGGGATCAGAGGGGTTTGAAATGGAAGCAACATTGTGGGTGAGGCATTCAACCTCTGTTCCCCACGTTAAGGCTCCTAAGGATGGTTACAACCTCCCTCCGAGTCTTCATTCCTGAAGTGGGCGTGCTCAACGTCCATCTGATACTTATATAGGAAGACTACTATTTCAACAGTATTTCATAATGAAATTAACAAATTTACGAAGTAAACATTATATATTATATTTAAGATTTCGCTTATTCTGACAATACCACAGTTTCCGTTGCACACACAGCCCCCAAAACGGCTTCTTAAAATGTTTTGACCGGGTAGCTTAGATGCTTATAGCTGCCTTCCGGATAGGGGAAAATACTGGGTTCGATTTCATGCTCCGTTAGACTATTTTCAAACACATATTTCCTTCGGGATTCTTCCTGGATGCACGCGCTTATGTGCAAAGTTATCTTATCCTGTTTCCTTAGAGTATATTTGTTTACGAGAATACTACGTAAAAATCAGGTCGTATTCGCTTTATGAAGGATCTGCGTACAACTTTTCGGATAAATGAACATATTCGATGGTAAGGTACCACTAAAAGTATTAATAGTATTGATTACATTTACATCTAATGCTCTTGGCTAATGGTGTAGTAGAAGAAGAAAACTAAGGTATCATTGAAGATTAATGTACTTTCCCATTGCATGGAATTCCTGATGAATAACTTCCATTATGCATAAAAAATAAGAAGATGTTCAACTAGGAATCAAAAATCATTAGTTACCTTTATAGAAAAATAAATTCCATGAATAATTTTCCATCAAAATCGTACGATCTGTCACTGAGTATGGCTTTAATCAAAGATTAAACGTTCAGTAATGATAATAAATAAATAGTAATTAAATGAATTGGAAATAAAATAAATAATAACTAAATGGACAACCGGAAATCGAGCGGTGACTGCTTTTATATTTGGCATATTTTTTAAATCTTAAGGCCTGTAATTTTTGGTTTTTGAGAGTTAATGTATAAATGAAGTGCATGAATGTATTTTTAAATTTATTATATCTGGATTTTTTTGATAAATCTTATAAAAATGAAGGAAAGCTTTTAAGAAAATTCCCTAGGAAATTTGGTTTATTTTTACAAATTATATCTCTTAAACGTTTTCATAGATATATAACAGAGATGTGCTGGAAATTGAAACTCAACTGAACGAGTGAAATTCATATTAAAGCATACTATGAAAATAGATTTTGTTGATTCATAAAATTAGAAACATTTGGAATATCTGGTAAAATGCTTTGGTTTTAGCAAACTGGCTATCATGGTTGGCCTCAGAGACTAATTTTGATTGCTCTTGAGTGGGAATAATTGGATTTGTAACTTACTTTAGTGTATCTTAATGGTGTTGGTTATACGTCCTTCGTATATATTAATCAGATACTACTGAAAAATATTAGATGTAGGTGTAAGGGTAATTCAATTTATTCATTCATTTTACTTTATTCGTTTCCTCGTCGGATTAAAAGCGAAAGAAAACTGTTGAATTTAGAAACTGGAATAGAGAATACGAGAACGAATATCTCCCCACTTTGATTATTGTTCTTCAGTTCTGTATGGAATCTGTAAAAATTATATGAGAAAATTACAGAAGCTACAAAATAGGGCAATGAGAGTCATTCTAGGATGTGAAAAATAAACTCCAATTCGAACAATGCTGAATGCCCCTCAGTGGATGAAAATGGATGAAAGAAATTCTTCACATGTACTGCATTTAATGCATTAAATGTTACATAAAAGAGTTCCAAACTACTTATGCAAAGAGATAACATGTAATAGTGACTGTCATAAATATACAATTAGACAGCTATCAAATTCAAAAATTCATAAGTTTAAAACTAATTTCTCAAGGAAATCATTAATAATTGATGGATTTAATCTTTTTATTAGTCTTCCTGAATGGATTATAAAATTAAAAAAATAAAAAGCATTTAGAAGGGTATGTGCAAACACGGTAAAAAATATGTAAATATTTTTAATACAGGTTCAAAATACTTTGTTCAAATATTTGCTAATGAATGTTTATTATCATATTATGTACATTTTGTATTCTTTATATTATTGTCTGTGTGTATTGCCAATTATATTTTTGTATGTATATTATATTGTATGTAGATTATGAACAACTGTAAATATTCGAATTTCATTCTAAATAAACTTACTTACTAGATGTATGTAGATGTAGACATGGCTTAGCTAACAAACACGAAAAATAAAATTTCGTTCTCCAAATGCATTAGAAAATGGCCTTTTCAAATGATGAACCGCTTAAGACACCGTAGCTAGATGAATACATTCCTCATAAAATATAGTTACTAACATAACTCAATTAGCATAGAGTTACCAGATACTTCAATGGCTGATACAACAGCACTCCACAAGGATTCGCGGAGATAAATTACGAAAAAGTGCTACAACAATCCACAAATTAAATTTCCGAAAAACACGGCGATTGCGCTAATCGGTTTAACCGGTATAAAGCAGCACGAGCACAAACAATGCGTCGCGTGTTTCTCCCCATTTCCCCATCACAGTATGTCCGGACGTGTTATCTCAAAAAATAAAATCTGATTGGTACGATTTCGAACGTCTGTTACAGCGGCGTTGGCGAGAAAATTTAATTGTTCGACAAACAGAAAGATACTCTGTGATCGAATATTGCGGCGGATGGTTGTATATTGCATTTCATAAATTCCATAGCGGGTGTAAATCGAAAAAATATTCCCGAATCTGAAATATCTGCTATGTGAAAATTTTGAGACTTCTGTGTGTGGAGACATATTTGAATAAAATTTGATTTCAATCAATCAAATTTGAATTTTAAGTTCAAAAAGTTAATCTTAACCGAAGTTCTTTGATAGTGTGTGTATATTTCTATTAAAAGACTTGATAAAATATTGTTTTTTGTATTTGCATTTATTAAACAGGAATAAAAATGCGCTCGTTCTATTGCGAAAGGAAATATCGAGTAATTACAATAATAAGAAATTATTACAATTTAGACCTCTGTTAATGAATAAATGCTATTTACATACTTACCATACATAGAATTCAAACGTTAGTACAAGTAATAATAACAGAGAAATGAAAATCGATCGTGTAAATTACATTTACAAAATTGATAAGCAATCATCGAATATACTTAATAATACGTAATCCCCAACATCAGCAGTAGTATAATGGCATTATAAAGTAGCTGAAAATTAAAAAATGTAAACATTTTGAAATGACTATTTATGATCAAACAGTTTAATGAACAATGTAATTCAAAGCTAAATTTTGAAATAACTTTATGAATTTCTAATTAAACAATAGTAAGTCAGATTTAGAACTAACCTACATACTTATTCTAATTAATTAAGCTTATATTATGCTTTTCAATTTAAAATAGAGAAATTTATAATAGACAAAATAGTGCGATTCTTTTGAGGTTATTTACTAATACAATCGAAAGAAATACACAAAATAATATATTTTAAAGATAGGTATCTACTAGATATTTTGTTCGAACAGGTGCCTTTAGTTCTCTTATACAAAATCTGAATATTTACTATCATATAATGCTTAAAGTCATTTTATTTCCTTTCTATTAGTATTTCTTTTCCATGAGAAAACTTTGGAGGCAAATTTTGAATAGAAATAAATGGGAAAATCGAGAATTTTTGTCAAAGGAGTTGAAAAAGTTTAAAAGTTTCGCCTAGAAAAAGAACTTCCTAAAAGCAGGTTTCTAAGAACAGCATGAATTTCTTTTATGGATTTTTTTAGCTTATAAATAACAAATAATTAATTCTTGAAAGGAGTAATTTTTCTCGTTTCGTAAAAGTTGAAGATTCGACAGATCTTTGAGTTTTTTTTTTAAGCTTTAATAGTCTTCTGCCATTGCTGTGACTGTTAGTGAATTATTTAAAATCCAGACCGACTTATTGATTTGATATCTCAAAAATAAATTTTAGAATCAATAACAACATTTAACCGTGTATAGTTGAAAATTATATTCTAAATATTTCTCGAAACGTTTCTCTTAATTAAAAAATATACCAGGTTATTCCCAACCTTAAAGATAAGCATTAGAATTGAGAAGATGTTGTTTTCATTTTCAAGTAATTTAAATACTTATATCGTGGTCCTAGAATATTACCTTTTATTTACAGTTTATTGTATGATCTTTTGGTTAGGTTCTTACGATCTTTAGTTTTTTTGAGCACCTTAATTTTCGCCTGCTGCCTTTAAATAACAGTGATACTTTAACCAGCCACTATTATTTTGTTAGACATCGTTTGGAGATTTTTCGTAATTATGTTTTGTGTTTTTTCAGAGTGGCAAAGTTATTATTCGAAATGAAATACTATTATTAAACATTACATTCTCATGTCTATAAAAACAATGGAAAATCCGTTTCCCATATGAATCTCATTGAAATTGAAATTAATTATTCTCAGCTAAGGGGTTTTGCCTTTTAACTTTACTTTCAAGATAAAACTCATTGAAGATGTGCTTAGCTTTCCTATTAGTATGAAGGCAAAACCCTGGGTTTATAACAAACAAGCCATATAGCCTCTGGGTATCACATTTAGGAGAAAAGTTCCAGTCAGATGAGGAATGATGCGCATTAACTTTATTCCTCCGTTTAGTTTTGCAGTCATCGGAGAAAACCTGGATGTGAAATATCCACTCCCAGAAACACCACCCTCAATGGGCGAAAGAGTCCCTCAGTCCTCCCGTGTAACTACCAACGAGTTGCATTTAAATTGATGGTCTCCCCAAAAACTCGGGATTTTAAACGTAAATGTTCGTAATGAATTATGGCTAATTACAAAAGCCTATTTCCTTCGCTTGGGTCGGAAATAATTCCGGCGGTAGCTCCGCGGCGATAATGGGAATGAAAATCAAGTCCTATTCTTAAGTCCGCCCCTCCACGGAGCGTAATTTTCCCCTCGAAAGGTGCCTCGCGAGTTTTCTCCGCAAGAATTAATGCATTTTGGAAGAAAGGACACGTGAAATATAGAGTACGTGCCGGTCTTGAAAAACTCGGGGAGCCGTGAAATTAATTATTAAAAAAGGAGATGTTTCCCGGAGTGAATTATAAAGTATAATGGCTCAATACATTGGCGATGTAGGTGTGGCGGGGGAAGGGGGAGAGTTAATTAGGGGAAAAAGGAAGGTGATGATGGAGCGGCGTAATGCGTGACAAGAAGCCTTCTGAAGGAGAAGGGCGAAAGTGTTTTGTGCGGAGAAAATGGAGGTTGAGAAGAGCGGGGGAGGGAAGGGTTCAAAAGAAATAAAAGTGGGGAGAGATTAGGGGAGGAAGCTCCGGGGATGAGTTTTTTTATATCTCGGGGAAGATAAAATGCGGAAAAGGAGAAAATATTTTGAGCCGAAAATGAAGAAAATTTATCGGAGCGGAAAAGAGCTCTCACAATTGAAGGAGACTTGGTTTCCTTTTCGGGCGCGTAAACTTTTTCAGCGAGGGAAACGCCGGGGTTTTATCTGTAAGCTGTAATTTGCTTCTTTTCCTCATTCACTGCGGTGATTACATGGTCACGTTTTGCGGAAGTTCGCTTTTTTTTTTGAATCGGTGGAAAAGGACTTATTAAGGTTTAATCGTAGATACAGAAAGCATCATAATGGAGGATTGATGGAGTTCTTTCACCCGCTTATTTCCTGTACAAGGGAAAATTTATGTGAATGGCTCAAGAGTTATCTCAATGATAGAATAATAAGTTTAAAATAAATGATAATGAACGCATTTGCTAAAATGCGTAATGGAGTACCACAGGGTTACGCTCTATCGCCCAGTTTGTTTTTGATTTACATTAGTTCTCTAAAATCTATGGAGGAGTTTTGTGGAAAAGTATTATTTTGTGTCCTTTAGTTGTACGAGCAGTGAAAAATAGTGACTTGGCAGGGACACGAATCCAGGTCTCCAACTTCTTGGGCAGGTATTTTATTCCCTAAATACCTAGTGACGTCCTCCTCACTTCAGTAACGGGATCTATGAACAAGATAGTGGCACTCCACACAGTGGCGCCGACCACTCCCTGAGATCCTCATCGAGGCAAACGACACACTAAGCGATATTATGAGAATATCCTCACTATGAATTATAAAAATGATGGAAATTATTGTTTTACTTTGAGTTGAGAAACATTTTAGTTTGATTTTATATGCTGCTGTGGCTATTTCTCTTTACTGTATACGGAGATACGCGCCCTTTTTGTTGTGCTATATTAACACTTGGAACTGTCAAAAAGAAAATCAGGGATTACGAGTGGAATAAACAGAAGAAACACAGTCGTAGATAATTTAGAATTGAGTAGAATGAAGGAAAATTTTATAAAATATATTTAAGAATGAGAATTGAACAGCACGATAAAAGGATGAAATGGCACAGATAACTAAAGAAACAAAGCAGGAAAATGAATTAGAAAAGATTTATTATTAAGTGTACGTAATTGATACTAAATAGAGATTAATGCCAAATAAACAGATTTAGTTATTTGGGGAGATTCTAAAGAAGACAAAACCCCCTACCTATACCATCAAGAGTTAGAAAAACTATATGAAATTGTATCCGTTGGTCTGAAATGACAAAATATTTTCGATTAATGAAGCATCGTGAACATAAGGGGAAATCATTTATTTTTATGAGTGTATATCAGAATTTTTATGGATACACAGGGATTTATTTCGCAAAATTCTAAGCTTACTAAGAAATAAAAATATAGCCACTAACGTAGGTGCTTATATTTCCTAACCAAATAGTCACAATTCCCCCATGAATTTTGGCGCTTTAGTGGGAGCACAGAGAGTAAATATTTGAAGTGTATATTTTTCTTTATATAATAGCATTTTATAATTGAAAGAGTGTAGTGTAATACAGATGGCATAGAGGTAAATTTGCTTTAGTAAATTATGATATCTTTTGACACACATGAGCATTGAAATTTTATAATATTTTCTACTAATTCATATTGATACATGTTTTCAATATTCAGAAAATCCCAGAATTTACTTGACCTTTCATCAGTCGCGCCTATTTTCATAACACGAGAAGTCGCGCGTTGTATTCCATGCAACAGATCGTTTTTCGGCAAAAATTGTAAAATTTATTGAACTAATTATTATTTCTGAGTGCTTAACTTTAGGTAAGAATATAATTTAACAGGAATAATTTAAGAAGTGAACAACTTTTAGTAAAACATATTATTATTTACCTTTATTTATTTACATGCGTTCAGAGGTTACCTAAAAAGCTAGACGTCGATAAGTTCCGAAATTGAAATGCGTCAAATAAATTTTAAGACGAAATAAGTGAAAAACTCCATTTAAACGTTATAATAAGCAAAAATAGAGTTCACGTCGCGCGGTCGCGCGTTGTATGTGTTACAACAGTCGTCACTTCACAGATTTACTCGCTTTCGCAGTCGGTTTAAGACCAAAAAGAAGCATTTGACGAATTTACACGTTAGTGGTAATTGCAATAAAGGAATATACCCGGGCATTGAGGTTCAAGGGACCACCCAGGTAGAAACGGGACCCGAAAAACCACCTGTGTTGTACAGAATACAACAGCGCGACTGATGGAGGGTTAATCAATAATGAAATCGTATGCAAAAATTTTGTTTAATTTGGAATTCAATATTACAGGTAGATGTGAGCTCTGGACTAGCCACATACAAGTATACAAACTTATCATGTACATTCAATTGTATTTATTGCCAGAAGTTTCACCCAAATTGAAAGTAGAAACAATGGAATGTCTAGGAATCATCATTTTGTAAATGATTAGGATACATTAGCTGGAGATAATTTACAAAGTAGACCTTGCATTCAACATATGGCGAATCATTGAAATAAAGATTCCACAATTTAAATATTTATGGCCTACAATTAAACCATACCTCAAATGAACCGACTTACAAGCTTACTTTAGCTAATTAAAACGTTCGTGTATCATTCTTCACAGAATAGAGCTCATTGCAAAATAATGAAAGCCAAGTTAAACGTCAGATTTATATATTTAAAATAGAGCTCAGAGGTAACTGTTTTACTATTTTGTTCTGTTTTATTTTCTAGCTGTTCTACATCGTCGTGATAAGGCAGAGACATTGAAAACATCACCGTCAGATATCATACTTACTTTCCTTCACTCACGACCTAGAATTCATCACATTTTATAAATATCTAAATAGTATCAGACAAGTCATTTAAGGATTCCCTCAGGCTTAAATATGGCGCAGAATCCCCAGAGCAGTCGTGGAGTGGAGGGATTTGCGCTTTCCAAACAGACTGTCACGTTTGGCTTATCTTAAGGGCGACGTTTCTGCTAAAGTTGTTATCCCCATTTTATTTTACTCCGATGGATTCTCTGATCACTTTTGATGTGAAAGGTTTTGTTTTCGTAAGAACTTTGGTTTTCGCGCCGACCATTTTATGACCAGAGACTGCGCCTTCAGATGCCACCGCTTCGTTCATTCCGTGGAAGCGATCTTTTGCTCTCTTCCAATCGCTTTTAGTCCGATTGCTTCCCATTCTATCCCTTGCTCGCATTTCAGAAGCAATGCTATAGTGTCTCGAAAAGCATCTCATTCATGTATTTGATGCTCCTAATTTATGAGTGTTGTTAGGTTTGGGCGTAGTTCTGGTATTGGATTTCTCCGAGACATTGCTTCTGCCTTCAGTTCTTTTACTGACCAAGAGACCTCTTTCTGGAGATGTTGCCATCGTTTAACAAGAGCATATTTTTGTCGAGTCTTATTTTCCCTAGTTCGTTGTGTGTTTTGATGGTTCTTTTATCTTTCCTAACCATTCTCGTTGGTTATTGTATCCCGAGGAAAATGCAGAGCTTTGATCAGAATCTGCAAGGATAGTTTAACATTTAATGGAGGCAATTCTCAAATTAAACAAACTGTAAAAGTAGTATTTGAGTTTGTTAAGGTACTTCGATAGCTGAGATAATTTCGTACATATACAACCTCATCAGGGATCAAACCCAGTTTCTCCTAAGGCGGACGAGCTGGTCACTTGTCTTTATATGACAACCATTCTGCTAAAGAAAAGATGAAGAAGAATGTGGGTTGACAATTCCTTCAATAAAGATAGGTTTAGCCTTATTTTCTGGAAACCTTAAAAGAAACATAACCTCTGTGAATATTAAAACTATTCAGTAGGAATTTGACGAACTAACTTAGTAGAAATTAAAAACAATAGTCTGAAATTGAGCCCGATAAGTGTTATGAAATGGATGGAGAAATTTTGGAAGCATCAGCGGTAATATTTTCATAACTTAGGAGGCTTAAAATTTTTATGGCGTTCCTCAGCTTTCTCAATGAAGTGCTTTTTGTAATATTTCTTAGATCTTTGATTTGTATGATATGTGTACTAATAATTTAAAATATGTTAATAGATATATAAAAGTATTGGTATCTGATTCAAGACAAAGAATATTATTGGCACTAGGCATACTTAGTTACATTTTTGCTGCTGTGACTGAATTCTACGAGCCAACGCATGGATTTCTAATCGAATATCTAATGAAACTTATTTTCTGTTAAATCAAAATCAATCAATATATTTCCAATTTAAAATACCAAGGCAATATATAAATAATCCTCCGGGCAGAAAAATAATAACTTCAATACAATTTTTCAATTCCGTATGATGTGTTCAATCTTGATTTAATAATTTCAGAAGCGTATGAAAATGCTAAACGATTATCTCCCAGTTAAAATCGAAGGTCAAAGTTCAATTTCCGAATTTTAATTAAAGGGTGGATTATTTGAATCATTCTGAAGAATAAATATTTAATTGGAAATTGTATTTGAGTGTAGGAATTCTCGAGCGAATCACCGGAATTTGCTCTGGTGCATTCGTAATTCAATATTGATATTAATGTTTGTGTTTACAGTACCATGAGGCCACAATGAAACAGGATTTTTTACTTATCTTTTATTTTTTCAAATGGCACACACAGTAACTGGAGTAAGTATCTCGTACCTAATCATACTTACGGTACATACCCCGCTTTAATGAAATTTTGGTAGTGGTGACAAAAATTAGTTATGTGGTCTAAAATAAAGTTTTCTTTCAAAATAAGGAAGAAGAGACTTAAGTATCACATTTGTGACACTATAAAACTTTTCTAATATTTCATTTAGTATGTTTTTGAAAGAAGGTAAATGATTTATATATAATATGCATTTAAATTTAATTTTAAATTTGTATCCACATCTGTTAATACCTTCGTTCTTCCATCGGCTTGAACTTGAAAAGATCATTCTGTAACAGAATAATCTTTGAATTTAAATAACACGAACGGATTTATATTGTTACATCAATTGTTTGCAGCACTGTAGAATTGATACCTTACCATAATTTTTTTTGACGTCACTCAATTTTGCAATTTTTCGCTTGTCATAACTTTCGCTAAATAAATTCAAAAACTTGTTTTATCGCTTTATGTTATTTGCTCCCTCGTGTAATGTCTTACCTTCCGGCGAGGTAGAGACAGATATGAACATCCCATCGTTTGTCATCAAAATATTCCCTTAAATTGCCATGGCATTCAGAACTAATGACAGTAGCTAGAACTACATCACTTAAATTTAATATCCAACATTTTCGTGAATCCCTGTTGGCTGGAGCTTTCTAAGGCTGTGATTCATTTCTTTGCTGAGGCAGTATTCCTTCGTCGTTAGTGAAAGCACTTCTTATTTATCAAGACACGACCCTTTTTTGAATGGCACTAAACTATATTCGGACCTGTAATGCTTCTTTTCGTGTGCTTCCATGATATAAGCAAAACACAATGATTCCTCTAGATTCAGAAGGAAAAATTAGTAAGTCTTTTATCCGATCCAATATCTTATGATACTTACTATGCGTAGCTTCCTTTTAGCTGTTCTATGTAAGGCCATCCGCACGTAATTATTCTATTTTTCATGCTATGGTAATGCTATTGGTAGTAGCTTATAGTTTAGAAATTGATTTCCACCTTTCAGAGAAAGAATTTTAGAAAATCCTTTCTGAACAAAGAAAAGACACCTTAATTCCTGAAACCGGGAGCTCGTAGTAACTCTGAGAGTTTAAAGGTCTTTTAACACGTAGATTTCCCGAATGAAGCATATTGTGTTCTTTGCTGTTTACTTGAGTTTTTCATGAGAATTGGGGTGAAGCTCACTAATTTAATTTGATATTTATAAAATAAATTCATGATGGTGTTAGATTTGATGCCTAGCGTAACAATTAATACAAAATTGCAGTGGTATTCGTAGTTAGTTCGTATATTAATAATTTTAGCGTATAAAACAATTGCCATATTTCAATAGAATATATTAATCTAATATTATAATAATGATAATAAACGACTTTATACGGGCGAGATTGAGATAAAACTCTCCTCTTCCATCTAACCCATCGTCATAAAATATATAAATAATCCATTTAGTGAGATAGCATGGAAAAATATGAGAAAAATTATGGATGTAAAAAAACTTAAGAAATTTTTGGGAAAAAAAATTATCCACAGCAGGAAAACACCCGCTAAGAAGGGGGGTGTGAAAAACCTGTGCATACCTACCGATAGTAATAACTAAAAGATGGTAAGAAACATGATTAAAATTTACTAATACACTATCAATAGGTATATGAGATGCATCAATAAGCATAGTTGACATTCAAATTAGTGTTAACCATTTAAATAAGAATATAAAGTAATAAAAATGAAAGATTAGACAAAATATCACAATTGTACAGTTCAGTTATACACAATTTTTATACGTAATAAGAACATGTCAAATGCATACATATAGTATTTAGTCGAAAATACTTTAAAAGATAGATAATAAGGTGTCAATAATACAGTAAAGCAAGCATATAAGTTGAAAGAAATAAAAAACGTAAATTTAAGGGAAATAACAAGGACAAAAAGACCAGAAACATTCTCATGAAGCAGTGACGTTTGTAGTGAAGGGTTTCAGAGATATGGAGAGAACTAATAGTGAAGAATATGATATAACTGTATGATTTCTCTTGATGTGGTGATTAGATGGATTTAAAATGATTAGGAGGGTGAAATTTCTGTGCGTTGCCGCTACTTGTTAAAAATTACCCTTTAAATAGGGAGATTGTTGCCCATAAGATAAGTGCGACATCTACTTTTAAAAGCGCGAGTTGTGACAGAGGACTTAATTTCAAGAGGAGAGATGTTTCAAAGCTTGCTTGCAGTTACGATAAATAAGTTATGAAAAATTTCGGTTCTATGATGTGGAATGAGTAAATTGTAGCAAACTCTTGTGTTGCACAAATGGTCAGAAAATAAGTTTATAAATTCTGAAGCAATATACTGTGGCTTTTGCGTGACTAGAATATTATAAACAGTAGATAGTATATGCAATTTCCTTCGGGATTCTAGCCTTAACCAGCACAATGTTTCGTATGATTCAGATACATGATCGTATTTTCTTGAATTAAAAATAAATCTTGTTTTTGCGTTCTGTGCTCTGTGTAACTTAAGAGCTGATTCTTCGGGTAGAACCTGATGCACTACATCTCCGTAATCAAAGTGTGGCATGAATAACTAATTTACAAGATAATGAATAAAAAAAGTGTAATTTTCCACACTTTTACTTAGCTGATGACCGGTTTCGCTACCGGAGTAGCATCATCTGGTGATAGTACCGGTAGCGAAACTCGTCAGTCAGTCAGTCGTCAGCTAAATAAAAGTGTGGAAAATTACACTGTTTTTATTCATTATCTAAAATGGCTTTCCACAATGTAACGCCTGATCATCTAGATTTCATACGAGTTTACAAGTTTGGCATTCAGAGGAATAAAAATGACCTAATCGTCTAAGAGAGTGAAGAGATGAATACACTCTCAATAACATCGGAAAGTTCATAAATTAAAAGAAGCAAAAGTAATTCGATAGTATTGCGAAAAAATATGTTAATTGAAATGTATGCCTCTCGGGTCTTACTGACCCGACATGACCATTTGCGTAAGTTTTGTGTGCGACAGTTAAGGGTGTATTCATATTCAAATTCCATTCCTTTCTCTCATATTCATACCACACATTATCCCCTCTATACATGCATCGCGCTTTTTCGAACATGTGAAAGATTTACGTCTAACAACAATACCCATGATATTCGTGAATGAAAATCCATAGGAAAGAATCCCATTTGTGTAAACGTGTATTACCCTTCTAAATTATTCCGGCCGATCGTTGAGGTCTCAAGCGACGATGCTGAGCCTCCAGCGGAGAAAAGTTAATCCACAAAAGTAGACGCGGTTTTCTCCGCAGAATATGACGCGATTTCCGCAGAAAAAATTACAACCTCAGAAAACGGAGCCGAGAATTCCCTGTTTTCCCACGGAATCGTCCCCTTCGGGTGATACGGGAAAAAGACATCGACCCGGGGAAGATAACGACGTTGCCGCCGCGGTGTCGACGAAAAAATCAGCTCCAGCCGCCATTTGAGCGGAATACCAAAATACGTACAGTTAGCTGATGAAATTCACAAATGAAATAGAGGAGATTAGGACCCCTCGTGGGAATTGTGCTGCATTCGAGAAACACGAAAAAGGCGATTTTATGCGAGTTTGCGTGTTTCGAAAGCATAGAGGATGAGATGATAATGCGGGAGGGTTCTATAGGAAAGGGTTAAAAAAGAGGGAAAGAGAGGAAGGTAATTTCGCGACCGCAGAGTTAGATAACAGGGAAGGAGTGGGTGGAGAGATAAGGGGATTGAGTAAGAAAGAAAGAAGGGAATGATGAATAGATAGAGGAGGAAGAGTGGGAGGAGACAAGATATGTTTCGATCCTTTATTGGGGACCCCAATCTCGATCTAACCTCTTAACCACCTTATTCCGGATTCCTTTCGATGTGAAACCATCCAAATATATGTATATATTACTGAGTTTGGTAGGGGGTTAAAACTGATATATTCTTTGGGGTTGCGATAATAATCATGAAGAATGGTGTTAGGAAATACTGATAACAGTGATCACATAGAAGGTAAAAAGATTTGATACTCAAGTTTTCAAGCATGAATATCAATAGAGGTTATAAAAGAATCAACTGTAAATATTAATTCCCAAGTAAAGTAAACCTATGGTTCTCTATCAGCTAAATATAAAATTGTACAAATTCATTATAATTTCAGTAAATTTTGATTAGAGGTTAAACATCTCCAATAGCCGTTTTTTACGGTGTTCTTCTTCTCATTTTCCGGTAATCCGAGGAAAAAAGACAGGACAGCGCGTTTTTTTGAGAGCACTCAATACGGATTTCGAAAACGATGCATTCTTTGTCAGGAGTAATTAGCAAAGAATGAATCGCAATCGAAATACGTATTGAGTGCACTCAAAAAGTGTGGTGTCCTGTCTTGTTTTCTCGAAAAACCGGGAAATGAGAAGAGGAACGCCGAAAAAACGCTATTGGACATTTTAAACCTGTAATTCCTTAGCAGCCATGTCCCAACCTTCCTTTCTTTGAAGTAAATTTTGAGATGGCATAAAGGATAGATACTCTTGATGACATTCCTAACAATTTTATCCTTTTTTAATTAATTCAAAAGCATTGAATTTCCAAAATGACAACAATAGCAATTTGTTAAGGATATTTATCGGTGTTTGTCAAAGGAATATCTATATTATTATTATTATCTGTGATCTGAGAAAATTTGAGCATATTTCGCCCTTTTATATACAGCTATCCTTCCTCAAGTTAAATAACCGTAGAAAGCTTCATCTTCTTCAAATTTTCTTTTCCATCAACTTTCACAATGAACCTCAGTATCTGTCCGCAGCATTCAATAGTATGAACATAGTCCACCAACGCGAAACAAGAGGATCTCAATTATTGCAAATACCGATTCATAGATCTAATAAATATAACAAATCTTTTCATGTTACCGCCTGTAGACACTGGAACACACTATCTCCTAATCTTTGGAATTCACCATCTCCACTATCATTTAAGAAGCACATTACTAAACTATTACTCTTTGAACAGAATTGCACCAATAGAAACACCCTTTAATTTGTAGTTGTATATATTGGATTTGCTCTTTTTCTTTTATAGGTTTATGTTGGTATTTTAACACTTGTATATGATTGCATTTTAATTTTATATAAGTCTGTATTATATTAGTATTCACTTTTATTTTTTTATATCATATTTAACAGAGTAGTACTTTGTATAAGGATGTATTATATTAGTATTCTTTTTCATTTTGTTACATAGATTTATTTTTTTAATGTTTTCTATACTCTTGTATTTTATTTTGTTATATGATTTGAATTTTTTTTAATTATACTATGTCATATGTATTGTAAACGTTTTTGGTTAAATTGAAGATGAGACTAAAAAGTCCTAATTTCGCCTAATAAAGACCTTTGTATGTATGTATGTATGTATATATTATAAACAATACTGTTATAACTCATAAAATATTTGATAGAGATTACTGAAAAATAATTTTTGGGCATTAGTCTCGTTTTAGTGGGTAATACCGAATGAAAACTGGCATAAAGTATCAGATTTAGATCAGGTTTGTCCACATCTACCGATAAAAAGATTGTAATTTCATGATAAAAATTTCGATATGCCTCAATAGGTGAGACGTTAATTTTCATGATTAAGACTCATTTATCAAACATCGATTATCTTCAAAAATAATATTACTCCTCATCAGTTACGTATTAAGTCCCAGGAGAATATTGGGTTTTAGATTTAAAATTATTATAATCTTGGTACTTAAGCTTATTGCTCTGATTCGATGGTTAATCCAAAAAGTCTATCACATTGATAGTGTTTATCTTTAACAAGATACCACACGTAGCTCGATTAATAGGTAATTTTTAATGATAATTTTATTTATCTTACCTTGAATCACAAAACAAATCCATTATTAGGGTATTTTAAAATCTGTAGATTGAATTCATCATAATCTCGTTAAACAAAGTTCAGCCAACTTTTAGTAATTATATAATGTTGTTCATCAATTTCACTTGTAAATTATTCTTCTATTTATTATTATTTATAGGAAATAATTATTTGTAGTTAATTTTAATTCTCTCGTATATCTGCAGCTTTACCAATTATGTACAACAAATTACGTACAAATTATGTACATGCAAGATAAGTTGAAGTCACTACAAATACTGTCGCTATGCTCTTGAGTGTATTAAATACGAGCGTTGTACCTAATAACACCAGAAATAGTATTCTGTGATAGAGAGATGGATGCTGTTTCGTGACGGAGAGGAGGAAAGACAGGGAGTGATGGGAAGCAGGGTTCCTGATGTTGACTGCAGATGTCGCATCCGTATGGCTTTCAGAGTGCGCGATAGAGTGAGGGATGAACTAGAAGGAAAGAGACGAAGGGATGGGTACAGGAATAGCAAAAGCTCGTTATGAGTTCGCCGATAACAAGTTATGAGCAAAAGAGGGCGAATTCTGCGATAAGGAGAATGTATGGATGCAGAGAGAAGGGAAAGGAACGTAAAATGCCCTCCAATCTGGAGATCGGTTTCCAGCGAAGGAAAACACAACGCACCTTGCAAATGAGATTGCATGCGGAATGACGCGAGTATTTTTGATTCGCGCGTGTGTTCCCCTCATCCAATTTCGAGACACTCCCTCCCGTCGAGGATTAATAGGGGAAGACAAGGAAAGGAGATGGCGGCTGAAGGCGTGTCAACTTAATGCGATGTCTCGACGAGGCGTTTATGAAAATCATGCATCAGGGCAGAAGGGAGATAAGGAAAAGGGGACGTAAATTGGGCGGAAGATGATGGGAAAGAAAGAGTGAAGGTATGCGAAAGGAGGAGAAAGTGAATGAAAGAGGGGAAACATATAGAAACGAGATCGGTCGCTTAACCCTGAGATATGAATTTTATGGAAAATCGAAAATGGAAAATGGCTTCTCTGGGTCTTCGTTGCTGATTCGCGGATAACTGAGAGAGGAAGATCGGTATTAAAATTGCGTTCTTATGGTCTAAGTGTATTGGGAATTTGCGTCAGAAAATAAGAAGAAGAAATTTTGTGTCTCAATGGGATTAGTAGTTGTCAAGGAAGTATAAAGAGGAAAAGGTAATATCAATAGAGCGAGGTGAATGATTCTGGACTTGGTATTATGATTATCATCAGGTCACCTAGCTAAACCTTCTGCTGCCTGACTAATGCATAGTTAGACGAGAACTGTTAATAGATATATAGGTAGATATACCCTTTTTGGCGAAGCTAGGCGCATGTTTCCTTTCTTCCATTTCTTATGTCCTTACAATATTTAATAATAATCGCGATAATAAACACAACACACCACAAATATGCAATAAATTCTTTCCGTTATGGATTACCACAACACCTCGCCTGATTCAGTGAAGTTTATGTAAAACAGCGTAATGTGGTCGCTGTTAGTCCTCTGTGATTTATGTGTTGCTCTCAATCTATTAAGTCATTTCTTGTTTATGTTTGCACGAAAGTTATAATCTATATATAAACTATAAATATAACTCAGCACCAAGGAACAGAGAATTTATCGAGAATTTTGCCATATTCATTTTTAAAAAACGGCAATTCAAGGAAGCACAAATAAAAATCGAAAAGGGGGACTCAGGGAAAAGAGGGAATATGCATCGACGAGATGCTTGAATAGGCTAGCCATTTGCTATACAGTAGAAAATGAGTATTCCGCATCAGTAAAGCGTAAAGAAAGAGGAAAAATGAAATATAGTGGGATGAAAGGGATGAAAAAGAAACTTTTCACTATTTTTCTCGAGTAATTTATTGATTTCATTAACACAGTTAGTGTTTGGCAAAACGTATGGCCAATTTTTTGATGAAAATTCTATATTATTCAGACAAATATGGTTAGTTTCTCCACAAATGAACAGAAAGTCACAGGGGAACAATAAATTTTTAATTTTTTCACTTCGAAATTAATTAGCACCAATTTTGGAAGCTTACAATAGCAATAAAATCAATCCATCCCCAAAATGTATCTTTATATTTTAATAATGCTCACGATAACGAATTCTATTACCAACATTTTTTCTAATTGTTTTTCAATGTAACTATTTATCCGTATCTGAACATTTCAGTTCTCTTTATATTAAATATTATCAATATATTGAATATCACTTATAAAATTGCGATTCTCGGCGAAGGCTTTTGCGGTACAAAATAAAAACAATTTACAATATCGAAGTTTTTTGGCAATATAGACGGGATGGAGGGGCTGGTAACGGGATTGCTACGTATGGTTAGCCAGAGAATAATAATTTTTATTTAAGTAGAAACATAATCAGCCGAGCTTTTAAAATATATCGAGAAGTAGTTGTTGGAGCATTGCTGGGAGTTCTATTACACCAGTTTTGAAAATAACTGAGACCCTAAAAAATGTACGCATTACCTCAATACATACAGAGAAATCACGGAGCCGATCAATTTGTGAATGTCTACTAGTTCTCACGTAAACTTCATTCAGTAGTAAGTTAAAGTTATATTTGCGAAGGAGGAATGGGGAAGTCAGAGAGCGACGCTCCTTACGTCAGTCAAACGTCATTCAGAGTGCGCCTTTGGGAATCAGACGTATTTGAGCATTCAAAAACGGAGAAGCCAACTCCGTATATTTCCCAGAAATAACGAACGGAGGCAGTGTTCGTTACGATATTTTCTATATTCAGTTCACTAGAAGGAGAGGGACTAGGAGTTTGACAAGGATCATAGCTGTTATTTAGTGAGATTAGAATGCAGAGCGGAGTAAGAGAAGAATATTTGTCCTTCCATTCACTTTAGCCCATCAAGATATCTTTAATACTTCAAAGAGGTTGATACGAAACATCTACGAAATTATTTGTACCTACGGAAACAAAATTAAGGAAAATAGTCTCAGATTTCTCCAGTTTATTTTTCTTAATAACTTGGGAATCAGCTAAGTTGTAAACTCTTGCTGGTTCAACTGGCGATGGATTTCTATTAAGAATGCTTTTACTGAGATTATAACGATGTTAAATAATACTGACTTCGGAATAACTGCTGACATATTGCTTCAGGATTATATTACTGTATTATATATTCAGTAATATAAAACATTCGTCAAGATTTTGGCTGTATTAACAGTACTAAAAGTCTCCTCCAGTCAATGAGGCACTCAATGAAACCGATAATAATTAACATGCATTACCCATGGCTAATTTATTGAACTGAATTTTTATAATTGAATCAATTAGTATTGAATAAGATAAACAATAACTATTAATAACTAATTGGTGATGTTTTTAATTTAAAATAACTAATTACGTATCAATTGGTATTGTTTTTCAGATATTAAAGTTTTACTTTGTTTTTCGTTTGAAGATAGATTGATCCAATGAAAACGGTATTGAATTTTTTGTAAGTATTGCTTACCTATTTTCTGCAACTGCCATTGAATTACCACACTTGGCTTATAAATAAGCAATTTAATAGAATGAATAACCCTCAAGGAAAGAAACTAGAAGAGCTATGGTTGTAACATTTTATTTCGGAGCGTTTTAACACATCCGAAAAGAATGATTGATACTCTAGGAATATAGGGGAAATAATTTCCGTTATTCGCGATGTCGGAAGAGGGTGAAGGGGATATAATGAGACGGAAGTAGATGGAGAAAAGGATAAGCGTAGGAGGAGAAATGCATTAATCATCTTGAGTGAACCGCGAAGACATGGTTGTCCAATTAATGGCGAAAGGTGAGTAGTGACGAAGGGGAGGAGATCGGTGTCGTCATGTTTTGCAGGAGCGGCAACTTGGCTTAAATGATCTCTCCGCGATATCCCTGCACCCGATCCGTGCTCGTCACTCCGTCGATGACAAGTCGAATATGCCAGTGAATATATTTCCGAAGATGCCTCCGAGTAGTTAGTTATTCCGAGAGGGATTTCCCCAAAGTTCCTCCCTCTTAATGATGCCCGAAGTTGTTCTCTGTCGGGGTCCCAGATTTTGATTTTGTCGACGCGTGATGCGAAACAATATATCCGGATGGAAGAGGGAAGAAAGCGGTGGTGTTTGGAATTATCTGTGAGCTCAAAATGTATGGAAGTCTCAGGATATTCATATGTAAGCGATTTTTCACCCGTTTTCTTGGAAGCAGGCCTCGCTTGATTGATTGGACGTAATTTTTTCCCATGACTTGGCAGAATTCTAATCTACTGCAACTTAAAGAGATCCTAATCCGGTCATCTTTGGCATCCAATAGGAGCAGCTGTTATAATGTTTTTGAATAAGCGAATATATGTAGAATGTATTATCCAGCTACTTAGGTGACTGCTGCATGCTAAATTATAGATGTAATTTACGTAGTTTTAGTTTCTGAGTATTTATTGTGTGATTATTTCTTCCCAATTATTTGATTTAGTTTATATCCAATCTTTGACCCATCATAACCCATCATAACCCTCATCACCATCATCATGACCCATCTTAATATTTAAACTCTTGAAATCATCGGTTTCTTTCTTCTTTTTATTTATTTTTGATTTCTGCTCCTCTATCCATATCGTCTTACGAAGATGATACGAATAGAAAGATACAGATTTTTTTCTACAGAATACAGATATCATTAAATAGTTAGAATCAGAATTATTCTAAACTTGATTCCGGAATTTAAGTAGAGAAATATGCACGTAAAATAACTGGGAAAACCTCATAAGCCTTTATAGCGTTCATAGTTTCTGACTTCACTTGGCGGGTGATTGCTTTATGATTATAAGACGAATAAGATCGTAATTATGAAAAGATTAATGGATCTAATATTTGAATATTTTGTTTTTAGTATTTTATGGTTTTGTATAAATGTAAATATATAATCAATTATTCTTTTTATACTCATAAGCCTTTATTTAATGTAAAGAAATGTTTTGACTTATATTTAAACAGATTTAAAAAGAATAACAGCTTTATGACATACGTTTATTCTTTACCGGAATAGCGTCACTTCAACAAGCCGACAAAGTTTGACCTTAGAAATTCCACCAATTGATTTTCTAATTGACAGTAACCGAAGTTGACGGAAGTCTCTTCGCCGAGTATTGAAATTCTATTCCTCCATGCGGTGGTTTCGAGAATTAACCTCAAAGGATCTCTACACCGAGCAATTTATTAATTTGTAATCGAAAGCGACGCCCTGACTCTTGCGGTCTGGCAGGGAATTCAATTGGAATCTGCGCTGTCATTAGCATCTCTTTACCTTTGTTGCTATGACATCCCTTTACGAATTACTTCCTTCAGACCGAGGTTTCCCAAAACTTGGCGAACCAGATGAACTTTCCAGAGTTCATAAGAATCCGGTGATGGAAATAGTATCTTGCGGGGCCATTTCTTGGATCAGGAAATTTCGCTTGTGGCTTTCTCAATGCGGAATCATAATATTATGTTTATAATAAAAAATTGACTGATTGATGGATTAAAAGGGAAAGCAGCTATAACAAAAACTAATTTGAATACCAGTTTTTGCAAATATGCATGCTTTAAAAGGTGAAGTTATCTGAGTCTAAATGCACTGGTGAGTGAATTTGGCATGGATAATGGCGTACTTTAGCTCTCGTATACGTTTGGTTAAATCATTTTTGTCACCCTGATTATATTAGTACGATCGATTAATCTTGTTCGAAGCTAATCACAAAATTAATGTAGTATTTTGTACAACACTTATGTATTATCTACGCAATACTACTTATTTTTACAAAAATATTATATTTCGCGTCCCTTCATTTTCACAGGAAAAAATAATTCTCAACCGATCAAAAAGGTTCAATCATGTTTTGTAATTTATCATTCAAGTTTCATTTTAATTTCATTAAAAATAAATATTTAATGCATGAGTAGGAACTCTGAGTAGAGCTAAAGAGCTTAAAAATTATTGTAAACTTTTATTTTGGTTGCATACACAAATTAAATAAAACAAAACTCTGCAAGAAATGTACTCATAACGAAAATAAAATGTAATATCTAATACAAAATATATATTTTCTCTGGAAAGAATACTTTGAAGCCTGAAAAGTATTCAGTGATTGTCGATGAATATTCTTCTTCATGGATGGTTTTTAATCATATAAAATATTGGTTAAGGACTTTTTCTCAACTCGCTCAAAAAACGCAATCTAATTTCGAATCCTCCCTTGAACCATCCTTTTCCAAATAGATCAAATCTTACGTTACTCTTTTCAAAAGCAATTTTCCTGAGGGGTACAATAGGTGATGGCTGTAATGCTTACAACCTGTATAGCGAACAAGGGTGATAGGTTATGGAACTACACGCGCATGCTACTCAACACATGAATAGGAATTTCGGGAGAATATAAATATAACGCTTTTACGAGACCCCCTCATCCTACTAACCATATTACGAGCATAGTCTTTTTAGCATTTTCAAAGCGAAGAGTATACGACATCGCTTTTGCTTCCTCCATGATCTGCTTCTGAGCGTGTATGACTCAGGCTCTGGAGAATCGATTCAGCGGGTATTGGTATTTGCGTTCTTTTATGGGGCATAGAAAGGTTTTCGGCTCAAAAAGCCTTCTCACCACAACAAAAACAATATATCCTATTACAAAAGAAGAGGGAAGAGAGAGGAAGATTGAAGAGATCTTTGAAAAATGTTTCGAAGAGGAAGACGGGCGGCGAGGGAAGGGAAGAATGGGAGAAGGGAAAGTGGGTTGGATAGTGGGAATGGGATGGGATCGTGGGAGTGGGATGCAGAATTGGAAGAGAGAGACAAGTGCCCGAGATAAGAAGTTTGTCTTGTAAAGAGTTTGAGGATTAAAGTGGTAGGAATGGATCCGAGAAGGAGAAACCTTCCATTGGGCGGCTCGGATATAGAAGTATGGAACAAAGGAGATCAAAAGAGGCGAGAATGGAAGTGTGAAAGGGAAAATAGAGGGAAGAGGGGAACGGAAAGAAACCCTAACGCCTCCTCACGCGATCCACGTCAGAATGTCGCGCAGAAAAAAGCCTGCGCCTGCCGCGTCTCTCAACTTTGAGATTTATATTTTCGGAAATTACATTTTTAAATCGCCTGTTCCGGAGGTGCTTTAGCGATGGGAAATATATATTACCGCGATTTATTTTAGATTATCGAATAATTCATTCGATTGTATCGCATTTTTGTTTCAAATGATTTATTACATGTGCTGTAACTATATCTTCGTAGTTATCCCAGCTATTTAGGCCTTTACAGTTTTTTTAACTTGCCATAAATATAAAATTATAAACATTTTGAATTGAATGTATCTTAATCAGTATAAATATCTAAACGGTTTCGCAGCCAGAACTGATTGAGTATTCTAAAAAGGCGAATCATAAAGATTTTTACACTAAAGAAAGTATATTCTTATAACAAATTTCGAATTGAATGTAAATTTAAGGAAATATTTGCGTGGAATTAACATTATGTTGAGGATCTCGCACCCCCAGAGGTGAATGAGAATTGTGAAAAGAAGAATTTCTATCTTTACTTTCTATCCCATGTCTCACCTTATAGACAGTGTATATTGAAGGATTTTTGCTGGTCAGGGAAGGTTATAATGCAAAATTTAATACTTAACAACTTTTCAAGAACATCGTTATGGAAATTTTCATAATTGACACCTCAGGAAAGGAGTATCGGGTAGTATCTAATAATATTTTATGTATGGAAATCAAAATTAAAGAAAATCTAAAAATTATAAGAGTTTAAAGGAATAGTAGATGATTAGATGTGCTATGTTTTGTTATTAATTCTCGAGTATTGTCAAATGAGGTCTATTGAAGTCGTCTGTCGCCAACGATGATTTGGCTCTTTACGGGCAGATAACATTTAGTGTTTTTCCTGTACTTTTTACCTATTCATGAACATATATCATTCTATTATTTACAATATAAATAATTTTAATTAAGATTATTTCTGGTATGTAAGATTACATTTTGTAATAGATTCAATATACTCCATTGCAGTAGCAGAAGTTAGATATAAATTTTATTCTAATAGTATTTTAACCACTGTTTAAATATTACTTATCATGAAGTCACTTAATCTCTATTTGTAGCCTAAAAGTACAATTTATCGAATTGTGGAGATACACAGAGCGTATGAACGTAGTTTTTTCCTTGAATTTCTTTTTTGATGATCATTGTGAGGTCTTTCTGGTCAGTATCACAGATAAATAAGATCCGCAGAAGTTAATTAAAAATTGTATAATTGTAAATACAGAGTTAATAAATAAAGGAAAATGTACTTATGTCTTAAAAATTTCAATTATGATGATGAATATTGCACAAAAATCGATTTTTAAGGATACGAATCTTCCGATCTCATAAAAAAGACGAAGAAAGAAACCTATTCTCACGGGACCCTTGGGTTTATCCGTAGTTCTGGAAGTGCTTGGATTCGCTTCCTTCCCAAAATCTCAAGAACAAAAGGAAGGACAAAAAGAGGGGGATTGGAAAGAAAGAGGAGAGAGATGTTTGCAGAAGTGTGAAGAACAGGGAAGAATGACGATGCTGTAGAGATAATCTCGATCAAAACAGGAAGCCTGGAAAAGTAGGGTTCGTTTGAAGGCGTGGTGCTTCGCTTCTGACAGTATAGCCCGCAAGGAAAAAAATGTGACCTTTTAATATTTCTTGTGACGAAATATTGTGACAGAATTGCAAAGGAATCAAGGACCAGGGTCAATATAAAATGTCTGCTCAAAGTAGTGAAAGTCTTACGTTAGGTTAAAAAAACACCATCATGCAAAACAGAAAGTGCTTAGTAACTTATACCATCTGAGATAGATACAAAATAAATTAATTTGATGTTTTCTTCGTTTTTGTCGTTGCGTCACTTCAAATTAAAGCTATAAACAGTATAATAGTTCAATTGTTTCACGTACCTTCAGTGAGAAAATTTAGCAAGGCGTAGTATTCCAAGTTTGTGCTACAATAATGTGGTTTAGTACTATATTTTACTATAAACTTAAATTTAGTAGTAATTAAATAACTACACTGGCTCCAGTTAACAAATTTTCAAATGAATACCAATCCTAGATTGGGTTTATATCTTGCAAAAGAATATGATTTTACATTGCTACACCCCTTGACTAGAGTAACTATTACAGTTATTCTCTGGCATGCGTGCTTAGTATGTACGACCCGGCTTTAAGCAAGAAGTAGGTTGCTTACATAGTGACCAATTTAGTTATTTTATCTCCAGATCTTCGACTTTCCTCTGTTTCAGCTTACTATCTACCACGTAGTCACACGTCTACGTACCATAATTTGCTTTTAGCGACCCTCTTCATAGGTAAACGACTTCTGAGAGAACACTGAACAACGATTAAGAAATAAAATAGCATTTGTGGAGTCTTATTCGAGATCCGTATCTATATTCCGCGTCTTAGTATCCTATAATTTCGACAGAAAATTTTACTCACTCGAATTACACGTTCCGCGTGCTACCTAGCTATTGAGGGTGTCTAAACAGGATATGTACAAGGAAGTATTTCTCTAGATGGAATGAAGAAACTTACAGAGCGTAGTTTTCCGAGAGCTGTTCGTTGATGTTGTGGCTTTTTTCACTCCATTTGTCCAGTGGTAAAGTAGTTTCGATAAAGTCCCAATAGGTAAATAGTTATTCATGAAGGTAATTCACCTTGATCTGATGATACAAAAATTTTAGTTGAATATTACAATTGCTAAATTACAAAGATTAATTAACTTTCTATGAAAATCGAAAAGATAGAAATACTTTGAAATTATGAGACCTCATACTTAATTACGGTGCATAAGAGGAATGTCAAATATAATTTACCATTCCTAATTTATTACTGGAGTTACTTCTAATTACATGATATTAAACATTTTAAAGTAATCGGAGAGGATTTAATGCCAATATTGGACGCAGTTCATATAATTCTGTCAATTCAGTTACAAATGATATTTATGATAAACCTTCATATTACTACCACCAATAATTTAACAAATTTCAATTACTCAGGTTATCTGTGAAATTGAACTAAATTGAATCTGGTAATCATTAGAGGATCTTATTTTAAGGATATCTAGTGTGAATAATATAGAGTTTATTAACTTCAATGAAATGTATCGTAGTCGATAGATTAACATTCACTGGTAATTAAAATGATGGCTGGAGTAATTTTAAGTACGTATCCGATTGAGGCCCAGTATTATACTAGTCAAATCAATTTATCAACTTACCTAAAGATTAAGCGTAATTGCAATAAATCGGCATGGAATTTTTTATAAATAAATATAACTGTATTAGTTCATACTAATTAAATTTGGTTCTTACGTAAATTATCATTTTAAATACTAGTTTTGGTTGAACTGAATTAAATTACGGTCTGAAGGAGTTGAAGGTGAAGATTACAATTAAACTCAATTTCACAATACATCGTTTTACAGGGCTATAATTTTAATGCAGCGTTATTTTTTTATAAAATTAGATACAATAGGCCTGAACTAATGAAACTCATCTTCTTTTTATGCTTAAAGTCTCGATCAATAAGAGAGAAAAAGCGGTAAGTTCACATTCTTTGATTCAGAAGAAAAACGTATGTTCTAGTGGAATATTTTGGAAATTAACTTAGTTCTACTATTCAAATGATTAAATCTTTGTACAGTCATTAGGGGGGAAATTTTTCACGTCTAGTCTTATGAAATGTCAATTTACTGAGTAGTATTCCATTTCTGATGAGGTATAAGATGCGTATACTTGGAGCTCTGAGTACCTGTCAGGTACCGTAGAAGTGTCATATATCTTCCGAGTTCTGTTAGCATATCGAGAAAAGCAAGTCGACACCCGGTAACGCTAGAACCCGCAAAATAAATTGTTTTTCAAATCAACGTATAATATTATCCCTCCATAATGCATCACTGTCAAATTCTGGAGGCAAGTAAGGCGAGGGAGAGAGGATCCCATAACGCCATCACCTAAGAAACACAATTTCGCGGAGCCATCAAATGCGAGAAGGGGATGAATTTAACTGAGGGATTCGGATTACGGTGCTCACTCCGGAGAAAGTGAAATGGTATCAGCAAGTAAAAATATACGAGAATTGAATAATGAATGTGCTACGGTGGAATTTCTAATGAGCCCAGGGTGTTTTTAAATGGACTGCGGGAGAGCAGAGCTGAAATAGTCGCGGAGAGAAACTAATATGATGATTGATATTTTTATTGTTATGAAAATAGATAATGAAAACAAAATGTAATGCGAGAGAAAGAGAAAACTGCTACAGAAGCGTGAATATAATTTCTAGATATTCAGAACCCGCCGCGGCGGGTTCTGAATATTTCTAGAATGAATCAACCACTTCTATGAGTTTGTTTCATCTATTATGATAACTTGAAAAAAATATATTTCCAGATTCCTTTAACAATCGCAAAAGAGGAACATTCTTGGAGATAATATTAATATTTTATGTATGTAAGCTGTAAAATAATTCAGTTCTGGTAGAATAATTATCATTAGCGATAGTCTCAACCATCATCTTTATTCAAACAAAAATAGTAATCGATAGTTAAATTTTCACAAGTAATTAAAAAGGTTATCAACAGAAAAAATTAGTAACTGTTAAATTGTATCCTGGTAGTGAAGGTCCAAATACAGGCTAGGGTCTAAAAACGGGCTAGTTTCTGTTGTAAAGCCGTAGGGTTTTGCACTCTATCAGAAGTGGCGTGAAACTAGTCCCCTAGGTCCTGTTGAAGAACGACGAGAATTTGGTGCCCATAAGTCAACCCGTTCAAAAGCTGTGTGTAAAAAATCACCGATTGTCGTGTTTTTACACTGTCAAACTTTCGGCAGGTATGTACAATATTGTTTTTCACCATTAGCCAGTTGGGTGTAAATTTTATTTGGCAGCAGGGCTGTGTTAACGTTGAGTTGGTGAACGGTTTCAATGCCTCATTCATCGTTCTACTTCATACCGATAATGGTCGCCATGATGATTTTGTAAAAGGGGGTTTGGTCTAAATATGGGCCAGCGAGTGTGGTCTAAAAACGGGCTACCTCTATGGAGAAGCCCATATTTGGATCAGACCCAAACCATTTTCAAATTATCTAAAAATGATGTGCCTAATTACAATGTACCAACTATTTATTTAGCTAATTATCATCATTCCATTTAATGAACTATAGGAACATAAATGCTTTAGTTATATTGGCTTATAAGGACACCCCAATCGGAATGTGCTGGCTGGGAGAGAGATGTGTAAATATGTGATTACGATATCATGCGATTGCGATGTGTTTTTTTCATTTTTACATATTTCATTACGATGAATCAAATTTTTACGCGTTTTCTATCTCCTTGGGTACTCTTTCTATTAGAATGTTTTTAGAAAAGTCAGTAAAACGGGACTTAATACTTTATATTTTACGACAGTAATTTCCCAAATTCAAGTTTCAGGTATGACAGCTATACGTTTTGGTGATTATGTCATTCTCGTATCATTTGCCATAAAAACCTCAAACATGAATCGTTATCACTTTGGTGAATCCATCTCCTCAAAGAATTTTATACGCATCATATTACCCTTATAAAATCAGGTTTTATGATCGACGGACATGTCTTGGTAAATATGAAACTAGAGGAGGAAAACACTTGGTTTTTACTATCATTATACTAAATCACTTTTTTCATCTACCTATATATTTTACGACATTGCATGGAACTTACTTATTTGGACTCTGCTTAAAGAGCGGCATATTCGGTATACAATTAATGCAGATATTTATTAATATAGAGGCTGAGGCTAGTATTTATTCTTTTCGCAGTATCGGTATATATTATATATCATATGTGAATTTAAATTCTTGAAAATGAAAGTAGCCTAGTATACGTATTTCATAAGGAAGGTCAAAGGAAAGAATTGTGGCATTTAATCCAATGCAGGTTCAATATAACGATAGCAGTTTCATTCTTAAATATCAAAAGAAAGAATTTATTTTTCGAAACTAAATCTTTTCCAGTTAAAGATATCTCATCTTGGTGAACCAATTAGTGTTTAATCGAAGAAATAAAGTCAATAACAAATTATTGCCCCTATAGATTGCAGGAAAAAAAACGAAATAACACAAAGAAAAAGTAGTTATTTTCCATTCCAAGTAATCCTTACTCATTTACTATGCACAAAAATGTTTAGTACAAAGAATATCAAGTTTAGAATCGAATGAATAAGGTAGTGTGTATACGATTATTAAGAGAAAAATCTTGAAATAGGATTCAGGTGCGATATGATACCTCGACCTCACGCTTAATTATTTCAGATTTTAAAAACTATTTAGACACATTTAGGAGTGGGCAATTGAGGTATAAAACGTGTTAAGGACAATAAAAAGTAATGTTCAAAAATGAAAAAACCTTACGATTTTGTACTTAACTTCTTGTTCGGTGTAAGAATAATGTGAAAAAAAGAGGCATTAATATGTATTAGGCTTCGGGTATTTTCAAGCAAATATAATTTTCCCATATAATTTATATTTAATGGTTCGAGAATTTCATGTTATTATAGAACACTGCTTCATGTGAAATAAAAGAATACATAGAAGAATGTATTGTTGGAGTATTATACGTATTCTGATACCATTGAATAGTGACGTTTAAGCAGTATAAATTGCAATTTAGGTGGCACAGATAACAAATTTGGAAGCGGTAAATATGACTGATAAACTGTTCTGTGTCCATGAGGACAAATTGAAATGGTAAAGTTGAAACGAAGGAAGCCTATTGTAGTTTAAAATGTGCCGGCCAATGAAAAATCTTATATTTAGAGAAAGGAATATTAATCATTAGATGGCAAATGATTCACACAAATTTAAGAAAAGAACCCTTACAGCCATGTAAGACATATATAAAATGCTAAATAAAACTTTTTATTCATATTTCATAATATGTTTTATATTTGTTTTTCTGCGAGGAGACATCGCATTTTTGTTTGTCCAAGACTAGATTAATACCAACTATACGTAATCATTCAGCCGCTCGGCTAGTTATTTTTCCTGAATGAAATTGGTAGACTTCAGATAGGTGACTCCTGATTTTAGCTTTAGAGAAATTAAGAGTATTTAGTTATCGTGAGAATATTAATATTAGGATGAAATGGCGAGGATTTATAGACACTGATATACGAA
Organism: Sympetrum striolatum; assembly: GCA_947579665.1. NCBI lineage: Eukaryota > Metazoa > Arthropoda > Insecta > Odonata > Libellulidae > Sympetrum > Sympetrum striolatum. The sequence goes on from OX388351.1 coordinate 61,599,004, forward strand.
ATTAACATTTCTAAATGTATAGTTTAGGTTTCGTAGAGAAAATGGTGGGATAAAGGATTCCAAGGGAATGTTGAAGGGAAAGCCAATAAGCATCAAGACAAAAGGGCGTCCGAGTATGAAATAGATAAATCACCGAGTTACGTTTCCGATATTGGTATCCAAAGGTAGAGAATACCTGTATCGGATAACGGAAATAGGGGGAAGTTATTGGGGGTGGTTAAGGCCACCACGGATTCTAAAGGAAAAGAGAATAGTCGGTGAACGTTGGATAACTTAAACGAGTGAGATTTTGAATGGATTTGAAGAAATTGAAATTGGGTCACTACCAACTATTCGACCTTCATTTCTAAAGATTTGAAAAACAAAGAGATTCACAACTATTTATAGGGTTAGTGTACTCCTCCGTCAAAATATACGGCACTTATTAAAGCTTATTTAAAACAGTAAAACTTTTATTGTATTCGTGCGATCTTTCTAAGTCAGAAATTTCAGTCTATTTTTCTATAAAAATGTAATATTTTTTAATTTTTATAAAAAAATCAATATTTTAAATATAATATATTAATAAATCATAAATTAATATTTTATTCTGTGAAATAAATTTTACTTGTGTACAGTAAAATAGAACATTAAATCCATTTGCCATTGGAATATTTTCTAATCATCTTTTACCGAACCAAGGATACTTAGAGTAAAAATAACGATATGTAGCATACGCCTCCTACTGAGTCCCAGAATTACACATTTCTTTCACACCGAAACGTGCGTGAACTTATTTCTCAAACTTCGCCTATTATATATTTCTTACGGAGAATTGCTAAACTTAAATTAATGACATAAACTAATAAAATCATATACACGACATTATTATAGGATGATCCTTTACTGCTGTAAAAGCACTTTCTGGCCTTTCCGAAGTTTCCTCCTGTTGACACAACTTGTCACCGACTCACAGCTTCAAAATCCTTGCATGTTTAACCCAGATAAGTTGGTCTGAAGTAGGATTCGAAGCATACAGATGCAAAAGAGGTCCGTTCAACGCCAACTCCTACTCACGGAAAGATTTCGCATTCTAAGTTCGATTATATTATTTTCCAAATCGAAATCCTAAGATCCGTTGCTGCTATGAATTCGAAACTTATCTCGGCAATCCTCTTCGATATTTTCCATTTCGTAAAACATTTGAAAAAAGAAAAATGAACTTTCGAGCGACACATTTTTTTGATTAAAAAATCCTACGAATTCGGAATGGAATTCTCTTTCTCAAATTTGCTTGCATTATAACTATACTTTTCGTACTCTTAGTGTCCTGACGCCTAAAATCAACGGGAAAGTTTTATTGTTTCAGCCTAGCAATTTAAAACTAGTAAAAACTGTAATTGTAGTAGTAGTATTAGTAATATTGTTAAAAGTGCTCCGACAGCTTAGGTCATTTTGCATATTGGCTTCCACCGGGAAACAAACTCGGGACCGCTTTCATCAAAGGCAAACGTGTTTTCCACCTGCATATCCGGGAGCGACTACATAATCTGCAATTATTATAATATTACAATAGAAAAATCTGATGTGGCCAGCACATGACTTTCTCCATATATAATATGTAAATATTTATCTACGACAGTATTTTCGAACTCTAGATTCAATCAAAACTTGGAAGATACATACAAATACATTTTTTGTAACTTTTGTAGATAATTGTATATACCTAAATATCAGATTAATGGAGGAATTTTGTAAAAACGGAAACGAGCTTTGAATGATAAAGCTCAACTTCTAGTTAACCGATTGACTCTAAAAACTAATCAACTCTAACGACTCCAACCAAAGTGCTATGTATGATATTTGGTGTTGATACGACATTTAGTATTTATCTTAGAGTGCCCGCAAATATAGCCCAATTGCAAACAAATTATGCCCCATAATCAGCAACTTCTGGTTTATCAGTATTTTACTAATAATTCATAAAATATCAGTGATACAAAAATGTTTCTTACAAAAGTTATAGTAAATAAAATTTTATAAATATATACCTAAATGTCATATTCATGGAGATTTTTTGCAAAAACAGAAGTCTGCTTTGAAGAATAAATCTCCCACAGCGCCCACAAGCACACACACACACATACAGACACACACACATACACACAGACATCATTCCGAAAATGGTCAAAACGTGTTCTAGGGACCCCAAAACATGTATTTCCGTTGAAATCTCGAAGTCGATTTTTTCATGAAAACAATACTTTCTCTATACTACCTATATGGAGAAAGTAAAAATATCATTATTATATTATTTAAATATCCCTGAGGATTATAATTCTCAAGGATATTTAAATAAATAGTGAGCAACCTGCTGTATTTATTTCTTAATTTTCCCTCATTTGTATTTTTAATGATTAATATTTCGGAAAACCAGCTATACACTAACATATAGAGCTTTTAACCCTCCATCAGTTGCGCTGTTGTATTCTGTACAACACAGACGGTTTTTCGGGTCCCATTTCTAGGTGGGTGGTCCCTTAAACCTCATTCCTGGTTCCATTCCTTTATTGCACTTACCTTTAACTTATAAAGGCATCAAAAGATCCTTTTTCGTCTTAAAACGACTGTAAATCTGTGAAGTGACGGCTGGTGTAAAAAATACAACGCGCGACCGCTTGGGTGAATTTCGTTGGTCAACTCTATATTTGCTTATTATAACGTTTACATGGAATTGTTCACTTATTACACCTTAAAATTTATTAGACGCATTTCAATTTTTGAACTAATAGACATTTAGCTTCTTAGGTACTATCTGAACGCATGCAAATAAATAAAGGTGAATAATAATATTTTTTACTAAAAGTTGTTTATTTCTTAAATTATTCCTGTTAAATTATATTATAACCTAAATTTTAGAACTCAGAAATAATAATTAGTTCAATAAATTTTACAATTTCGACCGAAAATCGATCTATAGTATGGAATACAACGCGCGACTGTTCGTATTATGATCATAGGTGTGACTGATGAAACGTTAAGAACCATACTAGAAATGGATAGTTGATGGTTTTCTACAGATTCTGATGCAACATATTGATCAACACGATATTTACCCTCAATTTTGGCATGTCAATTTGGCAATCAACACGATATTTACCCTCATTCCTGGACATGTACCGCTTATAGAATTATGAGTCAGTGAAGTGTGGAAAGGCAATCTACCTCACTCCTCACTTTGCCCAGTAAGCCTCATTCCCATATTTATAGCATTTTGTCGTTAAAAGAGGATAAGGCTCAAATTACCCACTATGAAATTTGACCGAAAGTCAATTTTCGAGTTAAAGTAATAGTTTAAATGCATATCTCAATTTCGTAAACCCAAATTGTTTTCTTTCTTGAATTAATTTAAATAACGTTTATATATATATATATATAATTTTACTTCTCCAAGATATTTGTTGAAATACTTTAATTTCTGTCATCGTGATATCTTTCTCAAAGTGATTCGCTTCTTAATTCTTAGAGACCGAAATTTGATCTTTGCGTATCTAATGCTCCGAGATCGTCATGACGACCAGCGACGCAGGATCGAGGAGCTCTTGGTCCTTCTTATTGCGAAAATCTTCTTAAATTGTATACCTATAAAATATAAATGAAATGAACTGCGTAACAAGGGGGTTTCCTCGATAGAGATTCCACGAACTTATCAAGTTGAAGTGGTGTTGAAAAGGGCGCGTGGGATTGTATACTTCTTAATATTTCTTTCTTTATGAACTTTTGATTGATTTATTTTCCATCATTCTCTTCCTATAAGCCCCCTGAACAGTGGTTCTCGGTCCACCTACGCAACGAATATAAAAGTTCAAGAAGTATCCTCTTTCACCTCAATCAAAAGATAATTTTTTCGCATTTATTGAAGCAGAATTTAGAATTTTCCTTCCTTTCTTCTACATGAGTAGTATTTAATGGCTTTATCTTTATAATGCGATAATCTTCAATATTTTCAATTTTCATGACTTTTTAGAATTGTGCACATTATGGAAAGCTTAATTGCTTCTTTATCTTCATAATTTAGTAAATTTTATTAATTAATGTTAACTAAATAAGTTAATAAATCAATAAACTTTATTTATTTTAAGAATTATCAGGCGTTTTCTTTATTTTACTACGCGATTTATTTCGAAATTTACTAGGAAATATTAATGAACCGAATGCCATTTAATTCCTGCAATTTTTAAAGAAATCGAACAGATACACAGCATTACTTGTCATTCTGTTACATCATTTTTCTTCTAAATTTGATAACATTTCGCTACTTATCTTCTTGAGTCAATATAGCACATTCGTCGTTTTTGACCAAAACCAAAATATGAGAGTTATTGTAGTAACCAATAGGAAACCAATTTATGGAAACACTATTAATTCATGCCAAATTGCTATTCCTCGCTTGTAATTTTCAAAATGAAAATAATTCAAAATACATACAAATACTGCAACATTCATTTTCGTTTGAGTATCTTCGTCTACACTACTACAATTAGTTATAATAATATAATAAGAATTGCTCAGCAAATGAGAAGACAGCTGAAATCGTGCCTTGAAAAATTTACCACCAAAATTGTCAAAATGTACATTTCCTTTTTTCTTATTCCATTTTTAATCCATCTTCGTGGTTTGTATAAATTCCACTGGCTAATTATTACATATAAATTAAAATATATATTTGCGGTCTCTTGCACAAAGTTTTTTCTGGAGTGACTCTAGCAATCATGGGTGGAAATTGAAAATGTAGCGGATCACGTCTCACTACCAAAAATTCCAGTTATGTAAAGTGCGGTGTGATATCACGTCACTTTATGCCAAGTGATGCAGAGTTATAAAATCACATTCACAAATTCTCCCTCATTTCTGTGGTGATCTATAAAAAGTGTTCTCTGAAGGTGGCTGGTGATTGTAATTTACTGGGACATCGCTCTAGATTCCTCTGTCAAAAGAAAAATGTGCAGATCAGGAAGTTCTAGAGCCGATAAATGACCAAGAAATATGTGAGAAGGAGGAAAAACTTTTGGAATACAGAGGATCAATATTAGGGCAAGAAATCGTGGAAGAGATAAGATTGGCTTAAAGCAGGAAAGAAGAGGAGTGGGAGGGGAAGTTGGGGAGAAGGGAAAGGGGGGAGAGTTGGGAAGGAGAGGGGGTAGTTTGAAAGACACGAGAATAGGAAAAAGGAAAGGAAGATTTCTCATAGAATAGTTCCATAGGAATAGATTTCAAAGTTGAAGTAATGATGATTTTTCTTTCAGAATCAATAATAATTTATAATTAGGCATTATACATTATAGAGTTTCAATGAAGATTATGCTCAGGAAGATTATATAATACCCTACGTAACATATTGGTTATGCGTGATTAAAGAGGTTAGAAATATTTCCTCAGCCAATTAGCCCAAATTAAATCATATTTCATCCTCTACTTCTTTAAATTTGTAATTTGATATCTTATACTTTTTGCCAGAAAGAAGTGCTTTCTAAATGAAAAAAACTCTCACAAAATAATCTTATTAAAATGACTTCTAAATAGAAAAACAGGTAAATATCCTCGGAAGTTTGGGAATAAAATATTGCTTATGACTTACTCGTACATGCATAGGCTTAAGTAATGTTTTCTAGGTGATTTTTCTATGATAAGCCTTATCAAAATACTCCAACGGAGCTAAATTCTCACTTTAATTTACATGAAATTTCCTTACGATTCCTTGACGTGAGGGAAATTTTTAGCAGCTCAAGAAAAAATTCACTTATTTCAAAAAGGGAAATATAGCTGCTATGTACTTAAATATTCAGAGGTGAATTTGTGTATTGGAGTAGCTTACTTTAAATATATTTTATTGGATTAGGAGTAAAATAAATAAAAATTTCGTAAGGGGAAATTTAAAGCGAAAAAATGTCGAATTTAAGTTTGTTAGAATGAAAATTAGTAAATTTTGTTGAGAAGGGGTTCAGAGGTATTTTGTGTATGTGAACCTTACCACTGAATAATATAATAATAATAATAAATACTCTTTAACGAGATATTTTATATTGTATCTTTTGTTCTTTTTTCGGGGACAATAATTAAATTTTTACCTACATCTACATATTTACTCAGCGAGTCACATTTCAGCACGGGTGGAAGGGTAAGAGGCACGGTGGGTGATAAGTATACTGCCATCATCAATTGCTTTTGCGTATCATTCTCAGAAAAAATCGAATAATTTAGAATCTGTTTCCCTGGCCTTCCTTGAACTGTTTGAATGGCATTCATAAAGGTATGTACACATAATGTCTGCTACATCTTCTGGGAAGGTATTTTTTCTGAATTAAGTAAATTATAGAATTTTAAAAACCTTTTATCATCCTAAGATTTACATCCTACGTCCTTATATGCTTAAATTTTGAATTTTACAATACTTAAATATGCTATACATTTTTAAACCTAGTGATAAACTTCCGAAACGTATTTGGTTTCCCATTCCATGCTATACTATAAATCTTAGATTTCTCAAAGTTACGAATCTTATCTTTGGTACTCCCAATCAAAGTAATGATATTATTTTAATTATTAATAAACATGATTCTAAGCCATTCTGTTTAAAAATTGTAATCGTTACCAATTCACGAAGACTTCTCAGAAGAGTCATTTATCCACGGAACGAAGTCACCATGCGTAAAATCCGAGCTACTCCGGATGTGCGAGTACCTTAGGCCACTACCGAAGTTTTCCTTCTAAAAATATGCCTTTTTCCCCCGATAAGACTTCGTAAGTTTCCGGAGATGGCAAGAAACAATCTGCGACGTCAACCTCACGCCCTCTCCCGCTCGATCCAGGTAAGCCCTTCCCTAGTTTAAGGCCCCTTCCCGGAAACCCCCACCCACGGCTTTTTACATCTGTCCTGCACACTTTTCTCAATTTATCGACTTGCGTGTCTCGCGAGGATTCGAGAAGTTGCGAGTTGGCCGTAGCGAAACTCGTTGAAGAGGCGTTTCCCTCCCTCGACTCCTCTCTTCAATAATTAACCGTCCCCTGTTAATCGTTCGCACGCATCCTTTATACCGAATTTTATAAAGGCGATTTCCCTTTACGGTGTTTCCTTTAGCCCTTTTCTATGCGGGCGTTTTTTTTCATCGGATACACTTTCACCTTTTTAGCCCCAACCAGATTATGTCCGCGTTACGTCTCACTTTATATTCCTCACGCTTTAATTCCCAATCGGGTAAATATTTACCGCTTTCCTTTTCTTCCATTTTCATTAATTTGAATACTTCCCTGGGTGCTTTCGTGTTTAAGCTATTGATTGAATCTTATCAAATATGCATGTTATTTTATATTGAGAGTTATAAAAGTAAGTTTAAAAATGCATTTACCATTACCCCAGGAAGTCATTTGCATTTTAAAATTCAATTGATCGCTTTGGTTGAATATGACATGAGGTGAAGCATTTACTCGTAGAAATTAATATGTATTTCTCATTTATTGAGTGTCTTAGATGTTTAACACTCTGATTATAATCTAATATTCTCGCTTTTACTGCTTCAGGAATAGAACGCTATTTCAGGAATTTGATGAATTTGCAAAAGTTTAAATTAATGGTTAAAAATTGTATCATTATTTTATTCTTTTATAATTGTGTATTGTGAAACATTAAAAGATACCAAAGTACTTTACGCCATAACACGTGAACCAAGGTTAGAAAACAAGATGTAGACCGTAAGCGTAAATTATTATACACAAGTCTCTTAAGGGTAAATATGGTTCACTTACGCATCCACAGCAAAATGAAATAGTTGGGAAAACTTGAAAAGGAAGGGTTATTAGTCAGAAGTAGAAGTAGGTTTTTCAGAGAGCAATAAATTTCTACTCAGTTTTGCATTTCCTGAAGCTAGAAATAATTTCAAATCAATTTAAATGGGATTGCACTCACTGCTTGTTACATGTATTGTGTTAATAGTGAACAACCTATAAATAGCTTTAAGGTCTCCTCCTCCCTAGTCATGGTTTTTGTCGTTTGAGAATACATACTTTGGTAATATATTCTGAATTCAATGAAAATTTTCTTTGCTCTCCATAAATAGCAATCGTTAAGGTACAAGAGATATCATACGAATAAAAAAAAATATTTACCTGTAAAATTTATTGATGACGGGTCCAATGAAACATCTTTTGGAATCTCTCAGTAATTAATTAAACAAATGTGTAAGATCAACGTTATGAACTTACTCGTCAATTTGAATAGTTATTAATCGTATTAAAATGGAGTTGAGCAATAAATGTTTCCTCTATAAGATAAATTTTCTTAGAAGAGCAACTTGAAACCGTCGTGTCTCCCATGACTTTTTATCACTGCAACACGAAGTTTCAATACTGATAGATTTCTGAAGCGTTAACAGCTACTGGAACCCCTTGCTCCATGAAATCCTCCGCTTGCAGAAACATAGTTTTATCTTCAGCATTCAGGAATCCAAAATTTCCGTATTTACGTGGAAATTCAAATACACATCTCAAATAAATATACATTTCTTAGCTTATTCACAATACGTAACAACTTTTAAAGTAGTAAATAACGTAATAACTTCTGTGGAAGATAACATTAATGATAGGGATTTTCGATTTTAGCTGTTAAGCGGCACAGTAAAATTGAGACTTGTTATTTATATTTCGGATCAAAAATTCAAACTGAAAACATAAAAGATAAAATTCCAAATAGTTTACGGTCATCTCTGTTGAATATCTTTCGGTGATTCACTTGACATAACATCGGGGGTAGTTGTTAATATATAAATAAGGCTTTTAAGCGTAAATATGACGCTAAGTAAATAATGGCGTTTGTTTGTATCTCTATTGGTTCATATTTACCTTTATGTTTAAATACATAAAATTGAATATTTAACGGATCTGTGGCCTATATATGTTTGTACATATGATCCATCTTTGACCTCAATACATCAGAAGCCGAGCAGGGGGGCGAATGGGAGTTTAATCATAAAAAATACAAAACTTCGATATTGACAAATTATCCTTTGCTCGCTCACCTATTAATAAGTTCCCTTCCGAATACCAATCTACCGTTCATCACCCGATTCCGGAATATTTTTTATTTTCTTTTCGTAATAACATTCACTTCCTTTATCCCTCTTCACGTATCTTGTTCCGTCTAATGCCTTCCCATTCGTTCATTCATCCATCCCTTCCTCCTCAACGACCCCTAAACATTTTCCTCATACTCATCTTCCTCGTTCCCTTTTTTTCCAATAGAGGTCGCTTTTTTCCTCACCCATCCATTCTTTCCAACGACCTCCTCAAAGCTTCTCTTTTGCTTTGTCAGTATACATTCTCGATGGAGAAAGAAACTCATTCACTCTAAAAGAATTGTTTTAATGACCTTTACTTTGGGAAAATCTACTCATGTAATGGTGGTTACTTGTTTTATTTTCAATTAGTGTGTTTTTGTTATCAAACCGATGCCTTAATGTAATCACGCCCTCTTTAGGCGTTTGAACTAAAATAAATCTTTTATGGTGTTTATCGTATGTGGGCCTGCAGCGTCATTTCTTAATCTTTAATTCAGCGCGTAAATATTAACTCTAGGGATAAAAATCCTAAATTATAGCATAAATATTTTATTCGGCTATTATGTAATCCTATTTTTCTTCTTATAAGCCATGAAACAATTTAGCAGTTACTTTTCGTGATTTTCGTTTCTTTAAACTTCATTCTGGTCCTGTTTAAGTGGTCTGGTCTGGTCCCGGGTAACGAGGCTCATGAACATTTATTGTTACATTTATTTATTGTATTATTGTAACATTATTTTATATTATTATATTGTAGCATTTATTTTATACGTAGACAAATATTGTTCGCTTCATTCGATAACTTTAGGCATAATATATTGATTGGCGCTGATTAATAAGGATATATGGTTGATGATATTCTACACAACATCACGGGGTTATGGCTCCAAGAGCTAGTTAAGCTTCCTGACCATTTGACTTGTTGGAGTCAATGTTTTGAAATGGAATCGTTATATATCAACGTAATTCTCTTATCTGTCCTATTTAGAATAGATTATCCATTCTTACTCGTGTATGCAAATTATATTTGTAGAAAGGAGTATGTAGTTTATATTCCTTCTGAATCAATGATGCATGCAACCTTGTATGCAATATGAAATATAGAGGAGCCTCATAGTAAAGTAAATTAGTTTTGAATATTTAGCTGAAAGTATGCCTACAAAATATTGCATGTAAGCATTTATGCAACGCACTTTTACCTCATGCTATATCATGTACATACTGTTTGAATTGTAGCCTAAATCTTGATTGTACTCATAAATGAGTCATAATATGGAAATCGGAAACTGTATATGTTTCCCCACAGTGGTAGTTTTTCTTTAAAGAAAAATTCAGTTTTTAAACCAAAACTTTTTTCTGCGCACTTTTTTCGTGCCGCCTGTTCCTTTTAAATTGTATATGATGAAGGGTTTGATGTATGAAAAGTCTTATTCCATCTCGTCATAATAAAATTTGTTTTATCATTATCATTACTGTATAAAATAATGATATATTGGTCTGATATGGTCTGATTGCCGGAGACCAAGTCATTGCTACTCAGCAGTGTTCCTACGTACATCCGTGAAGAAAGCTTTGACCTACTAACCAGCTAATTGTAAGATCATTAAATACTTTCAAGAAAATTTTGAAATTGCAAAGACTTTGCTGTGAACTAATATCAAAATATTTATCGGTTTTGATCTTAACTTATTACAATTTATTATGAAGAAGTCCTACCCCAAGAAAAAACCATAAATTAAATGTACAACACCATCATCCTTAAAATTTCCAACTCGATCTCCGTAGGCACTTGTATTAACTAAAGAGATATATCTGAAACCTACATATAAATAAAGTCTTAGCAAATCAGGAAGCCTGAAATGATGGAATTGAGTTCCGACATTGTTCTCGCAATCGCGATCAGCCCTTAGCTCCATTTCTCTTCCTATTCTTTCCGAACATACTGTTCCATTCTTCCTATCGCACCTTTCGTGTAATCGCCTTCTTCCCCTGCGTAGGCAATCTTCTCAAACTTCTTTCCCTTATCGTCCTCCCTAAATCCTCGCCCTTTCCCACTGTATTAAAAACTCTGCTGTCCGAACTCTGACCTCGATCTTCCTCCTTTCCCATCATTTAGCCAATTTCCTGCCCTCCTTTACCCATTTATATTTCTCACCCAATTTCCTAAGCCTCTCTTTCTCCTCCTGTCACGCATTTCACGCTCCTCCTCACGCTTTTGTTCTATTTCTTTTCCGATCTCCTCTTCTTCTATTAATGTTCCTTCTCAGGGGTTAGATTCTTTTGAAGCGCATAGGAACGTATCTCCTTTGACTTCGCCTTCCCTGCGTTTTATTTGCTAAAAGCGAAAATAAGTTAGCGAAATGTGTCCTTAGTAATAACTAGCTACACTTTAATTTGATTAAGTGCTACAAAGTGATTAAATACTGAGATTTTCTATAAGAGTTTTTTTATCGGAACTTGAAGTATATAGTATGTTGTATTCTCTCTTTTCTCCTGTCTATCCGTTAACGGATGTTGGCGATCACATTTAGCATTTCGTTCCTATTGGTTTCTGCTTGTTTTGGTCTCTCAGCAGTTGGTAAACCAGCCAATTGTTTGATGTTATCCATCCAAGATGTTCTTCTCCGTCCTCTTCCACTCTTACTCCCGATTTTCCCTTCAATTATCAGCTGTAGGAGGCAATATCTAGTGTTCCGTAGGATGTGCCTTAGATACCCTTTTTTGGATTGTCAATAACAGTTATTGCCGTTTTTTGTACTCGTTTGGGTACTTCATCATTACTTACTCTTTCCGTCCATGATATTTTAAGCTGAGTATTATTTTTTATAACTTGATACAAATTGTTGCTGTTGTATTATTGTGGTGCGTCAACATCTCCACATCGTTATGAACGAACCTACGTCTTCGAAACCCTTTTTGATTCGATGTTTCCTGTGCAATTTTTCTATTAGTTCTTTTATCTAGTTATGTTATTAAGCAGTAAATTTGTGTGTACATATATATTTTTAATAGACCTCCTGATAGCAAAGAGGGGATTTACGTGATAGGTGAAAGCAGCCCCTGTTCTATTCTCCGTAGGGGTCCACATCAATCAGTGTTTTCCCTGTGTCATTCTCAATGATTGTAGCTATCTGAAGGAAGAGTTTGTAAGTGCGGTTAAGTTCAGCCATTAATAGAAGGCATGAAGAACGATTTGCTGAGCACGTTTCCTATCAGTAATGTCGTCTAGCTATTTTTTTAAGCTGACCGTAGTGGAGGACTATTTTATATATATATATACGAGTGCAATGTAGCTTGCATACTGCAAGCAGATCGGCAATATTATTTTATTTCGGCATCATATCGAGACGGTCCTCAAAAGAAAAAAAAAGGATTGAAAATATTCTTAAAATTCGCTTCAATTTTAGCGTCTTGCATCGAACCCGGGTCTTCCTGGTGAACTTACTAAGTGGCACAATAGAAGATAACTATATCTAACTATGTGTGAAAATTCAAGCAGAAATATTTGCTACAACTGCTTCAAACGACATTCTACTTTTCACGAACACAAATGGCTCTCTGCATTCGAACCAAGGACGATCGTGGGAATCTAGAACATGTTCCTGAAATGTATCTATAATCTCTATCTGTATGCTGAATTTCAAGTTTCTATATAATTGGGAAATTGTTCCAAAAAATTCTTAAAAATCGGATCATTTACTGATTGTAGAGACGCCTGGTGGTGAAACCAGGAAACATTGGTAGCTGTGAATTCACAGTTTGATTAGTAATGACTTGAACTTATCTTATGCAAAGTGTCAAGTAGATATAATATCGGGAAGCACATAAAATGTGTTTCCGTAATCTCCATAAGATGTGCATTGAGGAATGTAAATGGCCCTCTGGGATCGAACCAAGGACCATAAGGGAATATGTAAAATTTGATTATGAAATATAATTATGATATCTAACGCCATGCCGTATTTAAAGTTTCTATGCCATCGGAAAAGGGTTAAAAAAAAATCTTAAAAATCGCCGCAATGCATTTTAAACGGCCGATTTTTGCCCCGACCTAGCATCGAACCAAGGATAATATTTGTAGATGTCTTTATGGTTTCCTTTTGATATGCGCGGCATCTAGCGATCCCTTGAATTTCAAATCTCTCCTTTTCCGGGAAGTATGATAATATGTGTATAACTAATTATAGCAGGTTACAGGAGTACAGGTTATTTGTTTTAATTACAACGCTCACATAACCGATTTTCCTTAATCGATCGATAAAGCGATAGTGTATCCCTTAGTTCTCGTAAGTTATAATGTAAAATAATTGGTTTGATTTTCTTCTTATTCCTTATCATATTTCCGGGGAATTATCTTTTCCTCTTTTTAGCCCTATCTTTCGCTTCATACAAGTTTCTCCTCTTATGCTGTGCCCTTATTTTATCTAACCTCTCCCCTCTTCTTATTCCCTTGTGCTGCAAAAATTGCGCCTTGTCATTTTTCTTCTCTTCGCCCCTTCCTATCTCGATTCTCCCTCCAATCTCTGGTCCTCTTTCCCTTCCCAAACCTTCTGTTCTTTCTTACCCCGAAGGCATGTGCTAATCTCCCCCTCCGTGTCCTCCCAATGTTTTCCAGTTTGATGTTCCGCTTATCACACAAAGTGTTACTCACGCTGACACGCTGCCACACAAATAAAATTCGGCGGGAGTAAGTTCCGGGGAAGATGTTTAATTAAAACGGTTCGTGCGGCAGCGTTCCTTTCTTACGCGCTCCGAGTATGAAGTTGTACGTCTTGGAAAAGAAGCCGCGGTTCGTTATTCCCTCTCATTGTTATCAAAGTCTCTGCGTGGAGTTTTGAAACTTTGCCGCGTTATCTTGCGTAAAAGAGGAGCCCAGTCCCTGATTATTTCGTTCTTTTTTGTGCCCTTTTCCTTCCGGAGGGCATTCGATGGTACCCGTTCGCCCTCTGTGTGAAATCTTCATTTTGTTGGACGCTAAATCTTGAACTTTTTTGGCATATCTTAACTACGCCTCACCCCTACTTGCACGGTACTAGATTACTACCCGTCGCCGGGCCCACCTTACGAATCTAGGGCTAGTAATTTAATTGTGCATTGTTAATTGCAATGATTATGTACGGTTGTGATTTGGTATTCAATTTTGGGAAAGACTTAAAATATTTGATTTGATATTCATGGTAGATATAAATGGTAGACAGTATTTTCTTGTCATGTTCATTGGCTTTGATTTAGTCTAAATACTAAAGATAAGATGCTTGAAAAATAGACGAAATATTTATGCTGTGGAAGTTCCGAGCAAAACAGAAAATTCCCAAAAAAAGTCATTGTTTAAAAATCGACAGATTTCATTGAATACGTTAAAAAAATACCTTGAATTTAATGAAAACATACACAATATGACGAGATAGTATCGATAGCGAGTTAAATTCTATAATTAATAACACAAACAATTTGTGCTGAGTTTTTCTAACAAGGATGACAAAAAATGGAAAGTAGAGAGAAAATGCATAGTGGATTAACGCGAAAGTAAAAATACGAATCCTGAGAATGGTAGGGCGAAAGAGTAATGAGTGATGGAACAAGAAGAAATTAGAAGTCGAACATCGGGAGATGGTGTATTGCATAAGATTGGAAGGTAGAATTACAAGGAAAAAGGTAGAAAGGAAAAAATTGCTTCGCTGCAATAAGGGGATTACAGACAAATACGAGAAAGGTAAGAGGGATCGGTCTATATATACGGTGGGATTATTATTCAGGCATGTTCATAAGTAACGAACGTAATTTGAAGATCTTTCGTTAACGCGCAGTGTAGACTTTGAAGGGCCCAAAAGAAAACGGGAACGAAACGAATTTGAAAATACCAAAACTTAAAAATTCAAGAAAGATTTTAGCGATCGCAAATTTGTTTTGGGCTGATTTCACATTATGGATTTTCATATTTAAATCTAATGATTATTCTCAATTTCAACCCATTCTATCATCTAAATTAAAAATGAGTAATATTTTTAAATGCAAAATCTATAGTTTGAAATGTCAATTTTCATTGTTGATGGAACTAAAATATAAACGTATTCTAAATTTTAGCTCGTCACTCATTTTATTACCTTCAGTTCCACTTCACATTTTACGAGCCGACAGAAACAGTCATTTTTGATATACCGACTTGTCACATTCGGTCCATCAGTATTCGGAATACCCAAAATTCAAAGATGTGACATCACATCACGTGATATGCGTTCCATTTGATGCGCGGGTCATCAATTCGTTTGACATCTTTCGAATGTTGAGCCTTTATCGCTTCCTGACACCTTACAGAAAAGGAATCTTATCCAATATTTGAAGTGAAAGTCATATTAATACTAATTCGATAAACAAAAACCATTGAGGTCATATGAATTTAGAGTATTCATTTAGTCTTATTTCCAAAATTACAGCTTTTATACACTCATCTCCTAAGAATTCATGTGTTTATAACAGGTAAAGACGCACATTCCTTAAAATTGGTAAATGTGTTAACTTAGTTATGGAATTTGACGTACTACTGAATATTTATTCAAGGTAAATATGCATTCTGTATTTGTGAAGTTGTTTTCTATTTTTAGTATTCAGAAATTTTACCCTATAATCCTCTCTATGGAAGCAAAATATGATAATTTCTATTGTGTTCTATTAAAATGGCATTCATTTTTGTATTGATAGTGCTGTTTTTGTTGTTGATATGCTACTACAGTTATTTCGAGCTCTATAACCATACCTCAAAAAATAGATTCGTTGTATTTTGGCACTGCATGCGGACAAAATGTATTATTCATCCAACTTTGTTTACCGTGCTCTTGCTAACAAAATAACGGATTTCCTCAACCCATTTCAGTTTGTCTACTCCAATTAATGCTTTTGATTATGACCAAGAAAAATGCAATACGTGAGAACAAATATGTAACTAGGAAAAGAGATCTATAAACTAAGGATGAATAACACTGGGGTATATAAAGTTCGGAAATACTCAACCAGGAGTGAAATAATGACTATGAAACTACGATAACTTCACCCGAAATGATTTAATTTCCTTTAATCACAAAGGGGAGGTTCTGGAAGTTATGTCCCTATGATAAAGAAAATGTACCACTGTACAGACCGTGTAATTGAATAAATGTACATAAATAGAAATTTCTCACTTTTTAACTGGTGAATTTTGATTTGTTTCAGTTAACAAAAACGGAAAGAGGTGGTCATTTGAATTGTAAAGGGAGAGGAAAACGCCAAACCAGATGCATTTGTAAGCTTATCATTCTATTTCAATAGCAGTCGTCTGGTATATACCTTCATCTTTTTCTATGTGGAAGATGAAGGTTAGAAGTTTATGATTGATTTTTTTAATGCAACAACTTCATGATTCAAACTAGATTTATTCTTCACTTTAGTAACGTAAATTGTGATAATTATTACACCTGATTAAAATTTGAGGAATTATGATTTTAGCATGGGAATTCTATTTTAGTTATATTCTTAAAAAACAAAAATTGCCAAGAATATCTGTTTCCATTGCTATGCTTTAACTAGATGTGCAGTAAAGTAAATCCAAATTAATGAAGGAGTATCTATGAATAGTGAGTGGATTATAGATATATAGGTCATAAAAACTAATACTATTTTCCTTAGAGATTAATGTAAAATTAAACATGAGATTTGTGCAAGCAAAAACTATGGCTTAAATGGCAAATTCGGTGCAGGTATTTCTATTTGTATATCTTCCTTCTTAATCACTGTTGCTGTTCTAAAAATGAGTATCAATTGTAACTCAAGCTGAATTGCAAATGATATAATTCTACAGAGTACATTCCCAGACACTGTGGGTTCTACAACATTTAATTTAACAAAATTATGGAAAGATCAACAGTGATAATAAATGCATTTACAACCAAATGTAGTTGCGTTTATAAACTGTAAAGATGAATCACATAGAAAAACTAGCAATTAATGTTTGTAAAAATATCAGTTAAAAGCTTCGTTATTCTCAGATTAATTTATCATCGAAATAAGCACCTAACGACAGAAAATTAAGGCAATTTTTCAAGTCAACGTGTCATAATCCCCACTTTATTAAAGCCTTTATCTCTAGAATGCTCGTTCTCCCATTTCTTTCGTCGTATTCACTCAAAAAATTCCTCCAACAGCACTACTACGAATAGCCGCAAAGAATTTTATTACTCGGTGATCTACGAAGAGCAGGAATTCGCAATGGATATCATTGAGCGTCACTTTTCTCGAAAGAGTGAGTGAATGGGAGCAAAACGTGCATCGGTGTGATTTACCATCCGATGCACGGCGATTTAGGCTTAGTAGGAGCAGCCATTGGAATACAATGGAGGAGAGCAGGGATTCTTCCCCGCGTAAAATTACTCACGATTTGTTCGAAAATCTAGCATAAGACGGCTGAATATGCGTTGCTCAGATGCTTATTCAGAGAGGGCTCTGGCTGTCACAGAATCGCACGTGACAAGTGACGCCCGCAGTTCTTCCGTGGAAAATAGAAGGTGCAGAGGAAAATGGATGGAAGGTGCATTTTGAAACTGCAAGAGATTCATTCTGTTCTATATTCTACTCCACATTCAGATATTTCTAGATGACGAAGTGGAGGAAAAAATAAAATTCTTAATTATAGTTAAAATAATCCTAATGAATAAGCTTAACTGTGGTCAAATCACAAGTTATTTTAATTATGTATTTTTATTGGAAAAAAGTACGGTTTTAATACTCTCGCCCACGCAATTATGATATTTATTAGATGTATTGGTTTCTGAATGGACTCGCGAATGTTATTTTAAATATCATTTTTTGTTGCGTCTTATGTAAACAAGTACTTATTACATACAGATAAAAGAATCCTCTTTTTAAGGCTTCTAGTTTATGATTCAATCATAAAATTAGAACGTTTTACATGCAATTTAATATATTTTTAAAAAGTTTTTCACCCATTTAATTCTCAGAATTAAAATTTGTGCTTTCGATGATGGATTTGCGGATTGGTTTATCTTTCGTCTACGTATATAGAAGACGATGGAGCTATGTTACTTCCTCGCTATTTCCGTCCGTCCAACATTTAGTACAAAATAAAATAAGTAAATGCGAAAAAGGATCGCTGATTAAAGTCATTTCGTGGTGGCAATGAATTAAAGAAATAAGTATATTGCTTACTTTTGGGTATTAATATGTGCGAGCATATGTCAACGATATGCGAATTTGCTCGTCTCTATTTCTAATAGCAAAATAATCATATAAGAGAGATATCTTCTACTGGAATTTGCCCCTTTACCTTTTCTTGTATTAGAAATGAAATAGAGTGAAGTAATTTTGCACGAGATGGCATGCACCCAGGAAAATCCCGAAGAAGAATAGAGTTGAAGAATATCCGAGGGGACCGGGAATTTCCCAGTCTCGTCGGACTTTTTTCAGCTCTATTTTTCTTGGGATTGTATTAGAAAAAACTAATTAATCCCAATAATAAAAATTTTCCGAAAGTACGAGCGAATACTAGATCACTGGAGATGAGATATTGCATCCATCCAATCTAAATTATCGCATGTACGAAATTATTATAGAGAACTTGCAGGTAAGTATTTTTTCTCACTATTACAAAACATATAAAAATTTAATTTGAACTCTAAAACTCATTTTATAGGCCAAAAATGTAACAGAGATTAATAATGGGAATTGCAGTTGGATTTGAAAATATTAGGGGTCTGAGAGGTAATAAGAAATATCTAGATATAATAACAGAAAGATATTCGTTGGAAAATACGCAATGCCTCATAATTTAAACGTTGTATTGTCAGCATATTAAGAAACTTCGACATTTTCAATTGTAGCCTTAAAATATTCAAAATTAGAGAGAAGCTAAAAATAGAAAATAGTGAACATTTTATTTTTACACACAAATAATGTATCCGTATCTTTACAGAAATCGAATATATGAATTATTTCCAGTGAAATAAATCTTTTGCAAGGGAGGAACTACTACTAAAGATTAAGCCAACCAGGTTCCAGTGGTCCTTTAATGGTCAATATGTCAGGGAATGTTGCGTTCCTGAAAGAAAATTTTTAATCTCTCCTATAACACTAAAAAACAGTAGAAGAAGGATGAGAAGCACAAAAATAGACGATGACCGAATCTTCTTTCTCACGGATGTTGAGACTCTCCGAAACATAGCCTCTCCGATGGTTTTCGAAGAACGCCAGGCACAGAATAACTTTGAAACGGCAACAGAGAGTAATGAATGAATCACACCGCTTCTGCACCCAAGCATTCATGCCAACGAAGGACACTAGCCACACTCACTATCTTGCGGCCTCAAGCCATTTTTGTCCTTGAGGGACCGTAATTCAACCTCCACTGGTGCATCTCTAGCTTAATGTTTTAGGGTTGCAACTCAGAAAAAGAAAACAAGGCTTGAATTTTCTGTCTCAGCTTTCTTAAGAATTTAGGTCAAATAAATTAACGATTACTGGTGAAACAATGTGGTTATTTACAAAGGATGAAGCGGAAACAATCGGAGACAAATGTAGTTTGTTAATGCATCGATTACTTAAAAAAAATCGTTTATTCTCATGCTGTTTACATTTAAGACATGATGAATATCGAATATAATAAATGATAATATGGTTTATCTATCAGTTTGCTTTTCTGTTAGGATGGAAACAGACTATTTTAAAGCTAGAAAAGGGATTTGAAATTACATTTGCACGGTAAAACGAGCGTCTTGAAAAACTCGAAGAATAAATGGAAATAAAATGTCCAAATCTATTGTAAACTTACTTCCCTTTTACCGAACGAGAGCTCTAAACCAATTAAGCTCTCACGGGGAGGTTTTCTCATTCTCTAGGCAACCTTTGCGGGAAAAGCGAGATGTGGCTCCGACTTATCAAAACTCACCACCACTATTTTTGTGAAATAAGTCGCTTTAGTTTAAGTTGTTAATTTACCTGATCTTCCTTGCGGTGTCAGGTTGGCTGCTTCCTCATGTGATTTCCTAAATTATCAGTCTTTTATCGATTTTATAACTACTCCATTGGTTGTGGAAGGCATTCCACAAGGAGATTTGTCTGACTTGACCAAATAGTAGTTTAGCGACTTGAACAATAATAATTATTTTATCCCTTTTCTAGTAATTAAAATATAAAAAATATATTATCAAGAGACATAAGCACCCCTTAGGATCAACTGATTCTGCGTTCATAATACTTTGTAACATTTATTGAAAAATAATGTAGAAAAATTAATAGATACATTGCAATAAGATAAAGACCATGATATAAAAAAATCAAAATATTACACTAAAATGTTATACTCAAACTTAAGTAAGAAGGGAAAAACTCTTTCTTCAATTCATTTTTAACTGGAGGCACATGCTTTAATTGGTTAGCTAAATTTGATTTCACCATTTTAAAAATAAATTCCTAAGAGGAAAGTAGAATTTATTTGAGTCCCAGCCATATATTTATCACTTCTGTTCATCAGTAGAGTCTGTTATCACTACATCTCACCAGTTTCACCAACCGTGTTCCTTAGATGACCTCAGAAAAGTTAAAAGGGCAATATGAATATATAGATTTTCTTTTGTGGCAAAGAGAGGAAGTGGTTTGAGGTTGAGGATGAAGAGAGAGGGACATCAGAGTGTGAGTTATTAGCACTGGGCGTTGCAGATAAATCAACAGCTCTCGCCTGATTACTAACGGCGCCATATATTATCAGGAAACTACGCTTTTCAACGACTAATGAACAATGGCTCTCTTTCCCAATCCAGATGAGCGATTTATTTATATATATTTCCATGGAATGACGTTGTATTGTGAATAGTTGAATCGCCTCTCTTTTGTTCCCCTCGCATTAATATTGTCCGATAAGCGACAATAACGCCGGAGGATGTGCGGCAGAAACCTGTGCTGTGGATTTGAATCGTTTACTTCGCAGTTTTATTTCCCCGGAACGACGCGTTGCTTTCTCGAATGGCTTTTTGCGAAATCGAGATATTTCTCGGTCTTTCGGAATTCTGAACTACGGGGAAATCCGCTTTGGGTTTTTATCCGACGATATTTTTGCATTTTATTCCCGCGGAAATAGATATAGGTTTGAAAGAAAGGCTTTTAAGATATATTTACACTGCGTTCCATAATGATATTCCTCAGCTCACGTCGAGCAAAAGACTTGATGTCGCTCATGAAATATTAGTTGTTATTAATAATTCATGAATTAATAATAATGAATTCGCTTATGTTAATGATATCAAATGATTTTGCGTTTAATTGTATGCGGTGCTATAAATTTTATTTATTCTTATGTTTGTTGCTGTATTTTTCAATATAATTAATTGAATTATAGTAGCATATTAATAAGTTTTATTACTGCTAAACACGTATAATGGAGATCCCCTAAATCAATTAGTAGTGGTGCAGAAAATTAGCATAATGTAGTATTCTATTCTAAATTTTCCGCTAATTCTCAATGGGAAGATATGTCACAAAGGCAATCTATAATCATATTCCTCAGTTCATGTTGAGAGAACGGATTAGTATCGCTTGTGGACTAATGATGGATTCGCTTATGTTGATGGGTCTATATTTTAATTTTGTGCGTTTAATTTTATTTAGTTCTATAGAATATAGTTATCCTTATATTTGCTGTTTATGTTTTTTATTTATTATATACACTACAGTTTGACTGCTGGCAGCTAGAATTAATAATTTTCATAAAATATTTACAACATAAATGCAGTCTTTAATCCCTTGCAATAGAAACCCTCTCACTGATTGTAAAGAAAGAAAATTTGGAGCACGGCTGTTAAATAATTAGATATTTAGAACCTCCAACAGCCGTCTTTATCGGCGTTCCTCGTCTCATTCCCCGGTGTTCTGAGAAAACAAGAAAGGATCACCGTACACCGTGGTGCGGTGTCCATCCATTTTTCTTTGTATATATGCGTCCATTTGTATGCGGTAAAGGCCATCCCTTGTCACACTCGAGTGAGGGCTCCACTGACCTATTATCCGATGGAAAATGTCTGATATAGCCGGAAATTGGCTTTTAAATTCCTCACTTGCTCAATTAACAATCATTTGAACAATCTACCTACTGAAGCATCAATTACTGTAATTTTTATTTGTATCTATCTAATTTTAAATTCACCAGTAGCTGCTGCATTTCACCTATTAGGCTTACACTCGAGTCAATTATACTGATAAACGATACAGATTCAGGATTAATTTTGTGGTACTTATTAACTTGTAAGAAATCCATGATAATGCATATTTTTTACCATGGATTATTTTTAATTCTACGGAATTTAATACGGGAAGTTTTTGGTGGGGTTTCCCTCCAATCCTTGGGCGAATGTCGGACATATTGTATATTTAAATCCCCCTCAACCGTTCCCATCTGGTAATCATACCAACTTGCAGAGTTTAGATTAAATAAATAATAAATTAGTTTTATCAGTTTTCTGTGATGATATTAGGTGCATCGGCTTAGGTTTGGGTTGACTGAGTATATACTGTATTTATTAGGAAATTTCGAGTTTATTTATACTTCGTTAACCTGAAACTGTAGTAGGAGATAAAGGAAGGGCATCAAAAAATTTAATCCAGTTAAACCCAGTTGCCATGGTGTAAAATAATTTGGTACCTATTTATAAAGTATTTTGTCATTGTAACTCTGTAACTGAGGTAAAACATTTTACCTATCGAACCCTTTAGTACAGCAGCTGTTAGAAGAGCGTAGGCATCTTTGAAAGGAGAGTACTACTTTAGAATACACGTTAAGGGAAGATGGGTCAAAGGGATCGCGTTATACGCTGTGCGGGGACAGGAATCACAAGTACTATCGGTATGCTATCATATGAATTCTCGATCAAAGACCTCAGAATGCTCTCTTTTCAGGAGAATATGAATGCATACTCTGGTACTCTTATTTCGAAAATAAAGGAAAGATTGCACTGTAAAGTTCTGAAGATGGCTGTGAATGGTTATGCTGTACAAGAATTGCATAACTCGGTGCTTCGTATTCCTTATACGATTGTAATATAAGATACTATAATCTACTTAAAAGCTGAAAAGTTAAATAATCAAAATTGAAAATAAATGGTAGTCGATGAAAACTAAATGTATCGAATTGAATTTTCAATTGATTAACCGATTTATATGATTTAAAATTGTTTTCTTTGGGAATTATATTTTAAATGGAAAATGACGCACCACTTTTCACTTGCACTATAGAAAAAAAGACGCCTTTTTCCTCGACTTGCGTGATTTAGTATTTGAGAACTCGGCAACTACGTGATTTATTTGTATTTCTACAGGACATTCAAAGTATGTATATTTCATGGTAATGTAATTTACCTTTTTGTCATTGAAAGTTAAGGTAAAGTCGTTTGAGCCTAACAAAATGCAATTTATAAGATATAAATTATTTATTTCCAATCGAAAATGTATTTCCTGTCGTTCTATAATTTAGCTTTAACCAAGTCTTCAAGTCAAACGAATACAGAGGTGTTATTGTCTGAAGTTATATACCAATGAAGGAAAGTAATTTTGCACCCATTTACATTTATTCTGCTAGTTGTTACTCGACTTTTTGACTTGCATCATCCTTCAATGAGATTTTGCAAAAATATATGAATTGAATTGATTTGAAAGAAACTGTTAATTTATTTTCACAAATGGTAAAACTCATTTAAGGGTCTTAAAATACTTTTTTATAATATATATACTAGATTTTACTATATGAGAACCTTTGGAATGGTGTAATTAAAGCGTAATGAGGATCATGCCATAACTCGCTATTGTTGATTCACAAGTTAGTCGTATTTCTTATTCAAGCTGAATTCTCTGGCATATTGCTGAGCAAGCCTATTAAACAAGACGTCGCTCAAAACTCAAGTTAATTTGAGAACGCTCTGTTGCAAAAATTTCATAGATTTAAATTAGAGAATTAGCTCACGTTTTCCGTATGACTATAGTCATAATGGAGGAATTCCTGGAAGGGAGAAATTAATTTCACATTGGTTACTGCAACTAAAACCGGGCTTTTCCAGGAAATTATTCATAGATCACAAAGTAACGGCAAAATGAATGCTATCGGATTGCCACCGTAATGTAAAACGGAATGAAATAGCCTCCTAATGATTAATTAAAGAGCTAGAAACCGTAGAGTATTATTATGGAGGCAGAGCAGGAGAAGATTTATTTCATCTTTTTTCGCAGGAGCGTAAAGAATCCTTTCTCGGAGCTTTGGAATGTTCCCGCAGCTGAAGCTATTTCGTACTTCTCCGCTCCTTTTCTGTGACCTATATAAGACTCTAAAGCAGGAGATACGGCACAAAAATATTTCAACATTTAGAACCACTTAAATATCTTGCGACAACCGCGCCAGCGATAACTAACTTAATAAGATTAATGCCGGAGTATGTTTGGGTTTGCAGGAGGAAATAAGAAAATTCCGCTCAGGATCACTTCTCGTTACGGAGAGTATCGTGCCTCAAATATAAATATAGAGGAATGAAGAGAAGGAGGAAATTTTAATTGGTGTGCACTACCCTTAAACGCTGTATTTTGCGAAATATTCTGTAGTTACCGCAAACCATGAAGCCTTATAAGGACCAATACTTGTCGGCTGTCGATTATGATCGTTTTAGAAATAAGGACGGTGGATGCAGTGCTCCTAAACTCGAAAAGTAAGAGACTTTTTAGTACGAACACCGAGCGTAGCAGACCCAACTTATTTCGAGTAAGATTACTGCAAGTGGAATCTCCTTTATAAAGTAATCTTCTTTAATTGCGTCATATCTTTGAGAGACAAACGATATTCTGCAGCCGTTCGTGAGCTTGTAGCACTTAATTCGAGTGTAAAGTTAGTTCCGACTCGAAATTATTCTTTGAATGCACTAAGACGATTGTAAAACGAAATGGAATTCTAAGACAACCTGAATGTATTGTCTCGATCAAAGGCGAAATGTACAGTCCTGGCCAAAATTAACGCAGCACCAGCCGTAAGGATCGCTAGGGAGGTGCTGCGTTAATTTTGGCCAGGAGTGTACTATCACAAAGGACTTAGAGAATCAATCAGAATTTACGTGAATTTGCTATTTGAGATATTAAACGAAACTATAAAATCACTGAAGCTTTTTTTACATATAAAATTATGCTAATAAATAATCTCCTTTGCATCATTAAGAATATAAGTCGCAAAATGAAGTGAAAGATAGCACGGGAAAGGAAAAGAAAGTCCATATATCGGGAAATTATTTGTTTTTCTTATATTTCATACAAATGTTATTCTTATTCTCTTTTCGTACATTCCATCTATTTTTCATATATATACACCCAAACTACTCTTTAAAACATTCATTTTATGCTAATGTTTCAATGTATAACATTATTTATTTATGCTAATATTTTAAAAATACATCA
Organism: Sympetrum striolatum; assembly: GCA_947579665.1. NCBI lineage: Eukaryota > Metazoa > Arthropoda > Insecta > Odonata > Libellulidae > Sympetrum > Sympetrum striolatum. The sequence continues at coordinate 61,624,551 of OX388351.1, forward strand.
GTCTTATTTTTATATTTATGTAAAAAATACTAGTTATTTATACTAGTTTTCCTCTTGTTCCTCTTGAGAGATAAATTAATATTCTTTGCATTTAAATAAATTTTACAATAAAACAGCATCTTTAGATATTAAAGATAAAATTAGCCAATCAACTGCTAACTATAGATTCACTGTTTTTACTAGAAGTAGCTTCCTTAAATATAGGAGGTCATTATTTAAATTTATTATCAACTACTTTTGTAAGAAGGTCGTCATTTCAGTTTCTATTTTCCAAAAAGTGGATTGAACTGTAGTTAATAAGAGATGATGATGTCATATGTTTTCTGGCTATTAAAAGTTCATCTACAAACTGTAATATTTCTAAATGAAACGTAACATCGGAAACTAGATTTACAGTAATACGGTATACAAGGGAGCATTCTCAAGATGAAATCATCAGCATTCAAAGATCTTCAAGAGCATTTAAAGCCTTTAAACTCCTATAGAGATCAGTAGGAAGCGTCTAGTATATGGCAACATATGACGGCAGAGAACATTTGGTAGAATGTGAGCACAAACTTTCAGACAATACGGTTGTAACATCAGTGGCCAAAAAAATAGGAAGACGATAAAGGGAACAACTGGAAAAGGGGGCCAAATATCTAGATACGATCATCTAAAGGCGATAGACTCTAGTTTGCTTTATGGCCAAGTCAATGGGGAACAGACAAAATGAAATAGTAAGTTATAAGCAATTCAATATGAAATATCTATGATGTTTTCAAAGAGGTTAGTCTACTCCCTTAACTTACCATTATTCAAATTGTTTATAAGGCTACTTTTCATTATTCACATGAATATGATGAAATAATAAATGCAGAAGAGAATATTGTATCCTCATATCAATCGACTTGAATCACTATGTTCAATATAAATTTTCAGTATCCATATTGGGATCAAATGCAATTTTTAATCAACTTCTCTATTAATGACACCATAATTGGACTAAATTCATTATTTACGTTCTAATTTATCCTCAAGAAATATTTTTAATACCAAAAATTATATGGCTTAGCGTGAATTTTATTTAATAATTAAATTTCTCCGAGGAAAATTTAAATTAATTTAATATTACATCTTAGAGTTTATTTTTTTCCAAAATAAATCAGCGAGGTCAATAATGCATCAAAGGTAGAATGAGGAGGATCACCAAAGTAAAGATTGTATGTTGTATGGACTCAGCTGACAGCAGACCGGCTATCTGTTATCCAAAAGAATAGGATTTTTTATCGCATTCAAATGAGAACAAAGCATACGGTTTTCGCGTCTGCGAAGGGATTACGTAAGAAGAGAGAGAGCTCGACGTTTTACCGATGGAACTGCGATTTATAACCTGAGAGGTGTGTGTTCCAAGGCTTACTAGAAATGAGGTAGCATGTGACAAACTTCAATTATAAAAATGTCTCTTTCATGAAATTCATGCATTTGTTTCGATTCCCTTAAGGAATTCATATGAATGAAACGAAGAAAACTTCAACAAATATGGCAAATCCCATTTCCTCTTAGGTCACTACTCTATTATTAAAATATTTTTATTAAAATTTTTGTTTGTATACTCTGCGATAATGACACGGGAAGGTATTTTACTTTTTACTATTCTGTTGTTTACTATTTATCTCATAATTATCGCTTTCTATTATTTTTTGTTTGGTAACTTCCGCTGTTACCCAAGGGTGCGTAGAATTTACCAGAACGGAGTGAACATAGTTTTACTTTCGAATCTCAGTGAAGCCTTTCAATGTTATTTTCAATCTGTAGTGAATTGTTTGATGTGTTTAAAAAATGTCAAGAATATTTTGTGGGAACTCCATTTTTAGCGTTATTAAGGGATTCTTATCTGAAATTTATGATACAAAGAAAGAATTGGCCATCTCCACGAAAATTGACGCTTGGGCTTGTTCATGATATCATAAAAAACGGGTATAAATATCACAACTGAAGTTATCTTCCTAACACGTTTCTTTCTTACGTCAGAAATATTCTTACCCCTGAAGGTAATTTTCTTTGGAGGCTAACAATAAGTATAAAGTATTTAATTCGTTAACCCTACTTTTAATTTATATCATTTGTTATATTTGTTGCATCATCACTTTAAACTGTTATTTTTCTCTTGTATGGGATAAATAATTGAAAAGTATAGTTTTAACCTTTAGTATTCTTTACATCATAGAATTTCATAGATGGTGATTATTTTTTAAATGGATAAAGGAAGAAAATAAGTAGTTATTATATCAACTAGGGAAGTAGAGAAGAAAAATACAATTGTAAATTAACAGAAATTAAGATTTAACGTTAATTATATAAATTACATCAAAATTACTCGGTGCCACTACCTTAAGAAACGGTCTGTGGAAAACTATGTCCATTTTACTAGAATACTTTTGTAATTTGTTCTACAAAGTCAAAACGTTCATGCTGTTATACAAATAATCAAAAACATTTTCTTCGTTCACGTAAAAGTATTCATAATAAGTAGTCTCATAACGATGAGTAGGCACTACAGCAGATAAGGAAAAGGCTCACTCTCTCTTGAATGTGAAATTTCCATCTTCGATAATAGAAAAGCAGCTTTGAGTAGACCACTCTAGTAAAGGGTGCGAGTAAATGCTAATACAGAAGACAAGTCTGCAATGAGAATGGGCAAAGACTGGCTTTCAGGTTTCCATATCGAGCAGTACGCTATTTATCAGAGTTCTCATATCCGTGTTTTAAAATAAGCGACTAAACGCCGCGAAACGCTCCTCATTTTTTTTCCCTTCCTATCTATAGACGTCGGCCAACTCAAAAGCCATAGTCTACGCTCTCTGAAAGGGTCGCTAACATTTTCACGCCATCCGACCTCCGTCACATCTCTCCAGAACCTCTCTTTTTTCGTTTTCAAATCCTAATGCCTTCCCCGAGAGGTGCTTTAACAAGAGGGACAAAACAGCTCGTTTTAAAAAGCGATTTCGAATCAAAACTGTTTCGAAAACAAAAATAAAAAGAGCTCTCCTTCGCCCGCATTTAATTGCGAGCGCGTTTTCGGGCGATTGCAGTTGCGAGAGTCGCCGCTGGAGGCGCTCGGATCGGCGGTGTTGACAGTGGGAGATGATTCCATCGGCGTTGTCGCGGTAATGGGGGCTTGCCGATGGGCCGGAACAATGGTCCGCAAATTGCAGTCAAATATTTTGACGTGTTGTTTGTCGCCTCCGCTGTATCTGTTTCCCGAAAAAAGGGGGCGGGGTCCGAGTCTGACGGAAGCGCTGCGATAAGGGAAATGGGGAGCGATATGAGACCCGCTGTCCCCGACTAACGCCTTTCCTCTCATTACTTCCTCCTCCCTTTCGCTTTTTTACCATCCCATTTCCCCTCTGCGTGCTTCCAATTTCCTTTCCGCTTTCTTCTCGGATTTCCCGACGATTTTCGCTGCTGTTACTTCTCCATGTTCGGTGGAGATCATAGGTCCGGAGTGGCAAAAAACGAACTGGTCTGAGTTCAGTAGGAGAACACATTAACTAGAGGAATGAATGACAATCGTAACGAAGGATCCCCGAGGAAAGGTCGTTGTTGTTGAATAAACTCAAGCAATATACGAATACAGAAAGTATCACAACTTTATTCTGAGAAATGTTCCTACTGTGTTATCCGCATAAATATGTAGTTACAGAGTACCATTAGTGTACTTTAGTGTGATAATTGTAAGGATTACGGGTATTCGTTGGTTAGATTTTGAGGAATAAATTATTAAAATTAGAATTACTGAGTCCAAATAAGTACTAATGCCTTCCAGTAGAGGTGCTTTAACTAAAGGATAAAAGAGCTCGTTTTAAAAAGCGATTTTTTAGAATCCATTATTATTATGGCGAGTTTATGACCCAATTATTAAACATTATGTATAATTTAAATATATCTTACATTAACATATAGCTTAAACATTACATTTATATACACATCCGAAAAATCATTTTCAATTTCTTCGCAGGACAATATATAATTGAAATGCTAAAAGAAAAAGACTAAAATACACCGTACGTTTGTTAAAAATAATCATACGTTGAGTAATCAATAAGTGCCAAGAATCATGCATTACCTTAAATATTTTAAGCGCCATACCTACAAGGTGGTTTTTGATGTCTTTCAGAATGCATTTCAAGAAAATATTTACCGATGACTAATATTCTTCCATAAAAGTCACCAAATCTTGGTATAATACTATTTGAAGCAGATATATTCCACCCATTGGATGGCATTCACAGCGAAGGCAATGATATTTTTTATGCATTAAGTATAGTACACATAACGATGATAACATGTTATAAACACTACATTTTCAGATCAAGTCAGTCTTCGGAAAAAATGCCACAAAATGTTATGTTACAAGATATATATGTTTACAAGACAAGTCTAAATAATTAAGTTTTAATATTGAATAGCCTTGACTGTAACAAGATACCAACAAGACGAATAATCCTTTTTTAGAAATAGATTTTTCTTTTTTTGAAAATTTTATCAGCAGTCAAGATGTTAGTTTCTGATGGTCATTTTATTTATAAGTAAAGCTTATTTCTTGAAAATAATGCATAATCAGTCACAAAAGAATGTTTGGCTCTCATGTTTGAAATTCATCTGTTTTTGTTTTAAATTTGCAATACCTCCCTTAATTTTGTATGCTTGTACCTCCTGCTTCATTGTAGCTTTGTATAATATTTATTAATCATCCTCTTTCCGTCCCTTATAAAGTCATTTGTCTGTTTCTCTTTCCCTCAGAAGTTCCCCCTTTACCCTTACCACATATCTCCCCTCCGATCTGCACTCTCAGTCCTTTTCAAACTCCCCATCAAACCGCTGGATGCTTTCTTTTCCGAGGGTCCAGAATAAAAGATCCATCCTCATTAATTAGAATCGCGCTTAGAGACTTTTTATCCAATTACGGGAGACATTTTTGGAAGCGAGATACAAAGTCTGAATTCCAAAGTGTACGAAAATAAATGATCGGCGTGAGTATTGGGAAGGTGGAGGGAGAGAGATTCTCAAATGAAAGCAATCCCTTTTCGTGGAAGATGTGGCGATTCTCAATTAATCGCCCCGTGCGGGATTTCTCCCCTAATAGGGCGATGAATTACGTCTAAAAAGGGAAAGCGGACTCTCTTCGCCAATGTCGGATTGTCTCCGCTGGCGCTTTGCGGAATAAAAGTGTAAATGAGCTCCGAGTAAACAAGAGGGTGACGGCAAAGTTTGTCGATACACGCTACGAATATAAATCCGCCGTCTCCGGAAGGAATAGCGACATCTCTCTCCAGCGACGGAAAAAAATCCGACGAAATTTCGTCCGTTGCGTTTTCGCTCTTCGTTAATGAACGACTTCTTTCTCAATGCGTATAATATTGCACTTAAATAGTAAAATATTGTAATTTTATTGGTATAGTATATACTACTGGCTATAGTAGTTGTAATATTCTTTGCATGGTTGCCGGGTTCTCTGCTACATTGTTTGTTTTAGCTGGATGACGTTTCTACTTCATTCCATTCTGTCTATATATACTATTGGCTATAGAAATTGCAGTGATCTCTGCATGGTTACCGGGTTCTCTGCTACGTTGTTGGTATTAGCTGGATGACGTTTCGGCTTTATTCCATTCTGTCCTCGACTGTCTTCTTAGGGGCTAATGTTCCGTGTTGTTGGTCGTCGGGGATGGTTCTTTTAAGGACCAAATGGCGTCTCACTTACATCTTCATTCCTATTTTGTAGGTGAAGCTTCTGTAACCATTTCTTTTCGAGGCTTTTGTTAGATGTATCTTTTCTGCAGCTATCGAGTCTTAATTAGAAATTTTCTAGGCCCGGTTTATCAGTGTTGCCAACAATGATGCCTTCTGCATAGGGTAGTGGTTCAAGGAGGTGTTGAGGTAGAGGTCCTTGTGTGTTTTTTTTCAGTAAATGGAGTGGCCAATACTTCCATTTTTCGTCTTCTTGACTAGTACATCAAAGAAGGGAAGCTGTGCTTCCTTTTCTGTCTCCATCGTAAATTTGATGGATGGATGTTGAGAGTTGACATGGTAGAGGAAGCTATCTAGTTCCTGAGTTCCTTGTGGTCAGTTCACGAAAGTGTCATCGACGTAGCAAAACCATAGGGTTGGCTTCTTGTCTTATGTTTCCATATCTTTATTTTCCAATTCTTCCATGAAAAGGTTCACCTCCACCGGGGATAAAGGTGAACTCATGGCAACTCCTGTTTGTTGGAAGTATTCCCCATTCCACGATTAATACGAAGTTTTTAATATTTTCTGTAATCAACCGAATCTCCGTCAAATCAAACATTATCAATAGGAGATGTATATATCAATGAAGGAAGTGAATTGAACATCCAAATGCATAGATAGTTATATAGAGATTGAACTCAAAGAAATAGACGATGTTATATTTTGATCAAAATAAATTAGTTGCTTCTGTATTTATCCTCTTCAAACTTTTCTTATGTTCTCTATTGTGTGCCATTGTATTGTGGTAAACCAAAGGAAAATAAATAAACTGTCTTGGAGGCAAGTTATTCAAAATGTTTAAATGTACTACCACCATAGAAATCGGTATGTCGTATTATTTCCTGAAGACTGATGTCAAAAAGCTACATTATTTTCGGTAACGAATTCGTTTAAGGATTAATGCCATCTATTGAGTAAAATCGGTTTGAGGATTGGTAAGCTTTAATAGATTGGACCCCGTTCAAGCAAACTAATTTTTCATGATAAGTTTCAAAGTATATTAATGTGAATTGGGTTTCATTTAAGGTAATTTTGATGTCTTAAAAATACACGTTCAGTTCTCATGGAAAATATGCATCAGTTTTCTACAGTTAAAAGTACATTGCAATGACATTGGTCAACTCAAGTGCTATTCGCCATTCCAGCCTAGGAGTACGCCAACTAGCGAGAGAAATTGGAACTAGAGGTTTGGTGATAGCATTGTATGAGCCTATGCGTCATAGCGTTGGTAGCTGTTTGCGGTACACGTAATTGTTGGCTTCTTGCTGTTTTATCTGCTGTGAAACTGTTTTTTTAGACTTCATAGCATTAACTTTTCATAGTTTAATAGCAAACTTGTTTATTATGGATGATATCGAGGCGATGTTTTCCCCTAAGAAAACCACTTCAAGGCGCAACTGTTGCTTTCCACAATGTGCTTCAGTGAATTACCTTAATCCTGATCACCGGTTCCATACCTTCCCAAAAGAAGATGAGGTACTGTTAATAGCGAATAGATGGAACGTCAGAGAAAAGTGTGACAGAAGGAAGATGTGGATAAGGTTACTGAAGATCGGGAAACCGGTGAAGAAGAATATGTTCGTGTTATCGCGACATTTTGTAAAATTCGATTACTTCTTTCCAGGTAAGGAAGAGTAAATTTTACTATATGTTGAATATTTAATGTAAAGTTATCGAAGTTACCAGAGTATATGTTTGTTACATGTTAAAGATGTTGCTGCGTCACACAGATTTCGTAAGAGAACAGCAGTACCATCCTTAAATTTGCCAAGGACCACTGTCGAAGCCAGTCTCTTGGCAGAACGTCATATCAACAACCGCCGACGACCTCGCAAGGAAAACGAGATACCAGAGTTAAATTTGTAATTTAATTTAAATATTTTCTAACTGCTTTTTAGTGTATATCTTCCCTCGTTGTGTGTATGACATTTTATACGTAGTTAATAACTATAATGAATTTAAAATAGATAATGAATAGAAACAGTGTAATTTTCCACACTTTTATTTTGAGGACGACCGGTTTCGCTACCGAAGTAGCATCATCTGGTACAGAAATATTTCAAATGTTTCATAAATGTGCTGAGGGGTTGGAGGGGAAAGGGAAGGTGAGGTTATGGGAATACCCTTTTGGGAAGGGAGATGAGAGGTGAGGTATGGGGGAAGGTATTTTCGTTAGTAAGAAAACCCTTTTCCACGGGAAAATTCACTATTTCAATTGTTTCTAGTATGTCTAACCGTCTTCCTTTCTTCTCCTGGTGAAGACGTGCGGGGACAAAGCTGCATTTCAATGAAAGAATGATATTATTAATTAATAAATTTTAGGAGTGTAAACAATGACAGCGACGGATACGATCTGACTATTATGCCTCGCCTAGCCTTCACCTAACCATCCGCCATCTTGAAAATCGACTACAGCGCCTCTATAGCTCGTTTGAGTCTCCAATAGTAACAATCATTTATATTCCATGTGGAATTTGCCACTACTGTTAGCTCAATTAACTGTTAACTGTTTAATATTTTAGTGTGTACATCCACAACGTAATGTTTATAAATCCTCAGCAACCAGGTTATAATTGTTTAAGTACTTTCCAGGCAGAATTTTAAATATATAAGAAATATCCTTTCCTAATAGAGTTGAAGTATATCTATGAATTCTGTTTCTAGATGTCAAAATGTCGCTAATATTCTGTAATTTCAAGAAAGAGGCAGTGTTTCATTGTTATCTCAAATTAAATAATCTGTTGTTAAAATAGAATAATTCAATCTCAAAATACTAATTTTCTTTGAAAATTATATCAATTAATTAGGCGAAATAGCTTGGGTAAAGGTTTTTTCAATCCATTCCTTTTGTAGATTATATCGAAGATAATTTAGGTCTTAACTTTATTTGATATATTACTTTCCCTTTTGGTCTCTTTCCTTATTGTGACGTACTTCCACATTTTAATGAATCTATTATGATAGGAACAGAAGCAAGGAAAGAAATATAATCTGAACAATTAGAGAACTATAATCGGAAATAGTTACAGCATAATTCGATACATTTATATATTTTTCTCTACATTTCTAGGAAGAAGCAAAGAGCAGAAAATCAGCCCAATGTATTTAACCCCTCCGGTTTTACAAAACATATTCCCGCAGTATTGCCACTCTCAGCTGCGATCGAAAGATTTAGCAAACCGTTCCGAAGAATTATCTCACGCAGTTACAAACACAACCCCAAGAGCTCGCCATCATCCATACAGCTGTTACAAAGAGAATAAATAAAACCGCTGATGATTTCGTAAGCAGCGATTCTGGCGCTTGAGAGTGCTCTCCCACCGGGTCGCCACACGGCCCGAACTTCCCTAACTTCTAAACAGAAAAAAGCCCCGCCATCAAATGAAACCACAAAGGAAACGGCGCAAAAAGTTTTGCCTTCCATTTTTATCTGTTTGTGAGGGGAGAAAATCCGACGATGTGCCACACTGCGAACCGCAAACAAGAGAAAACACCTGAATGCGGCCGGGCGCCATATTTTAGTAAAAAAAGACACCTGCGGTCGGAGCACCTGACCGCGAAACAAAGGCACATGCGAACGGGAATCGATAAAAAGGATCCAATGTATCGCGATAAATATGTGATTTTATGCGAGGGGCCATGCCTCGTAAGCAATAGAACGGAAGGAAACGGGGGTGGGCCGTTATTCGTGTAGAAATTCTATCCACTTCGGAGGAGAGCTGCCCATTGAGTTCCATCGGCCCTTTAAGAGCGAGCTAAAGTAGCGCAGGATGTGTTTGGCGATTGCAACACTACGTTGAACCGAAAGCTAGGGAGCGTGGTGATCGTCTTCATAGAGGCGGCTGGTGGTTTCAAATGCGGGGCTAGATTCTCCAACATATTGCCTTCAAGCTGCTGAATTAAAAGAGGGTTTTTACGTATATTTTTAATACTATGATGATGATAATGATAACTTTATTCATCCAAAGACACAAAACGTACTAAGTACATATAAAACACGTCAAAGATCCAGAGTTTCCAGTTTAAATAATAATACAATATTATCAAAATAATAAATACAATAACATTAACAAATAAAACTTAATTTTTACCTGTTCAGAGTGAAGTTACCTATGTTATTTTAATTGTCTGTTTCGGCACTTTATGTTTTTTCCCCTTTTTCCGTTTCTTATTGATTATAATTTTGTACTCAAATAAAAAAATTATAAAGTGATTTGTAATTTTGTAGCACAGTTTCCTACACTGAGTTTAATTTATTGGAAAATGAGGAGTTGGTTATCACAAGCAGGATGTTATCTTAAGGGTCTAATACATCCCTCGTTTCATTTGTTGTAATATACGTACTATGCCTATGTACGACCTATGTATGAGCTTACACGAGGAACAGGTAAATAAATTATAAAAATATAATTTACAATACCTTTAGTTAGTTCAACATTTTAATTTGTTAATATGGCATATAATTTAACAATATAAAAACGTGCTTACGTAAAAATGTCCTATGTATATGTTGTTTACTTCTATTTTTGATCATCATGGTGTCGTGTGTATACTTGGAAACCTTTCTTAAATAGCAATTCTTCCTTTTCTCCATTTCATAAGATACGTAAAATCGTTTTCTCTTGAAAATAAAGCGATTTAGGAACTCATCTAATTGTATACATTTCACTTTAGATGTGATACCAAGGCATTGTAAAATAATAGAATCAACAACTTCGGCCTTGACTTGGTGGTATCGCTCCATAATAACAGGGTGAAGAAAAACTATCTTTTACAAATACCACAGAATGAGATTTATTATACGACCATGGTTTCGATGCGATGCATCATCGTCAGGTAGAAAAAAATACTATTATGTACTGCCTGACGATGATGCGACGCATCGAAACCATGGTCGTATAATAAATCTCATCCTGTGGTATTTATAAAAGATAGTCTTTCTTCACCCTGTTATCATTGTAAAATATTTATGATGCCAGTAATAGGTGAATTAAAGTTAATGAAAGAAACGATTTCATCATTTAATCTAATTAGAGAATAACAGTAAACATTTCCAGCCTTATATTACGGTAATTGATTGAATATTTTTCATAAAGAATGTTTAAAAACCCTTTTTAATAAGAATATGTATCCAACTATTGAAACCTGCATATATAAAAGTATCCCTGCAATCATACCGGACTAATGGAAATTGTACATCTTTTCAAAATGAAAAATAAAGGATGAGATATCTTTCAATTACTTTTATGTCTCAGTCACGTCAATTGCTATAATAGTATAAAAGATTGTGACCGATGATCGATGTACAATGGTATTCATCCTCGTCACTTCTTACTGAATGTTGCTAAGAGAGCCAATTCATATGGTCATTGTACTGCACTTATGTGGACTACTCATGGGTTATTGAGAAAAGCTCTAGCGCACGGCCTCCCTCCATCCTCCACGGTGATCCTCGTTTCATCTCAAAAGCTTTTGGTAGCTATCATAGGAGGGAATAGGGATTCAATCTGCTTACAAATTCATGAATTTGCAGATAGCCACTTGATAAAAGATATTTATTCTACAGTGAATCAGGATATTTAATTTCTCAAAAATAAGCTTCTTAGTAGAACGAACATATTTAATATTAGTATAACATACATAATAGTGGTATTTTTTTCATAATAGTAAATGGGCAGAGATAATCATCAATCCATTGTTATCACAATTACTTACACTAATTAAATATTCCGCGCCAAAACTAAAGTAAATAATCGAATATTCATTGACAGCGGTAGAGCAGTCGTTTTCAGGACTCTAAAAGACCTTATTTGCTGTAATATATTTATATCGTCAACTATTTCCTGTTTTCTAATTCTGTAATATTTTCATTTTAATTATATAATAATTTTTCAATAAAATCTTTAATCATATATCAAACATTCTCCGTTGTATGTACTTTAAAAATGTTATATTTATCTTTTATTACACAATATTGACATTTTTACTTGTACTAGAAGTTTCTAAGAGATGTTATTGAATTTTTCAAGCCGTTCACAGGGAGATTATAAATAGTTTATAATAATAATAATAATAATAATAATAATAATAATAATAATAATAATAATAATAATAATAATAATAATAATAACTTCTCTAATGGAAACAGGAGGATCCCAATTGCATCAATTTTAATAATTATTGTTATTTACAAAGACACAACCATTCCCTAGCCAGAAAAGAACGACTTACGAACGCCGGGATTTTATTCAATTATTGTAATACTGTATTTTTAATTTAAACAAATTGTATCGTCGATAATAATAATATTGAAATAATTATGTATGTTATAGTAGATAATGTATAGTAATGAGGAATGAAAATAAGATGCAATGTTCATAAATATTTAAAAACAAAGAAAAAAATGTGTTTAAATGAATTGTAGCATCCGCATTTGTTCATAAGCATACCCAAATTAACAAAGGCGAAGCATTTCAATTTCCTTTGAAGTCCATCGGATGATTCGGTTCAGAACGGGAATAACATATCGCTGACGTAACTCCCGAAATGACATCACAGGCATCAAGTTGATCCAGATAACGGATGAATTAGGGAGATATTTGTTATGTGCCGTCATCACTCACTTCATTGAGGGTATCCATCCATCCATCTCCGTCCAGAGCAGCCAACATCCCAATTCCAGTGATACAATGCAAATGCTGCAGTATACTGTGCCGGACGTGGCCACTTGATAAGCTAAACGCTAACAGACGAAATATCATCGTTTTATCAGTGTTTATTCGACTCTCATATGAATGCAGATTGCTCGAAAGAGCAAGTTAATAGGAAGCGTACCTTTAGCATTACCATTGTACACTGTTGATAGACGAAAGAAAGTCTTTAAACCGAGAACTCATAATTTAGGATTAGCATATGTATTTCAAGTATTTCCTCTAAGAAAGTACGTTAACAGTATGGAATATTTGAAGTGAATTCGCTTAGCAAACAATTTTTAGCTAAATTAATTATGTTATTTCCCATTTATGAGAAATATTTCACGGCGTTTCTAGGGAAAACGATTTGAGTTGATCGTTTACCAATAAATATATAATTGAGTTATCAATTCATCATTTAGAATCAGTTATTATAATCAAAGAGATCGGAAGTTAATTAGAGAAGAACTATTATATTATTAGTTAATGACATATCCTTGCTTCCCTGAATAATTTGCACTTATATCAAGATATTATTTATGTTAGTATCATATTTATGAATCGGCATGGTTATTCTTTGATTCATAACCTATATTCTAACGTTATGAATATCTGATGAGCGTATAACCTGAGTAATTCAATTTTAGGGAATTAAAATTTGAATATATTTCGAAAAAATTTACAAGATTATTATAAGATACAAAAAAGAGTGAATAAAGATTCTCAAATGTACAAAAATAGATAACATATGGGGCAAATTTTTGTACTGTTTGAAATATTTTATATCATATCGTGATCGATAAAAAAATACGAGCAACAATATGTGTTTGGAGATCTACTGATGAAAAGAGATTTTTATTTTTCCATCCATTCCCTCTGGTTTTATTAGAATCTGAAATTGAACTCATGCAGGTGAGAAGGCTTAAGCCAATAGTAGTTCTGAATCTCGAGGCGATTTATTGGAGAATGAAATTGAAGCTGCATCGATATGTACGGAAAGAAAGGCGAGGAATCCGAATCTGCAACAAATCCTCCCTCACTTTTCTCCGGCGCCATTTCTGTCCTCTTAAGTGAGAGCAATATCGCCATATCTCCAACTCACAGGCCTCCACTCAATCCATCTCTTCTTCAATTCTTCCTCTTCACCTTCATACGACATTCACTCTTCTCTCCCTTTGCAAATCTTCTTATTTCGTCGTCCTCTGTATCTCAACCAAATATAACCTATCCCATGCCTCTTTTCCTATTTATAATACAATTGTCGCTTTTGAATTTCGGTTAACGTATTGCGTTCTCCAAAAATGCATATACTACAGTATAAGTGCGCAGTGTAGTCAATGTGTATAACTACCAATTCTTGTATACATTTCCCTGAGAGATTAGCAAGCCTATGTGCTCCTTTCTTGAAATATACACAATCACTAGAGATGTACTCGCAAACTGGAAAATGTTGTCTATGTGTTATTTAATTATAAGCAGTGAGGTGCAGTACAAGAAACATGTGGATCTGATTCACTTGCAGGGATGTAGTGTTGGGTGTGCTAACATTGCAGTGTAATTGTGAACTGTGTAATGATGTAAATTATTGAAAAAAATTAAGATACAATTTTGGCTCAACATAAAAGTACATACATGATTATCCAATAAAATTGACCCCCAACAACCAGACTTGGATTTTAATTTTATATCTACTTATTGTTAGACTTAGAGAAAGACTAGTAGAAAGGTACTTTAATCAGGGACCAAACACTGAGCAGAAATATTTGGCATATATGATAATACTACCGAGGTCTAGATTACCCCAAAGAGACACGAAAGTGAAAAACTCTAACGTGACCTCACTCCATCGTCATCCTCTTCCTTGTTTAATGGTCCAGTTTATCTGATGGATTTTTTTCGTAATACTTGGTAAGGAAAGCGGAGGAGAGCTTAGCAGCACCCACCAATTTGAAGGTCCTCAGGAGTAGCATTAATGATAAACCAATTATTGAATTACTAATTTGTTGAAATCTCTGGATCCAAGGGAAAACTTTCCTAGTCGACTCGCAATTCTGTCAACATCAGCAACATTTCCCCAGGAACCATACGTCAACCCTCCAGCCCGAATGGCACTAATCCAAGATAAACACCACGGATATATCAACCTGAAGTCTTCTTTCTGCAACTCCCAAGATAAATTTCGCCACGATTCTAGCATTCGAGCAAATAGGAGTGGTCGAAAATCACCACTTTCGGCGATTTCTCAAATGGGATGCGTTTAGAAGGTCACTCTCCCGACTTTATCTCACTTTTTCCTCCGCTTTTCGCCCTTCCATTTGCACGCCATTCTGAGCTTTCGCCGAACGTAGCGGCTTCCGACCACGAAATAGCCTCTCTATGAGTGCCACTTTATTATTCCTGCGATTGAAGGTCGGTGGATGCTCTCAGCACTGCATCGAGGAGCGAAGACGCTCCGGTCCAGAAGATGGAACATCAGCGGGATAAAATTGGGACATTGTCGTATAATAACGCCGCTGGGTAATCACAATAAATTCTGGAGCTGACGGCGCATCCCCAGGAAAGAAGCTACTTATACGAATTCCCAACCGAAAATTTTTCATGCCGTCCAATTTCGAATGTCTGCAACATTCTGATGATTTGATCAATTTGTGGATGGGTGACTCAGGCCTTAATTTTAATCAGTGCTGATGCTAATCAGGCGTTCATTAACGCAGAGTCAGTAACAGAGAAGAGCAAGCTCGCATCTGATTGCAGCCTTCAGATCTATTCTATGCATCGTCTCTACATTTTCTTTGTATCCGTTGATAATTATACTGTTCAGAGTTAAACATTGCATTAACTAACTGTATGCTCTAGTTTCTATTCACACCTACGTTCTAATATTAAGGTTTTTACGTAGTATACCTAAGAAAGGACAACTTTGGTATAAGGATCTGGTTCTTTTCAAATAATGCGCATTGGAAAGGGAAACCATCTCTAAGCAATATTTTAGTACATAGATATAATTTATTTTCTCACCTTCCATCATCACAATATTGATAGCAACATATATGTGTATGTAAACGAAAGAAAAAAATCTCTCATAACTATGCTGCAATAGAAAGGAAAAGAATGCGACAAGGAATAGTAAATTCGCCGATGCCCTTATTAACGATGACAGATATATTAAAAATTCAATATGAAAGTTATTATTGCATTCAATTTTGTTGAGAAATATTCTAAAAAGTATATACTTTCATAAAATATCTCTTAAAAGAGGAGTCATATTTTTAATCACGCAAATATTGCTTTATGTTTCTAACTAAACTTTAAGAGATACTATTTTAAAAGTAAATATATGTTTTAGCTAATGATAATCTATATCATTATTTTTTCATTTTAAATCTATACCCGTCTAAACTTGTGCTCCGTAACGTCTATGCAAGCTGTTTTCTGCCTCAATTTCTCGCATTAACACTTATTTCATGATTTCTCTAAATTTACGTATTTGTTTTAAATCTTATGATGTACCATTTAAAAAAAAATATTACTCTGGATTATTTTGTGTTTTCACGGTTTAGTTTCTGTATTTTCCCGCAACGTGGTTTTTTATCCTCTGTCAAGTTTAAGTTCTGGAGATTGTTTCTCTCAAAAAATCTTTTCCTTTCCATTTTTTCCTTCATTTTTACCTTTTTTCTTCAATTTATATTATAGATACATATTTATGTAAAACTTACAAAGAAATAAAGGCTACTCGGAACTATCCTAATAAGGGTAAAATAGTATAATAATATTTAAAGTAATGTAAAGTCATCGTTTGATAAAACTTATCGTATTTGAAAAATTCGAAGACCTGAAGATGGCTGTAAGGCCAAAACCGGTCGTATATTAAAAATTTCTTGTGGAAAATTCGAAGTCTGCTTCTCATTTCTTTTTCGAAATATATATTTATATTTGCTTAAAGTATGCTGAATTAGCATATTTTCCGGCCTATAAGATGCACTTTTTTTACTCCAAAATATGCTCTAAAATCATACTGCGTCTTATGAGCCGATGGTATACGGGTATAACTCCGTCCTTTAATAAGCAAGCCGATTTTCCGGGATAAATGCATACCATTAAGTATTTTTTACCGTATCAGGCATTGAAAATAGGAATCCAGGTAAAAATGTCACAGGTAAAAATGCCACGGTAAAAATGCCACGGTAAAAATGTCACGGGTAAAAATGCCACGGGCAAAAATGCCACGGTAAAAATGTCACGGTAAAAATGCCACGGTAAAAATGCCACGGGTAAAAATGCCACGGTAAAAATGCCACAGGTGAAAATGCCACGGTAAAATTGTCAGTAAGTAAGTAAGTATATGTTCATAATATACATACAATAATATAAAAGATAATACATACATACAATAATATAATAGGTAATACATACATACAATAATATAAATAATACATAATGTACATAATATGATAATAAACATTCATTAGCAAATATTTTAACAAAGTATTTGAACCTGCATTAAAAACATTTACATATTTTATACCATGTTTGCACATACCCTTCTAAATGCTTTTTCATTTTCTAATTTTCTGATCCATTCAGGAAGACTATTAAAAAGATTAAACCCATCAATTATTAATGATTTCTTTAAGAAATTAGTTTTAAACTTATGAATTTTTAAATTTGATTGCTGTCTAGTTGCATATTTATGATAGTCACTATTACATGTTATCTGTTTAGATGTAACATGTATGTAACATTTTATACACTAACTATAGTACATGTAAAGAAATTCTTTCTTCAATTTTCCTCCACTGAAGGGCGCTAAGCATTGTTTGAATTGGAGTGTATTTTCCACATCCTAGAATGACTCTCATTGCCCTATTTTGTAGCTTCTGTAATATTTTCATGTAGTTTTTACAGATTCCATACAGAACTGAAGAACAATAATCGAAGTGAGGAGAAATAATTGTTTTGTATATGAGACTCTTTGTCCATGGGCTTAAGTATCTACTTATTCCTAATAAATACCCAATTTGTTTGCCTATTTTTTTACAATATAGTCTACATAACTCTTGAAATTCGAATGGGAGTCTATAAATACTTCTAGATATTTTATTTCATTCACAAAATCTAGCGCACTACTATCAAAAAGGATTAAGGGTCTATTTTGGTCATCTAGAATTGCATTCTTTCTTATGGTTGATGGTATAATTAATATGCATTTGGTCACATTCAGCTTGAGTTAGTTTAGCTTAAGCCAGGTGCTCAAGTTGGCAAGGGCAGAATTGATTTTATTACATACTTTTTCATAGGCCCCCACAGATGCAGATATTAATGTGTCATCGGCAAAAAAAATCACAAATACATAATTTAATTGTAATGAAAGATCATTAATCTAAAGGATAAATAGTAATGGCCCCATAATTGCCCCTTGAGGAATACCCAAATTGTTGAAAATTTCACCTGAGGTTAAGTTGTTATACCTTGTTTTCTGTTCTCTATTGCTCAGATAGCTTTTTATTAGTTCCACAGCTGCATTTCCAAAACCATATTTTGTTAATTTTTCTACCAGTAGGTCCCTGTCAGTAGTTTCAAAAGCCCTTTTAAAATCGAACATAATTAAAACTGTAGTCTTTCCATCATCTGCCATTTTTCACTATTTAGAAAAAACAAGTTGGATGGCAGTTTCACAAGAAAAAGTCTTCCTGAAGGCAGATTGATTTGTGCATAATATGTTATTTTTCTCAACATATTCAATTATCTGTTCATGGAGTATTATTTCTAAAATAATCATATATTGGTAAACAATTTACTGGTCTCATATCTTGGGAATCAAGAGGATTTTTTTTTCTTTGGAATAGGTGTAACTAGAGATGTCTTCCAGGACTCAGGAAAAGTACCTTGTCTGATTGACATATTTACAATCTTCAGTAACAAAGCCCCTCATTCATCAAATGTATCTGATATTAAATTTGCTGTAATGCGATCAGGTGCACTTTTCTTGTTATTTAGGGAACATACAACTTTGTGTAATTTAAATAAATCTATCTCTTTGAACTCAAAAAACTAACACTGTGATTTTGAAATGTAATATCCTATACAGTAAGCTTTTCAGCTTGAGATACCTTGGATATAGAGTTTACAATATCTACAACACTATTTACAAAGAAATTATTCACGCAATCATTTTCAGCTTAAGATTCATAACCAACTATATTTACTTTCAGAGATTCCCCTTTTGCGATTTTACAACCATCTAAGAATTTAATAGTTTTCCACATTTGTTTTGGCTCATATTTTGAATTTTCAATTTCAATGTATCTTTTCTTTTCACTGTCTATTATAACCCCACACTTATTCCTTAATGATTTATAACTGTTCCAATCTTCTGTATTGTTAGTGAGTTTTGCCCTTTGGCATGCATGATTTCTAAGTTTACAAACTTTTTTCACTTCATCAGTAAACCAAGGCAGATCTTTACCATTTTTCTGATGAATTATTTTTGCTGGAACAAATTTATCAACTGCATTTAATAGGTTTCCCACAAATTGATTTGATATTTCATTCAGATTAAAATTTCCCCAATTACATGTCTTTAGGTAGCCTTTCAGTTCCTCCATATTACATTTATCCCATAACTTAATTTCTCTTGGTTCCACTGAATGTTGTATGTATTCATTAATATTTTAAAAAATCACACTCAATAGTTAGTAATTCATGGTCACTAATTTTTGTTATGGCAGGTTTTATTACCAATAACTTTTTTGGTTTGAAATTACTAAGTCAATCATTGTTTTACTCGTTCTTGTAACTCTAATGAAGTATTTGACAAATTTCTTTAAACCAAAGCTTTGAATCACATTTATCAATTTAATAGAATAGGTAGAAATGTTCTTCATGTCAATATTAAAATCACCAATCAGGATACATTTACCACTCTAGTTTTTCAACTATCCATTCATCTAAGAAATTAATAAAATTATTAACTGATGATCCTGGTGATCGATATAAAGTATAAACATAATAAATGCCTTTCAATGTTTTTAGCTTAGTACCCAAAATCCATACACTTAAATTTATAATTCTATTTTCTACTATATCATAATTAATATAATTTCTAAAATAAATACACCCACCTGTATGTTTTCTATGATATAAGCACACTTCACAGTTATATCCATGTATGTCACAGTAAAATTCCCATAGTGAAAATGTCACTATCTACAAATACACAATGTCTACTTAATTCAAAAGGTTGGCAGAGGAATAACCCCTTTTTTCAACGTTAACATAAATTTCTGCATCATTTCTGCAAGATTTTTTTAACAATATTTCACGAAGCCTCAGGTTTCTTTTATGTTACCTTTGTTTTTACCTAAAATTCGAAAGTGGTATAGGGTGTATCCTATGTTACACTCAAAATATATATTTCTTAATTTTTTTGGTATGTATCACAGCAGGGGCGTAACCAGGATTTGACTAAGGGGGGAGTCCAAAGCCATGTCGTAAACACAGAATTGCCTTTAGGTAATTCAGGGGCAGGAAAGCTTTCGCCCAACATGCATAGGAAATGGATGCTTATTCATATTTCTCTTTATATCTTGTGAGTTATTAGTGAAATGTGGAACTGCATTTTTGTAAACATTCACATAACTATTTTTGTTTTTTTTTAGGTGTCAATGAATGAGCATTTCATAAACGCTGCAGTTATTGTTTGTCATAGTATGCGATAATTATTAAGAATATGAAGAGAGAAAAAACTATTGGGGGGGAAAATGGTTCTTAATTGAAGCAAAACATAGGGTAAATTGTTTTACTACTTGGTTTCAATCAGAGATTCTGGAAAATGGAAACATTTCACATAATGTTCAACATCAGGGTCTCGGAGATCTTCTCTTAACCTTCTCGGTAATGGGTGGATGTAGAATCAAACTAGTCTCGTTCTTAAGTTCTCGGTAGAAGATTTCACAAGTTATTAATCATGTCAACAACTTATCGATCAACTCTTTAAGAATAAATTTTCAATGTTAAAATGTAAGATGCTATTATTTATATTATGTAATTAATGTGAAAACAATGGTGCATGGAAATAGGGCATGGTTGTGTGGAAGACCAATCTCCGATCTTGGTTCCACGGGTGATCTGTTTCGTGTACATAAACCCAATGAAGCACACTTTTGAACCACGTTTATTACTTCCGATGACTTCAATGGAAGAAATCATAAAACTAAATTCTGCTAAAATGCAAAATATCCTTTATGGAGACAATAATTTCTTAGGTGATACGGTGTCACAGCAATATCTTCCGTGGTTACAAAATTAAATGTAGGAGCGTTTAAGTTGCGAGTCATGACAGCTTTCACCCCTACTCTCTTCAAAGCTACATTGTATTCAATGATACATTGTACATACATTGCGATCTTGTATTGGTTTTAGAATCTCATAGATGACTCGCATCGACTTTCTTTGTATTTATGGTTCAGATGACTCTCGAACTCTAACGTTTACGAGTTTAGTATAGTTTTTAAACTATTGGAGAAATTTCAACTTGTAATAAACAAGAAAAGAATAGTTATGGTGAATAATGTTAGAAGGTTCCACAAAGTAAAGACTGAAATAGTTCATTATGTATTTGACTAGAAAAGATTCTAGTTTTACCATAGGATTCAACTAAATTATACAGACGAGACTATGTAATATCGTTCAAATCAAATAAGGAACAACAACCAACAAGCTGGTCTTCGCAAAACCATGCCGTTCAAGATAAACGCTACGTCGACACGAGTGGTTTGATACCCATCTCTCATCACTAATTTAAATGTGCATCTCATCCCCCTCGTTTCCTCTCCTTCCGCGACTTAAACTATTTTAATTCGCTGCGGCGAGTAATCTTGTAGCAATCAAGGAGGTTCGTAGGGATCGTAGCTATCGTCTTATCCCATTCATCCTATGATGCGGATAGTGCACTGTTTGTTTTGGACGTAAAAAAGATAAAAATGCATAAAAATTTATTTCAATCCAGCCAATAGTTACAACAATAATAAATTACGGCGTGAGTGATAGTCATGACATTGTCAAAACGGTTTTAAACATTGCCATAACGGTGAATAATTGCATTATTGCGTAAATATGGTTGAAATATAACAAACATTATTGCATTCTATACAGGAGTAACTAGAACAATATGAGCCATTGTCAAAATGGTCTTTAACATTGTCAAAATGGTAATGTCCCCCCGTGAAAATTCTGCTGTGACATTTTTACCGCCCACCGAATTCCAGTGTGGCATATTTACCGTGGCATTTTTACCTATCAAAAAGTGTGACATTTTTACCGTGGCATTTTTACCTGTGACATTTTTACCGCGCACCGAAAATAGTTCAGTTAATTAAAAATTTCGATAGTAACACTTTTTTGATTAAGTAGTAAGGAATACAGTTTTAATATTTCGATGACAGAACTTCCTATTAAAAGAATCCCAGATAAATCGGAAATTCATACAATATAGCAATGCTACATTGTATGAATTACATTGTAGCACGTTTAGTTTAATCTCGCATGTGGTGCTGCTGCAAAACTTATACACATTGTGCTAACGGAGATGTCATCCCTATGCTAATGCATTGTATCTCTCGCGATAAAGAGTTTACCGGCACTCAACCTTATGTAATAAAGTATGAGTTTTTTTAGTAAATGCTAACCTGAATAATCAAAGTGCGTCTTATGCGCCGGTGCTTCTTATAGGTCGGGAAATACGTAGTTTACTTATCCATCCCTAAAATCATTAAAATATTTTTTTTTGCAGTTCAAGCTTTATTAAATTTTACCCATTCAGATGTCATTCACGTAATCAAATCTGGCAAGATCGGAAGCTGTTGAAGAAACTCTTCCAAAACGGCATTATCTCGAGTATCGTTCACTCGGGGAATTATAATTAGCCTATTCAATTACGCCCCCTTCCTTCGCTTCCGTATTTTTCTCTTATATTACCCGGCTATTGCTAATGCCTCTTTGATGTAGGGTACTTTGGGTAGAGAGCGTGCGAATCATCGGAGAAGCTTCGCTTCGTAAGCATTTAGGTCGAGCAAAATGGATCTCACCAGATGAAACGCCTAACGCGCATGCGCGGGAAGCGAAGAAAGCGTTATGAGTAAGAATTCCGCCCAAGGCAATTGGTGTTTCGTTTAGACTAGCGCGAAATTATCGTTAGACTCGGGCGTCAAAATAAGCTTTCTGCAATTAACGTGAAAAATTCGCATTCTAATTAAAGAACTTGCAGCGTTGGAAGGAGAGATGGCTCGGTAAGGATGTTTCAATTTAGGCGTCCTTCGAAAATCCAGTTCCGTGAAATGCGCCTCTTCCGGAGAAAAATGGGGCTCGCGGCTGAAAATGAAATTTAATCATTCGGTTGCAGAGCTGAGAAAAAAATTCTTTCCCCTTTAATATGGTATAGTTTAATATCTACCTACGCATACAAAGCTATGATAAGCACATACCGAATAAAAAGTTCTGGTTTCCAATTTGGAATCGTGTGATATAATTACAAAATTGCTACAACGAATCAAATATTTCCTCCGTATTTGAAGTTACTCCACAATGTATTCCTCTTCATTGTAGTTCATCAAAGTTATTTTATTCATTTTTCTCTTTTTGATCAAAGATATTTCAACTTCGAAATTTATATAATTCACGTAGATTCAATAACAGATTATGTAAATTATTTCGATAAACCCTGAATAAATGTTCTAGCCATTTGGTTGCTACTAAGTTCTTGATATTTATATAATGAGAGCTATTCCGCAAAATGAAATTCTTATAAAATAGCCGAACAATTACATGGATAAGAGATATAAGGCAATGTATACTTCTCAACTTATTATAATCATCATGGAAAAAATGAAAAAAATAAATGAGAATACAAATGAAAAAAATGCTAAGAGAGTACCTAACCACTATCCCTATTGAAGTTGCAAGTCGGATCTCGATTGCCTGCTTAGTGATCCGATCCCAACATCCCCTAGAATGCCCAAGGCGTTTGGTGCTTTCAAAATTTATCTTATGATTTTCTCCCAAGGAGTGTTTGGCAACCGCTGATGTTTCAGGTTAAAGAATACCCTTGGCCAAGAAATTCTTTATAAAGCGAATGGAATTGATGACCAAAGGTCTTGACAAAGAAATCAGGAAAAGATGAGTGAAATCCTCGATTTGGATTGTGCTGCTTTGTGGGTGCGAAACGTGGATTTAAAGACAGGAGGAAGTCAAATGTTTGGAGGCCTTCGAAATGTGGGTATGGCGTAAAATGGAAAAAGTAAGTTGGGTTGAGAGGAAAGCAAACGCGGAGGTACTGGATGTGGTTTGGGAGGAGAGGGTTTTATCGAAGTAATTAAGCTCAGACAGAAGAAATGGGTGGGTCAAATATTAATGGGAAAGGGGTTGGTGAAGACTGTTATTGAGGGTAGAGTCAGGGGAATAAACAGAGGGCAAGACAGAGATAAAAGTTGCTGGATGACACAAGGGATAGGGTTAACTATAATGAAACGAAGGAGATTGTGCTTAATAGGGATTTTTGAGTGTGCTTGAACCTACTGAATGGTAGAACACTCATAAATAATACTGGCCGTTGTGGCCGAGTGGTTAGCGTGCTCGCACGGTTGAAGAGTATGTATGGTTTACATGAAATAAATAATAATATGACAACGTTCCATCACCAAGGTTCCCGGATTCGAATCCCAGTTAGGTAATGGTTGTACGTGATCGTCTAATGTATATATTTAATGTATCCAGGAATTAGCTCTGCTGAAATCCTTGCAATTTATATCTGGATAGCAATGTGTGTCAGTTTTAGGAATTGATAATAAATAACTATTTATTGCGTATCATTTGAAAAATAAATAAATGTATTAACTTCTGCTAGAATTGTTCATAGTAATAGCTTAAATATTCTATAACTTAGTTTAATAACATATAATTCATAATCCTGGGGGAAAAATACATGTTGAATATATACGAATAATGATGGAATTCAAATTTCATTTGTGGTTTTATTATTTGAACTCTCATCATACTCTTACAGCCATTTTCGAGTATTTGCTTACGTTCATGTTTAGAATATTTCAAACGGGATTATTGTTTTTGGCAAAGAGTTAAAAAATATTCACGTTTTTCAATTTACTATAGTTATATTACATTAGGTGATTTATATAAATTGGCATTTATTGAACCCTATAAGTTTTCACGAAATTTTTTCTCAAGTTCTTCATTCTACATTTCAAATATATACAAAGATCCTTTTGGATGACAAAATCATGAAAATTATATAAACATCCAAAGGTGTTTTTATCAAACAGTTTATCGCATGCTTTGAAAACATATTAAGTTAATTACGATGTAAAATTTGATTGATTACTGAAAAGGAAAACATGGAAGGAAAACAGAATGAAAAACTACATCAACCACCCATTTAATACTTCTTTGTTTTGTACCTCGGGTCCGAAAAATATTCTTTCTGTTTTCTATTTGAATTATTCGTGCAATTGATGAATTATTTGCATATTTTTGAAGCAACCCTGATTGAGAGCGATTAATTTGGTTGCTGTTTTCTTCATTATTATATGGCCTAACCCCCATTTTCATGTTTTTTAAACCAATATCACACGTCATTCCGCGCCGCTGCTTTTCCCATAAAAGCAGGCTTAATTAGTTAATTAGTTTTCAATTGAAACTCTTCAAGTTTCGATGTTTTTAAATTATTACATATATAATGAATTTTCTCAAACATTCTCTTTACAATTTTTACGTTTAAATAATTATAATATATTAAAACGAATTTGCATTTAATCAATGAAATTTATTCGATAAATGTGATTTTAAATAGGAGGGACAAGGAATAATTTTCAAATTTGTGGTCCAGAAAAATCTTGAATATATATTTAGTAATATATTACTTATTCTACTTCATGCTAAATATTTTATATTTAGCATTGTTATTTGTTTCATTTTATTTGTATATGCAGCCATCATCATTCATTATTCCATTTTAATCAAAAATAGCTGTTAACATAGTTAAGCGCAGTCTTTTCCGTGAATTGAATGTGAATTTATTTGCGTATGAAAATTTAATCAAATAGAGTATCGTATCTTTCTCCATTTCCAAGAGTTTATTGATAAGTTTTAAATCATTATATCAATTTCAATAAATAGTGAGACTAGAAATTATTGTTTCTTTCAGTATAATTTATCAAACACGACCACGTCTTAGATTCAATACACCATTACCCGGTGATCAGAGAAAAATTCCCTAAAAACTGCATTTGCATACCCAAGACAATTTAAAAAGGTGATGCATTTGCATATATTTGGTCATATGATAGCGTGAAAATTCCATAAGCTGGTTGTGTTTAATAAATCACAGTGGATAAAGTATAAAACTCTATTTAGACTGCTTTTGTGAAGTTAGATTTTCTTAAGAGTTTGCTCCAGTAGATTCAAACATTTGAATTAATGCGAGTTAACTTCTTTAAACCTGACATGAAATTACAAAAGGTATAGTTAGTGTCTAAAATATCTCAAACGTAGAAACTGTCAGGATGACGAATGCGTTGTGAATAAATAATATAAAACCTTCATAAACTTTGCATTAATTCCCTCAAGTAACAAATACTGATTCACTATTAATTCCCAAGAATTTTACCATTCCTAACTTTTACTCAAACTTAAAAACACACATTCATAAATGACTGTATCCAATTATAATATGATCTAAAATTTAAATCCTTAATTTAAATCAAACATAATATTTCCGCCTTTAGATGACAGTGAGCTACGTTGAGAAGTCATTCTAAATTAATTTTCCGGGTAGAGTTCAGCTGTTTTGTATCCCAGCACATAAGCGCTCATTAAAATTTTCGTCAAATAAACCGAGATAATAGTGGCAACGAATGAACAGGAAGAATAACTCGTTGTGTTGACAGGCGAATGCAACAGGAATAATAATTTTTCCTCGGAATTTCAGCTCAACAAACAGAGACGCGTGCATCTCGTAAAATATAATAACGCAGACTCAACAGCGTTCTGCAAAGGATAAAAATAAGGAACAAACATTATGAGGGGGTAACGGGGAGGGCTGATATAATTTCTCATCGCGTCTTCCGCAGAAAACGGAGTTTAGGTTAACCATAAAACTGCGCGGGAGATCCTTGGGAGAGATAATTGCGAATGCTAGATAGTAAAAGAGGTCGAGAGAATTAGAGTGAGAGAGATAAAGAGAGGGAAATAACATTAAAGCGAATGGATGCCCTTGAGGGTGCGCTTTTTCATTCCTAGATGTTGGGTTCCTTGAAACAAGCACGCTCTGGGTAAGGTCGACACGTCATTTCTTCAAGGCGGCTTGAATTATGGAGTCAACGAAAAGAAGACGGGCACAAGAATAGTTCAAGGCAGGGTTGGCGACAAGCTTTCGCGACAAAAGTGCCATATTTGATGAATTTAAGGGCTTGCGTGGTAATATGGTGCCGAACCATACAATGAGATGATGTTATTATTCATTTTATAATGTCAACGATGCGATTAAGATCTCGTATAAGACTTCAATGACTTAATTTATTGAGTGAATAATGCAAAAAAGATAATGGTCGTAGGAGTTTCGCATACAAAAAAACCTATCGCACATTGGGCGCGCGCGCCGTAGGTTCGCCACCCATGGTTCAAGGAGATAATTTTGCGGTGGCAATGAATGGAAGCCCACGGTCAATCATATTTGAATCTTGAATCTGTTCAGAAAAGAGAGGTTTATGAGAATGGTTTAATGAGAGAATGGTTTAAATCAAATGAACCGAAACTGACCTGTCTAACTAATGTCCTTATTTTCATCTCTGTCATTTTTCTTTGTTAGGAATTTACAATTCAAAACTGGATTTTTTTTATTAGCTGCAGCCATGATTAATTGACAATTCATAATTTGAGGGAAAGCTGCCGGCTTCTACAAGTAATCTATACAGCGTTATCTTGTTTTTTTTTTGAGCTTGAATCCGTTCTAAGTTTATAAACGAATAAATGTCGATTTAAATTAAAGATTCCTAAATAGACTTATACATTACAATGCGCTTATTTCTTTGATTGATGTAATTTATATGCAGAATTCCGGAGTTTAAATATAGAAATTCATCTTTAAATTAATCAATCAAAAATATTGAAAAGTAATAAACATCATTTTCCTTCTTGAATGAATAAAAATAAAATGATGGAGAAATTTATAAATTTCCTTACTTGCTTAAATTAAAAATTGCCTTACTGTGCATTTTAACTTCACTTGTAGTTGTGATGCTAAAGCCTTTAAACACCTACAGGCAAAATTGATATGTGTTCCTTGTGCCAAGGAATATCACAAAATAACATGTGAAACACTTCAATTATTTTATTAGTTGAAAATGAAACTTAATCCAGAAATAAAATCATTTAATAAATATGAAATTACCTTATTGGTGAAAATTATAGCATATTGATGCTAAGAACATACCTCCGAAAGATGGATAAAATATAGCAAAGCGAATTAACTAACTGGAAATATGTCTGCACTGCCCAGCAAAATGGTCACTGATGGTTAGGGTGACGGATGGAAGAGGAGACGTTTTAGTCTCAATCTCGCCCAATAAAGACCCCTAATAATAATAATAATAATCTATAAAGAATAATATCACGGTTCCATGAGTTTCGTTAGAATTAAACAAATAGTATTAATTCGAATTTATATTTATTTATTTACTGACTTGCAACTATATTCGCTAGATTATTTGATTTTTAGATTCTCTATACCTTTCCGTGAGTAACTTACCCAGCCAAGGTCTCAGAAAAATATGTTTAATGACATAGTAAGTAAATCTTTACTCAAGGAATATCTCATATCTATATCTTGAATATTTTTCTCTAGCTTTGTTTTACTTTAATTATAACTGAGTGCGAGTATCTTTTATTATCTCTTTTGTTCCTATAGTTCTTAATAGCTGGTGGTTTGCATAGGTTTTTCACACCCCACTTTTTTGTCGTTTATTTCTGCAGCGGAACATCTTTTTCCTTTGCTAATACCTCCGGTATTATACATCCGCTCCCTCTAAAGTTTTCTCTATTTATATTTACCTATAAACTACTTCTGTATTTTATTAATATCATCAATGACAGATTAGATGGAGGAAGAGACTATTCAGTCCTTATATCATCACCTTGGTAAACCTTATCGACCGGGGGTGGCGAACCTATGGCACGCGAGAGAATTTTTTAGGCGCGCAAAACTCCAACGATATTTTCTTTTTAGCATAATTTACTTAACAAATGAAGCTTCACAATAAATAAATGTGAATTCTCTTTATTATTAGTGGCAACTGACGATCATTTAAGTCTTATACAAGAATTGAATGGCATCGTTGACATTATAAAATTAATAATATCACCATCTCATTGTATGGTTCAGCACCACATTGCCACGCAAGCTCTTTATATTCATCAAATATGGCACTCTTGGCACAAAAGGTTCGTCAACCCTGTTATAGACCTTCCCAACCCGCTAGTGTGAAATGGTTGCATCTCTTTGTACTCTTACATAACTACTTGGTTGACATTTGGCATTTACGTCTGCTTGACCTTTTCACCGACATTTGCTCGTATCCGAGGAACTTTTTCTGTTTAAGACGCCTCATTACATCTCCCACCATTCATCAAAGACGCGAAACTCGGATAGAAATGAAAACGGGCGGATTCGCAGAAGTACTTGTCTGAGCGCGTCTTTCAATTCTCAAGCCGCACAAGCATCCTCTTGCGGAGATCAAAGGCGGCGAGAATATTTTTCCAGGACGAATTAAGGCCCTCTGAAATCCGATGGAGATGAGAAAGAATGCGATTCGGAGACTTCGCTGCAGTCACTTTGGGATTACCCTTAAGGACGAGATACAAGTGGGTCAGAGGCCTCCAGGGGCTCGCAGGAGAGATGTCGGGTTATTACGCCACCCCACGTCTCTGGTGAAGGAGATACAGCACTGGCCGTCGGCGGTATTCCCGGAAAAGGTATACCCCCCGTATGCTTATCTGTCCCAGCGTGATCCGATGGGAGGCCCACGGCGATCCCTGGCGTGCCCTCGTCAAATGTCTCTGCGGCTGCGATAAGAGCGCCTCCGTCGGACGAGACGAGAAACATCGAGTAGCAATCTTTTCTTACACAACGCCACGTCTTGCGAAGAGGGATTAACTTAAGGAGGCGATTACTTAGAGCCGTCGCTCCTTATCCTTTTATCTTATAAACTGCCGGGCGTTTGCCGTTGCCGCGATTTCAATAGACTGAAACTTCTTGACTACGCTTCGGTGTTTTTTATAATTTATATCAACATGGTTTACGAATAAAGGAGAAACAGCTAATGTTTTACCAAGAGAAAGGTGAATTTTCGAATCCTCAAAAAGTCACGCATTATATCAAAGAGATACCTATACCATGTTACTAGATAAACATTCATAATTGTCTAGCAAATTATTTTTTTATTTATCATTAATTGAATCGTTTTATGTTATTTATTAAGATAGACTCTTGTTATATAAAAGTAATTATTTGAAGAGTTTAAATTAAAAAATAACCGAGTATGAAAATTAAAATTAATTCATTTAAAAAATTAATTTAATCATTTAAAAATAAATTTAATCAATTAAAATTATCAAAATAATTAATTGAAATTTTAATTGACGGAAGTTTTATAAAAACTTAATTAATAGCTGATAAGTTAAAATTTCGATTTATTTTACATGCTTTTAGCTAATTGTTCGTAGTAACTTTAGTTATTTTACTGCCAATCATCGAATAAAAAAATAAGAGAAGGTGAAATCATTTTATCCTTCCATCTAAAAATTTTACAGAAAGAACGTTCGGATTTGTTATCGAAAGAATTCTTTCCAAAGTAAAATGGCTTCGATACCCGCAAGAAGTTTCCTGGGATTTTCTGCACTTAGCGCGGCCGAGAGTTTTGTGAACAACTATTCCAACGACGAAATTCTGGTGATTACTCTTCGAGGATTTAATAGTTTTATCCTCTCTACCCTCACTTTCATGGCTGTGAAACAGTTAGAGGAAGCCATCAATACTGAGTCCAAATTTTTACGGGTAAGTTCCTGAATTGGGTTAAGGACAAACCACGGATGTGGTATTCTCTTGTCTTCCTGCCTGATGAGACCAGTGGCGTTTAAGCCAGAACCAAGGTCTGCATTTATCCAATAGATTTTCCGACGTCACGGATGATTTCATGCTACGTGCACTATCGTAAAATAAAATTTAAGTTCAGCGTAAGGGATTGATTCGGTAATTCTTTTCGAGATTTTGCGATTATGGGCCGAGAACTGGATTTCAGGTTGAGAATTCCACTGCTATTTTCACACAGGTACGATTCTTACTATATGATAATGCAGCAACTACTCGGTTCATATTCGTACTCCATTTCCACATTCTTGGCTAGTTTGCCTTTTTGAGAGTAGTGGAATAACTGAATAGCGTTTCAATGTAATAACTGACGTAATTATATATTGTTAATACCATTATTTATATAAATATTTGCATATTCTATATTTATATTTTAATAAAATTTTCATTTAAGTGACTGTCACACTTGAAATTTCCAAGAATTTCTTCAGTATAATATACAATAATAACCAGTAGTAAATTCCACAATGACATCTGTGTTTAATGAGGGATTTACTGCTGGTTTTATTGTAATTATTGATGCTTTTACTCACTTGGACCACTAGTGGTTAAATTAATAAATCGTATTTTAATGTTAGTTATGAAGTTATGAACATTCATCGAGTGGAGATTTTGGACTTCAAATATTTTAATTCAATGTATTTAAATCATTTCTTTTAAAGAAAGTTTCAGGGCGTATGTTTAATGTTACTTGACAAACATGTAGGGTGGAACGTGAGAGCTATATACAGCTGATGAAAGTATAATTCCAAAATATGAGGTACACATAATAAAGTTTTCAGTGCTTTTATAGTGAATGGAATTGTTAACCCGCATAAATATATAAGTCACTTCAATGTGATGAAAATCTAAAGCATTCCCATTTATTTTTATTTCCATAGTGCTCCATAATGCGGGAAAATACATTTCCGTCCGGTCTTTTAAACATCTGACCCATATTTAGATTGGAATACCGGGGCTTAAAGTGCACCGAGTAAACACAATTTTGGGTGAAATTGAAAAATAAAGACTTTTATTCGATTATCAAATCATTCGATATTTACGTTGGCAACCACAGACGAGAGGTTATGCGGAAGTGAGTTTCAAATATCCCTCCGCACCGCAGTGGAAATGTGCAAACTCATGTTCTTTAAAAATACTAAACAACCACCGAATATCGCTTTCAGTGTTTTCAAATTCGGTTTACAGAATGCCACTTTAATTCACACATCGCCTTTTTACAATCCAATGATGTGAGAGTTTTGTACTGGATACAAGTGTTTTCTTTCATTATGTACTTGCATTAAAGTAACAAACAAATAACATGAATTTCGCGTGTCCAGCGATTCTGCGTGTTAAATTTTCAGTTAATATAAATGTTCGTTCACTTCTAATGAGTAATTAATATGTGTAGAAGAATCTATTAAAAAGGGAAAAACAGCTTAATTTATTTAGTTAGGTCTATTTCTTAAATTTTTCATTGTTAAGCTAAAATTAAATTTACATGTCTAGATTGAATCATAGTTCCAATAAAACAGAAAAATATTGATATCTCGAAATCATTTACTTTAAAATTTCCGTCTAAAACGCATCTAATTCATGCACGCTGCTCCTACTTGCTTTTGCAGAGCTTAAAACCTTTATTGGCCTGGAATGGTGATTTTAAGTTTACCAAGGAAATAATATTGATTTGCTTTATATTCTTTGCAAAGAATGGTTAGAACGAGATTTTAAAAAATTGTAACCTTTTTGGGTGAAAATGTAGTCAAATTATATGTATAAAAATATCCACTTACATAATTCAAAATTGCTGAAGATGCCATCAACATCGGTTACTTATTTATTTTTTTATGCAACCTCCATAAAAACTCCATATCCAGACAGATGGAAAGTTACAAGCGATAAAGGCATTCCTTGTAATCAATCTCTGAAGAATACAGTGAAAAGTATCAGTCAATCATAGGATATTTGCGTAGCGTAGTATCATCATTACTCAGTTATAAGCAAGAGAAAAATACCTGATACCTAATCATGAAGATTCATAACATCTTCTCTTCCAAAGCGTCGCAAAACGCCGGAGAGATACGAGCGATACCTTGTCCAAAGAGAAGAAAGTCGGCCGAACTTCTTCAAACTCAGATTTGATTGCCTTAATTAAATCGATGTATATCTTCGGACTCCTATGAATTCCAAACTTAGTCTCATAGTCTCAATTTCCTCTAATTTTTTAATTGTCCTGACTTGAAGAGACGAATCAACACTTAATATGGAAGGATGTGATGCTTTCACGGTGTATGTTGTTCAGGAAGTCTTCTTCGATCTTCAACCAGGTGAGTATGTTGGGAAATCCCGACATTTCGGCAACAATTTCTGCTGCCGAAACGTCAGAATTTTCCAACATACTCACCCGATTGAAGACCCAATAAAAATTCTTCAATAGATCACCACTCTGTCTGTAGGGTCTTGAAATGCTTTAGATGTACATGCATTTCACAAAAATGTACCTAAAATGGTCAAGATACATTACCAAGTTATTCCCGTTCGTTACAGATGCACTCAATCGCGTCTAATGCCCGCTCATTTCCTCACAATCGACGAAAAAATTCCCCCTTATCAATTCAGATTTTTGTAGTGGAAAAAATCCATTTGAGAGCAAATCTGCTCCCATTACTCTTCGGGAGGTCCAGTCGATGGTAACTTTGATGCACTCAGAGCGGCATTGGGCTGTGAATCATCCATTAAGGAGGGGCGCCAAAGAGTAATAATTGACGAATGGGAAACGCCCTCTTTAACAGGGATAAAGGACACATTTGTCTCAATCAGGCCCATTCTCCTTGACGACGAGCGGAAAGAGGGTGACCCGTACCCTAGGGGGCGCACCCTAACTGACTCCTGTCCTTCTTCCCCTAGAATACCTCCCAGCTCCCCCGTGAATTTGCTTTCTGCAACGACCCCCAGTGAGGGATTTGCTCACGGCTTCATATCCACCACTGCAGATGTGCTCAATTTTAATTACATACCTCTCTTTAGTATGCAATTGATGTTTCTTTAATTAGAATTAATTTCAAACATACATAGGTACTCCCCCCGCCATTCTCGTTAGGGGAGGCAAAGATATACAACGATTTTCCATATAAAATAGTCTCTAATTCTAATTCTGCCCCAGGCATGCACTCAAAGTTCCATACAAAGCCCTTCTGTCTTCAAACAGAATATTTCTCTTCTAATCAGGGAGTCATCTGTATTTATCAGCTTTAATGCTGATTCTTCCTTCCCGTCATTCTTATTGCTGAGGTACGCCATCTGCATTTTCCAACCAACATCTATTCCCGTTACATATTCAAAAATATGCACCACGTCATCATTGTGCAAGTCGTTGACTCATATATTTCAAAACCTGTCTCTGCCGATATTTCCTCAATTTTTAAGGGTACATCTAACTCCGACTTCATTCTCATGAGCTTATTTTGGATGATTAAATATCAAACATCGCTAAAAAGGAAGGGAAAGACGTTGATTGGATGGTTTCAAAGTAGCGGAAAACTCCAAATCAATAATATTTTAAGGGATCACACCAAAGAGAAGTTTACCCTTTGCCATTAAATTTAACGTCTACGGAGTTTTTCGTTATCAAAATATAAATAACATCCACCGCAAGGACCCCTTTCTATTACAAACTATTTGGTGGAAATTATAACAATATTAATGATTTCAAATAAAAATAACTGTTCTACTCGATGTGATTAATATGTTATACAGTTTTTGACCCAACTAGGGGAATTGAAAGGGGATTAGCTTCATCAGTACACGTTCACATAGGTTTGATTTTTCTGCAAATATATGATAATTCCCTCGAATTTCTAATTACTGGCATTTATTAAATTTTGCCGAATTCGGTTTGAAGTTTTTATACGAGTTCACTAAAAATAGTTCAGATAATGGATACTTGACGTAACTTCAATTCCATACACTTTCACACATGAAATATTTTACCGAATTAATTATTTGACTTCGGGTGCTTCATTTATTCTGCAAGGGCACTTCAGTTATATATTTGTGTTTAAATAAATATTATACCATATTTCAGTGATAGTGCATTTTTCTATATTTCACTGAAATACATTTAAGGTAATAATTATATTTACAATTTTCTGGTTAAGCATAATTCTAATTTAAGTCTCACTTTTCTTAAACATTATATACAATGCAATTAACTATTTCATTAGCATTTAACGCATCTTCAATGGTCTAAATGCAACAGAAGAAAAGCAGCTCTAGATTAAAAAATTAAAATATTACATACTCACTTCATGAAATCTAATATTAAGTACCATAGTAAACCATAAATGTGTATTTATAATTCAAAACTATGGCATTTCTAATATATTTCGTATCAAAAGATTAATCTTTGCAACATATTCTAGAATACGGTAATACCTCTCAGTGTATACCGAGTAGCGCTCTATGTTTCCTTTACGAAGATTTACAGTCTGCTTTCATCTTTAATTTTAAAATGTTGGACTCAGCGCCCTCTTGGTATTGCACTCCGGATTAAGATATCCTCTTCCAAAAATCCTTATTAAGTCGTCTCTTTCCACTCCGCCTCCTCAAAGCTCCTCTCGCCGCCTTTTTTTTCTGCATTCAAATCCGCTGAAATCACTAAAAGAAACTTCCGCCAGCCCCACTTTTCCGCATTTGTGTTACTATTTCTCTGTAGTGTATTTCGGGCATAAATTGAAAAGTAAGCCCAAATACTGGGGAATGCACCTTGTAATCATCTGTAAATGTAAATACTCTTACGTGGCATTTTTTGACATGAAATCGTGAGTTTAGTAATAATTAAAGACTGAAATTACCATTAATATCGCCTAGTATTCGTTAATGGCTTATTAATATTTCTAGAATTCTGATTTCATTAAATTAAGAGCTTAAACAGCTTTAATAAAGTGAATTCTATAATTCAACTGCATATTTTTTTCCTGTATTAAAACTATGAAATCAGTTTGACGTAATTAAAATCCAATTATGTTTAGTGACAACAAAAAAGAATGATTTTAACAATTGTAAAAAATAAAATAGAAAATTTGAAATAGAATATTTCCAGCATTTGATATTGGTACCGTGATGTATGGATTGCATATATTTTTAATGTATTTTTAGATAAAGATTTATATTTCTACCCTTCGAGCCACCAGCGGCGTATGGCAGCGGGTTTAGTAACGTCAATATCCCAACCCAATATACTCGATTAGTTTCTCTAATAGACAGCGAAAGGAACAACCAGAATAAGCTATCCGTCTTTGTAATTTTTTTATTGTAACGTATTATCAATGCTTCTTAGAAATTGCGTTCATTATTTGTTGCAACTAAAGTCTCATTGTATTGTGACAAGGAAATTATTTTTTTCGGAAAATAGAGTAATGGATTTCACTTGAAAAAACAAATACTTCTAAAGTTCTCTAAGTATTTATCTTATTTCAAGAATATATATTTTGATTATTTACTAAAGTATTTAATAATAATACTAATAATCTACTTTATGAGGGCACGATTGAGACTAAAAGTCTCTTTCTTCATTCAATCCGTCGTCATTAATAATAGAATAATTAAATTAAAGAAAATAGTATGAGAATTAGAAGAATTTTGAGTGCCAAAAACCTAAGATATTCTAAGGAAGCTCTTTCCTATAGTTCAATAATAACTTTCCCCTATAGACCAATTCTTGGCTGCATGCAACTTTTCTTTTAGTTGACTATTCTCACATACCTACGACACGTACTGATTTTATCATATTACTGATTTCCTATTACTGATTTTATCATATAGCTTTGTAAAAAATCTTTAACTGCAGAGTTAGTTTTGATACATTGTGGATATTTCAGGATATTGTAGCTATATCTGGTTTCATGCGGGGAACATTGCTTGTAACTAGCGTATAGTATACACTCATTCTCTTCGTAACCTCGATTCTCATATTGACCCACAATCCTGCTTCACCGCTAAGGGTTTGGTACACCTCCGAGAGATCGACGTTTATCTCCCGTAACAGTAGAGGATAACAAGCTAACAACCAGGTGCCATTAAACAACGCACTGTATTGGAATCCAAAAAGAACGATATCTCAAAGTATCCAGGTAATAAAATCCATTTCCAGCCGGTAACGAATTATCAGTCGAAAGGTAATTTCGTTTCTCTCCGAGAGAAGCGCTCTCTCTCGAGAGCGCGACTATTATTTATGCGAAGGCAAGAGGTGAATAGAATCGTCCGTTTGCTGAGAGTGTAAACAGGTGTTACTCTTATAGGCAAACTGATCTAATCCAACGGATATATTTTCCCCAAACGCCGTGTTCCGCCTGCGGCTGCTTGCCTCCTTTGTTTACAGTTTATTTTTGGTGTCGACGCTCTGCCTGAGAGTGCTTCGAGAGAGGTTCCCTAAATCATTCCGGACTCTTCAAGACAAACATTCCCTCTGCGTTCACTTAACTGCGGTAATACTCCACGTCATTGCTGACAGATATTTCGTCGCAGGCAACTGAGGAGGTTTGGGTAATTGAAAGAACCTTATTCAACTCTTACCTGGACGGCAAACATATAATCTGGGAAGGAAATAAACTTAGACTTAATAGTTTGTGATTATAATGGCTCGTTAGAGTAATTATTACCTTGTAAGAGTGAAGATTGAAACTTTAAAACATTAGTTTTGAAGGAATTTTGAAAAAATGCATTAATGTACTCCAAAGATACTGAGCCCGATAGGAAAAAAACTGATTTCCTGTTTGGAATCCGTACCAACGAATTAGCTCAGAAAGTCGATCACATTTCTTATTAAAACAATGCTGTTGACCGACGTAATCACAAGAAGGAGGCTCGGCAGTAAAATTCTTTATGATATTATTTTTTGTTCCTTTATAAGACGAGGTTGGACCCGATCCACCTTATCTCGAAGGCAGATTTTACATTTGCACATTTGTTATGAAATGGGAAAAATAATCAAAGCGATATTTTAAGATTGTCAATTTTACTTATAATTATTCCAAATAATATCAGTAATGCTACCACAGTTTCTATCAGTAAATCTGAATGAGTGACTACAACTTACACTGAAGCGAGATAACATTCAGCGAAATTCATTTCATATAAAGGTATATTTTCACCCTTTACGTTCCATCTTGAAATACCATTTCAAAGTTTTCTTCCAATCAAGTTTAGTTGTACGTAGTAAGACAGAAATACTGAAAAGTTTGTCTATGATTTGCCTAACAGCTTTTCTTCATTATTGATTTTGCAACAAATGAATGCAGATAAAGCTGAGTTTTGATATTCATCCTTACATCTGAATTTCTGCTTGGATATTTTTAGAGGAGAAAAAAACGAGTGAGTAATTTGATTCAGTGAAATTGACGCATCAGGTGTGCATAGTAGTCAAGAGATAACTTAAAACTGATTAAAGAAGAAAATAGATGCTCTTCAAGCTTTAAAGGCATTCAAGGGTTTCACTTTGTGCTCATCTCTTCATTAACAGAGTTGGAGAAACATGTTTTAGTGTAAAATTCTAATCGATGAAAACATTCAAACATACCAATTTTTTGTGCAAGATATGAATGATTGTTTTATAAATGCCTCCATAAAATTATGTTATTTCCTATTTTATATTAATACTTTGGAGTTATTCAAAATATGGTAGGATATAAACTAAAGCTAGTCAACTCAATTTATTCTTCTCCTGATATTTTTGGAACTTTTGTTCAGAGATTTCCATCTAAATAGCGGTGTGAGACATACCAACCATATTTGCAAAAATGAGTTAAATTCTCAGCGTCGAAAATGCAGATGCACCGCAGCTCCATGTCAAACTCTTCCTTCTCAAAAAATAACTTGGACAAGACTTAACAACGGCGAGGAGAAAGAAGTGCGGAGTAAATTAAGAATTCCTGCAAAGTCAAAGAGCCATTTACATTTTTGCTGTGAGGTGTTGACAAAAATGGCATGCACTTGGTTTCTTGTGGAAGTTGGGAGCTCTCGACTCATTAATACGGATAACGTTTAGAGCTGAACATTTACATCTCTAATTACTCCATGAGAACTTAAAATATCATTTTATTCGGCCTACTTCCGTCAATTTTATATCAAGGAATTTAAAGAGAATGCCGTTACATTTATTCCCTTTATCTCCCATTCATTAGTGTTATTACTGATGAAAATATTTGAATGTTCTTATAAAATATCTGTTAAAACTTTTGACGCATTAAATAAAATAATTTTTCTAAAAACTGCTGTTGTTGTTTTTCTCTAAGTTTTAATTCGTTTTCACCAATAAATTTTCTTAACAGTTGTTTTTATATCTATAGATACTATATATTATTATTATTATTGTAAAAAATGCTACAAGTGGACTAATAGTCCGGTGGTAACACATATACATATACATATATTGCACATATTATTATATATCCCATATAAATTTTTGAATTACAAAAAATATATATATTGATTCACTGTACATGTACTAGTAAACGTCAAGCTCACTCATCCTTAACAGTTCTACCCAATCTTTTCACAAACTCCCTATGATGTTTTGGGAAGGGCTCCAAGATTCCTGCAGGCAAATCATTCCCATCCT
The DNA here is from genome assembly GCA_947579665.1 of Sympetrum striolatum. Lineage (NCBI taxonomy): Eukaryota > Metazoa > Arthropoda > Insecta > Odonata > Libellulidae > Sympetrum > Sympetrum striolatum. The sequence goes on from OX388351.1 coordinate 61,663,828, forward strand.
TAACAGCACGATTTAGAAAAGAGAATTCACTGATGTTTGTTCGCTGTTTTATTAATTTTACTTTGTATCTATGGTCTTTTCTGCCGTGAAATTTTGCCATAGAGACTTTGTTTGACAATTCCTCAAATGATTTAACTCCTGTATATACTTTAAAAAATAAAGCTAGCCTTTTCTTGAATCTCCGCTCCTCTAAACTTTCCCAACCTAATTCTTTTAACATTTGAGTAACGCTATCAAGCCTTGCATATCTTCCTAAGACAAATCTTGCTGCCTTTCTCTGTACCTTTTCTATTTTTCGCTTTAAACCTACCTCATGCGGGTCCCATAGGCATTCCCCGTATTCCAAGATTGGCCTAACAAATGATTTGTACGCAGCCTCCTTAACATTCTTATTTGATTTATTAAGAGTACGCACTAGGAAGTTTAATACTTTGTTGGCTTTCAAAATGATTCGCTCTATGTGTTCGTTCCATTTCAAGTCCCTACTGAATGTTAAACCTAAGTATTTTACCGTGTACTCACAAGGCAGAATTTATATAACTACAGAAATTAATTATATAACCACAGAAATCAGTTCACTGCAAAAGCAATCGCATCATGGCATTATATTCTAATTAATTTCAAAGTTGCGACTGAATCACAACGAATTCTAATTAAAAACTACGTATTGAAAATTATTTGTAGAAACCTTGATGAAAATACATTTAATTAAAATAACAAAGCAAATCCAGTTATTAGTAGTTAATAAGATAACTATTAATAGTTGAAACCGGTCCGCTCGCATTAAACAGAACATGTTGTGTAACTTTTGCTTTGTTATGAAATCGGGTATCCGCGACCCTAACCAATGACATTACTTTCATCAACCCCTCTCCCCTTCTCACTCTACCTTCAAGACTAGGTGCTATGTTATAATATCTGTCTGTTTTCTGTGGTATGCACCAGATGATGGCTGTATGGCCGAAACCGGTCGTGTATTAATAAATTTTGTGGAAATACAATGTCTGCGGTTTATTTTCATAAATGGCGTTCCACCAAGTAAAGTCAGTTCATATCGATTTCATTTTGTTTTGTTATTTTCACCACTAACTAACTAATCGCTTTTAAAACACAATTTTAAATTTCCATCATGTATGACCCAATTTGGCCTGTAACTACATGCCAGACAACTATTTCAATGTTAAATTACTCTAATACTCTTATAATTAATTGATACTTTATGATGTATACTTTATGAACGCAGTGCTGATATTAATATTGATGAAACCACACTATGTAGAAGTAACAGTTCAGCAATGTTCGAACTTACTTATTCAGTAGTCTATCTTATATTCATGACCGCAAACGGTGAATGCTCGTAGTAAAAGAAATCTTCCATTTCTCCGGATTGAGGGAAAAAGGAAGTCGTTGGCCAAAGTCCTGAGACACGCGAACAAAATAATGAGCGCATGAGAATAAGAATGCCCCCTGGCGGATGCTTTTAATACTAAACTCATTAAATGTTGCGAGGAAACTTTTCGACGTCATTTTATGAAGACAGAGTGCCATTGAGTGGAGAAGGCAAAGAGAAGAATATCTCTCGCAAGTGGGATCTGAATTTGTACCTCAACTCTCTCGAGAAGCCGTCTTGAAGAATTTAAAACTTCTTCCTCTTTCACTCGGGAGAATTTGCAGTCTTTCGCCGCTCTTCGTCCTAAAAGACCCTTTTCTCACTTCCGGAGAGTTCCGTGAATGAAAATTCATCTAAACGGTTTGATTAATCTCTGAATAAGCTGCCAGAGAGAGGGTTAAGCTGTATCTCGTGAGACCGTAAATATGTAGGGGGCGTGAGAAAATCCGAGATCAGATAGAAATTAAGCTAGGCGTCAATCGGGAGGTATTAAGGAAGTTAACTTTTTAAATCCTTTCTTCAGCTTCGCAGAATCCGTAAATCATGATCAACGTCAGTTATTCTACAGATATTTGATCCGTTTTGAGTATAATTTGAATACATTTGTTTTTTTCTAACTATGTATAAGCAGAGTATTATATTAGAATTCATTACTAACTTCTCAATTATTATATTGGAATTGTTCTGCCAAAACCATCTGCAGTTATAAAATTACTAACCAACTACCCTATATAAAACGACGTAACTTAATTTAACACATTCATAAATGTCTGTATACTCGTTAATTTATGCACCTAATACTTCTAAGCTAAAAAACCAATCGAAGCCAAACAGTTATGTTTTTCTTATTCATAACTTTGATAACGTAATTAAAAAAAGAATTTCTTGTTTACTGAATGTATTATTGATTTTATAGCTTTTCATTAGCTTAAAGCTGAATTTCCATCCGATTAATTAATAACTCGAACCCTGTTTTTCTTGTGCTAATTATCTATTTTAGATTCAGTAATTTAAAGTTGATAAGGATTTAATCCATGAATTTGGTAAATACATAGTTTTACTTCGCTATTGTTTTATTTGATTTGGATAATTTTATGCATTTCATTTTCACAGATGCCCATTGTTAACTTCATCGTTCTATTGTCTAGCTATCCTATTCTAGCATCTTGATGAGAATTGGTCTTTTGACTTATCTTAACAGTATCTATACCAAACATCAATTTTGAGCTTTTACCTATTTTTTGCTGAGATCCTCCCATATTATTATTTTATCTTGCATGTTTACTCCTCTGAAATTATTTTAAAATTGAATTTTATGCTAATAATAAAAAAATAACAAACATTAATTTATTCACTTTCCGATATGGAAACCATATCGTATTCTACCATTAAATTTAATTACAAAACTTTGTTTATTTATGATTATTATTATTTGGTTAAACTGCAGATAGGTATATACTAGGTGGCAGAGTTTGGTGTCATAGAATGAGGTTTATAAATACAAGTAATGGATGGAGATATTACGATAGAAAAAGACAAGTAGTAAAATTATATACATCATCAAAAACTAAAACAACATCAATAGTAAAATAAAAGCATTATAAAAACATAGTGCTTATTCAATCCTTAAACCTTCAATGCCTCCAAATGCTAACACTGCAATTCGGTCAAGGTCAATCCAGGTGGAATGCACATATAGTAAACACAGTATAACACATAAGACAGAACATTATATACAAACTTTGTAATAGCATAACTTGTGTCAGATCCGTCCCTCTATTCTTTGTTGAATCGTCACAGTTCTTGGTCGACACCTTACAGATTTTTTCAAGTATTCTTAGAAATTTACAATGTTTTACTCCTCTCTATCCACCCTATGATCCCTACTTTTTGAGGAATTTTATCACTCTCTTGCGCACGTGTGCTGCCCAAGCTGTCTACTCTATGGAAGGACTTGTTCATTAATGGCCTCATCATTTTATGAAATTTGGCGCAAGATAACTTCAACCTCACTCGACCTCAACGTGATCCATTATTTGTCCACTAATGATCTCTGCATTTGATTTCAGGGAATTTTGAAGATTAAAGAATGTTTGAGATTTCCTATTGTTTGCATCGTGGGCGAGGATCTTAGGAAATAAGACATTTCTTGGCTACTGAGGCGAATTACCGTACTCTAACTTCAGTTATGTTCTGTAGACTAATACGTCTTTCATTTTAGCCATGTTAGTTTGATAGAATGGAATTTTGAAGAGATTGAAGAGGCTACTTCGGGAATTACTTTAGAAGGGCCCTCGATGAACTTCATTTGCTTAATTACTCTGGTAGGCAGATAAGCAGATCGTTAGTTAGTAATTAGCTACGGCTTAACCAAGCGGGCGAGATTATGAATTGCCAGTCACTCATCCTATCTCACCAATTATTTAACCATATATTTATAAAGTTAACATCTTTTATTTGCATATTGTTTTCATGCATCCTATTCACTTTCAGCAGAATAATTCTTAGCCTATGAGACAATCAGTTTGTTCATGACCTAAATTAAGCATTCAAAGAAATATTAGAATATTCAAAGAAATATTAGAATTTCTATATATTATATATATAGAAATTAACGATGTAGGTATCATGGGTGTACGTAAATGGGTACATTAAAGCAATAGATTAGTTTTTGTGAGAAACTTGAATGTTTTTGTTGGTGAGTACTAGTGAGTTACTCGTAAAGAAAATGTACAAGCAAAGATGTCGATAGAGAATATTTTTGGACTCAGTTTTGAGTGCAAAGTTTTGAATGCAAACTCAAAAGTAAACTACTAAACTTTGCACTCAAAAAGCATAAGAAAGTTAGCAATGGTTAAGACAAGACCGTTTTTTTATTTAAGTAAACTATTCAAATGTTATTTTTTGAGTCTACTAAAGTATTTAAATCATCAGTCATTCCACACAAAAATCAATTTTCGAAACAAAACACTACTAATGTTGCAGTTTTTTTTCGTTCTTTAAATTAAAGTTGAAAGAATCCCACTAACTCCCTGATTAACGCTTTAGCAGTTATTCTTTTGCTTTTCCTTATAAATCACACTTAGAATACTACTTATGGTGAAATATATTCCATTTATATTTAAACTATTGTATTGTAGTGGATATGCTGTCGTGTATTTTCAATTAATTCAGTTTTTAAGCATAATTTGTTTTTTTTTCCAATCTTTGTGACCTTATACCTTGTTCAAACCTTTATTTCTCAAATAAAACATCGGTATCTCCTTAAGTAAAAGTATTTCCTAAAATTTATCATAAATCCAGAGTTTCGTCGATTTCCTTTCACCTAGTTTCTCATACCATATCTTTCATTACGTAATGAGTGACTCAAAATTTTAATTATCCCATTCATTTGTATAATTTTAAACCGAATAATTTAAATTTTGGGGAAGTAGAATAAAACTAAATTGAAGGCAAGACAAAGGTAAAAGATACAAGATGACCCCTGGGGTTAGCTACTAAAATGCGAAAGAAATGGGATTGAAGCGGATATATTGAGGCACATGAGCCTACATAAAGATATATAGCACATAGTTGTAATGAAATTTTGCGCTTCATGTAGTTCTTGATTTCCTAAGTTTGCATTTTGGAGTAAAAAGTTTTTATATTTTTCAATATTCATTCGTTAATACGTTCAGTATTTAATTTACTCCCCTGAAAATGACCCATCCATGAAATCTAATTCTAAAAAATTATGTAATGAAATAAGGGTAATGGATATGGAAATAGGAGAAGGAGGTGAAGGTGAGCTCTTTTTGACTAACTTTTTGTTGCATTTTAGTTTTCTAGCTTTAAGTTTATTACCTGAAATTCTCAGACAACAGAAGACGGTGAACTTGACGGACGAATGCAGAACGTTAAAATTGCCGCGACTCATCTACAAGCTTAAATATTACGCAAGAGTTTCATTTAATCATCATTTCGCTGGATGTCGGGCGAGGGGTCCATTCAAATATCGAAACCCGCACAGGCAAAACAGGCCTACCCTCCGTTTACGTGCGAACCGATGTGTAACTTTATCGCCATTTCCATGCTCGTGAATTTCGCGTTTGGAAACATGCCTTTCTTTCCCGTGGTTCCTCGAGGCCACAACTTACGCCCTTCTTTTTCCTCATTTGCGTTGGATTTCAAGTTGCATGCGGAATGGCCCCAAAGTTTCTCCTATTCCAAAGTCTCTCCCGACAAATAAGAAATCGCCCCTAGCAACCGTAAAAAAAGAACCGAAAAGACAACAATCGCATATAGCGTTGGGGATGCATAGAGGACGCGGGGGAATGGTACAAGTTGGAGAATTCCCAGCAGTCATCAGCGAGAATTGAGCGGCAGACAATGTGGTATTGAGGGAAGAAAAATGGGATCCATAGAGAGGTGAGAGAAGGGAGTCTGGAAGGAGAGAAGGAGAGCAAAGAGAGGAGGATGATAAAGGAAAGGAATACGCGAAGGCATTCAGAAGAATTAATGGCATCGACGGTGTGTTCTTAAAGGTTTCATGGAAAAATGAATCTCGAGTAATAGCTGTATTCTGGTGCTTTCAATAGCTTAGCCGGATTAGAACGATGGGAATATAAATGAATTGCAAGGGAGTTTACCTTAAAAATTAAAATTAGTCTGATTGAAATAGCAATATGCTAAATAATACGCATACGTACGCATTTGGAAGGAATCTTAGTATTACATGTGCACTCTTATTAATAAAATTTTACATTCCTCACAAAACCATTAATTTTCTAACTATAATTTGAAAATTAGACCTCGTTTACGCTAGGCTAGTAGTCTAACCCTTATCTAGGATTGCAAACATTGGCATTTATGATAGAAGTATGCTATAATTAAGATAGCCGTAAACTCAATTGAGACTTGATATTCATCCTTTTATCTATAAAAATATTAATTCTTGCCAGCAAAGAATTAAATCTTTAAACCAATACATCCCCAGATAATTTACATTTAATTCAGATTGATGTAAGGTAAGTGATTTTTACATTTGTAGTAGTAAATGTTTGAGATAAAAATCGGAAAAATGCCTTTATTTTTCTGAATTAGTAATATGTTGTTAATTTCCCCATTAATGAATTTATAAAATTCATTCATACATCTTTAGGGCTATGAAAGATATTATTATTGCATAATGAAGGAATTACATGAATTGTTCATCTTAGGGACCTTAACCCTTATCCCGCTATTTAATAAAAGAATTTCCATGAACGAATTTAAAATATACTCATTATTACGGTATCGTGTGTTATGTGATTAGTAAGCATATGAAATCTTGCCTCCTCAATCTCGCATTCAATTACGTGGAATTCGCACTCGGGCAAAGATATTCTATCCATTCAGTACAGCTGCAGGCCAAACTTAACCAAAGTCGTTTCGCAGAACCGCGAAACTAACCGCTGATTCATTTGTCAACGGAACGAAAACCGATTCGAATGTATTTTCTCGAGGATTCTCCATAACCAGCGCGATTACAGCCCACACGTGGTGTCTCTACTGAAACAATTGACAGACATACGATCTTTTTAAATTGAGGTTATGTAATTTTCTTACTGAAAACTTTTATTTCTAATGTACATATTATGTTTTTTGGAATGTTATCTCAATCTAATTTTCATATAGTCGTTTCATATAGAAATTTGCATCGCTGCAATTAACACGTCGTATTTTCATTAAATATGTATATATTTTTCTACGAAGGGAAGTATACGAAAAGAAATTAACTTTAATTTCCGAATAACATATATGTATTGATTGAAGCTAAAAGCAGATTCGTATTTTATAGTCTGCAATAGCATGAGAGTTTCCAAAACAATAATAATTTCAAGTAAGGAAACCTGGGCAATATAAGCGACAGCGATGTCTCGAGTTCGAATACTAGTTGGAGCATGGTTATTTGTGTTGTTATTTTTAAGAATTGCAGCAAGAGTGGTAAATTTAGATAGACCACTAACTTTAAAGCTAGAAAATATATATTTATTTTATCTGATACTCATCATTCAGTTATCCTTCATAATTCCAAAAATTAGGTTTATTTATTGATTCCACTGTTTTTAATCATAATCGTTCACATAATCGTAGAGCTAGGGATTTTTCCGTCTTGCATTGGTATGTGAAGGCAGGGGGTATAGAAATAAAATGAACCATTTATTAAGTATCACTTTTTCATTGTTTTATTCAAATATAAAACTTAAGTGCCTTTTATAATAGAATTATTTTGCAAAATTCTTTAATGGTTTTTAATGATACAACATACTTTAATCTTCGTAATATCAGTGTTTTGTAGAATGAACAAAATAGTTGGGATTATTGCAAAACAAACAAGGAAATATAGGGAGAAGAGAGGAATTTCTTTAAAGAAATAAGATGAAGGCAGAAGAGATGGGAGGGTCGAATATAGAGAGAGGATTGATTACTAAAGAAGGAAAGAGATATAGGGAAAGCGCAAGTGTAACTTTAGACACAACCCAGAAAGTAAAGAGGTTCATTATTCTACCCTTCGTATTTCGGTATTTGAAAAACCCAACGGTATGAAGGGTAGAGACTGAATTGGCATTCTTAACAGCAGTTTATTACTGTACACACTTATGAAATGATGGATATATTCAAAACCATAATGTTTAGAAAGGCTTCTTCTTCTTTAACGATTATATGCGTTATAATTATTTTTATCATTACACATATACGTTACAATTGGACAACTGTTCGGTGGCGACCTTAATACAATTCCATACATAACTCTACATCATTATATGAATCATTGCAAATCTTCTAAAAATGATAGCAAATAATCATTACATGTCGTCTGAAGTAATAATAATAATAGTAAAATGACTTTATTAGGGCGAGATTGAGACTAGGAAGTCTCTTCTTACATCTAACCCTTCGTCGTATGAGAAATGAATGGAAATAGATAGCTTGCAAAATTATAAAGAAGAAAACTACCATGCGGATTAAAAAACCTAAGCTAAGAGCTTAGCAAATACTTCCATTTGAGGAAAACACTCACTTGAAGGGAAGTGTGAAAAACCTGCGAATCCTATAGATAGATAGCTAAATTTTATGATGAAAGTAGGTTAAAAGAGTTATAAAATACAAGAAAAAAACTGAAAGAGGTATAAAAAATTAATGAAAAAGCGATGAAATATTTACAAAATAATGCCCTACAATAATTACGTTCATTATATTCATGTAGAATTTTTAATTTTGTTACTGCATAGTTTTCAGTTTAGATACTTTTACATATATGCTTATCATTATTATCATTACATATATGTCCTGCAGTTACACTACTGTCAGGTGGCAGCACTATACACTCAAGTAAGGCTTACACAAGATATATTTGCAATCCAAAATTCGTAGCATTAAATGTCCCACAAACACCAAAGTTTCAAAACAACGTCACCATAACCACGAATAGTAACAGAACACCCACACAAATACAGTATTATGTTATTGAGTCCTTTTGTAACTTTGTTTTAAATTGTTATTTGTTTCGTGGAAAGGGGCTGAAATTTCCTTGGATAGACTATTCCAATCCATTGTCATTCTATGATCAAACGAAAACTTTTCAACATCTCTTCTCTGGCCCTCCGTTCTGACTTTAATTTAATGGTAATTTTCCCATTATACGAGGATAATTCTTCGAAATCAAAGCAAATGAAAAGAAGATGAAATAGACTAATGATAACAAATGACATTAGAATAATATGATGGAAATAGAAATATTCCTTCTCCTTTTCTTTTCTTGTGATGGAGTATCGACACCTTCTTCCGTGTATTATATATACATAAAAAATCCAAATTTAATTTTCATTTCCTCATAGAGGCTTTGTATCGAACTGTAAATCGTTCACCAAATTGATAACCAAAGTGGTTGGAAGAACTTCTAGAAAATAAGCAAAGCCAAGTTATATTTCGCAGCATGTAAGATCACCTTTAAAAAAATTAGCGCGTTGCTGAATCGACGTGGCTTTCACAGCCTTTCTTCACTTCTGCTGCTGTTTTAGACTCGGCAAAAAAACACCGCGAGTGCATTGTTACTACCGTTTGTCAAGAGGATTCTAAGCTATTCCAGTTTAAAAAAACTTGTGCCAAGACTTGGAAATTTATGAATGCTCTCTTCCCGGCGAAGGGAAATTGAGTCGAGGCTCGTTCGTGCAGAGGCATCTCTTGGTCCATCCCCTTATTCCATTTTCAGTTGAGCTCGCCTTTGTCTCCCACGCTGCTAGGCTTTGTTTCATTAGACAACGTTTGCTCTTGCCACAAGCTCTTGTAATTCGATATTAGGGAAAGTACGTGTCCACTTGACGGTATACGCGTTTAGTTTTGACAGAGACGTAGAAGCTGGAGCTTGGAGGTGTGTTAATGGTATTGTATATCAGCCCCTGGAATTATCATTTATCCATAATTTGAAACTAATACCTACGTGGCAAACATAAAAACACAGAAGTAGTATAGAGTTATTTTAACTTCTAACTCAACGCGTAATATTAACAATGTATTCAACCAAATCAGATTGTATCCAATATGTTTTCAATTGTAGCAGTTTAACGTTGAATATTTTAAGAACCACAAAATCATTGAATTGAAACAAATTAATTCTTACGGATTAGAAAAACTTATTGCCATGAAAAATTGCGTCCATGAAATGAATAATTCAACAATTGCAATACTATTCAATGGTGATAGTTGCTTCAATTAATGTACACCGAGCGTCAGTATGAAAAAAATCGAAATCTAGTTCAAATATTTTCTTTATTTTTTCAGTTAGTATATTTTATATTATATAATCCACATGATGACAGTGGATTATTTAATCGTGCCTTTTAAGCCTTAATTATTTTATATTTCTGATCTAATGTGAACCTTTTATCGGTATTTTGTGTTCAAATCATAGGTTTATCTTAAATCTATGATCCAAAATGAATCATATAAGGATTTTACTGCAGAAAAGTTTACTTTAAATATAACATTTAAAGTTCTAATTTAGACTTTTCCGTTACAGTTAACGTACTATTCGTAAAAAATCATAAACTCTCGTATAGCAATCTCGATAAATAAATGACACCATCATGACATCTTACTTCATAAAATTATTATGGTAAATACCAATAAGTAAGAAACAATCCTTCGGCAACGACAAATACATATAGTAATACACGCTTGTACATCACGGTATAAGCAAAGATTCAGCAAGGATACGCATCATGGAGAGAAGCATACATCTTCAAATTTCTACATAAAGTATTCCCCTGCACTGGGAATGGCCTAAAATATGGGTGCTCCTCTAAATCGAGAATATACGGTGCCTCGATTCAAGAGTTTGATTTACTCGATAAAATGTGTAATGCAGATTCGCACATCTTTTTACTGTTGGAAAAATGCATCGTATTTTATTTATGTAAGAACTGCAAGTAAATTAATTAAGGCTAGTATTCCATTTTCTCGTATTCAAATTTGCACAATCCCTGGAGGAAGAATTATTAAAAATGTTAGTGGTGCTCATTGTAACAAAACTGTGTTAGGTCTTGTTTTCCCTAAACTGTATTTCCGTTAAACACCTGACATTCACATACCCACATTACACACACACACACACATCACACACCATACACATTTAGAGTATTCTTAAGAATATTACACTTCTTTAAAAGCAGAAGAGTTGATTATTTAAATATAAATTCAATATTTACCTCTATCCATATTTCATGAGTTACATACGGTAACCCTTAGCGTTATGCTAGATAAAATCGTTCATTTAATGTAATACTTAAATTCCCACAATAGGTAGTCAGTTTACAAAATTTAGGACATATTATAACAAAATATGTAGTTTACTCTTTAATTTGTGTCTTTAAAACAATGGTTGTGCAATGATACATTGCCAATGAATAAAAGGAACTTCATCCTGAAGTTTACGCAACACGCGGACCAGCCGTGTAATGTCGGATGTGTAACTATATGGATACTTCCAACCCATTACTTGTCTTACCAGGTCATCCAAAGTTTTTATTCCAATAAATTTTAAGAAATTTGTTTTATAGTTTTTCCCTAAACTGAAAATTTGATTTAAAATAATTCTTAAATTTTATTTTTCTTAAAAATCAATTATTTAAATAATTCAATAAATTCAAATAATTCAAATTCAAAGAAATTTCTGAAATTAATTTTGATATTAATTTAGCACTTTCTCAATAATTAAACTCTAAACAATAGTAGAGAGAACCTACTGACTCATTACCACTAAAGAAAGATATTTCCTTGAATTACGCTTTTATTTTAAAGCAGGTGTGAGGATAAACTTACAAGATCTCAATTTCAACTTTAAAATTGATCAAAAGTAAAAATTGGAGATGCTGTTTAAAATTTATAATAATCTTGGCATATCTATTTCCGCTTATCGAATTGACCACAGAGATAAAAATAAAGAAATGATGTTTAATTTAATTAATAACCTGAATCAAGTAGTAACATAAGCGTTCATTTGTACCAATTAGGATGATAACATTTGGAAAAGAAATTCTGTGTTTCGGATGACCTTCAAAGTTGTAAAAAAGTGTATGATTATTATTATAAATTTTTATTTTATCTATTTTATTAGAAGTGGACTATGTGACGAATTATTATCATATATAAATATTTATTAAATAGACTAATATTTTAATATAGAAAAATATATAAATATTGATTTATTAATTTTATTGATATAAATTTACACTGTATAATTACGACTGTATGATACGTAATGTGTAACCACTGCTAACAGATTTATAATTTACTTTTAGTGTTCTTGATATAATAATAAAAATAATTACTATTATTCCTCTATCTCATGAATTAGTACATTTTGAAATTTTCTGAGAATCACATAACGATCAATAACGTAGTAAAAGTTTTCATCGCAGAATATCACATCATTTCAGTTCCCGTAATAATGTAACACGAGGATGTTAGAATTCAAAACCTAGTGCAAATTGGCGCGTCAGATACTCCATTTCGTCCCATGGAAATCCTTCCCGTATTATGCGACTGAACGAAGTAATTTATCCGCCGAATCTACGTTATTCATCGAGAGCATTTCTTTCCGGGCGCGCACAAAATTATAATCTCGGAAACTCCACGTTGCAGCGTAGTTACGGCTTTCTTTCCTAAATCAGAGCGGGAGACTAATGTCACCATCAGCGCTCCATAACGCGAGCATCTTACTAATTCAAACAAATGACTCTGCTTCCGGAAGTTGACGAGAGAATCTTTCGCGCGCGATTTTCTCGACGAATACAAACGAATGGCGCGACACTGGGAGTGATCATTCATCGATGATAATCCGGGAGAAATAACGAATTACACGGGCGAAGGGAATGTTTCTGTAGCTCCATCACGCGTTCGTGCATTCATGTATCCAGTGATCTACGAGACGCCAATGGAGAGTTGTTGAAATGGAGTGAATGCCTGATTCACCCGTCTACGCCCGCGCGAGATTGTCGCTCTCTTTTGTGTTGAATTTATGTTTTTGAGCACAATTTTTGCCTTTGAAAGCGACACTATCCTAACCACTGAACAATGCACATTTGTCTTGACCATCACTAATTTAAAAGTACAAACTTTTGAGTTTGGTTAAGAGTAGATGAACAGGAGCATATTCGTCTCAAAAACAGTGTATTAAATAGATCCTTTATAAGTAATGTTATATGAATATTATCTTGTAACCTATTCTAGAAGATATGGAATAACTAACTAGTCTCTATATTACGCTTTTCCGTAGACATTGTCTCTGTATAGAGTAATTATGAACTTGCACAAGGAAATATTCCATTAATTTATAATAGGAACTGAATATTTCTTAATTTTTATACCATTTGTCAGCTATACTAGCTTAGATGTCTCTCATTTGTAAATGTAAGCAATTAAAACTGATATATTTCGCTCCTCCTTGAATTTGTGGAGAAAATTTCAAAATAACTATCACTTGAGATTTTGGGGATACTTGATTACTTAGACGTTAAAAATGTCGAGTTTTTATAATATAGCGTAGATATACTTTAAGAATAGCTTAAAAATATGTAAATATGGTAGCATAGATAGAATATTTTAAGAGTAATAACTTTCGGGAAGATAATCATTGATAAAATTATTAGAAAATAAATTTCTATGTTAATTCTAAAACATTTCGACATGGAAATCCTTTCCTTCTACTAAAAAAATTACTTATCGCACTAAAAAAACTTTTCCGTAATAAAAATTGACAATTTTAATGCTTTCACTTAGAGCAAGTTACGATATAACGTTACCATTCACTATTAAATACAGCTCAGAGAATATAAATATTCATTACCAACTATATCGAACTATCGTATTGCAACCCCTTGCTCTGTTTCGCCCTTGCCGAATCGAATTTTATTCATAATTACTTAGTGTTGAACAGAGGTTTTACTTTAAAACTCGTCTTATATTGTGCTTAGCAAATCACTAACGTCGATCGTAGCATTTTTACGTGATCATTCTTTAAAATCTCATCATATATTTTAATTGGTAAATTACTCAAGCTGGTCTCAGTATTTCAACTATGCTCATTTGAATAATCACGCATAATATCTATAAAGTATACCTTACCCTTTCTGCCATGAGCTACCGAGAGCTTGCAGAGAAGAATGAGGTTAACTAGGCAGGATGAGGAGTGAATTCGTTTGCCCTTGCTTTCCTCACGGAGGTAGAGTACTATAAGCGGAACATGTCCACGCAAGTGAAGCACAATGGCTCTATGAGTAACATTTTCCTGGCAGTCCATAAGGAAAGTCATTGATCAGTACTATTTTTAATTTGTTCCTCAGTATCTTTCATTTTCTAACAACTGTTATAAAAACCGAGACAAAAGTAAATTAAAGATACATTCTTCTCTATCCTTTATCAAGTAAGAAATGAAAATATTTCATTAATTAGAATATAGTAACAGGAACAAATCACGACTAATGAGAGATTTTAATGCGGGTCAAAAATAGCAACCAGTAATACATCTATATGTCATGCGATTAGCTAAGGGATAATGAAGGGGGAGGTATTGAGTGTGAAGGATTTCGAGATGAGTATACCCTAGTCCATCCTCCCTTTCCCTCATTTACTATCTCCGGAAGGAACCGTTCAAAATGGCTAAGGTCCCCTTTTATTTCCACCCCTCCAATCCCCTGCATAATTCATTCCGTCCAAGACATCCGTCTCCCGGCTCATTCCGCTCTTAATCCTTCCTCTCTCTGGACCCGATCTGTGGATTCGCCAAAGGCGGGGTTAACTGGCAAAGATCTCACGGCCCAATCACTGAGGATGATGAAAAATCCCTCGCTTCGTTTGCCCGATTCCCTATACATCAAAGGATTTAAATTTCCAGTCGATATCATTCGCAGACTTTATTTATTTGTGCCATTAAATAGAACGGATCTTCTTAACCGTTTTCCGCGTCGGAGTGCCTTTAGCGAGAAAATTCCCGGAGATTCCTATTTCCATTAATAATCTCCCGTAATCAAGGATTTCCGCGGGAACCTTTCCACGGGGTCGTGTTGGTAGTTGATTACGGATATCGCTTTTCGAATGTTTTTTTCCGCTCTAGTAGGCGTTGTTTGCGAAGGCTTTGACAGGCTTTATTACCGCGCTGCTTTCATAGGTGATACCATACATCGCGTACTATAGAGTCTAAATGAAGGTTCCATTGACACGAGCGATAATCCAATGAGCTTATAAGCTGGCTTCACTCCACTAAAAAGTAAACACTTTCGTCGCGTTTCATTCACGTCAATAAGGCCCTATGAAAAAATATCCAGCTAAAGTAACGTTTGCATCTATAAATACATTTTTTGAAACCTTCTGATTTTACGTATCTTTGATAAATTAAGCTTAAATTAAATTCGAGAGAAATACTTCTAGTAATGCATATATTCTTCTTTATTGTAGATAATTTTAATTATTATTTAACTATTTTAATGATTATTTTACTATTTTTTAACTATTATTTAGTAATTTATTACTTACTATGCAATTAGTAGACACATGATAACTGATGATTTTTAAAGTATTTTATCTCTCCTGAAAACATCAGAATAACGGAGTAATAAATACTTTATTCGAATTTCTAGAACCTACAAGGATACATTCTTCGGCTAATAGAAAAAAAACCATGATTGGAATA
Organism: Sympetrum striolatum; assembly: GCA_947579665.1. Taxonomy (NCBI): domain Eukaryota; kingdom Metazoa; phylum Arthropoda; class Insecta; order Odonata; family Libellulidae; genus Sympetrum; species Sympetrum striolatum. The sequence continues at coordinate 61,679,427 of OX388351.1, forward strand.
CTAAAAATCGTTAATTTCCAACTGATTTCAGCTCTAGCATTTAGAAATTTCTATCAGTTGATTCCAGCGGAAGGGAAAGAGAAATGAGAAATAATGTATTTTTCGTGCGAAGTAATGAAAGTATTACGCATGATCAATACTTACACACAGTAAGTTGTAGTAATGCCACCGAGTACTTCTAATTCTCTTATAATAAACCCATCAGTACTAATCCTTAGATATCCACCAATTTTCGGTCGTATCATTTATTACTAAAAGCGTGCTTATTTTTTTGGATGCCATAAAATGATTTAATCGATTTTAAGAAGTAGCTCTTTTATTTTATTTATATTTTTTCATTTGATATATTAAATAGCTTTTCTTATTTTTACGAATTAGATCTTACTTTAATTATATATTAATATTCATTTTATATTATAATAAGGTTAAATGGAAGAAAATATTTTTTAGCCTACACTTCATACAAAATGAGGAATTCATTTAATAAGCAACATTCAGCGATAACTAGTATAAATTCACCAGGAAAGAATCTTAACCACCAGAGCTTGTACGAAATTGGCCAAAAAATTTCACTCGTTTGTGTGGTTCCACATACACACAAAGCATGTGTAATTTTCTTGTGGATTTTCTGTAAGTTTTAATAACAAATATTCCTCAGAAATTTATTTATTTATTTAACCAGCTATATCAGATGGTAGATAATTTTCTATTGTTTTAATCACTAATCTTATGGAGTTATATATTGCAGGAGTATAATCCTATTTCTGTCGACACAAATCTACATAAAGTGATTGATTTATATTATGATTGAAAACCCTGTATGGAAGGGGTCTGATTCTTGGTCGATGGTTTTTGGTTTTCTGCTTATTATCCTAGGATTATTCATAAGTGAATCGCTTCTTAAATATCCGAGGACACAAAAAATTCCGAACGCATAAGAATATAACGATTTATCTCACCCTCTTATAACCGGCGTGATAGTAATTTTTGACACTCTCCAAATTACCAAGTGCCAGAGAAATATGTTACGCAGCCCCGTATCAAAAAGAACTTCCCAAATTTATGATCAGGCGGCGCTCTTTTAAGAAGGAGGGAACTCCTCGGATAGGAGTGACACTATCATAAGACAAAACGTTGGACGGGAGGTTCGAGAAAAATGGGAGTTTTAATACGTATCCAGCCTCATTCTTTTTGGTGCCCGAAAAAATCCCCTGGATAAAAAAGTGCGGAATGAGTAGAAGGGGATGGAGTGAGGGAAGCGGTGTGGGAAGAGATGTGTATAAATAGCGGAGGCGTAAATTGTGGCCAAAGACTCTTCAGTATTAATCTTCTCAGGCCGCTGTTACAGTGTAACAGGCGCGTTCCCCATCCCCCGCGGGTCCCCTCTCTCCCCACGAATTCATCGCCAAAGTCCCAATCGGCGGGCTTTCTCCCACCTCCGCGCTCCCACGATTTAAACTCCCTCTTCCGCATTCATTCCAACGTCCATCGGCCATTACTTGATTCTTTTTTCCCCGCGTCGAAAGAACATGGGCGTGAACCATTCCGATTTTCGCAATTACCTCTTACTCTTCGCCTCCCGGTTCGATCTCTGCTCCGGGATCTCTCCCCGTAATTTTTGCGCCCATAAAGTTGCGTTGAAAACAAGGATCCGATTACCGCAAATTGAATCGCTTGACCCGCGGCATTATCAAGATTTAATTCTGGAATCGATTTCTCAGGTGAGGGCGTGGTTGAAATAATAGTTAAGTGTGTAAATAAAGCGGGTTTATGGCCTTAAGAGTTCAGTGAAATCGTAATACAGATAGGAATGCTATAATTTTTTTCTTTAAAAAACCATCTATTTATATATCGAGAGTAATTTTCCACTCCACTTCTCAATTATCTATCCTAACTCTGAATTCGTTGTTTGCGTGACAATTGTTTTTCGAACAAAACTATGAGGTTTACGGGTTTCATATGGATTATCCCATTAAATAAATGAATTTTAAAGGTAAAACTGTACAGCTAAGCGATAACTATCTGTTAGATTATTATTCAGTCATTATTTAACCATATAATAAATATTAATACTTTGAGTTAATGTGTCAGTTTCAATAAAATAAAAATTAGACAGTCAAATCGAAGAAACACAATCTTCATTTAACATTACGTGTACCGCAACTCTTACGTTACTAAAATTCAGCGCTCGGATAGTGAAAGTTTCCAACCTCTTTTTTGCTTTTCATTTTTAATTAGGATTCAAACAGAATCCATTGTATTAGATGTACTAGCAGAATTAGAAGGAAAATATACCTTTTAGGAATTCCTTAAATTTGATAATCTGCTAAATATCTTTTGCATGCCTGACAGAAAAGTCGATGTGGAAATTGTTTTATACCAGTTTAATAAGTAGAGGTCATAGAATTATTTCCCAAAGGAACATTTTATGGCATTGATAAGCATTTTTAATTGTTTTCTTAAACATTTTTACAACTAAAATATGAGTAAAAATAAATATATTATTACAAAACAGTTTTTAAATTGTTCACATTATACTATAGGAAATCAACATTCTAACCGTAAATGTGAAATAAAATTAAACTCGGTAAAAAGTACCTGAAAATCTAAAATATTCTATCATTAATTTTTAAAACTGATTTAAGTGTATAGTATTTACCTCGTAAAAAGGTGAGCTGTGAATTATACAGCTAAAACGTACATTACAACTGCCTATGTAGCTAATTTGAATAGCTCTAAATTCCGATAAAATCGTTTCAGCACTTTAGTAATCTCGCAATTTGTTTATTTCCAATATTGCACGTTCTTAAAATACCAATGACCAAAGTGCTTTTTGCCCGAGGCGTTAGAATCCTGGGTTCGGTCTTCTGTGAGAACAGCGAAGGACGAAAAGCGCAGAGCTGTCGATGAACGTAAATAAACCGCTTCCGCTACTGGAAGATGAGAAAAATTTACGAGCCATCGGAGTGCTTAATTTCGTTTCTATTTCTTCTATCTGTTTTCTTGTATTTTTGCTGACGGTCGCTTGTCCTATTTCTTCCCTAAGTTCCATTTTCCGGCACGTTCACTTCCATTATTTAAAGCGCTATTGTTTTCCTTTACATTTTCTTTCCCTTTTCTCGCCCGTTCTTTTCCCGCTCCTTCCTCCGCATATTCACTCCTCCTTCCAACACCCCTCACTTAAGTGATTTATCGTCCTTCACATTTCGCATTTTTTTATCGCAATCCTTCAAGCCCCCCTCCTCTCCGTCATCCCTCACCTGACTCTACTTCATCCTCTCTCTTTTTTGTCCGCTCTCCTGAGGCGGGTCCCTAATGTTTGGCCCCTTCTCTAGTTGTGCAACCACATCATCTGTATTGGACCTCTTACAGAGATAGAGCGCAATTAAGTATATCTGGAGATATGCCATCTAATGTGAGGGTGGAGTTATCTGGAAATGGTCATCTTCACTCGGAAGTGTTAAACTCGGGGCTGGCATGATTCCTTCCCCGATTCACAGGGTCAAATGAGGGGTTGTGGAGTTCTTGGTGAGGGGATACCGAAATTAAAGATTGCTTTTATTAACTCCTCAACGTCATCACACGTACTATAAAGTCCGGCGTTATTCATCATTTCTTCAAGCTTCATTTTCGTATTGTGTTATGTAATATACAACCAAGTTCAAAAAGTTTCCGAACTTATATTTCTCATAAAAAAGCAGGAGAAATTTAAAATTCTGATGATAGATAGCGCCACTACCCATCTACCTATCTACCACTAGAAATTTTCATTTATCCTGCAAGGCGTTTATGCAGGAAAAAATATATTTTGAACTTAGTGGTATATTCAGATGTAGTATTTGAAGAACAATCTTGCGATGTCTTCTGTTTATTTCAATAAAAAAATGAGACAGTTTTCACGAAAGAAATATATCTAAATTTTGTAACATCTCCTATAGGTATATAATTAAATATAACAAGTTTCTTTAGAATAACACGTATTCTCTCTTCGTCACTTAAAATCTCAGAACTATACCGCAAAATCTGCACTGCGGATAAAATTATGAGGCATTTCATAATAGTAATGGTTATTTTTGCTCTTTAAATCGGAACCAACTCGTTAGCCCTTGATGTAAAGCGTTTCTTAACAAATTTGTGCATTAACTTTATGCGCGAACGCCATAGAAAGCAAAGCTCTGAATGCCAATAGATTCCCTTCTCTCGACAAGTGCCTTCACTTTTCCATCGCTAAACTCAAAGTGGCACTCCAGTCATAACCACTCATCAAAAGAAACTCAGTTAACGTAATGGGGGCATTTGGGCGAATCCTAGACCGACCTGCCAAAAGCCGAGATGACATTGTGAGCTAGTAGCTTGCGAATGGAGCGGAGAAAGTGTTCACGTCATCATCATTTCGACTAATGCAGTTGAGACTACGCCGTACAGATCCACTGCTCTATTCACACGCTAAAAGGGATTCCCTCGCCCGTAAACCATAAAATAGTTAGACCTTCAAAAGCGATCTACGAGAAGCTCTAGCAACGCTCCTCGTAAGTCCACAAAAAAATCCCGCGCACCCATTCGGTCTTTATTCCGCGTCGTGTTGAAGCAATTCATTGACGCCATTTTGACTTGAGAGCTATCTGGACTGCAAGGGGAAAGCTCGCTTTGAGAATGTGCACCTCAAAGTTATTTGTGAGAGGAGTAATTAAAATCCCTCGCACCGAATTACATTTAATTAACGAAGCCTAGCGTTCGCCGTGAAGTATTTTGAGCCGCGAGCTTTGAGAGAATCCGAACCGAGTGAAGATTTAAGAGAATAAAGAGGGTGGTACTTTTTCTTGACAGTGAGTGCTCTTTCCGCGGGCTTTCATCTGTAGAAGCTATCGGTGGCTGACGAAAGAAAACTATTCGAAGAAATGCTTAATGAAATCTACGAGCTGCGACTAATCGCCACACCTCATTAATTTTCTCAGATGCGATAACACATGGGTTTTCTGCAGTGAAGCGAATCATTATGAACATAAAAGAGCAGGACTGTCAAGGATGCAAATTTTACAAGGTGGGTAAAAGGGTTTTCTAGTATTCGAATTACGTTTTAAAAGGAATTCGGGGGTAGAATGATTAGTGGAAATGTGTTTTTTGTTGCTTTAAAAAGCGTACCTATCTGTAAGATACACTACTTAATTGCTAAGGAAGGGATTTGGCAGGGAAGGTGTGAATTTTATGGGACAAAGAGCTGCAAACTTTATTAAATTACTCAGTAACTCTATCATTCGTTCCTTTATCCAAAAATTAAAACGTCAACTTTGATTTAATGAGCATGGATCCATGTTATTTTTATTTAAACTGGATATTTTCTTACTCATTAATTAGCATTCTATTTTTTTAATTAGTGGAAATACATAAAAAACTTTAATATTTTGTACACAATCCAAATGCACATCTCTATTAATAAGAATTAATAAAACAATTTAAAGATCCTCAAAAATGCTTTAAATATTTTACATTTTAACATTGCTAATGTTAATTTCACAATAGAATATAATTATCATCCTAAATATTTACGTACATCTTCAGTTTTAAGGTATGTGATCGCTAATCAGCAGATACGTTTTATATCCCGATAGGAACAATAATTTTAAATTAGGTTTTTCTAGAACAGATAGCATGAAATCATAGTGTTTCCTAAAACAGCTATTTTTCTTATGATATCAAGAAGGTAAAGATAATTTAAGCAAACATATAAATCAATTTTTTTGAATTCCATGAAACGAAACTGGCAGAGATTTTGAACACTGTTCGAGCTTTCTCCAAATATTTACTTTCCATGCATTAGGTAGATGAGGTAAGAAATTTCTGCAACCAGCATAGTTACTTTAAAATTAATTTTAATTAACCACCGTCAAATATTCTAGCAATAATTACGTAAATCAACACCTTGTAGCAACAAAGTAAAGAGCAAGAGAAATCCGTTTAGGAAAAAATTACAAGGGTATCTCTTTAAGAAGTCTCTCAAAGAATCCGTTATGCAGAAATATCTGCTTGGATGCAATTTAGCAAGTGAAACCTCGGTTTTTAGAATGAAGGCACTTTTTCAACGCCGAATGGAGATTGGGAGGAAGAGGCAGAATCTCTTTAAGGCGGAGAACATTACGAAGATGCCCTTCCCTCGCTGTTGACAAGAGCAGCGTGTGGTAGATTCCGCATATTAGTTGTGTTCCGCAGGTGCAGTCGACGACCGAGTCTATATTAAACATCAGATGCGATTCTCCTTAAGAGCGTCATAAATTTCAATTTTCCTTAGCCTTGCTCTATTATACTAATATCTAAGCCATTCAGACACACGCGCTGCAAGACCTTGCCTTCGAATCAACAACAATAGCGTGGGCTACTAAGAAAGGAAGTTGCGTGCCTTGATACAGTTGGTGCTTGTGTTTCCTGGTTAATATGATTATTATTTTGAGGTTGCATAAATATGCGCTTTACAGACATCTTTGCTACTAGATCTTACATTACCTTCAAAAAAGATTAGTAAAGAGTACGTAAAATTAAAAATATGATGGGGAATTGGAACTTAGCAATCAAGATTAAGTAACTTAAATATTATTGGTAGTCCTACTTATCTTCGATTTCATAGGATAAATATTTAATTATTATATCTTAATTTATAATTTAATTGTTGGTTATAAACGCAACATTGGTTATTATTTAATTTTAAAATTTTTATTTGTTGCTATAACTCAACAATGAAAAATAACTCTCTCAGAAGGACGAAATTTCCGTCTTTTAGAGTTGTTCATATTATTTATTATATAAAATTGTGGCTTACGATACACCAAGAAATCCAAATATAAGAGCATATTAATATCCTCGACATATCTGATTTTGAATCAATCAACATAAATAAATCATGTAAATGGTGAATCCTTCTCGTTGACTTATTTGAATTAGAAAAATAAAATCAATAATTATTAGTTCGGTAACGTTATTAACCCAATACAGAATCAAATTGAGACCAAACCAAAAACTATATTATAATGTGGAATTTCATCTAAGGTTGAAACGTGTCGATATGCATTGCTTTCCACTGTCATTATACGATTATGTTAGATTAGTATTTCAATTGGAAAATTTAAATTTCAAACTGTAATTACTTTAATCTCTTAATGTGGGTTTATGTACTGCAACAAGGAGCTAATTTGATTGATATATTGAAAGTGACAGTATTACAATTGGGATCCTCGATATTTATACGTCCGTAGCTTTCATTTGCGTTAATCTAAATTTCAGCAATTCCGGATTAGCTTAACCAACCTAAATTTCACCAATTATGTGAGAGCCAATTTGGAGTGGAACTTTCTCTAAAAATAGAGCGCTAAACACATCCAAAATCGCGATGTTTTACATGCTTCAAAGGAAATTTGATCAATGCGAGTAAGGTAATTGAGCCTGAGGCACCAGTAATTATTTCAAACAGTTTGAGGTTTTAAGAGACTGTTGTAAAGCGAGTGAATGTAACAAAAGCATTTAAGGAGAAGGAAAATAAATTTCAATTACACAGAAGTTTTAGATGCTTTTCCATCTACGTCTGATTAGTAAATGTGATTATGGATGAATACTGTATAAGTGTGTTCACGGGAAATTAGAAGAAACAGGATTTTATATTGGGAATTCCCTTCTGAAATTTCCAGTAGAAAATAGTTTCCCTTTAGAGCATTCATTTGTAATCGAGAATCTTATTTCTTTCTCTTTTAGAGTTCAGATTACATCCCACTCATTATTGCGGAGGCCATTTTGGATACCAATATTCGATTCTTTAAAAATTTTATAATTAAAATCCAGTTTTTCATTGAAACGAAATTTCATTACAAATTGAAACTTTGGCGGTTGATATCTTGGTATTTTTGCTACTATTTTCGTTCAATGTTTGATTACTTACTTTTTAATGAATTTATAAAGTTGTGGCTCTCAATACTGAATTATTTCATGGATGAGTGCATAATTGATTCTCCTTTTAACCTAAAAATACAGGACGTGTGTAGAGAACTGCAAATTATTTTTGAATAGGTAGACTATTATTTCAAAATCAAGTAACGTTAAAATAAGATATTTATCATTGATATAGTCACGTTTATACGGATTAAATCTCATATTTTATAATCTTTTCACGTATTAACACAATCTTATGTCAAAATAACGCAGGAAAATACTTATTCCATTCTTGAAAACATAGTATTACTTACAGGTCCAGGCATAGCAAAATCGCTCTGATACAAAAGACTTTCATTTCAATCTCCGTTTACATCAAAAGAGAATTTTTCTTAAATTTCATATAATTTCCATCCATTAGTAACCAAATTTAGCACATTTAATTTGCTGCGTCATCCTACCTCAAGAAAGATCTCATCACAGATAAAACCAGTATATGGGATATAAAGAGAAGAAGAATATGTATTGGGAATAAATTGATCAACCGAAAACCATATAGATTGCAGGCTTATTGGGAAGAATATACAGTATAAATAGTAACACCTTGGTGGTCATACTTCCATAACGCTTTATTTTACTGGTTTCCCACTTTTATCTAGGTTCTAATGAGGTAAATGAACTTCATATTCACCTGTAGTTCTCCATGACACGATTTTGCATTCCTCCCCAATCTTTTCCAAGTCCGCGGATGAGTTCAGAGACCATTTAACGCATGGGATCCTTTTTTTGTAAACGAAGGCCTTCGCATTATTTTTCTACGTATTTCATTCATCTCCAACAAAAAGCCACAAGTTTCTTTTCGACGCTTATCCCCCGCATAATGCCGAACTTTTTGGAATTCATTAATCCAAATAATAGAGATGAGATATTAAAACTAAAAGCTCGGATTAGGTGAGGCCAAGGCCCAAGGGGGTTAATTTGTAAGGATTTGAAAAAACCTTCGTGAATGGTACTACAGTCCCTGAGCGTATTAATCAGTGACGCGGGGCTAAGCAAGGAGCACTGCTGGGTTATTGCTGCAAGCCGTTGATTAAGTCTGTAATTGCTATGATTAGTTCCTCATAAAATGTATAGAAGTATTATTAGATCAGGTACCGAGAGTTAAAGAACAATCTCATTTCTGGCGGATTACTTAATTTTTGAATGTTCATGCTCTGAGGTAATTTTACTTCTGTGTTTTCTGGCATAATTTCCCACTCATACGATAGCACAACTCATTCAAAATAATCCTTTTCTTAGTGCTTGGGCGTATCCTCAGTATTTTATGATGTAAAAATTATATTTTTTTCATGCTTTTTCTGTTATCTTTATATTTGTTGATTAGAAGTATCGATGAATTTAGAAATTCCAGTGAATCATAATGTCTACGAAATGCGTCATTATCATTCATTCTCACATTTCTCATATTCTATTTTATATTTAAATTTTTGATATAATTAATTGATATCTTATGGGAATTTTAATGCTAAAAATAATTAATTTCTCTCTTTTTTGCATTTTAACTTTAATTCATACTGCTTGTAGCGTAAATTATTTAAAAGTTTGATATCTGTTCCATTTTGAATTTTTGGTCATGATAACGATATTCACTTGACATTAATCAGTTGTTTCTTTCAGTATTTATGTAGGTTTCCAAAACTTCCCTCTTTGTGGTTGTAAACCAAATATGGATCCTATCTCCTGAGCTTAAATTAATTTTTTTATGTACAAAACTAAATTTTTCGGTGATGTATTAATTGGCGATAGTTTTAATGGAAGAGTATACTTAAATTTCATCCAAAATTAAGACACTAACATGATGGTGAAATTAACTTGAAGGATTAACAATCCAGGGGATCTCTGGTTATAACCCAAGGGACCTGGGTTCGCGTTCCAGTCATAACGCTATTTTTTACTTCGTACATAACGTCAAGGATCCCCGAATAACCAAGTGGGCAGCGCGTTCGGCGAAAGTTATGGTGAAAGCCGTCCCCCGGTTCGATTATCGGTGGGAGCCCATGTAGGAATATTTATAATTTTCTTTGTTTTGTCTTTTTAATCGTTTAGATCTCTTTTGATTTATTGCAGTTTCCTTCGGGATAATTAACGAGCTTTTACTTTGCGAAAATGTGTTTATTCTAATTTAAGTGACAGAGCTAACTTTACCTAGTGAATTTAATTATTTTCTATGATATAGTAATTATATTTTTAGTTCTTTAATATTGTTATAACTATGCCCTGTATATTCATTGATACGAAATTACCGCAGCTAATATTTCTCCTGTTTGTAGATTTACTGGTTTACTTTCAGTTTATATTATATTTACCTACATGTAAATAAACAACTATTTATTCATTTTCATATGGTATTATTGATTTGTCTTCTTATCTTACATATCTCATTTAATCTGATTTCGTCACTAAATTTAGTTTTCTACCTGTAGGTTTTTCAGACTCCCTTTCTTGAAGATCCTGCCGAGGCAAGTTTTCCCTAAGCCCTTAGCTCAGATTTTTTTACCATCAAAGTAATTTTCTTCTCTGTACTCCTTTAATCTATGTCTTTCTGTCGTATCTGACTTGACAATGGGATGGATGTAAGAAAATAATTTGTGGTCTCAATCTAGCTCTGAATAAAGACCTTTTATTATCGTTAATCTTTATATGCAATTTATTTATGTATCTGTGAATATTCAGAAATTTTCTTCCTTTTTTGCCATTTAAGTGAGCATAAATTTGAATGTTTTAATCATATTTACACAGTCTATCTTTTGAGATGAGGTTTAATACGGAAGGACTACTGCACAGAGTGAATTTTTATTATCTAGAGACTCTTACATTTGTCTTGATTTCCTTTTCCCCATTCCGCCCAATAAAGATGTTTGTCAGTCTGTTTGCCCGAATTCCCTCTTCTTCCAGCACCCCTTCTCTTGTCTTTAGTCCCTTTCTTTCTTTAATTCCTTCCCCCTCTTTCTTAGCTCTCGTTTCTTTGTGTTTGTCTCTAACAACTTCTTCCCCTCGATCCAAGATTCCCTTTTGTTAGATGTTACCGGCCTGTTTCCGTACCTACTTAATCCCGAATCCTACTTCGTCAGCGTCAATTATTTATCAGATGGATACTTTGCACATTGTTAGTGAAATTCACGTATCTCCTGTTGCAATAATAATACACCAAAGTTTACTCCTGGAATTTTTAAGGAACACTTCTATTCTCTTATTCAGAATATCAGAAATTGATTCCGAGAACCATTCTCAATAACTAACAAGTTTAAAGGTTCTTCCCTTTTATAATCAACTAGAATAGCCTGTGGTTTGCATGTGAAATTATATGAAGAATCGCGTACAATACTCGTTATTTTATATTACAGCAAAGTTTGCGTTTTTGAATTTGGAAGTAGTTTATTCTGTGAGCTTCTAATGGAATTATTAAATGTTATAACAGATTTGAATGGTATAACAGAACATTCTTCGATATTCATCGAGTATTTGTGATTCGTTTTTCAAAGTTATCGTTCCTTTCATGGTGTTATACAGTGCGTTTAAGTGCTAATTCTTCTATTAGTGTGCTTTACAACACGTTAGGTGTGACATCTTGCAACTTATGATGTATTGGTAAGTTGATCGCAAGGTATTATAGATATATAAGTAGATCTTACCATCCCAAATATTCTTTAATTGTTGGGGATCTACTTTTGACAAAAATATTAATAATTTGGAAACTTAATATTTTTCTGAATACTTAACTGAAATCAGTTACTCAGAATCAATATGAAAGATGCAATAGTTAATGTACTGTAAGAATAACTTCTTACAGCCAGGTGTAATAGGACGTCAATTCAGAACAAGCACGAGCGAAAAAATTATCGGTTGACATGAAGTTCTATATCTGAATTGTTTAAAAAATAGTGAATATAATTACTTTTATCAAATAATACTATGATTTTCATTCTCTTTTTAGTCTTTCCAATACTTACTGATACACTAGTGGACACCTACCTCCTTAATATAAACTTAAAAGAGCTTTTTCGAGCTAAATTTGAGTGCAAATCAATGTTTGCAACGTAACCTTCAGCAGGGGGCAAAAGGCATTAAGTTGTAACTCCTTATATCACATAATAGATAAAACAGTTGCAGCATAAATCTTACCTTCAAGGTAAGATTTGTCGAAGGAGATGAAATAGAGAGATGATAACTTTGCTGCTAGTAAAATTTTAAAAACAATTTAAGAAATCCAAACAATGAATTTTTTTATTTTATCATCATTCATAGCTCGACGCTTCAGTTGAAGATTTTTATGTCGTAAATAATCTTAAACAAGGACAAATATTCCAAAATAATTTTTAACGGATTATCACATTCTTTCTAAGTGAACAGGAGATACTCAATATAGCAGTTGATACAAATTAGGATTTTCATTGATAAACTCGGTTGCCATTTCATCCCAGAGATATTCTTTTATGGGAATGTAAGAAATCGAAGGAAACCCCTATCAGTTTTTAATATCGAGAAATAGGAAGATATACAAAAGATTTACTCAGGAGAGCCATTCACAGATTCGACCTCGAAATTACAGCCGCAGGATTTCCTTAGAGAGTCATTTATTCTTTTATTTATATTCGAAGGCCTTCGCAAATCTCTCGAGACGAAGATATTTCTCGTTATTCTTTTTTCTGGTCGCATTTCCAATTTAATTTCTCAGATATCTTTATTAGCGGTATTCATGGATACTATTTATGTTCGAGCAGATTTGTAAAACTATTAAAAAACCGTAATAATTCGTATAACATAAATTAAATATTAGTAATCTTTATTTCATCTCCTTCAGCGTAGAATACGAGCGCACTATACTTTTAGATTGACTATTCATTAAAATGTTTCAATATTTTGTAAGTGCATACATACATTTGCAGTATGTATATATTCATAAGTGCTCTTCCATTCGCTAAGTTCAAGTGTCGTATATGAAATAATATTTCCTATTCACCCTCATTTCCTTCCTTTCTTAATAGCTTACCTCACCCTTTATGAAATCTAACATATTCTATTTTTCTTCCCCTTTAATTTTTCCTTCGTATTCTAAACTCTATTACTTGCAGAATATAATAGTATTTAAATTATAAATATTTTATTGCTATTAACTTTCGTTGAAAGCCCATTGCCATGTATGTTTTCGCATTTATGGTAAGTAGATTTTCATTGATAAATGAATCACATAAAAACATATAATCATCGAGTTAGGAATTTATGCTAAGAAAACCTAAGGCACAATAACTTATTATTATCATAATCATAGTACTATTATTTATTTTCTTTACATTACAGCTTTGTTATAATGAAAACATGGAAAGTATTTAACATTCAACTCGAAGATATTGCTTGGACAATTAGCAAGTATAGAATAATATAATAAAATAATATTTATATTTTTCAATAGTAACCAATGCGGGGAAAATGCTATGTACCTCATAGCGATCAAGTAATATGGGACAGTGTTAACTCGGTCAAGTAAGATATTCTTATTTAAAATAGTAATAAATGTTTGGTGGACTGACACATTGTATGAAACAATTTAAAATTCGATTTTCTTCCTATGAAAAGTATATGCAACAAAGAGAGAATATTATCCGACTTATTGATTGAGTTGAGTTACCTCTTCAAGTAATAGCTGGAATATTAATATATATATATATATAAACATTCATTGTATAAAGTTATGTCCAAGTAGCATCTAAAAATAGCATATTCTGTATGATTAATGTATATTTAAATTATAATATGACACCAATTGCCATGTAGTTGATACATAATGTAATGAAAGGCAGGCAATCTTTAATGTTTCAAAACGTAAAAGGAGTTCCTTCCCTCAAATTTCATCAGCGACTCCACTTTTTTTTCGCAGAAACCCAAAAGTCGGATTCCAAGAAGATCAAATGCAAGGTTACACAATGCGATCACCGAAAGCGATCCGCACATACACATCACCCGAGAATCTCTTTTATAAATCCGATCACCCCATTGTTGTATCCGATAAGGCGAAATTCGTCCGATGAAAACCCAAAGTAAAGTGCGACGAAACAAACTCTATCAATAAGATTTTTGATTTAATAGGAGGAGCCCCGGTTTTCATACACAATGGCGAAGAGTAAGAGGTGAATTAAATTTGATGTGTCCCAAAAAGAGAGGGATGGAAAGGTGGGGCTTTGATCTTCTTTTACCGTGGCGCCGCCTACAGTTGGGCCGAATTCTCGCCTCCGACTTCGATTTCCACTCCCTCTCTCGGAAGCGCTCTCTATCTCACTTCTGCACATCGGAAAGCGTCCTCTCCATCTCACGCCTGATTTCGGCTCCCCATCCCCAGCATCCCTCTAACCACTCTCTTCATCCCTTGCTGTCTACTTTCTTTATCGATCTGCGGAATCTACGCCTCATCTTTTCCCTCCTACCACAAATTTCGTTTACGCCCTAATCCAGCTTTGAATAGTGTTTTAATTGTGGATTTATTATCATTAATCATGGATTTTAAATATTTAATTTGTTGTTTTACAAAAGTGCTTCGACATCTTAACTCATTTCACAAATGGGATCCCACGAGGAATCGAACCCGGTACGGCTTTAACCAAAGGCGAACGCGTTCCCCACATGGCTATCAATGTTCCCAATATTCAATGTCTAACGATTATAATTGTGTAATGAACAAGTGAAGGGTTTTCTTTGTGAAATTCCATCACAGAAGACTTTTGAGACCCATAAACAAATACAATTATGATGAAAATAGAATAGTTGTACTTTTCACAGTTTATTAAAACAAATGATAAAAGACTTACAACTAGTTTCAGCAATTGATCACCATCTTCAGGTAAATACTATTTAAATAAATGTAACAATCATAAATAAAATTAATTTCGTGTTAACGTCACTTCCGAGCACCTCACCTCTAAATAAAATTCGGACAATCAGTCGATCTCAAATAATACTTTCCTTTGCATTTCTCGTCAAACAAACTACGAATAAAAAGTCCCGTTTCACGGTATAAAACAACATGAAAACCATAAATTAATGACATGTGTGCTATGACAAATTGAGCTTAGTGATAAATGTGACCCTCTGGAGGTATATATATGAAGAAGTAGATCCTTGGATAACAAAGAGTTTTTTTCAAATCTTAAGAATAAACTCCCAGAACAAAGGGAAATTGATAAACATTCTAAGCATATTCAAGTATTACAGTATTTATCACACAATACCACCACAGTTAGTGAAGACATATTTCTCCACTACATTTAACAACTAACATAAATAACATTTCAAAGTTCTACGTATAAAGCTAAAGAAAATTAGTATTACATGCCATCTTTCATTAACTACAATAGTTCCATACGCGCTGCCGTAATTCACAATTTAAATAACTACAATTTACAAAATAATATTCAACCACTACGAACACTATGAGCGTTTAACAATAAACTTAAAGCATTCCCCGAAAGAGATGCGTTAATTATATATTCAGTTAATGTATTGTAGATATAGATTTACAATAAATGTAAATTCTATCTATTCCTCCCTCTCTTTACTACATATCTAAACTTGTTTTCCTCAGCTTCGCCTAATGATGACCTTAGATAACAAACACTTCTACTCCTTTTTAGTCTTTTGATATTCTTATTTATATCTGTTTATTTATATATACGAGCATAATTATACTTATTCTATGCATCTTAGGATACATTTATCCATGCTCTTTAATAATGATCAATTAGCTCAAAATAAATTTTTTCTTCACCCGTACTATAAGAAAATTAATTATCCCTTCCATTTAACTGAACCTGTTCTGCTATTTAGATTGCAATAACCAGCAATGGAAGCTAAGAAAGAGAAATAGTACGTAGAACAGCCCTTGCATAGGGCGTATTATTACCAGAAAAGCAGTTGCTGGCAGCAAAAAACATTAGCTTGGATATTAGGAAGCGGTCATGCTCTGAGTCTTTTGTAAGACAGTAAGACATTTAGTACAGCAGAGGCAGGGATGAGAAGATTAGAAGCAATGGTTGCGTGGTTACAGAAGAGAGATGAAGAACGAGCAGCCTTAAAAGAAACTCTAATGAGAAGTTTTGGTAAAAACGGAGCCTGTTTAAAATTAAGAAATCAAAAATCAATCAGTCACGTCTATAGGCATTATAGTTTTCTGAAAGCAATATCGGAAGGAATAGTGGAATAAACCAATTATATAGGCCTAGATTATATTACGAGAAAAGGGTGATGGTAATTGTTTACCAGAAGTTATGAAGGGAAAGTGACTGGCTAAAGGAAAATTGCCTTGGGGAATTTTAGCAAACCTATCTTCGGATTTTATTACTTTATGATTCTGCAAACCTGCAATAAAATCGTTAAAAAGTGCGACCACTTTACTATTTTAATTAAAATTCAACAATAATAACTATTTCTTTGAGTACATTCAATAAATATTTTGTAAGATGTTGAACACTCCCACATAAGACTTTTATTTCTCTACGAGTGGCTTCTAAGGTGACATTAGTCCTTATTGTTAACTATACGATATTTAAAGATTCCGGTAACGGATAAATGTGGTTTCTCCATGAAAGATTCCTTATTTCAGAATAAAAATAAATTTAAACGAAAGAGAAATTTTTTCAAGGAAGCATAGAATATACGAAGCATTTCATTAGAATTCATAGAGAAAACTACTAACTATAAATATTCAGATAATAGGAACTACTTAGTGTATGCAAATAGGAAATGGTAACACTATTATGGTTTGATTCAATGAATAACGTCACATGAAGTAAACCATGCCATCATTCCCTCTGTAACGTGACCTAAAGCTGTTTAAGTTCCGCTGATTCAAAGATACCGCATGTACTTAAGCGACTAAATTGAATCTACTGCGGATCTATTTATGTTGGAAAGATCAGCTTACACTTCCTCTATGTGAAGTAGAGACGATTGAGTTCAACTAAAGTTCTCAAACTTAACCGTACTATTTCAGCTGACATGATACACATCACGTAGCATGGAAATGTACGTCATTTCAAGCCTTCCTTTGAAGAATTTAAGATGTTTGAGTATTTTCTTTTTGGTCTGTGGTTTCTTTTATAAAAAATTCCAAATAATACAGTTTTTGTCAAACTAAGACTCTTACCACATAGAAAGTATACATTAATCCTAAGAAAATATCGATTTTGCCCCCGGATTTCTTCGATATTCTCAATCTCTTGCGATGGTATAACTACGACCTAACTATGTTTATACATACATCACTGGGTTTGGCCTAGGCATTTGAAGAATTCTGTTTCTTCAACAGGAATCCTTTATCCATTACCTGAAAATTTTTTTACGTGCTTTATGTTATTTATAAGGAGTATGTTTCTCACAGTTTTGCTTTAATACTTATCATAAGTTCAGTGTCTGTACATGCCTATTCAAACCCTCTTGAAGAAATCAGGTTTATCAGGTTAACGACATGTCGATAAATATCAAGGAAAATATAAATTTTAGAATAAGAATGGGTACTAACTATATAATAGTTCATATGAATATTCACCATAAGCGATCGTATTACCCACTTGGTACTATTTGGTCCTATTTTAAAGAATTTCTCTACCTTAAAGTAAACAAAAGTTAACTATTTAATGTTTACTTCTTTCTACGTAATACATTTTCTAAGTCCTTAATTCTAAGCGTGAATTTAGTTATGTATGAGCGAAGAGATCAACACTCAATGTTACCTGTATTTTATCATTTCAGTTGAAAAAATTAACTAATTAAGCATTTTTGTTTAAAAATTAACGATGTACTTATTTGTTAAGAAAGAAAATTTGAATCATGGCTGTTAAAAAATGATAGTTTTAAAATCTCCAATAATCTTCGTTTTTTTTATCGTTCCTCGTCTCATTCACCAGTATTCCGAGAAAACAAGAAACGACACTGCACTTTGTAAGAACCCGCGGTGTCCTTTCTTCTTTTCTCGGAATACCGGTGAATGAGACGAGGAACGCCGACAAAGACGGATTTGGAGATTTTAAATCTCTAACTACTTCTTTAAAAAAAGTCTTTATTTGGTGAAAAAATTAATTTTTTGTAATATCTTTTAATATAGAAATAGCTTAAATAAGAAAAGCTGAAAAGCTTCTGCTGTAAAAGTGTTAAAGAATTCACCCTGCAGTCAGAGGATCCTGGTTCAATGCCCTGTTTCGTTGGAACTTTTAGCCTCCGTTTACCCTTCTGTTTATCCTATTGCATTTCCATATCGCGAGAAATTTCTCGCCCCTCAATTCACGAGCATCACGAAATTTTTCTGATTTAAGTCAACCGGAAAAGTTACGGTTCGCCGCCCTGGAAATGAGGGAATCGGCGGATGAGTGTGGTAGTGCTCCCCTCACGTTTCCTTCCCTCAATCTTGCGTCGCCTACAACTGCTACCCTCCGCTCTTTCCTCCTCCTCAAGAGACAGCCGCCGATTACCAGAAGATGTGAGGGCACTCACCGGCGGAGACGCATGCGAGGCCTAAGCGAGTCCTCATTGGTCGCGAGGGATGGGTTTTAAACCGAGAGTGAGCCAATGAGGCAGCGGCAGGAGAGCGATGCGTGAAATATGAGAGCGATTGAGAGAATATGAGATATTGATGGACATGTGGAGAGAGGAGGCGAAGAAATCCAAGCGAGGAATTGCTCTCTGAAGAGATTTTCCGGAAAAGGGGAAGAGCGAGAGAGATCGATTCGGAAGGCGACGGAGATCTCTCACTTTTAAGAGCGGATAAATGTTACGCATTAAATAGAAACCCTGCGGAAGATGGCGATACGCTCAGCACCTACTATTACGTATAATATGTCAAATATAGAAGAAACTCAGATATAAGACCCGTTATTTAATGTCATCTATTTCAAATCAACAATTCTATATGAAATAGAAAAAAAAATATTTTTTATGGGATACTGTTTCCTCGTAACGATGAAGCCCTCCTAAGTGGTGATTCGCAAATAAACAGCAACAACGTACACACACAACCATTCCTTGATTGGAAAATTCCGATCAGCCGGGATTCGAACCCGGTACCTTGGGGTAGGAGCAATGGCGTAAATGTAAGCTATCCACTCGGATATCACACCAAGGCCGGTAATCAATCAATTTGGGAATCAATTTTCCAGGGAAACTAATTCCTAAATACACTTAATTACAAAATTACTAACTACAAGTTACTCTTTAAATATTTTCACTCTACTATTACTGTAAAGCTTAGATTAAATATTAAATAGTTTCCTTGAATAATCGATTCATTATTTTTTTCTCTTTCCACGGAATATCACAGTATCTCCCTGTTCTGCTAAATTTACACATATTAATTTATTCATTAACTTGATCTGAAAACCTGTAGATAAAGTAAATTAAAAGGTAGGACTAAGACTTTAATAAAAGGAAGTAAAGTGTTCCAGACCGACAATGTGCAACACTCCCTTCACGCTACCGAGGCAAATCTGATAATAAACATCAAAGATATGAGAGATCAATCAATCTGTTCAATCAATGAAAGTTTTTCCAGTGGAAAATCCTTTAATTGTAAATGGGCAATCAGTCCAGACAAAAATATAGTTGATCTGACTGAAAAAAATATTTTTAAATATCTTTCGTTCACCCTTGAAACAAGAAAACTTATGAAACATTGAGGTAAGTTCCCTTACTGTGTTCATCTGGAGCCGCTGGTATGAGGGTGTAAGTAAGATAAGAATGACATGCGTATTCAGATATTAACTAGGAAAAACACTTTTTCGAAATTTTTTACCGCAATCTAAACAGAAACTTTATAAATCTCTTTATTTCATTTTACCGGTTGAAATCCAGAGGTTCCCGCTGATGGCTGTAACTGTAGATTAAGTCACAAACTCCAAGCACCATCAAAATTTACCGGTAGTAGTTAAATTCCAATAACCTGTATCCAAGAAAAGAAATGGATAAAATTACAGAACTTTAATACACAAAATTTAAAGTGAATTGTGTGTATAACATTATAAATATTCTATATTTTATAGAAAACGATGACATGCCTACCGACTAGCATAAACTTCCGGAGCCTTTCATATTGAAAGGAGAAAAATAAGCATCGTAGAGAATTGAATTCTATATACGCTATTCATTCCCTTTAAAAAAAGTAGTTAATGTCTCATTTAAAATAAATACGAGCCATTGACTACAACATGCATCAACGACATTTGTTAAAGAAATCGAGTTGAGAAAACTACGACTCAAACTTTGTAACCACATAGCATTAAAAAAATAATGAATCCAGTATTGAAATATGATTGCAATATGAGCTTGAAACGTTAAATAACCTTCTTGAAATCAAATTTCTCTCACAACCTTTATCGTTATGGATGATGAAGTTAGTATATCTGAAAAAATGAGTAAGGCAACAATCTTTAATAGCACTGACCTCGATGACTTCTAAAGAAATAATACAAGTAGGTATTATTAGATGTCTCAATGCTAGACTAAAAGAACGCCGCACGGACGCTGAATTTAAATTTAAAAATTTCCTCGAGAAACTCTTAACATCATTCATGGAGAAGAGCCGAGTGGGTACCACTGCAAACACAGTGCTTCACGTGTGAAGAAGCAATGCAGAAGAGGGAACTGGAATTGGCTTTTGGAAAGGCGAACGTAGCAGAAAAACAAAAGAAAGTCCAGACGTCTCTTCTCGGGTGAGAGGGTCCCAAAGTAAGGGAATCGGTGAAAAAACAGAAGAAAGGGAGACTGCGTAGGGGAAAAGAAGTGTGGAAGAGAGATTGAGATATTGGGACGCGAAATGGCATTCGGCAACTATCGGAGAGGCGACGGCCCGTGAGGGACATTACGAGTTCTCTTCCTGCACATACTTGCCCTACATTGGCCCCTCTGCCCTCCCAATTCGATTCGTCCTTCATCCATGCCTATTTATTATCTATACCCCCCCTCCCAATTATTTACAGATCCCCATTCCATCTCGCTCCACTTCTCCCCCGTTAGGTCATGAAGAGCATCGATAAAAATAAAAATTTCGTACATATGTATTGATATACTATGTTATCATCACATTGCCTTCGCTATTAAATCGATTACACTATATTTACCATTAAATGTATAGTGCTATATAAAACTATTATCACATTGCGGTAAAGAAAGAAATATTGGAAAGGCTGTTAATGAATTAGAGGTATCAAATCTCCAAAAGCCGTCTTTGTCGGCGTTCATCCTCTTATTTCCCGGTTGTAGGATGAAGCAAGAAAGGAATGCTACACTAAAATTGGGAAGTAAGAGGAGGAACGCCGACAAAGACGGCTTTTAGAGATTTTAAAGCTCTAATTATTATCGCATTGTCTTCAATATTAAATCCATTCAAGTTAAGTTTAAAAAGCCCAATTTAACTTATGAAATAGCTACCATTAAATACATGTAAATACCATTAATCGAATTATACTCCAATATAGTAATTTATTGTGAATCATGAATTGTGAATCTAATATTTATAAAACACACTGACAAGGAAAAATTTCGTACGCTTTACTTACGGTAGCAAGGAATACTTTTGTTCTAAGGCATAATGTGACTGTTTATAACTTATATAAAGTTCATTATCCTTTATGTTGTGATATATCTCTCTCTTTTTTCATTATTTCCTTTATCTTTCGCAGGATTTTTCGCCACCCATCTGTGGGCGTTTTCTTTAAGTAATATTGCTTTTCTGTGATCCAGATTACCACAGTTTTTTGCTTGCTTCACAAAGCCATTTTTCTTCCCATACTATCCTTTTTTCCCCTTTAATGGTTAAAAAAGTGCAATACAGTTTATAATCTTGTCTAAAAGCTGTATTAATTTTATTAAATTTTACTTGGCTAGGACGAAATGGAAAATTAAAGTTTTTAGCCCCAATTTCGATATTCGATGGATCAATTTTAATTACGAGCTCCAGCTTGATAAATACGTTGTACATTTTGTGTACTAATGTTTGTGTAGTCATATTTATTTACAGTTTAATCCATCGCTTCAGTATTCGATGTATGCAGTATTGAAATGGAATGTTTGCCAATACTTGTATATTTTTGAGGTTTTATTCCTATGATAGCAAAACTTAAAACAGGAGCGTCTTCGTTGAGTTAAAAGGACTACCAAATTTATGACAAACCGTTGAAAGAGGAAAATAAACAGTTGCCATCGAGAACGAAGAATATATTTTATGAGATGGCGCCCACTGATGAATACATGTGCGATTGCTCTACTCATTTGCGAATGCTATTTGATCGTTACATGTGATCTTACCCTTGATCCTTGAAAACCAGGTTACAGCAGATTTCCTCTCCTTCCCCTCCCGTTGACGATGATCTCTTTAACGACTTCGTACAACTACACTACTTGTCAAGTTACCTCCAAACTTCTTGTGAAGTACAACGAGTACTTCGGTCACAAAGGAAGGAGCAGTGATGAGAGGGGAAGCCATGAGACGGATATAGGAATACTTTTTATACGATCCAGTAAAAGAGGACAGTTACGAGCAATTAAAAATAGTTAATTAAAACCTTGTTAATAAACATGTAATTTAAAAATCCGGTTAGCTATCGGAACGTTGAACATGATCCATCTTCTGTATCCTGAGAGATTATTCTACAATAACACTTTCTTATTAATAATTTCAT
Organism: Sympetrum striolatum; assembly: GCA_947579665.1. NCBI lineage: Eukaryota > Metazoa > Arthropoda > Insecta > Odonata > Libellulidae > Sympetrum > Sympetrum striolatum. The sequence goes on from OX388351.1 coordinate 61,702,052, forward strand.
TACTAATTGTAACTGTTGTTTACGATTATAGAGTCAAAGTAATTTACCAAAACTAATTTTTTTGATGATGAATCGTTAATGCATGTTCCTTTAAGGAAATGTTTGCCTTTTTCAATCAAATTAACAAATTTTACTAATTTATACTAAGGTTTCCAAAGTTTTATTTGAACTGATGGGATTTATTCGCCCTTAACTGAATTTAATCGGTCCGGAAGGCAATAGAATCGAGATGTAATTATTTCTCAGGGTGAGTGTAATGTATTGCTTTGATTCTATACACCGTTATATGGTAACAACGTTTAAATATTGGCTTTATTGGTTGGAGTGGGTGAAGTAACCATAGCACCATAGCTATAAGAGTAATTTATAAGGAACCTCTCTAATGGGCAATTACACATATATTGCTCTAGAGTCGGGTAAACCTTTATGTTTATGCAGAAAATGGACAGACAAAAATGTAGATAATCAAGTAGCTTTACAATAAAAATTATTCTCTACGAAAAACATCTCTTTTCTTCCTTTCCTTTCATTCCACAACAGCCACAGCATCGCAAGGTATTGAATTGAATGATGTGCTTTCTCGCTGAATCTATGTTTGCTAGAATACTTTGATTTACTTTCCTATTTATTGAATATCTTTCTGAGCGGGTTTAGCTGGTCATTAATATACACGTAGTGGTATTTTCCCTTAAGTACATGCTATCTGATCTAATTCTCCGGATATACGTTAAATCTGTGTTGATCTAACTAGATATGTAGTAGAGGTTTACGCATCTAGTCGAAAATTGTAATAATTTGCTCAAAAAAGTCAGACATCGTATCTTCGGAAGTCCTTACAGATATAATGCGTCCTCACTGTTTAATGCCATCGGATCTATGGAGAATAATGTAAAAAATTCACTCTATGACTATTTGGATGAGGTTATCTTTTTGGTAACGATATGTGACAGTTATAATTTGGGGATATACCTTAGTCTTACCACGCGTGCAACCCCAGTCACTTGCCACATGGTGGTTCGCTGGTTGCTTGATAGCCGTCAATTGAGACTTTTTGGCGTCAGTCTCATAGGATGTGACTTGATGAAGAGAAAATTGACAAAGAAACGAGGCTGAAAACAATTTTCTAATAATAAATTCGAACTTTTCTCTGTATATGGTAGTTACAAAGTCGGCGTGGCATTGAAATCAATTTAAATCGCTCAATTAAATTTTCGTTGATCACTAGAGGGTGGAGATAGTTTTAAATTGAATCCGTGCAGCACGTTTCAATGAAATTTGAGAATTATTTACTATAATAATTTTATCATGCTATTCGAAAAATAAATTGTATTATTTTTGTTGAGGGCATCCTTACGAATACAAAGTTAAACTTGATAATCAAAGAATAGGAATCTATTGATATTGTAATCAATCAATACAGAAGGTGTTCACAAATAAATTATAATTATAATAATAATATAATATAATTATAATTATATATTAATAATATAATTATATTATATATATATAATAATAATTATAATTATAATAATAAATATCAATAAGAATATCAAAATCACTTGATATCAAAAACTAAATAAACGTAGGGTTACCAGATGCTTCGAGTCGAAAAAGCGGACATTCCACGACCACCCCTCCCCAACTACTAATCGAAAAATGAAAAAAAAAATAATTTCAATTGTAAAATTTAAAAGAAATTGAAACATTTATCAAAAAAGTGTTACCTACTCGTTGAGTCTCGAACTACGTTAGTTTTTTTCTAGTGTCTACCTACTGTCAGGCAAAAAATATACTGAAGTACTTGGTGAAAGATTGTGTAAGATGGAAATATATATAAAAATAGTTGATTGAGAGAAAAAAGCGGACATTTCAGTAAAAAAAGCGGACACGAGACAGAAAAAGCGGACGTCTGGTAACCCTAAATAAACGTAATAAAAAAACAAATGATATGAGCTCTAATAACCCGGCAGGCATCACATTTTGTAGATACAGTCGAATATTGTAGTAATTGTCTAAATATTCCGCAAAAAACTGAGTTTCTTTTATAATAATATTTAACTATATACTAATAGCACGAATATTCTTGATATATTTCCCACATTATTTTACGTTGTTTTTGTCAATATTTTGCATTTACTGCAATGGAATCATTTTAACATATACGATTTACAGCCTTGTAAAAGGTTTCCCGAAATGTCTCCCTTTTCTCCAAAACAGCTGAGCTCCTTCATTATATACTGGTATCTGGTTCATATTCCTTCACAAAGTTTTTGAATAACTTTCCCTCCTTTTGGAAGAGAGCCGGTGAGCATTTTCCGAAAAAGTAACATAAATATGATAGCGAATCGAGAGGTTTGCATAGTGCGGTGGGGTAAGAGACAGCAATACGAGGGAATGAGAGAGAGAGCCGAGGAATAGGAAGGCTCAGATGAAGTGTTTCAATTGTTATGTCCGTCGGTATTCTTTTATTCTGCTCTTGGGGAAGAAGCTTCGTATATCTCGGACGGAGGGAGAATGCGAATTCCGGAGCGTATTTCAAGCGCTAAACAGAGTCATTTGCTTTCAGAGAACGCGCACCGCTCGCGACTTACGATCGGAGGCTGCGGATTTTATTTCCATATTCTTCCGGAGGAACCGCCGAAATACGCTTCTGATTCGACTCCTTCCAGTAAACGAAAATCACCACCGTGAAACAGTGCGGAACGCGAGTTACTGCCTCACTTTCTCTTTCCGATAAATCCTCCAACAGCTCGCGTACAAATGGCAGCGCGTTTTAAATATTACGCCTTCTGCTCCTTCACGTACTAAAAAGATGGTTATTTCATAGAGGGGATACAATATTCTCCCCCGAAGCCGTTTTTACTATTCTTCAATGTCGGAAGAGTTCATTTTTTTCAGACAATATGGTTTGGAATACGTAGAACATAATGGAAGCTTACCAAATTCCAAAATTCATCGATCAATAATAAACATACATCATAATTGAAAAACGAACCAAATTATTTTCAATTTTCTACATGTTTATGCCCTGCATCAAGTTATGATGATACAGAGTCCAGATTAAATTTATAGAATGGCGTTCCACAAAGTCAGATCAACTCAGATTATTGTATTATTAATTTTATTGTTAATCGGTATTATTATTTATCAATAATAATATCGTGCAATTATTTTATTTGTTTTTTATTGAACGCCTACTTTGGAAATAGTACTACAAGTCAAATCATGAAAAACTTACAGATTTTGATCATTAGGTACTTACGATAGAGCAATGATTATTTTCAGATTATAACAGCATAAAGAAAATACGAGTAGCACATGCTGAACTAGAAAAGCGTTTTGATTAGATCACAGAAACGTAGATGATCCATTATGATTTTTATAAAGCATAGCTCTTATTTTTCCTACGTGTTTTTGCATAAATTACGTTTTTACATATCCTCCACTCAAATTCCTTAGTTATTTTCTTTAACACTCAAAAATATGAAATACGAAATGAGTTACTTTTATTTAAGGTAAAGCGAAAATTTAAAATTTTTAGCTACAAAATCTCTCAACAGGAGGAGACTCTCATCGATAAATTGTAGAATAGGAGGAAGAGAGAGAGCGTTTAGGAATCTAATGCGCAGAAGATCTTTCTATATCACTGAAGCAAAATAAGAAAATTGGAACATGATGACTAAGACTGCCGTGTGTTAAAATGCTAGTGATCCAGAAGGTACTAGGCTCCTACAAATTATTGTGGGGGTCAAATATGACTTGACTTGACTTGTTGTTTATTTATATGCTGGGGTAGGTGATGCACGTATTCTTCCCTCTTCCCCTACCCAAGCAGCTTCCTATTACAGGTATATTATTTACATTTTAGAGTCAAGATATACATGAATAAATAGATGTTTACAAACCAACTTTAACTATAGCGACAGGAATATGTTGGTAAAGATAATTAATAATACCTCTTTCGTAAAACCACGATTCAAACAACGTTCACAATTTTTTCACTACTTTTGCTCACGTTTTAAATCGTATACCTTTAGATTTCAGTTGCTAATTTTGATCACTCGAAAATCAAAATATCTCCCTTAATTCTGTTAGTAAATATTTTCTACGATCATCGATTTCAAGGGGTTTGAATGTATTTCGATTACTATAATGCATAGTAATAACGGCATGTTTCCATTAGAGAACATTCGCAGCAAAGAGGGAGTACACTGTGATCGAGGTGTGTCCGTTTAAACACTCGACGCAAAAAGCAAACGCCCTTCCGCTTTAGTTTTTCCGTGAAAAAACACTCACTTTTGCCCTCCGCATCAGGAAGTAGCGACACAGTCAAAAGGCATTGCCTCTCGACAAAGGCAAATAAGAATAAATAGCAGTAATTTGCATAAAGCGACGGACAAAATCCCACCTTAAACAAACAGGATGGCGGAGCAATTGTCACCGACTAAAACACGGACTCGCACCCTTTCGGCGGTGAGGATTCGACACGTATGTTCGGAAAGAGATTGATGGGGATTATTGAGCGGAGAAAGGTGTTATCCCTGAGGTCAAATCGGACGCAAATGTTTGTCACTGCGAATTGATAGAGCAATAAGAATAATAGTAATATTACTCATCTAAATCGGAGAGGAAAAACAATGTTATACAAACTGGCAATTAAAACCACTAGATTTGAAGCATTGAGTGTTGTGAAAAGTAACTTATTGCATTCTGAAGCTAAAACGAGGAAATTTTATCAAGAATAGATTTACAGAGAATTTTTTAAAATTTGATTTACAATTATTTGTATTCGTTCTCAAATTGATAGAATTCAAAACGCATCGTTTTATAAAGACCTCTACATTTTTAAGTTATCGCAAATGAGATTTAAATGGATAATTGTATGAAAAATCTCAGCATACGGTAGGGTTAAGGAGATTGACAGTTTATATTAACATAGTTATAAAGACATTATGTTTATATTGTTAAATTGCCATCGTTTTTATGTAAATACGAAAGTGCTCTTTAAACAAATATTTTCTAAATAATGGTATGTAATAAAATCAAAAACTTCGACTTTTATAAGTATACTTCTCATGCAAGATAATTTTAGTCACTATTAAGTCTATTATATTCTTGCACGCAGCATAATAGCAAATTACCCATTCAGGTTCTTTAATTTTCATTGGAAAAACTTGTGAACCCTAGTATCATAGGAACGCAAATTTCAGCTGAACATATCAATACTAAGTTTTACCTAAACTCATTACTTACCTGTAAAATGGGAAGATTTTATCAGTTTCATGGCTCATATTGACGCCATGGTCCAGTAATTCTCAGTTCTACCTGAGCATATGTCAACTCGTTGGTAATGTTTTCAAGGATTGTCTTTGTTCGCGGTATATTAACATTGTTATATGAAACGACAACAAGAACGGATTACATAGAATTTACATAGAAGAAGGGCTTACGACGGTTTCATACATGCACACAGTATTCAATGACCGTACAACTTACAAAATACCAGCCTAGGACGATATTGTTTTGTTCTCCTCGTAAGAGACACCGGCTCTGAAACCCTGATTTTCTTAAATTATATTCTTTCCCGAGGTACACTCCTGGCCAAAATTAACGCAGCACCTCCCTAGCGATCCTTACGGCCGGTGCTGCGTTAATTTTGGCCAGGACTGTACATGCTCTAATTTATTATGTGTTAGAATTTAGATTTCTTTTCTAGTACCTGCGACAGTTTAGAAGAAATTAGGAAGTACTTGGAAATTAAATCTCCAAACGTTACGTATATGAAAATTATTTTATACATATCGTTCAATGATTGCCCAGAACAATCATCACTGTTGAAAATAATTTTATCCCAAAATAAAAACCGAGAAGGACGAGAATACAATGAGAACCGTCAACAAAATTGTTAGCTTTGCTGCCATTGATCACAGAAAAAAGGTCTTTGTTTACCCCTATAAAATTCCATTTTTCGAAATACAATAAAAAAATACTTCAGAAGTACAATGAAAATAGGGTAAACTTAGTTTCTTCATAGATATGTCTACGAACTTTTGCATATAAAAAGGGCAGGTAAGTATTCCATATCACGTTTGGTACGAAAGAAAACCTGTAGTTCCATAAATGCGAATCCTAACAGTTGCACGCGTTGTTATCAGAGTAATTCCCCCTACACTGGATCCACGTCCCACCCACTCCCATTCTTCTCTTTGCCAGTCCCTGCTTACCCCCTTCATTTTTCTTCCGAACGCTATATTCGAAGGAAAGAATAAGGCCTCACCTTCGCCATCTGGCGCCACACTCCCCAAACTACATTACTCAGCTCCTCTCGGATACTGTATCTCGGGCGGTCTTCGTGACACGAGTCCCAGCGAGGGAGAAGGCGGGGAGGAACGGGGAAAAGGGGGAAGATAGGTGGGAATTCGGGGGGCGTTATGGGCGAACGAAGACAAGAAGGGAACGAGAAAAGTCCGCGAGTTGAATGGTAAGAAGAGATTAAAACGGGAGCCCACATATATCTATATACGAGGGAACACTTGCAGCCTAAGAATGCGAACCTGAAGTTAATTTTTCGAAGTGACGTTCCCAGTGTTCATTTCCCCATTTGATGTAAAATATCTCGTGTTTATGGACAACGAAAAGTACTTTTTCCCAGCGCTATCTCTCCGAATGCGACTCGATTTATTTGTTTGTTTGGAGAGCATCTGTTCCGAGGAAACGTTTCGAGGAGTGGCTGAGCATTAGCAATGATAACTTTTACTGGAGGGTTGTTCATCCTTCGGCTGAGATGGGGCTTTCTTTCATTGCCGCCTTCTCCAATATATAAATCTCATGTCCTGCATGTGTAATTGTAAGACCCTTGAAATAATATATATTTGAATTCGAGGGTGTGAACATCGTGTATCATGTGGTCCCATTTCTCATAGATGTGAAATACGTTTTATTTTAATGAATCTGTTTTCTTTTCCCCGTACAGTAATTTGTTCCGTATTGAGTTTCTTCTTTTACGTTTTGGCAACTGATATGAAGATACATATTACATACATGAAGATGTATTTATCAAAACCTTGGGAAAGTTTCAATTTTGTGGGTGAGAAAACTTCCAGTTCAAAAAAGAAATATATTGTACTTAATCAATGCGGTTATCTCTCATGAAATAACTTTCTGCTTATGCTCTTTTCATTGATGAATGGGTTTGAACATGAAGATTCGTTTATAGCAATTTCAAAGAAAATATAATATCGCTCAGAAATATTTTAATTTTAAAATATAAGGCCCAATCTCTCCGAGAAAACTAAGTTTAATTAAAACACAGATACGCTTGAATGGGAAAGAATATATTTTATTTTCTGTTGAAGAGATTACTAGTGAGTGTATGATTCCTTAGCCTTATGAAATTCTTTCTACTTGTACTCTTTGGCCATTGATAGATAAACGTAAAAATTTATCCATCAAAACCCAGAGAAAATTCTTATTATATCTTTGAGACAGTGTTTAGATTTCAAATAAAAACATGTAACGCAAAGTTTCTACTGGTGACTCCAAAGTCCTGCAATAATTTTCGAATATTCATAACAGATATATTTACAAACATTCGGTCTTTTTAAATAGAACCAGCTACCACCTAATTTTTCATCAATACAAAAACCTAAAAAATAATAGCAAATATTTTAATATTAAATTGCTCTAATCCACGGTCTAAAAATCGATTTAGATAATTTTTATAAAAATTACTTAAGAAATATTTTAACAGACCCATACTCTCCCATTCTTTCAATCGCACGAATAGTAGCCCTGATACGAATTAATGGCGTTTAAAGCGATTGAATAGTAAATGAATTGGATGCAGAAAAAAACAATAGTTTGCAAAATAGTGTTTGTGTAAATGAAACGTCCGTTACGTAAACACTCCCTCGACTGAACTACGTTCCTATCTTTCAATTTATCCGAAGAGGAAAGGCTGCACCAAATTGATTAATAAATATTTGACCTGTGACAGCGGGTCTCATACATTTAGACAGGAAAAAATAAATTGAATATTTTTTCTCGTTCTCCACGACACTTTCCCTAAAACATTTTACAAATAACTGGGCTGCGATCTTGGAATTCATGCATGCAGAAAGGTAAAAATGAATAAATTTTCCTTTCCATTTTGCATTCTAATTATACTCTTTGTTTGCTTAATAGTTAACTAAAAATTAAAAATTTGCATCTCTGCCTCTCATGAGCTACAGATTAGCAGTTTTTTATGATCGTATTACCTAATTTTACTTCGATGTGAAAAAAATGAAAATATTGGATATAATAATCCGTAATTTAAAAAGAATGGCGTAAGCTTTAATTTAGAATCTTCTTTAGGTTAATACTATAATCAAGTTCAATTAATTAATTCTGTTTATTTTCTATGTCTATCTCGAGAATAGGTTAGATAATAATAATTAAAATATTCTTGAACCTATTAAATTAATAATTTTACATTAGTAGCAAATTTCAAATAATGTTAGGTTATTTTTTTTAGCGTCAATTAAAATCGTGTTCGTATAAAAATATTAGTGGCTAAGGTGTAGTTAAGTACTTAACGGAAGATTTGGAATAATTATAAATAAATGAGATAGATCTGAAAGACCTGCAAATTTAGGAATATCGGAAAAAAGCATAAAGGAAAGGAGATTATATTAGGTACTTTATGCATTCCTTGCCGCACTTTAAATATTAGCAGGAAAGATATACCCTATTTGGTCAGCTAATATGGTCCCGAATTCGGTCCTTAATATGGTATTTGATCGTTGGAGGGGAATGTTTTAATAGAACGCTACTCTGAGCTTTAAGTTTGAGCTATAATTGTGCATTTTATAAAAGTGGGTTGGAAGCTTACGTACAAGTTGAAATAAAATTACTATTTGTTATTTAAGGATGAAGCAGAACGTGGAAATAGTCCGCGGCACTTGAAAAATTGAAATAATTCAGTGAATTTGCAAAGATTACTATTATATAGTTACTGTAATGATTTCCGTAAATAAGGTCTTCTGAAAGATTGAAAACGTAAGCAGATGATGAAAGTCATGATGGCTTTTGGTACTAATGAGGAATAATCTATTAACATTAATTATTTTAAATAATTTTTTGAAGCATCTTATCACCAATTTATAATTCGATTTACTTTATTAATAGTTAGAAATTTGGGAAATCTCTATAATCTTCGTCTTTGTCAGTGTTCAATACGTCGTCACTGCGGACTCCAGAAATAACACAATTTGCGCGCATTTATGACCTTTAAAGAGGTAGAATAATCCGGTACGTAAGTAAGGAATGCTGACAAAGATTGCTATTGGAGTTTTCTTAAACGTTTTAACTCGTTAATAGCTGTTTCAATATCGTTCTTTACTTCATTATAGAACTAAAGAAGTTCCCTATATCGACAAATGATGAATTAACGAGACTTACCGTTTTCTGTGGAAAATAATTTTTAATATCAGAGATGTCACAGCGAACCTAGATAAAAATTCGTTTCCGAATGAGATCCCGCCGAATCTAAAGCCACAATTTTTTTCGCCGCCATTCAGCGACGAAACGTTACCTCCGGGAAATCTCACGTTATCTTTATCTTCTCGGCTAGTTTCATAACAGTTAAAGCGACGTTCTATCTCAGACAAATCCGCAGTCGCTGTGACAAAAGAGGGTTGAAAAATCGGCCGACGTAAGAGAGGGGGATTTGGTAGGGTTTGGAGAGATGATCGTGTAAAATCGCCTCCATGTCCTCCAGGGACGACGTGGGAATGCAACGGGCACACCCGCGGTGCCACTCCAACAGCCGATGATTCTTATTTCTCCCGACAGAGGCCCTCCTTGATACGTTGCTTGAGTTTCCAGGAGCGTAGAAGACTCCCCCCAATTGAAACGTTTTAGGGCAAAAAGAAGCATCGGAAGTAGCGAGGAGAGAGGAATCGGCTTGGTGTCAATTCTATTGCCGCAATCGACTGCGACTCCTCAAACATACTGCGAGAGTGTAAAGAATTGCCCTACATTCGGAGACTATGTATTCAATAATTCACTACAAATATAAATATGTTTGAATCAATTTCTCCGCTGGTATTTGTTGTATATGTAAAAATATTTCGGAACATAAGTGTGAATGATAAATTGAGATCTCTACGGAGCACGAGGTTATTAGTACTTTTACTATGAATAATTCTCTTGTAAATAAAGTATTTTGTATTTTTGTTACAGACAGTATATTGGTAGATTTAAATATATATAAAAGTAGATTTCTACGTTTAGTGATTTTCTGTAAAAAAATCAGACCGAAGGCCAGTTAGTGCCTTATCCCTTCTGACAAAAGCTACCAAGAGTTTGCAGAGAGGAATGAGGTTTACTTGGCAGGATGAGGGGTGAGTTAGTTTGACCCTTGCTTTCCTCACTGAGCCAGAAAACAATATTAAGAAGCTGTCCACGCAAGTGAAGCACAATCACCTCAGAAGCTTTCGTGTAACCACGGCCATGATCATAACTGTGACAGAAGTATATGAAAGGTACATTTCTCTCTATCCTTTGCCGAATAATGAATAAAAATATTATATTCGTCGAAATACGTTAGTAGAATATTTTAATAACTAGTAGATATATTTATTTTGAAACGAATTCTTGAAATCCAACTGCAAAGTCAGTTTATAAACCATGAACATTAAGTATTTCATTAGGTAGATGGAAATATTTTAAGTGATTTTATATCAAAATCTAGTAAGCTTTTAGGAGCGGTACCCCTTATAAACCATCGCTGTGATTTTACAAGCTGAATGTGAATTGATGAGCATCATCAAAAGCCAAACTGTCGTAATGGTATCCGACCAATTAAATCATGGTTAACTTAAGGCTACATTTTTCGAAACTAATTAAAAATGTCCTGTAACGATTAAATGTGTGGCACAAGGATTACTACAAAAACGCTCTATTTAAAACCATACCGACAAAATAATTTGAGTTATCCTTTGTGTTTTGCTTGGATGTTGAATATTACACATAACTACAAATTTTATATTAGGTCAGAAATAACTTTGATTACGTAATTATTACTATAATTACATGAATCTATTTGGAATTTTTACATTATCTTTTGAGTCATTCTTCATATCTGCTTTCATATACCCGAACCCTTTTCTCAGCTCATTATTGAGGTATGAGAGGTTTATCATTTCCAATAGCCGTCTTTGTCGACACTTCGCACCTTTTTGCCACCAGTTTTTGGAAACAACGGGAAGGTCTAGATTAACAACTTTCTAAGAAACACGCAATGTGCATTTTAATTGTGATGTTATCATAGTCAGGGATTTAAAACGAAGTACGGAGCGCCGAAAAAGACGGCTATTGTAGATTTTAAAACTTATTCATTAACAGCCGCGTCCCATTTTTTCTTTAAAGAAGAGGAGTGCAGCAAATTTCCTCAACTAAGTTACTTTCTCTTACAAAAAGAGTATAATTCAGCTTCGGTTATTTATCAAACCATCCAAATCTTACAAAAGCCCATTCAAAATTGTATTTTGACTTTTGAATTATGCTGCTTCATCTCCGATTACGTTAATGCCAAATGTATTGTTTATTCTCATAACGAAATATCAATCTTATACAAGTAGGTTACACTTTTATTTCAATCCAAAACAAATATGGTTAATTGAAAATTTGACCTAATCGAAAATTTTTCACCGAATTTCATTATTCCTGTTTTATTTTCTTTTACTAATAAAGTGATGACGCGGGAGTGAGGCAATTACTGGCGTCCTATAAGCCGTATTTAATCAATGGCGTTGCAAGCAGCTCTGGATTATGGGCTTCCCTAAACATTTCCCTCTGTATTATTTATGATGCCAATTAAGAATTATTAATTGGCAAAACTAGGTGGTTGTTATATGAAATTGCATAAAATATTTTAAACCAACTCTCATAATAGGCTAAAGTAAACTGGAAAACACAAGACATTGCAAGCTAAAGTGGATCCAATAAAATACTATTTCTCGTATATAATGTTGCATATTTGGATAGTAAAATTAAGTCAAATTAATGGATGTAAAGGATTAATTAAAATTAGTAAAAGGATGATATATAAGTCAATAATAATGGCTGTTCTACCGGATTAAAGGTTTGGCACCATTCAATGTTATCTTTGTAATGAACTTTGGTGAATAGCTAGTAAATATGAACTTTGCGTGCATTATACATAATACGACATTCATATCTTAGGAAAATTATATAAAATAAAATATACCTTTTAGACATTTTGGAATATATCTGGAATAGTTCACATAAATATAGGCTGAAACTTCGCATTTTTCACTGAGAAATGAGAAATATTTTAGCTCTCAAGAGTATTGCTTGACTTGCTTCCAAAATAAGTAATTTCGTACTCACAAATTTCACAGATATTGCAACTCCAAATGGTTCAATATTTTAATGAGTATAAAACTATTTTCAGCTTAATGATTCGAATCTTAAAAATTAAATTAAATTTATCTTGAAAGACGTAACTTGTCATATATATATATATATATATATATATATATATATATATATATATATATATATATATATATATATATATATATATATATATACGAGTAAAATGTAGCTTGCATACTGCAAGCAGATCGACAACACTAATTTCATAACGGCATTATATCGGGACGGTCCCGGAAAGGAAAAAAAAGGATTGAAAATATTCTTAAAATTCGCTTCAATTTAATCGTCTGGCATCGAACCCGGGTCTTTTTGGTGAAATTTCTATGCAGCACATCAGAAGATCATCTTCTCTAAATACGTGTGAAAATTCAAGCAGAAATATTGGCTGCAACTGCCTCAAACGAAGACCTACTTTTCACGAATGTTAATAGCTCTCTGGATACGAACCAAGGACGATCTAGGAAATATAAAATGTGTTTTTGAAATGTATCTATAAGTTCTATATATATGCCAAATTTCAAGTTTTAATATTATTGGGAAGGGGTTCAAAATAATTCTTAAATATCGGATCAGCGACTGATTGAAGAGACGCCTGGTGTCGAACCCTGGACGTATTGGAAGCTGTTAATGCACAAAATGACTTGTTACGACTTGATCTAATTTCATACAAAGTTTAAAGTCGATATCATACCGGGAAGTACCTAAAATGTGTTTCTGTTATCCCCATAAGAAATACATTGTGGAGTGCAAATGGCCCTCTGGGATCGAACCAAGGACCCTCAACGAATATGTAAAATTTGATTATGAAATATATTTATGATTTCTAACCCCATGCCAAATTTCAAGTTTCCATGCATTCGGAAAGAGGTCCAAAAAAAATCATTAAAATCGCCACAATGCATTTTAAACGGCCGATTTTTGACCCGACCTAGCATCGAACCCAGGATATTTTCCGTAAAACTCATTTATGATTTCGATAGATCATTACCATATATATAGGCTCCTTGAGTTTTATTTCTCTACCTATCCGGAAAGTATTTTTTTTAAATTCCCGAAAATCACGGCAATGCATTTAAACGGGAAAAATCGGGACTTTGGGGCCCTCTGGAATCGAACCTATGACACTGAGGATCGAGGTCGCTTTTTTCCTGAGGGTTTCACATTATGGCCAATACGTGGTAAAAATTTCGAGTCAATGACGCCAGTAGTTTAGCCTGTGAATTAGTATCCTATCTGGGTATCTGGGTATCTGGGTATATCATGAATGAATCCGGAGAAGCATCTATATATAATAGATATATATATACGAGTAAAATGTAGCTTGCATACTGCAAGCAGATCGGCAATTCTAATTTCACATCGGCATAATATCGGGACGGTCCTCATAAGAAAAAAAAGGATTGTAATTTTTCTTAAAATTCGCTGAAATTTCATCGTCTGGGATCGAACCCGTGTCTTACTGGTGAACCTACTATGAAGCACAATAGAAGATCACCATCTCTAACTATGTGTGAAAATTCAAGCAGAAATATTGGCTACAACTGCCTCAAAAGACGTTCTAATTTTCACGAATGTAAATGGCTCTCTGGATTCGAACCAAGGACGATCTTGGAAATCTAAAAGATGTTTCGGAAAGTTAATTATGATTTCTACCCATATGCCGAATTTCAAATTTCTATATTATTGGGAAAGGTTTCAAAATAATTCCTAAAAATCGGATCAACTTCTGATTGCAGAGACACCTGGTGTCGAACCCAGGACATATTGTAAGCTGTGAATACACAGTTTGATTTGTAAAGACTTGTTCTTGTATCTTGCAAAGTTTGAAGTCGATAGCATGCCGGGAAGTACCTTAATTTTGTTTCCGTTATCTCCGTAAGAAATGCATTGAGAAGTGCAAATGGCTCTCTGGGATCGAACCAAGGACCATCAGCGAACATGTAAAATTTGATTATGAAATATATTCATGATATCTATCCACGTGCCGAATTTCAAGTATCCATGTTATCGGAAAAGGAACCAAAAAAAATCTTCAAAATCGCCGCAATGCATTTTAAATGGCCAATTTTTGCTCCGCCCTAGCATCGAACCATGGACCATATTCGGTGATGTCTTTCTGATTTTCGTTGGAGTTGCACGGCTTCTAGCGATCCCTCGAATTTAAACTCTCTACTTTTCCGGGAAGTGCCTCAAAAAAAATTTCGAAAATCCCCGCCATGTATTCTTATGGAGAAAATCGCGACTTTAGGGCCTTCTGGAATTGAACCCATGACACTGAGGATCAATGTCGTCTTTTTCCTGGAGGTTACACGTTATGGCCAATATGTCGTAAAAATTTCAAGTCAATGTCGCTTTTGGTTTAGCCTGTGAATTTGTATCCTATCTGGGTATATATATGAATGAATCCGGAGAAGCATCTATATATAATAGATATATATATATATATACGAGTAAAATGTAGCTTGCATACTGCAAGCAGATCGCCAATACTAATTTCATATCGGCATTATATCGGGACGGTCCTCAAAAGAAAAAAAAAAGGATTGAAATTTTTCTTAAAATTCGCTAAAATTTCATCGTCTGGCATCGAACCCGGGTCTTATTGGTGAACTAACTATGCAGCAGAGTAGAAGACCACCTTCTGTAACTACGTGTGAAAATTCAAGCAGAAATATTGGCTACAACTGCCTGAAAAGACGTTCTAATTTTCACGAATGTAAATGGCTCTTTGGATTCGAACCAAGGACGATCTTGGAAAACTAAAAAAGGTTTCTGAAAGTTATTTATGATCTCTATCTATATGCGGAATTTCAAATTTCTATATTATTGGTAAAGGTTTCAAAATAATAACTAAAAATCGGATCAACTTCTAATTGCAGAGACACCTGGTGTCGTACCCAGGACACATTGTAAACTGTAAATGCACAGTTTGATTGGTAAAGACCTGTTCTTCTATCACGCAAAGTTTTAAGTCGATAGCATGCCGGGAAGTACCTTAATTTTGTTTCCGTTATCTCCGTAAGAAATGCATTGAGAAGTGCAAATGACCCCCTGGGATCGAACTAAGGACCATCAGCGAACATTTAAAATTCGATTATGAAATATATTTATGATATCTATCCACGTGCCGAGTTTCAAGTATCCATGTTATCGGGAAAGGATCCAAAAAAAATCTTCAAAATCGCCGCAATGCATTTTAAACGGCCGATTTTTGCCCCGACGTAGCATCGAACCATGGACCATATTCGGCGATGTCTTTTTCATTTTCTTTGGATATGCACGGCTTCTAGCGATCCCTCGAATTTCATTTCTCTCCTTTTCCGGGAAGTGCCTCAAAAAAATTTTCGAAAATCCCTGCCATGTAATCTTATGGGGAAAATCGCGACTTTGGGGCCTTCTGGAATCGAACCCCTGACACCGAGGTTCAAAGTCGGCTTTTTCCTGGAGGTTACACCTCATGGCCATAACGTCGTAAAAATTTCAAGTCAATGACGCTTTTGGTTTAGCCTGTGAATTTGTATCCTATCTGGGTATCTGGGTATCTGGGTATCTGGGTATATATATGAATGAATCCGGAGAAGCATCTATATATAATAGATATATATATATATATATATATATATATATATATATATATATATATATATATATATATATATATATATGTTAAATAATTTTTTACTTTTTGACAAAAACTTATTGAAAAGTCTTAAGAATTAGTAAGTGTAATTATTGAATCAGAAGATTCCATCAGAATTTAGAGAAGTGATGTTTGTACGCACTGAGGAGTCCTACGTCTATAGCAGATTAATTCTAAGGTAACAGTGCGAATGCAAACAAAACGAGTTAGAGCAAAATAGTTACGTAGCATTTTTCACTAACCACAGCAGCAGATTCCACTTAAACAGTCATCATCCACCAATTTGCTCTAATCCTGGCTTTCATGAACGCTAATTATTGAATTAAAAATGATTCATTCTGCTTGATTTATGAATTGGAGGAAGCTGTTGCTGAATTTATATCTGACTTCCGGAAAAAAAATCTTTTCCGATTAAACACAGATAAAAATAGCATGTTAATCAATACCATGCAAATGGATTGTGTCGCACATTAGGCTTTGATTTAATTTAGCTCTCTTAGCATCTTCAGCGCTATTGGAATTTATTGACTAAAATATACGGAACGTATCCAAAAATTTGTTGACAGCATTAAATTGATTCAAGCTTTCTTGGGGTGAGAGAACATCTTTTTGACATTTTATTACAAAAGTAGTTTATTTGG
Organism: Sympetrum striolatum; assembly: GCA_947579665.1. Classification (NCBI taxonomy): domain Eukaryota; kingdom Metazoa; phylum Arthropoda; class Insecta; order Odonata; family Libellulidae; genus Sympetrum; species Sympetrum striolatum. The sequence goes on from OX388351.1 coordinate 61,718,777, forward strand.
TAATTTCTTTATCTGCGATAGTCATTAGTTTAGTTACTCTTCTAGCGCTAACAGAGTGACTAAAAGCTTTCAAGGTAAGTTCACATTTAACTCAGCAACTGATCAAGCTGAGAAAATGTGTAAAATGTAAAGTAATTTATATAAAATTTCACAAAATGGAGGATTAGGTGAATATAACAACAAAATCCGAAGTCTTTCAATATTTAGCACTGTGTCTGTACGTTACCGTAAGAGTCATATAGAAATGACCTCGTGCGAAGCGATTAAGAAGAAAATAGCAATTCCTCTGAGCTGTTTTCTAGTAACCTTTAAGCTATTTCTTTTTCCTCAACGCAGAGTTGAGTAATATTGAAAAATTTTTATATACTCATCATGAGATGGCTAAGCCTCCAGTTTTCTGCATTCAGTTCCACTTTTAGTCGAGTGATTCTATTTTCTGAAGACCTTTCAGAACAGCAACCGTGTCTAAGTAGATAGATCCTTTACTTAGGCCATTAATTGACGAGGTTAGGTCCATGTGGGCCTATCTTTCACCTAATCTCGTATACCGATGTATGTATATACAGTTAGAAATTGAAACATTGAAGAAAGAAAGAGAACAGTGTGGGGAAAAAATTGCAACTGAAGGTTGACAAAGAAAATACCTAACGTTGGAGGAAAACACCCACAGAGGAAAGGGTAACCAGTGAAAACAGAAAAAAATAACACGGTGTACATTTTAGGCTAAACGTAAAAGAGTAAATTTCCAATTAGATAAAATATCAGATTAACAAAAAATAATTAATCAAATCATGATGCTATTTCTAAAACTTTTATACGTCTTTAATTGGGTATATATGATATATAAACGGCTTATTTAATCCAATAATTCAACTATAATACACGTATAACGAATAATAATCATCTACAAGATACCCTAGTTTTCTTATGTTATGTAGTAATATTCGTCTTCTTATATATAAATTTTATACCTGTAAAATCGAAGGAAAAATATATCAATAATTATAGAGAGTATGATAGCTATCGATAGCGAATGGTAAAGCTAAGAAAGCGAACCTGTATGCGACAGAGCTTTGGAGTATAAACCATGTGTGCAACTTTGCCAATACCGTTTACCGTTGAACGCAAGGAAAAGGTTTAGCCATTGACCCCTACACAAATATGTGGTTTTGAGAGTAAGACGTCATCATTCTTACAATCATGGTTAAATGTACGGCCTCCTAAAAGGGATTCCAAGGAAGTCATTCTAGTGTTTAAGTCTAGGTCAGGAAGAAAAACGGGTGTGGTAGGAAGGAATCGAACGATGGGACGATGAAGAGGGTGGTGGTGTTCAAGAGGTTTGGATTCGGAATACGCGGTTCGTTTTAAGGTTTTCGGCGTGGTGGAGGGACATGGTCAAGGACTGCCTCGATGAATGAGTTGTAAGAAGCAGTTCTACCACGTAAATTATACTCATTTATTTATTTATGACCCTTTATTGGCGAGGTTAGGCCCAAGTGGGCCTCTCTTCCACCTAACCTCGTATGTCGTCAGAATATGAACAATTATAAATTAAATTAAAACAAAAAGACAGAGTAGAGTGTGTGGAAAAATCTTCGCAACTGAAGGTTGCTAAAGAAAAACCCACGTTGCGGGAAAACACCCACAGAGAAGGGGGGTGAAAAAAAACGCGAAAACACAGTAAAAATAACAATGAAGTATAGACAATAATAAATTACATACAGTATATACATAAATCAATAAATTTACAGAAAAATAAAAATATTAATAATATGTTTATTTTTCTGTGATTATATACTCATGTGGGTCAATATCAAGGCAGGTGATTTAGATCCATGCTGTTTACGTAATAGGTAGTCATATGAGAGCTGTGTCTACTTGAGTCTTCTACAGTATAATCTCAATTTAAAAGGTAGTGTTAAAACCGAAGGAAATACAAGTACTTCCCAAATAACAAACTCAACATCAATCCCATATTATTATTGGGATTGTACGTTTTATTTTTTATACATACTACTTTTATTTAAATAGAGAATATATTTACCTGTACTTTCGTTTAAATACTCTTATGAGGATATAATATTCTTTTTCTGTACATAAAGTAACAATCCCCTAAGTTAAGTTGTATCCTACCCCTCCATCGTTAGTTAATAGTTCCTCTTCATATTCCGGAGACTACACATATAGCATGAATATTAATAGAATTAACTATCTATTAAAAAAAATAAAATATTTATTCGAATAAGGTATTTAAGTTATTTAACTGTGAACTTCACATTGAATTCTATTTATACTGCAAAATATTCAGTAATTTTGAGTCTAGTCTTGAGTAGTAATTAGTGAGTGCGGAAAATGGTCACCTTAGAAGTAAAGTTAGCCCTAAGACTATTCAAAGTCTCAAACTTCAAAGAGGTTGTAAGCAATTCCTGTAGTCTCAGTCTTTCTTGTTTGATTGCAGATGAACTTGCAAACACTCGGTCAAAAGACTAGAGGTAGTGATGGAAGAGGTAACCCTTAACTGCGTACTCATACAGGTATGAATGAAAGACTAGAAATAGAAATCAAAGGGTTTAATAGCACTTGGGTGTAGTAATGCTTTGATAAGCAGAGTAAACATTAAAAATTGATGATGCAAGACGTATTTGTGATGCGTGGGTTTTTCACGTGTGCAAAGAGAGAATTCATTAAATGTCTCAGTTTTTGGACAAATGAGTTTTCAAGAAAATATTTATTAAGCAACATAATATATTGATCAGTTTTCATAGAGTTAAGTTGAATGGTACTTATGTAAAAAAGTTTGGCCGAGAAACAGTAGGAAAATAGAATTCTTTCCGTATTTCCACGTACATTTTTAAACTTACCGGTTTTGCCCATCGTCATGCAGTAATAGAATATTTTTGTAAGCATACGTAGTTATCTAGCTCCTACTTATTCATGCCATAGATTTCAGCTTAGTTAAACCGTAACAATTTATTTATTTAAAATTAAAATCGGTTTAGTCGAAAATTATGAAGAATAACTGGGTGTAGATGAATTTCCTAGAGGATGATTTTATTATGCACCAATCCAACAAGCTTTCAATTACACCGGCCGAAAAGGTTTTGGTAACAGCGACATAGTTACTTATATCTTATTTTAATTTTTACTTTAAATTTAGCTGCGTATGTAAAAACTGTCCACCACGTAAAGTTTTCAAGAATTTCGCATAAACAAATGTACAAGTTAATTTTTATCTTAATGTTTTATGCTGACAACTCTCTAAATGTATATCTGAACTGTTCGTCATTAATTAACTATATCTAAACTTAATTTATATTTCTAGACCGACTTCAAAAAGCCAGAAAATGGCGAGTTGACGGGGTCCCCAAAAAAGTGTGGATTTCGGTGCCCGTAAGCTCACTAAAATGCTTATTTCTCAAAGATTTTTAAACCTACAGGGCATCACATACAATCATCTTGAAATCAAGATGTTCAGGCCGAACGCTGTGGAACACCATATCAAATAAATTTTAAAAAGTTCTTCGTATTTTCTACAATATTTTATTCAAAGCTATTACAGTCATCTTCATGCAATTCGTATTAAAGAAATGATTGAATTTATACGATACTTTGCAGTTTTGATGGGAGAGAAAGGAGAGGGCGGTAGGTGAGGTCGTTGGTTAGATTTTAAATTTCGATCTTCCCTTACCCCCAACTTAACCATTGACCTCACCTACCACGACCCCTCCCCTTTCCTTTCCCTCCCATCAAAACTGCAAAGTATCGTATAAATTCTGTTATTTCTATAATACTAATTGCCTGAAGATGACTGTAATAGTCGAAACCGAATTTGAATAAAATACTATGGAAAATACGAAAAACGTTTTTAAGTTTATTTCATCATCTTGAAGTACAGAAAAAGACCTTTATTTTAGTAAACAATGTATTCCATTCCAATAAAACCTTGTCTATTTTAGGCAAAATACAGTTCTCTGCCTTTCGCTTCCAACCTCGGCCTGTCGGCGACGGCCCTCTTATCCGTCGATGAGTTCCCATTTCCTGCTGTAAACATGCTTTCAGTATCCTCTTATTCCTAGTAATGATGAACTATAGGGGATATGTGTATTACTTATTCTTAAGTTCCCTTCTAAGGGAGTCGTGGACCAAATACCACATTACCAAATTTATTTTAAGATGCTAGGATAGAAGTGGATAGGAGGGAAGAGATGCGAAGTGTAATAGGTAGTGGGCAAATAACGGAGATGAATGCAAATACTTTATGAAATGGAAATCGTAGTTCAACCTATGTTATTCTCATAGTGTCTCCTTACTTCATTTAGCATTCATGAAAAGAGAAAACATACTCTAAGAGGATAATTGCGGTGTAGGCTAACACATGTAAAATTACGTATGAGGAAAAAGGTAAAAGTCAACTTAACCAAATATCCATACGTGTTTGAGCCTTTTCGAGTTGATATCTGTAATCAGCGACCCTGAATTATTTATTAACAGCTACTACCATCTATGTTACCGAAAAAAGTTATTGTTCGATGTAGGCAAATATTTGTAGAATTACGGTAAAGAAAAAAGTAAAAGTAGCGATAAAAAAGTTTAAATTTGCCAGCCTGTATTATTAACATTTAAAATCGTTGCGTAATTGAAAGAGACCTTTGCTTTCCGAAAGTTCGCTCGAACCCTTTGTCAATTGTGGACTACTATTGTAGACCTCTTGCATTCGGAAATGCTTTCCGATATCAGGGTAATTAGGATACTTGCACGGACATGTATTAATATAAACGCTACCTAAAGCATACAAATGCTACTTCATTGTAGTCATTGTTTCTCTTGAATAGACTCGTAGTAGTAAAACGCATTGTAAATTCATTTAGGTCACATCTATGCGCTCATTTTTAATTAATGGATCGTGGAGGTCAAGCAAAATCATTGTTCTTCGTTGCAGACAAAGCGTGATGACCTAGCCACACAAAAGTGGCTGACGTGACATAATTCACAGGTTTTACGGCCAGGCTTCCGTGGACTTTATCGAAAAAGTCCACGATTTTTTCGGTAACGCTGCTGCGAGTTGAACCCAGTCCTTCTACCAAGGGTTTCATTTTAGCACAGGGAAAAGAACGCGGATAATGTTGAGTCCGTAAAACAAACGGTTGGATGACAACCAGAGCTGCCAAATTATAACTCTGATGTTCCGATAAAATCAATCAAAATTTTGTCCAAAAGCTGCTGAAATTATCGTTACGAATTATAAAAATTCTGTGAAAAGGAAAATTGGACAATATTGACACTAAATTGAATGTTTGCGTTCATATAGGTTTTTCCGCATCCCCTCAAGCGTGATTTAAAAATTGCTCCCGTGGGAATTTAAACGAAACTGAAATTCAGAATATACGATTTTATTAGAATTTTTCGTAATTTAAAGCATAAAAATATCTGGAAAGTTGGTAAAGATATTCAAGCGTTTTACAGTGTGAGTGAATTATTTTGGAGCTAATATTGCAATGTATATGTACGAGGATATATGTTGTCGTATACACTTAAGAGGCTAATTAACAGTTTAAATTACTTCGCAGAGCACACCTTACGTGTGAAAACATTAATATGTAGAAATGTAATAGAAAATGAATTATAATAGAGTTTGTAAAAATCGTGTATACATTACCTCATCCGTAGCTACGTCCTATTCTTTGTTAAAGCATACGCCTACATATGAACTCTGCGTCTGTACTCCTTTCCGCGTATGTGAGGAGTTACAAACACTTTGACCGTTTTTACTTAATAAGATACTTATGTAAAATTAATATTAATTCGTCTAAACTGTTGGCCATAGTTTTAGTCAATGATGACCATTCTTACAAGAAACCCCAATTTCTTAAAAATACCGCTTAACGATTTAAATTAACACTGGACAGCTAGTAGATCTGCTGGATTTTTAAGTAGAGCTAGTAGATTTTTTATTATAATATATCTTAATAAGTTTCACCTAGATAGCGTCGCTATAATCTATACGATCGAGTATCAAATGATATCTATAGAATAGAGTATATAGAAGAATGTTTATAATTAATATAGGAATTATAACTCGGAAATCTCACCCAAATCTTATTAATTCTATTTCTTTAATAATACTAGGTATTAATACTTGATAAGCTTCAGCGAAATAGAACCGCAACCATTCTGTGATCGAGTAATAAAGGTTTGATATAGATTCTAATGGAATGTTTATAATTAAAACATAATTGGCAACATTGCCTTTAAAATATCCTACCCCCTTCAAAGCTCGTTTAATTTGTAGATTTTTGATCATCGCCATTCTCTCCACGGGTGGCTGAGGGCTTGGGCACACACTTGGATAAGGGTGTATCGCATTGACAGCGTAAGAGGTTAAGGACATGGAACCCTCTCTCAAAGGGGGAGATAAATTGTGGCCTAGTTCTCCGATGGGTTATGTTCCACACGAGCCCCGAAGAAGTAGGAGGCGGAATAGTATCGGCGGGTGATTGGGGCCCCTCACAAACGAACGGGGAAAGGGTATTTGGGATGAATGCTCCGGCAACGAATTCCGAACTTCTACCGCCGTCGGCGCATGTGTTTCTATTCGCTTCATCGAACTTGACAAAATTACGCCATCCCGACCCCTCGGTACGTGATCGTGAAGGGGGAAGGGACGGGGAAGGAGGCTAAGGCTGGGGTAAAGGAGGCTAGGGATGAGGTAAAGGAGGCTATGGTATGGGAGGCTAGGGAAACGGTTGCAGAAAAAATGGCGTAAGTTGACCGAGAACGTGTTCCTTGGAGTTTTTTCCACGGAATATTGAAATCGATAAGGATGTATGGGCGTCGAATGCGACCTTGGATAAGAGCGAAGTCGTGATGAATTGGCCTAGCCGGGGGCGAAATTTGCAAGTCGCCGTCCTCGCTAAGGAGGGCTGTTCGCAGCAAATACGGGCGGTGACGGATATTCCAGAACAAAACACTCGGCGCAAACAATTGAACTCGTGCTTCCTCCGAATGCGAGAAAATTGAAAGGTCTCTTTGAGCCAAGAATTTCGGGGTTTTTCGTCTCGCGCACCAAGAATGGAGCCTTAATTAAAGAGGGGTGGGACGTCCTTGAGACAGGGTTGTGATGTACCGTCAATTTCTCCATGGATCATTCTTTAATACACGGTCTGAATTTAAATGGTTTGCTTAAAACTTATGAATGTCAATATAATAAAATGTTAATTTTACCTCTGAGGTATCTCCCATACGACCAAAAATGCAATGCAATGGCAATCTGCTCACAAAACAAAATTAAATCAGTCAATTCAAGAAGATTATTGACACAATCCCATATAACAAATATACAATATCCAAAGCTGTGAAATTCACAGAAAAAGTTAAAATTATACCTAACTGACGTTATGTTTACGTGTATTTTCTTAATGAGCATGCAGAGGGGAAAAGTCGAATTTGAGTAAACAATATATTAAAGAAATGCGGCGGTTTTATGAAAATATATAAAAAATAATATGTAATATATGTAATAGAAAAATTAAGTGACTGGGGCCAGTTCTAGTACTAGCATAGGAAATTAAGCTTCCTTACACAAAGATACCTAATATTTATTCCGAATGAAAGTCAAAATGCAATAAATATCACAGCTTCATTAAGCCCACGATAAGTAAGAATAAAAAAGAATAATAACGGTATAAGGATTTTTTTAAAGGATGAATTTTAGATTCCATAGATCTAGCTTTTAAGAAATAACCAAAACAAATAAGAAAAAAAGTGAATTCAACTTCCGCGTTCAAAAAACTGTCTGCGTTTACTGAAACTTTAGACACCCAGCAAAATCAGATATTAACAGAAATCAGTATGAATACTCCATCAATTTGACGATGCAACATTTTACCGTCACTGCTTAAACAAACTGTGATATTCTAAATCGTTTTATACTTGTTCATGTTTTCTCTTCTCATAAAATTTCCATTCCACGGCAAAAATATTCATTAATATTTAAATACAACTATCATTTAAAAATAAAATATAAATATGTATGTATTCATATTCATTTCATATATTCATACCATAACATGCTTGCTTTCTCTCTGCGTTCGGTGGAGAATTCATTTATTCTACATCAAAATGTTTATTTTACAGCGAGATCATTTACAGTTCGATACATATTCTTTATTTATGGAGCACTAAGTAAAATAGCACAGATTAATTAAGTGTACATGTATAACCCCCAAATAACAATTTCGTTTTCAGTTAGAATTCGTAATACCTGCCTTTTTTGGTATTTATTACAAGACATATTTAACAACGCCGAACTTTTTATTGTAATGAGCTCGCTGTAAATTTTCATAAAATAAGAGCATGAATTTTTATGAAGCTAAAATAGAGTCCTTATATTTGTTATCAGCTGAATCTGGATCCGTTTCTTGAATATTTCTTCCCTTTCCTCTAATAGCATCTCAGAAGTTTATGTAATGATCCGTGAATTCGTTTTTCATCGCATATTTACTTAAGGATGACATTTATCCACTGATTAGCGTCGTCTTCTGTTGCATAAATTCCCCAGAAATCCGCATTCAATCAAAAGCTAATCACCCCGTATATTTACATGACCTTGGCTCGAGTGAATCAAAGAGATAGAGCTCAATCACTTTGGTGGGATGAATCAGCATTGTTTTGCAAATGGCGCTGGAGGATACTTGAGTGTAATTCGAAGGCTAACTCGGAGAAGAAGTTCTCAGTGCGTCTATCTTCCTGGAATTGGGTCACGAATTCAAGTTCAGTCCAAAGATGATTGCGGCCTTCCACGCTTTCCTTCATTTTTAGCCCCGTTTTCACAGATGAATTGATTGATGATGAAGTTACGTCGATAAGTTTCTCTCTGACTTCACTCCACTCCGTTTCAAGTAAACTTTGAGTGCGCTTATATCTAATATTCATTTTTCATTTTCTCCGGTTGAATTTATATCAAATATACGAGGGTATGTCAATTGTTTCCAGTAATTAATTATGTAATAAAAACTGAAATAACGGGAAATTATCCAGTAGAATGAAGCAATTTTAGAATTTCTTATTCGCACCACAAAAAGTGCATCAAAATTACATTTTGAGTTTCTTTTGCCAGTATGTTTTTTGCATCACTCTTGTCTTGTTATTTTTTTAATCTTTAGAATCTGCTTATTTTCTATGTATTTAGAATCGATATCCAACTGGATTCATCCCAAAATAATGCGTAGCTTATCTTAATACGGCGAATAATTTCAAAAGTAACCTAGTTGCTTCTTTTATATTAATTTTGACGATTTTTCTTTCTGAGGAAATTTGTACAAAGATATTGCGAAGATTCAAATGAAACTTAATGATATATAGAAAAGGAATACTGGTACTTATGCATCTAAGGGCGTCATATTGGGAAACTAGCCCTAAAAATACTCCTAAAATGTTTCCCAAACGGTATTAAAATGTTCTGGTCTTGGTTCTAACAAAACTACCTAAAAGATCCTGGTTCGAGGACCAGTTTCATCAGCCATTTTATGTTCATTTCTGCTCGGATGTTTTTTACAAAAGTCCTTAATATAGAAACCAAATTGACTAAACATAATGTTTTAACGTTTTTGAGTAGGACTACAAAGCATTTGAGTTACGTATGAGAGATATGCATTATGCTCTCTTTAATTATAATAATGTACATAAAAAAATACGCAAGTAGAAAATAAGAACAAGCATAGTTTGTTTACAAGTGTAAATAAACAAGATTTACAGTCAGGTCGAATCAGAGTCAAAGATATCAGTAGGTGCCTTGAAGTTACACATGGCAAAAATTACAAAAAAGCAAAATAAAATATCACAAAAATACATTCATTATAAGATTACTACCTAAACATCAGTTTTAAAAGATTGAACATTTAAAATTTCAAAATAGTAACATTATTGATAATAATAATGTTATAATATGTATAATAATAAATTGATAAAGAAATATACCATTTATTATGTACATTATTATTTATAAATCGATAAAAATTTATTTATTTATAAAATACATTTTATATAGTATACATTTTTATAAATAAATAAAATATAAACTTAAATCAATATAATATATGTTATGTATTACTTTTATAAACGTTATTTTAATGTTTATACATGCAAAAACTACTTTTTTTAAACATGAGTGGTACTTAAGCAATCAGGTAGCTATGGGTATATAAATCGATAAGAGCCAGTCATCGGCTTACGGGCTTAACTTGATGCCGAGTTTAAACTCAACCGTCACTTTATTTTTACCATGGGATTCCAGTCCGATTCATCTTTTGGGTTCAGTCATAACTTCAATCACGGCAGATTAGCCATTCATAAGAGCGCCTCCCCGAAGCGGAAAGCTAAACGCCTCGCGACCGACCACGCAATCCGATAATTATAGCACTTTTATTTTCGAGCGACGCTTCGATAAATTCAGGCGACGCCGTTCGCATCGATTTTGCGGAAGTCGCGGTCACGTGACATCCGGGATATTAGGATCGTTAACGGAATAACGAATCACGAGCCCAGCGAGCATGTCAATAGGAAAGGTCCTTTAAAAATTGCACGGAACTGATTAATGGATTAAATTGGGAATGCAAGTCGTTGGCAGTGGTGGCGTGGCAACTGAGGAGTCCACTTCCCTTGAGGATTCCGAATGCATCGGTGCAACTGCTTCGCTACTCTTCCAAACCGCATATCCCCCACTCCCAACGGCTTCCCTGAGCTCCGAATCCCATTTTCCCATCCCACTTCTTCCCACACGCGTTCACCTTATCGAAAAATCCGGCTCGATTCAACCGAGGCTCGTTTTAATTTATAGACGCGATGGTGGGCCGAAAAAAGGAGAGGAAATGCCTCTCAAATGAAAATCTCTGATGTGGGAAGTGCATGACATCCGCCGTATTTCAAGTTACGGAATTGCTATTCAATTTTCCGCGTTTCTGCGAATTGCTATTCGGGTTCTTGGAGATGTATGATAATAAATTGATTTTTAAGCCCAAGATATATATTTTTTAAATCACAAAAATCACCACATATTTCCATTTATAAATTATTTTATTCGTTTACAATAAACATATACATAAAAATATGAAGATCCCAAACAGATTGCCCCAATTACATGAGTTTTAATAGTATTGGAGGTAAAGCACAGAAGTAAAGGTAAAAAAGGAAACAGTATGCAAAATAGTTAAATAAAACATGCTTTTATGTATGAACTTGGAGGTTTATGTAATAATATAAGGATCATTTATTTACTCCGTCATTTAATACCTCCGTGTTTTACCTTTCGGTAGGTTCATGGGCACTCTAAAATCACTATTAATCTCCATCTTCTTCATTTCCTTAAAGTTAACCCCACCCCTTATGTCATCAAACATCTTTCGTCTTTTACATGTATTACGTCATTAGGATTAAAATAAACGTTTGAGTAATCCTTTTTATTTTTATGCTAATCATTTTTAAGAGAAATATATGAAGTCGATAAATAGGTATTGCTTAATGAAAAGATCTCTTCCCTTAAAATACAACAAAATAGTTCTCTGTAATACAAGACAATCTTAAAAAATATTATTAGCTACTGGCGAAAACTCAAATTACTAAACGTATGATGATGATAAATAAAAAAATCCATCCCAGTCTTCTTTATCCCAATAATCTTTTCCATTGAAAGTTATTAATAGTTTTATTTTTAATTTCTGAGTAAGAATGGGTATGTTTGTCAAACATTATCAACATTTTATAGGTAAAATGACTTCATAATCATCTAATACTGGTGGAATTAAAACAATGAGCTTTCACTTTAGATGAATAAATTACATAAATAAAAAAGATAAATCTCATTACAATTAAATTCGTTATACTTGTGATGCGGTGATGCGAGTACTTCAACAAATCAAATACAATTCTTCATAATAGACGAGTGTCATATTTTTACAACGAATTTATTTTCAATTTGGTTTGCGATTCTTTATTAAAATTACGTTTTTCAACTCCGATATCCGATAACATACATAATGTGTTTGCGACAGCATTCTGACTAAATCACATTCACTAAAAGAATTTTAAGAAATTTTATGATTCTAATACCAGTCTTATATTATCTTAAATGAAATATTCGTTGTTAAACTTCTTTATCATGACTCCTATGAATGTTGAATGAAGATCCTTATTTAACAGCGGGGAATTTCAATTTAGTTCCAACGCAGTTGTATACGTTACTGTAATCGCGGCGTCAAATCTTGAATGTTTAATACGCCACTCGACCGCATCTTACTAATATCAGTTTAGCGTTCCTTACGATCTGTTTCATCAAATCGGATTGCGGTGCTCTTATCCCACTGAATGCCACAGTCGATGTGGTATCGCAGCCACCCTCCAGTTCCCACTCTCATCATTAAAGCGTCACTACCAGGCATACCACACTCCATTTGCAAATATATATATAATGAATATAAGGATTATACGAGATTACCATCCATATATTCCAGATCCATTATGTGTAATAAATTCCTTCGCTAAAACAATCGTGTTGCCATTTCGACCACAGAGCACGGGCATCAGTGATCCGCACATCCCGCAAGCTTTCGGCAAAGGTTTCAACGCGTTCAGCTCAAAATAAATTTGCTATTATCTCTTACAGACTTCGATTTAAACTTGAAAGCTTCATAAATATTAATAGGGTAATAATGATGAAATGAATTCGTGGGAAATATTTTAGTGGACCAAACAAATTCATAAATTTAAATGCACATTACCTAATTTCAGATTGCAGCGACTATTGATATTCGAATAATCGCCATCATATTAAGCTATTGCGAGAGCTACATTAAATTTCAATAATTAAAACACGATTATTTTACAGTAATTCATTTGCATTAAAGAAATTAATTAATTCCAAAACACGCACGATTTGGATTGGGAATAGCGCACGTTTACATGAACCGTGAAATCAAACACCTATTTTCTGAAAGAAAGTCATTTTCAATGAATTTAAGAAGAATATACATTTTAAATTATAAGACATATTTATTCAAATAGCTTTCTATACTTGAATCGTAATATCAACGGTAATTGGTACTTCAGATAATTTATATTGGTGATACCATATGATGGCGAAGCAAGATAGAGGCTTAAATGCTTTTGATGTATATTTTAGAAAATTGGAAAATTCATTTGAATTTCACTTAACAGTAAATGAATACAGAAAAAAGATATAATAAAAAAATTAGAACTATTTAAAAGTAAATTTAATAATGATTCTAATTATATCCTACAGCTTTAAATTGTATTTCCTGGCGAATTTAAAAATATACGTTGCAAGGAAGGTTATTGGAACATGGTTGTTAATGAATTTAGAGGTAGAAAATCTATGCTTAAGATTTCTTTCCGTTCCTAAGGCAGCAGTTATGAAAGCAACAGAAAGTCCCGGATTATCGATCTTCTAAGAAAAAAACAATGTATTTACATTCCAATTGCCTAGCTATCATCTTGAGAAATATTGCTATCTAATAAAACCAGAGGGTGTTTCTTTGATGGTCAGTAATCCGTTTCTTATAGAAATGGATGCAACATAGGTACGGGACGTTGATAAAATAGCCTTAGGGAAGTTATTGAATCTCTGATTAAAACTATGCAGTAAAATTATTTTATGAGTTGGGAGTGATAAATTAAATTCAAGTGAATTTTTTCTACCATTTGATAATTTTATACCTGTAACTGCTCATGAGTACTATCCATAATTGATCTAATTCTGGCTATATATCTTTATTTCTTAAGCTTTTGCAAAGTTTTATAATTTCTTCTGCAAGCGGTCATATGCAGTCAGGTTTTCCCTTCACTTCTTATTTCGTGAAATAACTCAGTTTCTCGAGGATGCGACTATGATGGACTAGGATGGAAACCTCCGTAGCTAAAATATTAAAATAGCATTAAAGCGTTTCATTTTGAAAATTGATTTATTTATTTGATGCAATCGCTGCAATTTGGTATGTTTACCAGGTAACAATGGACGAGGGGGATATAACAATACAATCTGTCTGGCATTCGCCCAAGGACGGGAGGGAACCCCCCCCAAAAGCTTTTTGTGGACATTATAAATCTTAACAATAACAATAAGCCCATAAGTTGAATATACAATGTCACCGGAAGACGTAAATTAATTACGTACGCAAGAGGAGTACTGTGATCGAAGCTAGTAACAACATCGGGGACTGTTTCCTTTTAATCAAAAACAAAACCCCCAAATCGCATGCAGTGGAGGGATAACTACGGCGTTAGTGGTAGATGTTAGGGAAGCGAAATAAAAGGAGAACATAAAAGAAAAAGAAAAAACATTTTTTTGGGAAGGGTGTGGCCGACGAGGTATTGCGTCTGCCACGGAATTACCGAACGCTGCTTTACGAATCCTCTTGGACAGGGAAAAAAGCTCTGTCGCAGTCCGATATAAAATAGGAAATAAAAACCACATTCCGAATAAATAAATAGGGAAGCGCTGGTGGCGTGCGAAACGCATCTGCAACACACGCGCACGCCCGCCCCCGCTGCGTCCGAAAGGGGCCCACATTGCATTCCTCCTCCCACCACTTCCTCCCGTGTCCTCTGGCTCCCTCTTTCGGGAAAATTCTGCAACCCTCCATTCTTAGAGACCCTGGGGAACGCTTTAACGAATGTATTTCAGGAAAACGGGATCGAGGCCCGATAAATAACGCCCGGGAGGGTAGTGGAGGTGAAATGGGGGTGGAATATAGAAGGGGTTATGTAAAGTGGAGCAGTGGGATGTCGCGGAGGGAGAAAATAGAGGAATGGGAGTTTATTTGGGGTGTAGAGATTGGAAAAGAAACGGATATAGATATTCTTACAGAGGCAAATTTTATCCGAGTCAGAACTCGGAGGGAATGAGAGGGATTGAATCAAACGTTAGGAAGATAAATAGGGGAGAGGGTTTCCTAAATAACCAGATAGATATGATATAAAAGGGAACTGATGTAATGGCGGAAATCCTATGAAGATTTTGCTAGGAGAGGAACACCGATTCTTATACTGACCGATATCTATATCAACTTTTATTTTATTAGAATGTCTAAGCAATACAAAACTGAAGAATAAAAATGTTTAAAATGTAGCAGCTGTATAAATATTCACTATTTACTTGTATGAATAATTATAAATACTAAAGCAAAATGCGAGGAGTATATAAACCATGGCTTTAAAGAGTGTATATATTTCGGTAGAGAAGTCAAATCAACGCTTTTTGGACCAAGTGCATTGAAAATTATCTTTTATACTTTCTCTCTTGCTATGAGAGCTACAATCATGTTCGTGATGTTAAAGAAATAATCTAAATATTAGCTTAGTTATAGAAACTGGAATAAAAACGTAGGTGAGGTTGGTGAGGTTTAGGTCACTGTTACATTGATAAGTCTAAGTAATTACTCTCTTAGTAAAACTTGAATAAGAAATGTAATATAATAAATAAGTGTTCCTTGTTCTAGTGGAAGCTAAAGCATTTTAATTTCTTGAATCGGTTCTATTTTGGGTTCGACAAATAAAATGACTTTTTTCAGTTTCTTTCTTTGGTCTGGTTCCAGTTCGTAGCCCTTTCCTAAGCAACCACTAAATTTACGCATTGCCTATTTAAATTATTTAATTACCATACATCTCTAACTCACGGTGTTTGGGATTGATAAATCACTCGCGTTGATATAATATTTCGTTCTTCGTAATGAGTAAAATTAAACTCATCTCGTTAAAATTTTAACTGCACGTAAAATGGAAGTACAGAACGTTTAACTCAGCATTTTACACTATTAATTTCACAACTAAAACAAATGCATGACGCATTGAAATGAGAACGAGGTAAATATTTCCCTTGAGAGATGTGCTCCTTTCATTTTTGAATGAATCTATGTGCATAATTGTGGGCGAAGCCAAATAATTTTTCATAAGCTAAGAGGAGCATAAGAGGACTAAGCGAGTATTGTAAATTACAGACAAAGTGGAAAAATCATTCCAACTGTGATGTAGAAAGGAGATGGCATTAAATATTCCAAGTGCATTCATTTTTACGTAAAGTTTACACTGTCTTCAAACACAACAAAGCATTCATGCGACCGTGAGCACTCTGAGGTTCGGTTCGGCAGCTTGTATATGCACGCATATTTCGAGGCAAGAAAAAACTCGAAATGCAGAGATACTTTTCAGACAGGTGTTTGTATTCACATGACTGTGTCCAAAGGCTGCCTCAGGCGAGATGAAATGTGGCGATTGTTGGCTGACCTACCCTCGAAAGGGTAAACAGGGATGTCACCATCATTTTGCTGGGAGTTGAACCAAACAATTTACGACGAACGGTCTCAGAGCCATACAGTTTGATATGTATTTTTTCTTCTACGGTTGTTTTCCATCAATTCTTTGGATTTGTTTTGTAGGTAGAGAGCATCGTCGTTGAACAGTTCTATAAATGACACAAGCATGATATTTATAGTCTCTTTATAAATATTTATATACAATTTTCGATGATTAATGCATACTTTATTCAAAATATTATTATAAATATTCAAACAGAAAAACACAAGAAAGGGTAATGCCATAGAAATCCTTATCCTTCATTTTTGAGTTTAATTTTAGAAGGGATATAAATTCATTGTACATTTTGTCTAACTTCAGTGTGATAGCCGTAAATGAAATAAAAGGGGCCGCATTACTTTGCGCATCAGGAAACATATCGTTACGACCGTTTGCATAAATTTATTTATAAATAGAAATGAGGTCGTACATGTTTGAAATGTTTCTGTGCGTCTATAAATGTCTCGTTCAGAGTTACTTCCTGTTAATTTCAACTATCTCTTTAATTCCAATGTTACTATTATTTGATGATGATTTTTTTCATTTTAGTAGGAATTTATTCGGTTAATGGTTTGATAAAATAAACAGCATATTCTTATTTCTCAACTTATACTCTTTATACATTACTTATTGGGTAATATATACATATCTCATCATATTCAAGTTGACACTAGTTAAAGAGCGAGGAAATAAATTCTCTTAAACAAATGAAATATTTATTTTGAAAACATACTCGCTTAAGGTTAGCCTGACATTGCTTGAGTCGTCGATTTTCATACCACTTAGCTATAAACACGATATGGCAAAATATCTGGAAGCTTCTTCATCAGTTTAATCATATGTTTAATACTATATATCGTTGTTACAGACACAGTTGTTAATAACTTTATCAAACCAATTTTGGTAAATAGATTACAAGTTTGTTAATTCACGCTCTTTATTTCGTAATTTCCATGTGTTTCCATTTTGTGATACATATTACATTTAGTGTATTTGGGCTCCATAGGAACGATTGTCAGATGAATAATCTTCTTTTATTGGCCTCCAGCGTTATATTCCCTAGTCGCATACAAATCATTGAAAAAAAAAAACAAATTTAAATCCATTTTTGATCTGAGAACCAAATTCATAAAAATCAGATTCAATATGCCATTTTTAATCGTGCAAAAGTTGCCTCTGCCTCTTTGATTAAATTCACTTTTGTATTTATTTTAGCAACTATACATTTATCTATCTAGAATTGATGCTTTATATAAATTGATCCTGCTTATACGATACTCCTATTGAAGTTAGAGGTTTAGAATCTTCAATTGCAGTTTATGTCGGCGTTTCTCTTCACATTCTCTGGTATTCCGAGAAAACAAGAAAGGACACCGCTTATACGCTGAACTTCAACTTTCTAATTTGCCGGAAAATGCCTCATAAAATTTCCGAAAATCCCTGCAATGCATCCTAATGTAAAATAAATCGGGACTTTGGGGCCTTCCGGAATCGAACCCATGATCCTGAGGTCCAAAATTATTCATTTTTTTCACCGTTTAGCCAATACGTCGTAAATATTTCAAGTAAAAGGCACTTGTAAAACATAGTTAGAATTTTGATCGCCTATATATATGAAATTCACCTCAAAATATAAGGGGTCGACTTATACTCCGGCATATATGGTATATATATAGTGAATATTGACATGATAAAGCTATTGACCGAATAAACAATAAACAAATTCAAAAATTGAAGGATTAAATGGAAGATTGAACTTCCTAGTTCCAATTTCGCTCAATAAAGACGTGTATGAATGTACGAGACGTTACGTATTTATAGACATTTAGTTTCCATGAGCTAGGAAAACTAAGGTCAAACTATAGATGTGAAGTTTTTAAAAGTGTACTACTTTACTAAGAAATAAAGGGTCGAAATACACTCAAAATAGAGCTTGAGAGTGTACGTTACGAGTTAGTGTTGACATTCTCTCCCATCGTCACCCGCAAACCCCTTAATAAGTGCTGGTGTGCCCCTTTAGGTGCTCAGTTAGAAGTTAGCTGCTCTAGACAATCAAAATGGAATGGACCGAATATGATGCATCGACTGTAGAAAGGAATGGGAATAAACATCGCGAGTAGTATTTGCATCAAATTAACCGTGAGATTTGCATAGAGATTGGATTTAAGGGACAGTAGACGACGGCGAAACGGGGAGTAGTGTTGGGGTGCAACTGCAGGTGTCGCTTTTTCCGCTGCGGAAGGAAATCGCGGTCCTCGAGCGCGGGAAACAGATTGAGAGGCACTAAACAAGAGACAGACGGAGTGCGTGGGTGCGGATGAACGGCTTTTAACATGCGAATCCCCTCACGCCGACGCCCCATCTTCCACAAGCGCTTTTTTCGTTCCCGCACACATCGCTTTTTTCCCACTCTCCACTCTAAAATAGCGAAACAAACACGTGCGTATTTTATCAGATGGCGCTACGGAGATTGATTTATTCTACTGCACCGCTATTCCTTGGGACGAGGAATGGAAGTCGGAAATCAAAGCAGAGAAACGTTTCCCTCGAGATGTTGTAGCGAAATTTGGTGGAAGCATAGCTATTTACTGACCAAAATTATGGAATTCCTTTGAATAAAATAAGGAATAAAAATCCTATTTTAAAGCTTGGAGCTCTATTTTCTATTCTACAATTTAAGTACTACATGACGAAGAAATACTCGTAAGATCCAGTAATCCTGGTTTTGTATTCTTTAATTTAAGTAAGTATTATTGAAAAAGATACGACGCTTTAAAGAAAGGGGTATAATTGGTTCAAGATAATGAAATCAATGAAAATAATTCAATATCAAATATCAATTGAAATCCCAACTAACTTGTATGTCTTCTAAGCAGCAATTATTACCCGCACATAAATTCGTAATTAATGTATTAATGTAATTATATTAAGTAATTTCCTTCTACCTCAAATTATTGGCATTGTTATACGTTGTGAAAATGCATAGCGCTTAGCGCGATAACCACTTGGCCACCTAGGCGGATCAATCAAACCTCTTAGTATAACGGCCATTATTTGTGAAAAATCAATCACAAATTTAAAGTTAATACTTCCAATTAAAAAAAGCATTAACATGATACTAAAACCATGATAAATTAACCGATGTATTCCTTGTTTGCATACGGTCACTTTTAAGAATAAAAAATGCATATCTAGACAAAAGATGACTACATTGACGTCATATATAAATTATTTTATTACCGAAATGGAAAAAGTATTGTCAATCATTAGTTGGTAGGGCAATTCTCAGCAAATGGAGCTCCTGATTTTCACATCGCAGTAATTTTCTCAGGCGCGTGCAGTAGAAATCAATCATTCTTTCTCCCTCTTTATCACGAGGTCATAAGCTTATGATGTAGTTCTATTATATGAAGTATTCTTCCATTCTGAAGCAAATCGAATCGGCTGTCATCACAAACGAAACTGATGAGTATGGGCCGATTTTTCGTTTAAACATTTACATATCTAAATATATCTCTCTCTGAAATTTCTGCTTTATTTTTCTCGTCATTTCAGGCTGTGATCGATAATCTGTATTAAGAAGCAGCAAAAAGAGAAAGCCATTGAAGAGACAGCGTGGGAGTCTTCTCACCAACCACGTGTCGCCCATTAAAATTCTTTCGGTACCGCCCTCAAGCTCCAGTACACCGGACTGATGAGGTTAGCAGTGCTTACAATTGTCTCTAGAGTGAGTAGAAGTAGTTCATTTGTCTATCGTTTATCAATGCTCAAGATAACTCCCGATTTTTCTATCTAATTAATGAAACGTTTCCTTTTAAAATTTTTGATGAATTTTTACGTTAAAATTGACTTTATTTCCTCAAATATTTATCATGATCTACTTGTATAGGCAAATATTAAATTTTCGTTCACTATTTTCCAAAGTTCATTGTGTATACACTAACGTGCATACTCCTAACTTCTGGAAATAAATTTTCTAATTTTACTTCGAAAATTCATTTCCCAAGCTACTACTCGTAGTTAATCTTGTAATATTTTTATTTTTAGGAATATTTATAACGCCCACTATCAATAAAACGTGACTATAATCTGTTAGGTAGTATTTCGTTGTGTTAGATGATCGATGTAATCGATAAAGAGAATAGATCGATATAATGATCAAATGTAATGATAAGATGTTTTAGTAACCATAAATAGAATATTTGTTTTTGTCATTTATACATTCTTGCGATTTTAGGTCACTGCGAGTTTTTCGTGTTCCCATTTTAAACTCACCTTCTAGAGACAGGGTTATCCCGTTTAACATTTTTTTACGATTTCCCTGATTTTTGCCTGCATCCCCCCCTCTTTTGTTCGGATTTTCTTTTAATAATACGAGTACTTTGATAGCAATCTATTCATCCATATTTCCGTTAATATCTACAAAATTCTTTTTCGTGACTGAGGTATCCAGATGATTAAAGATGGCTTCAAGCTGGCTTAGTTAGTTATCTTTTCACAATCATGCCCAAATATTTGACAGCTCAGAATGAATTGTAATATGTTATTACTGATTCTCGCATCTTAGTTTTCGAGCTGGAATGCGAAATAAGAAAATACTCCTATCAGTGATACTAATTGGAATATTAGCATTAAGGCAATATGATATGAACGCAAAATACATATGCATATTTACATAATATTGATACACCTCACATTAAGTCTACGCAACTACATTATCAGCAAAATCAATTTTACTCAAAATAAACACTTCTGCACCTTGCTGTCTCGCAGCTTGTATTACAATTTACGTAATGATTAAGAGACAATTAAGGCAAATATTATACTTGACTACCAATCTTTAACATAGATTTAAACTAGCATACGGTTTCTCATACCTAAGCAATGCTTATATCACGAAATCAGCAAGTGAGTTGTATGCGAGGGGGTGACAAAGTATCCCGTCTGGCGTTTGCCCAGGGAAGAGCACGAAGGTATTTGGCTCGGATGAAAGAAAAGGTTCCTCTGTTGTGTCTCCCACGCGCATTCTACTTATCCCCGAAGCACCACTCTCCTCCGCCACACAATTCAACCGATAGCGTCATTCATACCCAATACATCTCCCAAAGTGTCCATTCGTGCATAACGAGCGTGGTTCTGTGGAGCTTCTCTTGCCCAAGTAGCCGCAGAGCGCGAGCCGCACGCATTTACACTCTGCGGATTAACTCTCTCTCCATTACCCAACACAGGTCCTCAATTCCAGTTGCTAATCAAATACGAAAGTTATGAGCCTTTGGATGTTGGTTTTTCCTTGCACTCTCTTGCTTTCGTTTCCCCTCCCACTCCTCGTTTTTAATTCCCTACATCGAGGCCTCTCTTATAAGCCCAGTGCTCAATGAGCATTTGATAGCGAATTTTGCTCGAAGCTCTTCCTAATAAAATTTTTTCTCCGCGAAATGTTTCGGCATTATTCATCAAGTTGGTGATGTGGATATTGGAAGTAGATTTCCGAATGATGTTGATCTGCTCCAATTTGGCCAAAATCGTGCGTGTCTTGTGTGTTTGCTCTCTTTTGATCCTGATTCATTTTTTGAAGTGCTCCCGCTGTAAAATTCTCATTCCTCTCCAATCTTTGATTTGCTATTCTTTTTAACTGGACCTGCAACCTGAGATTTACTGTTTACCCTTTGGAAATCGGTTACCACAGTTACGGCAGTAGTGGTGAATACTCACTGGAAGGAAATATCATCAGTATATTGCGTTACTTTGCTAGGTCAACAATTACGAAAATGCCTTCTTTAAAAATTGCAAACTTTGCAAAGAACCTTCACTGGTCACTTTAAGTAGTAAGTGATCTGATCTGCGAGTCTAAACCTTTTACTATTCGAATACGTTATATGCCACAGTAATGCAACATATAAAATTATCAGACCAAATTTAGTTGGTGTAATATTCACATATAAATAGTTTACCATCGAAATTTTACTGTTTGGATCAAATTTTATATCAAGGTTAGCCTAGTTGGAATAATTTCAACTTCATTTTCATTTAAAGCAATGAACGAGATTAGCAAAGCAATTAGTCATTCAATAATTGACGAAAAGGCTGTACATTTTCAACCAATGTGTAGCCTATAATTACGTTGACCCGTATATATATAATATAATATATATATATATATATATTATATTTGATTATTCTCCTGCTTAAACGCACCGGTGATGTTCTAAATGAAAAGAGATTGATTAGAAATTTCATCATTTCCTATCAGTAACTGAGCTCAATTCTGTTCCGAAATTTAGTAAGCTTACGTTGTAACTCAGAATACCAATTGAGATAGAACACCTTGTAGCGTTTAACTCATCGACCTGAATTCCAGAGGCGTTACCACTCCCTCCTTTTAACTATTAAAGCATGGCCCAGAATCGGAGCAAACACATCATGGTCAAGAGCGTAAAACTTCAAATCTACGCTCCGATATTCTCCAAAAATCAACAGTTTTCATTATGAGAATTTTTCATTCCACAGGTCAGGTTTGCTCACTAGCACGGTGAAGTGTTTTAATAAATAAACAGAGGCTTCAGAAAACCTTATCTTCCCTCTTGGGTTAGCTATCCCGTAAAGTCATCTAGAAAGTTCCTAACTCCGTTGCTTTGTTAGCTAAGAACTACATTGCGATTTACCGCATAGGTGAAACAGGTTTAGAAATACGAAGGATATATTGCTGAGTGCCATTCGCTTTGAAGAGTCGTTTCATATCTCTGCTAATGTTTGACTAGAAGGAAACTGTTGACCTACGTTTGCGAAATGAGATGCACAATCATTAAATATGCTCCAGGCAAAGAATGGTCTATTTATTTTTCGTAAAAGATTTTCCATTGCCTATACTCATACTTATTACTTAATACTTATGACTATTGAAATAGTAAACATCATATTGTGCTAAAACACCAAATAAAGTAGGACTTAAGTCTATTTTTCAAAATCAATGGACATTAATAAGAAATTTTAAAAAAGGATGAATCAATTCAATGAGATATACTTTGATCTTATAACTTCATTTTTTAATTACTTTATTTTGAGAATATCATTTAAATTTATTTTTATCTATGATATAACTTTATTTTATATATAACAGAAGATTCACCTATTTATCAAAAAAACTGGATCGAATCATAAACGTTATTAGTTGGTGTCACTTATTTTTAGGCTAGAGTTTAAACGTCAATTTAAGATGGGAAACTTTTTAAAGTCATTGAGGAATATAGCCTCATGCAAATTAGTGTTCCAACTTATAATATATGGATGGAATATGTATACACAAATAATAAAAGAGGACGAATTTAAATCTTATATCGGAAAATAGGATCTACTCTTCATTTGAGCTTATTAAATGTCAGTCAAAATGTATTCATTTACGTGTAGGTCATAAGTAGACATCAAGCCACCCGTTAGTTATTATTTCAAGGGCAAATAAAATAATACAAACCGTGCCAGAAATTCACCCCAGTGGAAAGCCAATACCTCTAATGGTAATGCGTCATATAGTTCTATTATAAAATTAGCAATTTCGATAAAAACATTTTAAATGCTCTGGGTGATAATATCATCTAGTAATAAATTTTACTGTTCAATCAATGATATGCTTAATTTATCATATGATTTACCACATTGTTGACAGTTTACAAAATCATTTTAATTCGTTTTATCGAAGGTTCTAGATCTTCAAGTAAATCGTTCCGTCCAGCTATAATTTATTATTATATTTACACTTCCAATATATAAAAACCAAGTGGCACTACCCATGTGGTACAATGATTATGAAAAGAATACATATGTAAAAATTCATACACGAATGAAATGAATGGTGAAATATAACAAAATCCCAAAACCATGCAAAAAGTACAACACTAGTTCATAAGAACATAAATACGTTTCAAAGAACTAAATTACTGATATGTAAGGCAGTAATTATTAATTATCCTTAAATGCCTTAATAAGGGTCATTCTTTACACCTACTAAAACTATATAGTGCAATAACTATAAAGAATTATAACAATGTTTACTCTACAATATACAACCATAAGTACAAACAACCTAAATAGAAATGTTTACAACTATGTAGATCTTGAGAGCCATTATTATTAATTATTCTTCAATTCACAAATGGTTATTTCAAAAAATGTTTACTATTTATAATTATTAACTCGATATAGTCTGAATAATTGATTCTTTAATGCTATTTTTCTATTCCTTCGTAGAAGGTTTTTCAGTCATAGTTTTACATATAGATAACTATTCCTCACTTCAACTGAAATTCGTGTTAATTATTTAATTTGACATTGTTAACTGACAGAGTATAAGACAAACAAAAGTAGAAATTTATAATGAAATGTGAGTTGAGAAACGTGTACAACATGTGTATACAAGTAAAAGTAACAATTTTTACAAGGAATAATTAAAATTAAGGACAAAGAAAATATAAATATAATAAATGCAGCTAAATGATGTATAGTACTTCTAACATGGTTTTCATAATCTTAATATAAATTCCACTGAGCGTTAGAACTCGTTAAAAGGTGCTGTCTTTCATTCGTCTTGTTTTTATTCTAATATTCTAATATATTAAACTCAGCTAAATTATGTATAGTACTTGTAACACGGTTTTCATAATCTTAATATCAATTCCACCTGAGCGTTAGAACTCGTTAAAAGGTGCTGTCTTTCATTCGTCTTGTTTTTATTCGGGCGCGAAATAGAAAACATATTTTCAGTCTTAATGATCATCTAATAGAAGTACCTTTTAAGCTTAAGTTTTAGTTTAGAAACGAAACAATCTTGAAAAATAGCTTTCCAATCGTGCTTTTCCAGAGCACCACTCGAACGATAATTAATTCTCTTTCGGAGACTGGTTTAACCCGAGCAGTGGATGCAGTTTGAAGCGATCTCGCCAGCGCACAAATAGCGACTCGCGTGTACACGGCCATTTCCCGAGAGTTTTTTACCCCCCTCGGGAGCCCAAGGAGGGAAGAAACAGTTTAGGGGGAAGGGAACAAAAAAGATGGGAAAGAGCTTAGGAAAAAAGGATCCAAAGTTGTAGTTGAAGGGATCCTAAAAACGGAGTCTGTGCACTTAGCGGACATCATTCGTCAGGCGAATGCGGCATGAAAAAGTAAGTGCGTGGACAGGTTAATGAGAGCGTGAAAGCTAACGGTTAAAGAGATGAGGGGGTGCGGGGAGGGGAGGGAAGGGGTAACCGCTTCCCGTCCGTCACACGGGGCACCCTGAATAATTAATGTCCCTGCGCCGTGCTAATTAAGAATGGACTTCTGTCGGTGCCAAAATCCCATTCCTGCTCCCACCTGCCGCTCCAATTTACCCCTTCTGCCGCTCCCCCGCGCTACGGTTTTTTAGCCAGCCCTTCCCTGCTCTCTCTTTGCCCACTTTTTAGTTGATTTTCTTCGCGAAAACAGTCCGGTGAAACTCGTGTATCTGGGGATGCCTTGCCCTATGGAACTTGGGAATGTTTCAAGGTACTTCATGAGGGTGGAACCTCGAACTACTAATATCCAGTGGCATTATTACTCTCATTAAAACAATAAAAATGGGTACAATACTTGTAGAAATGCTATATACCTATATATAGCCGATAAAATGCAAGTGAAGAGATTTGATCATTGAACCATAAAACGTAAATACAAAGTTCATCAAAACAAAAACTACATAAATTAAAAATAAATTCATGAATACAATACAAACCACACTCCTCAAATTGTATCCCAGAAGAAGGTAGCCAATGATAATAAAAAATAATGAAATTAAACATATACTATAGAAATAGCTAGTCTCTCTTTCATTTCTTTACAGTTGTTTTGAAATAACACAATGATACTCCATGGATGATAGTATCAGTCCTTTCCTGTTCTTGAGATTAAATACATTTTCCCACGTCTTGTCACATTACGTTCGTAAAGTTGGTGATTTCTCTTTCAAATTTATCTTATAATGTGCATCTGAAGCCATTCCACATATGGGTTACCTCCGGGAATCGAACCCGGGACCGCCGTTGCCGGAGCCGAACAAGCAGCTCACTCAGCTATCCGGAAGCCCGATAGAAATTTTTGGAAAGAAATTCTCACCCAACACTAATTAATAAATACATTGCTGCATTAAAATCCAAACCCTTCAATCCACCAGTGGCGCGTGGCAGGGAGGATGACATCGCTTCGCTTTGATAAACCTTGATTAATGATTTGTGAAATGAAGCTAGAAATCGAATTGCATTCTACAGTGCGTAAATTTCTGTCAATTTATGTTCATACGACCATCTTCTAGTGTTATATATTTAATCTCTACTCATTCTTTTTCAAAATTTTGGTCTCCAAATAAATTCTTGTTTCAAATTGTTAGATTTAAGGACTCGTTGATGTTTTTTTGGGAATATGCAGCGGTTCCCTGTAAAAATGAAGACGTCTCGCAGACGATTTTCTGGGTTCTTCACAGGATAATTATATTTTATTCCATTTTCTTTCCCCACGCAAATATCCGTCTACTTGATAATTATGAGGAGGGATGAAAGAAGCGGCATGGATGGACAAACACGTGCAAATATTTCCTTATCCGGAACTTGACTAACAGGGGCTTGAAACCGGGACATTGTTGTTTGAAGACTAACAATATAACTTTCCACCATCGTGGATAATATAAGCAAGCTTATATGACATTATATTTGGGAATTATATGTTTTTATCACTAAATGACAGTTTACCTTTCTTAATAATTCGTTGCTGAAAAAAATCTTCCAATTCACTTTATGCAAAGAAAGGAAATTTGGAACACGGTTGTTAATGAATTAGAGGTTTGAAATCTCCAAAAGCCGTCTTTAACAGCGTTCTTAGTCTTACTTCCCGGTATTCCGTGCGGCATTCCTTTCTAGCTTTTCGGACTAACGAGAAGTAAGACTTGGATTGCCGATATAGATGGCCTTTGGAGATTTCAAACCTCCAATTCACTAAATGCTTCTTGATGAATAAAAAACTGTAAGGTTTTGCCTCATAGGAGGTGGCCGAGATATCGTGGAGACTAAACGTCATAATGATCTACCATTCTTCATTATCACATAATGGATTAATCAATTTTTGAGTAAATATTAGACTACTTTATTTGAGGTTTGAAATCTCCAAAATCCATCTTAGTCGGCGCTCCGAGTCTTACTTCCCGGTAGTCCGAAAAAGCAAGACGAAGGAGACATTGTCTTCAAAACGTGCGTTGGGCATCATAAAGTGCGGCATCCCTTTCTTGCTTTCTGGAACTACCGAGGAGTAAGACTCGGAGCGCCAACATAGACGGATTTTGGAGACATCAAACCTGTAATTCATTAACAGCCGACTCCAAATTTTCTTTCTTTAAATTAAACTACTTTGATTGAAGTTTACATAGGAAATGGAATTTTGGTTCAACATCAAAATGAACCAGACGTTAGGGTTGTTCCCATCCACTCTCCGCACACTTTGAACATCCTTTTCTCTTCCTCCACTCACACATTCTCTCTCTACACTCAAAGTAGATGAATAGACTCCTCACTATTTCCTGTCCATCACAACTTTCCCTCTTCCTCTTAAGCGCCTTTTTTCTACTTCCGCTAATTCCTCCTTCTTCCTCCTCTCTCGTTCCCTTTAATTTGTTTCCACATTTTTTACTTCCCTCGCTAAACGCCCTCCCTTTCTTCTCTCCCTCTTCAAGCTGCACTCGTTCGATCCCAGGAAGGAGTTGAAACACGTCCGCATACTTCCCGTGTGCGGCCGGTTTCAATTAAGAACAGCAGTTCGTGTGCAGACTTTTTTCCGTGGAAGTTGTTTTAATTGGAAAAATAAGGTTAATGGCGGGCGCAATTTCAGCGCACTACGGAAATTACTATGAGCTATCCCAACGTCGGACATCGTGGAGATTGAGTAAGGAGTGAATTATTTACTTCTCACTTCTCTCGAAATTTTAGAATGAAGTGAAGGTTCTACGGGATTTGGATTCTTAGCTTGTTGCTTTATTTTTGGCAAGGCAAACTCACTTGACGTTTTATTCGAGTAGTTTTCTTCTTGGGACAAGTAGTTCAGGGTTATTTCAGAGTAAATAATTATCTTATTCTAGAGTCACCTGAAACAATCCACATGGCGGTACTACTAAGATTAACTTCAAGTGCTTAAACCTTAGTAAATTATATATCGCTGTTTATCCATGGTTAAGAATATGTTTGCTAAAAACTCCAACAAAAATCCTCTTAGATGTCACGGAGTTAAAATAAGTGTTTCACTGTTATTTAGATAAATCCAGATAATACAAATACGTTTTCTCTACGGTAAAATTTCTTCTTTCAATTGCGATTGAATCAATATGAGAAAATTCGGGATTTTTGAGGTTCATACCTACACTATAGTTAATGTAGGCAATTAGAAGTGTTGGCTAAATAGCATTCGCTCAACAGTTAGGCCACTTATTATCGAACTAAAATCTGATAATCTCTCAACTTAGAATCCTATATATTGAAGTAATTGTCTTTTATCTATAGATATTTCAATATTATAGGTTTGGCTACTGATCATTTAATATATAAAGAAAAAATATAAAATGAAAAAAAAAACAATTAGAAGGGCATGGGTAGACACTGTAAAAATGTAAGTGTGGCAATATCTCCATCCAGATATAAATTTATGTGGATAAATTTATCGAATGTATGTAAGGTGTAACTTACGTAATTATTACTATAATTATTATTATCCTGTTCCTTCTTCATTCTTGTTTTGCTATACTTCTGCCCACAAATTGTAACTTTATTGTTTTAAGAAATTCCTTGTAATATAATTATTAGAAGACTGATCTAAACTTAACTAACTAGATAAATATCTATCTATACATCTAAAGACGAGTATATGCAACGGAAATGCGAGATAGAAACTTTTGTGCCCCTTCGTTATCTCTTATTCACAAGTTTAACCTTGTGTGTATTAAGGCTTCTTTCTTTACTTTCGTTTATCCATATTTAAGTCCTCAACTCTCGGTAACAGACTTTCCTTCCTTTGTAATGTTATCTCTTTGCAATTTTCCCCCTACGTAGAGGACTTCTTGGTTGTCCTTTCTGGGGTATGATTTTTTCATCGCCACTTCCTTTCTCTTCTCTTTTTCGCCAGAATGCCACACTGAACTTCCCGTTTTATTCCTTTTCTTTCGCTAGAATTAGGTCACAATTTTGTCATGAATTCTGTATCGCTTGCCCTTACTTCGAAAGTCCGTTGCCGGAATCACCAAATCCTTCATTGGGTTAGGTGAACCTACGAACTTACCATAGCGAGCTACGCTTCATTAATTCGTACATTGAAGTTTACCTCTGCTACTACGTAGCATTAACGTATTTTAATTTCACGCGTACCCAAAGACTACTCATGTGGACATAGATCTTGGCTTATTCAATAAAAAAAAAACTTACCGTACGTTAAATCGCGTATATAATTTACAGAAATAAGGAGATTATACTAGAAAAGGTACCATGTGGCTATTATATTTGTTTGGTTGTTTGAGCATTATATAATTATTTTAACACACTCATTCCCCTTTTATTTATATATCATTTCGTTTATTCCCGGGAGTTTAAATTCAATTTTTAGTTTTATTTTCTTTTTATCTATTTCTCAGTCCTTTGAAATCAACATTTTTCAGAGAACATTAGATTTTGAAAGCCTTATTCTTCTCAGAAATACGCGAAATCCTGAATTTATTGGGGAAGATAAGAGAAAAAGTAACCTCTATAGATCAAAGTTAGTAGTCATATATTTTGCAATATTTTAGATATTTTATAATCAGAGTTTATAAATTATCTAAAATTTTCATAATCATTAGCTATATATATCAAATCTGGTGAAAGAGGGAGTTTTGTTTTAATACGGATATACTATAAGTCTTATGTGGATTATGATAAGAATGTTTCTGGAGTGAATGCAGTGGTTTCTTATTGGTGATGCATAGTGATGTTAATTAAACTGTTCTCTGCCTTTTACTTTAAATGCTGATATAGATGCACAAGTATTCATTCATTCGATCGATGTCGATTGATTACGACTCAGTATGGAATGTGTCGTCTGATTGAACGTGCTCTGATTGAAACTGATTCTTATTGAGAGGAAGAAGAAAAGGTCTTAACGAACGACTTAAACTTAAACGAGGGAGATGGTAACGAGCAAGTGGAGCAAATTTGAATTGCGGAATGTAATTACCGAATGCGGACGATTTCTCTGTTGGATCGATAACATTATCTCCTCGTGGAATAATTTCAATTTTCTTCTAATTCTTGGCAAAATAAATCAACTCTTATTTCGTGACCATCGTAGAAATTTTAATGATTTTATTTATTTATTTATTCAAAGATTTACATATAGTTTTGCGATAATTTTACAGTGACTGCACTAAAAAAATACTTAATACACTTAACTTATTACTGCCAAAGTGATTTGTCGAAATATTGAAAAAACTATTGAGTAAAGGAAACTTCGGCTACTGGCGAATATTAATGACCAAAATTCATTACTTCTCCTTCACTGTGATCAATTTTTTCTGCCAGCTTTTTACTCCAACACAACTGAGAAGCAACATGCTAAACTGCAGAGAGTAATTATCTGGATCAACACAAAAACTCTCTCAACTCTTGCATTAATGCAATCAACAAACTCCAATTCAATATACTTACGCACCGCAAAATCGCCATAGTTAAATGGAACAGCAGGAGGGAAATTCTTCAATATATTCAATTTTCAATGTATGAATATGTACTTTATAGATACACTTTGCAATATGTTTATTTTTTCATGTAGATTTGGCTCGATTTCATTATTTTAAGTCCCTTCTCTGGCATCTTGAAGATATCTGTTAATTTTCTACTGATATTACATGTGATATTGGGAATATAGTGCTAGATATTTACAAAATTAAACTCTTTTTTGCATAGCTTCTCACCCAAGAATCTTACCATATGCCATAGACTCTATTTTCTAACCCAACAGATACGAAAGATGCCTTCTTCGTTATTTGCAGATCTTTTCGTTTGTTGAAATTGCATTTCTTGTACATACATAGTAACTTAAGCTAGTGACTTCGTCTTACCCTCGATTTTTTTAACGTGATGTCTGAAACAGTATTATATTACCTCATTTAAAAATTTCTCGTTTCTAAAGTCGTAAATTCAAAATTTCCGTGCTTTCAAACCAGTCATCCAAGTGGATCTAATTCACTTCAACACTATCTTCGTTAGCTGTTATCTTACTATATATGATGAAGTTATCTGAATGAAATTTCAAGTTTATAGTTCCGTGTACATGATGGAAGAAAGACGACAATGACACAGACTAGATTAGCATACGTCCAATATCTTCCGATCTAGACGGAAGTTTCTCATTTTCTGTAAGCTAATTCAAACGTAAGTTCCAATTCACTGTATATAAAAAATCTTCAATAAGCCGATCGAGAAAGAATATTGCAAGTTATTTCAGATATTTGGCAATTTGAATTAATATGTAATGGTAGAACATCCTGAAAGAAACAAATAAATAGTTGTCTAGATATTGACAGGATAATTGCATATTCAAATAAAAATACAAATAAGATGAAAAATCATGGTGACCTTTAATTATCGAATTCCTTTTAATCTTAAGAGAATTACTAAGCATCATTAGTGGGCTTTTTTAAATTTATTCTGAAGCATTTTGAGACGAAATGTTACCGGACGAAATATCTAATAAGTAAATAATTTTTACGCTAGTGACATAATAAAATAAATTTCTTTTTAGCTAACAAACCTAACCTAAATAACAAGGAATTGCTTTGCCTTTGAATTTTACTGAATATTTAGCTAATTGCTTACAGTGTAATTTATCTTTATTAATAATACATCTATATCACTAATGTATGTTTAAAAGCGGTATTTTTCACGGATGGCTTTTAGTGTCATTATTACCAGCTGACATCTTTACATATATCTTTATATAGAATGCAGTGTAGAAGCCGAATTTTTCATTATTTTTGGTTGTTGCGAATTAAAGCCGAAACCAGAGGAAAAAAACATCCCAGATAATTCACGTCCCATCTTACAAGCACATATTTTAATATTAAATTGAGATGGATTTTAAAGGACGTAAAGATGATTTAAAGTTAATACCATTGCACCCCTCCCAAAAAGTATGCATAAAGGCGACCAACAAGCCATCAGAACAAAGTACATCTCGAAATTCAAGCCATTAAAATAGCGTCGAAATAACGATAATGGAATTGGAAACATAATGTGTCGCGGGATGATATGTGTCCTGTCAACGCCCTAATGGAGGAATGTGAAATATCCTCTGCATTCATATAGGCACGGTTATCGAAGCGGAGCTAAGCGAAATTTATTACTTCTACAAAATAATTCAATGGCTCCATTAATTGAGTTCCATTTCTTAAGCTATTAATTACCGTTCCGTACGTGTCAGAAACAAAGGGCCTTACCTCCCGTTCGCTCCTTTTATAACTCTCCCATACTTTCACTCCGCTTTCTCTCTTCCGGTTCACTTCCCCTTCTACCGTCCCTCTCTCTTTTGCACTTTTCCATTTTCTCTCTCCTCCGTCATCACAAAGAATTCTCTTTTAAAGGAAGAGCGTAATTTGGCAGAAAAAATGGCCTTCAATCGCCGCTAATAAAAGAGTAGTTGTCATTGCCCGGATGTCCATATTGTCCATCTAAGGTAGTGATTCACAGAATTTCTAGGGAAAGCACTCTCAAGGGGAAGGAATTCTACTCATGCGTGATTTTAAATAGTTTCATTTTAATTTCCTTAGATTGATTCTTAGTACATCTTGAAAATTTTGCATAGAGCTTTTTCTTTAGCGGTGTACTGTAAAAGATTGTTTAGGGTTCGAGAGCATATTAATACCTCATGCATGGGTCGTATTTGTGTTTTTCTCATTTCGTGCTCTCCGAAGATATATACATCAGTATTTGGATCTTTAATTTTCAGTTAAAACATAGAGGACGGAGTTCTTTATTGGCTTGATTAAAATGACTTTTTTGGTCTTTTTCAAACTGAAAAGTATACATTTTTGGATATTATATGGAGTTCTTACTTTAGCGGTGTCCATTTGTGGATTGTATTGAGTTCGAGTGGCATATTCACGGTTCATATTTCTATTTTTACTTTCTCCATATACGAAGAAAGTATTGTTTTCATGAAAAAAATCGACTTCGAGATTTCAACGGAAATACATGTTTTGAGGTCCCTAGAACACTTTTTGACCATTTTTGGAGTGATGTCTGTGGTTATGTGTGTGTGTGTGTATGTATGTGTGTGTATGTGTGTGTGTATGTGTGTGTGTATGTGTGTGTGTATGTGTGTGTGTATGTGTGTGTGTATGTGTGTGTGTGATAGTGGGCGCTCTAACGTGAAAACTATTAGTCGTATCAATACCAAACTTTATATATAGCACTAAGGTGTTTGCTGTCAGAGTTGATTAGTGTTTGGAGTAAATCGGTTAACCGGAAGTCGAGCTATATTCTTCAAAGCTCATTTCCGGTTTTCAAAATATCTCCATAAATATGATATATAGGTATATTGTATTACTTATAAAAGTTTTAGAAAATATTATTTACTATAACTTTTGTTTTTAACATATTTTTTATCACTGATTGTGTAGGAGTTATTTGTGAAATACTGATAAACCGGAAGTTGCTGATTATGTACGTTGTGGGCGCTCTGGTTGCTGGGGCGAAAGGCCATTTCATCGTTTTTCATCAAACATGTCCCGAAAAACATTATTTATAATGTTTGTGACTTAGAAGATAATATGATATAAATAATTCACTTATATTCCAAGTTTAGATTGAATAAAGAGTTCGAAAATACTGTCGTAGATAAATATTTACATCTTATATATGGAGAAAGTCATGTGCTGGCCACATCCGATTTTTTTATCTTTCGCTCTCCCAAGAGCTAAAACTAATTTGGATTACTATTTCCCAGTTAAATGTTAGCGATTTACTTTAGAGTGAGAAGCTGTGTTACTAAATCTTACTGTATAATGTTCTTTCAAGATTATAATAACGGTAGAAATAATTAAGTTAAAGTTAAGTTATTATAATATTGGATTTTCGCCAAGAGACCAAGTTTCACCAAGTCGTTCTTATAGTAGTCATCCATAGGTATGTATTTCAAATATCATGCAAACTATTTTAGGGATAGTAGAAGTAATTCATAGATATATATGTGTAGCCGCATGACATGTCCTTATTAAATAGGACCAGTCGCACTTTAACTGGCGTTGCGTCGACGTAAGTTCTCAAACATCTCCGTTTATTTATTATAGTTTATAGCAAACTTTAATTAGCCATGTGCTATATGTTGATGCATTTTGAAGAATGAAATAAACCCAATTTAATCATTCTGTTATACACCTCACCCACATCTCAAAGGTGTCTTTTATCTTGAAATCCTCTTTATTGGAACGCCACGTTTCACACCCATAGAGCAAACCACTCCGCACCTAGGATTTTGTTATGTACAAATTCTTTTCACTGGAAGAGATTTTGATCTAGATACGACTCAGACAGGTATTGTTTTTTGCTCGTTACTTTCTCCATATAGGTAGTATAGAAAAAGTATGGTTTTCATGAAAAAAATCGACGTGTGTGTGTGTGTGTGTGTGTGTTTGTTTGTGTGTGTGCTTGTGGGCTCTCTAACGTAAAAACTATTAGTCATATCAATACCAAACTTCATATGTAGCAATGTGGTAGGTGCAGTCAGAGTTGAATAGTTTTTGGAGTAAATCGGTTGACCGGAAATCGAGCTTTATTCTTCGAAGCAAATTTCCATTTTTTTGCAAAATATCTCCATAAATATGATATTAAGGTATATAATATTACTAATAAAAGTTTTATAAATACAATTTGCTATAACTTTTGTATGAAACATATTTTTTATCTCTGATTGTTTAGGAGTTATTCATGAAATCCTGATAAACCGGAAGTTGCTGATTATGTACTTTGTGGGCGCTGTGGGCGAAAGGCCCATTTCACCGTTTTTCATCAAACATGTCCCGAAAAACATTATTTATAATGTTTGTGACGTAAAAGATAATATGATATAAATTAATCACTTATCTTCCAAGTTTAGATTGAATATAGAGTTCGACAATTCTGTCGTAGATAAATATTTACATCTTATATATGAAGAAAGTAATGTGCCACATCAGATTTTTTTGTAGTATGATAAGCAAGAACAGTCGTACTTTAATTCAATGGTATCCTCGTTGTAAGCAAGCGAAAAGCTTCATTTATTTACTATTTCTTATCGGCAGTTGTTGATTTAGTCTACTAAATAAACCCAAGTTACTCATTCTGTTGTGCGTCACAACCCATCTCAAAAGTTCCCTATCTCTTAATATCCCTTTTTTATGGAAAACCCCGTTTTACGCCCATAGAACTAAACACTTAGGACCTTGTATCCTCGATGTAAGTAAGAGAAAATCTTCGTTCATGTACTATTTTTTATCGTCAGCTATGATTGGCTCAGTGCTTCAGGTTGATACATTTTTAACAAGCACATAAACCTAAGTTACTTATTCTGTTACAAACTTCTCCCACATCTCAAAGGTTTCTTATCTCTATTAATCCTCTTTTATGAAAGGCCACGTTTCACACCATTTGATTAAATCACTCCGAGCCTAGGATTTCACAATGAACTAATTCTACTGAAAGTAAGAAATGTTGATTTAAGTACGATTTTGGTTGGCATTGTTTATTTACTTGCTTACGATAGTACGATAAGCAAGACCAATTGCATCTCAATCCAGCGGTATCGTCGTTGTGAGTTAGCGAAAAGCTCCGTTGATTCGATATTTTGGATTCCATTTAATTGGATTGCTCATCACGGCCATCATCTGATTCCCCCTCCGAAAAAAAGAGAGAAATAAACAGTTGCGGAGGAAAACATCGAAGAGGGAAAAAGGAGATAAATAAGTGAGGAAGAGAAGGAAGTATTAATGTATAAGCGGAGGAAAGGGGAGAGCGTCCTCGGATGAGAAATGGCTTTAGGGATGAACTGTTCGCAGGCGTTATTTTTTCCCCGGCATAATATGCGCGAGGAGAGGGAGCCAACGGCTAACTTAATTTTATTCCGAGAGGTGGCGGGCAAAAAAGGGCCATTTAGGGACGAGGTAAAATCCGCAGCTCCTTTCGGGAGAAATAGGCGAAAATGTATTCCGCCTAATTTCGCGTCTATTCGGACCGAATTGAAACATTCCGCGGAATTCGATTCGTCCGTTGATGAGGTTCGTTAGATGCGTGGAAGACGGGATCGGAAACAAAGAGTTCTCTTTTTGCGATGACGTCAAAGATTTAGGTGCAATCCGAATATATTAGGGGAGGCCGAACGTGTCTTTGGGCGAGTCCTATCTTAATGAGGAGGAATTCCTCGAGAGACTATTGGCGGAATTCTAAATCTTGGAGACGAGGAATGGGAGCTCGCCGTTAGCCATTTAAGCGCAGAAATGGTGGCTGTGTTTCGATGAAACTATGGCATTTGCTTCATTTTACGAATCGCGCTCCCATCTGTGTGCATTTGAGGTAATATTTTCCCGTTTATTTTTTTAATATCAAATCTCCATAGACTAGGTTTAATGGAGTATTTTAACCAAAAACAATCTGCTTCCAGAAGGTGGATTTTGTTGGCCAAAGATAACTCACGAACTCAATGAGGGATCGAATGTGTATTTAGCTTATATATTTTGAATGTGTATGATTCAGTCCAACCCATGCCAATCTACTTTTAAAATGTCACACATGCATTTACAAGTGCCAAATCATAGTATTTGACGTTATGCAACATGAAATTTCTTGAAATTGTATGCAATTGACATTCCAGAGTATATCAATATATAAGTATAATTATGCTATTTATCAATTTTATAAAATGGATTCTCGATGCTTTGTAAGCTCGCTACATTAACATGAAAGCAAAATAATGAGTGAGAGAAGTTTACGAAGTAAAATTATTTTACATATATTTTACCTCATAATTTTCTTTATTTCTTCTTTCGGTCTCAGTAAAACCGTAACCGGCTATAGGTAAATACATTAAATATGTACTATTAATTAATAAAAATACTTAAACTAATTGATTTATTAAAAGAGGGATAATTCATAAAAAACAGAGTAAAAATCATTAACACTAATTACTACAATCCAACAGTATAAACCACTAATTTCAATTATTAGGCACTTTAGTATAGTAATTATTTCATTTTATTTGTACTTAAGATTTGACAATACACGTTTATCTGGTGATGTTTAAAGTATACATTAGTATTATTAAACATCATACTCCACAATTGACCAATGCCATTGCAATTTTCTGTTATTACGAGAAAGTAGATTTGGATCCAAAAAGTTAAAGTTATTGAAAACAAACTAAATAGAATCACATAGGTAGGCCAGTTATGAAACTATTATGACATTTAATGTTTCTAAATGAAGTGATGTCTAAATTATATTACTAATTAAATTACTACCATAATTTGCATATAAATTAAAAATTGTTAGAGAAGTGTAACTTTAATATTCATCAAAGAAACAAATTTTTTCAGAGCCTTCCGATATTAAGCCATTTGTTTTAAATAACTTTTCAACATGAATCATTAGTATTTAGTGTAATTAAATGTTTGTGAAAGAGATTATTGGTTCTAAGATTTCAATCCGAATCATTCTTCCATTAAATCGTTCACCATTTTTTGCTTCTATACATTTTGGCTTATCGGTATAGGTAACCTTGTAACGAATTTTACAACTCATCTCGTTATGTATTCAAGTAAATTCATGTAAGTAGGTGAGAAGAAGGGTCCCTACCAAGAGTCACAAAGTTGGCCCAAGGGGAAGTCCATCGTTAAGCAGGAAATGGGAATAAGTTGAAGGGATGGAGTCGTCTGGATGCGGGTGTGGATTGATGGTTGGCCGTGGAATCCTCTCCTTCTAAGCGACCGTCGTTTGTCATCTTAAGTTAGCGCAGGAAATAAGTTCCCCTTCGACGGCACGTCTTTCTCGTCGATGTGTCCCTCGCGTTAATCCCCTCCCCTGTCACTCTCATGCTTCGAGTGCCGGAGACTGATCGCTACACGTCTATTGGCCCTCCCCAACCTGATAAAGAGACGCCCACGTGACGGCCGAAAACACTACCCTCGCAATGATAGCCAACGTAATTTATTACATCTGAGCTGCGTTGAAGAGCTGCTCCGAGAGTTTTCCCGGTTGTTTTCAACTGATATTTTGGAAGGGTAGCTGCTAAAATAAAATATATTTCTCATTGACACTATGATAATATTCCTGAAATTTACTTATAATTAAAGAATAGAATTCACAGTTTATTTCTACTATTAAAAGAGTTATTCGTGAGTGTGGATTTTGCATGTAAGCTATTTCATCGCTCACCTCACATTCATTAATCTTAATAATGATCTTCAATCAATAATTTGAAACCTATCAAAGATTACACCGTACACTACTATCGTTGTATTTTATCAAATTCTGTGATATTAGTTCTTCATTTTCATCGAGCACCTGAGAGACAGTAAGTATAAATTACAAAGGACGAAATTCTAATTAAAAATGTATCGTATTAAATGTTCAAAATTGACGAAATCATTTATTTTAAAAATTCCATCTTAAAATATGAATAGCACAGAGAAGAGTAATGATTAAAATATTCAAATGCTGAAATTGAAATTTAAAATCGGTCATTGTTCTCGCTTCAGATTAGCTAATGATAGGTATTTATTTGTAAGAAATATTACTAGTACGTGGCGATAAAATTCTCACTCTATCGACAAGGAAGGGATGTCATGATCTTTTGATTAAAGGGATGATAATAACATAATAATAGAATCACTTCTGTGATTTTATTGAGGATTACTTATACGCCTTCGCCAAAAATCATGCAACAAATATCGCTTTTCAAAATGGTAGAGAATATCTCTCTGCTGATTTGGTCCCTAAAATATTTAAATCCCTCTTGCAGCAATTCATCATGAAGAAGAGACAGGCATGTACACAGAAACGTTTTAAAATAATCCGTCTCATTAGATCTGGATATGATAATCTAGCAGGCTGTCGTCAATCTATTATTTACTGTAAGTGTGATTAAGTCTTCTATAAAATGCCAACTAAAGGCACAAATATATGTAAAAATAACTAGCCAGGAGCTTTTTGGAACTCATTTAAGAAAATTCGATAAAAACACTGATTAAACAAGATTGATGAGTTTCTTCATCTCTCAATAGGTTCATGTTCTTTATTTTGTCCTACTTAATGTTTTTATTTTACCGTTTTAACTGATACCTAGTTCTAAAACATTCAGTGGCCTTTGTTTTTTTCCATCTTTTTCTTTTCCTGGAAAACATAAAACATATGAAAATAGTTCATCAACTACCAACTCACATAAGATTAATATTTCTCAGACATTTGTTTTGATTCTTTCCGAAAACCGAATTTTGATAGGTATCGTCATCCTTGTTGCTCATATGAGAACTGAAATGTTCAATTTTCACTGCCAATTAACTGAGGCGTATATGTTTTTCATTTTAAATCCTAGATAAAATGTCATTCCTCTTTCACTTGAAGTAAGATATACATAATAATTTTATTCAAT
Source organism: Sympetrum striolatum (assembly GCA_947579665.1). Classification (NCBI taxonomy): domain Eukaryota; kingdom Metazoa; phylum Arthropoda; class Insecta; order Odonata; family Libellulidae; genus Sympetrum; species Sympetrum striolatum. Next base: position 61,758,818 of record OX388351.1, read on the forward strand.
ATTATAATTTTTTCCTCACATTTTCTCCGCAAGCAAATGGTCTACGTTCTCTGTCTGACTTCAACAACCTTATCTTTTTATTCAGCATGGTACATTAATAATATACGACTAAGGGACTCCTTTTTTACTAAATCTATCGACTTGTAGAAATGAAACGAGCTGTGAATTTAAATACCTATAAGATATTTAGGGAAGAGCTATCCACTACAAACAGGAAAACACTCACCAAAAAAGGAGCCGTGAAAAACTTGCACAAACATACTGGAAGTAATTGCTGAAAGATGAGAAGGAACACGATAAAAACCTAAATGCATAATCAATAGCTACATGTAAGTAGGGAATCAATCAGCATAGTCAAGTATCGGATGCACGATACATCGGAAATAGCTTTAATAGAAGATTCGATGGAAATATTTCATAAATTCTCCGCAATAGAAATCCCTATCATAATTTATCTGATTTTTTATAGCCGGGCGATTAATATATTTATTTTCTAATGTATTCATTAAATTTCGGCGGTGTAAAAGTGCAATCGGTTTATAAGGGAGCGGAGTCATATTTTCAGGGGCAGCTTCTATGAATCTCGGTTAAGACGCAAAACAGACGCGGTACAGTATTTCGCCGGCAACCACATTCCCCCAAAACGCCTTCATATCTTCGCTCTTCCCATGTTTTCGCCCGCAGAAATGCCCCCAACGTATAGCAGATCGGAATCTTATTTCGCCACCTCATAAATCTCCTTCTCCCGCTGCCTCGCCACCCATATCTCATCCTCGCCCTCCCCTTCGCGTCCCCTCTTTTCTACCGCTCCCCCTCCCCTCGTTCTCTCCTAATCACCCCCCTCTTAAGCTCACGCCATACTTTCCGACCTCTTTCTTTTAAACCTCACATTTTCTCCTTTCTCATCGCAGTTTCTCGCGTAACATACTGAAACAGCGCATTCTTTTCATTTCGTGCTACTATACCCCTAACATTAGTTCGATTTGGTAGTAGTAATATTTTTAACTGCTTCGACAACGTAGGTATGGGATGTTTTGAGTGTGGATGCTAATGATTGGATAAATATTGTCGAGTATTATTTGGTAGAATTTCAGCAAATTTGGTGGAATTAGTACAAGCTTTATCTTTTGGCATTGTATTAAAAAGTTTTTTTCTGATGCTGATGATCTTACAATAAATATTTTGTGGAGTTCGCCAATTGAATTTTTTTTAAGTGTCGTCAGGAAAAAGTTTACAATTCTGTAAGTACCGTCAGAATACATGAAATCAAATTTAGAAGGAAATGTACTAAAATATCTGCAACTTGGGACAGGATAACAGTATTAAAATAAAATGATAATTAGAAAGAAAACATTATTCACGGGTCATACAGGAGACCTAACTATAAATATTTATCAAAATAAATTAATGAAGTTGTAATAATACAAAAGCAAATATTCTTGGAAAGGCATGATTAACGTTATAAATAGAGAATTATAAAACCAACACTTTTATGTTAAACGATATAGGTGAACAAATAAAATTAGTGCCTTAAGGGTTCTTAAACTTCCGTAGATTCCTTTTTCGTGATGAATTTGATTTTAAGCATTGGGTAAATTGGTAAAATTAGCTAATTAACGTTTAACCCCAAAATGAAATCTCAATCTAATAAGATTTCCCCGAGATAAGATGTGAGTGGTACCTTTAAGCAAATTAGCTCTTAGGTCATTAAATTAAAATTTAGTACATTACATTTTTAAAGCAATTTAAGTATGGAAATGCCTCTGTTTTATCCTTAAAAATCAACTACTTTTACTTAACTGGCCTATGAGTTTAAAATTTGAATTGGTAAGATCATCAGATAGCTAAAAGTGTATCGTTTTGTTCTTTAATGAAAGCTGTCCCGGGTTCGATGCCCGGTGGGGACCCATTTGTAAGTTATATCAGCTGTCGAAGCTACGTCATAAAGAAGGAGATACAGGAAAATCATACAGCCTTCCCGATAACATTTCGCAGCTACGTTCTACAGTAAAATGTGCATTTAATGGTCAAAAGTTTAAAAATGTATTGCAAAATATTTTTAATTCCTATTTAAAATTTGGAAGGCACCATTTCTTGAGTACTTTCCTTTTATAATCAGATCGATATTATAATGCTATAAGGATAATATTACAAAGTAAAGAATACATGTTTATGTGGCTTCCTGAGTAAGGTAGATATATCATCACTATAAAAATAAATAGTAAAGATATATATTCTACATTATGAAATAAGCCAAATACAATAGAAACATACAAAATGTTACTAAGTCAGTGTAATTTAATTTAGAATGCGTAGGTTATACAAAAAATATTCAATTGCTTAAACTAATAACTACAAATAGTTAACCATCAGTTCTGTTAATTTGATACTTTTTCCCTCAATTAAGACCCATAAAAGTTTCGTTAGGCACGAAGAAAATATGCAGTGAGCATTAAAGAATTTTCATCCAAGGTGAATGTCTTCGTTTCAATATAATTTGCATCGCGTGACTAATTACGTACAAAATAATTTTCTTCAGCTCATTTTCCACCCCATCCTCAGAAATATTCCACATTTTTCGCAAACCTGTGATTCCCTCCCGCCCTGCAACTAATTTCTTTCAGCTTAACCACCAGAATCCATCTTCCTTACTTTCATTTCCTTCTTCCTCTTTCTCCCTTTTTCATATTCTCTGATGCACCCCTTTCACCGAATTACTGCGGACTACTCCGTTGGGAAGAACCCTCTGCAAATTATGCACTCTTTCGGCACGACTGTCATAGAGACTCGGATTACTGCTCGAGAAACAAGGAAACAACTGAGCGTGATTGCTGCGAGATGAAGGTCTCCGGCAGGAGTGGACCGAATGGTGGAGATGAAATATGAACGATCATACATTCTCAAATACCACTGCGGTTTCATTATGCGGTTCGGAGATACGTACTCATGCATTCATAGGGAAGATGAACGAATATATTGTGGATCGTTATATTGAAACACGACAGCTATGTAATATATCTAATTTAATATCTTTAATAAATTGCCAACACATATCTTGTATTTAACATCTTAATGCGACGTTAAAAAAAAGTATGAAAAACTTCACAATGAAACAATATAATTTTTAAATTATTATTTTATAATCTATTTTTGACAAGATGTGTATATGGATATAACGTGTTGTTTTATGTAAAATCTATGATTGTTAATGACTGAGTGTTCCTAAGGTTTTTAGAAGTAAGTTATATTTCTGTAATGCTTTAGTATTCTATATTCTATTTATATTCTGGTTGTCTGTTTATTTTTGCGCCTCCTGACGAACCAATTATTGGCTCAGGTGGACCAGAAGGGAAACCAATACCTTCAAGTGCAATTTTTTGTTCGATTTTGTCTGATGTACACTCCTGGCCAAAATTAACGCAGCACCGGCCGCAAGGATCGCTAGGGAGGTGCTGCGATAATTTTGGCCAGGAGTGTACCTAATTGACTTTGTAACTGACTTTGTTTATACATTGATGAATAAATAAATATCGTCATATTATAATGGGTGATAATGTGTATTATGGTATCCGATGAAAGTTTTACCTTTTAATGCAATTATTTAAGAAATATTTCCCACTCATGAATGATTTCTTCCTCAAAGAATACAGCTCAGTTTGGATTATGGAAACATGACGGATCATTAAGATTATTGTAGATAATTTGAGTAATTGTTTCTCTGTTAAAAACTTCCAGAACATCGGAATTAGAAACAATTTAATTAGCAGTAGTAGTATTGTTAAAAGTGCTTCGACAGCTTAGGTCATATTGCACATTGGCTCCCAACGGGATTCGAACCCGGGACCGCTTTCACCAAAGGCAAACCCGCTGTCCACATGACTATCCGGGAGCCTAACAATTTAATCTTATTATAAAATAACTACTCTTGGATATGGATCCTTCTATTAACATTTTACATGAGATTTTCATGTACTCAAAACGAAAATATAATTTCTGGTCTGGTCCTGGTTTTTCTGTAAGTATTACTATCTATCATTGAAACATCTCCTGTAATAAATTAATCACCCTTGCTTGGTATAATATATTCTTCATAAACGAAAAGTAAAAGATATTACTGTAATGAAAAACTTGGATTAAATGGTATTAAATCAGAATTTTAGCAAATCGTATGCAAGCATTTGTCACAAATAATTTATTCAACCATTTAAACTTAGGCTGCAATGCTAAAACCGTTCCCAATGCGTAAATCAAAATCTCAATCGTAGAACACAGTTCAAATTTGACATTGGAAAAATAACGGCCATATTGACAGATAGTATATATGTAACTTGTTGTAACTTAAAGAGAAACATAACAGAAAAAATTTAATTATTAACTAGTATTTATTTTACCATTAACTTATTTTTACTATTAATTTTATTTATCATGAGTTACTATTATTTGAAAAGTAGACTAGATATATTTGATATATTTCATGGTCAAGAGCCATTTGAAGTATCCTTGAAGGTACACTATTCAAGGTACATGAGTGCTTCCCCGGCTGCCTATAATTCAGGCGCTATTTTGTGCCATTTGCATTGTTTATTTATTATGGTCCCGACTAGGGAGTTCCACCTAGTTGAGGCTTCTTCTATTGAATTTATGTACTTTCAGTTTTACCTTTCTTCAAAAGGAATTAGTGACCTCAAATGGGATAAATTCTTCTGGTTATTGATTCTATGGATAAAGAATGTGATTTTTCGTTTTAAATCTATAATTTTACAAATCTTAAGTACGAGGAAGAACTAAAAAAAAGATAAAGAGTTATTGTTTGTATTATGTTAATCTTGGAATTCGATTGATATGCATTTGTGGATGGCGAGGCAAAACTCTGAGAGATTGAGAGGAAGACTGTTGGTCATGATCTCATACAGCTACAAGTTCAATGAAAAAGCTCATTTCTGTGACAATTATGTCATTTCAAAATGTACAGAAAATTACGAAATTTAGGGCCATTAAAGAATGAGATGGAGAAGGAAAAATCAAAGGAGTTAACGAATTCTAAGTATGGGTGGATTGGAAAAGTTGAGGATGGGAAAGGAGAGGGGGGAGGGAATTGAAGAAAAGAGGCAGATCGCTTCTCAGGGTCCCTCACTTTTTGGTCTCCGAGAAAATCCCAAGCAGTGAAACAAATGAGGCCATAGAGGAGGGAGATCAGACTTTATTATCATTATTACGGTGACCCTTTATCCTTTGTTTCTCCGTTTTCTCTCCTCTCGCTCGTCCCTCTAATACTTCCCATTTTCCGCTCTATCGCACTTCCATTTCCTCCGATACCTCCTTTTCCCCCTTCTTATTCATCTCTTTTCGTCTCTCTTTTCTTCTTCTAAATCATCCTCGCCTCCACTTCCCTCCATCACGCACATTTCATTATCTCGACGTCTCACTTTGAAGTCGTAACTTGACGAAATTCTTTCTCGTGAAGGAGGAGAATAAGTTTTTGTCTCTGTTTTTACGTTTCTCCAGGTATATGGAAAGAGTGTGACCGCCTATGTTCCCTTATTTTTTTAGAGCCGAACGTTTTACGACTCGTGATACTTTACCTTTTCTTTAATTAAGTCATAGATCAAATCCCAATCTTTATGCTTAATTTAATATTGCTATGGCGTTGTAGACCACTGAATTGAGTTTTTCTGACTGTAATGTTTGTACTACTTAACAAACATCAGACCCGTTACATCGTACGATACATTCGATTCTAAAAATACATAAATCTTGATACTGAAAAAAATAAAGAAAGAAAAATATGGGTTGCGTACCTTTATTCTTCAAGTTTCACTCAAATTTTCTGATAAACTTGTTTAGGCGTATGATATCTACAAAGAATTCTATTTCTCGCGAATTTGGGAAGACTTAAGTTGGATATGATTATATTTCATCAAAGAACTGAATACAAACACGATAAATAGACAGTATTTTAGTTTCAATCAAGAAAAATAGATTTCATACGTTTGCTTATTTATATTTCAGGGTTGGGAAATATCAAATACAGAATATGATGTGAAATGTAAAATTACTTGTTGTTTTCTGAGTTCCATTATTGATTAAAGTATTTGCATGGGTACTTAGCCATCAATTTATCAATTACTACAGTTTTCTTATTCCACTATGTTTAGTAATAATAATATAGGTAGAATACTACAATTAAAAATATTTAAAAGCTAAATAATTTGTATCATGGTGATAGATGTATTCTACACTGGATATTTAAGGAAACATAGCTTGAAGTATGTACTTGTAATGGTTTTTTGTGCTTAGTAGTCTAAAACGATCTGTCCGTTATTAGGTTCTGTTCCAAATAAAAATATTACCTTTCTCAAGTCCAAGAATTAATTACATCTTACATATCCATTTTTATTTATTTTACACATTGATTTTCTAATATAAATGGAATATAGATCAGTTTTTAATTGTATCGTTTATAATTTGCGCAGGAATGATCTCTTAAATAAACTTTATCCTCGAATTAAATTAGTTCCAGTTTTAAATGGTGCAATTATAATACTCAACTCTTCTGATTAATACCTAGAAAAACTCCCAGAAGTGTGTTTCTTGTGGTAAGACGGAAATATTATCTTAACTTCTCATCAGATCAGACTCAGAACAGCTTTTCTATTCTGCATACTTTTCATGAAAATTTAGCTGGGCAGTATAGCAGAATGAAATTGCTTACTTCACTACTACTCTAGGAGCATTACTGAGTAGGTTGCACCCAACGGCGACGGAAGTGCGCGGATGTAATCCTAAGCGAAGAAATAACTCCGACCCTTACGTTAAGTCCTCAAATGTGACCGACAATAGCACTGGCCTTCCGCCCTTAACGTTAACAACGACAAGGAACGGAGAAAAAAGTCCTAGACGTTGATTTGAATGAGTCGCCGTCGCTATACTGCCTAAATAATGCAGGAAGAGTGAAGCCCAGTATTTACTTCTCCCTCACCTCCTGAATTTTTAAGCTACCTGCATCAATATCTAATACGCACAGCTTCCCGAAGGCCCAGTAAAACCACCGCCCACGGACGATGGACTCTTCTCGAAGGACTCCTGGACCCGCGACACGGATCTTTTCTAATTTCCGGTGGCAGTTTGCCAAAGACGGGCGATTCAGCAACGGGAGAGAATGGAGCAGTAGACGGATGGGAAGAGGAAAGCATCAGAGAAGAATGAGAGCTTTTTGGGAGAGGAAAAGACGCTCTTCTTCTTAGAAATATTCCACTCGTGGAAAATAAATTGAAGGAATTTATCAGAAGGCGAGGATAGAGCCGTGAAGGGAGAGTGCGCTGATGGTACCTTGGGGTTTGGATGGTCCCAGCGCAGAAATTAACGTAATGTAGCCCTTATCGCCGGATGCAGGGAGAGATTCGCAAAGCGGGGAAATGGGGGAGGAAAGGAAGAAGGAGTGGGAGATAATGGGAGGGAGGGGAATTGGTGAATGACACAAGATGGCGGTGGGGATGCAGCCGTAGAGAGAAATCCGAGTATTAGGGAGGCAATGGAATGGAGAAAGGAAATAGAGTCAGGTGGCGGGATGCCTTATCCCAAGACGTCCTTCCATTAAAGAGCTGCGTTTATTTAATTGGAAATCGAGAAGATGATGGTCGTAATCGACGGGATCGTTCTATACAACTCAGCTCTTCACCTCTAGGATATATAGCTTATTCAAAGTACTCCTGAAGAAATTTTATGATGATCTTATGGTTTTATGGCAGTTCCTTTCTCTCGACTGCTGTACTAATAAGTATTAATATCTGCGCTTTGGGGCAAGTACTAAATTTGTACTCTGAAGGAGTGGGGGAATCAAGTTTCATTAACTAATTGCATTAATTTTGATGTTCAAAGGTAGTTAAATATAATAGAATATCCTGCTCAAATAATTACTCTATGACGCGATAGTTATGGAGAAAAATGGCAAAATTAGAAAAATCTCTGCATAGGAATCTCCATTACTTTGCCTATATTTGCTTATATAATCTTACTCTAATTTACTGTTATCTATTATATATAGATGCTTCTCCGGATTCATTCATGTATCCATATATATATACGAGTAAAATGGTGCTTGCATACTGCAAGCAGATCGAAAACACTATTTTCATGTCGGCATCATATCGGGACGGCCATCAAAAGAAAAAATGGATCGAAATTTTTCTTAAAATTCGCTGAAATTCCATCGTCTGGCATCGAACCCGGGTCTTTACTGTGAACTTACTATGCAGCACAATAGAACATTACCATCTCTAACTAAGTGTGAAAATTTAAGCAGAAATATAGGCTACAATTGCCTCAAAAGACGTTCTAATTTTCACGAATTTAAATGGCTCTCTGGATTCGAACCAAGGACGATCTTGGAAATCTAAAAATTGTTTCTGAATGTTATTTTTGATCTATATCTATGTGCCGAATTTGATGTTTCTATATTATTGGTAAAGGTTTCAAAATAATTCCTAAAAATCGGATCAACTCCTGATTGCAGAGACACCTGGTGTCGAACCCAGGAAACATTGATAGCTGTAAATGCACTGTTTGATTTCTATGAACTTGATCTTTCTATATGCAAAGTTTGAAGTCGATATCGTGCCGGGAAGTACCTAAAATTTGTTTCCGTTATCTCCGTAAGAAATGCATTGAGAAGTGCAAATGGCCCTCTGGGATCGAACCAAGGACCATCAGCGAATATGAAAAATTTGATTACGAAATATATTTATGATCTCCAACTCCATGCCGAATTTCAAGTTTCCATGCCATCGGTAAAGGGTCGAAAAAAATCTTTAAAATCGCCACAATGCGTTTTAAACGGCCGATTTTTGCCTTGTCCTAGCATCGAACTTAGGTTATTTTTTGTAAAACTCATTTATGTTTTCGATAGAACATGACCATATATAAAGGCTCCCAGAGTTTCGATTCTCTACCTATCCGGGAAGTATTTCTTAAAAATTCCCGAAAATCTAAGCAATGCATTTAAACGGGAAAAATCGGGACTTTGGGGCCCTCTGGAATCGAACCTATGACACTGAGGATCAGAATCACAATTTTTCTGGCGGTTAATTGTTATGGCCAATACGCAGTAAAAATTGGAACTCAATCACGCTTGTGGTTTAGGCTGTGAATTTGTATCCTATCTATCTATATACCTATCTATATATATGAATGAATCCGGAGAAGCATCTATACATCTATTACGAGTAAAATGTAGCTTGCATACTGCAAGCAGATCGGCAATACTAATTTCATGTCGGCATCATATCGGGACGGCCATCAAAAAAAAAAGGATTGATATTTTTCTTAAAATTCGCAGAAATTTCATCGTCTGGCATCGAACCCGGATCTTACTGGTGAACTTACTATGTAGCACAATAGAGGATCACCATCTCTAACTATGTGTGAAAATTCAAGCAGAAATATAGGCTACAACTGCCTCAAAAGACGTTCTAATTTTCACGAATTTAAATGGCTCTCTGGATTCGAACCAAGGACGATCTTGGAAATCTAAACAATGTTTCTGAAAGTTATTTATGATCTCTATTTATATGCCGAATTTCAAGTTTCTATATTATTGGGAAAGGTTTCAAAATAATTCCTAAAAATCGGATCAACTTCTGATTGCAGAGACACCTGGTGTCGAACCCAGGAAATATTGTATGCTGTGAATGCAAAGTTTGATTTTTAAGGTTAAGCTCCTCTATCATGCAAAGTTTGAAGTCGATAGCATGTCGGGAAGTACCTTAATATTGTTTCCGTTATCTCCGTAAGAAATGCATTGAGAAGTGAAAATGGCCCTCTGGGATCGAACCAAGGACCATCAGCGAACATATAAAATTTGATTATGAAATATATTCGTGATATCTATCCACGTGCTGAGTTTTAAGTATCCATGTTATCGGGAAAGGATCCAAAAAAAATCTTCAAAATCGCCGCAATGCATTTTAAACGGCCGATTTTAGCCCCGACCTAGCATCGAACCAAGGATAATATTCGTAGATGTCTTTATGGTTTCCTTTAGATATGCACGGCATCTAGCGGTCCCTTGAATTTCAACTCTCTCCTTTTCCGGGAAGTGCCTCAAAAAAATTTTCGAAAATCCCCGCCATGTATCCTTATGGAGAAAATCGCGACTTTGGGGCCTTCTGGAATCGAACCCATGACACCGAGGTTCAAAGTTGGCTTTTTCCTGGAGGTTACACGTCATGGCCATAACGTCGTAAAAATTTCAAGTCAATGACGCTTTTGGTTTAGCCTGTGAATTTGTATCCTATCTGGGTATCTGGGTATCTGGGTATCTGGGTATATATATGAATGAATCCGGAGAAGCATCTATATATCTATTACGAGTAAAATGTAGCTTGCATACTGCAAGCAGATCGGCAATACTAATTTCATATTGGCATCATATCGGGACGGTCCTCAAAAGAAAAAAAAAAGATTGAAAATATTCTTAGAATACGCTTCAATTTAAGTGTCTGGCATCGAACCCGGGTCTTTACTGTGAACATACTATGCAACACAATAGAAGATCACCATCTCTAACTATGTGTGAAAATTCAAGTAGAAATATTGGCTACAACTGCCTCAAAACACGTTCTAATTTTCACGAATGTAAATGGCTCTCTGGATTCGAACCAAGGACAATCTTGGAAATCTAAAAGATGTTTCTGAAAGTTATTTATGATTTCTCTTTATATGCCGAATTTGAAGTTTCTATATAATTGGGAAAGGTTTCAAAATAATTCCTAAAAATTGGATCAACTTCTGATTGCAGAGACACCTTGTGTCGAACCCAGGAAATATTATATGCTGTGAATGCAACGTTTGATTTTTAATGACAGGCTCCTCTATCATGCAAAGTTTGAAGTCGATAGCATGCCGGGAAGTACCTTAATTTTGTTTCCGTTATCTCCGTAAGAAATGCATTGAGAAGGGAAAATGGCCCTCTGGGATCGAACCAAGGACCATCAGCGAATAGAAAAAATTTGATTATGAAATATATTTAGGATATCTAACATCATGCCGAATTTCAAGTTTCTATGCCATCGGGAAAGGGTCCAAAAAAATTCCTCAAAATTGCCGCAATGCATTTTAAACGGCCGATTTTTGCCCCGGCCTAGCATCGAACCATGGACAATATTCGAAGATGTCTTTTTGATTTTCGTTGGATATGCACCGCTTCTAGCGATCCCTTGAGTTTCAAATCTCTCCGTTTCCGGGAAGTGCCTCAAAAAAAATTTCGAAAATCCCCGCCATGTAATCTTATGGGAAAAATCGCGACTTTGGGGCCTTCTGGAATCGAACCCATGACACTGAGGATCAAAGTCGCTTTTTTCCTGGGGGTTTCACGTTAAGGCCAATACGTCGTAAAAATTTCAAGGCAATGACCCTTGTAGTTTAGCCTGTGAATTTGTATCCTATCTATATAGCTATATAGCTATATATATGAATGAATCCGGAGAAGCATCTATACAGTAGAACCCCGGTACTCCGGACACTCGCTAATCCGGAACCCTCGGTAATCCGGACGGTCCATTGGGAGTTATGCAAACCCGCAACTTCTTCTTGTGAACATATATACACGCATATTAGTAACAAGAAACGAGAGGTGGACAGACTATTTGAAAAATGTCTCCATTGGCTGCAATGATGTGATGGAGGGCGAAGTATTTCGTTTATTGTGATAACACATATAAGTTGTGATACTTTTCTGAGACAGCATTTTTCCATTAGAGGAATGCTTAATATGTGCGAGACTAAACAATTTCGAAAGACAATAAATTTTCAGTTGCAGCACGGTATCACTTCTCAAAACATCACGTTCATTAAAAAGCTATGAGAGAAGAGGCGTAAAAAAACAATCCTTCCTTTTGATAGACGTCCAATGAGGGTGACCATGCATGCGCTATAGAGTTGGTGTTTATCAGCGAGAAAAACTAAACAATTTTAAGTTACTGCGTGTAATCAATGAGAAAGTAATTAAAGCGAGGATTAAATTTATGCCGTGTGCAAATGTGACTGGCAAACATAAGCTTCCTTTGTTTGTTGTCGGAACAGCAAAAAATCCCCGTGCGTTCAAGTCAGTCACACTACCTGTGTGCTATCGAGGGCAAAAAAACTCTTGGGTCACACGAAAATTATTTTTGGATTGGTTTAAAACAGAATTCGTTCCAGCAGTTCGACAACATATGAAATCCGTCAATTTATCACAACGTGCTTTATTGTTGCTTGATAATTGTCCTGGCCATCCTTCTGCAGAAGAATTGTGCACTGATGACGGTGAAATTTCCGCAATGTTTTTACCCCTAACACGACTGCGCTGATCCAACCCATGGATCAGAATGTTATTCAAAGCATTAGGTTAGGATATCGTAAGTTGCTTCTTACAATTATTCTGAATGATCCTGTGCACAATGAAAATTTGGAAAATGCACTGAAAAAGGTAAATTTAAAAGATGTCGTGTTCAATCTAGCTAACTGTTTGGCATCTGTGTCTAAATTATTGATCAGCAAGTCGTAGAAAAATTTACTCCCACATTTTATTGGTTCTGAAGTTTTAGAAAATGTGCAAACTGAATAAATTCAGCTTGCGCCACTCATTAATCAGTTACAAAATTCGAACCCAATATCTAACCCTGAAGCTCTCCGGTGGGCTGCTGAGGCTGACGACAGTTTGGCTCGAAACGAAGCTTTAACAGATGACGAAATTATCAGAACAGTAACGAGAGAAGATGATGATGATGACGACGACGACCACCACCACCCTGTAGACTCCGTCAAAATTTCTCATTCTGAGGCTTTGGCGGCACTCAATACATCATTAAAGTGGCCCGTGGAGCAAATTTTTGAAGCACATGAAATTATGCTCTTTAGACGTTTTAGAGACCGCGCACTTGATCTTAAAATAAGAACGGTCGCGCGAAAGAAAAAACTGACTTTTTTGCTCGCTGATAATATTCATTCACTTCATATGTTGTACACCTTATGTAATATATACATGCATTATCTATACAATGTAATTTTTGAGAAAAAAGGTTTTTTACGTTATTTTTTGAAAACCTCGCTAATCCGGAAACCCCGCTAATCCGGACGCCTATGTGCCTGAATTCGTCCGGATTACCGGGGTTCTACTGTATCTATTATATATAGATGCTTCTCCGGATTCATTCATATATCATATATATATATATATATATAGAGAGGATACAAAGTCACAGGCTAAACCACTAGCGTCAATGGCTTGAAATTTTTACGACATATTGGCCATAACGTATAACCTCCAGAAAAATTGCGATTTTGAACCTCAGTGTCATGGGTTCGATTCCAGAGGGCCCCAAAGTCGCGATTTTCCCCATAAGATTACATGGCGGGGATTTTCGAAAATTTTTTTGAGGCACTTTCCGGAAAGGCAGAGAGTTGAAACTCGAGGGACCGCTAAATGCCGTGCATAGCCAACGAAAATCGGAGAGACATCTTCGAATATTGTCCTTGGTTCGATGCTAGGCCGGGGCAAAAATCGGCCGTTTAAAATGCATTGCGGCGATTTTTAAGATTTTTTTTGGATCCTTTCCCAATAACATGGATTCTTGAAACTCGGCACGTCGATAGATATCATGAATTTATTTCATAATAGAATTTTACATATTACCTTATGGTCCTTGGTTCGATCCCAGAGGACCATTTGCACTTCCCAATGCTTTTCTTACGGAGATAACAGAAACAAATTTTAGGTACTTCCCGGCACGATATCGACTTCAAACTTTGCATGTAGAAAGATCAAGTCCATACAAATCAAACAGTGTATTCACAGCTATCAAAGAGTCCTGGGTTCGACACCAGGTGTCTCTACAATCAGAAGTTAATCCGATTTTTAGGAATTATTTTGAAACCTTTGCCAATAATATAGAAACTTCAAATTCGGCATATAGATAGAGATCATAAATAACTTTCAGAAACATTTTTTAGATTTCCAAGATCGTCCTTGGTTCGAATCCAGAGAGCCATTTAAATTCGTGAAAATTAGAACGTCTTTTGAGGCAGTTGTAGCCCAATATTTCTGCTTGAATTTTCCCACATCGTTAGAGATGGTGATGTTCTATTGTACTGCATAGTAAGTTCACAGTAAAGACCCGGGTTCGATGCCGGACGATGGAATTTAGGTAAATTTTAAGAAATATCTCAATCTTTTTTTTTCTTTTGATGGCCGTCGGATATGATGCCGACATGAAAATAGTGTTGTCGATCTGCTTGCAGTATGCAAGCAACATTTTACTCGTATCTATTATATATAGATGCTTCTCCGGATTCATTCATGTATCCATATATATATATATATAGAGAGGATACAAACTCACAGCCTAAACCACAAGAGTGTTTGAGCTGAAATTTTTACGACATATTGGCCATAACGTATAACCTCCAGAAAAATTGCGATTTTGATCCTCAGTGTCATGGGTTCGATTCCAGGGGGCTCCAAAGTCCCGATTTTTCCCGTTTAAATGCATTGCTTTGATTTTCGGGAATTAAAAAAAAATACTTCCCGGATAGGTAGAGAATCAAAACTCTGGGAGCCTTTATATATGGTCATGATCTATCGAAAACATAAATGAGTTTTACGGAAAATAACCTGGGTTCGATGCTAGGTCGATGCAAAAATCTGCCGTTTAAAATGTATTGTGGCGATTTTTAAGATTTTTTTTGGACCCTTTCCCGATGGCATGGAAACTTGAAATTCGGTATGGGGTTATATATCATAAATTAATTTCATAATCGATTTTTATGGTTTCCCTGATGGTCCTTGGTTCGATCCCAGAGGGCCATTTACATTCCTCAATGCATTTCTTATGGAGATAACGGAAACAAGTTTAAGGTACTTCCCTGCATGCTATCGACTTAAAACTTAGCATGATGGAAGAACCAGTCTAAACAAATCAAACTATGCATTCATAGCTATCAATGTGGCCTGGGTTAGACACCAGGTGTCTCTGCAATCAGAAGTTGATCCGAATTTTAGGAATTATTTTGAAACCTTTCCATATAATATAGAAACTTGAAATTTGGCATATAGATTGAGATCAATAATAAATTTCAGAAACATTGTTTAAATTTACAAGATCGTCCTTGGTTCGAGTCCCGAGAGCCATTTACAATCGTGAACATTAGAGCGTCTTTTGAGGCAGTTGTAGCCAATATTTCTGCTTGAATTTTCACAATTAGTTAGAGATGGTGATCTTCTATTGTTTTTCATAGTAGGTTTTCAGTAAGACCCGGGTTCGATGCCAGACGATGACATTTCAGCGAATTTTAAGAAAAATTTAAATCCTTTTTTTTTTCTTTTGAGGACCGTCCCGATATAATGCCGATATGAAATTAGTGTTGTCCATCTGCTTGCAGTATGCAAGCTACATTTTACTCGTAATAGATATATAGATGCTTCTCCGGATTCATTCATGTATCCATCTATTATATATAGATGCTTCTCCGGATTCATTCATGTATCCATATATATATATATATATATAGAGAGGATACAAACTCACAGCCTAAACCACAAGAGTGATTGAGCTGAAATTTTTACGGCGTATTGTCCATAACGTGTAACCACTAGAAAAATTGCGATTAGGATCCTCAGTGTCATGGGTTCGATGCCAGGGGGCTCCAAATTCCCAATTTTTCCCGTTTAAATGCATTGCCGTGATTTTCGGGAATTAAAAAAAAATACTTCCCGGATAGGTAGAGAATCAAAACTCAAGGAGCCTTTATATATGGTCATGATCTATCGAAAACATTAATGAGTTTTTCGGAAAATAACCAGGGTTCGATGCTAGGTCGATGCAAAAATCGGCCGTTTAAAATACATTATGGCGATTTTTAAGATTTTTTTTGGACCCTTTCCCGATGGAATGGAAACTTGAAATTCCGTATGGGGTTAGATATCATAAATATATTTCATAATCGATTTTTATGCTTTCCCTGATGTTCCTTGGTTCGATCCCAGGGGGCCATTTACATTCCTCAATGCATTTCTTATGGAGGTAACGGAAACAAGTTTAAGGTACTTCCCGGTAAGCTATCGACTTAAAACTTTGCATAATAGAAGAACCAGTCTTTACAAATCAAACTGTGCATTCACAGCTCACAATATGTCCTGGGTTCGACACCAGGTGTCTCTGAAATCAGAAATTGAGTCGATTTTTAGGAATGATTTTGAAACCTTTCTCAATAATATAGAAACTTGAAATTCGGCATATAGATTGAGATCAATAATAAATTTCAGAAACATTTTTTAAATTTCAAGATCGTCCTTGGTTCGAGTCCCGAGAGCCATTTACATTCGTGAACATTAGAGCGTCTTTTGAGGCAGTTGTAGCCAATATTTCTGCTTGAATTTTCACGCATAGTTAGAGATGGTGATCTTCTATTGTGTTTCATAGTGGGTTTTCAGTAAGACCCGGGTTCGATTCCAGACGATGAAATTTCAGCGAATTCTAAGATAAAATTAAATCATTTTTTTTCTTAAGAGGACCGTCCCGATGTGATGCCGATATGAAATTAGTATTGCCGATCTGCTTGCAGTATGCAAGCTACATTTTACTCGTATATATATATATATAGAGAGGATACAAACTCACAGCCTAAACCACAAGAGTGATTGAGCTGAAATTTTTACGACATATTGGCCATAACGTATAACCTCCAGAAAAATTGCGATTTTGATCCTCAGTGTCATGGGTTCGATTCCAGGGGGCTCCAAAGTCCCGATTTTTCCCGTTTAAATGCATTGCTTTGATTTTCGGGAATTAAAAAAAAATATTTCCCGGATAGGTAGAGAATCAAAACTCAGGGAGCCTTTATATATGGTCATGATCTATCGAAAACATAAATGAGTTTTACGGAAAATGACCTGGGTTCGATGCTAGGTCGATGCAAAAATCTGCCGTTTAAAATGTATTGTGGCGATTTTTAAGATTTTTTTGGACCCTTTCCCGATGGCATGGAAACTTGAAATTCAGTATGGGGTTGGATATCATAAATGTATTTCATACTCGATTTTTATGTTTTCCCTGATGTTCCTTGGTTCGATCCCAGAGGGCCATTTACATTCCTCAATGCATTTCTTATGGAGATAACGGAAACAAGTTTTAGGTACTTCCCTGCATGCTATCGACTTAAAACTTAGCATGAATGAAGAACCAGTCTAAACAAATCAAACTATGCATTCATAGCTATCAATGTGTCCTGGGCTCGACACCAGGTGTCTCTGCAATCAGAAGTTGATCCGATTTTTAGGAATTATTTTGAAACCTTTCCCAATAATATAGAAACTTGAAATTTGATATATAGATTGAGATCAATAATTACTTTCAGAAACATTTTTTAAATTTCCAAGATCGTCCTTGGTTCGAGTCCCGAGAGCCATTTACTATCGTGAACATTAGAGCGTCTTTTGAGGCAGTTGTAGCCAATATTTCTGCTTGAATTTTCACACATAGTTAGAGATGGTGATCTTCTATCGTTTTTCATAGTAGGTTTCCAGTAAGACCCGGGTTCGATGCCAGACTATGACATTTCAGCGAATTTTAAGAAAAAATTAAATCCTTTTTTTTTCTTTTGAGGACCGTCCCGATATAATGCCGATATGAAATTAGTGTTGTCGATCTGCTTGCAGTATGCAAGCTACATTTTACTCGTAATAGATATATAGATGCTTCTCCGGATTCATTCATATATATACCTATATAGATAGATAGGATACAAATTCACAGCCTAAACTACAAGCGTCATTGATCTGAAATTTTTATGACATATTGGCCATAACGTGAAACCCCCAGGAAAAAAGAGACTTTGATCCTCAGTGTCATAGGTTCGATTCCAGAGGGCCCCAAATTCCCGATTTTTCCCGTTTGAATGCATTGCCGTGATTTTCGGGAATTTAAAAAAAATACTTTCCGGATAGGTAGAGAAGTAAAACTCAAGGTGCCTATATTTATGGTCTTGGACTTTCGAAAACATCAATGACTTTTACAAAAGTTATCCTGGGTTCGATGCTAGGACGATGCAAAGATCTGCCCTTTAAAATACATGGGAGCCGTTTTTCATTATTTTTTTAGATGCACTTATCGAAATGATAGGATGTTCGTGCTTAGCCGGAAAGTGTATGGTACGAATAAGTTTTAGAAAAAAATTTTCATAAGACCTTACTGTTCCTGGGTTCGAAGCCAGAGCACAATAACGTTTCTCTCATAAGGAATATAAAGGAAAAGTAGGACGTCATTTGAGGCAGTTGTAACCAATATTTCTGCTTGAATTTGCATACGCGGTTAGAGATGGTGTTTTTCTGTTGTGCTGCATAGAAAATATTGCCTGAAAGACCCGGGTTCGATGCCGGGCGGTAAAAATATCCCCCATATATAATACTATGGGGTATCTTTTCATAATTTTTTTATGCATTTATCGATATGTAAGGGAGCTCTTGCTTAGATGGAAGATGTATATTAACACTTTGTTTAAGAAAAAAAATAGATAAGACCATGCTGTTCCTGGGTTCGATGCCAGAGCACAATATAATTTCTCAAATAAGGAGTGTATGTGAATAGTAGGACGTCGTTTGAGGTAGTTGCACCAAATAGTTTTGCTTGAATTTTCACACATAGTTTGATATGGTAATCTTCTATTTTGCTGCATAGTAAGTACACCAGGAAGACCGGGGTTCGCTGCCAGGCGATTAAATTGCAGCGAATTCTACGAATATTTTGAATTTTTTTTTCTTTTGATGTCCGTCCCGATATGATGCCGATATGAAATTAGTGTTGTCGATCTGCTTGCAGTATGCAAGCAACATTTTACTCGTAATAGATATATATATATATAGAGAGAGGATACAAACTCACAGCCTAAACCACAAGAGTGTTTGAGCTGAAATTTTTACGACATATTGGCCATAACGTATAACCTCCAGAAAAATTGCGATTTTGATCCTCAGTGTCATGGGTTCGATTCCAGGGGGCTCCAAAATCCCGATTTTTCCCGTTTAAATGCATTGCTTTGATTTTCGGGAATTAAAAAAAAATACTTCCCGGATAGGTAGAGAATCAAAACTCTGGGAGCCTTTATATATGGTCATGATCTATCGAAAACATAAATGAGTTTTACGGAAAATAACCTGGGTTCGATGCTAGGTCGATGCAAAAATCTGCCGTTTAAAATGTATTGTGGCGATTTTTAAGATTTTTTTTGGACCCTTTCCCGATGGCATGGAAACTTGAAATTCGGTATGGGGTTAGATATCATAAATTAATTTCATAATCGATTTTTATGGTTTCCCTGATGGTCCTTGGTTCGATCCCAGAGGGCCATTTACATTCCTCAATGCATTTCTTATGGAGATAACGGAAACAAGTTTAAGGTACTTCCCTGCATGTTATCGACTTAAAACTTAGCATGATGGAAGAACCAGTCTAAACAAATCAAACTATGCATTCATAGCTATCAATGTGGCCTGGGTTAGACACCAGGTGTCTCTGCAATCAGAAGTTGATCCGAATTTTAGGAATTATTTTGAAACCTTTCCATATAATATAGAAACTTGAAATTTGGCATATAGATTGAGATCAATAATAAATTTCAGAAACATTGTTTAAATTTACAAGATCGTCCTTGGTTCGAGTCCCGAGAGCCATTTACAATCGTGAACATTAGAGCGTCTTTTGAGGCAGTTGTAGCCAATATTTCTGCTTGAATTTTCACAATTAGTTAGAGATGGTGATCTTCTATTGTTTTTCATAGTAGGTTTTCAGTAAGACCCGGGTTCGATGCCAGACGATGACATTTCAGCGAATTTTAAGAAAAATTTAAATCCTTTTTTTTTCTTTTGAGGACCGTCCCGATATAATGCCGATATGAAATTAGTGTTGTCCATCTGCTTGCAGTATGCAAGCTACATTTTACTCGTAATAGATATATAGATGCTTCTCCGGATTCATTCATGTATCCATATATATATATATATAGAGAGGATACAAACTCACAGCCTAAACCACAAGAGTGATTGAGCTGAAATTTTTACGACATATTGGCCATAACGTATAACCTCCAGAAAAATTGCGATTTTGATCCTCAGTGTCATGGGTTCGATTCCAGGGGGCTCCAAAGTCCCGATTTTTCCCGTTTAAATGCATTGCTTTGATTTTCGGGAATTAAAAAAAAATATTTCCCGGATAGGTAGAGAATCAAAACTCAGGGAGCCTTTATATATGGTCATGATCTATCGAAAACATAAATGAGTTTTACGGAAAATGACCTGGGTTCGATGCTAGGTCGATGCAAAAATCTGCCGTTTAAAATGTATTGTGGCGATTTTTAAGATTTTTTTGGACCCTTTCCCGATGGCATGGAAACTTGAAATTCAGTATGGGGTTGGATATCATAAATGTATTTCATAATCGATTTTTATGTTTTCCCTGATGTTCCTTGGTTCGATCCCAGAGGGCCATTTACATTCCTCAATGCATTTCTTATGGAGATAACGGAAACAAGTTTTAGGTACTTCCCTGCATGCTATCGACTTAAAACTTAGCATGAATGAAGAACCAGTCTAAACAAATCAAACTATGCATTCATAGCTATCAATGTGTCCTGGGCTCGACACCAGGTGTCTCTGCAATCAGAAGTTGATCCGATTTTTAGGAATTATTTTGAAACCTTTCCCAATAATATAGAAACTTGAAATTTGATATATAGATTGAGATCAATAATTACTTTCAGAAACATTTTTTAAATTTCCAAGATCGTCCTTGGTTCGAGTCCCGAGAGCCATTTACTATCGTGAACATTAGAGCGTCTTTTGAGGCAGTTGTAGCCAATATTTCTGCTTGAATTTTCACACATAGTTAGAGATGGTGATCTTCTATCGTTTTTCATAGTAGGTTTCCAGTAAGACCCGGGTTCGATGCCAGACTATGACATTTCAGCGAATTTTAAGAAAAAATTAAATCCTTTTTTTTTCTTTTGAGGACCGTCCCGATATAATGCCGATATGAAATTAGTGTTGTCGATCTGCTTGCAGTATGCAAGCTACATTTTACTCGTAATAGATATATAGATGCTTCTCCGGATTCATTCATATATATACCTATATAGATAGATAGGATACAAATTCACAGCCTAAACTACAAGCGTCATTGATCTGAAATTTTTATGACATATTGGCCATAACGTGAAACCCCCAGGAAAAAAGAGACTTTGATCCTCAGTGTCATAGGTTCGATTCCAGAGGGCCCCAAATTCCCGATTTTTCCCGTTTGAATGCATTGCCGTGATTTTCGGGAATTTAAAAAAAATACTTTCCGGATAGGTAGAGAAGTAAAACTCAAGGTGCCTATATTTATGGTCTTGGACTTTCGAAAACATCAATGACTTTTACAAAAGTTATCCTGGGTTCGATGCTAGGACGATGCAAAGATCTGCCCTTTAAAATACATGGGAGCCGTTTTTCATTATTTTTTTAGATGCACTTATCGAAATGATAGGATGTTCGTGCTTAGCCGGAAAGTGTATGGTACGAATAAGTTTTAGAAAAAAATTTTCATAAGACCTTACTGTTCCTGGGTTCGAAGCCAGAGCACAATAACGTTTCTCTCATAAGGAATATAAAGGAAAAGTAGGACGTCATTTGAGGCAGTTGTAACCAATATTTCTGCTTGAATTTGCATACGCGGTTAGAGATGGTGTTTTTCTGTTGTGCTGCATAGAAAATATTGCCTGAAAGACCCGGGTTCGATGCCGGGCGGTAAAAATATCCCCCATATATAATACTATGGGGTATCTTTTCATAATTTTTTTATGCATTTATCGATATGTAAGGGAGCTCTTGCTTAGATGGAAGATGTATATTAACACTTTGTTTAAGAAAAAAAATAGATAAGACCATGCTGTTCCTGGGTTCGATGCCAGAGCACAATATAATTTCTCAAATAAGGAGTGTATGTGAATAGTAGGACGTCGTTTGAGGTAGTTGCACCAAATAGTTTTGCTTGAATTTTCACACATAGTTTGATATGGTAATCTTCTATTTTGCTGCATAGTAAGTACACCAGGAAGACCGGGGTTCGCTGCCAGGCGATTAAATTGCAGCGAATTCTACGAATATTTTGAATTTTTTTTTCTTTTGATGTCCGTCCCGATATGATGCCGATATGAAATTAGTGTTGTCGATCTGCTTGCAGTATGCAAGCAACATTTTACTCGTAATAGATATATATATATATAGAGAGAGGATACAAACTCACAGCCTAAACAAAAAGAGTGATTGAGCTGAAATTTTTACGACATATTGGCCATAACGTATAACCTCCAGAAAAATTGCGATTTTGATCCTCAGTGTCATGGGTTCGATACCAGGGGGCTCCAAAGTCCCGATTTTTCCCGTTTAAATGCATTGCTTTGATTTTCGGGAATTAAAAAAAAATACTTCCCGGATAGGTAGAGAATCGAAACTCTAGGAGCCTTTATATATGGTCATGATCTATCGAAAACATATATGAGTTATACGGAAAATAACCTGGGTTCGATGCTAGGTCGATGCAAAAATCTGCCGTTTAAAATGTATTGTGGCGATTTTTAAGATTTTTTTTGGACCCTTTCCCGATGGCATGGAAACTTGAAATTCGGTATGGGGTTAGATATCATGAATATATTTCATAATCTATTTTTATGTTTTCCCTGATGTTCCTTGGTTCGATCCCAGAGGGCCATTTACATTCCTCAATGCATTTCTTATGGAGATAACGGAAACAAGTTTAAGGTACTTCCCTGCATGCTATCGACTTAAAATTAAGCATGATGGAAGAACCAGTCTAAACAAATCAAACTATTCATTCATAGCTATCAATGTGTCCTGGGTTCGACACCAGGTGTCTCTGCAATCAGAAGTTGATCCGAATTTTAGGAATTATTTTGAAACCTTTCCCAATAATATAGAAACTTGAAATTCGGCATATAGATTGAGATCAATAATAACTTTCAGAAACATTTTTTAAATTTCCAAGATCGTCCTTGGTTCGAGTCCCGAGAGCCATTTACAATCGTGAACATTAGAGCGTCTTTTGAGGCAGTTGTAGCCAATATTTCTGCTTGAATTTTCACACATAGTTAGAGATGGTGATCTTCTATTGTTTTTCATAGTAGGTTTTCAGTAAGACCCGGGTTCGATGCCGGACGATGACATTTCAGCGAATTTTAAGAAAAAATTAAATCCTTTTTTTTTCTTTTGAGGACCGTCCCGATATAATGCCGATATGAAATTAGTGTTGTCGATCTGCTTGCAGTATGCAAGCTACATTTTACTCGTATATATATTATATATACCGAGCAAGCATATTGTAAGACTGCAGTTTAGGTGGAATAATTAAGAGACACTAGGAATGAATCTGCAATTTACGTGCGATGCAGTGGCAGAAACTCCAATGAACGATGATAGGTAGCACATAGATTTGTATTCTCTTTTTGGTATATCTAGGTTTATCATTCGTTCCTAGCTGTAAGTTCCTGCCTGGACAATTCTTGCAGTCGTTTCCATATTTTCAGTAGCTTAACGCTATCCCCTTAAATCTTGTCAGCTATCACTTCACTTACTGTGTTAATATGCTTACGTAACCTCTAAGTGAAGTTTTTATTAAGCCTCATATAAAAAGTTAGAAACTAAAGTGAGGAAGTATAATGTATCATAATTAACTTTATATCTATACCATTCTAGCCATGTCCATTTGCAGCTCTTCCACCATTCGCTAATGGCACGTTGTATGTTACGAGAAACCTTACGCAGATTAAAATCTCATTGTTAACACTCAAGGAGCTGTAATTGGTAACTTGAAATTGCATATCTAAAACAGTTGTGCATCCCATTTTCATTCTATAGCCTTTTCTAATACATTTACTTATAAAAATTAACGAAGATATAGTAGAGATAGAATTTAATGAATTTCCCGAATTGCAGCTTTGTATTAACCGAGATCAAACTGCTTTTGCGAAAAGACCATTCGCCTCTCCCCGGATCTATTTGAATAAAAGGAAAGGAATGAAGGCATAATAGGCAGGCATTTCCAGGGAAGGATTATATCTTTTTTCCTTTGGATATCTTGAGATGGAGGGCAAGAGAAAGAGGCGTTTTCTAGAGCTTTGCAGAAGGACGCATAATATTTCGGGGCCCGTAGAGAGAGAGCATTGAGTGGCCTGGAAGTGGTATTTGAGAAGTAAAGCCGAGGAGGCAAAGCCGCGCCAGAATGAGTCGAGGAGAAAGAGGGGATTAGGAAGTGAACAGAGAATAAAAGTGACGAAAGGAAGAAAGCAATATGACGCGAGATAAGTTTCTCATTGCATCCTCCATAAAAAACAGACCCGTTTACGATGCGACCCGCGTTATTTATATATCTCGCTGTAATTGTATTCCACTGATGAGTTTCCCATGTCCCCCGGAAAAAATATATCCTTCCGCGGAATGCCTTTCTCCCGGGCAAAAATTTTAGGTGGCGTAAATATTTAATTTGAGTAATTCGTCGGAAATTAATGATTTGCGGGAGAGGGGTTATTTTTGAGACGGTAATAATTCGTGGGAGTCTAATTTTAATAACGCGCGGTCGCGATGCACGGAAATTCATGTGCGTGAGTAAATTCGCAGTAAACGGAGACAGATCATATTTTCTGTGATATTAGGGTATGTCAACGGGGGAAATGTTGCGAAATTTTAATGGAATATCATCCAGTGTGGCTCATAAAGTCCAATACTCCGTATTCAGTTCAATTTAAAGCTCCAGTTGTTAACAAGTTCATCACTATTGGACCGCCGAAATTCCATCTTCTTCCCGTCATTCTAAATTTACAGTATGTAATATTCAGCTCATATTTCTGATAATATCTAATTTAAAAGGAATCGCTTTTAAGATAATCACACGTGCTTTACCATTCGGTAGGTTCATGTTCCTCATCATTCCCCATTCGATACCATTTCTTCCATTTTTTATAACTTAGCACACCCTGGTATCAAAAGAGATGGATAGATTAGATATATAGATTCGATTTATTATAAAAACTCTTTATTAATTAAAGAAATAAATGGAAGATATATTTGAAAAATACCCTGAGCCAGGATTGGGTAACCTTAATTATCGGAGGCCACATGAATGTACATACCATTTGGCCGTATAATAAATCATGTTGTCGTAAATGCGTGGAGTTTCGTCTGCATTCCAATGGATTTAAATCGGAAATGTGGGAAGGAAAACGAATTTCATCACGTACTAAGCCAAAGTAGAATATTTTCCATTTTATATTTGATGGAAATAAGAAAAGAGATTAGAAAACACAAGTTTATAAATCCGTCCATTAGTTTAAGGAAGTGATAAAAATGTCACGCTAAATCCCTTAAAAGACTCCTAGGACCCTTTTTTCCCTCACTTAAGTCTTAAACAATTTAGCACATCAAAAGGAGAGGATTCTTAATCTGCATGCCTTAAGTATGATAGTAACAGAGACTCAACTTAAGCTTAGCAACTCACAGGCATATTTTTATGAATATTCTTTGAGAAGGAGGGAAGAAAATAATGCGAATCTCATCCTTCTTACGCACTAAAGGGTAGAAATTATTATCAACAAAAGTACGAATTTGAGATCTGATGCTGTTTCAAAATATAAGTTCGTTCTCCCTAAAGATAGCTATTGAGAAGATATACCAAAATTTTCATGAACACACGAATAACAATGAAAATTTTCAGTTTAGCTTCATAGAAAATAGTGTTCCGGAAAACTGAAAACTAGAACTAGCCTTGCTAGTCTAATGCTAATCTGTGAAACCATCATATTATAGCCTTCTTTAACATATTTTAATGAATGAGAATGCCTTTTTCTGAAAAAAAAGCAGAGATACTCATCCCTTAAAATGAATCACTCTCATAAATTTTCATAAGAGCATGAGAGAGAACAAACATTTATTAAAAAATAAATTTCAATTGCAAAAATAAAGATGTAAATTTAAAAATGTAAATTAAATAAAAATAAAATTTTGCATAAGGCTAAACATTTTAGTACTGGCCAAAAAACTTCTATGTATACATCCTCTAGTGCAATAGCAGTAAACGACTTACCCAAAAAATAGGCTTAGTCAAAGAGAAATAATATTATATATTACGACACATATTGAAGAATTGGGGATATGAAATAATATAAATAATAATAATTTATATAAAGATAATCCAAACTCTTTTAAGTGCGTTTATAGCAAATAAATTACATCAAAAATTAGATTTCATCACATCTCTTTATTTTAAAGGAAATATTCTGAGAAATAACAGTTTTACCGGCCATAATTTTCAAGAAGTCGTTCGGCAGGATTAAAAAAAATACTTACTTAAGTGCAGTTGCATAATTAACTAACATATTAATTTCGGCAAATACTTTCATTAATTAATCTACGGGCCTCAAAGAAGTCGACGAGCAATTATTTGACTTTCGAAAATCATTATTCATTATTCTATGGAGAGGAACACTTTCCGCGAAAACTTTCGAGTTCTTATATGAGTATAGAATTTTTCGCTTCTCAAGAGTTGGCAAACAGAAAGAAAAAGAAGGCTCGCTTATAAGTTCGAAAGAAAGGGGAATGTCTGGAATTTTTGTGTATGGCTTGAAAGTGTAGGCAGTTGAGATGAGGGCCTTAAACCGCACGCCGAGAGGGCCTTTTGGGAGGAAAGTTGGAATCGTAGACAACCGCACTCTCCTTGCAACGAGCACCTCGCCCGTGCACGTGAATGTACTTTCTTCTCACAAAAATAAGTTCTCCCATACTCTCAAACTGAATGGAAATATAACGCGACAGAGAATTAGAAGACTCCTTGTCCCAGAAGAATTTACGGTACACACGCATACTATCATTTACTAAGAGCAGTAATATCTACATTCACAGCACAATACTAATTCTACTGTGTCAGCATTAAAGAATACAGTTGTTCCTCTTAGTTACATAAATGTGTACAAAAGTTATAATAATGTTCATGCCATTATATTTACAAAATTAGAATTTTAGATATCTAGTCCAAGGCTTGTAATATTACAAACCGGTCCTTTTAAATAACCATTTTTAATATTTGTGCACTGTGGTAGAAAGTCGACTTCATTTATTCATTCCAAATAGTTATTTATAGCGATATGCACCATTATTTTGTAGGATTTGTAATTTTATATCGTTGCTCTCTTGGCAAATAATGCATTTGTTATACTCGGCGCAAGATGATTTACATTATTTATATTCATTGGTAAATAATATCAATAGTTGCCTGAAATGAGTGGGATGCATTTAGGTTAGGATTGGCTTGGAACTATATCTAATAGACACAAAACTAATTTATTTCAAAATGCTATTTGTCGTAAATATTTTTGGTGATGCTGTATGTGATATTGTAAAACTCTAACCATATATAGTATATCATGAAGCTTGAATTAATGCGCAACTTTTTCAATTTGCAAGATTTAGATAAGAATGTATTGCAACGTGTAAAGTTAAAAATTTTTCATAAGTTACGTGAGAGATAATAAAGGTAAATACCGAAGCTACATCGATCCTTCTTTTCCGTTTTGCGAAAAATTAAAATACTGGATTACCATCTACTTTGTACGAGTATTATTAATATTATCGCTTGCTAGGATGTGTTTTATAAATCGACCAGTGATGCAACCAGCTTCAAACCAGAAAGATATCTCCTAAAGAAACTTTGATAATAGGAAGAAACAATCTACTCATTCCAAATCACAGGACGGAAATGCTACATAAATCCTTTGCAGTGACCTCGGTTAATTTATGGAACGCCCTTCCGCAGAGTATCAAATCTTCCTGTTCTATCCACACTTTCAAGAGGAGATGCCTTTCATATCTTCTAGAGAATCAATAACGCTAATTATCTCCATCATAGCATTTTACTTTTTACCATAAGTCAAGTTCGTTTTTTCCTGGTTTTTTTCATGCTGCACGGAACAACACTTCAAACTTCTTTCTTTACTTTGGAATATTTTGTTCGTTATTGTTACTACAGTTTACATCCAGTATAACCTTTTCTTTTTTTTTACTATTTTGTATTTCCATTATATTAACTTACTTTAGATTATTGTTTATGCTTAAATCATGATGTTAACTCTCTTATATAATTATTGTAGAGCGTAATCTTTGTATTGATCGTGTTTTATTTTGCTTTTTTCTAGTTCAGTCATATTTTTTATCACAAGTGTATGTATCTACTTACTGTATTTTCTGCATTTCATTTTTTATTAACTCTCATTATTTTTCTTGATAATATGTCTCTAACACTTCTTGTAATTTTCCAGGTTATATGTACATTGTTTTCTTTAATGTCTTTTAGTTTTTGCTATCGGTAGGTTTGTGCAGGTTTTTCACACCCCCCTTCTTTGTGGGTGTTTTCCTGCAGCGGATATTTTTTCCTAAGCTTTTCTTAGGTTTTTTTTAAATCCGCAATCCCTTCTCACATTTTCTTCTATTTTCCTCTAAGTTTCATTGATACATGTAATATACTTATAATAATGTAATAACTTAACGACAGGTTAGATGGAAGAGGAGACTTTTTAGTCTCAATCTCGCCTAATAAAGACCCCTAATAATAATAATAATAATAATAATAATTACAATAACACCTCTACTTGAAGGAATGGTTTTTCAATGTTTTATATCACGATATTTGAGGCCTCAGAGAGCCTCTCGAACGAATTTTCCAATATTCCGCAATTGTTTCATGATCTAAAAATTGAGGAATCTTTTTCCTCTGTATATTCATGGACCTTTGACATTTTATGTAATATTTTCGATGCATTATCTTCTGATATGCAAAAGAGTTCAGGAATATTTTTCGTCGTTACATGGATTTTTTATAAAAAAGTGTCAATTTATGTTAGTTTCTTTTTTTCATTTTCCGACCAAAGGTAAATTATGTTTGCATGCAAAATATTAGAGTTATTATAAACAAAATATATGTTATAAAAAACTGGCTAATTACATCCTATGTGAGAGAAATATTAAGTGAACAATGAACGTATCGTAGTATAATCTATACTTAGACCTTCACTGGTATTTTAAATTTTCATTGACATAGGTACAACATTGAGTTAGCTTCAAATCTTAATATGATGTTTATACGTAATACGCTCCAAGCCGCTGAATTACAGTTGCGTTTATCTTCAAATAAGATAACAAGCTGATTTTCATTAGATATTATAGTACCGGATTTTCAGCTGTCACTAACTTAAATTTACTTTAACCATCATTTTAATCACCAGTGAACAATTAACTATCATCTATGGCGCAGTTTGCTAGAATTGAGGTGACGATTAAAGTAAAACTTAATTTTAACTTTAAGTTACAATATTCTGAGTATATGTTGTATTGATATAGCCACACAGAATTAATTTAATTTCTAGCAAGGGTTTTCATTTCATTTACATAGACCTATTTTTTGCTACATACTGCTCAATATTTTCTTGGAATCTTTTCACCTTCAAAATTCTCTCTTTCACTTAATATTCCAAAATTTACTCTCTTGAAATCCTCGGAAAATACCCTCCAACATGAGCTGTGCAAAGGGATTCATTCTACATTTAAGCACCTCGATTTACCAACGAAAACCGAAATCTCCATCCTTCCATCACTTAGGTTTTGAATTGGACGTCATTACCCTTTTCAGCAAGATCTGAGGATATTTAATAGATAATAAAAGTAAACAAGCACGCTCGGATCGCCAAAGATGATTAGGGTAGGCATTCAAAGGGGAAAGAGCGGCGGAGTAAATTGAGCTCGTGATAAAGAGACGGCGTCTTGGACCGGCTTAGCACGGGAAAGGTGAGCGGAGATCTCATCTTTAAGAGAAGGTGGAAGGAAAGAAGACGTGAGGGATCTTACGGGTTCCAGGATGCAACGGCTAGGTGGCAGCAGTGCGGGATCTTGGGGATTATGAAAAGAGAAATAGGTGCAATTCAGCGGAAAGGGACTAGTTTTAAACGAAGGGCAAAGGAAAGGGGGAAGGAAAGGTGGAGGCCTCGATCAGAAGGGCCGTTTGCGCTCAAGAGGAAATAAAAGGGGGAAGAAGTCGAAGAAGAAGATGAAACGTGGAAAAGGCGCGACATGTTGTGAGAAGATAAACAGTTGAAGGAGAGGAGAGCGTGCTCGAGTGAGAGGAGGAGATTCGGTGAGGAATAAGGAAGAGGGTGCAAGAGAATGAGAGAAAGGAGGGCGTAAGTAGAGGCAGTGAAGTGGGAGAAGCAGAGGGAAGCTAGGAAGGGATGGAGGCCCCTCGTGCACCTCGATTGTAAAAATGAAAGAAACATATCGTAAAACTTTAGTGGCATTAGGTTACCCAAAGCTGATCGATATCCCTTCTTTCTTTTGGGAAGACGTACCCGGAAAGTGTTGAAAAGAAAGTGGTAACAATTAACGCATACTGCTGAGGCAATACAAGGACACCTTTTAAGGTTGACTCATTTTCAGTTCAGGTTATTTCGTTTATATTTTATAAATTTATATTTAACTTTATTCATATTCAGTTGTGGAAAAGTATGGAAACCAACTAATTCTCCGAAAACGAATTATTAAAACGAATTATTCTTCGAATGACAAATTTTCGAGAACCACTAGAAAAACATTAGACCTCTAAAATGGACCTGAAGTTATCTAAAATAAATATCAAAAGAAGTGATTCGGAGTTGAAATCTATTTAGTAAATTACTGAAAGTGGGTTGGATAGGGAACGTTTGGGTGGTCCATGACCATGAGGTTTATTTTCGAAGAATCTATTTTTGAAAAATCTGCATTCGGTGAATTACTAGTATACAGTGGTACCATATTATAAATATTTCTTTTCTATTCATATTATATTATAAATATACATAAATGGCATACGAGATTATATGAAAAAAGAGCCCCATTCTAGCTTTACCTCGCCTAATTTACGGTTAAATAAACACAATATTTTTGGAATAATCGTCCCATTTATAATCCCGTAAAAAAAACATTTTCTCAGCTTCTCTTACTATTGCTAAGAAAACCTCAATTCAACCCGTACCTTCCATAATAAAAATGGTTGCGAGATAGGAAGTTTCAAAATCTACATAAGTATATTACACACCAGTGGCAAATTCAGAGGGGAGCCAAAGGGGTATGTTCCCCCTTTAAAAGCGTAAAAAGACGGCCTTAATTCTCTATCTCCCCCTCTCGAAGCTTTCAATGATAATGTATATATTTTAGTTCTTCTTTAATAAGCACATAATGATTCTACTTAAGATAAATCTTTAATTTCTAGGAAAGAGAAATGAGTGAGACATTTTCGATTTTCAATAAATGAAGCATGTACTATTTCCACAGTTTCAGGTTAAGATAAGGATGTTTCGTTTATTTTCTTGTTATAGAAGCCTACAAAACAACGCCTTCCTCCGTGGAGTTTAGGATATATATACTAAAACCGAATTTCCAGATCCTTCTTCAATATGGCTCTTAATAATCTACTAGCAGATGCGATTATATTTTTTTTCGTTTTATAATCTTCTATGAGTTTATACCATCAAATTTTAGTAAATAAACAACGAAATAAACCTTATATATGCTGATACACGGTTTGCAGTCATGTTACATTAGAAATACGAAGGGAGTTATAAATTTCCCAGAAACTTCTCATGGCTCTACTATAAGAAACGGTAAAGCTTAATTTTGGGAACCTTATGATCGCTCCTAGTCCTCTATACTCAGGTAGTGATCTATACCCTTGGTTCACAAAGTATACATTCACTATTTAAATACAGTTAATATTATTTTATCTTATCTGTTACTGCAGGGTAATTTACATTTTATAAAATGTATTATAGTTTCTACTGTGGATTTATAATCATGCAATATTTGTATCCCTTACGTAAAATTCTTACTGAAGAAGTGAAAATTCACAGAAATGCGCCGCCATGTGGAAAAGTATTTTCCCACGAATATTTTTTAGTCAAAACGCACGGTCAGTCTCTGCAAACGATCACGGCCATCATGCAATCGAAATAATATTTTACATAGAACACATCTGCTTCTATTCACGTATATTATTTTCTTAAGATAGGTTTCAACTGAAAGATATTACCCACACGATATCTGCTATTCATCAAATCGTCGTCTTCTCAGCTAGCAATTCCATTTCCATGATACTTTCTCACTTTTATAAATTCCGTTATTTTTTTGAGAAATTCCATGGTTGAATTTTTGTAATGTTATTCCATTTCTTACTTTATTTCCTAAAGAAGGGTTAATTTAAGATATCTTATTTTCTATATTCGCATTTCTTAAGTTTATTTCGTTATCCTGGGTTTCTTTGTGGATCTCGTTCGTAATTAACGAATCCTCCCATCTATTTTACATTCCTTTGTCTTTGTGTCATTCTCTCTTCTTTCGCAGGCATTTCTTTTTTAATAACACATGACAAGTGAAGGCTATTTTTATTTCCTCAGTTGAATAGCTTTGCTAATTTCTATAAATATCTATCTTACTTTTTAAATACCTTTTTGGCTAGAGCTATATTTATCATTACAACAATTTAGACAATAATAGCGAATATTTATCTTTCGTCAATGCTTTGAGAATTCCATTCTAATTAAGTCCATCCCTTTTTATGTATGGTATGTTATTCAAATTTATTAAAAAAAACATAATGGTTATAAAATTTACCATACTGATATAATCTGCTGTACAGAGGTTTTGTACTGTGGATTGTACCAGTATTGTTTGTATGATAATTTTATATTTTATGAATGCAATTCCAACCAGAAAATAGTCATCAGGCTCATTGGGTTTACAATGTAAACATATTATATTGATAATTCCATTCATGTTATGAAGGCTTTTTGTAATGTTAGAAGTGCCAAAAGCAATATTTTAATTTTTTATGTCCCATTATTCACTTAATAATTCCCATCCGCTATAATCTGTCAAATCTCCTCTCTCCACGGTACCCAAATTGGTCTATCTCCACTGCTGAGCGTGATATCCGCATTAGCAGACGCGTTGTCTTTGGGCTTCCCGCGTTAAACGCGCGGCGTAGAGCGGACGCTAAGAAATTGATAAGCAAAGCAGGTGTCTGGGGATCAATTATTCAGAAGATGGCACACTGGCGTCTCTAAGACAACGAAGACGTAGCTTTCTTAAGTTCCGGGATTTCGCGTTTATCTCGACTCTTCTTTAAGCGCCTCCTTAAGACGGTGCCCTGTCATCCTCTTATCCTTCCTCTGTATTTATCTACTCCTCGTTCCCTCCTTCTCCGTGTCTTCCCTCTATTTACCTAAGCATATATCTGCGCCTCTCTTCCGAATTCCCCGGATTCCGGGAATTTTCATCCTCAGCTAAGAATTATTCATTCCGCGGGTCATTATTTCAGATAACGTACCCTACAAAGGCTAATGGTGGCACAATGAGGCATTTACTTGTTAACTTAACTGCAAAGGGTTGCTACGGTGAGAATGAACAAGATTTATCTCGTTAATAAGGCTCAATTCCTTGATTTGCGATTTTTATTTCAGAAGTAGTAATGATCATATGCCTATCAAGTAAGAAACATCCATATTTTTATTACCACATTGAAATGGCTATTATCGGCAGGCATAGTATATAAATTGGAGATGTCTAAGGCTCCAAAACCGCTGCAGTTACAGCAAAGGCCTAATATGAACCGTGTCGAAATTTTAAATGATTATAAATACTTTTAAGTCGTTTTAGTATTGTTGCAAAGTAATATTAAATCCATGTGTAAACAACATCCATTCATCCTCACCATCTGTTAAATATGGTGTAATTATGTAGTGTTTTATTTTATATTGTGATATAATTGGTAGTTTTAGTGAAATAAGTAACTTTTTTGTAAAATATTTTGTTACTAATTATCATGTCATAGAGTAAACTGATAAATGATTCGGATAAGGTAGTCTCCAGAAAAAATGTCTAACTGCAGTAAAATTGCGCAGTAAATTAACACTTTAACAAAGATACCGAAGTAAAACCCTCTAAAAGATGTATAATTATGATTGACCTCATAAAATAAAGAAAAAATGAAGAAAAATGTAGAAAATATGCTATATCCTACAACTGGACTATATATTACCTTAAATCAATCAGTGACGTTCCATCATCATAATTTCTTTAGAAAGACGGAAGATAATTTGAATCCAACTCATTTGCGTCAAATGTGATCTAGGGTGGAAAATCTTAGAAGCAAGAAAATTTTAACACTGTTCACCACTCCGACCACCTTTTTGAGCAGATAAATCATTCGAGCTTCCTTCAGAACTAATGTATGAAATGAGATTCCGAATTCCCAACTTCAATTCATCTTCTAGCGAAGTTTTTTATTCAAGTAGTGCAATATTTGAGACAAAAATTTCCGCAGCTAGTGAATGTAGTAGGAATTAGAAGTGGTGCAAAGGTGCTGAAAGTATTGTTAATAAGCCTCACTGATTTCAAACTTTCAAATTTTCTGTGGAAACTCATTAAATAAGTTTTTCTTACTTTATTATTGATCAGCTTCTGAGCATTCTTCCTTTAAGCAATACGATACATAAAAAGTATTGTTCTCTACTGATTTGGTGCCTACTAGTTGTTTTGTTAGATACGTTCAGCAGTTTAAGTCATTGTGGTCATTTAAGTCATTAATTTAAGTTACTCAGGTTGGCTTCCAGAGACCACTTTCACAGTAAGTAAATGCTAGGCCTACTTGATGTATAATTTAATGCGGAAGGCTTCATTACTTCATTACTTTTCTACCGATATAAGCGATATTGATGAGGATATTTTCCATAATAGTTTTCTATAGATACCTTTATTTACTTACGTTTTTAAATTAAATTTCACGTTAATTTATACAATTCAAATCTCTAAG
The DNA here is from genome assembly GCA_947579665.1 of Sympetrum striolatum. Lineage (NCBI taxonomy): Eukaryota > Metazoa > Arthropoda > Insecta > Odonata > Libellulidae > Sympetrum > Sympetrum striolatum. The sequence continues at coordinate 61,793,776 of OX388351.1, forward strand.
GTAGTCTCAATAATGTATATAATATGTATATTCTTTGATTAATTTTAATTAAATTAAAATAAGAACACGGCGAAGTTGTGAAGGTGCTCACCCGCCACGCAGATTGCTTTGGTTCGATCCCCAGCTATGGCAATTGTCTTTTGGCATATTTTCATGGAGGCGATGGATCTTCTTAGGCTGTAAAAATGTGCCGAAGGTAAATTTTACGATCTAGTAAGTAAAGTGGCTGAAATCCTGATGTAGCATCTAAGGCAGAATAGGTTGGGTTATTTTTACTTTGCTTACCAAAATGCGAATTTAAGAGACTTTAGATGTTGGTTGAGCAGCTTGCTGTAGTAAACTATAATTTGATTATCGGAATCATAAATTGCCTCAGTATTAGCTGTGATTCTGGAAAATTTCAATCCTGTGAACCACTTCTTTTGATGTCGATATTATGGATCTATCCCATATCAGAAAAAGAGAAATACGGTATCAGTGAAAATCACAGTATTCAGTAGATTCCATTCTGCAAGTTAAAAATTGAGCCAATGTAATCCAAAAATTTCTAAAAGGTCCAAAATCAAGGGGTCACGCTCCCCTCAATGAAAAGAATTCTTTTAGCACATCCCTTTGCATGAATTATACATGAATTTGACGGGTCAAATAGAAGGCCATCGCGAAGTTATAGCAGCCCTAATATCATAATGCGATTTTTGTAGAAAAAATCGAGTAAAACTTTTTCAATCGAAATTCACACTAACTCAATTTGCTGGGAAAAACTGAAAACTTCCATTTTAACAGCGCGAATCAAGAAACAAGGTCGATAGAATCAATTGGAAGCCGTTCTTTCAATTGTATTAGTGTTAAAAATATTCCCTATCAATTGAGGGCTTGTCGATCTCCATTATTCATCATCAGACTCATCAAATTCTTCCCTCGTTACATATTTTAGAGACTAATGTCCCAGCCAACTCTGGGAAAGAATCAGAAAATTCAACCAATAGCTCATCATATTGAAAAATAATTATGCACGTTCTACATAGCCAGTTTTGGATGCATTAAACATTTTATTTTCCCCTATTTTAAAAATACTATTTGATTGTTCTTGAGCTTTGCTTCGTTTTTACTGATTATCTACTGCTTTAGTGTTTGTCAATTTAAAAATTTTAGCTTTATTTCAATACAAACTTAGATGTTGTCACAGAAATTATGTTTTGGAGATAATGCCGCTAATGGATGATGATTATGCAAAAATGTTTAACACTCGTCTGTCTCTAATGTGGAACGGATAATTAAAACCGGAAAATTTAAAATCTCCTCTACACTCCAGTATCCTCTGTCAAGCGATATACCAACTAAACGTACACTGAAAATTATTATATTCAGAGGAGCTGAAATCAAATATGCCTCCAAGTTCACAAGTTCGTTCAGTGTCCCCAGTCTCTCTTACGGATTAACCCGCTCTCAAATTGCAATCCCAGTTGAATTCAGTTTAGTGTACAAGTCGTACAAAAAATGTTTTGCTTTTGTATTCATCTAATTTCTCCAATTGAATAAAATAAAAATTTAATATTAACCTTATTTTCAAATTGGGGAACAGAAAGTTATTATATCTGGTAAGATATAGGCCAATGATTAGTTTAAAGCTGCATTATTTGTTTTGTATATCAAAGATCTTATACTTCAATATTTCTATCTTTTATACATCAAAGATCTTATACTTTAATATTTCTATCTTTTTCATGTACCCCAAAATATCTTAATTAAATTCAGCTTTGAAAACCATAAATGCTGCTACAGACAAATTTGACCATAATTTAACATCCTTTATTTCTTATTTAACAATAAGAAGTAAAAGATGTACCAACAAGAAGTACACTTTTTTTTCTTTGTGAAATACTTTCGTCTATAACACATTGCAATAAATTCCCATACAGCAAAACCTTCCCATGTTGGTTAAGCAGTATTAGATTTAGCATTTAGATTACTATTCCTCAACTGAATGAAGATCTTCCCCTATGTATCTTTTTTACTAATAAGTTTTACTTATTTTACCTTAATATGTATTTACTCTATGTAAGACCTCCATGATTTAAGGGTCCACTAGAGGGTGTTCTGTATAGGAAACGAATTACTTTTATTTCTACTCACGCGTTCATAATTTAATTCTAAATACCTTTCATGTTGACCGCTCTCCCGAACGGAGCATTAAGGTATGAAAAGGGAAACCTTGGCATAGCATACCTTTGTGAATTGGACGTCTCCGAAAAAGGCCAAGGGTCACAGGCTCATCCCAGGAGAGAAAGGGCGTCGCTTCCTTGCGATAAATCGTTCCCCGATGAATTGTTCCCAAATTTTCCATTCAAATCTGGGTAATGGCGCACCAAGTTTAAAGCAAAACCAGCCAGCTGTTGTGGTATTTACTTCACTACAAGTTTCACTAAATCTCTAATGCACGATGAATATTTCATAGGGGTCTCGGCAAGGCTAATGGATAGCACTTTCACCTTTGCGGCCTTCGGCTTGATATTCAACATATTCAGACCATAACATTTTTGAGTACGTGTGTTCTTAGAAATTTCTTTGTAATCATGAATTTTGATGAAAGTTAGTAAAGTTTAAGATAATTAGAGAGAATATGTTAGGTATTTTTATTACCTACAGATACTTAAGTTATGTATCGTATATTCTGGTTTTGATTCATAGATTTTAATAATCATTTTTAAATGAAATATTGAAATAGCATTTATCTTCCAAATCAAATTTCAAATATTCAAGGAGGTTTTTTCATTAACAAATCCAGTTTATTTGTATTTAATTATAAGTTGGAGTTTAATATTTAAGAATCATATTATTTTTTAATGTAATATTTTGACATTAAAGTCGATCTATTTCGAATAATGGCCTTCAAAAGCATTGCACATTCACTCATTAAAAAGACGGCATTATTATTATTATCTATAAGAAATTGAAGGCTTTATCCTCTGAAAACAGTCCATAAGAATAATTTGAAAAGTTTTATATATTATGATATATAAATGACCGTTTTCCGAGAAGTTATACGGCTCAAAATAAGAGTACTCAATCAGATTCTAAGAAAGAGAGGCCAAAACACATTTTAATCTCTGATTACGATAAATGTGGTTAGATGATAGACTTAAAATAGAATTCACGAATTCTAGATAATGGCTATGCTTAAGAAGGTTTTTTAACAATCCAAGATAGCTGTTCACCAAACAAAACAAAATTTAACGCAACCAATTCCAATTCATGAACTCATCCATTAACATGTCATGTACTTCCTGAAAATAAAAAACCTTCTTTTAATTGTATTTTACTCTTTACTTACAAAAAATATTCCTTGTATAGTCCGTGAGATTTTTGCATTTAATTTTTAATGCAAACCTACTAAGGTCACACATATTCTTGGAATATTTTCAACATATCGTAAAAAGATTCATCAGGTGGCTAAAACTGCTTGTTAGTTGGAAACTAAACTTGAAGCAAAACGTTCAATTCCTCGAATGACCAGCGAGCTTCGGAAAAGGTAGGATCCCTTTTTAACGAATTGTAGAGCGACTCTCGCTTTCAAACTCCCTGAAAAGACAAACGAGGGCATATGCCAATCATATTCAATGTTCGTTTACCTTGGTGACAATATCTGACGTTTCCAGTGCCCGGCGGTTAAGCATTTCCCTTGGATCGGATGAAAGTGGCAGTGCGAATTCCGAAAATATATACTCACGGTCGAAATGAAGGAAGTAATTTTATGTGACACGTAGATAACGGTTGGAAAACAAATGGCGTCGATGGGTAGGTAAGATATTAAGTTGATTGAGATCAGGAATTTGAATATGATACTAGCGTACCATTTGATAACAGTTATCAGTTAATCAGATTACAGTTTTACGCTCTCGGTTTTCAACTGCCTGTTGGCACTTTCCTCAGTATATACGCAGATATAATTTATATTAGCCTAATCTCTTCCTCTTATAAAAAGGAAATGTGTGCCGACTTTTTTAATTTGTCATCAAAACAGTTTTTCTCAAGATTCCACAAAACGTTCAAACATATAGAACTGTATTCATATTTATAAAATTAATATATATATATATATATATATAAACTTTATAACAACTATAGTAAATGGATATATTTCTTGACACTGTACAGATATAAGCTGGGTATATTTATATCGTGGAAAATTATGGATTCTAAGTACTTAAATTATGACATAGTGCTTATTATTACTCCAAATAGTTTAGGAAATGCTACGACAAGATTCTGGGATGAATTCGCTCTCACGAACAGTCGTTTTTGTCCCCTTTGCTTGAACTTTTTTTCTGCCTGACTGATTAACTAATTCGTTCACGGGATGCATAGTACCGTATTTGTACTGATCTCCTTCGTTATTTACTAGCTCGGATTAATATTCTGCTAAAAGATGAGGTGATATCTTCTGTTAATACAAATACACCTTTATCACTAGGTTCGTTGACCCCACCGCTTTCTGCCAATTGAGCTCCAATGCAAATACATAAGATTATTCCAATGAATAATGCTAACAACCGTTTTAAGAGGTTTCATATCGCTACATTTCGATAAGGACTGTTTGCGCATGGATAGCCGAAGAGAACAGAGTCAATATTGTCGAGTACTTTCGATTTTTACAACCCTGTCTTTCTGTCTCTGAATCTTTTATGTACATAATACAAAATAAGGAAAAATTACAGATTCGAACTTCTAAAAACGCAACCAAAGCTTTCGAAAATATTTTTATCGATTATATTACGATATAATCGATGTAATCGAATCAAAATCTATAGTCGAATAATCTAATTAATCTAAATATTATTCAATAACATGTAATTTAATCCAATTATATCTTTAACAATAAAGGAAATTCATAGGCAAAATTGTGTGGAAATCCATCATGCAAAATGAAGGAAAAGAGGTGGTACTTTTACCACAATTACCAGAAGATGACAATTAATCATCGAAACCCGTCGTGATTCTAAGAAAAAATTGTGTAAAAAGTACCCTCTCTTTCCTTAATTTTACGTTAACAATAAATATTTCCTTGTTCAGAAATTCTTCGATGTAACATCTATAACGCCGTAATTTAATATACTTTACGTCAGAGAGTTTTGTTTGTATTACTAATTCCATCACCTCCGTAAGCCTGAGTATAGGTAAAATTACGACACAACACCCGAAGAATCCAAGATAAAATCATAGATAGGACTTATTGCAATTGACACAATCTCATAAAACATTTCAAGGAAGTTTCGTGACAGATTTTAATGGAATCATTTAGATTGAAAATTAACGTAGAATAATTGAAATAGGGCTCCCGGATAGTCATGTGGACAGCGCGTTTGCCTTTGGTGAAGGCGGTCCCGGGTTCAATTCCCGGTGGCAGCCAATGTGCGAAATGACCTAAGCTGTCGAAGCACTTATAGATATACTACTACTTATGATTGAAACAAGCAATGTTTCCGTTTATCACACTCATGTACAGGTTAAGATTGTTAATTTGCAGAGTAAATCACCATCGGTCTCTTCGTGAGATCGTCTTACCATTGCTGCTTATATTATATTTCAGTGTTTTGCGCATGCGATTCCTGATTCTCTCCGATAGGAAAAATTTAAAACGCTTTCAGCAAAATAAATTAAGGAGTGCTATATATGTCAATTATAGCCGAAAAACTAACCATTCAAGTAAAGCTTATACATATAGTTAGACCTTGATGCAGAAGGACTTAATAAGTGGATAATTTTGTAATAGAAGTACCTCATCTTTTGAAATAACACATATTTCATCATTGCAATTATGATATAATTCCTCGATGCTATTGCCTAGAAAACAAAGCCGTAATTGGCCTCCAAACAGCAAGGGTATTTCTCGAAGACCACATACACAGATGTTCGCTCTTTCCGGACATCATTCCTCTCTTCCGTTTCCTGTGTCCTCCATCAATCATTTTCCACTTCACCTTTCACTTCGTAAGCTTTCTCACTTCCCTCAATCTCTTCTTCTGTCTTCTTCGGGTAATTGATACCAAGGAACAACTTTTCTCGCTAGAGTAGCAACTAGTAAACAATCAGTTTTCCGTATCACCAATAGCATTTAACTTGAACGAATAACTGAGGCATTTCAATAATTGTATTAAAGATAAATTTTTGAATGAGAGATAAGTTGCAATATGGAGCAATATTTAAACTGTGCAAATTTTTTTATTCTTGAAATTTTGAATATGGAAAAGCTGCAAATGACAAATCATGCTGTTATCAATGTCACTTAAAAGTCACTGTTACAAACAGTCACTTATCCATCCCATTTCTAACGAAAACTTGAAATAGGTTAGAAATTCTTTCAGTTTCAGCATGTTTTTGCTCATATATTTTCCTACAGATGGTAAAAATTGTCACCTAGGAGTATTTGCCATTAAATATTTAGGAATTTTCATTTCATGTTGATCATCATATTGGTATATCAGAATGTACATTAAAATATACATGATTTTACTTAAAATAATTGTATCAAAACAATTCACGAATAATGATCTATACAGGTATTCAAGTAAAGTAAGAGTTTTCAAAGGTTCGGTCGAATTAATTTAATTTAGTGCTCATATTTAAATGCTACAATCAATAACAGTTTGAAGTAAAGGGGGATTAGGAACAATCATTTATTTAAATAATTGGAATGAAACATTACCATACTAATACAGACAATAAATATGTATAAAAAGTTGTATGGAAGGAAATACGTTGCTTAAATTAAATTTGCGACCTACAGTGAGTATTGAGATATTTCATAACGTAGGATAGAAGTCTTTAGAGGAAGAAGATGAAACCAAAGGCTTCATAGGCTTTATAAATACAGAGAAAGTACGTTTGCAAATTATGTAGCCGATATTGTGCACCCTCCGTGTTTTATTGACTGTTTTGACTCTGTTACGATGAACACGATGCTGAAAAAATTCGTTTCAATAATTCATTTTCCACTAATGGATTGCATTTTAGGGTTCTGACTTCCCTATTACACCACACGGTCTCACAATTAGTTTGACTGTATTAGATATAAAATTTTATGGTACATATAGTTCTGTATACCAGATGTGTCTTAATTATTTCACATAATTATCTTTGTTGCAGATTTTTACTTGAATCAACTCTTAGATATAATTTTCATGAATAATATGTTTATATATTCCGTGTTCCGTATTCATTTTCAATATTGAATATATCTGTATACTTCTTCTATATTCCTTTTGTATAGGTTAAATGGAAAATGTCACTTCATATTCTCACTAACCGTCCATAAAGTCATCCATGTGTATCTATGAATACTCATATATATAAAATCTTTAGTAGCCATCTTTATCGGCATTCCCCACCTCATTCACTGGTATTCAGAGTCATATGAAAGATTGTCGTTCACTTTAGAACACCCAATGTACACTCCTGGCCAAAATTAACCCAGCACCTCCCTAGCGATCCTTACGGCCGGTGCTGCGTTAATTTTGGCCAGGACTGTACATTGAATAGAGATGCTATCTTCCTCAGGCAAAAGTTACATTTAGTGCCATTAAAAATGCCGACAAAGACGGCTATTCGAGATTTTAAGCATCTAATTCATTAACAGTCGTGTTTCAAATTTTCTTTTTGCATTATTCTTTTAACGTTCATAAGAAGATTTTCAATAAAGTCATGTTCATATACATCTTCCCCCGAATGCTTGAATTTCTTAACCCGCTCTATTTGACCAATAGCTCGGAGGATTTTAATCCGCCAAGAATTTCCGTCCCTACTTTTTGCACACTATCCTCCACCCATCCGAACAAAGAGAACCACCCAACCGCGACGACAGACAACTTAGCAACGCGAATCCGCCAAGGAAATCATTAAAGTGTTCCAATTCTCGAAAAAGCCGAATGCTTCCATTCTGACGGCCAACCGCCGGCGCCTACGCGGAGAAATTAACGGGGATAGGATCAAGAGCAGTCCGGCTGATTTAAAGAGGAATTCTGGGTAATGCTCCGTGAAGAGTGAAAAGAGCCGTCCCGGTGTGAAAATCCTTGTCTGTTAGTTGCCTTTCTTCCCGCGAGGAGGCGCAAATTCTTCGCTGCAAGATGAATGCCTTCGAAAGGGACGCGCGGAGTGGAACAATTGAGTTAGGAAGGCTCTGATGGCAAGGAAACAGGACGACGCTGCTTCGATGCGAGGGAATTAAGATTGAGAGAGTTTTTGAGATGAGGAATCGCGAGGAGAAGGAGAGGAGGCTTTATTAAAATGTCACGTGATTGCTTTTTGCGAGTGGAATGGCAATCGAGATAAGGTAATGAGAAAAAGAGAGCGAGATTGGAGAGAGGAAATTGAAAAAGGTCGGGGTGGGGGGTGGCTCGAGTGGGAGACGGAAAAATTGAATGGATTGTCTGGGAGATGGAGGAGTCTTCTATTAATGCACTGATCGCATGAGTTCCGAAGGAGTACGTACACACCGAAAACCCTTCCGCAATAAGTGTTTCATTCCCTTTAAAAGGAAGGAATGGTTAATCTGTTGTGAAATTCACCGGATAGGAAAAGAGTATGCTTCGTAATCTTGAATTCGAAGGATTTCATAAGATATATACTTCAGGCATTTCACTAACTCGGTCGTGTTCTTGAGGAGACCTAACGCTTCAATATTTTTCTACTCTATATTTTCCTTCTAATAGAACGCGCAAGATTTATATTGAAAGCTTTTGACCTTAATATTTAACGGAATAGTATTAAAATCGCGTAGATAAATAGAGAAAAGTTTCAGATTTATCTTAACTGTAAATGAATCAATCTTTAGCTAACTCCTTTATCTGGATGTTTAAAATCAAAATGGCGATTACAGATCTAAACAATTGAAATCTAAACAATCTTAGTATTAAATATTCTGAATTTTGCGGAATAAATATCTCGTAGTTCAGCAACCAAATGTCACGTGCTAAATTACATGTGGCCCTGCATGGTTTGTGCAGATGTTATTTCTTGAATTCCCATTTCTCTTCTGTTATATGAGGCCACTTTATCAGTTTCTCTTTACAATGTCTAAGAAAACATATGAATACTGCCTTACAGAATTGTTGATAAGAGAATTGAGTTGAGATTCGAGAATTGAAAATAATTAAAGGATTTCTCTTGATGGCAATTTCGGTGTAAAAGAATTTTCCATCCACTTACCTCCCCTCTTACCCTTCCCATCAATACCCATTCCCTCCCCTCACCTTTCACCCCAAGACCTTACCCTTTTTCCTTTCCCTGACTCTACCTCTTCCCTTCCCTGACCCTAATCCTCCCCTGACCTAACACCTTCCATCCCTTGACCCAACCCTTTCCCTACCACATCCCTACCATAACCCTTCTCCTACCCTCCCCTGACCCTACCCTTTCCCTAGCCCATCCCTCCCCTTACCCTTCCCATTCCATCCCCTGACCCAACCCCTCCCCTCCCAAGATACAACCCCTTGCTCCCCCTGTCCCTACCCTTTCCTTACCCCCTAAATCCTCTGACCCTACCTCTACCCTCCCCTGACACAACCTCTTCCATCCCCTGACCGTACCATTTCCCTACCCATTTCCTACCCTCCCTTACTCCCTCTCCCCAGACACCATCTCTCCAAGGCATTCCTCCATCGCCCATTCCCTCAATCCCCTCACAACCGGACACCTACCACCCAACTACCTTGACGACCTACCAACAACGCTATCTCTAAGAACGTCCTCCTCAGATGCCTTCCCCACAGACCCCATTTACCAGGACGCCTTCCCATCGACTCTACCACTCCGAAAGACCTCATACTAGAAAGTCCCACTCTTTACCTTTAGTTATTTACGCCGGCGGAAGGTGAGGTCTACTGTGCCTCTCCTCCCTACCCCAGAGATTCCTTTTTTATTTGCAGATATTTTACAATTATAAGTACAAAATAAATAACTAATATTGTCATAGCATAGCAGTGATATAAATAGAAAATATAACATTATGTAAAGCTATTAAAAATAGATTCATGAGATATAAAAAATACATACTGTATAAAATATGCATAGATCAATAAAGTAATATTATCCTTACAGATAGAATAAACACGGAATACATGGATGAAAACATAAAAAAACAATGTATAGTTGTTAAACATCCACCACCAAGAGTCACATGGAAGATTACAAATTCAAAAACTTGCAAACAGTATGAATAGGTTCACTGAATTGTTCAATAGATGATTCAATAAACATTTAAGAAAACACTTAAAAATTGTGATATTCACTTCAAGGATTAATCTCAATTTACTTTACAAAACATATTTAAAATTGTAAAAAATCAGATGTTTGAGCTAGAAAATATTTCTTAAAATACATATAATAAACACAATAGACAGATAAAAACGTAACAATTAAATACATAGTTGTTGAACGTACATCAATATATGCATTTACTGAACTGTTCAATATGTGATTCAATAAAGAGTTAAGAATAAAATTATTGTATTGAGATGTGCACTTCACGGATTAACTTAGATTCACTTTATTAGTTTGTTTGGGAACTTTTCTGGGAGCACGACGTAATCTACGAAGTTGCCATAATCATTTTCCTTCTCATGGAAGTGTTATTTGTATTCTCTCGCTGCTAAAATTCATCCCGTTGCAATTCTCCAACGTAGTCACACCACGGCGTCCCCTGATGCAGTCCTTCAAGGAAAATAATACATTTATAATTCAACAAAAATATAACTTATTCAATGAAACAGATTCGTGCTAATTTCAGAACTTAAATCCTGTATCGCATAAATAGTCTTCACAAAGCACAACTGTGTAATAACGCAATATTATTATAATCTAAAATTATATTCTGCGTGCTTCTTAAATTAGAAAATCTCTATTATGTTTTGTTATGTTTCGCTATTATGTTTTGACTGCTATGTTAATAAGAATCTTCACTAAATAGTACACTCAATAATGGTGCAAGTAATGATCCAAATTAGGGAACATATATTTTTTAATATATAAATAATAAGCGTGTTATAGCGAGACAAATAAGAGCAACAGATATTTCTAGAGGAAGATAATGATGTAAAGATACATGAAAACATAACTAACGCAGATTTTCATACTAAACGCATCCCTTATAATTAATGTTTTTCCAATATTTCATGTAAAAAATTTGAGCAGCCACGGTTGCTTTTGGCTGTTGAGGAGCCCGCTAATCATTTAATAGTAATGCGATAAAAAATATAAGTAAATTTTCTTCAATAAAATTAAGTAAGTATCTTAGAGGTTTAACCTTTGCAATAAGGTCGATAAGACTCTGAGAGTAGAAATTAATTGAAATTAAATCTCTAAAACTTTTATATAATATAATGGTTCGGACGTTAGCATTTAACAATTATGTATTGTTTACTGAAAGGATCTAGATCCATCTTACGCGAACAGTTGGTAGGAAGATTGATATGAAACAAGGATAAGTACCCTACCTGAAGTTATTTCTATGGATTCATCTAAACTCAGTTCAATAGATAACCTCAGTTGCGATTGCTAAGAATCTTAAGAATGGAAGTAATTGAATTTTGAGGAAGAATCAATTTTGAAGTGACCAATGGAGTCGGAAATCCGAGTACAAGAGAACGCTTGAAATAAAATCCAAATTGTATCATCAAAAGTAAAAATCGCATTCAAAAAAATCTACACTGACGACCAATTATGAACGTGAATCAATAACCAACCAAAACACTTATAATCCCAATATTTTTTCTTTATTTCTGAGCTATTGCTTTAATATCACTAAATTCATAGCAAAGGTTTTGAAACGAAGATTTAGCCAAATTCAGGATGGTTAATGAGCTGTGACCCATGAAGGCAGCGATTTATTTATCCTAAGTAGAAAACAATAAAAGAAAGCATTCTATTGTACTTAAAATGAAATAATAATAACATGAGATTCCCTTTTTACTCACGGTACTTGGCATTGAATCCTTCGACCAAGCAATCATCCTGAAAATCTCCACGCTAATATATTCGTACTTTCAAAGTAGCGTAAGAAACGATCAATATTCTGAAAAAAGAAAATAAAAACAGCTAATTAAATATACTATAAAACGAAAAAAAAATAAAAATACACTCTATCTTACCGAAAATTTCCAGTAATAGAATTATATTCCATTAGTAGAAATTTTTTTCGGCATTCGATCCGTGGACAAAGCATCAACACCAAGTATCAACGCGCCAAACTCTCGCATCATAAACGTAGCGTAATATCCAAAGAAAATTCTGACGAATGAAAATAAAAAGCAATTAAAATGTTATAATAACAAAGAAAAATCGCAAAATATTTACAAAAGCTTGCTCTCTGTTTAACTTCAATGGAACAATAATACCAGTATATTAATTTTTTACTCATGTTTTTCGATGTTCCATACATAGACGAAGCAACATACCACAGCATAATGGCGCACCAATTCTCGCATCATACATGCAGCATAGGAACCCAAAAATATTCTGAAGAATGAAAACTAAAACAATTAAAATTATGTAATAACAAAGAAATATCGCAAAATATATTCAAATGCTTGCTCGCTATCTTACTTCAAAATAACAATAATAGCATTTTTTTCAACTTGAACTCATGTTTTTCGAAGTTCCATCGGTAGACCAAGCAGCATCCCTCAGCATCATCGCGCACCATCTCTCGCATCATACATGTAGCGTATGAACAGAACGAAATTCTGAGGATTGAGAATAAAAAAATCTTAAATGTTATATCAAAGAAAAATCAGAAAATATATTCAAATGCTTGATCACTATCTTACTTCAAAATAACAAAAATAGCATTTTTTTCAACCTGTACTCATGATTTTCGAAGTTCCATTGGTAGACCAAGCAGCATCCCTCAGCATCATTGCGCACGATCTCTCGCATCATACATGTTGTGTAAGAACAGAACGAAATTCTGAGGAATGAGAATAAAGAAATTTTAATGTTATATCAAAGAAAAATTGCAAAATATATTCAATTGCTTGCTCACTATCTTACTTCAAAATAACAATAATAGCATTTTTTTCAAACAGTACTCATGTTTTTCGAAGTTCCATTGGTAGACCAAGCAGCATCCCTCAGCATCATCGCGCACCATCTCTCGCATCATATATGTTGCGTAAGAACAGAACTAAATTCTGAGGAATGAGAATAAAGAAATTTTAATGTTATATCAAAGAAAAATCGCAAAATATATTCAATGCTTGCTCACTATCATACTTCAAAATAACAATAATAGCATTTTGTTCAACCTGTACTCATGTTTTTCGAAGTTCCATTGGTAGACCAAGCAGCATCCCTCAGCATCATCGCGCACCAACTCTCGCATCATACATGTTGCGTAACAACAGAAAGAATTTCTGAGGAATGAGAATAAAGAAATTTTAAAGTTCCATCAAACAAAAATCGCAAAATATATTCAAATGCTTGCACACTATTTTACTTCAAAATAACAATAATAGCATTTTTTTCAACCTGTACTCATGTTTTTCGAAGTTCCATTGGTAGACCAAGCAGCATCCCTCAGCATCATCACGCACCATTTCTCGCATCATACATTTTGCGTAAGAACAGAACGAAATTATGAGGAATAAGAATAAAATAATTTAACTGTTATATCAAAGAAAAATCGCAAAATATATTCAAATGCTTGCACACTATTTTACTTCAAAATAACAATAATAGCATTTTTTTCGACCTGTACTCATGTTTTTCGAAGTTCCATTGGTAGACCAAGCAGCATCCCTCAGCATCATCGCGCACCATCTCTCGCATCATACATGTTGCGTAAGAACAGAACGAAATTCTGAGGAATGAGAATAAAGTAATTTAAATGTTATATCAAAGAAATATCTCAAAATATATTCAAATGCTTGCACACTATTTTACTTCAAAATAACAATAATAGCATTTTTTTCAACCTGTACTCATGTTCTTCGAAGTTCCATTGGAAGACCAAGCAGCATCCCTCAGCATCATCGCGCACCATCTCTCGCATCATACATGTTGCGTAAGAACAGAACGAAATTCTGAGGAATGAGAATAAAGTAATTTAAATGTTATATCAAAGAAAAATTGCAAAATATATTCAAATGCTTGCACACTATTTTACTTCAAAATAACTATAATAGCATTTTTTTCAACCTGTACTCATGTTCTTCGAAGTTCCATTGGTAGACAAAGCACCATCCCTCAGTATCATCGTGCACCATCTCTCGCATCATACATGTTGCGTAAGTACAGAACGAAATTCTGAGGAATGAGAATAAAGTAATTTAAATGTTATATCAAAGAAAAATCGCAAAATATATTCAAATGCTTGCACACTATTTTACTTCAAAATAACAATAATAGCATTTTCTTCGACCTGTACTCATGTTTTTCGAAGTTCCATTGGTAGACCAAGCAGCATCCCTCAGCATCATCGCGCACCATCTCTCGCATCATACATGTTGTGTAAGAACAGAACGAAATTCTGAGGAATGAGAATAAAGTAATTTAAATGTTATATCAAAGAAATATCGCAAAATATATTCAAATGCTTGCACACTATTTTACTTCAAAATAACAATAATAGCATTTTTTTCAACCTGTACTCATGTTCTTAGAAGTTCCATTGGAAGACCAAGCAGCATCCTACAGCATCATCGCGCACCATCTCTCGCATCATACATGTTGCGTAAGAACAGAACGAAATTCTGAGGAATGAGAATAAAGTAATTTAAATGTTATATCAAAGAAAAATCGCAAAATATAATCAAATGCTTGCACACTATTTTACTTCAAATTAACGATAATAGCATTTTTTTCAACCTGTACTCATGTTTTTCGAAGTTCCATTGGTAGACCAAGCAGCATCCCTCAGCATCATCGCGCACCATCTCTCGCATCATACATGTTGCGTAAGAACAGAACGAAATTCTGAGGAATGAGAATAAAGTAATTTAAATGTTATATCAAAGAAAAATCGCAAAATATATTCAAATGCTTGCACACTATTTTACTTCAAATTAACGATAATAGCATTTTTTTCAACCTGTACTCATGTTTTTCGAAGTTCCATTGGTAGACCAAGCAGCATCCCACAGCATCATCGCGCACCATCTCTCGCATCATACATGTTGCGTAAGAACAGAACGAAATTCTGAGGAATAAGAATAAAGTAATTTAAATGTTATATCAAAGAAAAATCGCAAAATATATTCAAATACTTGCACACTATCTTAATTCAAAATAATAACAATAGCATTTTTTTCAACCTGTACTCATGTTTTTCGATGTTCCATTGGTAGACCAAGCAGCATCCCTCAGCATCCTTGCGCACCATCTCTCGAATCATACATGTTGCGTAAGAACAGAACGAAATTCTGAGGAATGAGAATAAAGAAATTTTAATGTTCTATCAAAGAAAAATCGCAAAATATATTCAAATGCTTGCACACTATTTTACTTCAAAATAACAATAATAGCATTTTCTTCGACCTGTACTCATGTTTTTCGAAGTTCCATTGGTAGACCAAGCAGCATCCCTCAGCATCATCGCGCACCATCTCTCGCATCATACATGTTGTGTAAGAACAGAACGAAATTCTGAGGAATGAGAATAAAGTAATTTAAATGTTATATCAAAGAAATATCGCAAAATATATTCAAATGCTTGCACACTATTTTACTTCAAAATAACAATAATAGCATTTTTTTCAACCTGTACTCATGTTCTTAGAAGTTCCATTGGAAGACCAAGCAGCATCCTACAGCATCATCGCGCACCATCTCTCGCATCATACATGTTGCGTAAGAACAGAACGAAATTCTGAGGAATGAGAATAAAGTAATTTAAATGTTATATCAAAGAAAAATCGCAAAATATAATCAAATGCTTGCACACTATTTTACTTCAAATTAACGATAATAGCATTTTTTTCAACCTGTACTCATGTTTTTCGAAGTTCCATTGGTAGACCAAGCAGCATCCCTCAGCATCATCGCGCACCATCTCTCGCATCATACATGTTGCGTAAGAACAGAACTAAATTCTGAGGAATGAGAATAAAGTAATTTAAATGTTATATCAAAGAAAAATCGCAAAATATATTCAAATGCTTGCACACTATTTTACTTCAAATTAACGATAATAGCATTTTTTTCAACCTGTACTCATGTTTTTCGAAGTTCCATTGGTAGACCAAGCAGCATCCCACAGCATCATCGCGCACCATCTCTCGCATCGTACATGTTGCGTAAAAATAAAACGAAATTCTGAGGAATGAGAATAAAGAAATTTTAATGTTATATCAAAGAAAAATCGCAAAATATATTCAAATGCTTGCTCACTATCTTACTTCAAAAT
This sequence comes from Sympetrum striolatum, assembly GCA_947579665.1. Lineage (NCBI taxonomy): Eukaryota > Metazoa > Arthropoda > Insecta > Odonata > Libellulidae > Sympetrum > Sympetrum striolatum. Next base: position 61,810,169 of record OX388351.1, read on the forward strand.
AACAATCATAAAATTTATTTCAACCTGTACTCATGTTTTTCGAAGTTCCATTAGTAGAAAAGGTAGCATCCCTCAGCATCATCGCGCTCCATCTCTCGCATAATACATGTAGCGTAAGAACAGAACGAAATTCTGAGGAATGAGAATAAAGAAATTTTAATGTTATATCAAAGATAAATCGCAAAATATATTCAAATGCTTGCTCACTATCTTACATAAAATAACAATAATAACATTTTTTTCAACCTGTACTCATGTTTTTCGAAGTTCCATTGGTAGACCAAGCAGCATCCCTCAGCATCATCGCGCACCATCTCTTGCATCATAGATGTTGCGTAAGAACAGAACGAAATTCTGAGGAATGAGAATAAAGAAATTTAGATGTTATATCAATGAAAATCGGAAAATATATTCAAATGCTTGCACACTATTTTACTTCAAAATAACAGTAATAGCATTTTTTTCAACCTGTACTCTTGTTTTTCGAAGTTCCATAGGTAGACCAAGCAGCATCCCTCAGCATCATCACGCACCATCTCTCGAATCATACATGTTGCGTAAGAACAGAACGAAATTCTGAGGAATGAGAATAAAAAAATTTAAATGTTATATCAAAGAAAAATCGCAAAATATATTCAAATGCTCGCACACTATTTTACTTCAAAATAACAAAAATAGCATTTTTTTCAACCTGTACTCATGTTTTTTGAAGTTCCATTGGTAGACCAAGCAGCATCCCTCAGCATCATCGCGCACCATCTCTCGCATAATACATGATGCGTAAGAACAGAAAAAAATTCTGAAGAATGAGAATAAAGTACTTTAAATGTTATATCAAAGAAAAATCGCAAAATATATTCAAATGCTTGCACCCTATTTTACTTCAAAATAACAACAATATCATTTTTTTCAACCTGTAATCATGTTTTTTGAAGTTCCATTAGTAGACAAAGCAGCATCCCTCAGCATCATCGCGCACCATCTCTCGCATCATACATGTAGCGTATGAACAGAACGAAATTCTGAGGATTGAGAATAAAAAAATCTTAAATGTTATATCAAAGAAAAATCAGAAATTATATTAAAATGCTTGATCACTATCTTACTTCAAAATAACAAAAATAGCATTTTTTTCAACCTGTACTAATGTTTTTCGAAGTTCCATTGGTAGACCAAGCAGCATCCCTCAGCATCATTGCGCACGATATCTCGCATCATACATGTTGCGTAAGAACAGAACGAAATTCTGAGGAATGAGAATAAAGAAATTTTAATGTTATATCAAAGAAAAATCGCAAAATGTATTCAAATGCTTGCTCACTATCTTACTTCAAAATAACAATAATAGCATTTTCTTCAACCTGTACTCATGTTTTTCGAAATTCCATTGGTAGACCAAGCAGCATCCCTCAGCATCATCCCGCACCATCTCTCGCATCGTACATTTTGCGTAAGAACAGAACGAAATTCTGAGGAATGAGAATAAAATAATTTAAATGTTATATCAAAGAAAAATCGCAAAATATATTCAAATGCTCGCACACTATTTTACTTCAAAATAACAAAAATAGCATTTTTTTCAACCTGTACTCATGTTTTTTGAAGTTCCATTGGTAGACCAAGCAGCATCCCTCAGCGTCATCGCGAACCATCTCTCTTATCATACATGTTGCGTAAGAACAGAACGAAATTCTGAGGAATGAGAATAAAGAAATTTTAATGTTATATCAAAGAAAAATCGCAAAATATATTCAAATGCTTGCTCACTATCTTATTTCAAAATAACAATAATAGCATTTCTTTCAACCTGTACTCATGTTTTTCGAAATTCCATTGGTAGACCAAGCAGCATCCCTCAGCATCATCGCGCACCATCGCTCGCACAATACATGTAGCGTAAGAACAGAACGAAATTCTGAGGAATGAGAATAAAGAAATTTTAATGTTATATAAAAGAAGAATCGCAAAATATATTCAAATGCTTACTCACTATCTTACTTCAAAATAACAATAATAGCATTTTTTTCAACCTGTACTCATGTTTTTCGAAATTCCATTGGTAGACCAAGCAGCATCCCTCAGCATCATCGCGCACCATCTATCTTATCATACATGTTGCGTATGCACAGAACGAAACTCTGAGGAATGAGAATAAAGAAATTTTAATGTTATTTCGAAGAAAAATCGCAAAATATATTCAAATGCTTGCTCACTATCTTACTTCAAAATAACAATAATACCATTTTTTTCAACCTGTACTCATGTTTTTCGAAATTCCATTGGTAGACCAAGCAGCATCCCTCAGCATCATCGCGCACCATCTCTCTTATCAAACATGTTGCGTAAGAACAGAACGAAATTCTGAGGAATGAGAATAAAGAAATTTTAATGTTATATCAAAGAAAAATCGCAAAATATATTCAAATGCTTGCTCACTATCTTACTTCAAAATAACAATAATAGCATTTTTTTCAACCTGTACTCATGTTTTTCGAAATTCCATTGGTAGACCAAGCAGCATCCCTCAGCATCATCGCGCACCATCTCTCTTATCATACATGTTGCGTAAGAACAGAACGAAATTCTGAGGAATGAGAATAAAGAAATTTTAATGTTATATTAAAAAAAAATTGCAAAATATATTCAAATGCTTACTCACTATCTTACTTCAAAATAACAATAATAGCATTTTCTTCAACCTGTACTCATGTTTATCGAAATTCCATTTGTAGACCAAGCAGCTTCCCTCAGCATCATCGCGCACCATCTCTCGCATAATACATGTAGCGTAAGAACAGAACGAAATTCTGAGGAATGAGAATAAAAAACAAATTAAATATTATAACAAAGAAAAATCGCAGAATATATTCAAATGCTTGCTCACTATCTTATTTCAAAATAACAATAATAGCATTTCTTTCAACCTGTACTCATGTTTTTCGAAGTTCCATTGGTAGACCAAGCAGCATCCCTCAGCATCATCGCGCACCATCTCTCTTATCATACATGTTGCGTAAGAACAGAAGGAAATTCTGAGGAATGAGAATAAAGAAATTTTAATGTTATATCAAAGAAACATCGCAAAATATATTCAAATGCGTACTCACTATCTTACTTCAAAATAACAATAATAGCATTTTTTTAAACCTGTACTCATGTTTTTCGAAATTCCATTGGTAGACCAAGCAGCATCCCTCAGCATCATCGCGCACCATCTCTCGCATCGTACATGTTGCGTAAGAACAGAACGAAATTCTGAGGAATGATAATAAAGAAATTTTAATGTTATATCAAAGAAAAATCGCAAAATATATTCAAATGCTTACTCACTATCTTACTTCAAAATAACAATAATAGCATTTTTTTCAACCTGTACTCATGTTTTTCGAAATTCCATTAGTAGAAAAGGTAGCATCCCTCAGCATCATCGCGCTCCATCTCTCGCATCGAACATGTTGCGTAAGAACAGAACCAAATTCTGACGAATAAAAATTAAGAAATTTTAATGTTATATCAAAGAAAAATCGCAAAATATATTCAAATGCTTGCTCACTATCTTACTTCAAAATAACAATAATAACATTTTTTTCAACCTGTACTCATGTTTTTCGAAGTTCCATTAGTAGAAAAGGTAGCATCCCTCAGCATCATCGCGCTCCATCTCTCGCATAATACATGTAGCGTAAGAACAGAACGAAATTCTGAGGAATGAGAATAAAGAAATTTTAATGTTATATCAAAGAAAAATCGCAAAATATATTCAAATGCTTGCTCACTATCTTACTTCAAAATAACAATAATAACATTTTTTTCAACCTGTACTCATGTTTTTCGAAGTTCCATCAGTAGAAAAGGTAGCATCCCTCAGCATCATCGCGCTCCATCTCTCGCATAATACATGTAGCGTAAGAACAGAACAAATTCTGAGGAATGAGAATAAAAAAAAATTAAATATTATAACAAAGAAAAATCGCAAAAAATATTCAAATGCTTGCTCACTATCTTACTTCAAAATAACAATAATAGCATTACTTTCAACCTGTATTCATGTTTTTCGAAATTCCATTGGTAGACCAAGCAGCATCACTCAGCATCTTCGCGCACCATCTCTCTTATCATACATGTTGCGTAAGAATAGAACGAAATTCTGAGGAATGAGAATAAAGAAATTTTAATGTTATATCAAAGAAAAATCGCAAAATCTATTCAAATGCTTACTCACTATCTTACTTCAAAATAACAATAATAGCATTTTTTTCAACCTGTACTCATGTTTTTCGAAGTTCCATATGTATACCAAGCAGCATCCCTCAGCATCATCGCGCGCCATCTATCTTATCATAAATGTTGCGTAAGAACAAAACGAAATTCTGAGGAATGAGTATAAAGAAATTTTAATGTTATATCAAAGAAAATCGCAAAACATATTCAAATGCTTGCTCACAATCTTACTTCAAATTAACAATAATAGCATTTTTTTCATCCTGTACTCATGTTTTTCGAAATTCCATCAGTAGAAAAGGTAGCATCCCTCAGCATCATCGCGCTCCATCTCTCGCATAATACATGTAGCGTAAGAACAGAACGAAATTCTGAGGAATGAGAATAAAGAAATTTTAATGTTATATCAAAGAAAAATCCCAAAATATATTCAAATGCTTGCTCACTATCTTACTTCAAAATAACAATAATACCATTTTTTTCAACCTGTACTCATGTTTTTCGAAATTCCATTGGTAGACCAAGCAGCATCCCTCAGCATCATCGCGCACCATCTCTCTTATCAAACATGTTGCGTAAGAACAGAACGAAATTCTGAGGAATGAGAATAAAGAAATTTTAATGTTATATCAAAGAAAAATCGCAAAATATATTCAAATGCTTGCTCACTATCTTACTTCAAAATAACAATAATAGCATTTTTTTCAACCTGTACTCATGTTTTTCGAAATTCCATTGGTAGACCAAGCAGCATCCCTCAGCATCATCGCGCACCATCTCTCTTATCATACATGTTGCGTAAGAACAGAACGAAATTCTGAGGAATGAGAATAAAGAAATTTTAATGTTATATTAAAAAAAAATTGCAAAATATATTCAAATGCTTACTCACTATCTTACTTCAAAATAACAATAATAGCATTTTCTTCAACCTGTACTCATGTTTATCGAAATTCCATTTGTAGACCAAGCAGCTTCCCTCAGCATCATCGCGCACCATCTCTCGCATAATACATGTAGCGTAAGAACAGAACGAAATTCTGAGGAATGAGAATAAAAAACAAATTAAATATTATAACAAAGAAAAATCGCAAAATATATTCAAATGCTTGCTCACTATCTTATTTCAAAATAACAATAATAGCATTTCTTTCAACCTGTACTCATGTTTTTCGAAGTTCCATTGGTAGACCAAGCAGCATCCCTCAGCATCATCGCGCACCATCTCTCTTATCATACATGTTGCGTAAGAACAGAAGGAAATTCTGAGGAATGAGAATAAAGAAATTTTAATGTTATATCAAAGAAACATCGCAAAATATATTCAAATGCGTACTCACTATCTTACTTCAAAATAACAATAATAGCATTTTTTTAAACCTGTACTCATGTTTTTCGAAATTCCATTGGTAGACCAAGCAGCATCCCTCAGCATCATCGCGCACCATCTCTCGCATCGTACATGTTGCGTAAGAACAGAACGAAATTCTGAGGAATGATAATAAAGAAATTTTAATGTTATATCAAAGAAAAATCGCAAAATATATTCAAATGCTTACTCACTATCTTACTTCAAAATAACAATAATAGCATTTTTTTCAACCTGTACTCATGTTTTTCGAAATTCCATTAGTAGAAAAGGTAGCATCCCTCAGCATCATCGCGCTCCATCTCTCGCATCGAACATGTTGCGTAAGAACAGAACCAAATTCTGACGAATAAAAATTAAGAAATTTTAATGTTATATCAAAGAAAAATCGCAAAATATATTCAAATGCTTGCTCACTATCTTACTTCAAAATAACAATAATAACATTTTTTTCAACCTGTACTCATGTTTTTCGAAGTTCCATTAGTAGAAAAGGTAGCATCCCTCAGCATCATCGCGCTCCATCTCTCGCATAATACATGTAGCGTAAGAACAGAACGAAATTCTGAGGAATGAGAATAAAGAAATTTTAATGTTATATCAAAGAAAAATCGCAAAATATATTCAAATGCTTGCTCACTATCTTACTTCAAAATAACAATAATAACATTTTTTTCAACCTGTACTCATGTTTTTCGAAGTTCCATCAGTAGAAAAGGTAGCATCCCTCAGCATCATCGCGCTCCATCTCTCGCATAATACATGTAGCGTAAGAACAGAACAAATTCTGAGGAATGAGAATAAAAAAAAATTAAATATTATAACAAAGAAAAATCGCAAAAAATATTCAAATGCTTGCTCACTATCTTACTTCAAAATAACAATAATAGCATTACTTTCAACCTGTACTCATGTTTTTCGAAATTCCATTGGTAGACCAAGCAGCATCACTCAGCATCTTCGCGCACCATCTCTCTTATCATACATGTTGCGTAAGAATAGAACGAAATTCTGAGGAATGAGAATAAAGAAATTTTAATGTTATATCAAAGAAAAATCGCAAAATCTATTCAAATGCTTACTCACTATCTTACTTCAAAATAACAATAATAGCATTTTTTTCAACCTGTACTCATGTTTTTCGAAGTTCCATATGTATACCAAGCAGCATCCCTCAGCATCATCGCGCGCCATCTATCTTATCATAAATGTTGCGTAAGAACAAAACGAAATTCTGAGGAATGAGTATAAAGAAATTTTAATGTTATATCAAAGAAAATCGCAAAACATATTCAAATGCTTGCTCACAATCTTACTTCAAATTAACAATAATAGCATTTTTTTCATCCTGTACTCATGTTTTTCGAAATTCCATCAGTAGAAAAGGTAGCATCCCTCAGCATCATCGCGCTCCATCTCTCGCATAATACATGTAGCGTAAGAACAGAACGAAATTCTGAGGAATGAGAATAAAGAAATTTTAATGTTATATCAAAGAAAAATCCCAAAATATATTCAAATGCTTACTCACTATCTTACTTCAAAATAACAACAATAGCATTTTTTTCAACCTGTACTCATATTTTTCGAAATTCCATTGGTAGACCAAGCAGCATCCCTCAGCATCATCGCGCACCATCTCTCGCATCGAACATGTTGCGTAAGAACAGAACGAAATTCTGAGGAATGAGAATAAAGAAATTTTAATGTTATATCAAAGAAAAATCGCAAAATATATTCAAATGCTTGCTCACTATCTTATTTCAAAATAACAATAATAGCATTTCTTTCAACCTGTACTCATGTTTTTCGAAATTCCATTGGTAGACCAAGCAGCATCCCTCAGCATCATCGCGCACCATCGCTCGCACAATACATGTAGCGTAAGAACAGAACGAAATTCTGAGGAATGAGAATAAAGAAATTTTAATGTTACATAAAAGAAGAATCGCAAAATATATTCAAATGCTTACTCACTATCTTACTTCAAAATAACAATAATAGCATTTTTATCAACCTGTACTCATGTTTTTCGAAATTCCATTGGTAGACCAAGCAGCATCCCTCAGTATCATCGCGCACCATCTCTCTTATCATACATGTTGCGTATGCACAGAACGAAACTCTGAGGAATGAGAATAAAGAAATTTTAATGTTATTTCGAAGAAAAATCGCAAAATATATTCAAATGCTTGCTCACTATCTTACTTCAAAATAACAATAATACCATTTTTTTCAACCTGTACTCATGTTTTTCGAAATTCCATTGGTAGACCAAGCAGCATCCCTCAGCATCATCGCGCACCATCTCTCTTATCAAACATGTTGCGTAAGAACAGAACGAAATTCTGAGGAATGAGAATAAAGAAATTTTAATGTTATATCAAAGAAAAATCGCAAAATATATTCAAATGCTTGCTCACTATCTTACTTCAAAATAACAATAATAACATTTTTTTCAACATGTACTCATGTTTTTCGAAGTTCCATCAGTAGAAAAGGTAGCATCCCTCAGCATCATCGCGCTCCATCTCTCGCATCATACATATTGCGTAAGACAGAACAAATTCTGAGGAATGAGAATATAAAAAAATTAAATATTATAACAAAGAAAAATCGCAAAATATATTCAAATGCTTGCTCACTATCTTACTTCAAAATAACAATAATAGCATTTCTTTCAACCTGTACTGATGTTTTTCGAAGTTCCTTTTGTAGACCAAGCAGCATCCCTCAGCATCATCGCGCGCCCTCTCGCATCATACATGTTGCGTAAGAACAGAACGAAATTCTGAAGAATGAGAATAAAGAAATTTTAATGTTATATCAAAGAAAAATCGCAAAATATATTCAAATGCTTGCTCACAATCTTAATTCAAAATAACAATAATAGCATTTTTTTCAACCTGTACTCATGTTTTTCGAAATTCCATTGGTAGACCAAGCAGCATCACTCAGCATCTTCGCGCACCATCTCTCTTATCATACATGTTGCGTAAGAATAGAACGAAATTCTGAGGAATGAGAATAAAGAAATTTTAATGTTATATCAAAGAAAAATTTCAAAATCTATTCAAATGCTTACTCACTATCTTACTTCAAAATAACAATAATTGCATTTTTTTCAACCTATACTCATGTTTTTCGAAGTTCCATTGGTATACCAAGCAGCATCCCTCAGCATCAACGCGCACCATCTCTCGCATCATACATGTTGCGTAAGAACAGAACGAAATTCTGAAGAATGATAATAAAGAAATTTTAATGTTATATCAAAGAAAAATCGCAAAATATATTCAAATGCTTACTCACTATCTTACTTCAAAATAACAATAATAGCATTTATTTCAACCTGTACTCATGTTTTTCGAAATTCCATTGGTAGACCAAGCAGCATCCCTCAGCATCAACGCGCACCATCTCTCGCATCATTCATGTTGCGTAAGAACAGAACGAAATTCTGAAGAATGAGAATAAAGAAATTTTTAATGTTATATCAAAGAAAAATCGCAAAATATATTCAAATGCTTACTCAATATCTTACTTCAAAATAACAATAATAGCTTTTTTTTTCAACCGGTACTCATGTTTTTCGAAATTCCATTGGTAGTCCAAGCAGCATCCTTCAGCATCAACGCGCACCATCTCTCGCATCATACATATTGCGTAAGAACAGAACGAAATTCTGAGAAATGAAAATAAAGAAATTTTTAATGTTATATCAAAGAAAAATCGCAAAATATATTCAAATGCTTACTCAATATCTTACTTCAAAATAACAATAATAGCTTTTTTTTCAACCTGTACTCATGTTTTTCGAAAATTCATTGGTAGACCTAGCAGCATCCCTCAGAATCAACGCGCACCATCTCTCGCATCATACATGTTGCGTAAGAACAGAACGAAATTCTGAAGAATGAGAATAAAGAAATTTTAATGTTATATCAAAGAAAAATCGCAAAATATATTCAAATGCTTACTCAATATCTTACTTCAAAATAACAATAATAGCATTTTTTTCAACCTGTACTCATGTTTTTCGAAATTCCATTGGTAGACCAAGCAGCATCCCTCAGCATCATCGCGCACAATCTATCTTATCGTAAATGTTGCGTAAGAACAAAACGAAATTCTGAGGAATGAGAATAAAGAAATTTTTATGTTGTATCAAAGAAAAATCGCAAAACATATTCAAATGCTTGCTCACAATCTTACTTCAAATTAATAATAATAGCATTTTTTTCATCCTGTACTCATGTTTTTCAAAATTCCATCAGTAGAAAAGGTAGCATCCCTCAGCACCATCGCGCTCCATCTCTCGCATAATACATGTAGCGTAAGAACAGAACGAAATTCTGAGGAATGAGAATAAAAAAAAAATTAAATATTATAACAAAGAAAAATCGCAAAATATATTCAAATGCTGGCTCACTATCTTATTTCAAAATAACAATAATAGCATTTCTTTCAACCTGTACTCATGTTTTTCGAAGTTCCATTGGTAGACCAAGCAGCATCCCTCAGGATCATCGCGCACCATCTCTCGCATAATACATGTAGCGTAAGAACAGAACGAAATTCTGAGGAATGAGAATAAAGAAATTTTAATGTTATATCAAAGAAGAATCGCAAAATATATTCAAATGCTTGCTCACTATCTTACTTCAAAATAACAATAATAGCATTTTTTTCAACCAGTACTCATGTTTTTCGAAATTCCATTGGTAGACCAAGCAGCATCCCTCAGCATCATCGCGCACCATCTCTCTTATCATACATGTTGCGAATGCACAGAACGAAATTCTGAAGAATGAGAATAAAGAAATTTTTAATGTTATATCAAAGAAAAATCGCAAAATATATTCAAATGCTTACTCAATATCTTACTTCAAAATAACAATAATAGCTTTTTTTTCAAACTGTACTCATGTTTTTCGAAATTCCATTGGTAGTCAAAGCAGCATCCTTCAGCATCAACGCGCACCATCTCTCGCATCATACATATTGCGTAAGAACAGAACGAAATTCTGAGAAATGAAAATAAAGAAATTTTTAATGTTATATCAAAGAAAAATTGCAAAATATATTCAAATGCTTACTCAATATCTTACTTCAAAATAACAATAATAGCTTATTTTTCAACCTGTACTCATGTTTTTCGAAAATCCATTGGTAGACCTAGCAGCATCCCTCAGAATCAACGTGCACCATCTCTCGCATCATACATGTTGCGTAAGAACAGATCGAAATTCTGAAGAATGAGAATAAAGAAATTTTAATGTTATATCAAAGAAAAATCGCAAAATATATTCAAATGCTTACTCAATATCTTACTTCAAAATAACAATAATAGCTTATTTTTCAACCTGTACTCATGTTTTTCGAAAATCCATTGGTAGACCTAGCAGCATCCCTCAGAATCAACGCGCACCATCTCTCGCATCGAACATGTTGCGTAAGAACAGAACGAAATTCTGAAGAATGAGAATAAAGAAATTTTAATGTTATATCAAAGAAAAATCGCAAAATATATTCAAATGCTTACTCAATATCTTACTTCAAAATAACAATAATAGCATTTTTTTCTACCTGTAGTCATGTTTTTCGAAATTCCATTGGTAATCCAAGCAGCATCCCTCAGCATCATCGCGCACCATCTCTCGCATCATACATGTTGCGTAAAAACAGAACGAAATTCTAAAGGAATGAGAATAAAGAAATTTTAATGTTATATCAAAGAAAAATCGCAATAAAATATTCAAATGCTTGCACACTATCTTACTTCAAGATAACAATAATAATAACATTTTTTTCAACCTGTACTCATGTTTTTCGAAGTTCCATTGGTAGACCAAGCAGCATCACTCAGCATCATCGCGCACCATCTCTCGCATCATACATGATCCGTAAGAACAGAACGAAATTCTGAGGAATGAGATTAAAGAAATTTTAATGTTATATCAAAGAAAAACCGCAAAATATATTGAAATGCTTGCTCACTTTCTTACTTCAAAATAACAATAATAGCATTTTTTTCAACCAGTGCTCATGTTTTTCGAAGTTCAATTGGTAGACCAAGGAGCATCACTCAGCATCATCGCGCACCATCTCTCGCATAATACATGTAGCGTAAGAACAGAACGAAATTCTGAGGAATGAGAATAAAGAAATTTTAATGTTATATCAAAGAAGAATCGCAAAATATATTCAAATGCTTGCTCACTATCTTACTTCAAAATAACAATAATAGCATTTTTTTCAACCTGTACTCATGTTTTTCGAAATTCCATTGGTAGACCAAGCAGCATCCCTCAGCATCATCGCGCACCATCTCTCTTATCATACATGTTGCGAATGCACAGAACGAAATTCTGAAGAATGAGAATAAAGAAATTTTTAATGTTATATCAAAGAAAAATCGCAAAATATATTCAAATGCTTACTCAATATCTTACTTCAAAATAACAATAATAGCTTTTTTTTCAACCTGTAGTCATGTTTTTCGAAAATTCATTGGTAGTCCAAGCAGCATCCCTCAGCATCATCGCGCACGATCTCTCGCATCATACATGTTGCGTAAGAACAGAACGAAATTCTAAAGGAATGAGAATAAAGAAATTTTAATGTTATATCAAAGAAAAATCGCAAAATATATTCAAATGCTTGCTCACAATCTTAATTCAAAATAACAATAATAGCATTTTTTTCAACCTGTACTCATGTTTTTCGAAATTCCATTGGTAGACCGAGCAGCATCACTCAGCATCATCGCGCACCATCTCTCTTATCATACATGTTGCGTAAGAATAGAACGAAATTCTGAGGAATGAGAATAAAGAAATTTTAATGTTATATCAAAGAAAAATCGCAAAATCTATTCAAATGCTTACTCACTATCTTACTTCAAAATAACAATAATAGCATTTTTTTCAACCTGTACTCATGTTTTTCGAAGTTCCATTGGTATACCAAGCAGCATCCCTCAGCATCAACGCGCACCATCTCTCCCATCATACATGTTGCGTAAGAACAGAACGAAATTCTGAAGAATGATAATAAAGAAATTTTAATGTTATATCAAAGAAAAATCGCAAAATATATTCAAATGATTACTCACTATCTTACTTCAAAATAAAAATAATAGCATTTTTTTCAACCTGTACTCATGTTTTTCGAAATTCCATTGGTAGACCAAGCAGCATCCCTCAGCATCATCGCGCACCATCTCTCTTATCATACATGTTGCGTAAGAACAGAACGAAATTCTGAGGAATGAGAATAAAGAAATTTTAATGTTATATCAAAGAAAAATTGCAAAATATATTCAAATGCTTACTCACTATCTTACTTCAAAATAACAATAATAACATTTTTTTCAACCTGTACTCATGTTTTTCTAAATTCCATTGGTAGACCAAGCAGCATCCCTCAGCATCATCGCGAACATCTCTCCCATCATACATGTTGCGTAAGAACAGAACGAAATTCTGAGGAATGAGAATAAAGAAATTTAAATGTTATATCAAAGAAAAATCGCAAAATATATTCAAATACTTGCTCACAATCTTACTTCAAAATAACAATAATAGCATTTTTTTCAACCTGTACTCATGTTTTTCGAAATTCCATTAGTAGAAAAGGTAGCATCCCTCAGCATCATCGCGCTCCATCTCTCGCATAATACATGTAGCGTAAGAACAGAACGAAATTCTGAGGAATGAGAATAAAGAAATTTTAATGTTATATCAAAGAAAAATCGCAAAATATAAACAAATGCTTGCTCACAATCTTACTTCAAAATAACAATAATAGCATTTTTTTCAACCTGTACTCTTGTTTTTCGAAGTTCCATAGGTAGACCAAGCAGCATCCCTCAGCATCATCACGCACCATCTCTCGCATCATACATGTTGCGTAAGAACAGAACGAAATTCTGAGGAATGAGAATAAAATAATTTAAATGTTATATCAAAGAAAAATCGCAAAATATATTCAAATGCTCGCACACTATTTTACTTCAAAATAACAAAAATAGCATTTTTTTCAACCTGTACTCATGTTTTTCGAAATTCCATTGGTAGACCAAGCAGCATCCCTCAGCATCATCGCGCACCATCTCTCTTATCATACATGTTGCGAATACACAGAACGAAATTCTGAAGAATGAGAATAAAGAAATTTTTAATGTTATATCAAAGAAAAATCGCAAAATATATTCAAATGCTTACTCAATATCTTATTTCAAAATAACAATAATAGCTTTTTTTTCAACCTGTACTCATGTTTTTCGAAATTCCATTGGTAGTCAAAGCAGCATCCTTCAGCTACAACGCGCACCATCTCTCGCATCATACATATTGCGTAAGAACAGAACGAAATTCTGAGAAATGAAAATAAAGAAATTTTAATGTTATATCAAAGAAAAATCGCAAAATATATTCAAATGCTTACTCAATATCTTACTTCAAAATAACAATAATAGCTTATTTTTCAACCTGTACTCATGTTTTTCGAAAATCCATTGGTAGACCTAGCAGCATCCCTCAGAATCAACGCGCACCATCTCTCGCATCATACATGTTGCGTAAGAACAGAACGAAATTCTGAAGAATGAGAATAAAGAAATTTTAATGTTATATCAAAGAAAAATCGCAAAATATATTCAAATGCTTACTCAATATCTTACTTCAAAATAACAATAATAGCATTTTTTTCTACCTGTAGTCATGTTTTTCGAAATTCCATTGGTAGTCCAAGCAGCATCCCTCAGCATCTTCGCGCACCATCTCTCGCATCATACATGTTGCGTAAGAACAGAACGAAATTCTAAAGGAATGAGAATAAAGAAATTTTAATGTTATATCAAAAAAAAATCGCAATAAAATATTCAAATGCTTGCACACTATCTTACTTCAAAATAACAATAATAATAACATTTTTTTCAACCTGTACTCATGTTTTTCGAAGTTCCATTGGTAGACCAAGCAGCATCACTCAGCATCATCGCGCACCATCTCTCGCATCATACATGTTGCGTAAGAACAGAACGAAATTCTGAAGAATGAGAATAAAGAAATTTTAATGTTATATCAAAGAAAAATCGCAAAATATATTCAAATGCTTACTCAATATCTTACTTCAAAATAACAATAATAGCATTTTTTTCTACCTGTAGTCATGTTTTTCGAAGTTCAATTGGTAGACCAAGGAGCATCACTCAGCATCATCGCGCACCATCTCTCGCATCATACATGTTGCGTAAGAACAGAACGAAATTCTAAGGAATGAGAATAAAGAAATTTAAATGTTATATCAAAGAAAAATCGCAAGATATATACAAATGCTTGCTCACTGTCTAACTTCAAAATAACAATAAAAGCATTTTTTTCAAACTGTACTCATGTTTTTCGAAGTTCAATTGGTAGACCAAGGAGCATCCCTCAGCATCATCGCGCACCATCTCTCTTATCATACATGTTGCGTAAGAACAGAACGAAATTCTGAAGAATGAGAATAAAGAAATTTTAATGTTATATCAAAGAAAAATCGCAAAATATATTCAAATGCTTACTCAATATCTTACTTCAAAATAACAATAATAGCATTTTTTTCAACCTGTAGTCATGTTTTTCGAAATTCCATTGGTAGACCAAGAAGCATCCCTCAGCATCAACGTGCACCACCTCTCGCATCATACATGTTGCGTAAGAACAGAACGAAATTCTGAAGAATGAGAATAAAGAAATTTTAATGTTATATCAAAGAAAAATCGCAAAATATATTCAAATGCTTACTCAATATCTTACTTCAAAATAACAATAATAGCATTTTTTTCAACCTGTAGTCATGTTTTTCGAAAATTCATTGGTAGTCCAAGCAGCATCCCTCAGCATCATCGCGCACGATCTCTCGCATAATACATGTAGCGTAAGAACAGAACGAAATTATGAGGAATGAGAATAAAAAAAAAATTAAATATTATAACAAAGGAAAATCGCAAAATATATTCAAATGCTGGCTCACTATCTTATTTCAAAATAACAATAATAGCATTTCTTTCAACCTGTACTCATGTTTTTCGAAGTTCCATTGGTAGACCAAGCAGCATCCCTCAGCATCATCGCGCACCATCTCTCGCATAATACATGTAGCGTAAGAACAGAACGAAATTCTGAGGAATGAGAATAAAGAAATTTTAATGTTATATCAAAGAAGAATCGCAAAATATATTCAAATGCTTGCTCACTATCTTACTTCAAAATAACAATAATAGCATTTTTTTCAACCAGTACTCATGTTTTTCGAAATTCCATTGGTAGACCAAGCAGCATCCCTCAGCATCATCGCGCACCATCTCTCTTATCATACATGTTGCGAATGCACAGAACGAAATTCTGAAGAATGAGAATAAAGAAATTTTTAATGTTATATCAAAGAAAAATCGCAAAATATATTCAAATGCTTACTCAATATCTTACTTCAAAATAACAATAATAGCTTTTTTTTCAACCTGTACTCATGTTTTTCGAAATTCCATTGGTAGTCAAAGCAGCATCCTTCAGCATCAACGCGCACCATCTCTCGCATCATACATATTGCGTAAGAACAGAACGAAATTCTGAGAAATGAAAATAAAGAAATTTTTAATGTTATATCAAAGAAAAATTGCAAAATATATTCAAATGCTTACTCAATATCTTACTTCAAAATAACAATAATAGCTTATTTTTCAACCTGTACTCATGTTTTTCGAAAATCCATTGGTAGACCTAGCAGCATCCCTCAGAATCAACGCGCACCATCTCTCGCATCATACATGTTGCGTAAGAACAGAACGAAATT
Source organism: Sympetrum striolatum (assembly GCA_947579665.1). Taxonomy (NCBI): domain Eukaryota; kingdom Metazoa; phylum Arthropoda; class Insecta; order Odonata; family Libellulidae; genus Sympetrum; species Sympetrum striolatum. The sequence continues at coordinate 61,826,601 of OX388351.1, forward strand.
CTGAAGAATGAGAATAAAGAAATTTTAATGTTATATCAAAGAAAAATCGCAAAATATATTCAAATGCTTACTCAATATCTTACTTCAAAATAACAATAATAGCTTATTTTTCAACCTGTACTCATGTTTTTCGAAAATCCATTGGTAGACCTAGCAGCATCCCTCAGAATCAACGCGCACCATCTCTCGCATCATACATGTTGCGTAAGAACAGAACGAAATTCTGAAGAATGAGAATAAAGAAATTTTAATGTTATATCAAAGAAAAATCGCAAAATATATTCAAATGCTTACTCAATATCTTACTTCAAAATAACAATAATAGCATTTTTTCTACCTGTAGTCATGTTTTTCGAAATTCCATTGGTAATCCAAGCAGCATCCCTCAGCATCATCGCGCACCATCTCTCGCATCATACATGTTGCGTAAGAACAGAACGAAATTCTAAAGGAATGAGAATAAAGAAATTTTAATGTTATATCAAAGAAAAATCGCAATAAAATATTCAAATGCTTGCACACTATCTTACTTCAAAATAACAATAATAATAACATTTTTTTCAACCTGTACTCATGTTTTTCGAAGTTCCATTGGTAGACCAAGCAGCATCACTCAGCATCATCGCGCACCATCTCTCGCATCATACATGATCCGTAAGAACAGAACGAAATTCTGAGGAATGAGATTAAAGAAATTTTAATGTTATATCAAAGAAAAACCGCAAAATATATTGAAATGCTTGCTCACTTTCTTACTTCAAAATAACAATAATAGCATTTTTTTCAACCAGTGCTCATGTTTTTCGAAGTTCAATTGGTAGACCAAGGAGCATCACTCAGCATCATCGCGCACCATCTCTCGCATAATACATGTAGCGTAAGAACAGAACGAAATTCTGAGGAATGAGAATAAAGAAATTTTAATGTTATATCAAAGAAGAATCGCAAAATATATTCAAATGCTTGCTCACTATCTTACTTCAAAATAACAATAATAGCATTTTTTTCAACCTGTACTCATGTTTTTCGAAATTCCATTGGTAGACCAAGCAGCATCCCTCAGCATCATCGCGCACCATCTCTCTTATCATACATGTTGCGAATGCACAGAACGAAATTCTGAAGAATGAGAATAAAGAAATTTTTAATGTTATATCAAAGAAAAATCGCAAAATATATTCAAATGCTTACTCAATATCTTACTTCAAAATAACAATAATAGCTTTTTTTTCAACCTGTAGTCATGTTTTTCGAAAATTCATTGGTATTCCAAGCAGCATCCCTCAGCATCATCGCGCACGATCTCTCGCATCATACATGTTGCGTAAGAACAGAACGAAATTCTAAAGGAATGAGAATAAAGAAATTTTAATGTTATATCAAAGAAAAATCGCAAAATATATTCAAATGCTTGCTCACAATCTTAATTCAAAATAACAATAATAGCATTTTTTTCAACCTGTACTCATGTTTTTCGAAATTCCATTGGTAGACCGAGCAGCATCACTCAGCATCTTCGCGCACCATCTCTCTTATCATACATGTTGCGTAAGAATAGAACGAAATTCTGAGGAATGAGAATAAAGAAATTTTAATGTTATATCAAAGAAAAATCGCAAAATCTATTCAAATGCTTACTCACTATCTTACTTCAAAATAACAATAATAGCATTTTTTTCAACCTGTACTCATGTTTTTCGAAGTTCCATTGGTATACCAAGCAGCATCCCTCAGCATCAACGCGCACCATCTCTCCCATCATACATGTTGCGTAAGAACAGAACGAAATTCTGAAGAATGATAATAAAGAAATTTTAATGTTATATCAAAGAAAAATCGCAAAATATATTCAAATGATTACTCACTATCTTACTTCAAAATAAAAATAATAGCATTTTTTTCAACCTGTACTCATGTTTTTCGAAATTCCATTGGTAGACCAAGCAGCATCCCTCAGCATCATCGCGCACCATCTCTCTTATCCTACATGTTGCGTAAGAACAGAACGAAATTCTGAGGAATGAGAATAAAGAAATTTTAATGTTATATCAAAGAAAAATCGCAAAATATATTCAAATGCTTACTCAATATCTTACTTCAAAATAACAATAATAGCTTTTTTTTCAACCTGTACTCATGTTTTTCGAAATTCCATTGGTAGACCAAGCAGCATCCCTCAGCATCATCGCGCACCATCTCTCTTATCATACATGTTGCGTAAGAACAGAACGAAATTCTGAGGAATGAGAATAAAGAAATTTTAATGTTATATCAAAGAAAAATTGCAAAATATATTCAAATGCTTACTCACTATCTTACTTCAAAATAACAATAATAACATTTTTTTCAACCTGTACTCATGTTTTTCTAAATTCCATTGGTAGACCAAGCAGCATCCCTCAGCATCATCGCGAACATCTCTCCCATCATACATGTTGCGTAAGAACAGAACGAAATTCGGAGGAATGAGAATAAAGAAATTTAAATGTTATATCAAAGAAAAATCGCAAAATATATTCAAATGCTTGCTCACTATCTTACTTCAAAATAATATTGTATCATTTATTTCAACCTGTACTCATGTTTTTCGAAGTTCCATCTTTAGAAAATGTAGCATCCCTCAGCATCATCGCGCACCATCTCTCGCATAATACATGTTGCGTAAGAACAGAACGAAATTCTAAGGAATGAGAATAAAGAAATTTTAATGTTATATCACAGAAAAATCGCAAAATATATTCAAATGCATTCTCACTATCTTACTTCAAAATAACAATAATAGCATTTTTTTCAACCTGTACCCATGTTTTTCGAAGTTCCATTGGTAGACCAAGCAGCATCCCTCAGCATCATCGCGCACCATCTCTCGCATCATACATGTTGCGTAAGAACAGAACGAAATTCTGAGGAATGAGAATAAAGAAATTTAAATGTTATATCAAAGAAAAATCGCAAAATATAAACAAATGCTTGCTCACAATCTCACTTCAAAATAACAATAATAGCATTTTTTTCAACCTGTACTCATGTTTTTCAAAATTCCATTAGTAGAAAAGGAAGCCTCCCTCAGCATCATCGCGCTCCATCTCTCGCATAATACATGTAGCGTAAGAACAGAACGAAATTGTGAGGAATGAGAATAAAGAAATTTTAATGTTATATGAAAGAAAAATCGCAAAATATATTCAAATGCTTGCTCACTATCTTACTTAAAATAACAATAATAAAATTTTTTTCAGCCTGTACTCATGTTTTTCGAAGTTCCATTGGTACACCAAGCAGCATCCCTCAGCATCATCGCGCACCATCTCTTGCATCATAGATGTTGCGTAAGAACAGAACGAATTCTGAGGAATGAGAATAAAGAAATTTAGATGTTATATCAATGAAAATCGGAAAATATATTCAAATGCTTGCACACTATTTTACTTCAAAATAACAGTAATAGCATTTTTTTCAACCTGTACTCATGTTTTTTGAAGTTCCATTGGTAGACCAAGCAGCATCCCTCAGCATCATCACGCACCATCACTCGCATCATACATGTTGCGTAAGAACAGAACGAAATTCTGAGGAATGAGAATAAAATAATTTAAATGTTATATCAAAGAAAAATCGCAAAATATATTCAAATGCTCGCACACTATTTTACTTCAAAATAACAAAAATAGCATTTTTTTCAACCTGTACTCATGTTTTTTGAAGTTCCATTGGTAGACCAAGCAGCATCCCTCAGCATCATCGCGCACCATCTCTCGCATAATACATGATGCGTAAGAACAGAAAAAAATTCTGAAGAATGAGAATAAAGTACTTTAAATGTTATATCAAAGAAAAATCGCAAAATATATTCAAATGCTTGCACCCTATTTTACTTCAAAATAACAATAATATCATTTTTTTCAACCTGTAATCATGTTTTTTGAAGTTCCATTAGTAGACAAAGCAGCATCCCTCAGCATCATCGCGCACCATCTCTCGCATCATACATTTAGCGTATGAACAGAACGAAATTATGAGGATTGAGAATAAAAAAATCTTAAATGTTATATCAAAGAAAAATCGCAAAATATATTCAAATGCTTGATCACTATCTTACTTCAAAATAACAAAAATAGCATTTTTTTCAACCTGTACTAATGTTTTTCGAAGTTCCATTGGTAGACCAAGCAGCATCCCTCAGCATCATTGCGCACGATATCTCGCATCATACATGTTGCGTAAGAACAGAACGAAATTCTGAGGAATGAGAATAAAGAAATTTTAATGTTATATCAAAGAAAAATCGCAAAATATATTCAAATGCTTGATCACTATCTTACTTCAAAATAACAATAATAGCATTTTTTTCAACCTGTACTCATGTTTTTCGAAATTCCATTGGTAGACCAAGCACATCCCTCAGCATCATCTTGCACCATCTCTCTTATCAAACATGTTGCGTAAGAACAGAACGAAATTCTGAGGAATGAGAATAAAGAAATTTTAATGTTATATCAAAGAAAAATCGCAAAATATATTCAAATGCTTGATCACTATCTTACTTCAAAATAACAATAATAGCATTTTTTTCAACCTGTACTCATGTTTTTCGAAATTCCATTGGTAGACCAAGCACATCCCTCATTATCATCTTGCACCATCTCTCTTATCAAACATGTTGCGTAAGAACAGAACGAAATTCTGAGGAATGAGAATAAAGAAATTTTAATGTTATATCAAAGAAAAATCGCAAAATATATTCAAATGCTTACTCACTATCTTACTTCAAAATAACAATAATAGCATTTTCTTCAACCTGTACTCATGTTTTTCGAAATTCCATTGGTAGACAAAGCAGCATCCCTCAGCGTCATCGCGAACCATCTCTCTTATCATACATGTTGCGTAAGAACAGAACGAAATTCTAAAGGAATGAGAATAAAGAAATTTTAACGTTATTTAAGAGAAAAATCGCAAAATATATTCAAATGCTTGCTCACAATCTTACTTCAAAATAACAATAATAGCATTTTTTTCAACCTGTACTCATGTTTTTCGAAATTCCATTGGTAGACCAAGCACATCCCTCAGCATCATCTTGCACCGTCTCTCTTATCAAACATGTTGCGTAAGAACAGAACGAAATTCTGAGGAATGAGAATAAAGAAATTTTAATGTTATATCAAAAAAAAATCGCAAAATATATTCAAATGCTTACTCACTATCTTACTTCAAAATAACAATAATAGCATTTTTTTCAACCTGTACTCATGTTTTTCGAAATTCCATTGGTAGACCAAGCAGCATCCCTCAGCATCATCGCGCACCATCTATCTTATCATAAATGTTGCGTAAGAACAAAACGAAATTCTGAGGAATGAGAATTAAGAAATTTTAATGTTATATCAAAGAAAAATCGTAAAACATATTCAAATGCTTGCTCACAATCTTACTTCAAATTAACAATAATAGCATTTTTTTCATCCTGTACTCATGTTTTTTAAATTCCATCAGTAGAAAAGGTAGCATCCCTCAGCATCATCGCGCTCCATCTCTCGCATAATACATGAAGCGTAAGAACAGAACGAAATTCTGAGGAATGAGAATAAAAAACAAATTAAATATTATAACAAAGAAAAATCGCAAAATATATTCAAATGCTTGCTCACTATCTTATTTCAAAATAACAATAATAGCATTTCTTTCAACCTGTACTCATGTTTTTCGAAGTTCCATTGGTAGACCAAGCAGCATCCCTCAGCATCATCGTGCACCATCGCTCGCACAATACATGTAGCGTAAGAACAGAACGAAATTCTGAGGAATGAGAATAAAGAAATTTTAATGTTATATAAAAGAAGAATCGCAAAATATATTCAAATGCTTACTCACTATCTTACTTCAAAATAACAATAATAGCATTTTTTTCAACCTGTACTCATATTTTTCGAAATTCCATTGGTAGACCAAGCAGCATCCCTCAGCATCATCGCGCACCATCTCTCTTATCATACATGTTGCGTATGCACAGAACGAAACTCTGAGGAATGAGAATAAAGAAATTTTAATGTTATTTCGAAGAAAAATCGCAAAATATATTCAAATGCTGGCTCACTATCTTACTTCAAAATAACAATAATACCATTTTTTTCAACCTGTACTCATGTTTTTCGAAATTCCATTGGTAGACCAAGCAGCATCCCTCAGCATCATCGCGCACCATCTCTCTTATCAAACATGTTGCGTAAGAACAGAACGAAATTCTGAGGAATGAGAATAAAGAAATTTTAATGTTATATCAAAGAAAAATCGCAAAATATATTCAAATGCTTGCTCACTATCTTACTTCAAAATAACAATAATAGCATTTTTTTCAACCTGTACTCATGTTTTTCGAAATTCCATTGGTAGACCAAGAAGCATCCCTCAGCATCATCGCGCACCATCTCTCTTATCATACATGTTGCGTAAGAACAGAACGAAATTCTGAGGAATGAGAATAAAGAAATTTTAATGTTATATTAAAAAAAAATTGCAAAATATATTCAAATGCTTACTCACTATCTTACTTCAAAATTACAATAATAGCATTTTCTTCAACCTGTACTCATGTTTATCGAAATTCCATTTGTAGACCAAGCAGCATCCCTCAGCATCATCGCGCACCATCTCTCGCATCGTACATGTTGCGTAAGAACAGAACGAAATTCTGAGGAATGAGAATAAAGAAATTTTAATGTTATATCAGAGAAAAATCGCAAAATATATTCAAATGCTTGCTCACAATCTTACTTCAAAATAACAATAATAGCATTTTTTTCAACCTGTACTCATGTTTTTCGTAATTCCATTGGTAGACCAAGCAGCATCCCTCAGCATCATCGCGCACCATCTCTCGCATCGTACATGTTGCGTAAGAACAGAACGAAATTCTGAGGAATGAGAATAAAGAAATTTTAATGTTATATCAAAGAAAAATCGCAAAATATATTCAAATGCTTACTCACTATCTTACTTCAAAATAACAATAATAGCATTTTTTTCAACCTGTACTCAGGTTTTTCGAAATTCCATTAGTAGAAAAGGTAGCATCCCTCAGCATCATCGCGCTCCATCTCTCGCATCGAACATGTTGCGTAAGAACAGAACCAAATTCTGACGAATAAAAATTAAGAAATTTTAATGATATATCAAAGAAAATCGCAAAATATATTCAAATGCTTGCTCACTATCTTACTTCAAAATAACAATAATAACATTTTTTTCAACCTGTACTCATGTTTTTCGAAGTTCAATTAGTAGAAAAGGAAGCATCCCTCAGCATCATCGCGCTCCATCTCTCGCATAATACATGTAGCGTAAGAACAGAAGGAAATTCTGAGGAATGAGAATAAAGAAATTTTAATGTTATATCAAAGAAAAATCGCAAAATATATTCAAATGCTTGCTCACTATCTTACTTCAAAATAACAATAATAACATTTTTTTCAACCTGTACTCATGTTTTTCGAAGTTCCATCAGTAGAAAAGGTAGCATCCCTCAGCATCATCGCGCTCCATCTCTCGCATAATACATGTAGCGTAAGAACAGAACAAATTCTGAGGAATGAGAATAAAAAAAAATTAAATATTATAACAAAGAAAAATCGCAAAATATATTCAAATGCTTGCTCACTATCTTACTTCAAAATAACAATAATAGCATTACTTTCAACCTGTACTAATGTTTTTCGAAATTCCATTGGTAGACCAAGCAGCATCACTCAGCATCTTCGCGCACCATCTCTCTTATCATACATGTTGCGTAAGAATAGAACGAAATTCTGAGGAATGAGAATAAAGAAATTTTAATGTTATATCAAAGAAAAATCGCAAAATCTATTCAAATGCTTACTCACTATCTTACTTCAAAATAACAATAATAGCATTTTTTTCAACCTGTACTCAAGTTTTTCGAAGTTCCATATGTATAACAAGCAGCATCCCTCAGCATCATCGCGCGCCATCTATCTTATCATAAATGTTGCGTAAGAACAAAACGAAATTCTGAGGAATGAGTATAAAGAAATTTTAATGTTGTATCAAAGAAAAATCGCAAAACATATTCAAATGCTTGCTCACAATCTTACTTCAAATTAACAATAATAGCATTTTTTTCATCCTGTACTCATGTTTTTCGAAATTCCATCAGTAGAAAAGGTAGCATCCCTCAGCACCATCGCGCTCCATCTCTCGCATAATACATGTAGCGTAAGAACAGAACGAAATTCTGAGGAATGAGAATAAAAATAAAATTAAATATTATAACAAAGAAAAATCGCAAAATATATTCAAATGCTTGCTCACTATCTTATTTCAAAATAACAATAATAGCATTTCTTTCAACCTGTACTCATGTTTTTCGAAGTTCCATTGGTAGACCAAGCAGCATCCCTCAGCATCAACGCGCACCATCTCTCGCATCATACATGTTGCGTACGAACAGAACGAAATTCTGAGGAATGAGAATAAAGAAATTTTAATGTTATATCAAAGAAGAATCGCAAAATATATTCAAATGCTTGCTCACTATCTTACTTCAAAATAACAATAATAGCATTTTTTTCAACCTGTACTCATGTTTTTCGAAATTCTATTGGTAGACCAAGCAGCATCCCTCAGCATCATCGCGCACCATCTCTCGCATAATACATGTTGCGTAAGAACAGAACGAAATTCTAAGGAATGAGAATAAAGAAATTTTAATGTTATATCACAGAAAAATCGCAAAATATATTCAAATGCATGCTCACTATCTTACTTCAAAATAACAATAATAGCATTTTTTTCAACCTGTACTCATGTTTTTCGAAGTTCCATTGGTAGACCAAGCAGCATCCCTCAGCATCAACGCGCACCATCTCTCGCATCATACATGTTGCGTACGAACAGAACGAAATTCTGAGGAATGAGAATAAAGAAATTTAAATGTTATATCAAAGAAAAATCGCAAAATATAAACAAATGCTTGCTCACAATCTTACTTCAAAATAACAATAATAGCATTTTTTTCAACCTGTACTCATGTTTTTCGAAATTCCATTGGTAGACCAAGCAGCATCCCTCAGCATCATCGCGCACCATCTCTCGCATCATACATGTTGCGTAAGAACAGAACGAAATTCTAAAGGAATGAGAATAAAGAAATTTTAATGTTATATCAAAGAAAAATCGCAATAAAATATTAAAATGCTTGCACACTATATTACTTCAAAATAACAATATTAATAACATTTTTTTCAACCTGTACTCATGTTTTTCGAAGTTCCATTGGTAGACCAAGCAGCAACACTCAGCATCATCGCGCACCATCTCTCGCATCATACATGTTGCGTAAGAACAGAACGAAAAACTGAAGAATGAGAATAAAGAAATTTTAATGTTATATCAAAGAAAAATCGCAAAATATATTCAAATGCTTACTCAATATCTTACTTCAAAATAACAATAATAGCATTTTTTTCAACCTGTAGTCATGTTTTTCGAAGTTCAATTGGTAGACCAAGGAGCATCACTCAGCATCATCGCGCACCATCTCTCGCATCATACATGATGCGTATGAACAGAACGAAATTCTAAGGAATGAGAATAAAGAAATTTAAATGTTATATCAAAGAAAAATCGCATAAATATATTTAAATGTTTGCTCACTATCTAACTTCAAAATAACAATAAAAGCATATTTTTCAAACTGTACTCATGTTTTTCGAAGTTCAATTGGTAGACCAAGGAGCATCCCTCAGCATCATCGCGCACGATCTCTCGCATCATACATGTTACGTAAGAACAGAACGAAATTCTAAAGGAATGAGAATAAAGAAATTTTAATGTTATATCAAAGAAAAATCGCAAAAATAATTCAAATGCATGCACACTATGTTACTTCAAAATAACAATAATAGCATTTCTTTCAACCTGTACTGATGTTTTTCGAAGTTCCTTTTGTAGACCAAGCAGCATCCCTCAGCATCATCGCGCGCCCTCTCGCATCATACATGTTGCGTAAGAACAGAACGAAATTCTGAAGAATGAGAATAAAGAAATTTTAATGTTATATCAAAGAAAAATCGCAAAATATATTCAAATGCTTGCTCACAATCTTAATTCAAAATAACAATAATAGCATTTTTTTCAACCTGTACTCATTATTTTCGAAATTCCATTGGTAGACCAAGCAGCATCACTCAGCATCTTCGCGCACCATCTCTCTTATCATACATGTTGCGTAAGAATAGAACGAAATTCTGAGGAATGAGAATAAAGAAATTTTAATGTTATATCAAAGAAAAATCGCAAAATCTATTCAAATGCTTACTCACTATCTTACTTCAAAATAACAATAATAGCATTTTTTTCAACCTGTACTCATGTTTTTCGAAGTTCCATTGGTATACCAAGCAGCATCCCTCAGCATCAACGCGCACCATCTCTCGCATCATACATGTTGCGTAAGAACAGAACGAAATTCTGAAGAATGATAATAAAGAAATTTTAATGTTATATCAAAGAAAAATCGCAAAATATATTCAAATGATTACTCACTATCTTACTTCAAAATAACAATAATAGCGTTTATTTCAACCTGAACTCATGTTTTTCGAAATTCCATTGGTAGACCAAGCAGCATCCCTCAGCATCAACGTGCACCATCTCTCGCATCATACATGTTGCGTAAGAACAGAACGAAATATTGAAGAATGAGAATAAAGAAATTTTTAATGTTATATCAAAGAAAAATCGCAAAATATATTCAAATGCTTACTCAATATCTTACTTCAAAATAACAATAATAGCTTTTTTTTCAACCTGTACTCATGTTTTTCGAAATTCCATTGGTAGTCCAAGCAGCATCCTTCAGCATCAACGCGCACCATCTCTCGCATCATACATATTGCGTAAGAACAGAACGAAATTCTGAGAAATGAAAATAAAGAAATTTTTAATGTTATATCAAAGAAAAATCGCAAAATATATTCAAATGCTTACTCACTATCTTACTTCAAAATAAAAATAATAGCATTTTTTTCAACCTGTACTCATGTATTTCGAAATTCTATTGGTAGACCAAGCAGCATCCCTCAGCATCATCGCGCACCATCTCTCTTATCATACATGTTGCGTAAGAACAGAACGAAATTCTGAGGAATGAGAATAAAGAAATTTTAATGTTATATCAAAGAAAAATTGCAAAATATATTCAAATGCTTACTCACTATCTTACTTCAAAATAACAATAATAACATTTTTTTCAACCTGTACTCATTTTTTTCTAAATTCCATTGGTAGACCAAGCAGCATCCCTCAGCATCATCGCGAACATCTCTCCCATCATACATGTTGCGTAAGAACAGAACGAAATTCTGAGGAATGAGAATAAAGAAATTTAAATGTTATATCAAAGAAAAATCGCAAAATATATTCAAATGCTTGCTCACTATCTTACTTCAAAATAATATTGTATCATTTATTTCAACCTGTACTCATGTTTTTCGAAGTTCCATCTTTAGAAAATGTAGCATCCCTCAGCATCATCGCGCACCATCTCTCGCATAATACATGTTGCGTAAGAACAGAACGAAATCCTAAGGAATGAGAATAAAGAAATTTTAATGTTATATTACAGAAAAATCGCAAAATATATTCAAATGCATGCTCACTATCTTACTTCAAAATAACAATAATAGCATTTTTTTCAACCTGTACTCATGTTTTTCGAAGTTCCATTGGTAGACCAAGCAGCATCCCTCAGCATCATCGCGCACCATCTCTCGCATCATACATGTTGCGTAAGAACAGAACGAAATTCTGAGGAATGAGAATAAAGAAATTTAAATGTTATATCAAAGAAAAATCGCAAAATATAAACAAATGCTTGCTCACAATCTTACTTCAAAATAACAATAATAACATTTTTTTCAACCTGTACTCATGTTTTTCTAAATTCCATTGGTAGACCAAGCAGCATCCCTCAGCATCATCGCGAACATCTCTCCCATCATACATGTTGCGTAAGAACAGAACGAAATTCTGAGGAATGAGAATAAAGAAATTTAAATGTTATATCAAAGAAAAATCGCAAAATATATTCAAATGCTTGCTCACTATCTTACTTCAAAATAATATTGTATCATTTATTTCAACCTGTACTCATGTTTTTCGAAGTTCCATCTTTAGAAAATGTAGCATCCCTCAGCATCATCGCGCACCATCTCTCGCATAATACATGTTGCGTAAGAACAGAACGAAATTCTAAGGAATGAGAATAAAGAAATTTTAATGTTATGTCACAGAAAAATCGCAAAATATATTCAAATGCATGCTCACTATCTTACTTCAAAATAACAATAATAGCATTTTTTTCAACCTGTACTCATGTTTTTCGAAGTTCCATTGGTAGACCAAGCAGCATCCCTCAGCATCATCGCGCACCATCTCTCGCATCATACATGTTGCGTAAGAACAGAACGAAATTCTGAGGAATGAGAATAAAGAAATTTAAATGTTATATCAAAGAAAAATCGCAAAATATAAACAAATGCTTCCTCACAATCTTACTTCAAAATAACAATAATAGCATTTTTTTCAACCTGTGCTCATGTTTTTCGAAATTCCATTGGTAGACCAAGCAGCATCCCTCAGCATCATCTTGCACCATCTCTCTTATCATATATGTTGCGTAAGAACAGAACGAAATTCTGAAGAATGAGAATAAAGAAATTTTAATGTTATATCAAAGAAAAATCGCAAAATATATTCAAATGCTTGCTCACTATCTTACTTCAAAATAAAAATAATACCATATTTTTCAACCTGTACTCATGTTTTTCGAAATTCCATTGGTAGACCAAGCAGCATCCCTCAGCATCATCGCGCACCATCTCTCTTATCAAACATGTTGCGTAAGAACAGAAGGAAATTCTGAGGAATGAGAATAAAGAAATTTTAATGTTATATCAAAAAAAAATCGCAAAATATATTCAAATGCTTACTCACTATCTTACTTCAAAATAACAATAATAGCATTTTTTTCAACCTGTACTCATGTTTTTCGAAATTCCATTGGTAGACCAAGCAGCATCCCTCAGCATCATCGCGCACCATCTATCTTATCATTAATGTTGCGTAAGAACAAAACGAATTTCTGAGGAATGAGAATAAATAACAAATTAAATATTATAACAAAGAAAAATCGCAAAATATATTCAAATGCTTGCTCAATATCTTACTTCAAAATAACAATAATAGCATTTATTTCAACCTGTACTCATGTTTTTCGAAATTCCATTGGTAGTCCAAGCAGCATCCTTCAGCATCAACGCGGACCATCTCTCGCATCATACATATTGCGTAAGAACAGAACGAAATTCTGAGAAATGAAAATAAAGAAATTTTTAATGTTATATCAAAGAAAAATCGCAAAATATATTCAAATGCTTACTCAATATCTTACTTCAAAATAACAATAATAGCTTTTTTTTCAACCTGTACTCATGTTTTTCGAAATTCCATTGGTAGCCAAGCAGCATCCTTCAGCATCAACGCGCACCATCTCTCGCATCATACATATTGCATAAGATCAGAACGAAATTCTGAGAAATGAAAATAAAGAAATTTTTAATGTTATATCAAAGAAAAATCGCAAAATATATTCAAATGCCTACTCAATATCTTACTTCAAAATAACAATAATAGCCTTTTTTTCAACCTGTACTCATGTTTTTCGAAATTCCATTGGTAGACCAAGCAGCATCCCTCAGCATCAACGCGCACCATCTCTCGCATAATACATGTAGCGTAAGAACAGAACGAAATTCTGAAGAATGAGAATAAAGAAATTTAAATGTTATATCAAAGAAAAATCGCAAGATATATTCAAATGCTTGCTCACTATCTTACTTCAAAATAACAATAATAGCATTTTTTTCAACCTGTACTCATGTTTTTCGAAATTCCATTGGTAGACCAAGCAGCATCCCTCAGCATCAACGCTCACCATCTCTCGCATTATACATGTTGCGTAAGAACAGAACGAAATTCTGAAGAATGAGAATAAAGAAATTTAAATGTTATTTCAAAGAAAAATCGCAAGATATATTCAAATGCTTGCTCACTATCTTACTTCAAAATAACAATAATAGCATTTTTTTCAACCTGTACTCATGTTTTTCGAAATTCCATTGGTAGACCAAGCAGCATCCCTCAGCATCATCGCGAACATCTCTCCCATCATACATGTTGCGTATGAACAGAACGAAATTCTGAGGAATGAGAATAAAGAAATTTAAATGTTATATCAAAGAAAAATCGCAAAATATATTCAAATGCTTGCTCACTATCTTACTTCAAAATAATATTGTATCATTTATTTCAACCTGTACTCATGTTTTTCGAAGTTCCATCTTTAGAAAATGTAGCATCCCTCAGCATCATCGCGCACCATCTCTCGCATAATACATGTTGCGTAAGAACAGAACGAAATTCTAAGGAATGAGAATATAGAAATTTTAATGTTATATCACAGAAAAATCGCAAAATATATTCAAATGCATGCTCACTATCTTACTTCAAAATAACAATAATAGCATTTTTTTCAACCTGTACTCATGTTTTTCGAAGTTCCATTGGTAGACCAAGCAGCATCCCTCAGCATCATCGCGCACCATCTCTCGCATCATACATGTTGCGTAAGAACAGAACGAAATTCTGAGGAATGAGAATAAAGAAATTTAAATGTTATATCAAAGAAAAATCGCAAAATATAAACAAATGCTTCCTCACAATCTTACTTCAAAATAACAATAATAGCATTTTTTTCAACCTGTACTCATGTTTTTCGAAATTCCATTGGTAGACCAAGCAGCATCCCTCAGCATCATCTTGCACCATCTCTCTTATCATATATGTTGCGTAAGAACAGAACGAAATTCTGAAGAATGAGAATAAAGAAATTTTAATGTTATATCAAAGAAAAATCGCAAAATATATTCAAATGCTTGCTCACTATCTTACTTCAAAATAACAATAATACCATATTTTTCAACCTGTACTCATGTTTTATGAAATTCCATTGGTAGACCAAGCAGCATCCCTCAGCATCATCGCGCACCTTCTCTCTTATCAAACATGTTGCGTATGCACAGAACGAAACTCTGAGGAATGAGAATAAAGAAATTTTAATGTTATATCAGAGAAAAATCGCAAAATATATTCAAATGCTTGCTCACAATCTTACTTCAAAATAACAATAATAGCATTTTTTTCAACCTGTACTCATGTTTTTCGAAATTCCATTGGTAGACCAAGCAAATCCCTCAGCATCATCGCGCACCATCTCTCTTATCAAACATGTTGCGTAAGAACAGAAGGAAATTCTGAGGAATGAGAATAAAGAAATTTTAATGTTATATCAAAAAATAATCGCAAAATATATTCAAATGCTTGCTCACAATCTTACTTCAAAATCACAATAATAGCAGTTTTTTCAACTTCTACTCATGTTTTTCGAAATTCCATTGGTAGACCAAGCAGCATCCCTCAGCATCATCGCGCACCATCTCTCTTATCAAACATGTTGCGTAAGAACAGAAGGAAATTCTGAGGAATGAGAATAAAGAAATTTTAATGTTATATCAAAAAAAAATCGCAAAATATATTCAAATGCTTACTCACTATCTTACTTCAAAATAACAATAATAGCATTTTTTTCAACCTGTACTCATGTTTTTCGAAATTCCATTGGTAGACCAAGCAGCATCCCTCAGCATCATCGCGCACCATCTATCTTATCATTAATGTTGCGTAAGAACAAAACGAATTTCTGAGGAATGAGAATAAAAAACAAATTAAATATTATAACAAAGAAAAATCGCAAAATATATTCAAATGCTTGCTCAATATCTTACTTCAAAATAACAATAATAGCATTTATTTCAACCTGTACTCATGTTTTTCGAAATTCCATTGGTAGTCCAAGCAGCATCCTTCAGCATCAACGCGGACCATCTCTCGCATCATACATATTGCGTAAGAACAGAACGAAATTCTGAGAAATGAAAATAAAGAAATTTTAATGTTATATCAAAGAAAAATCGCAAGATATATTCAAATGCTTGCTCACTATCTTACTTCAAAATAACAATAATAGCATTTTTTTCAACCTGTACCCATGTTCTTCGAAATTCCATTGGTAGACCAAGCAGCATCCCTCAGCATCAACGCGCACCATCTCTCGCATCATACATGTTGCGTAAGAACAGAACGAAATTCTGAAGAATGAGAATTAAGAAATTTAAATGTTATATCAAAGAAAAATCGCAAAATATATTCAAATGCTTACTCAATATCTTACTTCAAAATAGCAATAATAGCATTTTTTTCAACCTGTACTCAGGTTTTTCGAAATTCCATTGGTAGACCAAGCAGCATCCCTCAGCATCAACGCGCATCATCTCTCGCATCATACATGCTGCGTAAGAAAAGAACGAAATTCTGAAGAATGAGAATAAAGAAATGTTAATGTTATATCAAAGAAAAATCGCAAAATATATTCAAATGCATACTCAATATCTTACTTCAAAATAACAATAATAGCATTTTTTTCAACCTGTACTCATGTTTTTCGAAGTTCCATTCGTAGTCCAAGCAGCATCCCTCAGCATCAACGCTCACCATCTCTCGCATCATACATGTTGCGTAAGAACAGAACGAAATTCTGAAGAATGAGAATAAAGAAATTTTAATGTTATATCAAAGAAAATTCGCAAAATATATTCAAATGCTTTCACACTATTTTACTTCAAAATAACAATAATAGCATTTTTTTTCCACCTGTACTCATGTTTTTCGAAGTTCGATTGGTAGTCCAAGCAGCATCCCTCAGCATCATCGCGCACCATCTCTCTTATCATACATGTTGCGTAAGAACAGAACGAAATTCTGAAGAATGAGAATAAAGAAATTTTAATGTTATATCAAAGAAAAATCGCAAAATATATTCAAATGCTTACTCAATATCTTGCTTAAAAATAACAATAATAGCATTTTTTTCAACCTGTACTCATGATTTTCGAAATTCCATTGGTAGACCAAGCAGCATCCCTCAGCATCATCGCGCACCATCTCTCTTATCATACATGTTGCGTAAGAACAGAACGAAATTCTGAAGAATGAGAATAAAGAAATTTTAATGTTATATCAAAGAAAAATCGCAAAGTATATTCAAATGCATACTCACTATCTTACTTCAAAATAACAATAATAGCATTTTTTTCAACCTGTACCCATGTTCTTCGAAATTCCATTGGTAGACCAAGCAGCATCCCTCAGCATCAACGCGCACCATCTCTCGCATCATACATGTTGCGTAAGAACAGAACGAAATTCTGAAGAATGAGAATAAAGAAATTTTAATGTTATATCAAAGAAAAATCGCAAAATATATTCAAATGCTTACTCAATATCTTACTTCAAAATAACAATAATAGCATTTTTTTCAACCTGTACTCATGTTTTTCGAAATTCCATTGGTAGACCAAGCAGCATCCCTCAGGATCAACGCGCACCATATCTCGCATCATACATGTTGCGTAAGAACAGAACGAAATTCTGAAGAATGAGAATAAAGAAATTTAAATGTTATATCAAAGAAAAATCGCAAAATATATTCAAATGCTTACTCAATATCTTACTTCAAAATAGCAATAATAGCATTTTTTTCAACCAGTACTCATGTTTTTCGAAATTCCATTGGTAGACCAAGCAGCATCCCTCAGCATCATCGCGCACCATCTCTCTTATCATACATGTTGCGAATGCACAGAACGAAATTCTGAAGAATGAGAATAAAGAAATTTTTAATGTTATATCAAAGAAAAATCGCAAAATATATTCAAATGCTTACTCAATATCTTACTTCAAAATAACAATAATAGCTTTTTTTTCAAACTGTACTCATGTTTTTCGAAATTCCATTGGTAGTCAAAGCAGCATCCTTCAGCATCAACGCGCACCATCTCTCGCATCATACATATTGCGTAAGAACAGAACGAAATTCTGAGAAATGAAAATAAAGAAATTTTTAATGTTATATCAAAGAAAAATTGCAAAATATATTCAAATGCTTACTCAATATCTTACTTCAAAATAACAATAATAGCTTATTTTTCAACCTGTACTCATGTTTTTCGAAAATCCATTGGTAGACCTAGCAGCATCCCTCAGAATCAACGTGCACCATCTCTCGCATCATACATGTTGCGTAAGAACAGATCGAAATTCTGAAGAATGAGAATAAAGAAATTTTAATGTTATATCAAAGAAAAATCGCAAAATATATTCAAATGCTTACTCAATATCTTACTTCAAAATAACAATAATAGCTTATTTTTCAACCTGTACTCATGTTTTTCGAAAATCCATTGGTAGACCTAGCAGCATCCCTCAGAATCAACGCGCACCATCTCTCGCATCGAACATGTTGCGTAAGAACAGAACGAAATTCTGAAGAATGAGAATAAAGAAATTTTAATGTTATATCAAAGAAAAATCGCAAAATATATTCAAATGCTTACTCAATATCTTACTTCAAAATAACAATAATAGCATTTTTTTCTACCTGTAGTCATGTTTTTCGAAATTCCATTGGTAATCCAAGCAGCATCCCTCAGCATCATCGCGCACCATCTCTCGCATCATACATGTTGCGTAAAAACAGAACGAAATTCTAAAGGAATGAGAATAAAGAAATTTTAATGTTATATCAAAGAAAAATCGCAATAAAATATTCAAATGCTTGCACACTATCTTACTTCAAGATAACAATAATAATAACATTTTTTTCAACCTGTACTCATGTTTTTCGAAGTTCCATTGGTAGACCAAGCAGCATCACTCAGCATCATCGCGCACCATCTCTCGCATCATACATGATCCGTAAGAACAGAACGAAATTCTGAGGAATGAGATTAAAGAAATTTTAATGTTATATCAAAGAAAAACCGCAAAATATATTGAAATGCTTGCTCACTTTCTTACTTCAAAATAACAATAATAGCATTTTTTTCAACCAGTGCTCATGTTTTTCGAAGTTCAATTGGTAGACCAAGGAGCATCACTCAGCATCATCGCGCACCATCTCTCGCATAATACATGTAGCGTAAGAACAGAACGAAATTCTGAGGAATGAGAATAAAGAAATTTTAATGTTATATCAAAGAAGAATCGCAAAATATATTCAAATGCTTGCTCACTATCTTACTTCAAAATAACAATAATAGCATTTTTTTCAACCTGTACTCATGTTTTTCGAAATTCCATTGGTAGACCAAGCAGCATCCCTCAGCATCATCGCGCACCATCTCTCTTATCATACATGTTGCGAATGCACAGAACGAAATTCTGAAGAATGAGAATAAAGAAATTTTTAATGTTATATCAAAGAAAAATCGCAAAATATATTCAAATGCTTACTCAATATCTTACTTCAAAATAACAATAATAGCTTTTTTTTCAACCTGTAGTCATGTTTTTCGAAAATTCATTGGTAGTCCAAGCAGCATCCCTCAGCATCATCGCGCACGATCTCTCGCATCATACATGTTGCGTAAGAACAGAACGAAATTCTAAAGGAATGAGAATAAAGAAATTTTAATGTTATATCAAAGAAAAATCGCAAAATATATTCAAATGCTTGCTCACAATCTTAATTCAAAATAACAATAATAGCATTTTTTTCAACCTGTACTCATGTTTTTCGAAATTCCATTGGTAGACCGAGCAGCATCACTCAGCATCTTCGCGCACCATCTCTCTTATCATACATGTTGCGTAAGAATAGAACGAAATTCTGAGGAATGAGAATAAAGAAATTTTAATGTTATATCAAAGAAAAATCGCAAAATCTATTCAAATGCTTACTCACTATCTTACTTCAAAATAACAATAATAGCATTTTTTTCAACCTGTACTCATGTTTTTCGAAGTTCCATTGGTATACCAAGCAGCATCCCTCAGCATCAACGCGCACCATCTCTCCCATCATACATGTTGCGTAAGAACAGAACGAAATTCTGAAGAATGATAATAAAGAAATTTTAATGTTATATCAAAGAAAAATCGCAAAATATATTCAAATGATTACTCACTATCTTACTTCAAAATAAAAATAATAGCATTTTTTTCAACCTGTACTCATGTTTTTCGAAATTCCATTGGTAGACCAAGCAGCATCCCTCAGCATCATCGCGCACCATCTCTCTTATCATACATGTTGCGTAAGAACAGAACGAAATTCTGAGGAATGAGAATAAAGAAATTTTAATGTTATATCAAAGAAAAATTGCAAAATATATTCAAATGCTTACTCACTATCTTACTTCAAAATAACAATAATAACATTTTTTTCAACCTGTACTCATGTTTTTCTAAATTCCATTGGTAGACCAAGCAGCATCCCTCAGCATCATCGCGAACATCTCTCCCATCATACATGTTGCGTAAGAACAGAACGAAATTCTGAGGAATGAGAATAAAGAAATTTAAATGTTATATCAAAGAAAAATCGCAAAATATATTCAAATACTTGCTCACAATCTTACTTCAAAATAACAATAATAGCATTTTTTTCAACCTGTACTCATGTTTTTCGAAATTCCATTAGTAGAAAAGGTAGCATCCCTCAGCATCATCGCGCTCCATCTCTCGCATAATACATGTAGCGTAAGAACAGAACGAAATTCTGAGGAATGAGAATAAAGAAATTTTAATGTTATATCAAAGAAAAATCGCAAAATATAAACAAATGCTTGCTCACAATCTTACTTCAAAATAACAATAATAGCATTTTTTTCAACCTGTACTCTTGTTTTTCGAAGTTCCATAGGTAGACCAAGCAGCATCCCTCAGCATCATCACGCACCATCTCTCGCATCATACATGTTGCGTAAGAACAGAACGAAATTCTGAGGAATGAGAATAAAATAATTTAAATGTTATATCAAAGAAAAATCGCAAAATATATTCAAATGCTCGCACACTATTTTACTTCAAAATAACAAAAATAGCATTTTTTTCAACCTGTACTCATGTTTTTCGAAATTCCATTGGTAGACCAAGCAGCATCCCTCAGCATCATCGCGCACCATCTCTCTTATCATACATGTTGCGAATACACAGAACGAAATTCTGAAGAATGAGAATAAAGAAATTTTTAATGTTATATCAAAGAAAAATCGCAAAATATATTCAAATGCTTACTCAATATCTTATTTCAAAATAACAATAATAGCTTTTTTTTCAACCTGTACTCATGTTTTTCGAAATTCCATTGGTAGTCAAAGCAGCATCCTTCAGCTACAACGCGCACCATCTCTCGCATCATACATATTGCGTAAGAACAGAACGAAATTCTGAGAAATGAAAATAAAGAAATTTTAATGTTATATCAAAGAAAAATCGCAAAATATATTCAAATGCTTACTCAATATCTTACTTCAAAATAACAATAATAGCTTATTTTTCAACCTGTACTCATGTTTTTCGAAAATCCATTGGTAGACCTAGCAGCATCCCTCAGAATCAACGCGCACCATCTCTCGCATCATACATGTTGCGTAAGAACAGAACGAAATTCTGAAGAATGAGAATAAAGAAATTTTAATGTTATATCAAAGAAAAATCGCAAAATATATTCAAATGCTTACTCAATATCTTACTTCAAAATAACAATAATAGCATTTTTTTCTACCTGTAGTCATGTTTTTCGAAATTCCATTGGTAGTCCAAGCAGCATCCCTCAGCATCTTCGCGCACCATCTCTCGCATCATACATGTTGCGTAAGAACAGAACGAAATTCTAAAGGAATGAGAATAAAGAAATTTTAATGTTATATCAAAAAAAAATCGCAATAAAATATTCAAATGCTTGCACACTATCTTACTTCAAAATAACAATAATAATAACATTTTTTTCAACCTGTACTCATGTTTTTCGAAGTTCCATTGGTAGACCAAGCAGCATCACTCAGCATCATCGCGCACCATCTCTCGCATCATACATGTTGCGTAAGAACAGAACGAAATTCTGAAGAATGAGAATAAAGAAATTTTAATGTTATATCAAAGAAAAATCGCAAAATATATTCAAATGCTTACTCAATATCTTACTTCAAAATAACAATAATAGCATTTTTTTCTACCTGTAGTCATGTTTTTCGAAGTTCAATTGGTAGACCAAGGAGCATCACTCAGCATCATCGCGCACCATCTCTCGCATCATACATGTTGCGTAAGAACAGAACGAAATTCTAAGGAATGAGAATAAAGAAATTTAAATGTTATATCAAAGAAAAATCGCAAGATATATACAAATGCTTGCTCACTGTCTAACTTCAAAATAACAATAAAAGCATTTTTTTCAAACTGTACTCATGTTTTTCGAAGTTCAATTGGTAGACCAAGGAGCATCCCTCAGCATCATCGCGCACCATCTCTCTTATCATACATGTTGCGTAAGAACAGAACGAAATTCTGAAGAATGAGAATAAAGAAATTTTAATGTTATATCAAAGAAAAATCGCAAAATATATTCAAATGCTTACTCAATATCTTACTTCAAAATAACAATAATAGCATTTTTTTCAACCTGTAGTCATGTTTTTCGAAATTCCATTGGTAGACCAAGAAGCATCCCTCAGCATCAACGTGCACCACCTCTCGCATCATACATGTTGCGTAAGAACAGAACGAAATTCTGAAGAATGAGAATAAAGAAATTTTAATGTTATATCAAAGAAAAATCGCAAAATATATTCAAATGCTTACTCAATATCTTACTTCAAAATAACAATAATAGCATTTTTTTCAACCTGTAGTCATGTTTTTCGAAAATTCATTGGTAGTCCAAGCAGCATCCCTCAGCATCATCGCGAACGATCTCTCGCATAATACATGTAGCGTAAGAACAGAACGAAATTATGAGGAATGAGAATAAAAAAAAAATTAAATATTATAACAAAGGAAAATCGCAAAATATATTCAAATGCTGGCTCACTATCTTATTTCAAAATAACAATAATAGCATTTCTTTCAACCTGTACTCATGTTTTTCGAAGTTCCATTGGTAGACCAAGCAGCATCCCTCAGCATCATCGCGCACCATCTCTCGCATAATACATGTAGCGTAAGAACAGAACGAAATTCTGAGGAATGAGAATAAAGAAATTTTAATGTTATATCAAAGAAGAATCGCAAAATATATTCAAATGCTTGCTCACTATCTTACTTCAAAATAACAATAATAGCATTTTTTTCAACCAGTACTCATGTTTTTCGAAATTCCATTGGTAGACCAAGCAGCATCCCTCAGCATCATCGCGCACCATCTCTCTTATCATACATGTTGCGAATGCACAGAACGAAATTCTGAAGAATGAGAATAAAGAAATTTTTAATGTTATATCAAAGAAAAATCGCAAAATATATTCAAATGCTTACTCAATATCTTACTTCAAAATAACAATAATAGCTTTTTTTTCAACCTGTACTCATGTTTTTCGAAATTCCATTGGTAGTCAAAGCAGCATCCTTCAGCATCAACGCGCACCATCTCTCGCATCATACATATTGCGTAAGAACAGAACGAAATTCTGAGAAATGAAAATAAAGAAATTTTTAATGTTATATCAAAGAAAAATTGCAAAATATATTCAAATGCTTACTCAATATCTTACTTCAAAATAACAATAATAGCTTATTTTTCAACCTGTACTCATGTTTTTCGAAAATCCATTGGTAGACCTAGCAGCATCCCTCAGAATCAACGCGCACCATCTCTCGCATCATACATGTTGCGTAAGAACAGAACGAAATTCTGAAGAATGAGAATAAAGAAATTTTAATGTTATATCAAAGAAAAATCGCAAAATATATTCAAATGCTTACTCAATATCTTACTTCAAAATAACAATAATAGCTTATTTTTCAACCTGTACTCATGTTTTTCGAAAATCCATTGGTAGACCTAGCAGCATCCCTCAGAATCAACGCGCACCATCTCTCGCATCATACATGTTGCGTAAGAACAGAACGAAATTCTGAAGAATGAGAATAAAGAAATTTTAATGTTATATCAAAGAAAAATCGCAAAATATATTCAAATGCTTACTCAATATCTTACTTCAAAATAACAATAATAGCATTTTTTCTACCTGTAGTCATGTTTTTCGAAATTCCATTGGTAATCCAAGCAGCATCCCTCAGCATCATCGCGCACCATCTCTCGCATCATACATGTTGCGTAAGAACAGAACGAAATTCTAAAGGAATGAGAATAAAGAAATTTTAATGTTATATCAAAGAAAAATCGCAATAAAATATTCAAATGCTTGCACACTATCTTACTTCAAAAAAACAATAATAATAACATTTTTTTCAACCTGTACTCATGTTTTTCGAAGTTCCATTGGTAGACCAAGCAGCATCACTCAGCATCATCGCGCACCATCTCTCGCATCATACATGATCCGTAAGAACAGAACGAAATTCTGAGGAATGAGATTAAAGAAATTTTAATGTTATATCAAAGAAAAACCGCAAAATATATTGAAATGCTTGCTCACTTTCTTACTTCAAAATAACAATAATAGCATTTTTTTCAACCAGTGCTCATGTTTTTCGAAGTTCAATTGGTAGACCAAGGAGCATCACTCAGCATCATCGCGCACCATCTCTCGCATAATACATGTAGCGTAAGAACAGAACGAAATTCTGAGGAATGAGAATAAAGAAATTTTAATGTTATATCAAAGAAGAATCGCAAAATATATTCAAATGCTTGCTCACTATCTTACTTCAAAATAACAATAATAGCATTTTTTTCAACCTGTACTCATGTTTTTCGAAATTCCATTGGTAGACCAAGCAGCATCCCTCAGCATCATCGCGCACCATCTCTCTTATCATACATGTTGCGAATGCACAGAACGAAATTCTGAAGAATGAGAATAAAGAAATTTTTAATGTTATATCAAAGAAAAATCGCAAAATATATTCAAATGCTTACTCAATATCTTACTTCAAAATAACAATAATAGCTTTTTTTTCAACCTGTAGTCATGTTTTTCGAAAATTCATTGGTAGTCCAAGCAGCATCCCTCAGCATCATCGCGCACGATCTCTCGCATCATACATGTTGCGTAAGAACAGAACGAAATTCTAAAGGAATGAGAATAAAGAAATTTTAATGTTATATCAAAGAAAAATCGCAAAATATATTCAAATGCTTGCTCACAATCTTAATTCAAAATAACAATAATAGCATTTTTTTCAACCTGTACTCATGTTTTTCGAAATTCCATTGGTAGACCGAGCAGCATCACTCAGCATCTTCGCGCACCATCTCTCTTATCATACATGTTGCGTAAGAATAGAACGAAATTCTGAGGAATGAGAATAAAGAAATTTTAATGTTATATCAAAGAAAAATCGCAAAATCTATTCAAATGCTTACTCACTATCTTACTTCAAAATAAAAATAATAGCATTTTTTTCAACCTGTACTCATGTTTTTCGAAGTTCCATTGGTATACCAAGCAGCATCCCTCAGCATCAACGCGCACCATCTCTCCCATCATACATGTTGCGTAAGAACAGAACGAAATTCATAAGAATGATAATAAAGAAATTTTAATGTTATATCAAAGAAAAATCGCAAAATATATTCAAATGATTACTCACTATCTTACTTCAAAATAAAAATAATAGCATTTTTTTCAACCTGTACTCATGTTTTTCGAAATTCCATTGGTAGACCAAGCAGCATCCCTCAGCATCATCGCGCACCATCTCTCTTATCCTACATGTTGCGTAAGAACAGAACGAAATTCTGAGGAATGAGAATAAAGAAATTTTAATGTTTTATCAAAGAAAAATTGCAAAATATATTCAAATGCTTACTCACTATCTTACTTCAAATTAACAATAATAACATTTTTTTCAACCTGTACTCATGTTTTTCTAAATTCCATTGGTAGACCAAGCAGCATCCCTCAGCATCATCGCGAACATCTCTCCCATCATACATGTTGCGTAAGAACAGAACGAAATTCTGAGGAATGAGAATAAAGAAATTTAAATGTTATATCAAAGAAAAATCGCAAAATATATTCAAATGCTTGCTCACTATCTTACTTCAAAATAATATTGTATCATTTATTTCAACCTGTACTCATGTTTTTCGAAGTTCCATCTTTAGAAAATGTAGCATCCCTCAGCATCATCGCGCACCATCTCTCGCATAATACATGTTGCGTAAGAACAGAACGAAATTCTAAGGAATGAGAATAAAGAAATTTTAATGTTATATCACAGAAAAATCGCAAAATATATTCAAATGCATGCTCACTATCTTACTTCAAAATAACAATAATAGCATTTTTTTCAACCTGTACCCATGTTTTTCGAAGTTCCATTGGTAGACCAAGCAGCATCCCTCAGCATCATCGCGCACCATCTCTCGCATCATACATGTTGCGTAAGAACAGAACGAAATTCTGAGGAATGAGAATAAAGAAATTTAAATGTTATATCAAAGAAAAATCGCAAAATATAAACAAATGCTTGCTCACAATCTTACTTCAAAATAACAATAATAGCATTTTTTTCAACCTGTACTCATGTTTTTCGAAATTCCATTAGTAGAAAAGGTAGCATCCCTCAGCATCATCGCGCTCCATCTCTCGCATAATACATGTAGCGTAAGAACAGAACGAAATTCTGAGGAATGAGAATAAAGAAATTTTAATGTTATATCAAAGAAAATCGCAAAATATAAACAAATGCTTGCTCACAATCTTACTTCAAAATAACAATAATAGCATTTTTTTCAACCTGTAGTCATGTTTTTCGAAATTCCATTGGTAGACCAAGAAGCATCCCTCAGCATCAACGTGCACCACCTCTCGCATCATACATGTTGCGTAAGAACAGAACGAAATTCTGAAGAATGAGAATAAAGAAATTTTAATGTTATATCAAAGAAAAATCGCAAAATATATTCAAATGCTTACTCAATATCTTACTTCAAAATAACAATAATAGCATTTTTTTCAACCTGTAGTCATGTTTTTCGAAAATTCATTGGTAGTCCAAGCAGCATCCCTCAGCATCATCGCGCACGATCTCTCGCATAATACATGTAGCGTAAGAACAGAACGATATTCTGAGGAATGAGAATAAAAAAAAAATTAAATATTATAACAAAGAAAAATCGCAAAATATATTCAAATGCTGGCTCACTATCTTATTTCAAAATAACAATAATAGCATTTCTTTCAACCTGTACTCATGTTTTTCGAAGTTCCATTGGTAGACCAAGCAGCATCACTCAGCATCATCGCGCACCATCTCTCGCATCATACATGATCCGTAAGAACAGAACGAAATTCTGAGGAATGAGATTAAAGAAATTTTAATGTTATATCAAAGAAAAACCGCAAAATATATTGAAATGCTTGCTCACTTTCTTACTTCAAAATAACAATAATAGCATTTTTTTCAACCAGTGCTCATGTTTTTCGAAGTTCAATTGGTAGACCAAGGAGCATCACTCAGCATCATCGCGCACCATCTCTCGCATAATACATGTAGCGTAAGAACAGAACGAAATTCTGAGGAATGAGAATAAAGAAATTTTAATGTTATATCAAAGAAGAATCGCAAAATATATTCAAATGCTTGCTCACTATCTTACTTCAAAATAACAATAATAGCATTTTTTTCAACCTGTACTCATGTTTTTCGAAATTCCATTGGTAGACCAAGCAGCATCCCTCAGCATCATCGCGCACCATCTCTCTTATCATACATGTTGCGAATGCACAGAACGAAATTCTGAAGAATGAGAATAAAGAAATTTTTAATGTTATATCAAAGAAAAATCGCAAAATATATTCAAATGCTTACTCAATATCTTACTTCAAAATAACAATAATAGCTTTTTTTTCAACCTGTAGTCATGTTTTTCGAAAATTCATTGGTAGTCCAAGCAGCATCCCTCAGCATCATCGCGCACGATCTCTCGCATCATACATGTTGCGTAAGAACAGAACGAAATTCTAAAGGAATGAGAATAAAGAAATTTTAATGTTATATCAAAGAAAAATCGCAAAATATATTCAAATGCTTGCTCACAATCTTAATTCAAAATAACAATAATAGCATTTTTTTCAACCTGTACTCATGTTTTTCGAAATTCCATTGGTAGACCGAGCAGCATCACTCAGCATCTTCGCGCACCATCTCTCTTATCATACATGTTGCGTAAGAATAGAACGAAATTCTGAGGAATGAGAATAAAGAAATTTTAATGTTATATCAAAGAAAAATCGCAAAATCTATTCAAATGCTTACTCACTATCTTACTTCAAAATAACAATAATAGCATTTTTTTCAACCTGTACTCATGTTTTTCGAAGTTCCATTGGTATACCAAGCAGCATCCCTCAGCATCAACGCGCACCATCTCTCCCATCATACATGTTGCGTAAGAACAGAACGAAATTCATAAGAATGATAATAAAGAAATTTTAATGTTATATCAAAGAAAAATCGCAAAATATATTCAAATGATTACTCACTATCTTACTTCAAAATAAAAATAATAGCATTTTTTTCAACCTGTACTCATGTTTTTCGAAATTCCATTGGTAGACCAAGCAGCATCCCTCAGCATCATCGCGCACCATCTCTCGCATAATACATGTTGCGTAAGAACAGAACGAAATTCTAAGGAATGAGAATAAAGAAATTTTAATGTTATATCACAGAAAAATCGCAAAATATATTCAAATGCATGCTCACTATCTTACTTCAAAATAACAATAATAGCATTTTTTTCAACCTGTACCCATGTTTTTCGAAGTTCCATTGGTAGACCAAGCAGCATCCCTCAGCATCATCGCGCACCATCTCTCGCATCATACATGTTGCGTAAGAACAGAACGAAATTCTGAGGAATGAGAATAAAGAAATTTAAATGTTATATCAAAGAAAAATCGCAAAATATAAACAAATGCTTGCTCACAATCTTACTTCAAAATAACAATAATAGCATTTTTTTCAACCTGTACTCATGTTTTTCGAAATTCCATTAGTAGAAAAGGTAGCATCCCTCAGCATCATCGCGCTCCATCTCTCGCATAATACATGTAGCGTAAGAACAGAACGAAATTCTGAGGAATGAGAATAAAGAAATTTTAATGTTATATCAAAGAAAAATCGCAAAATATAAACAAATGCTTGCTCACAATCTTACTTCAAAATAACAATAATAGCATTTTTTTCAACCTGTACTCTTGTTTTTCGAAGTTCCATAGGTAGACCAAGCAGCATCCCTCAGCATCATCACGCACCATCTCTCGCATCATACATGTTGCGTAAGAACAGAACGGTATTCTGAGGAATGAGAATAAAATAATTTAAATGTTATATCAAAGAAAAATCGCAAAATATATTCAAATGCTCGCACACTATTTTACTTCAAAATAACAAAAATAGCATTTTTTTCAACCTGTACTCATGTTTTTCGAAATTCCATTGGTAGACCAAGCAGCATCCTTCAGCATCAACGCGCACCATCTCTCGCATCATACATATTGCGTAAGAACAGAACGAAATTCTGAGAAATGAAAATAAAGAAATTTTAATGTTATATCAAAGAAAAATCGCAAAATATATTCAAATGCTTACTCAATATCTTACTTCAAAATAACAATAATAGCTTATTTTTCAACCTGTACTCATGTTTTTCGAAAATCCATTGGTAGACCTAGCAGCATCCCTCAGAATCAACGCGCACCATCTCTCGCATCATACATGTTGCGTAAGAACAGAACGAAATTCTGAAGAATGAGAATAAAGAAATTTTAATGTTATATCAAAGAAAAATCGCAAAATATATTCAAATGCTTACTCAATATCTTACTTCAAAATAACAATAATAGCATTTTTTTCTACCTGTAGTCATGTTTTTCGAAATTCCATTGGTAGTCCAAGCAGCATCCCTCAGCATCTTCGCGCACCATCTCTCGCATCATACATGTTGCGTAAGAACAGAACGAAATTCTAAAGGAATGAGAATAAAGAAATTTTAATGTTATATCAAAGAAAAATCGCAATAAAATATCCAAATGCTTGCACACTATCTTACTTCAAAATAACAATAATAATAACATTTTTTTCAACCTGTACTCATGTTTTTCGAAGTTCCATTGGTAGACCAAGCAGCATCACTCAGCATCATCGCGCACCATCTCTCGCATCATACATGTTGCGTAAGAACAGAACGAAATTCTGAAGAATGAGAATAAAGAAATTTTAATGTTATATCAAAGAAAAATCGAAAAATATATTCAAATGCTTACTCAATATCTTACTTCAAAATAACAATAATAGCATTTTTTTCTACCTGTAGTCATGTTTTTCGAAGTTCAATTGGTAGACCAAGGAGCATCACTCAGCATCATCGCGCACCATCTCTCGCATAATAC
Organism: Sympetrum striolatum; assembly: GCA_947579665.1. Taxonomy (NCBI): domain Eukaryota; kingdom Metazoa; phylum Arthropoda; class Insecta; order Odonata; family Libellulidae; genus Sympetrum; species Sympetrum striolatum. Next base: position 61,857,164 of record OX388351.1, read on the forward strand.
ATGTTGCGTAAGAACAGAACGAAATTCTAAGGAATGAGAATAAAGAAATTTAAATGTTATATCAAAGAAAAATCGCAAGATATATACAAATGCTTGCTCACTGTCTAACTTCAAAATAACAATAAAAGCATTTTTTCAAACTGTACTCATGTTTTTCGAAGTTCAATTGGTAGACCAAGGAGCATCCCTCAGCATCATCGCGCACCATCTCTCTTATCATACATGTTGCGTAAGAACAGAACGAAATTCTGAAGAATGAGAATAAAGAAATTTTAATGTTATATCAAAGAAAAATCGCAAAATATATTCAAATGCTTACTCAATATCTTACTTCAAAATAACAATAATAGCATTTTTTTCAACCTGTAGTCATGTTTTTCGAAATTCCATTGGTAGACCAAGAAGCATCCCTCAGCATCAACGTTCACCACCTCTCGCATCATACATGTTGCGTAAGAACAGAACGAAATTCTGAAGAATGAGAATAAAGAAATTTTAATGTTATATCAAAGAAAAATCGCATAAATATATTCAAATGCTTACTCAATATCTTACTTCAAAATAACAATAATAGCATTTTTTTCAACCTGTAGTCATGTTTTTCGAAAATTCATTGGTAGTCCAAGCAGCATCCCTCAGCATCACCGCGCACGATCTCTCGCATCATACATGTTGCGTAAGAACAGAACGAAATTCTAAAGGAATGAGAATAAAGAAATTTTAATGTTATATCAATGAAAAATCGCAAAAATAATTCAAATGCATGCACACTATGTTACTTCAAAATAACAATAATAGCATTTCTTTCAACCTGTACTCATGTTTTTCGAAATTCCATTGGTAGACCAAGCACATCCCTCATTATCATCTTGCACCATCTCTCTTATCAAACATGTTGCGTAAGAACAGAACGAAATTCTGAGGAATGAGAATAAAGAAATTTTAATGTTATATCAAAGAAAAATCGCAAAATATATTCAAATGCTTGCTCACAATCTTAATTCAAAATAACAATAATAGCATTTTTTTCAACCTGTACTCATGTTTTTCGAAATTCCATTGGTAGACCGAGCAGCATCACTCAGCATCTTCGCGCACCATCTCTCTTATCATACATGTTGCGTAAGAATAGAACGAAATTCTGAGGAATGAGAATAAAGAAATTTTAATGTTATATCAAAGAAAAATCGCAAAATCTATTCAAATGCTTACTCACTATCTTACTTCAAAATAACAATAATAGCATTTTTTTCAACCTGTACTCATGTTTTTCGAAGTTCCATTGGTATACCAAGCAGCATCCCTCAGCATCAACGCGCACCATCTCTCGCATCATACATGTTGCGTAAGAACAGAACGAAATTCTGAAGAATGATAATAAAGAAATTTTAATGTTATATCAAAGAAAAATCGCAAAATATATTCAATTGATTACTCACTATCTTACTTCAAAATAACAATAATAGCATTTATTTCAACCTGTACTCATGTTTTTCGAAATTCCATTGGTAGACCAAGCAGCATCCCTCAGCATCAACGCGCACCATCTCTCGCATCATACATGTTGCGTTAGAACAGAACGAAATATTGAAGAATGAGAATAAAGAAATTTTTAATGTTATATCAAAGAAAAATCGCAAAATATATTCAAATGCTTACTCAATATCTTACTTCAAAATAACAATAATAGCTTTTTTTTCAACCTGTACTCATGTTTTTCGAAATTCCATTGGTAGACCAAGCAGCATCCCTCAGCATCATCGCGCACCATCTCTCTTATCATACATGTTGCGTAAGAACAGAACGAAATTCTGAGGAATGAGAATAAAGAAATTTTAATGTTATATCAAAGAAAAATTGCAAAATATATTCAAATGCTTACTCACTATCTTACTTCAAAATAACAATAATAACATTTTTTTCAACCTGTACTCATGTTTTTCTAAATTCCATTGGTAGACCAAGCAGCATCCCTCAGCATCATCGCGAACATCTCTCCCATCATACATGTTGCGTAAGAACAGAACGAAATTCGGAGGAATGAGAATAAAGAAATTTAAATGTTATATCAAAGAAAAATCGCAAAATATATTCAAATGCTTGCTCACTATCTTACTTCAAAATAATATTGTATCATTTATTTCAACCTGTACTCATGTTTTTCGAAGTTCCATCTTTAGAAAATGTAGCATCCCTCAGCATCATCGCGCACCATCTCTCGCATAATACATGTTGCGTAAGAACAGAACGAAATTCTAAGGAATGAGAATAAAGAAATTTTAATGTTATATCACAGAAAAATCGCAAAATATATTCAAATGCATTCTCACTATCTTACTTCAAAATAACAATAATAGCATTTTTTTCAACCTGTACCCATGTTTTTCGAAGTTCCATTGGTAGACCAAGCAGCATCCCTCAGCATCATCGCGCACCATCTCTCGCATCATACATGTTGCGTAAGAACAGAACGAAATTCTGAGGAATGAGAATAAAGAAATTTAAATGTTATATCAAAGAAAAATCGCAAAATATAAACAAATGCTTGCTCACAATCTCACTTCAAAATAACAATAATAGCATTTTTTTCAACCTGTACTCATGTTTTTCAAAATTCCATTAGTAGAAAAGGAAGCCTCCCTCAGCATCATCGCGCTCCATCTCTCGCATAATACATGTAGCGTAAGAACAGAACGAAATTGTGAGGAATGAGAATAAAGAAATTTTAATGTTATATGAAAGAAAAATCGCAAAATATATTCAAATGCTTGCTCACTATCTTACTTAAAATAACAATAATAAAATTTTTTTCAACCTGTACTCATGTTTTTCGAAGTTCCATTGGTACACCAAGCAGCATCCCTCAGCATCATCGCGCACCATCTCTTGCATCATAGATGTTGCGTAAGAACAGAACGAATTCTGAGGAATGAGAATAAAGAAATTTAGATGTTATATCAATGAAAATCGGAAAATATATTCAAATGCTTGCACACTATTTTACTTCAAAATAACAGTAATAGCATTTTTTTCAACCTGTACTCATGTTTTTTGAAGTTCCATTGGTAGACCAAGCAGCATCCCTCAGCATCATCACGCACCATCACTCGCATCATACATGTTGCGTAAGAACAGAACGAAATTCTGAGGAATGAGAATAAAATAATTTAAATGTTATATCAAAGAAAAATCGCAAAATATATTCAAATGCTCGCACACTATTTTACTTCAAAATAACAAAAATAGCATTTTTTTCAACCTGTACTCATGTTTTTTGAAGTTCCATTGGTAGACCAAGCAGCATCCCTCAGCATCATCGCGCACCATCTCTCGCATAATACATGATGCGTAAGAACAGAAAAAAATTCTGAAGAATGAGAATAAAGTACTTTAAATGTTATATCAAAGAAAAATCGCAAAATATATTCAAATGCTTGCACCCTATTTTACTTCAAAATAACAATAATATCATTTTTTTCAACCTGTAATCATGTTTTTTGAAGTTCCATTAGTAGACAAAGCAGCATCCCTCAGCATCATCGCGCACCATCTCTCGCATCATACATTTAGCGTATGAACAGAACGAAATTATGAGGATTGAGAATAAAAAAATCTTAAATGTTATATCAAAGAAAAATCGCAAAATATATTCAAATGCTTGATCACTATCTTACTTCAAAATAACAAAAATAGCATTTTTTTCAACCTGTACTAATGTTTTTCGAAGTTCCATTGGTAGACCAAGCAGCATCCCTCAGCATCATTGCGCACGATATCTCGCATCATACATGTTGCGTAAGAACAGAACGAAATTCTGAGGAATGAGAATAAAGAAATTTTAATGTTATATCAAAGAAAAATCGCAAAATATATTCAAATGCTTGATCACTATCTTACTTCAAAATAACAATAATAGCATTTTTTTCAACCTGTACTCATGTTTTTCGAAATTCCATTGGTAGACCAAGCACATCCCTCAGCATCATCTTGCACCATCTCTCTTATCAAACATGTTGCGTAAGAACAGAACGAAATTCTGAGGAATGAGAATAAAGAAATTTTAATGTTATATCAAAGAAAAATCGCAAAATATATTCAAATGCTTGATCACTATCTTACTTCAAAATAACAATAATAGCATTTTTTTCAACCTGTACTCATGTTTTTCGAAATTCCATTGGTAGACCAAGCACATCCCTCATTATCATCTTGCACCATCTCTCTTATCAAACATGTTGCGTAAGAACAGAACGAAATTCTGAGGAATGAGAATAAAGAAATTTTAATGTTATATCAAAGAAAAATCGCAAAATATATTCAAATGCTTACTCACTATCTTACTTCAAAATAACAATAATAGCATTTTCTTCAACCTGTACTCATGTTTTTCGAAATTCCATTGGTAGACAAAGCAGCATCCCTCAGCGTCATCGCGAACCATCTCTCTTATCATACATGTTGCGTAAGAACAGAACGAAATTCTGAGGAATGAGAATAAAGAAATTTTAATGTTATATCAAAGAAAAATCGCAAAATATATTCAAATGCTTACTCACTATCTTACTTCAAAATAACAATAATAGCATTTTCTTCAACCTGTACTCATGTTTTTCGAAATTCCATTGGTAGACAAAGCAGCATCCCTCAGCATCATCGCGCACCATCTCTCGCATCATACATGTTGCGTAAGAACAGAACGAAATTCTAAAGGAATGAGAATAAAGAAATTTTAACGTTATTTAAGAGAAAAATCGCAAAATATATTCAAATGCTTGCTCACAATCTTACTTCAAAATAACAATAATAGCATTTTTTTCAACCTGTACTCATGTTTTTCGAAATTCCATTGGTAGACCAAGCACATCCCTCAGCATCATCTTGCACCGTCTCTCTTATCATACATGTTGCGTAAGAACAAAACGAAATTCTGAGGAATGAGAATTAAGAAATTTTAATGTTATATCAAAGAAAAATCGCAAAATATATTCAAATGCTTACTCACTATCTTACTTCAAAATAACAATAATAGCATTTTTTTCAACCTGTACTCATGTTTTTCGAAATTCCATTGGTAGACCAAGCAGCATCCCTCAGCATCATCGCGCACCATCTATCTTATCATAAATGTTGCGTAAGAACAAAACGAAATTCTGAGGAATGAGAATTAAGAAATTTTAATGTTATATCAAAGAAAAATCGTAAAACATATTCAAATGCTTGCTCACAATCTTACTTCAAATTAACAATAATAGCATTTTTTTCATCCTGTACTCATGTTTTTTAAATTCCATCAGTAGAAAAGGTAGCATCCCTCAGCATCATCGCGCTCCATCTCTCGCATAATACATGAAGCGTAAGAACAGAACGAAATTCTGAGGAATGAGAATAAAAAACAAATTAAATATTATAACAAAGAAAAATCGCAAAATATATTCAAATGCTTGCTCACTATCTTATTTCAAAATAACAATAATAGCATTTCTTTCAACCTGTACTCATGTTTTTCGAAGTTCCATTGGTAGACCAAGCAGCATCCCTCAGCATCATCGTGCACCATCGCTCGCACAATACATGTAGCGTAAGAACAGAACGAAATTCTGAGGAATGAGAATAAAGAAATTTTAATGTTATATAAAAGAAGAATCGCAAAATATATTCAAATGCTTACTCACTATCTTACTTCAAAATAACAATAATAGCATTTTTTTCAACCTGTACTCATATTTTTCGAAATTCCATTGGTAGACCAAGCAGCATCCCTCAGCATCATCGCGCACCATCTCTCTTATCATACATGTTGCGTATGCACAGAACGAAACTCTGAGGAATGAGAATAAAGAAATTTTAATGTTATTTCGAAGAAAAATCGCAAAATATATTCAAATGCTGGCTCACTATCTTATTTCAAAATAACAATAATACCATTTTTTTCAACCTGTACTCATGTTTTTCGAAATTCCATTGGTAGACCAAGCAGCATCCCTCAGCATCATCGCGCACCATCTCTCTTATCAAACATGTTGCGTAAGAACAGAACGAAATTCTGAGGAATGAGAATAAAGAAATTTTAATGTTATATCAAAGAAAAATCGCAAAATATATTCAAATGCTTGCTCACTATCTTACTTCAAAATAACAATAATAGCATTTTTTTCAACCTGTACTCATGTTTTTCGAAATTCCATTGGTAGACCAAGAAGCATCCCTCAGCATCATCGCGCACCATCTCTCTTATCATACATGTTGCGTAAGAACAGAACGAAATTCTGAGGAATGAGAATAAAGAAATTTTAATGTTATATTAAAAAAAAATTGCAAAATATATTCAAATGCTTACTCACTATCTTACTTCAAAATTACAATAATAGCATTTTCTTCAACCTGTACTCATGTTTATCGAAATTCCATTTGTAGACCAAGCAGCATCCCTCAGCATCATCGCGCACCATCTCTCGCATCGTACATGTTGCGTAAGAACAGAACGAAATTCTGAGGAATGAGAATAAAGAAATTTTAATGTTATATCAGAGAAAAATCGCAAAATATATTCAAATGCTTGCTCACAATCTTACTTCAAAATAACAATAATAGCATTTTTTTCAACCTGTACTCATGTTTTTCGTAATTCCATTGGTAGACCAAGCAGCATCCCTCAGCATCATCGCGCACCATCTCTCGCATCGTACATGTTGCGTAAGAACAGAACGAAATTCTGAGGAATGAGAATAAAGAAATTTTAATGTTATATCAAAGAAAAATCGCAAAATATATTCAAATGCTTACTCACTATCTTACTTCAAAATAACAATAATAGCATTTTTTTCAACCTGTACTCAGGTTTTTCGAAATTCCATTAGTAGAAAAGGTAGCATCCCTCAGCATCATCGCGCTCCATCTCTCGCATCGAACATGTTGCGTAAGAACAGAACCAAATTCTGACGAATAAAAATTAAGAAATTTTAATGATATATCAAAGAAAATCGCAAAATATATTCAAATGCTTGCTCACTATCTTACTTCAAAATAACAATAATAACATTTTTTTCAACCTGTACTCATGTTTTTCGAAGTTCAATTAGTAGAAAAGGAAGCATCCCTCAGCATCATCGCGCTCCATCTCTCGCATAATACATGTAGCGTAAGAACAGAAGGAAATTCTGAGGAATGAGAATAAAGAAATTTTAATGTTATATCAAAGAAAAATCGCAAAATATATTCAAATGCTTGCTCACTATCTTACTTCAAAATAACAATAATAACATTTTTTTCAACCTGTACTCATGTTTTTCGAAGTTCCATCAGTAGAAAAGGTAGCATCCCTCAGCATCATCGCGCTCCATCTCTCGCATAATACATGTAGCGTAAGAACAGAACAAATTCTGAGGAATGAGAATAAAAAAAAATTAAATATTATAACAAAGAAAAATCGCAAAATATATTCAAATGCTTGCTCACTATCTTACTTCAAAATAACAATAATAGCATTACTTTCAACCTGTACTAATGTTTTTCGAAATTCCATTGGTAGACCAAGCAGCATCACTCAGCATCTTCGCGCACCATCTCTCTTATCATACATGTTGCGTAAGAATAGAACGAAATTCTGAGGAATGAGAATAAAGAAATTTTAATGTTATATCAAAGAAAAATCGCAAAATCTATTCAAATGCTTACTCACTATCTTACTTCAAAATAACAATAATAGCATTTTTTTCAACCTGTACTCAAGTTTTTCGAAGTTCCATATGTATAACAAGCAGCATCCCTCAGCATCATCGCGCGCCATCTATCTTATCATAAATGTTGCGTAAGAACAAAACGAAATTCTGAGGAATGAGTATAAAGAAATTTTAATGTTGTATCAAAGAAAAATCGCAAAACATATTCAAATGCTTGCTCACAATCTTACTTCAAATTAACAATAATAGCATTTTTTTCATCCTGTACTCATGTTTTTCGAAATTCCATCAGTAGAAAAGGTAGCATCCCTCAGCACCATCGCGCTCCATCTCTCGCATAATACATGTAGCGTAAGAACAGAACGAAATTCTGAGGAATGAGAATAAAAATAAAATTAAATATTATAACAAAGAAAAATCGCAAAATATATTCAAATGCTTGCTCACTATCTTATTTCAAAATAACAATAATAGCATTTCTTTCAACCTGTACTCATGTTTTTCGAAGTTCCATTGGTAGACCAAGCAGCATCCCTCAGCATCATCGCGCACCATCTCTCGTATAATAAATGTAGCGTAAGAACAGAACGAAATTCTGAGGAATGAGAATAAAGAAATTTTAATGTTATATCAAAGAAGAATCGCAAAATATATTCAAATGCTTGCTCACTATCTTACTTCAAAATAACAATAATAGCATTTTTTTCAACCTGTACTCATGTTTTTCGAAATTCTATTGGTAGACCAAGCAGCATCCCTCAGCATCATCGCGCACCATCTCTCGCATAATACATGTTGCGTAAGAACAGAACGAAATTCTAAGGAATGAGAATATAGAAATTTTAATGTTATATCACAGAAAAATCGCAAAATATATTCAAATGCATGCTCACTATCTTACTTCAAAATAACAATAATAGCATTTTTTTCAACCTGTACTCATGTTTTTCGAAGTTCCATTGGTAGACCAAGCAGCATCCCTCAGCATCAACGCGCACCATCTCTCGCATCATACATGTTGCGTACGAACAGAACGAAATTCTGAGGAATGAGAATAAAGAAATTTAAATGTTATATCAAAGAAAAATCGCAAAATATAAACAAATGCTTGCTCACAATCTTACTTCAAAATAACAATAATAGCATTTTTTTCAACCTGTACTCATGTTTTTCGAAATTCCATTGGTAGACCAAGCAGCATCCCTCAGCATCATCGCGCACCATCTCTCGCATCATACATGTTGCGTAAGAACAGAACGAAATTCTAAAGGAATGAGAATAAAGAAATTTTAATGTTATATCAAAGAAAAATCGCAATAAAATATTAAAATGCTTGCACACTATATTACTTCAAAATAACAATATTAATAACATTTTTTTCAACCTGTACTCATGTTTTTCGAAGTTCCATTGGTAGACCAAGCAGCAACACTCAGCATCATCGCGCACCATCTCTCGCATCATACATGTTGCGTAAGAACAGAACGAAAAACTGAAGAATGAGAATAAAGAAATTTTAATGTTATATCAAAGAAAAATCGCAAAATATATTCAAATGCTTACTCAATATCTTACTTCAAAATAACAATAATAGCATTTTTTTCAACCTGTAGTCATGTTTTTCGAAGTTCAATTGGTAGACCAAGGAGCATCACTCAGCATCATCGCGCACCATCTCTCGCATCATACATGATGCGTATGAACAGAACGAAATTCTAAGGAATGAGAATAAAGAAATTTAAATGTTATATCAAAGAAAAATCGCATAAATATATTTAAATGTTTGCTCACTATCTAACTTCAAAATAACAATAAAAGCATATTTTTCAAACTGTACTCATGTTTTTCGAAGTTCAATTGGTAGACCAAGGAGCATCCCTCAGCATCATCGCGCACGATCTCTCGCATCATACATGTTACGTAAGAACAGAACGAAATTCTAAAGGAATGAGAATAAAGAAATTTTAATGTTATATCAAAGAAAAATCGCAAAAATAATTCAAATGCATGCACACTATGTTACTTCAAAATAACAATAATAGCATTTCTTTCAACCTGTACTGATGTTTTTCGAAGTTCCTTTTGTAGACCAAGCAGCATCCCTCAGCATCATCGCGCGCCCTCTCGCATCATACATGTTGCGTAAGAACAGAACGAAATTCTGAAGAATGAGAATAAAGAAATTTTAATGTTATATCAAAGAAAAATCGCAAAATATATTCAAATGCTTGCTCACAATCTTAATTCAAAATAACAATAATAGCATTTTTTTCAACCTGTACTCATTATTTTCGAAATTCCATTGGTAGACCAAGCAGCATCACTCAGCATCTTCGCGCACCATCTCTCTTATCATACATGTTGCGTAAGAATAGAACGAAATTCTGAGGAATGAGAATAAAGAAATTTTAATGTTATATCAAAGAAAAATCGCAAAATCTATTCAAATGCTTACTCACTATCTTACTTCAAAATAACAATAATAGCATTTTTTTCAACCTGTACTCATGTTTTTCGAAGTTCCATTGGTATACCAAGCAGCATCCCTCAGCATCAACGCGCACCATCTCTCGCATCATACATGTTGCGTAAGAACAGAACGAAATTCTGAAGAATGATAATAAAGAAATTTTAATGTTATATCAAAGAAAAATCGCAAAATATATTCAAATGATTACTCACTATCTTACTTCAAAATAACAATAATAGCGTTTATTTCAACCTGAACTCATGTTTTTCGAAATTCCATTGGTAGACCAAGCAGCATCCCTCAGCATCAACGTGCACCATCTCTCGCATCATACATGTTGCGTAAGAACAGAACGAAATATTGAAGAATGAGAATAAAGAAATTTTTAATGTTATATCAAAGAAAAATCGCAAAATATATTCAAATGCTTACTCAATATCTTACTTCAAAATAACAATAATAGCTTTTTTTTCAACCTGTACTCATGTTTTTCGAAATTCCATTGGTAGTCCAAGCAGCATCCTTCAGCATCAACGCGCACCATCTCTCGCATCATACATATTGCGTAAGAACAGAACGAAATTCTGAGAAATGAAAATAAAGAAATTTTTAATGTTATATCAAAGAAAAATCGCAAAATATATTCAAATGCTTACTCACTATCTTACTTCAAAATAAAAATAATAGCATTTTTTTCAACCTGTACTCATGTATTTCGAAATTCTATTGGTAGACCAAGCAGCATCCCTCAGCATCATCGCGCACCATCTCTCTTATCATACATGTTGCGTAAGAACAGAACGAAATTCTGAGGAATGAGAATAAAGAAATTTTAATGTTATATCAAAGAAAAATTGCAAAATATATTCAAATGCTTACTCACTATCTTACTTCAAAATAACAATAATAACATTTTTTTCAACCTGTACTCATGTTTTTCTAAATTCCATTGGTAGACCAAGCAGCATCCCTCAGCATCATCGCGAACATCTCTCCCATCATACATGTTGCGTAAGAACAGAACGAAATTCTGAGGAATGAGAATAAAGAAATTTAAATGTTATATCAAAGAAAAATCGCAAAATATATTCAAATGCTTGCTCACTATCTTACTTCAAAATAATATTGTATCATTTATTTCAACCTGTACTCATGTTTTTCGAAGTTCCATCTTTAGAAAATGTAGCATCCCTCAGCATCATCGCGCACCATCTCTCGCATAATACATGTTGCGTAAGAACAGAACGAAATCCTAAGGAATGAGAATAAAGAAATTTTAATGTTATATTACAGAAAAATCGCAAAATATATTCAAATGCATGCTCACTATCTTACTTCAAAATAACAATAATAGCATTTTTTTCAACCTGTACTCATGTTTTTCGAAGTTCCATTGGTAGACCAAGCAGCATCCCTCAGCATCATCGCGCACCATCTCTCGCATCATACATGTTGCGTAAGAACAGAACGAAATTCTGAGGAATGAGAATAAAGAAATTTAAATGTTATATCAAAGAAAAATCGCAAAATATAAACAAATGCTTGCTCACAATCTTACTTCAAAATAACAATAATAACATTTTTTTCAACCTGTACTCATGTTTTTCTAAATTCCATTGGTAGACCAAGCAGCATCCCTCAGCATCATCGCGAACATCTCTCCCATCATACATGTTGCGTAAGAACAGAACGAAATTCTGAGGAATGAGAATAAAGAAATTTAAATGTTATATCAAAGAAAAATCGCAAAATATATTCAAATGCTTGCTCACTATCTTACTTCAAAATAATATTGTATCATTTATTTCAACCTGTACTCATGTTTTTCGAAGTTCCATCTTTAGAAAATGTAGCATCCCTCAGCATCATCGCGCACCATCTCTCGCATAATACATGTTGCGTAAGAACAGAACGAAATTCTAAGGAATGAGAATAAAGAAATTTTAATGTTATGTCACAGAAAAATCGCAAAATATATTCAAATGCATGCTCACTATCTTACTTCAAAATAACAATAATAGCATTTTTTTCAACCTGTACTCATGTTTTTCGAAGTTCCATTGGTAGACCAAGCAGCATCCCTCAGCATCATCGCGCACCATCTCTCGCATCATACATGTTGCGTAAGAACAGAACGAAATTCTGAGGAATGAGAATAAAGAAATTTAAATGTTATATCAAAGAAAAATCGCAAAATATAAACAAATGCTTCCTCACAATCTTACTTCAAAATAACAATAATAGCATTTTTTTCAACCTGTGCTCATGTTTTTCGAAATTCCATTGGTAGACCAAGCAGCATCCCTCAGCATCATCTTGCACCATCTCTCTTATCATATATGTTGCGTAAGAACAGAACGAAATTCTGAAGAATGAGAATAAAGAAATTTTAATGTTATATCAAAGAAAAATCGCAAAATATATTCAAATGCTTGCTCACTATCTTACTTCAAAATAAAAATAATACCATATTTTTCAACCTGTACTCATGTTTTATGAAATTCCATTGGTAGACCAAGCAGCATCCCTCAGCATCATCGCGCACCTTCTCTCTTATCAAACATGTTGCGTATGCACAGAACGAAACTCTGAGGAATGAGAATAAAGAAATTTTAATGTTATATCAGAGAAAAATCGCAAAATATATTCAAATGCTTGCTCACAATCTTACTTCAAAATAACAATAATAGCATTTTTTTCAACCTGTACTCATGTTTTTCGAAATTCCATTGGTAGACCAAGCACATCCCTCAGCATCATCGCGCACCATCTCTCTTATCAAACATGTTGCGTAAGAACAGAAGGAAATTCTGAGGAATGAGAATAAAGAAATTTTAATGTTATATCAAAAAATAATCGCAAAATATATTCAAATGCTTGCTCACAATCTTACTTCAAAATCACAATAATAGCAGTTTTTTCAACTTCTACTCATGTTTTTCGAAATTCCATTGGTAGACCAAGCAGCATCCCTCAGCATCATCGCGCACCATCTCTCTTATCAAACATGTTGCGTAAGAACAGAAGGAAATTCTGAGGAATGAGAATAAAGAAATTTTAATGTTATATCAAAAAAAAATCGCAAAATATATTCAAATGCTTACTCACTATCTTACTTCAAAATAACAATAATAGCATTTTTTTCAACCTGTACTCATGTTTTTCGAAATTCCATTGGTAGACCAAGCAGCATCCCTCAGCATCATCGCGCACCATCTATCTTATCATTAATGTTGCGTAAGAACAAAACGAATTTCTGAGGAATGAGAATAAATAACAAATTAAATATTATAACAAAGAAAAATCGCAAAATATATTCAAATGCTTGCTCAATATCTTACTTCAAAATAACAATAATAGCATTTATTTCAACCTGTACTCATGTTTTTCGAAATTCCATTGGTAGTCCAAGCAGCATCCTTCAGCATCAACGCGGACCATCTCTCGCATCATACATATTGCGTAAGAACAGAACGAAATTCTGAGAAATGAAAATAAAGAAATTTTTAATGTTATATCAAAGAAAAATCGCAAAATATATTCAAATGCTTACTCAATATCTTACTTCAAAATAACAATAATAGCTTTTTTTTCAACCTGTACTCATGTTTTTCGAAATTCCATTGGTAGCCAAGCAGCATCCTTCAGCATCAACGCGCACCATCTCTCGCATCATACATATTGCGTAAGATCAGAACGAAATTCTGAGAAATGAAAATAAAGAAATTTTTAATGTTATATCAAAGAAAAATCGCAAAATATATTCAAATGCCTACTCAATATCTTACTTCAAAATAACAATAATAGCTTTTTTTTCAACCTGTACTCATGTTTTTCGAAATTCCATTGGTAGACCAAGCAGCATCCCTCAGCATCAACGCGCACCATCTCTCGCATAATACATGTAGCGTAAGAACAGAACGAAATTCTGAAGAATGAGAATAAAGAAATTTAAATGTTATATCAAAGAAAAATCGCAAGATATATTCAAATGCTTGCTCACTATCTTACTTCAAAATAACAATAATAGCATTTTTTTCAACCTGTACTCATGTTTTTCGAAATTCCATTGGTAGACCAAGCAGCATCCCTCAGCATCAACGCGCACCATCTCTCGCATTATACATGTTGCGTAAGAACAGAACGAAATTCTGAAGAATGAGAATAAAGAAATTTAAATGTTATATCAAAGAAAAATCGCAAGATATATTCAAATGCTTGCTCACTATCTTACTTCAAAATAACAATAATAGCATTTTTTTCAACCTGTACTCATGTTTTTCGAAATTCCATTGGTAGACCAAGCAGCATCCCTCAGCATCATCGCGAACATCTCTCCCATCATACATGTTGCGTATGAACAGAACGAAATTCTGAGGAATGAGAATAAAGAAATTTAAATGTTATATCAAAGAAAAATCGCAAAATATATTCAAATGCTTGCTCACTATCTTACTTCAAAATAATATTGTATCATTTATTTCAACCTGTACTCATGTTTTTCGAAGTTCCATCTTTAGAAAATGTAGCATCCCTCAGCATCATCGCGCACCATCTCTCGCATAATACATGTTGCGTAAGAACAGAACGAAATTCTAAGGAATGAGAATATAGAAATTTTAATGTTATATCACAGAAAAATCGCAAAATATATTCAAATGCATGCTCACTATCTTACTTCAAAATAACAATAATAGCATTTTTTTCAACCTGTACTCATGTTTTTCGAAGTTCCATTGGTAGACCAAGCAGCATCCCTCAGCATCATCGCGCACCATCTCTCGCATCATACATGTTGCGTAAGAACAGAACGAAATTCTGAGGAATGAGAATAAAGAAATTTAAATGTTATATCAAAGAAAAATCGCAAAATATAAACAAATGCTTCCTCACAATCTTACTTCAAAATAACAATAATAGCATTTTTTTCAACCTGTACTCATGTTTTTCGAAATTCCATTGGTAGACCAAGCAGCATCCCTCAGCATCATCTTGCACCATCTCTCTTATCATATATGTTGCGTAAGAACAGAACGAAATTCTGAAGAATGAGAATAAAGAAATTTTAATGTTATATCAAAGAAAAATCGCAAAATATATTCAAATGCTTGCTCACTATCTTACTTCAAAATAACAATAATACCATATTTTTCAACCTGTACTCATGTTTTATGAAATTCCATTGGTAGACCAAGCAGCATCCCTCAGCATCATCGCGCACCTTCTCTCTTATCAAACATGTTGCGTATGCACAGAACGAAACTCTGAGGAATGAGAATAAAGAAATTTTAATGTTATATCAGAGAAAAATCGCAAAATATATTCAAATGCTTGCTCACAATCTTACTTCAAAATAACAATAATAGCATTTTTTTCAACCTGTACTCATGTTTTTCGAAATTCCATTGGTAGACCAAGCAAATCCCTCAGCATCATCGCGCACCATCTCTCTTATCAAACATGTTGCGTAAGAACAGAAGGAAATTCTGAGGAATGAGAATAAAGAAATTTTAATGTTATATCAAAAAATAATCGCAAAATATATTCAAATGCTTGCTCACAATCTTACTTCAAAATCACAATAATAGCAGTTTTTTCAACTTCTACTCATGTTTTTCGAAATTCCATTGGTAGACCAAGCAGCATCCCTCAGCATCATCGCGCACCATCTCTCTTATCAAACATGTTGCGTAAGAACAGAAGGAAATTCTGAGGAATGAGAATAAAGAAATTTTAATGTTATATCAAAAAAAAATCGCAAAATATATTCAAATGCTTACTCACTATCTTACTTCAAAATAACAATAATAGCATTTTTTTCAACCTGTACTCATGTTTTTCGAAATTCCATTGGTAGACCAAGCAGCATCCCTCAGCATCATCGCGCACCATCTATCTTATCATTAATGTTGCGTAAGAACAAAACGAATTTCTGAGGAATGAGAATAAAAAACAAATTAAATATTATAACAAAGAAAAATCGCAAAATATATTCAAATGCTTGCTCAATATCTTACTTCAAAATAACAATAATAGCATTTATTTCAACCTGTACTCATGTTTTTCGAAATTCCATTGGTAGTCCAAGCAGCATCCTTTAGCATCAACGCGGACCATCTCTCGCATCATACATATTGCGTAAGAACAGAACGAAATTCTGAGAAATGAAAATAAAGAAATTTTTAATGTTATATCAAAGAAAAATCGCAAAATATATTCAAATGCTTACTCAATATCTTACTTCAAAATAACAATAATAGCTTTTTTTTCAACCTGTACTCATGTTTTTCGAAATTCCATTGGTAGCCAAGCAGCATCCTTCAGCATCAACGCGCACCATCTCTCGCATCATACATATTGCGTAAGATCAGAACGAAATTCTGAGAAATGAAAATAAAGAAATTTTTAATGTTATATCAAAGAAAAATCGCAAAATATATTCAAATGCCTACTCAATATCTTACTTCAAAATAACAATAATAGCTTTTTTTTCAACCTGTACTCATGTTTTTCGAAATTCCATTGGTAGACCAAGCAGCATCCCTCAGCATCAACGCGCACCATCTCTCGCATAATACATGTAGCGTAAGAACAGAACGAAATTCTGAAGAATGAGAATAAAGAAATTTAAATGTTATATCAAAGAAAAATCGCAAGATATATTCAAATGCTTGCTCACTATCTTACTTCAAAATAACAATAATAGCATTTTTTTCAACCTGTACTCATGTTTTTCGAAATTCCATTGGTAGACCAAGCAGCATCCCTCAGCATCATCGCGCACCATCTCTCGCATTATACATGTTAGGTAAGAACAGAACGAAATTCTGAAGAATGAGAATAAAGAAATTTAATTGTTATATCAAAGAAAAATCGCAAGATATATTCAAATGCTTGCTCACTATCTTACTTCAAAATAACAATAATAGCATTTTTTTCAACCTGTACTCATGTTTTTCGAAATTCCATTGGTAGACCAAGCAGCATCCCTCAGCATCATCGCGAACATCTCTCCCATCATACATGTTGCGTATGAACAGAACGAAATTCTGAGGAATGAGAATAAAGAAATTTAAATGTTATATCAAAGAAAAATCGCAAAATATATTCAAATGCTTGCTCACTATCTTACTTCAAAATAATATTGTATCATTTATTTCAACCTGTACTCATGTTTTTCGAAGTTCCATCTTTAGAAAATGTAGCATCCCTCAGCATCATCGCGCACCATCTCTCGCATAATACATGTTGCGTAAGAACAGAACGAAATTCTAAGGAATGAGAATAAAGAAATTTTAATGTTATATCACAGAAAAATCGCAAAATATATTCAAATGCATGCTCACTATCTTACTTCAAAATAACAATAATAGCATTTTTTTCAACCTGTACTCATGTTTTTCGAAGTTCCATTGGTAGACCAAGCAGCATCCCTCAGCATCATCGCGCACCATCTCTCGCATCATACATGTTGCGTAAGAACAGAACGAAATTCTGAGGAATGAGAATAAAGAAATTTAAATGTTATATCAAAGAAAAATCGCAAAATATAAACAAATGCTTCCTCACAATCTTACTTCAAAATAACAATAATAGCATTTTTTTCAACCTGTACTCATGTTTTTCGAAATTCCATTGGTAGACCAAGCAGCATCCCTCAGCATCATCTTGCACCATCTCTCTTATCATATATGTTGCGTAAGAACAGAACGAAATTCTGAAGAATGAGAATAAAGAAATTTTAATGTTATATCAAAGAAAAATCGCAAAATATATTCAAATGCTTGCTCACTATCTTACTTCAAAATAACAATAATACCATATTTTTCAACCTGTACTCATGTTTTATGAAATTCCATTGGTAGACCAAGCAGCATCCCTCAGCATCATCGCGCACCTTCTCTCTTATCAAACATGTTGCGTATGCACAGAACGAAACTCTGAGGAATGAGAATAAAGAAATTTTAATGTTATATCAGAGAAAAATCGCAAAATATATTCAAATGCTTGCTCACAATCTTACTTCAAAATAACAATAATAGCATTTTTTTCAACCTGTACTCATGTTTTTCGAAATTCCATTGGTAGACCAAGCACATCCCTCAGCATCATCGCGCACCATCTCTCTTATCAAACATGTTGCGTAAGAACAGAAGGAAATTCTGAGGAATGAGAATAAAGAAATTTTAATGTTATATCAAAAAATAATCGCAAAATATATTCAAATGCTTGCTCACAATCTTACTTCAAAATCACAATAATAGCAGTTTTTTCAACTTCTACTCATGTTTTTCGAAATTCCATTGGTAGACCAAGCAGCATCCCTCAGCATCATCGCGCACCATCTCTCTTATCAAACATGTTGCGTAAGAACAGAAGGAAATTCTGAGGAATGAGAATAAAGAAATTTTAATGTTATATCAAAAAAAAATCGCAAAATATATTCAAATGCTTACTCACTATCTTACTTCAAAATAACAATAATAGCATTTTTTTCAACCTGTACTCATGTTTTTCGAAATTCCATTGGTAGACCAAGCAGCATCCCTCAGCATCATCGCGCACCATCTATCTTATCATTAATGTTGCGTAAGAACAAAACGAATTTCTGAGGAATGAGAATAAAAAACAAATTAAATATTATAACAAAGAAAAATCGCAAAATATATTCAAATGCTTGCTCAATATCTTACTTCAAAATAACAATAATAGCATTTATTTCAACCTGTACTCATGTTTTTCGAAATTCCATTGGTAGTCCAAGCAGCATCCTTCAGCATCAACGCGGACCATCTCTCGCATCATACATATTGCGTAAGAACAGAACGAAATTCTGAGAAATGAAAATAAAGAAATTTTAATGTTATATCAAAGAAAAATCGCAAGATATATTCAAATGCTTGCTCACTATCTTACTTCAAAATAACAATAATAGCATTTTTTTCAACCTGTACTCATGTTTTTCGAAATTCCATCGGTAGACCAAGCAGCATCACTCAGCATCATCGCGCACCATCTCTCTTATCATACATGTTGCGTATGAACAGAACGAAATTCTGAGGAATGAGAATAAAGAAATTTTATTGTTATATTAAAGAAAAATCGCAAATATATTCAAATGCTCGCTCACTATCTTACTTCAAAATAACAATAATAGCATTTTTTTCAACCTGTACCCATGTTCTTCGAAATTCCATTGGTAGACCAAGCAGCATCCCTCAGCATCAACGCGCACCATCTCTCGCATCATACATGTTGCGTAAGAACAGAACGAAATTCTGAAGAATGAGAATTAAGAAATTTAAATGTTATATCAAAGAAAAATCGCAAAATATATTCAAATGCTTACTCAATATCTTACTTCAAAATAGCAATAATAGCATTTTTTTCAACCTGTACTCAGGTTTTTCGAAATTCCATTGGTAGACCAAGCAGCATCCCTCAGCATCAACGCGCATCATCTCTCGCATCATACATGCTGCGTAAGAAAAGAACGAAATTCTGAAGAATGAGAATAAAGAAATGTTAATGTTATATCAAAGAAAAATCGCAAAATATATTCAAATGCATACTCAATATCTTACTTCAAAATAACAATAATAGCATTTTTTTCAACCTGTACTCATGTTTTTCGAAGTTCCATTCGTAGTCCAAGCAGCATCCCTCAGCATCAACGCTTACCATCTCTCGCATCATACATGTTGCGTAAGAACAGAACGAAATTCTGAAGAATGAGAATAAAGAAATTTTAATGTTATATCAAAGAAAATTCGCAAAATATATTCAAATGCTTTCACACTATTTTACTTCAAAATAACAATAATAGCATTTTTTTTCCACCTGTACTCATGTTTTTCGAAGTTCGATTGGTAGTCCAAGCAGCATCCCTCAGCATCATCGCGCACCATCTCTCTTATCATACATGTTGCGTAAGAACAGAACGAAATTCTGAAGAATGAGAATAAAGAAATTTTAATGTTATATCAAAGAAAAATCGCAAAATATATTCAAATGCTTACTCAATATCTTGCTTAAAAATAACAATAATAGCATTTTTTTCAACCTGTACTCATGATTTTCGAAATTCCATTGGTAGACCAAGCAGCATCCCTCAGCATCATCGCGCACCATCTCTCTTATCATACATGTTGCGTAAGAACAGAACGAAATTCTGAAGAATGAGAATAAAGAAATTTTAATGTTATATCAAAGAAAAATCGCAAAGTATATTCAAATGCATACTCACTATCTTACTTCAAAATAACAATAATAGCATTTTTTTCAACCTGTACCCATGTTCTTCGAAATTCCATTGGTAGACCAAGCAGCATCCCTCAGCATCAACGCGCACCATCTCTCGCATCATACATGTTGCGTAAGAACAGAACGAAATTCTGAAGAATGAGAATAAAGAAATTTTAATGTTATATCAAAGAAAAATCGCAAAATATATTCAAATGCTTACTCAATATCTTACTTCAAAATAACAATAATAGCATTTTTTTCAACCTGTACTCATGTTTTTCGAAATTCCATTGGTAGACCAAGCAGCATCCCTCAGGATCAACGCGCACCATATCTCGCATCATACATGTTGCGTAAGAACAGAACGAAATTCTGAAGAATGAGAATAAAGAAATTTAAATGTTATATCAAAGAAAAATCGCAAAATATATTCAAATGCTTACTCAATATCTTACTTCAAAATAGCAATAATAGCATTTTTTTCAACCTGTACTCAGGTTTTTCGAAATTTCATTGGTAGACCAAGCAGCATCCCTCAGCATCAACGCGCATCATCTCTCGCATCATACATGTTGCGTAAGAACAGAACGAAATTCTGAAGAATGAGAATAAAGAAATTTTAATGTTATATCAAAGAAAAATCGCAAAATATATTCAAATGCTTACTCAATATCTTACTTCAAAATAACAATAATAGCATTTTTTTCAACCTGTTCTCATGTTTTTCGAAATTCCATTGGTAGACCAAGCAGCATCCCTCAGCATCAACGCGCACCACCTCTCGCATCATTTATGTTGCGTAAGAACAGAACGAAATTCTGAGGAATGAGAATAAAGAAATGTTAATGTTATATCAAAGAAAAATCGCAAAATATATTCTAATGCATACTCACTATCTTACTTCAAAATAACAATAATAGCATTTTTTTCAACCTGTACTCATGTTTTTCGAAATTCCATTGTTAGACCAAGCAGCATCCCTCAGCATCATCGCGCACCATCTCTCGCATCATACATGCTGCGTAAGAAAAGAACGAAATTCTGAAGAATGAGAATAAAGAAATGTTAATGTTATATCAAAGAAAAATCGCAAAGTATATCCAAATGCTTACTCAATATCTTACTTCAAAATAACAATAATAGCTTTTTTTTCAACCTGTACTCATGTTTTTTGAAAATCCATTGTTAGACCATGCAGCTTCAATCAGCATCATCGCGCACCATCTCTCGCATCATACATGTTGCGTAAGAACAGAACGAAATTCTGAGGAATGAGAATAAAGAAATGTTAATGTTATATCAAAGAAAAATCGCAAAATATATTCAAATGCATACTCACTATCTTACTTCAAAATAACAATAATAGCATTTTTTTCAACCTGTACTCATGTTTTTCGAAATTCCATTGTTAGACCAAGCATTATCCCTCAGCATCATCGCGCACCATCTCTCGCATCATACATGCTGCGTAAGAAAAGAACGAAATTCTGAAGAATGAGAATAAAGAAATGTTAATGTTATATCAAAGTAAAATCGCAAAGTATATCCAAATGCTTACTCAATATCTTACTTCAAAATAACAATAATAGCTTTTTTTTCAACCTGTACTCATGTTTTTTGAAAATCCATTGTTAGACCATGCAGCTTCAATCAGCATCATCGCGCACCATCTCTCGCATCATACATGTTGCGTAAGAACAGAACGAAATTCTGAGGAATGAGAATAAAGAAATTTTTATGTTATATGGAAGAAAAATCGCAAAATAATTACAAGTGCTTGATCTACATTTACCTTCAAAATAACAAGAATAGCAGTATCACAGCTGCATCACTACCTACCAACTTTTGCATCATGCATGT
The DNA here is from genome assembly GCA_947579665.1 of Sympetrum striolatum. Taxonomy (NCBI): domain Eukaryota; kingdom Metazoa; phylum Arthropoda; class Insecta; order Odonata; family Libellulidae; genus Sympetrum; species Sympetrum striolatum. The sequence continues at coordinate 61,879,418 of OX388351.1, forward strand.
AGTGTTAAAACCGAGGAAACTTCTTAGGAATGAAAATTAAAACTACTTAATAAAATTTTTTTAGGCTGGTGAAAGATCACAAAATATTTAGTTATGCTCGCTTTCTATGTTACTTAAAAATTATAGCAATTACATTTTATTTAATTTTTTCTTGTGTTATTCGGTGTTTCCTCTGTTTTCCCAGCATCATCCCTCAGCATCACTCCGCCGCAATACTCACATGATCAATGCAGCGTAAGATCCATTCACAATTCTTAAGAGTCAAAATCAAAATCTTCTTAAACAAAGAAATATCACAAAGTATTTGCAAATCCTCGCTCTCTATCTTACTTAAAAAAGCAGTAATGACATTATATTCATTTTTTACCCATATTTTTTGGCATTTCTTCCCTTATCCAAGCATCATTCTGTAGAATAACCATGCCGCTTATCTCGCATCATATATGTAGCGTATGATCTGTTCAAAATTCTGAAGAATGAAAACAAAATCTCTTACTTAAAATGTTCTAAAACCAATTTAAATCGCAAAATTTATACAAATACTCTAACTTACTCATATTATAACAGAAATAGCATTTTATTCAGTTTGACTCATATTTGACTCGGTGTTTTCCCCCTTAGTCAATGCATCATCCCTCGCAGCCACAACTCTCGTATCCTAAATTTAGCATAAGATCCAGTCTATATTCTAAAGAATGAAAATAAAACAGTTAATTAAAATGTTTGACAAACATAGAAAATTCACGAAACATTTACAAATACTCGATCTTTATCTTACTAAAAAATAACATAGCAATATATTCAATATGTACTCATGTTTATCGGTGTTTTTCCTTCGTTTTCCAAGTATCATCTCTCAGCATCACCACGCCGAAACTCTCGGATCAGGTATGTAGCGTAAGACCCGGTCAAAATTCTGTAGACCTAAAATAAAATGTTCTAGACACTTAATTAAAATGTTCTAAAAACGAACAAAAATTACTAAATATTTACAAATACTAGCTCTCTATGTTACTTAAAATAACAGTAACAGCATTATATTCTATTTGTACTCATGTTTTCGGCGTTCCTCCGTTATCTAAGCATAATCCCTCTGCACCACCGAGACGCAACGCTCCTAAATTTAGCGTAGGATCCGGACAAAATTCTGAAGAATAAAAATAAAAACACTGTATTAAAATGTTCTTTAAATCACAAAATATATACAAATTCATGCTCTTTATCGTACTTAAAAATAACAGTAATAGGATTATATTCAATTTGTACTTGTGTTTTTCGGCATTTCCTTCCATGTCCAAGCATCATCCCTAAAATCACCGCGCCGCAACTCTCGCATCATAAATGCAGCGTACGGTCCGATTAAAATTCTGACGAATGAAAATAAAAACACTAAATTAAAATGTTCTAAAAACTAAGAAAAATCGCAAAAGATTTCCAAGTACTCGCTCTCTGCCTTCTTTAAAAAATAACAGTTATTAAATTATATTAAATTTGTACTCATGTTTTTCGGCATATCTTCTCTTGCCCAAGGATCATCCCTTAGCATCAACGCGCCGCAACTCTTGCATCATAATTGAATCGTAAGATCCGATCAAAATTCTGAAGAAAGAATATAAAAGCACCTAATGAAAATTCTCTTAAAGCAAAAAAATCACACAATATTTACAAATACTCACTCTCTGTCTTACTTAAAAAATAACAGTTATAGCATTATATTCAATTTTTACTCATGTTCTTCGGTGTTTCCTCCGTTGTTCAAGCATAATCCCTCAGCATCACTGAGCTCCTACGTATTCTGACATCCTGACCTTCCATATAGAGTAATTTACGATCAAAAGTCTGAGGAATGAAAATAAGAATTGTTAATTAAATATTGTTTTAAAATAAAGAATCACAAAATAATCAAAAAGTACTCGCTGTCTATCTTTCTTCAAAATAGTGTTAGCATTATATTTCATTTTACTTACATTATTCGGTTTCAATCCTTGGACCAAGTATCCGCCTTCAGCTTCCCCCATCTTCTATCTTAACTTACATGTTAGCCTAGGTTTCGATCGTGCTTCTGAAGAATGAAAATATTTCCACTAAAGTTAATATTGTTTTCAATACAATAAAATCTCATACAATCAAAAAACACTTGATTCCTATCCTACTTGAAAATTCTGTATTAATAACATTAGACTAAACTTGTATTCATTGTTATTTATTTAGGATTAGATAAAAGAGAAAATTTGGTGACCACAAGAATGTCATTACAACTTATTAAAATTTCAAATCCTTGGTATTTAATTTTCATTAGAATCTAATCAGCTTATGTTGAATTCTTTTCAAAAGAGTATTGATAGATTTATAAAATTCCATGAGGCATAGCTGGCATTTTGAGTTGCAAATAAACAAGGTATTTCAAATAATTAACTTTTGTATATTATAGAAAAACCTATACCTATTCCTCCTACCTATTTTTCTCAAAATTTTAAATACCATTCGACGGAAGATCCTATTTTATAAACAAATATACAATGCCGTTTTTATATTTCTGAACGAAATTCAATTAAATTTGGCAAAAATGTTTTCGATTATTGTAAAATAAAAATTAATGCATAATTTAGTGCGATCAATCATTTAAAAATGTGGTGAAAACAAATGAGTCCCTCTCCATAATATTTACTTATACTTATTTCAATGATTTATGAAAGCGAAAGATTTCCATTCAAACATAACTAATCTTGCATAAATACTGTTTTACTATTCTAATTTTCTTCGATGATAAGAGCAGAATTGGGTATTGCCCTTGAAACCATCCCAAATCTACTTTCAAACTCCCATAACAGAAGTGATCAGTGACCTCTAAATATCTGTCAACGTAAACAACGAGTCTGATAGAAGGGAAAGCGAGTTTCAATGTCAAAAGGTAAATATTTGGAACCATAACTTATTGTGAAGGCATGAAAGGAAAAGTCTTTTATTTAATGGCGTGAGAAAGTGTAAATTTTACTAATAGCTTCCTAGCTAAGCGATATCCTATGATAAAAATACCTCGGTAATTTAAAAAATTACGGAATGCATAGTTTACTATCTCAATATTATGTGACTTATACTGAGTTGGTAGTAAATAATTTAACTACGACGACCAAGAATAGTGCTTCTATAAATTTTTAAAATTAGATGTATATTCGTGAAGATCTAAACGCCGCACTGTGGGCTAGAATCGAAAAAAGCTGGCCAAAAATACGAAAGTGGTTTTTTTGAGTGCGGACTTTGAAACTTCGCATGGTCATTCTTGAATAAATTTTGCATATAACTGCGAAATAATTTCTCTTGATTCCCACGCGTTACAATTCTACAGGGGGTCAAAGTTGACCATATTTTGCGAAAAATGCCGGTCTTCAATTTTTCGAGAAATTCTTCAACTTCAAAACGATGCTGAATCCATTATAAGTAAGTTATTGGATAAAAAACAACGCCAAATATAAAACTCAACTTTATCTTTCACAACCTATAATTTAATGATTGCGAATGAATAATTGCATATTTTATGCAACAAAATGGCGGACTCTCGTTTTAGAGAAACTTTTAACCTAAAGCGAGGAAAATAGTTGAGACGGACTCCGAGGGACATGAAGATATATACACCACGTTATTCTTCGAAGCTTTCTGAAGAGGAATCTGAAATAAAACCTTGCAACAATTTGCTCCCCCGATAATAATAACGAATTTTCGACAACACTGCATGGGCAAATCCGCGCGGCGGCCAATGGCCCTCCGGGAAGATCTCGGTTTGAGAGGAACTAGGAACGTACCAACGCTTTTCGATGATATGTTTTGATGTTTATAAGCAAAGTGTTTCCGCTATTAATATTAGAAATGAGAAGTCATAATTTAAAACCCCAGTTTCATTCCGTGTGATCGGTGAAAATGTCCAATTTGGCAGTATTTTAAGACATATGTCTATTCCTACGTCTATGACGTCGCATTTTCTTTCATATCGCTATATCGCTAATTTATCATCAAAATCATGCAGTCAAGAATAACTCTAAAGAAATTTCTAGTTTGCACCTTACCTTCTGCCTTATATACAATCCTCGGCTGAGGAGTCTGCATATCCATACGCGATTACCTCTTCTTCATTCAGGATGAGGAGCTGCTTCACTTCTCTACTTAGAATCCTGGATCTATTTGCTGCCCGAATTGGTGCTGACATAGATATTAGTGGATCAGAAGTAAGAAGCAATCTTCGTACTAAGTCTTCATTCGTAGCAACTCGGGAGTGTTTCCTTGTAAAACGTTCTCGGAATCTCCTCGTGTCCTTATTTCTTGCTTCTATCGCCTCTTCTGAGAGTTGGCCCAGTGGTAGAATTGCTTCTTTTGCAATTTTAGCTCCGTGAATCAGCACTTTATGAATTGTTGGTGAAATATAGTACCATGGATACAACTTTGCATACATCTCTGCTGTAGCCCCGCAATAACCGTCAAATGCTCTTTCATTCAGAGTAAATCCGCTTGAAATTGCCTTTAAGATCGTAGCAAATCTTTTTATAAGATCCTCGTTTATCCCTGAAAAGTAAATGTTTATGTATTCAATATTGAAGCATCATAGCTAAAGTAAGAGTTACTTTGGCTTCCTTTACTGCTTCGTAGCTAGGATACAGCCTTTGACCATGACTTTTAGCTGTTTCACAGAGAATTTTATATTGAGTTTTACTCAACTCAGAAGATATAATTAGTGATAATGCTTCTTCTCCTGACAACTGAGATTGCACATGTTCCCTTGTCTTCCACCTAGAAAGAACCCTCTTTGCCCTTGTAGGTGTCGTTGTGGTAATTTCTTTCAGCAACTTCGAAGCAGCTTCATTTCCTTCATCTCTTAGAGTCATCCTTGCAGCATAAGACAGTTCAGCTGTGCAGAGTGTGGATCTAATTGTTTCTGTTTTCCTTCGTTTCGATCTGTTACTTGAAAAATGGAAATCTACTTCCGGGAGTCCTCTTGCGTCTACCAAAATGAATTTAATTTAAGTCCGATTGTTCGTTTCTTAGATGTAAATTATCAATTTCAAATACTAAACATTTCAAATCACTATTTTATACGTACCTGGGGTCATAGAAGTACTTGGTAAGTTCTGGATAACAATATCAGGAAAATAAATATTTACATTGAGCCAACTGGAATTGCGCAGAATAAACCTTTCATTAACACGGAAACTTTGTTTCCATTTTCTTGGATATGCCGGAAAAAAACTATTCTTCAGATAAACAGTAAGAGCTTCCTGCCCATCTATGGATCTTTCTAAGTGAAGTTTTCTTGTCAAAAAATCCATTAAATGCTGCTTTTTACTAGAAAATGACTCATTCTTTTCCTCCATCATTTTATTATGTAGCGTTAACCGACTTATTCGCAGATTAGTCATGTTTTTTTACGGAATTACAAGCAGCGTATAAAGGCGATAAACTAGAAACCCAATACAATGTTTCTAATGTCTGAAAATGCAATAGAGATTCCATAACTATATCTATTCTACACTATGACGTTAAGAAAATAATACAGTAGACAGTTTCAAATAACGATGAGAACATTTCACATGCATAGAGAAAATAATTGTTTTTCACCAGAATACTTAGAATTTACAAGTAGAAAGAGAAAGTAATGTAACAAAAAAACTTACCATAAAAATATCCTCCAAAAAGTGTCGACAACTGAACCAGGAAATGCTGAAGGGAACTAACCGAACTTCTTGAATATACTACTTACAGAATGCAAGGAGCTACTGAGAGAGCAGAAGAGCACAACTTACTTCTTCCACAGGCAAAGCCAAACTGTAGTTTTCATAGTTTGCGAAAATTTTGAATTAGAAAGCACGAAAATGAAGTTTGAAGGGTAACCGTTAATCCGTAAGAAGCACAGCTGCATGCAATAAAACGAACCGAAAGTTTAACTCGGGGACACCGCGGCACACGCCCACGTGTGGGCTGGTTTCCAATGGTATTGAGGGTCTGTGAGAAATAGTATAGCTCAAAAACATCAAAGACAGCTTTCATAATATTTTACAAAGTGAAAATAAAAAAAATTGTAACTCTATTCTGATACTTGATGAAAGATATACGCTGTTGCTAAATTCACTCTTCCTTTAAGAATGATGGTTGAATGTATATTATTTTGCTCATTATTTCTTCATCTAGAGTTTGTAAAAAGTTCATTTCAGCATTCAAAAGTTATCATTGAGAGGCATGAAGGTTCGAAGGTCTTCAAACACTTCTCTTCCTGGAGGGCCGTACTCCGCCGCGCGGATTGGCCCATGCAGTGTTGTCGAAAATTCGTTATTATTATTGGGGTAGCAAATTGTTGCAAGGTTTTATTTCAGATTCCTCTTCAGAAAGCTTCAAAGAACAACGTGGTATAAATATCTTCATGTCCCTCGGAGTCCGTCTCTACTATTTTCCTCGCTTTAGGTAAAAAGTTTCTCTAAAACGAGAGTCCGCCATTTTGTTGCATAAAATATGCAATTATTCATTCGCAATCATTAAATTATAGGTTGTGAAAGATAAAGTTGAGTTTTATATTTGGCGTTGTTTTTTATCCAATAACTTACTTATAATGGATTCAGCATCGTTTTGAAGTTGAAGAATTTCTCGAAAAATCGAAGACCGGCATTTTTCGCAAAATATGGTCAACTTTGACCCCCTGTAGAATTGTAACGCGTGGGAATCAAGAGAAATTATTTCGCAGTTATATGCAAAATTTATTCAAGAATGACCTTGCGAAGTTTCAAAGTCCGCACTCAAAAAAACCGCTTTCGTATTTTTGGCCAGCTTTTTTCGATTCTAGCCCACTGTGCGCCGGTGCCGATCAAAGGCATACATCAAAACAATGGTAACTGCATCGATATTTACCGATTTAAAATTAATTCCGCAAACTTTTACGCATATAGTAACACCTGCGTGACTTCTTCAAAATAACAATTCTTGATTTTAATGTCTTTTCTGATTATTAATTCATAGAACAGGGTAATTGTACGTAACTTACTTTGATTTTCCTATTGAAGAAGTAGTGTGTACGTATAAAATATTAAATATTATTAAAAAATATACTTACGTAAGCAGAAAATTTCACTCCAAGTATCCTCATCTCTGCGATGACCTTCCTCGTCATCACTCTCCTGGAAATTCTTCATCTGTAAATATTAAAATTAAAGTGAAAATTTCATCCAGTTACTTGCGTATACGAAACACTATTTAACCTTAACGCTTATATGAGTCTCTATAAGCTATTTGGAATGAAGTTACCTATATATTAACGAGTTAATAATATTAATGAATTATATTATTAATAATTATTTCCTGAGAGTGATTAAAGGATTTCTAAGAAAATAATATGAACAATTGAAGGATAAAATGAAGTAGTTATGGAAGATTCCCTTGGATAGAGCTCAAAAGAACTTTGAATTTCATCAGCTATTACAATAGTGGTTCAAATATATCATCATGGTGAAACAATATAACTAAAGAGCTATTATGTCATCCATTATTATCCCAGTTTACCTCAAAGATTAGTTCACTAAATCAATGGACCATAAATGATACCGCGGCCTCAAAAATGTATAAAAGATATATAATTAAAGGAAATACACTAAAGAGCATTACTTAGGAAACAAAAATTCTGAGTCAATGTAATATTAAAGATAAACTTAGTAAAATGTTATTCACTGAGCATTAATACTCATTTTATTTAATTCTTAGACGGTTATTAGAAGTAATCTAAAAGGCGAATATAGAAATTTCAAATATCAATGCAGAAATACTATAAGATAATTCTATAACTTCATAAATTAAAACAATTTTGAAGTAAATAGTTAATTTAAAGGACAGTCGACAATAATAAGAAAGCTCCAATGCATAAAAATGTATATAAATTATATACCACCTTCTCATGACACTACACTAGCGCTAAGTTGTAACTGTCGACCAAGACAAAATTTCGGCAAAAATCAGAAAAATAAAGTTTCTGCAATTCCATATCATATACAGCATTCATAGAGGAAGGGAATAATAATGTTGTTTTCAAATATTTGGTGTCATAAAATAAACCTTATAAATATTCTACTTAAGACTACGTCACCAACTTTAAAGTTTAACAGTCGAAACGGTTTAACGGAAAAGTCTATAGCCCGACTCTACCACGAAAATATTGCTTGAACTTATATAACAATTTATAAGTTATTAATCTCGTATTTATTCAATCAAAATTTATCGAAATCACTGTCAATACATATAGTTAAGCGTTCGGTTAAATATCCTTCAGCTGAAAATCAATTATGAATGAAAGTACTTACCAAACGTATCGTAATTTCAAATCTAACGATTCGTTGGGAGGTTCAGAGAACACACATGCAAAATTAAATCAAATATAATCATTGGCAGAATATCCATGAATTCTCCGGCCATAAAATACTTATTGACTATGAAATAAAAAATTATGAGCACTCAGAACGCGGTCATTAGCAGTCACTCGCAGTTAAATAAGGTTAAAACCTAATACTTAGAAATCTTGGCCGACAATTCACATCAATATTAAATTATTTTCAATCAATTCGGAATAATCAATGCATTCTCTGACATATTCATCTTTGGCACACATACTCAAATGTATAACGGTCATTTCATAGTTCATAGCAAATTCTGACCCAACAAATTTGAATCACAGAAATTTGTCAGAATTCCAATGAATGAACCTTATTAACCATAATTGAAATTTCAAAAATATATAACGAATTTCCTTAAGTACGAAACTAAACAGACTGATAGGATTCCATCCTAAGACTAGTGCTATATTATATGATCAAGCAAATGGGTGGTCTGAAAAGTTTCCGACATTTCGTCATTACTCTACATGTTTTCTGAAGTTTTTTGAATTCTATTCAACCTTATACATGATTACAACCTCGGATTGCTGCAGCGGAGCTCTGAGTGATAAGGAACAACGCTTGGAAAATTTAAATTGTTACTATTTTTTGGAAAATGCAGTAACTGGAAGATTTCGAACGTTAATTGAAAATTTGATCCGAAAAATTAAGGCCTTTTCTACATAAACCCAAGTGGAGGATAAGATTCGGCGAAAATGAAAGAGATATTTCGATTGCATGATGTCAATGTTTCTCGCAAATTGTACGAAACCAAGAAATTTCTAAAAAAGCAATGTACTGCATTTTGGGAAAACGATATTTCCGTAAAACACATACATCGAATTCTGTAATTCTAGAAAATGCTATCTAATATCCTCAAATTCCTATAATTAAAACAGTTCGACTTACCTAATCATGAGACTCCCGGATGCTTACAGCAGAGACCTCGTATATCCGGAACCACTATTTCAAAATTTAAATTTTAACGGTTTTGTTGAAAACTTCCGCAGCAGGTCCTTCCTCGATGAATTTTCGGCAGCAACTGAGTAACCGTCACCTATGCTATCGTTAGAAACAAAATGGATGATTCTGATTGGCTGACGCCTGGCTGTTTAACTTTCTATCAATTATCGACCAATGAAAACCACTGATTCGAAATAAATTTCCACAATTTATTAAAAATGTAGTAGTATTTGATATTTGTGAATCATAAAAAAATATTTGAATTAAAGATTTAATTAAAATTATTATTCAAGACTAGGACGGTTGTTAAGAAAAATCTGAGTTAAATATTATGTTGAAATTATCCGATTACGGCGCTCCTTTTAAAATTACAAACGATAGCTCGATATCGAAGTAGTAGTAGTAAAAGAGGACATCATTCTATTATTTTCTTCGAAAAATTGCGAACAAACAACTAAATCGAATCGAATGAAAGTGACAAAAAATTGTTGAATTATAATATGGTTATAAATTTCCGTGGACATTCTTGTTAATAGCTTAAATATTAGAAAAGGTAAATACGTTTCATCCTATTTCCATAATATCTATGGTGTATATCTCGATTTCTAAATTATAATTCATGCGGGAACACAGTAATCATGCTCGTATATAACATAGCCTTGCCTGGAGATAATTGGGTAAACTCATAAAACACTAACTTAATTACTGGTTAACCATTATATTACAATATATTATAGTATCGCTACTAAAATGGCAATGATTTTGTGATGAGACATAATCCTAATTATTATTAAGTTAATTAAGAGCTTAGAGAGGTACAAACTGAATAATATATAATAATTAAATTACATAAATCTTCAATTCCTGAGTATTTACTTCATAAAAATAAGCCTTTAAGTTATCGACACTTTTTTAAATATCACAATCTTTTCCTCTTACTCAAGCATTTAGGTGATCATAGCAGATAACTGATTTCGGATAAAAGTATAAAGTAACTGAATAGGACGAATTCGAATGATCGATATAGAGTCAACTAGTGTTATGCGTGGAGATACAGCCTTCGAAAAGCAGTGACCTAAGGAATGCAAATGTTCCTTTCCAACGACAACAGAACGAAAAGAATTCCAGCCGAAATATACACCTGATAATTAGCTTACCTATTGTGTACACTAGCATGAAGATAACCTTCATTGAGCAATTTGAAAGAGCAAACTTTAGTAGCGTTATTATTTTATCATAAAAAATTTTCTATTTTAATATATAAACCTCGATATCCATACTTAATTTTAAAAAATTAGGTGGTATTCACTAGGAATTGCTCATTCCTTAGAAGGAACTTACATCATCGTTCATGGTTTCGTTATCAGGATGTCGTCACTTATATTCTATCCGATTCCAACGTATTACGCTTGGCTCACATTTTCATTAAGCAAACGAAAAATGATGATTTAGTATTTTAAATTATATTCCATGAAACAATTAAAATGACTCCGATTACCAGTGAATTGCTGAATTTGCATACAAGCTTTCCTTTCACATAATTTTTACGGTGAAATCATACCTCGTTGTGGAGCTCCTTCTTCTTCTTCCATTACTAAAGTTGGAGCACCAAATTTAGAAATGCATTGAGACCTCTTCTCATCAGAAGTTCTAATATTGCACCTCTCTAAAGCGTGGAAATTATACAATCATCGTAGCACCGATTTCACACTACATATTAACTTTATAAAAGATATCACCAGAAATCGGAGAGGCCAAAATCTTCTCTTTCACGAAATTTATGGCAGACATGCACTTTACCATTATCACTGACACCTATAACACAAAACACCACGGTCACGTTTGCAACATAAATACGAAGGAATCGAAAAATAGAATGTTGACGATTTCTCCCTTTTCTCCAGCAGTCCACAGATTATTTCTATTGGTATATATCTTCACATTAAAAGTATTTTAGAACCACATGTACAAGATGTCCCATTACCACAGTTTCCGCCAAAAAAGAAAAGCAAGTGACCTCTATGAGAAGAATGTGGAGCGTTTGCTTTGGCTTTTTCAGACCAAATGAAGTTCGTAAATCCGTTTGTGACGAAGATCTTCGGCCTTCATGCTGTACAATTAGGTTTTCTTCACGTGACTCAAACGAATAATTCTTTTAGTTTTGGAATTTTCTGAGCTGCTTACGGGCAAAGAGTTTTGGAATTTCGGAGGGTTTTGTTTCAGACAAGGAGTCGTTTTGGCGAAATAACCTTATTGTCCGCGAAGGTCACTATTTTCGTATATACGAACTTCACTTCGCTTCGAGAACTTGGAATGGTCTGAATATTCCTCTTAAATTTCGCTTGGTGTTCATGTATTAACATTACTAACGAGACCACCAGTGCATGTGGTTTTTCGAAAACGTTTTGATGTGAAGATATCCAATAGAAATAATATTTGTCGGTGAAGGTAAATGTGTAAAATTTAATCGTGAGCATTTTGTGATTGTATTTTTATTTATCTATGTGTCAAGGTTGATTTAGTCGTTCTGTTTTGGATATGTTAGTGATTGGTGTGAAGATGGAGTGCATAATAGCCACATATTTGCGAAACACAAGTTTTGGCCATTCTCATTTCTATTGGTGTATTTTATAAAGTGAATAATCTGGTGTGAAATCTGTGCTTTAATAATAATACAAGTACCTGGCTTTAGAATGGTGCATGCTTACATCTTTTGTTGGTAAGAGGTCATTCTACTCCAAGGCATTTCTATATTTCGTGCTCCAACATTGCTTAAACAAGTGGAACTCCTTCGCATGTTATCCTTATCAAGGTATGTATTTTCTCGTTGTTTATTATGAGTTGAATGTCTATTTCAGTTAATTGAAATGTAAATCAAACGTATTGCCATGAATATTGAGGGAAGACGCTCAATGGAATATACGGTAGGACATTGTGGTTTAGATATTCCGGATAATGAAGTAATTTCATTTGAACTCATGGATAGTCTGTAGCTACATTCTAACTATTTTGTGAACCCCCTTGATTTCAAGGAACATTTCAATAGCCAGCACTTCATGATCGACATTCTTTAGTTCAAATCTACTTCATCTTGAAATTTTGAATCATTCAATTAATTCTCATATTTATTGACAGAAGTTGCATTAATTATTGAATGTACGAAACTTCTCTAATTACATACATCCAGTTTCCGTACATAAGTTACATTTGTATTCGTTAGGTCTTCCTGAAGGAGGGTCTGAATACACGCTCAGCATTCCTTTACTGTTTCTGATGACTGTGTATATTTAGGAAATAGTACAACGGGAAACCGAGAATACATGCCGTAAGCAGATAAAATTCTTTTCTTGAATTTTCTTCTAACTTTTTTCATGGGTTACTCTCATCAGTATGAAATAAATTATTATGTTCGTATTTTTCAGTCCTTTCTATAGCTACTAGAATGTGAAAAATGTAATTGTGAGTATTTTACGATACAATTTTTATACATCTTTGATTCAAAGGTGATCGTTACGTTCTCTTGTGGATATATTAGTTATTGGTGTTAGGATTGAGTGCATAAAAGCTATATATTCGTGAAATATATGTTTCGGCCATTAATTTCTATTTATGTCTTTCGTAAAGTTAATAATCCGCTGTGAAATCTTTGCGTCAGTAAACATAAACGTTTCTTGCTTTATAGTGGTGCATGATTTCACCTTCTGTCGGTAAGAGGTCATTTATGTGTATATGTTTTGGCCATTCTAATTTCGATTGATGTATTTAATAAAGTGAATAATCTTTTTTGAAACCTTGGCTCAAGTAATAATAGAAGTTCCTCGCTTTAGAATGGTGCATGCTTACAACTTCTGTTGGTAAGATGTCATTCTATTCCAACGCATTTCTATATTTCGTGCTCCAACATTGGTAAAGCAACCAGAACTAGTTACTCCTTAACGAGGTACGTATTATCTCGTTGTATATCATGGGTTGAATATATATTCTAGTTAATTGAAATGAAAATCATAAGTTTTACCGCATAATAGGTTCGCTGATAGACAGTTGATGGAAAATAGAGTAGGACATTGTGGTTCATAAGCAACAGTTAATGAAATAAGTTCATTTGAACGCATGGATAGCCTAAAGCTATTTCCTCAATATTTCGTGAAACGCTTTGATATAAAGAAATCAATCACTTCTCATTTTTGTTAAAAGGAGTTGCTTCTATTGCTCAATGTATGTAAGGTACTGCTGTAATTTCATCCATAGAGTTTTCGTTGGTAAGTTTAATTTTTTCTCGTTAGGTGACTCTTTCTGAAGGTGAGGGTCATTGACTTCACGCTCAGCATTCGTCGACTGTTTCTGCTGGCTGCCAATGTTTATTAAATAGTACGAACGGTAACAGAAAATTTATGCCGTAATTAGATAAATTCTTCATCTTAATTCTCTTCCGATTTTGTTGATGGGTTTCAGACAAATATCTGTCTTGTCATTCTTATTGCTTTGAACTGATCTCTGCAATTGACTTGTTATTCCAAAATGGTATTTAGATAAAGTTTAAAGATATATTATTTTCCACATCTTCTAACAGTTTTTAATTTTAAATAAACAGTAAACGTTTGTACAATTTATATTACAAATTTTATATTATATTCTGAGGTTTATTTCGATTCGTTGGCACGGGTGGTGACATGTTGGAAATTTAAACATCGACCATCAGCCAATCAGAAGTCAGCATTTTGTTTTTCACTGTTTCTAAGCGTACTGTCGGTTATTTCCTTCTGAGCTTTCATCGAGGGAGGTCATCCCTTAAAATTTTTCAACAATCCGTTGCAAATTTCAATATTTCCCGGGGTCGTTGTAAATCACCGATATCTGCACGGATGTCAACCTGGGTTTCCGGCAATTGGTATGTTGCATATCATTTATTATATTTAAAATATTTCAAATTTCTTTATTTAGGAGTTCAGTTGATTTTCAAATAGTACGTTGCCATATCTAATCCCGGTTGAGCATTGCTTTTTCTACTCGAAAAGTCGGGTATTCATCTTTTTCATAATAGCTTCATTGACATCCTGCATGTATCCAACAGTGTTTCTCCATGACTGTATAAATCAACGGAATTTCTCACTGTTTAAAATAAAGAATAGGAAACATGTTGGTTGTTATATGTTTCCTTGGGATTGCTCTCTTTGATTATCGCGAAAACTGTAAGATTTAGTTCGGCGTATTTCGGATACTTTAATTTTTAATTGATTCGAACTTGATTATTATAGAATAATTGAGTCGAAGCATAATTCAAGGAAAGAATTTTGATACAAAATAGAAGATGACAAATAAAGTACGTAAAAAGAAAACTTATTATATGTTTAAATTTTTTGTCATGATTTGGTATTAAATAATCTTAGTAAGAAAGATTATCTGAATCTTCCTAGACTGAATTGTGTACTATACACACTTATACGATGTTTAGCGAACATTGTCCCGTGGAGCTTCGTAAATACCGAAAATAAAAATTTAAATACGTTGTTTTTCGGGCTATGAAGAGTTGAAACGACCGTTAACATTTGAAATTGGTGATAAAGGCTGAGTGTGATTAACTCAAAGATTGCTCTACGGCGGTGATACTTATAAACAAATTTAGTTATTATTCTTTATCTTTATGAATTCTATCGATAAGATAGTGAAAGAAAATGCATTATTAAACCTTTCCGTCGTAATGGTTACATTTGAACATGGTAGATGTATATTTATTAACCACATCGAAACATTCTTTCATAGATAAAGTGTGTATCGGAGCTTACTAGCTATTGCTAGCTGTCTAAAATTATTTATTTGAATTAAATAACTGCTCGTAAACTCCGGAATACTTTGTTATTGGAGTTTGTAAGTCTTCATTTGAAATAACCATGTCTTTGTTTTTCATTTTTGTTGAAGTAGTTTTTATGTAACTGTACGAATTAATTTGCTTTATTTTATACAATATTTTGAATTTTAACATTTATTGCAGGTTCAATTTCTGTAAATACTTCGCTCGGAAAATTCAACCATTAAAGAGAATTCATTGAGCGATCGGTTCTGCTGGTATCTTTTTATTTAAAAATCAAATATTTAGTAGCACACCCGAATCTTTCGGTATCAATATTTAATTGAAATATTATTCCAAATGCTTGAGCATGATTTTGCATTTGACAGTTAGTTTCTTTAAATTGCCGTAAGATTTCAGTCGGTGATCTACCTGAAACAGAATATTAGCTATCATATTTCAACGCATTTTTCATTTTTTTGGATTCTCACTGTATTGAAAATAGTTTCACTTACCTTTCGATTCCAGGAGATTTAAGTTCCTAACGAAAGGTTTTATTTTAATAGCAATTCACCATTATGGATTTATCATCTGAATTAATTAAAAGATGTATCCTCATTTGCAGTTGAAGAAACCCTTGGGAGTGTGGTGACAACGAAGATCATCTCTGAGGAGGAGGTCCTTGAAATGAACTAGAAATTAAGATATACACCACGAAGCGCCAGCAGCGTATGACTTGCGGAAGCTGTTGTGAGTACTTTTTCTGCTTATTGGAATAATATTATTAACATACACATAATTTGTAAGTGGGCCAAAGTCCAGGTGGAAATATTGACAAAATATAAGATTTAGAAATAAGATAAAATAAATCTTTATATCTTATTACATTATTATATTAAATACAATTCATATTCAAATATTTTCAGTATTTCGAATTACTATATTTTTAAAACTTCTTTATCTGGGAAGGGACTGAAAACTTACAAAGGATTATTTACCCACTTCCTTCTTGTGAAGTTCTTCTGAACTCAAAATTATTATAATTTTTTTCCCAGAATACAAGGTGGCATTATTTTAATCTGTAATTCCTTAAAGGATGGATCACCAGTGTATTTCTAATACTTACAAAAGTAGTCCCTTAACATCCCTCCTATCACTAAACGGTAACCAGTTCAATTCTTCAGAATTTCCGTACGCTATCATCCCTACTAATCGTACTACTATACGCTTACCTTGCCGCTTTCCTATGAAAATTTTCCAATGTATAAATATAATTTTTGTGGAAGAACTCCCATACTATCGAGGCATGCTCAAGCATCGGTCTGACTAAGGTTTGATATGCCAATTTTTTTGCATTTTTAGGCACCTTTTAATTTTAATTTATGTTAAGATGTCGATTTTTGAACTTCTAGATACAACATCATCTATTTGTGTTCCCCAATCTAATTATTTTGTCAGGGTCATGTCTAAATATTTTAATGAATAAACCTGTGGAATTACTTTATTTTCAAGAAGGCATGTGAAAATTTCTACTCACATCCTTTTGGAGAAAACGGCATGTTTACATTTCTCCAAGTTGATTTTAATTTTTTACTGTAACTCATTTAAAGATGGTGTCAATATGATTTTGAAATACAACTTTGTCATTTACTTCGCGTATTGTCCTAAACAAAAATGCTGTTGGCAGCCAAAAGTCTTTATTTTTAATTTATGCTGCTTGAAAAATCATTTATAGTTATGAGGAAAAGTAAAGGTCAAGGATTCTATCCTATGCCACTCCTGACCTAATATTTATCTCTTCAGAAACCCTAGATCCTACTTTTACCTATTGTATACTGCCTTCTAAAAAGTTATTATCCAACTTAAAAACCTACTGTCAATACCTAGATGACTAATCTTATTAATTAACTTTCTATGGGAGATAGTGTCGAAGCATTAAGCTTTTAAGATCTATCACTATTAAAGTAGTTAATTTTTATATCATTAAATTTTGATCCAAGTACTTGCGATTTTAAGACGTTAGTTCAGCATTCAAATATTCAAGCACACAGATTTAAATTTAAGAAGTAAAGTAATATTTATTATTATCGTAATTAAATTTTAACTTAGCAACTCTGTGACAACTAAATTATATTTGGGGGCTAAATTCAATTATGGCCACCTGACCTGGTGAATTTTTAAATTTTGGGAAAAATTTCTAGCAGTGTATCATTTTTGATGCTATGAATGTTATTCATGCGACTTTCATTTCACCCCGTCACACAGTGGGCTAGAATCGAAAAAACCTGGACAAGGGGCTAAAAATGGTTTTCTTGAGTGCGGTCATTGAAACTTGGCATAGTTATTGCAAAATGATTGTACTTTATGTTCCCGCTCGTCGTATTTTAAAATTTTCAGGCGTCAAATAGATACAGGGCGTCCAACTTGAGAAATTATCACCAAAACGGAAAGTTTCGGATTTTTCGGAAAAACGTTCAAGTTCGTTGATGTATAGTTGCTTTTGAGAGAAGCTGTTGGAAATAACAACACAGCAGTAATCTAGCATTACTCTTTGTCTTTCAATTCGCTGATTGATTCATGCTCTAAGATGATTATTTGGTTATTTAAAGCAAAAAAATGGCGGACACCTTTTTCAGACAAATTTCGAGATAAAGTAAGGAAATCAACTAGGTAAACAGCGATGGACTATCAAGTCTCTTATACCACGTCAATCTACAAGGCTTCTAGATATGGAATCTGAAGAGACTGTTTCATTTCACCTGCTACCCTGTGATTTCGGTGGACTTTTCCTAAGCGCTGCGCGGTCCGGCTGGGCGCCGTAGAATCCCCAAATCCGGTTTCGGTGTCTTTTTGGTTAGGTTGAGTCGAAAGTTTTGCTTCTTTTATGTTTAATTCTGGCAAACTATATTAAAAACTTATTTTAATACTTTTTAAGATATGAGACCATTACTTTAGATAATAAATGCGGAATTGAGAAATTTTGGCACATTAGGGAAATTGTTTGTTATTTTGTTTAATACGTATAAAAACTCTTAAAATTGTTAATATTCCTGTGAATTTTACACATATTACCTTAGTTGTCGGAATGGCTGCTTACATCTTAATTATTAATTGTAATTAACGTATTTCATTACCTTATTTAGTTCCTCCCACTCAGTCGTCAGAATATTCTTCATCTGAATCCTCGGATTCAAATAACTCACTCTCTCGGTCGTCGATGATGAGATTTCTTAACTCTGTTGTTAGGATCCTTTTCTTCTTGGATTTCAATGTGCCTTATATGGTAAACCTGGCATTTGATGTTACCAGCAGCTTTTTTATTAAATCCTCATTAGTGGCTATTCTCGAGTGTTTCCTCGTGAATCTTACCCAAAACCTCCTGATATCTTTGTTTCTAGCTTCCATGGCTTCTTCTCATAGCTCTCCCAACGGAAGAATCGCATCTTTTGATATTCCTGTTCCGTGAATAAGTACTTTATGTTCTGTTGGAGGTAAATAGTACCAATGATACAAATTTACGTAGAGACAGGCAGTATCCCAGCAGTAGCTTGAAAAAATGGAAAATTTATTCCATCTTCGCAATGCTCTTCGTCTCCTTCTTCCATTGAAGGCGAATTGGCTGCCAAAACATGTTGAGGATGGCCGAGGATTTGGCCATATTATTTTACCTTAATGTAATATAATAACCAAAATTATTGAAATGACTAGATGAAGTTTTTCTTTCTTTTAAGTTTAAGTTTGAGTAAAACGCTGAATTAGTGCTATTTACCTGTATTATCGTTTACTAATCGGAGAGGAACGAAAGATCTCACGAATAAAAACTCGTACAATTTTCCCTGCTGTTGGCATCCTTTCTTATACAGTGAATGGCCAGAGCTTCCATAGAAACCATATTTGTAGGTTAGAGAGCATTTGATTTTACGCTTTGATGCTTGTACTGTTGATATTGAACCTACAATTCTTGACGCTGTATGTGCTAGCAGAGATTGCAAATTCACGTCGCAAGTCTCTTTCGAAACGAAAATCTCTTCTGGATATGGAGCAAGGCAGTACCTAAGAGAATCATTCACATCAGAGTTTAATCTTTCAATTTCAACTTGCGAATCAAAAAATTCAGCAGATGATTATTTCGATCCTAGACTGATTTGGTTTCCTTCTCTTTTATAATTACTTGAAGAATCACCAATCAAGTAATTTCGGAAAAATGCATTTCACAAAAGACAATTTCAATAAACGTCAAGTAAAAGACTATTTAAAAACCGGAAATAAATAAGGATCTGTTGCTTAAATCTCCATGTTAAATGATGAAAAGTACCCAATTCACTACTTAGATGCGCAGTTTTCGGCATAAAAACAATTAAGATTCCTATCACTCTTGGTAAAAAAATATCAAATTTTCTAAAAATCTTATTTAGACGCCATTTACCCATATTTTTCTTACTTTAATAAATTACTCATACTTCATGTGATGGATCAGTTAGAGATTTCCAAATAACAGCCCCAGGGCAAACGGATTGTCGTTGCATCTCGTGGATTCTCTTGAAGCCAAAATACTCTGGCAGGATATCCGAAAACCAAAAGCACAAGAAACTAACTTTTTGCCTTCAAAGAAAGACTAAAACAGAAACTTCCAAAATATTTTCTCTTTCCTAAGAACCCCGAAGGCACGTGCCCAATAGCCCTAGCAAAGGGGCTGATGCGTACGGATGTTGGCATTGCACTAGAGTGCTGTAATCCGTACTTAACTCAGGGCCCATAAAATTAGGGCCGTCTAAATTGGAAGATGAGAAGATTGCTCCATTCTGTTAACAGTATTTTTGAACAGCATAGAAAATATAAAGTTCGCCAGAGATATTTATACAGGTAAAAATATAATATAGACCAATGTCTCTAATGTGCCAAAATTTCTCAATTCCGCATTTATTATCTAAAGTAATGGTCTCATATCTTAAAAAGTATTAAAATAAGTTTTTAATATGGTTTGTCAGAATTAAACATAAAAGAGGCAAAACTTTCGACTCAACCTAACCAAAAAGACACCGAAACCGGATTTGGGTATTCTACGGCGTCCAGCCGGACCACCAGCGCTTAGGATAAGTCCACCGCAATCACAGGGTAGCAGGTGAAATGAAACAGTCTCTTCAGATTCCATATCTAGAAACCTTGTAAATTGACGTGGTATAAGAGACTTGATAGTCCATCGCTGTTTACCTAGTTGATTTCCTTACTTTATCTCGAAATTTGTCCGTAAAATGTGTCCGCCATTTTGTTGCTTTAAATAGCCAAAGAACCATCTTAGAGCATGAAACATTCAGCGAATTGAAAGACAAAGAGTAATGCTAGATTACTGCTGTGTTGTTTTTTCCAACAGCTTCTCTCAAAAGCAACTATACATCAACGAACTTGAACGTTTTTCCGAAAAATCCGAAACTTTCCGTTTTGGTGATCATTTCTCAAGTTTGACGCCCTGTATCTACTTGACGCCTGAAAATTTTAAAATACGACGAGCGGGAACATAAAGTACAATCATTTTGCAATAACTATGCCAAGTTTCAATGACCGCACTCAAGAAAACCATTTTTAGCCCCTTGTCCAGGTTTTTTCGATTCTAGCCCACTGTGCGTCATTTCGAAAATACCATTCCTTTCATTCCTTAAGAATTTGCGGTGGTAACCAAATATTCAACTTCCTTGACATTGAAACTAACTTTCTCTTCCACCAGCTGTCGATGTTTTCGTAAACAGACCATTGGAGGTCACTTATATTAGTCAATGAGCTTAGGGTATAGTGAATAATACACATATGCGTTTGAATATCTTTATTAGAAACCATGCAATTACTATTGTTAAGAAAATTTAATTTTAATTTGGGTTTAAATTTACAATCATCATCAAATTGAAGTTAATTATATATTTATATTTTAAATATAAATTTATTATAATTATTGTAAAAAGAATTCAAGTAAAACTGAAATATAGAATTTTGAATAAGAAAAATTGATGCTTTGTTACTCAAAGTAAATGTACAGTCCTGCCCAAAATTAACGCAGCACCGGCCGTAAGGATCGCAAGGGAGGTGCTGTATTAATTTTGGCCAGGAGTGTACAGTGGCGGAAAAAATTATCGCAACACTTTGCGAGCGCACCAGTGGCTTTCACAGAAACTATTTGGAATTCTGCTTTCTGTGACTGACTGGCAACAACGAGGAAAGCCTCGAAAAGCGGTAATATTTGAGTCGGAGCCTAGAACTTACACAAATTTCCTCTCTTTCGAACTCTTCTTAGAGCCTTCGCGCGATCTCTCCCCGAGTTCCTCATGTTTATTTCGGTGTTTCTCTTTCACAGATAATTATCGTATTTATAGAACGATAGGTTAAATATATATTTATTCCAATTTCAATCTTAAATGCAATAAAATACATGGACAATAACTGAAATTTAATTCTAAATAATGTGAAGAATGCTATTCGGTTTTAATAATGCGTAGCAATAAGGAATAAGTGGGTTTGGAGTAGGAATACGCGATGTGGTGATTCTCACCTTTAGAGAACAAGAATTTTGGAGTCTAGAAGAAAATGATTTTTTGCGAGATTATAGCGAGAACAGATGGCCTATAATGGTCTCTTTTTCTGGATAATTTGTGCGCTAATAAGGCGTTATTTTGGTAGTTTGGTTTCTCACTCGAACATACGTCTCACGGCTGCCTGCTGGATATTAATGTAAATGTAATTCTTCAAACGTCCAGTTCAAACATAGGATATTCATTATTTGTGATAAACATTCCGAGGAGGATTTTTGATTACCATTCTTATGTTTTCAACTCAGCAATTAGAATTCGATAAGTCGTTAAGTTAAGCGATCACTGAGTTACTAACTATGACACAATGTAAAATTTGTATTTGTCTACGGAATATAATTTTTCGCCAATTTAATCAAGCAGATGAAGGAAATTCGTAATATAAATTTATAAACACCATTTTTCACCTAGAATACAGGAAATCATTGTCCGTCCGGAGTTAAAAGGAAAAATACCAATTCCAAAGTTAAAACTAACATTATTTCATAAAAACCGAACAATTTCTGCGCATATATCAGACTTGTCTTACATTTTGTAACAGGGAGCTCGGTGACCTTGGTCATTAGTCAATTGTGTTGCCTTCGCGCGGAGAAATTCACGTAGTAATGCATTAAGGCTTTGGTAATTCGCGAGGGAAGTCTTTAACCATAAGTTGATCCCTTTAAAGTATCGCAGGCGCCAATACAAAACAAACGTTTGAACATATTCGTTATTACTTAACCGTCGTATTTCCTTGTTGTTTTATTAGTAACCGGTCTTTATCGTTCCCATAAGTGATACATTCGTCCTTTCAGAGTCTTCTCAAACATATTTGGTCAGTTGCGTATTTCGTCTCAGGTCAAACGCAAGTGTTAGTGTCAGCCTAAGTTAACTCGTTTAATTTGTTTGCGTGTTCTTATTGTCGTTTCTCAAGTATTTTTTTGGGTTCTCAGTTTTTAGTCATTTAAAGTCAATTGTATTATTAGGTAGGATGGCCTCTCCTAGGACTCCCGTTTCCTCTTTCTTGGGAACTGCTTGTCTCGCGTCCCTTCGGGCCGAGATAGTGGAACTCAGAAAGATGGTTGCGGATCTCAGCTCCAAGGTGGAAAGGTTGGAGGCTTCCTCCTCGCGTGTGGAATCCAAGGGTAGCACCCCGAAAGCTCGCTGCGCCAAGTTGGCGGCTCGGGGTTCCCCGAGTGCGAAAGCCAGCCGAGCGATCGAGGGTGCCCCGAAGGTTTCATCGAGGGCGGGGATGTCGTCGGCCAAGAAACCTGACGAGTGGAAGGTAGTCTCCATTCGGGGGGACCGCGGGGTGGTTTTGCGGAGGCAGGGAGTTGCAGAAGCTTCGGCTGATGCTCTTCCTGTGAGCAATCGTTTTTCTGTGTTGTCGGAGGACATTGTACCTGCTGCCATCCCCGTAACCCCGGAGGTGGCTGAGCCCGAAGGGGGTCGGGGGGTTTTAGTAATAGGAAGTTCTAATGTCCGGCGGATAATGGATCCATTACGTGCAAGGGCCCGCCGGGAGGGAGTGTGTGAGCGGGTGTTCTCCAGGTGTTTACCGGGAGGTACGGTGCCGAAGGTGACGGAGGAACTAAGAACGTCGGTATCGTCTTCGAACTGCTCCGTGTTGCTAGTGGTGGTGCACGCGGGCACCAACGACGCCTCGAGATTCGGGTCCGAGGAGATTCTAGGTTCTTTTAAGGACCTGATCGCCGAGGCTTCCCGAGTCGAGAGTGAGTCGGGTGTCCGTGTGTCGCTGTCATTTTGCAGCATAGTTCCGCGGTCGGACCGTGGTTCTGAGGTTTGGAGTCGCGTTGTCGGCCTGAACCAAAGACTGCGGGACTTCTGTAGGAGCAACGGGGTCGGGTTCGTCGATTTGAGGCCGGTTCTTGATTCATGTCGGCTACCTCTTAATCGTTCTGGCGTTCATTATACTGCCCGGGCGGCGGAGCTGGTGGCACGTAGGATTTACGAGGTAAATAGGGTTTTTTTAGGTTAGACTATTATCAGAGTTCGCCACCCCAGGTAGTTTTAGAGTCCAATTCTTTCGGTTTAAATGAGAGCGATATAACGCAGATAGATTTGCGAGAGAAAAATTTAAATCTAAGGGGAAATAATAATATTAAGAAAGTACATTCAGCGGTAGGAATTATAGATAACACCCACGTAAATAGGCAAGTAGAAACGCATGATCTTAGTCCCCGAAATAGAAACAGTAGCATTGACAATAAAGAGAAATTCAATTCAAAAATCGTTACGGTTATTCCAAACAGAAATCCAACTTTAAAGCGCGAACTCAGAGATCTAAAAATAATAGTCGTGAATTGCAGAAGCATACGTAATAAGCAGGTGGAATTTCTAAACCTTACAAGGAGCACTTGCGCGGATATCATACTAGGATCTGAGAGTTGGTTAAGCGAAGACATTAATTCAAGCGAGATATTTCCTCCAGATTATGTGATATATCGCAAAGACAGACAGGGTAGAGTAGGCGGTGGAGTTTTTATCGCTGTAAAGAACCATTTGATTAGTCAGCGAGATGAGTTTGTAGAAAATAGCAGGAGCGAAATGATGTGGTGCTCGATTTTAAGACCTAACGGTAGTAAGATTTATGTTTGTTCATTGTATCGTCCTCCCGATGGCGAAATTGATTGTATTGACGATTTATCCGGGACGTTACAGATAATCGGTGAAAAAGTAAAAGATCCCATCATAGTTGTAGGAGGAGATTTTAACCTACCACATATTAATTGGCGGAATTTAACATGCTCCAACTCTAGTAGAGAGAGAAAAGTTTCTCAAAAATTAATCGATACTTTCTCGTCGCTTGCGATAGAACAGGTAAACATGACGAAGACTCGAACGACTCGTGCGGGTGAAGGTAACATCCTAGATTTACTAGCCACCACCCACCCACAATTGATAGCTAATCTCGATATAGTTGACGGTATTTCAGACCATGATGTCATAATGGCGGAGATGAAAGCAGTAGCGGTTAAATCTCTTAAGCCACCGAGGCAAGTATATGTAATTCGCAAAGCTAATTTTTCGGAGTTTAGGGTTTATATTAACGAGTGCAAGGATGATTTTTTCCGCTTCTTGGGTGCAAATACAGTAAATGATAGTTGGATAGAGTTTCTCCGGATAATCAAAGAGGGTTTAATTAAATTTGTTCCTACTAAGAGCGTGCGTGAGCGTAAAGAGCCACGGTGGACGAAACCTAAATTACGAGCATTACATAGGAAGCAAAGAGTCATTCACTCGCGATGGAGAAAACTCAAAGCATGCGGAACGAACCATGAGCTCGAAGAACAAAACTATAGAGAAGTGCGTAAGTTAGTTAAGGAAGAAGCGCGAAAAGAATACCAGGAATATAGATCTCGAACCCTATTAGAATCATTAGGTGGCGATCAGAAAGAATTTTGGTCATACGTGCGTGAGTCCCGTGGAGGTCAGTTTTCTGTGCCTAGCCTCATAAGCGCAGAGGGAATTACCGTAAATAAATCAGAAGATAAAGCTAACTTACTTAACAGGCACTACCAGAAATGCTTCACTGTAGACAATGGTCAAGTTAAGGATTTTACCTCGCGCATTGATTCAGAGATGTGTCCCATCGAGATTTCGGTTGATGGAATTGGAAAATTATTGCGAGATATTGATAGGAAAAAGGCGCCAGGACCCGAAGGTATTCCCGCTGTTGTAATAAAAACTTTAGCCGATGAAATTGCTCCGCTTCTACAGATTTTCTATCAGAAATCATTGGATGAGGGAACCGTCCCAATGTCGTGGAAAAAAGCTAATGTCACTCCGGTGCCTAAGAAAGGGCGCGCGTCAAAACCAGATGATTATAGGCCTATTTCATTAACTTCAATCTTTTGCAAAATAATGGAGCATATTATAGCGAGCTCTATCATGCGCTTTCTTTCCGAAAAGGGAGCAATCAGTCAGAGCCAGCACGGATTCCGTAAAGGTAGGTCTTGTGAGACCCAGTTAGCGCTTTTTATGAATGACGTATCTAAAGCAGCAGACGGCGGTGTTAGATCAGACGCAGTTTTCCTAGATTTCAGGAAAGCTTTCGACACAGTTTCTCACGAAAAGCTTATCCAAAAGCTGAGTGCCTACGCGATCGACGAAAAAGTTATCAGATGGACCGAATCTTTTCTAGAAAACAGATCTCAGCGAGTTGCGTTAGATGGAGTTTTATCCGATGAAATAAGTATCTCATCAGGAGTTCCACAGGGAAGTGTTCTTGGTCCAATCTTATTTCTAATTTACATTAACGACCTCGTAGATAACGTAAAGAGTAAGGTTAGATTATTTGCCGATGATACCCTGATATACAGAGAGATTTTGACAGAAAACGATTGTAATGTGCTTCAAGACGACCTGGACGTAATATCAGGATGGTGTAAAGATTGGCAGCTGGATTTAAATATAAATAAATGCGTTGCCATGAGTTTTACGCGCTCCACAAACATAATTCCCACGCAGTACCAAATCTCAGGTCATCCATTAGAGTTAGTTCACGACAACAAATACCTAGGAGTCACGTTTAGCAGTAACTTATCTTTTAAAGAACATATTCGAGATGCGATAGGAAAAGCGAATAGAATGCAAAGATTAACTGGTAGAACGTTGAGAGGATGCTCATCGAGAGTCAAAGAAATAGCTTACTTTTCTCTTATTCGTCCGAGTCTTGAATACTGCTGTGCGGTTTGGGACCCACACGAAGTAGGTTTAGTCTCAGATTTAGAGATGGTCCAGCGTAGAGCAGCCCGATTCGTTTGGGGGGATTTCAGGTTTGATAGCAGCGTTACGGCAATGATAGAGTCCCTCAGTTGGAATTCACTACAGATGAGAAGATCTGAATATCGACGGAAACTTTTCGAAAAGTTCAATCGTTCAGAATTTATAGACGAAGTAAGTGAAATGTTAGTGCCAGTAAGGAGCGAACGCGATCTCCGAGAGGCATCGACGAAGCGTTATAGGGAAGTAATCGCAAGGACGGATAATTACTTTTGGTCGTTTTTTCCCCAAGCTATTAGAGATGCTAATAGGTAGGAATGAATAATGGTGGTGTATTACACCCCCTGCCATACGCCTCTGGCGGCTCGCGGGGTATATATCTAAATCATCTAAATCTAAACGTTGAAATGCATTACCTCGCGCGGAAAAGCTTTAACCATATGTCGAGCACTTTCAAAGCAAGTATTGCAGGTGCCTGGTATATATTTCCTTTTCGTGCCTATGTCAGCTAGACTCAGGACCCTCATTTTACAATCGCCCAGTAGAAACTATCCTCTGGCTAATTCAAAGCTCCTTCCTCACCATGGTGCTAAGGAAATTAGATGTTATTGCACTCGTAAAAATATTCCCAAATAATATTATTATATTAGCGTATTTTAGTAAACAAAGACTTCCTAATAAACAACCCAAGTTTTTATCACTGATACTTTTTTTATGAACGTCTGACTTTATAAAGTTAATGAACGAGGATTATGCTGCCATAATAAAGTTATTATTAAGCTGCTAAAATGGACTTCTCAGTTTGTTGGGAAGTGTCATAAATATAACTAGTTGCTAATTAAGAGGTGATTTTGCAGCTGTCTGACACATGTTATTGGTATATTAAGGGCACGAGCTCGAATTCCGCTTAAGTTAAATGAGTTTTTTATCTTAAACTTCTCTTGTTCGGGAAATGAACGAATGTAAGATATGGTTTCCACATATATTTATACGCCCCAGTGATGAATATATATATTTACCAGAGAAATGCAATTCATTGTGGAAAAATAACCATTGGACATGAAAGATTCGGAACCGATTCATCACCAATTGTCGGTCAAGAACATGTTTCGTGTGTCAGTGGAAATTCCTCTTCTACCAAGGATTCGAGGTCGTTCGCTGAAAGACAATATCCTTTGACTCATTTTCCACAATAAGAGGTATTTGACAGGGCCTCCTGATTTCTGGAAGCACGATGAACCTTTCGCTTTCAGTGCAGCGGATTTTCGAAAGCCTATGCGTCACTCGCAACAACAAACCGGTCGTAAGGCAAGGAGCTCAGGCTTACTTACTCAGACTTATTGGCGACTATTTCTTCATTTAGGTCTTCACGACGATAGACGGACAACCAGCGGACCGCGCAAGCAAATCTTTTTCATTTTCACGCTTTAAAAAAAACAAAAATTGACATTTTTATGCATATTATTATTCATTGTTCGTCTACAACCAGGACAATTCGCGGGTTCACAATTTACAATTTTCTCGGCGGTAGTTCCAAACCAATTATATAGATTTAGATTGAGATATATACCCCGTGAGCCGCCAGATGGGTATGGCAGGGGTTGTAATAACACCATCATCACGTAATCTACTCTATCAGCCTCTCTCCCGGGGAAAAAAGCGACCAAAAGTAATAATGTTTTGTGATTACCTCCCTGTAACGTTTTCTCGATGCTTCTCGGAGATCGCGATTAGGTCTTTAGTTGCACTAAAATTTCATTTACTTCGTCTTTAGGTTCTGAACCAATAAAGCTTTCGAAGAGCTTCCGTCAGTTATTAGATCTTCTCACCTGGAGCGAATTCCAATAAAGAAGTGGTTAACTCTATGTCTATGAGGCTGAATCATATAGAGGAGAATGAAAATATTATTTATCATCCTATATTTTTCTTGATTCCAATGAATTTTCTCGATTATTAATCATAGTGCATATGTGCACACTGTTACCGAGTCTGAGAGAAATACGAATACATATAAATATTTTCCACTTGCTCTAAATTATGTTATCTAGTCTCCTTCTCTTAAAAACATGGAAATTGAGTAACATTACGGGGATGAAGGTCCATGACGGAGCTGACATTTTTTCATAATCATCCATGTGTAAGAATCTACGGATTCTATCGAATGTGGACATGAATATACAGATGATAATTAATAATTGCTTTGTCGCAGGGGCGCAGCCAGGATTTGTCATTGAGGGAGAGGGTTATAGACAGTAGAATGAGTGAAAACATTTCTACATTTCAGGGCCGGTATATTCATGCACGCTACATGATAGAAGATATGTTAAATTAAAAAAAAAAACTAAAATGCATAGAAAACTAGGATATGTTCACGGTTATGTGGCAAAATTAAAACCTTTTTGAGATTTTAGTTTGTAAAATGAATAATTGAATAATAATGATGAATAATAATCCTCAATGATATTTGGATTTCCAGTTTTGATAGGGCCAATTTCTCTTACATTGTCATTATTTCTAAAGGTGTAAGGTTTTTATCATTGTAAATATTAATTTCGAGTGCCTTTGAGAGTTTTTTGAAATCCAAGGAAGGTTAATTAAACTTTCCTTTAACTGTTAGTGAATGTGAGAAGAAATAAATTTGTAGTAGTGATTTAGGAGATGATATTGAAACGTAAGTATTTTGGAGGTAGCACTATAATTTGGACAACCCAGTTACTTTGAAGGAAACCGAAGACCAATCGTAGCGGAGACGGATGAATTTTTCCTCTTAATATCATATGTTGTTTTATAAATTCGATATATTCTGATTATTGAGTTAAAATGTCGACAGCACAAAAACACCATAAAAATATGTCTATGTAAGAACCCCTCAATCCGCCTTTCGGCGTGTGGCAGGGGGTGCAAGCACCTTGACTCTATTTTCCTAAACGGTTGCTTTCGCGTATACTTCGCGGAAAAAATGAATTTTTGAAACGATTCGTTTTAGCATCTATTTCCCTAATCTTTCGGGCAGTATCAGCACGGCCCATATAACAGGGGGGTTGCATTATATCGATTGCATTATTAGAGAACCTAATTTTTCTGAACTTACTTAGTAAATTTATCCTTTGAATTAGTCTTCTATCTCTTAATGATTACCATCCCGCGTACTGATTCATCTGAGTAACACTCAC
Source organism: Sympetrum striolatum (assembly GCA_947579665.1). Classification (NCBI taxonomy): domain Eukaryota; kingdom Metazoa; phylum Arthropoda; class Insecta; order Odonata; family Libellulidae; genus Sympetrum; species Sympetrum striolatum. The sequence goes on from OX388351.1 coordinate 61,909,032, forward strand.
CGTTTTATCATGGCTATTCTGTACAAATCGTATCGTATACAACCAATCAAACAAATGCCGTACACCAACTGTAATATGAAAGTAATAATCAGTGTAAACGCGAAACAGTATTTTCTCGTTTGGCTAGGTTGAATAAGAGGAATATAAGTTTTATTTTCTTTGAAACACAATGAGCATCCCCTCAACGATCTACTAGTTAATCTTTGCATTCTATTCACTTTTCTTATCGCATCTCTAATATGTTCTTTCAAAGATAAACTACAGCTAAACATGACACTTAGATATTTTGTGTGGCGCACTAACACTAAGGGTTGTCGCGAAATTTGTTGCTGCGTGGAAATAACGTTTTTGGATGATATCTAACATCCTTACGCTTTATATACATCATTCAAAAAAACTCTAGGTGCGTCTTACAAGATTTACCTTTATGGAATCCGTGCTGGATCCGAATGATTCCTATCTTTACGGTAAGGAACTGAATAATAGAGCTTGCTATAGTATGCTCCATTATTTTGCAGAAATTCGAAATTAACGAAAAATACCCATAATAATCTGATTTTTCTTAGGCCCCGGAGTGACGTTTAACTTCTTCCACGACATTTGGATAGTACCCTCATTAATTGATTTCTGATAGAATTTCCTATCAATCTGTTGCAGTGAATTTCCACTCGCATCAACTTATATCTCTATGGAAATCGTCTCCGAATCAATGCGCGAGGTAAAATCGTGAACTCAACCATCATCTAATGAGAAACATTTTTGGAAGTACGGGTTAAGTAAGTTAGCTTAGGAAAATGCTCTGCTTCGTCCCGAGAGGGTTGTTGCAGTACGCGCATGGCTAAATACGGAGACGAAGCGAGTCCGAAAGTAACTGTGTTTAATTCGTATTCTTGTAAAGTGGAGTTTTCATTAGGACGCCAAATTATATGCTGATATCTCCTATGGTCCGGGCGCACCCAAATCATTCTATACATTTTGGATATATCTGCCACAATTGTAATAACATGGAGCCGAAACCTCAAGATTAAATCTACAATATTTTGGTGGAGTTTCGGGCCCTTTAAAAGCATATCGTTTAGGGCAGACCCGGATGAGGTCTGAGCTGAGGCATCAAATACCACGCGAACTTTGGTTGTTGCGCTAGATTCTTTCACTACCGCATGATGTGGAATAAATACTTTCCCGAACCCCACTTAGTCAGAGACATATGACCTAAAGTGAGATATTCATTCAAAATTGCATTCTGCCGATTTATTTAAGGCAATTCCCTCTTCGCTTATAAAGCTAGGCACAGAAAATTGACCACCACGAGTCTCACGCACTTATGACCAAAATTCTTTCTAATCGCCAACTAGTGATTTTAACAGGGTTCGAGATATATATTCCTGGTATTCTCTTCGTGATCCTTCCTCAAATAGCTTTTGCACTTCTCTATAGTTTTGATCACCAAGCTCAAGGATCTCCCCGCTCGAATTAAGTTTTCTCAATCGCGAGTCAATGACTCCTATGCAACGATTCAAATCTCTTCCTCGTCTCACCTACTGTTTACGCGGAACATATATAACTAAATCTACTTTGATTATCCGTAGAAACTCTACCCAACTATCATTTACTGTATTTTCACCCGAAAACCGTCAAAAAATATCCAAGTCTTCGTTCAAATAAAACCTTAAACTCAGAAATAATTGCTTTGCTAATTACATACACTTGCCTCACCGGCTTAAGAGATCTAACCGCTACTACTTTCATCCCTGCCATTATGACATCATGGTCTGACTGTACTGTCAACTACAGCGAGGCTAGTTATTATTTGTGGTTGGGAAGTGGCTAGTAAATCTAAATTGATACCTTGCCTCGCACGATTCGTTCGAGTTTTCGTCATAATTACCTGATCTAAAGCATGCAACGAAAAAGTAAGATGTATTTCGTGAATTTTTTCTCTCACTGCTAGTGCTGGAGAATTTTAGATTATCCCATTTAATATGCGGTAGGTAAAAATCCCTTCCTACGGCGATGATTGGATCTTTTATTTTCTCGCCATTTTTCTGTAAGGCCTCGGATAAATCAACAATACAACCTATTTTTTCATCGGGAGGACGACACAAAGAACAAACATTAATCTTACTTCCGTTTTGTCTTTGAATCGAGCACCAAATGATTTCGCTCCTGCTATTTTCTACGAACTCATCGCGCTCACTAATTAAATGAGTCCATACTGCTATAAAAACTCTACCGCTAGATCTACATAGTCATATTTTCGTTATATCATATAATCGTGGGAAATATCTAGCTTTTGGTAATATCTTCGCTTAAGCAACTCTCTTCCTAGTATGATATCCGCGCAAGTTCTCGTCGTAATGTTAAAGAGTAGTAGTAGTAGTATTGTTAAAAGTGCTTCGACAGCTAATGTTAAAAAATTCCGCCTGTTTATTACGTAAGCTCTTGCAATTTACTGTTATTATTTTTAGATCTCTCAGTTCTCACATTAAAACACGGTTTCCTTTTTCGAATAACCTTTATCTTTTTTTTAAGTAAATTTTTCTTTTTCACCATTGCAATTTTTTATTTTTTGGGGCTAAGCTCATGCATACCCTTTTGCCTATTTAAGTGTGTGTTAGTAACTATTTCTACTGCTGAATTAAAGAATAACTTTGTCTGCGTATATTCGCTCTATTCTCTAATCTATTCGCATCTAAACCGCAAAACTACGTAGTAAACGGCTTTAAAACTACGGTCTTCATGGAGGGAGAGGGGGGCGGGAGTGTTTCGGAAGAGTCCGTAAAGTCCAGAGAAAGTTTAGTAAAATCAGCGAATAATAGCTGAGTATGGCGCCTAACATATGGATCTAAGTAGCCTTGAGAAGTATTTTAACATATGGAAATCAAGATGATCAAATTGGAAGCGGAAAATTTTATTCATCGCTACAGAGAAAGTAGAGAAGTGAATACCGGCCTCTTGGAAACTTTACACAAGTTTTGATCATACTGTAACAAGTATTTTCTTCTGTTTGCTCTGTTCTTCAACGTATAATCTATGGGGCACGTATATTTCGTCGAAAATGAGTAATTATGATTACACTAGGAGGCGAGTACGGTATATGTAATGATTGATTATCGGACATTCGAATCATCAGTTTCTACTTGTGTTTAAGATTCCAACTGATGGTATATAATGGAACCCAATGTCCATTGCATTCTAGCTCATTAATCAAATAGATTACAGCTCTGGATAAATTAGATTGAAATTAACTGTTGTAGAGTAAATACACTCACTGAAGAGGAAAATCGTATGAGTGGTGTGATGAATGACTGTAACATCAATAGAGATGTGATACCGTTGCAATTTATTATATTTTTTCAGTCAGTATGGTTAAAGTGCATTGATGTCTCATAAGAAACACCATTTGTTATTACAAAAATATTACTCCCTATTACATATTGCCTGATAGAGCTGGAAATTGTGGATTACCGATTCTACCATTTAAAAGCTAATAATAGTGATGAAAATTCCTGTCAAAACGTTAAATGCTAAAAAGCTCTAATTGGTAAAAAGCTCTTGGAAAAGAACTCCTTCAACACACGGATTAGATTGGATTCATCGAAGGTATATTTTTAATACCTCAAGCAGTGGAAAACTACACTGCTCGAGAGAAAATAGAAAGGTAAGAATAGGACGCATCTTAGTGGTTTCTGAATTCCAATTTTTAAGTGTTGAATTCCCTTTGCAAGAATTCTATTCCATCACAATTCTAGTATGTAGACCTTTAATTCGCGAAGTAATACCTCAAAATGTTCATTTTAACGTCTAATACTCCGCTATCAAACAATCTTGTTTGTAACTATCTCCCAGTGTATTATATTGAAATTCTACACAACTATTTTTATCACGACTAACTTTTAATAATAAATGGCAAAAAATGAAGACAATGAGGCAGAGGCACTACTTGAAAATCCCGCGAAGGTGAGTCTTAAATGTCTGCATATATATACGATACTAAAAGTCTATTTTCCATTCGTAAGGACTTTGAATATTGCCGGTTTTACTGCCTCTATACAGAATTGCCGAATTGTCGGAGTTAGAGTGATTTCAGTTAGTTTCCACGTAATCCGCGCTCTGACGCCAACTGGTGTTGCGATAATTGTTTCCGCCACTGTACATACTTAAAAATGTTAAAATGACTATATCCTAATAATCACTCTTTTTTTTTTAAATAACATATCCTATTTGAATGGAATACTTGCCGTAGTTTGCTGCTGTTATTTCAAAGATAAAGAACCTTCGGTATTCAAGGGAAATTCTTCTACAGCTGGTGTAACTTTCGAGCCCTAAATCATAAGGAAATTTTATATCACTTCCCTCTCCCAATTATAGTATAATATCAAATCAAATTGATACATATTCTCATATAGTAAGTGATATATTCTTAAAAAAGATGAGAGGAATTATACATTAATACATTTTGATCGAATTTGGTTGAAATTTCTCCTCCCATTACACATATCTATGTTCTCTTGTACTCAACCTAATTTTTGGAAGACATTTTTTTTAAAGAGCGGTAAAATAAAGCCAGCTGGGATTCGCAGAATCGCGCCTTAACAAAACCGCGTTACAAAATCCGATCAAAGGATGACGATATTCATTTGAGGATTTGCACCAGATTTTGGTTTTGAACACAAAGGGCACGGTTTCTTTCTGCTATTATTGATAATAGATACTCCTACGTGGAAAAGTATTTTAGGATATTTAGATGAATATTATTGTAATTAGATTATTTTATTCTGAATCTGAAAGCAAAAATCCTAGCACGTTTAGAATGTTAAGTATTATTTTTTCGCAATTTTATTTGTATGATTTAACTAATTCGACTAACCAATCGTATTTTAAAATGCTGTGCTTAGAAATCCGAAAACTTCCAATGTGGATAATTTAAAGATTAATTTGGGGGAAAGCCCTTTAATTAAGCTGGAAACAGTTGAATTTAAATTAAGGAATAGAAAGAATTAATTAAGTTTCTATATGCTAAAGGAAAATGAAATTACTATGATACATGCGGTCATTCTTATATTCTGATACTACTAAAATATCAGGGAATAGTCGAAGAGCAATGCATCAATGATACATTTCGTTTCGACACCAAACATATGCCAATTAAAAATCTATGGACGTCAATTAGAAAGGATGTCCCATTAGCTTAAACTGTATTTAATATGGAAAGCACAAGATATATAATCAACAAGTTAAATTTAACTAGAAATTAGGATATAACTAAACATTTAGTAGAATTTACGGTAGGGAAAGGTATGGGTAATACGGATGGAATAAGGAATAAAATGAGGACAAATGAAATATAATGCTATTAACATATAGATTTATAAGTAATATAGAGACCGAGAATTTTCCGATTATTTGGTAACATTCTTCGTTTTTAAGCAATATTCGACTGACTGGCTTTATTTTCATTCTTCAAAAACTTGATCGGAACTTGCGCTACCTTGAAGGTAAAAACGTAGCAGCGCGGTGATGCTGAGGAATGGTGACGGAAGGAACACCGAATAAAATTAGTAAAAATTAAATATAATACAATTATTACATATATTTTTTTCAATAAGATTGAGGGAAAGTATTTTTAGATATTTATTGTTTCTTAAATAATAATTAAGTAAGTGGGTTCAATTTCATTTTTCAGAATATCCTATGGAACTTAAGCTACCTTGAGGGTACGAGAGAAGGGGCGCGATATTGCTGATGGATGATACTTGGTCATCGGATGGAACACAGAATAAAATGAGTACATATGGAATGTAATGTTATAACTAAAAAAAATTAAGTAATATTGAGATCAACGTTTTATATTATTTTGTGATATTTTCGTGTTTTTAAAATAGTATTTAATTAACTGGTTTAATTTTATATTCTCCTGAAACTTAATCGGAACTTAGGCTACCTTAAAGGCGCAAGAGTAGGGGCGCGGTGATGATGGATGATGATGCTTGGCCCACGGTTGGAGCACCGAATAAAATGTGTACAAATGGAATATAATCCCTCTACTTTGAATTTTTAAGGATTAAAGATGGCGAGTATTTTTTCATATTTTATGAATTTTTGCTTTTAAAACAATATTTAATTAACTGGAATTTAATTTCGATCTTTAGAAACTTGATCAGAACTTAAACTACCTTGAAATTGCGAGAGTATGAGCTTATAGTTATTAAGAAAAGATTCTTGTTCCATGGATGGAACACCCAATACAAGGAGTGCAGCAGGGTTTTAATAAAATTACTATTTAATTTCATTTAGTATAGAAAGCGAATATATTTTATTGTATGACGTATTTTTTTGTTTTGAAAACTATGTTACATTAACTGATTTCATTTTCATTCTTTAGTATCGCGATCGGAACTTTTCGATACCATGAAAAAGCGAGTGTATGTGCGCGGAGATGATCAGGATGATTGCTTGGTCGAAGGATTCAATACCGAGTACAGTGAGTACATTGGGAATCTAATGTTATTATTATTCATTTCAAGTACTATAGAACGCTAGCGTTTTTTGTTTAAAATAATTTTTAATAATTTTCGATCTAGCATTTTAGTTACTTTTTGTAGAGAACTATACTAAATTGAGATGTTCGTAAACAGGTATTTAGTTTTCTGCATAAACGTCAAAGTAAATCAGTATCAATCCATCAAATTGAATTGTTCGTTCAACATGATTACAAATGTCAAAAGTTAAACATTTTTCGGGCTTTAAAAAACATTAAATATCATTCCCGTTAAGAACATAGGATACTTTCATTTTATCGTGGTTTTCCTTTCCTTCATGTTAATTGCGAAACTTTTTTTAAATTACTTAAATGAATATTTAGACATTTTTTCGTTTTTTTTATTTTTTGTTCAAGTTCAAATATAACTGAGTGACTCTGACTATATTTACTTTACTTTAAGTCTGATGTTTCTAGATCTTGATGATGCTGTTGAAAATTTTATACAACTACATTCATAGTAAGAACTTCGTAGCATTGGTGAATAATGGTATTGGTTATGCGGGGATTTTACGCTTTTGATGAGAAATCAGGCCACTCTGATAGAGTTATCTAGTTGTGGCTATGCACCCTTAGATACGTAATTTTGTTGAAGAAAAGCTACTTATGTTATTTATTGTATTAAAAATGAATGCTTAGCAGACTGCTCTACGGAGAAAAGCAAACCAAGGCTGCCTAAATTATTTTCAAGAAATTTTAGAAAAACAAATTAATTCTAATGGATCCATTTAGTTTGAAAATATGTGTTAGTTATACTTTCATGCATCTTAGGATCATTATCATCCACTGGTAATACTCGCTGCACTAATTTGTTTCGCTAAAAAACGCTAATTATTTATGTATTAAAAAAATACATTCCACAATTCACCTCATTACTTGCACCATAATTGAGTATACTAATTAGTAAAGAATCTCAGTAATATAGAAGTCAAAATATAACAGCAAAACAAGGAAGATTTTTAAATTTATGAAGCATGCAGAATTTAACTATTGAGTATAATCATAATACCTGCGTTAGTATTCACAATTGTGTTTGGTGAAACCTTCATTAATGCGATACAGGATTTAAGTGCTGAAAACTCCATTTATGCGATTCAAAATTAAAGAGCTGAATTCCACAAGAATAAGTTACTTTGAAAGGGTTATGTTTTTGTTGAATAATACTCATGTTATTTACCTCGAAGGACTGTATCGGGGGACGGGGAGGAGTGACCGAATTGGAGGATTACAACTGGTTGAATTTTAACCGGGAGAGAATAAAAGAAACACTTCCTTTAGTATGGAAAGGATGATGGATACTTAATCGCGTTTTACATAAAGACGTGAACCCAGGAATATTCCGAAACCAAACTAATACAGTGAATCAAAGTTAATCCTGGAAATGCACATTACAGTTATCTAATTTTATTCCTAATTATTTATTGAATCATATATTGAACAGTTCAGTGAATGCATCTTGTGATGCACGTTTAACAAATATATATTGCATGTTTATGTTTTTATCTGTCTATTCATTCCTTCTGTAAAGATTATATATATATTTTTTTATTCTTTATTTTGTAAATGATATTTTCTATCTCACAAATTTGATATATTACTATTTTTAAATAGGTTTTATGAAGTGAATTGAAATTAATACGTGAAGTGAAGATCACACTTCTATATGTGTTTCTTTAACCTTTTATTGAATCATTTATGGAACAATTCAGTGAAGCCTTATCTATTTATACTATTTGACATTTTTTCAAATTTTAATCTTACAAGTGACTTGGAGATGAATTTTTATCAACTGTTTAATGAATTTTTATGTTTTCACGTTTGTAATCAGTGGATATTCTAGCTGTAAGGATAATAATAATTTCTTGATTTATGCATACTTTGTATAGTATGTAGTTTGTGAATCCACACGAATTTATTTTTAACCGCTTTACGAAATACAATGTTATCTATTTATATCACTGCTATGTAATGGCAATATTAGTTATTAATTTTGTACTTATACTTGTAAAATGACTGTAAATAAAAAAGGGATCTCTGTGGCAGAGAGGAAGGGCTAAGTAGGCCTCACCTTTTGCCGCCATAAATAAATATGGCGTCCGGGAGGCCGTTCTGGGCGAAAGCGTTATTGGTAAGGCTTCAAGGTTTTATGGAGATGGGATTCGAGGGTAGAACCTCGCGTGAGGGAACGTTGAGGAGAACATTGCAGGGAGATTGTGTACGGGGAGAGAGAATAAGAGAGGTTAGGGAGGGAGTATGGAAAGGTTGTGTCGGGGAAGGAAGGTGTTCGGTCAGGAGAAGTAGATGTCGTGTTTTGGGAGGGTATGATCTAGGAAGGTAAGGGGTACGGTCTGAGGGGAAGGCTTAGTATCAGGGGAGGATATAGTCTGGGGAGGAGAGGGGTAGTGTCAGGGACGGGAAGGGGATTTTCAGTGTATATTAGTTTCAGGGGTTGAAAAGGGTAGGGTCGGGGAGGGAAGGGGTATTGAAAGGGTAGATTCAGGGGAGTTAAGTTGTAGGGTCTAGGGAGGGAAGGGTTATCGTCGGCGGAGGGAATGGGAACAATCTGGTGACGGAAGGGGTGTTGTTAAGGGAGGTTAGAAATAGGGTCAGTGAATGGATCGGTTGAGGATAGATCCTGGGGAGGGAGGGGTAAGAGTCCCTACCATTCTTTTCTCTTCATTGCCCTTCCCTACCTTTTCCTTACCCTTCCAAACCACTTACATACATAGACTTAACCCTGTACCTCCCATGACCCTCCCCTAAACCGTCCTAGGGAGGGAAATGTACTGTCTTGGGTGGAAAGGGTTTCGGAGGGAAAGGGGTAGCTTTAGAGACGGGTAAGGGAATTGTCATGTTAGGTTAGGTTCATGGGAGGGAAAGGGTATTTTCGAGGAGGGAAGGGTTATTGGAAGGTTAGGGTCAGATGAAGGAATGGTTAGGGTCATTGGAGCTAAGGGTAGGTTTTTTGGAGGTAAGTGGTAGCGTTAGGGGATTTTACGGTCGGTAGAAGGAAGGGTTAGGGAAAGGATAGGGTCATGGGATGGAAGGGTAGGTTTCATTGGATGGATGGGTTATAGTCTCGCTAGGTTAGGACTTGAGTAAAGGCTTAGTTTCAGGGTAGGGTAAGGGTTGAGTATAGGAGGGGTAGTCATGGTTGGAAGGTGTAGTGTTATGTTCAGGTGATGTTAAAGTTAGGGTCCGGGGTGTTATGGGTTAAGGTCAGTAAATGTTATGGGGTTTTCAAGGGATGTTAGTTTTATGGATCCGGTATAGAATGGGTAGGTTTTTTAGGGAAAGGTTAGGGAAGGAAAAAGGGTTGATTCATGAGAGGAAGCGGGTTTGGAATCTGTAGGATAAAGTGATGGATATGTGAGGTATAGGGTTCAGTATATGTTGGGAAGTGGTTCGTAAGGGTAGGGAAAAGTTAAGGAACGGCAAGGAACTGGAAAGAAGGATAGGGAACCAACCCTTTTTATCTTCTTACCCCAAACTACCCTGACCATCCTCTGACCTACTGCTACACTCCCATGACATTACCCTTACCTACATAGACCCTAAAACTAACCTCCCCTGACCATATAAATAATCTGCCCTGAACCTACCCTTCCAATATCCTTTCCTATCCCTGACACTAACCTACACTAAAAACCCCCTTACTATCCCTGACCCTACCCCTCTCCTCCACAGACTATATCCTCCCCTGATATTAAGCCTTCCTCCCAGCACGTACCCCTTACCTTCTTAGATCATACCCTCCCATAATCCGACCCCTCCCTCTCCTGACCGAACACATTTCTTCCCGGACACAACCTTTCCATACTCCCTCCCTACCCTCTCTTATTCCCTCTCCCCGTACACCATCTCCCTAGGGGGTTCACCTCAACGTTCCCTCACGCGAGGTTATATTATATACCCTCAAATCCCCTCTACCAGGACACCTATCTCCATCAAACCTTGACGCCCTACCAACAACGGTTTCCCCCAGGACGGCCTCCAGGACACCATAGCTTTGACTTAGTCTCCCCGAAAGACCTCCCACTGGAAAGTCCCCTCACTTGTACTTTATTTCATTTATGGCGGCAGAAGGTGAGACCTACTTAGCCCTTCCTCTCTGCCACAGAGATCCCAGTCATTTTACAAGTATAAGTACAAAATTAATAACTAATATTGCCATTACATAGCAGTGATATAAATAGATAACATTGTATTTCCTAAAGCGGTTAAAAATAGATCCGTGTGGATTCACAAACTACATACCATACAAAGTATGCATGGATCAAGAAATTATTATTATCCTTACAGCTAGAATATCCACTAATTACATACGTAAAAACATAAAAATTCCATAAACAGTTGATAAAAATGCATCTCCAAGTCACATGGAAGATTAAAAGTTCAAAAAATGTCTCTATAAATGAATCAATAAAAGGTTAAAGAAACACATACAGAAGTGTGATCTTAACTTCACGGATTAATTTCAATTAACTTCATAAAACATATTTAAAAATTGTAAAATATCGTATTTGTGAGAAAGAAAATATTATTTACAAAATAAAGTGTAATAATATAAATATAATCTTTACAGAACGAATGAATAGACAAATAAACATGCAATATATATTTGTTAAACGTTTATCACAAGATGCATTCACTGAACTGTTCAATATATGATTCAATAAATAATTAGGAATAAAATTAGATAACTGGGATGTGCACTTCACGGATTAGCTTCGGTTCACTTTATTAGTTGGTTTCGGAATATTCCTGGGTGCACGTTCTTATGTAAAACGACCTTAAGCAACCATAATCCTTTTCTACTCAAGGAAGTGTTTTTTTTATTCTCTCCCGGCTAAAATTAACCCGTTGCAATCCTCCAACTCGGTCACTCCACTCCGTCCCCCGATACAGTCCTTCGAGGAAAATAAAATGAATATTATTCAACAAAAACATAGCTCATTCAAAGAAATTTATTCGTGTAGAATTCAGCTCTTTAATTCTGAATCGCATAAATGGAGTTTTCACTAAACACTTTTTCGTGTAATATCACAGTACTATTATTATACTCAATAGTTAAATTCTGCATGCCCCATAAACAAAAAAATTTCCACCTTTCGCTGTTATATTAAGATTCCGAGAGAAGAAAGTAATGGATAGTAAATCTCTTTAATTTAATATTCTTGCCGAAAAACTATGATGCGGAAGTAAGCCGAACATTTATCCAGTATGTATCGTAAATTTAGGGAAAAAACGAGTATTTTATGCAATTTTACTTTGATTTAAAAGAAAAACGAAATTTAAACCTAGTAACAAGTAAGTGTTACTGCAGATAGAATCCGAAGTATGTATCGAAAAATACCTAAAGATAGGTAGTATTGATGATGGATGGTTATCATTATCTCGCTTGTCCTACGCTGCAGCCATTGAAACCACATTAAAGGCATGTAAACTGCGTAAATCTCCTTCATTGTAACAACATGTTTAGGAAAATAGATTGTTATAGTCGCAAGCATAAAATGTCAATCGTCCAAATATGCGTTTACTGAGAGAAACACGATCCATCTTACGCGAACTGTCGGTAGAGAGATTGATAAAAAACAAGGATAGCTGCCCTACCTCAAGTTATTTCTCTGGATTCATCTTAACTCAAATCATTAAAAAACTTCAGTTGCGATTTCTACTGCGAAGAGTGTTATTAAGACTAATAATACGCGTTGTTTCACTGCAGACTCGTGAAAGAGTAACGCAAACCAACTAAATCAGAGATGTTTACAAAGTTGGAGATTGTTTACGAAAACCTTGAACTTGTGAATAAATTCTAAGCCGAAAATGGCACGAACAAGTGGCTACCTCTGTCGAAAGAATTTTAAGAATAGAAGTAAAATAATTTCGAGGAAGAATCGACTTTGAGATGATTAATTAACTTAATTTACACTTATCTGAGAAAATAGGAAAAAACGTAGAGGCGAAAGTAGAGGAATTGAAAAGAATACACATTAATATATTGACATCCGCTTTCATCCCGCCGATATTGACCCTGGGTTAGAAATATCAAATTACAAAATGCTCAAATTACAATGAGCCATCTATTACAGCAATCTTTGTGGTCTATGTATTCAATATCTCGGTCTCCACTTGAATGAGACCCTTACATGGTCTGATCATGTCGTGCAAATTTGTAAAAAAGTTAATTACTCGCTGTATTCACTTCGGCGCTCGGGAAATTTCCTTCCTCCCTCAGTGAAAATTCAACTGGTAAACTCTTTAGTTATGCCCCACTTCGACTATTGCGATATAGTCTATCATGATCTGTCCGGTGAACTAGCTATCAAATTACAACGCTTACAAAACTCCGCGGTGAGATATATTTTCAACTTAAAAAAGTACGATCACATTTCGGATTATTACACGAAACTCTCACTACTAAAGCTTGATCTCCGGCGCAAGCATCACTTTCTTTGTACCACGAACAAATTATTATCTACTAAATCTCCCAATTACATTCACTCTTTATTTTTGTCTTTGGATTGCATTCATGACCGCAATACAAGAGGTCGCAAACAACTATTGATTCCTCAACATAGAACCGAGATCTTTCACAATTCATTTACAGTTACAGCTATCAACCTCTGGAACGCACTTCCCCAAGTAATACAAAACTCATCCACCATTTTTACCTTTAAGCGTAAATGTCACAATCATCTCATAACTATCCAAAGTAGAAGTTAAATGCACCTAAATTCACAACTCCATCACCCCAACCTTGTTACACAATTGTTTGGTTCTGATCCGCTACCTCATGTCATGAATATATGTACAATATTAACGATTAGCTAACTTAGATTTTGTTTTAGAATTTTCAAAATTGCAAGCAGCAAATGTTTCAATCCTTTTGATTTCCGCACATCTTTTTATTTTTTTATTTAATTTATTATATTTTTTGTTTATTTTCTCTTCTTGTCTTTTAACAATTTTCCTATAAACTATGTTTTTGATTATTTTCAGTGTACTAGACCTTTTAATGTTTCGTTTGTATGTTTTTCTCAATGTAATTTCATTTTCTTCATTTCTTTGAGATTTATCTCCCATTATTCAACGTTTATTTTAATTAATCTATAATTAATGTCAGTTTAGTGAAGTTGATTTATTTTATCTGATTGTTTGTAATGCATTTATGTTTTTTCTCCTTTCTTTTTGTACAATTTTTATATTTTCACTGCCTGTCTATCATAACCCTTTTCTTTCTCCTTCATCAAAATATAATTTTCTATTGTAGATTTCGCAGGTTTTTCACACTCCCCTTCCTGTGAGTGTTTTCCTGCAGTGGAAATTTTTTTCCTGAGCCCTCAGCTTAGGTTTTTTAAAAATCCACATACTAGTTTTCTTCGTGTACTTTTGCAAACTATCTCTTTCCTTCTGTTTCGCATAAGACGATGGGTTAGGTGTAAGAAGAGACTTTCTAGTCTCAATCTCGCCCGAATAAAGTCCTTTTATTATTATTATTATTATTATTAATATCTTATCTATGGTTCATTTACTTGGAGGAGAATTACGAGTAAAGTAGACTACTCCTTTCTCCTCTGTTCTTTTTTCTCTCTCTTCAACATCATAAAAGAATTTGATACGATGAATTCGAAATGCAAGAGAACGTTTGAAATACAAACCAAATTGTAATATCGGAAGTAGTAAAAGTATTGAATTACTAATCATGCCCACTTAAAAAGCTACACGGACGATCGATTATGAACGTGAAATCCGTAACCAACCACAACACTGTTAAACCAGCGATTTTTTCTTTATTTATGTGCTTTTGGGTTAATATCACTACATTCATAGCATTTTTTTACGAATATTTTAAAAAACATTCGCAAAATTCAGTATGGTTAATGAGAAGTGGTACTAATAGTAGGGGTAAGGTAGCAAATTATTTACCCTGACTGAAAAGTCTAAATTACAGAAGAATTACTACTTCTCGTATTGTGCATTGCCACAACCAAATAACTACATTAAAATTGCATAAATTCTCATTAAAAACGTAAAAGTCCCGCATTACCAATGTCATTTTTTTAGAAAAGTTACGAATTTCTTACTAACAATGAAATTTAATAATATTTTTAAAAGCCTCATCAAGACTAAGATTAAAACAATTAAAAAAGTAAGTCAGAATCACCCACTTTCCTTTGACCTTGAGTATTTAGGAGTATTTTTTTTTTTCAAAAAATTAAGAAAATTCGATAAAATGGCTTGAAACTTTTCATGTAAATATCGTAAAAAATTGCCTTTATTATCATGGAAAGGAAAACCACGGAACAAGTGAAAGAATCCTATGACCGTAACGGGAAGGACGATCAATTGCTTTTACAGCTCGAAAATATATAAGTTTTGACATTCTAATTGAACTAACAATTCTATGTAAATGGATTGATATTGATTTACTTTGACGTTTATGCTGAAAAATAAATACCCGTTGACGACAATCTCAATTGTATATAGGTCTCTACAAAATATAACTAAAATATTAGTACAAATAAAGCTAAAACGTATTTTAAACAAAAACGCTACCGTTATATGGTACTTGAAATGAAATAATAATAACATTATATTCCCATTATACTCACTGTATTCGGTATTAAATCCTTCGACCAAGCTATCATCCTGATCATCTCCGCGCACATACAATCGCTCTTTCAAGGTATCAAAAAGTTTCGAGCGTGATTCTAAGGAATAAAAATAAAACCAGTTAATATAAAATTGTTTTTAAAACAAAAAAAATCTAAATACAATAAAAAAATGCTAGCTTTCCAACCATTTGAAATTTAATAGTAATTACGTTAAAATTCTGCTGAACACATTGTATTCGGTTTACCATCCAAGACACAAGAAATCTTCCAAAATATCTTCAAGCTCCAACTCTCGCGCCTTAAATTTAGCTCAGGTTCCGATCAACTTTATGAAGAATAAAGATAAAACCAGTTATTTAAAAAATAGGTTCACAAAACAAAATATTAACAAAATTAAAAAAATTCTCGCTATCTATATTACTTCAAAATTTAAAGTAATAGCAATATATTGTATTTGTACTTATTTTATTCGGTGTTCCATCCATTTGGCAAGTATCATCCCTCAGCACCACCACACTCCTCTCGCGCATTCATGGTAGCGTGTGTTCCGATCAAAATTCTGAAGAAAGAAAAAAAAACAGTTCATTAAATATTGTTTAATAACAAATAAAAATCACTAAATACTCACCCTCTCTCTTAAAAAGAAAGTTTTTTTCTAGCATTATATTCCAATTGTACTCATTTTATCGGCGTTCCATCCGATGACAAGGCATCATCCCTCAGCATCACCGCACTGCTCTCGAGCACTCATGGTAGCGTAAGTTCCGATCAAGATTCTGACGATTGACAAAAATGTACTAAACACAAAGAAAAATCACAAAATATTTACAAATATTCGCTCTCTATCTTTCTTATAACGTAATAGTAATAGCATTATATATATGCAATTTGTACTCATGTTTTTCGTCGTTTCCTCCGGTTTCCAAGCATTATCCCTCAGTACCATTTGGCCGCAACTCACGCATCATAAATGTTGCGTAAGATCATATTAAAATTCTGAAGAATGAAAATTAATACACTTAAATAAAATGTTCTAGAAACAAAGAATAATCACAAAATACTCGCTCTCTATCTTTTATATTACTGTGTCGCATCAAAAATGATCCGATGAAAATTCTGAAGACTGAAAATAAAAAGACTTAACAAAAGTGTTCTAAACACAAAGAAATATCACAAAATATTTATAAATATTCGCTCTCTCTATTTCTTAAAAAGTAAAAGTAACAGCATTATATGCAATTCGTACTCATGTTTTTCGGCGTTTCCTCCGTTGTCCAAGCATCATTCTTCAGTATCAATGCGCCACAACTCTCGCATCATAAATGCATCGTAAGATTCGATTAAAATTCTGAAGAATGAAAATTAACACAATTAATTGAAATGTTCTTAAACCAATAAAACCAATAAAAACCAAAATATATTTACTATTATTTTTGCTACGAAACCAGGTTACACCAAATACAGCGTTTTCGTTTTCTTGTCCATGCACCCATCCGCCCACCCTTTATTTCAATGTACAGTCCTGGCCAAAATTAACGCAGCACCGGCCGTAAGGATCGCTAGGGAGGTGCTGCGTAAATTTTTGCCAGGAGTGTACATATCTTTGCTATCGCCTATGGGCTGAGGGATCAACGACATTTTCATCTATGTATAGTGACAATAGCATGCATTTATTTCCGAAATTATGATATGAACTTGATATCATACCATAAATGTAACAATATTATCCAAACATATAGGTAATGTTATTAGATAATTATTCATTTTTTATGTTTCTTATGGGTTATCCCGCTTACCAAACCATGTTCCTTTCAGTGTTAGTATATATGCTAAGTTGCCCTGCGGTCATACTAATTGCTCACAAAGATCTCCTCCTTATCCTCCTGGTAATTAGGGATCAGCATCAATTTACCTAGAGCACCACTGAGCTCCTACTCTCACACCTTCTTTATAGCGGAATTTCCAACCATATTTCTGAAGAATGAAAACAAGAATAGTTTTTTAAATATTGTTTCAAAATAAAATAAATCACAACATAATCAGAAAATACTCTTTCTCTATCTTTCTTAAAATATATAGTAATAGCATTATATTCCATTTTACTTACTTTATTCGGTGTCTATCCTTGGGCCAAGTATCCGTCTTCAGATACTGCCCGCTCCTACTCCTATTTTCATGTTAACCTAAGTTCCGATCGTGCTTCTGAAGAATTAAAATAATACCATTTAAGTTAATATTGTTTTCAATACAATAATAACTCAAAGAATCAAAAAATACTGGATTCCTATCCTACTTGAAAATATGTATTAATAACATTAATCTTTTATTCACCCTATTCCTTAATCCATTCTTTTACCATACATCCTTTCTTAGCATCTCTGCGCCCCTGTTCCTTCTCTTTCAAAGCAGAGAGTGGTTTCCAGAGTGCTTTCTAAGAATGCTAATAATACCAGTAAATTTAACATTGTTTTGAAAACAAAATATTCTATCTATTTATTCAAGTTTTTATTCCATTTATTGATATTTTATGATCAAAATAGGTTACACCTAATGCAGCATTTTCGTTTTCTTGTCCATGCACCCATCCGCCCACCCTTTATTTCAATTGACATTTTTAGTTATCCTCCATAGGATCACTTACATTCTCTTCTATGCATAGTGACGATAGCATCCATTTATTTCCGAAATTATGACATGAATTCGATACCATACCATAAATGTTACAATATAATCCAAAAATATAGCTAAAGTTATTAGTTAATCATTCAATTTTTATGTTTCTGATGGATTTTCCCGCTTTCCAAACCATGTTACTTTCACTGCTAGCATGTAAACTATGTTACCATGCGGTCATCCTTATTGCACACAGACATCTCGTCCTTATCCTCGAGGTAATTAGGGATCAGCATCAATTGACCTTTACGTATTGACGACAGGATTGGTTTCCGAAAGAAAGTTAATGTTTCAATATCCGTCTATGGATATTTCATCTTTATTCTCGAATTTATTCGTCTCAAAAATCACAAAATAATTCCAAATATATTGGTAAGAAGATCACCAGGATCACTCTATGTTCTGCTCTTATTTATATCTATTGATACGTATAGCATACTAGATTACCAATATTGCAGCAGATGTATTTTAAATGCAAGAAAATATATATTTTTCAAATGGACGCTTTGCCATAATCGTCCAAGTAATGTAAGATCAAAATCATCCTCTCCCTCGAGTTTTCTTCTATCTCCTAAGGAAATATATCGTTTCAATATGAAATCCTTATCATTACATTTTAATTCCAAGCATAAAGTTATTTAGATTATGTAAATCTTTTAAATCCAATCTTGCTCCTTTGTTGTGAACTTGGTCGAAACACTATTGCGATCGTTCTAAGATTTATGTTATCAGCAAACTCCAAAGTATTGTTTACAAAAGCATGTACTACAGAAAGAAAGGTAAGGGTTTTTACAATGATAGGTTTTAAATTAACGAAAACCCTTAGAAGATCAAACACTACTGCTAGGAGAAAGATTATAAAAAAATCAGTTGTTATTTATTTAGGATTGGATAATAGAGCAATTTTGTTGACCACAAGAATGACCTTACAGCTCATTAAACTTTCAAATCCAACGGAATATAATTTTCACTTGAATCTGATCAGCTTTTGCTGAAATCTTTGCTTAAGAGTATTGATATATTTACGAAATTCCACTAGAAACAGCTGGAATTTTGAGTTGCAAAGAGATAAAGTATTTCAAATTATTAACCTGACTGTATTATAGAAGTACCTATATCTATGTAACCTACCTATTTTTCTCAAGCGTTAAAATACCATTCCATGGAAGATAATATTTTACAAACAAATATACAATGCAATTTTTATATACCTGCACGAAATTCAATTAAATTTGGTAAATATGTTTTCGATTATTCTAAAATAAAAAGTAATGCCTAATTTAGTGCGATCGATCATTTAAAAATGTGGTGAAAACAAATGAGTCCCTCTCCATAATATTTACTTACACTTATTTCACTGATTTAAGACATAAACAGAAGATGTTGGATGAAATAAGGGGTGGGGATACATATAAAGATATGAAGGAGATGGCTATTAATAGGGATTTTTGATTGTGCCGAACCTACCGAAAGGTAGAACACTTATGATGATAAAAGCGAAAGATTTCTATTCAAATATAACTAATCTTGCATAAATACTTTCTTACTATTCAAATTTTCTTCGATGATAAGAGCAGAATTGGGTATTGCCCTTGAAACCTTCCCAAATCTACTTTCAAACTCCCATAAAAGAAGTAATCAGTGACCTCTAAATATCTGTCAACGTAAACAACGAGTCTGAAAGAAGGGAAAGTGAGGTTCAATGTCAAAAGGTAAATATTTGGAACCATATCTTATTGCGAAGGCATGAAAGGAAAAGTCTTTCATTTAATGGCGGGAGAAAGTGAAAATTATACTAATAGCTTCCTAGCTAAGCGATATCCTATGATAAAAATACCTCGGTAATTTAAAAAATTACGGAATGCATAGTTTATTATCTCCATATCATGTGACTTACACTGAGTTGCTAGTAAATAATGTAACTACGACGACCTAGAATAGTGCTTCTATTAATTTTTAAAATAAGGTATATATTTTCAAGATCTAAACGCCGGTGCCGATCAAAGCCATACATCGAAACACAGGTAACTGCATCGAAATTTACCGATTTAAAAATTAATTCCGCAAAATGTTACGTATATTGAAACACCTGCGTTACTTCTTCAAAGTACCAATTCTTCATTTTATTGTTTTTTATGTGTTTTAATTCCGAGAACAGGGTAATAGTGTTCACTTTGATTCTCCTACTGAAGAAGTAGTGTGTACATAAAATATTAAATATTATTTAAAAATATACTTACGTAAGCGAGAAATTTCACTCCAAGTATCCTCATCTCAGCGATGACCTTCCTCGTTATCACTCTCCTCGATATTCTTCATCTGTAAATATTGTAAAATGAAAGTACTTTAAAATATTATTGTAAATTCAAATCTAACGATTCGTTGGTAGGTTACAGAGTACACACACATAAAATAAAAGTAAATATCGTAAAATAAAAGTAAATCATCGGCAGAAAGACAATAAATTCTCGGGCCTTAATATCCTTATTGACTATAAAATCAAAAAAGTTATGAGCATTCAGAACGCGGTCATAAGCAGTCATTCGAATTTAAGTAAGGTTAAAACCTTATGCTAAGTTAAAAATCTTGGCCGACCAATCACATCAATATTAAATTATTTTCAATCAATTTGGAATAATTAATGCATTCTCCATTCATCTTCTGCTCACATATTCAAATGTTTAACGGTCATTTGGTAGTTCATAGCGAATTCCGATGCAACGAATTTGAATAGCAGAAATTATTCGAAATTCCAATGCAATACAAGATTCTTAATTGAAACTTCAAAGTAAATTCCGTAAATACGCAACTAAACAGACTGATAAAATTCTATCCTAAGACTAGTGCTATATATGATCAAGTATATCACAATCGGTACTCTTTCAACGATTTAAGAAAGAAGTTCTTTATCTTATTATAATTTCGGGATGACTTCCTTATTTTTAACTCATTCTTTCAATTAAAATGGAGGAACGGGTGCACGAAAAAGAAGTTATGCGAGTTACAGATAGTAAAAGGGAAACGAAAAAGTTACTTTAATTTGATGTACTTCGCGAAAAACGTTAGGTCATAAAATACATAAAAATATACTATAGTGATGAAGCTGAAGTTATAAGTTCAATTCAAGCTTATAAATGATAAAAACCTCGAATGGCTGCAGCGGAGCTCTGTTTGATAAGAAACGACGATTGGAAAATTTAAATTGTTAATAGTTTTGTGAAGATGCACTAAATGAAGCTATGAAACGTTAATTGAATATAAGATCCGAAAATCAATGCCTTTGTTACATAAAACCAAGTGGAAGAAGAGATTCGGTTAAAAGAAAAATAATATTTCGATTACATGATGCCAATGTTTCACGCAAATTGAACGAAACCAAGAAATGTCTAATAACGTAATGTACTGCATTTTGGGATAACGATATTTCCTTAAAACACATACATCGATTTCTGTAATTCCTGAAAATGCCATCTAATGTCCTGAAAATCCTGTAATTAAAACCGTTCGACTCACCAAATCTTGAGACCCCCGGATGCTTACAGCAGAGATGTCGTATATCCGGAACCGCTATTTCAAAATTTAAATTTTAACGGTTTTGTTGAAAACTTCTGCATCAAGTCCTTCCTCGATGAATTTTCGGCAGCAACTGAGTAACCGTCACCTTTGATTTCGTTAGAAACAAAGTCGATGATTCTGATTGGCTGACGTCTGGCTGTTTAACTTTCTATCAATTATCGACCAATGAAAACCATTGTTCCAAAATAATTTCCAAAATTTATTGAAAAAGTATTATTTGAAATTTGTTAATCATTTATAAATATTTAAAGTAAAGATTAAATTAAAATATTTATTTAAGACTATGTACGGTTGTTAAGAATGATCTGAGTTAATTATTATGTTGACACTATCCGATTACGGCGCGAATTTTAAAACTACAAACGATAGTTCGAAATCGAGGTAGTAGTAGTAAAAGAGTACAACATTCTATCATTTTCTTCGAGTTGCGAGCAAAAAATAAAATCGAATTCGAATCGAAAAAGTTATTGAATTAAAATATGGTTATTATATTCCGTTGTCATCCGTCATTCCGTCTTGCTAATAGCTCAAATATTAGAAAAGGTAAATAGGTTTCATCGTATGTCTATAATATCTCTGGTATTTATCTCGAATCCTAAATCATAATTCCTTCCGGACCACAAAAATCAAGCTCGTATATAACATAGCCTTGCCTTGTGATAACTGAGTAAACTCATACAACACTAACTTAATTACTGGTTAACCATTATATTACAATATGATTTAGTGTGGCTACCTTAAAAGAAATTCTTTTGCGATGAGATACAATCCCAGTTATTATTAATATAAATTAAGAGCTTAGCGTGGTACAAACTGAATAATATATAATAATTCAATTACATAAATCTTCAATTCCTGAGTATTTACTTCATAATAATATGCCGTTAAGTTATCAACCCTTTCTTAAATATCACAATCTTTACCTCTTACTCAAGCAATAAGGCGATCATAGCAGATAATAGATTTCGGGTAAAATATTAAAGCGATGTAACTGAATAGGAGAAATTCGAAGGGACGATACACAGTCAACGAAGTGGTATGCGTGGAGATACAGCCTTCGAAAAGCAGTGATCTAAGGAATGCAAATGTCCCTTTCGAACGACAACAGAATGAAAAGAATTGGAGCCGAACTGTACATCCTATAATTAGCATACCTATTGTATATACTATCATGAAGATAACCTTCATTGAGCAAATTGAAAGAGCAAAATTTAACAGCGTTATTGTTTTATAATAAAAAAATGCTATTTTAATATATATACCTTGTTATCCTTACTTTATTTTTACAAAATAAGGAGTTCCTCATTAGGTATTACTCTTTCCTTCGAAGGAACCTACATCACCGTACATGTTCTTGTTATCACGATGTCGTCAATTACATCCTATCCAATTCAAACGTAAAACGCTTGGCTCACATTTTTATTAAGCAAATGAAAGATAATTTCGAACCTTAAATTATACTGCATGAAACAATTACAATTACTCCAATTATCAATGAATTGATGCATTTGCATACCAGCCTTCATAAAATTCTAACGGGGAAAACATACCTTTTTGAGGAGCTCCTTGTTCAACTTCCATTACTAAAGTTGGAGCACGAAATTTAGAAATGCGTGGAGAACTCTTCTCATCAGAAGTTCTAGTATTGCACCTCTCCAAATCGTGGAAGTTATATAATCATCGAAGCACCGATTTCCCACTACATATTAACTTTATATAAGATATCACTAGAAATCAGAGAGGCCTAAAACTTCTGTTCACGGACATCATGGCAGACATGCACTTTAGCATTATCACTAGCACCTATATCACAAAACACCACGGTCACTTTTGCAACATAAATATGTAAGAATTGAAAACTAGAATGCTCACGAATCCTCCCTTTTCTCCAGCAGTCCACAGATTATTTGTATTGATATGTATCTTCATATTAAAAGTATTTTAGAATCACATCTACAAGATGTCCCATCACTACAGTTTCCGCCAAAAAAGAAAAGCAAGTGACCTCTATGAGAAGAATCTAGAGCGTTTGCTTTGTCTTCTTCAGAGCAAGTGAAGCTCGTAAATCCGCTTGTGACGAAAAACTTCGGCCTTCATGCTGTACAATTAGGTTTTCTTCACGTGACTCAAAAGAATAATTCTTTTAGTTTTGCAATTTCCTGAGCTGTTTACGGGCAATGAGTTTCGGAATTTCGAAGGGTTTTGTTTCAGACAAGGAGTCGTTTGGGCGAAATAACCTTATTGTCCCCGAAGGTCACTATTTTCGTCTCAGATATACGAACTTCACTTCGCTTCAAAATATTGCAGTGTTCTGAATATTCCTCATAGAGGTCACTTGGTTTTCTTGTATGGCGGAAACAATACTAACGAGAACACTGGGACATGTGGTTTTTCGAAAACGTTTTGATGTGAAGATATTTCCCAATGGTAATAATATATGACAGTGCAGATTAATGTGTAATATTTATTCGTGTGCATTTTGGCGATCTATGTTGCAAATGTGATCATTACGATCTTTTGTGGATATATTAGTGATTGGTGTGATGATGAATTGCTAAATAGCCACATATTTGTGATATATATGTTTCGGCAATTAATTTCTATTTATGTCTTTCGTGAAGTGAATAATCTGGTGTGAAATCTGTGCTCCAGTAGTAATAAAAGTTCCTCGCTTTAGAATGGTGCATGCTTACAACTTTGGTAAGATCTTACCGTTGGTAAGATGTCATTCTATTCCAACGCATTTTTAAATGTCGTGCTCCAACATTTTTAATGCAAGCAGAACTAGTAGGTCCTTATCGAGGTAAGAATTTTCTCGTTGTATATCATGAGTCGAATATATATTCTTGTTGATTGCAATGTAAATCATTAATGTAATTTCATTAGTAATGTCATTTGAACTCATGGATAGTCTGTAGCTAGATTCTACCTTGTGAACCCCCTTGATTTCATTTAATTAGCCAGCACTTTTTGAACGACATTATTTAGTTCTAATCTACTTCATCTTGAAATTTTGAATCATTCAATCAATTCTTATATTTATTCACAGAAGTTGCATTAATCATTGAATGTACGAAACTGCTCTAATTACATACATCCAGTTTCCGTACATATGTTACATTTGTTTTCGTTAGGTCTTCCTGAAGGAGGGTCTGAATTCACGATCAGCATTCGTCGACTGTTTCTGATGACTGTCTATATTTAGGAAATAGTACAACGGGTTACTGTAAATACATGCCATAATTAGATGAAATGTTTTTTCTAAATCTCTTCCAATTTTTTGATGGGTTACTGTCTTCTGTATTAAATATATTATTAGTTTCGTGTTTGTCAGGATTTCCTATGCGTTTAACTGATCTCAGCAATTGACACGTTTTACCTAAATGGGATATTCGATAAAATGTAAACTATTAATATTTTCCTCATTTTTCTAAAATTTTATAATCTTAAATAAACAGTAAAAGTTAGTTCTATTTACATAATATCTTAAAACAATATTCTGAAATGTATTTCAATTCGTAGGCACGGGTCGTGATTCGATGGTAATTTAAACATCAACTGTCAGCCAATCAGAAATCAGCATTTTGTTTTTTACCTTATGCGAGCGTATTGCGGGCTAGTTCCTGCTGAGTTCTCGTTGAGTGAAGTCACCCGTTAAAATTTAAATAAAAATCGTTTCAAATTTAAATATTGCCCGGAGTTATTGTATATCACCAATTTCAACACTGATGTCAACCTGGGCTCTCGAAAATTGGTAAGTCGTGATTCATTTATTCATCGAGTTTAATTTATTCGGAATAATTTTAACTTCTAAATTTAGAGGTTTTGTTGATTTTACAAAATATACGTCGCCCTATCGTAGTTCCTAATATTGTAATTACCTATTTGATTTGGAGAATCGTGTATCCGAATTCTTTTCATAATAGTATTATGAATAATGCATGAATCCAACTGAGTGTCTCAATGTATTTATAAGTCAATAGAATTTCTCGTAGTTGAAAGTACAGAATAGGAAACGAGTTAGTTGTTATATTTTAGCTTTTGAAAATTTTAACTTATGTTAATAAAATTGTGTCAACGAACACCATATCCGGATATATCGGTGGCCTCAGTGAAAGATACACCGTTTTTCGCGTTGCGTATTATCTTAAAATCCGTTAATCAGAGTAATTTCGATTAGGGGCTCTCTCAAAGCGTCGGAGATGATTAATGATTCCTTCCATATGTCAACTTACGTTCTATTTCATTTACGAAATGGTTTTTAAACGACCAGTACACGTTAAAATACGTGCTCCTTTTATAGAGCCTTGAATTTAATATTCAAACTAATATACTGTAGATGAAAATAGCTAGCCATGAATATTAATGCTATATTACGTTCCTACTTTGCGTCATTGAGAAGAAGTGATACAGACTGAATTCTAAATACTCAAACATTTTATAATCCTCAGCCTTTAATAATAAATTTGATGGAACCTATTTTCTAGATTTTCTTCCTGAATAGAGTTGTCCTAGTTTTAATATTGTGCGGTTGTTTTCTAAAATGTTCGAAAGAATTGACATTTTTGGACGGTGCGTTTGGGGCATACTTTAATTCATAATTGAAGAACAACTAAACCAATTTATCATATATAATTAAGATGAATTTGGTAAATCAAAAGTCAAATTATTTTGTATCCGTAACCTCTATGAGGTAGGACTTGGTTAATCATCCCAGACGTGGACTCAGTTACGTCGCATTGCAAATTCATTCAGTATTTTGCTAATTTCAGTCCGTAAATCTGCTGTACTAGCGAAAATAGTGTTTGTTTCATAGCAGAGTCAGTCGATGAAAAATGCCTGTTGACCGTTAAGATTTGTAATTGGTAACGTGTATTGTGCTGTTAATATCCATGGTCGCGTTTTTGTGGGCCGATAATTAATAGAATATATTTCATATTTTCCTTTATATCTTCTGTGCTGAATGTTGGATTGGATGAGTAATCTAATTAATTTACTTTTTCTAAAATTCGCTAATAACTTGAGCTTAGTTCTGCTATAACGGCAATCGAATTTGTCATATACTTTTCATAGATGAATATGCGGTTGTATGTTTATCGAATCGCATCTTTTACTTCGTATTATGCGAAAATGAAATTATTTTTCGAAATTTGTTTCAATTTGAATTTTTTTCCGTGACTATCGTAACGCCTTTGCGCAAGTCTTAAAAATACATATAATACTAGAGAATACATATCTGTTAGATTTCAAACACAGTCTGTGTTGTGCCCAAAATAACATATTGTAACAGCATATTAGCTATCATATTTCATCACATATTTTATTTTTTTCTGTATCCCGCTGTCTTGAAAATAGTTTGAAATACCTTCGATCCCAGAAGCTTTTAGTTTTTAACGCAAGGTTTATTCTTAATAGTGTTTCACCATTGTATTATATTATCAGAAATTATTACAAGATTTTTTTACTTTTTCAGTTGATGAAACTCTCAGGAGTAAGGTGACAACAAAGATCATCTCTGAGGAGAAGGCCCTTGAAATTAACTAGAAAGTAAGTTATATACTGCTAATCGCCAGCAGCGTATGACTTGGGGAAGCTGTTGTGAGTACTTTTTCTATTTATTTGAGTATTACTATTAGTATGCACATGAGTTGCAAGTAGGCAAAGGCCAGGTGACAAGATTGAAAAAATATTTTTATCATAAACAACATAAAAAATGATATAAAATATAATAAATCTTGACATTATTACACTTATTTACACTTAATATTTAAACATTTTCAGTATCACGAATTATTTTCTTCTTAAAACTTAATATATTTTCTGGGAAAGGACTGAGAATTTCCTTTGGGCAGTCATACCAGTCGACAGCCACTTTATATAAGAAGGGGTATTTTCCATCGTACTTCTTGAGAGCCTTTGTTCTGACCTTAAAATTATGGTAATTTTTCCCAAAAAACAAGAGGTATTATTTTTTCCTTTAATTCCTTCCACGATGACTCATCATCGTATTTTCGGTATACACAAATATGTCTGTTAACTTCTCTCCTATCGCTAAGTGGTTCCCAGTTAAATTCTTTCAACATTTCCTTAACGATGTCCTACTTACTAATTCGTCCTAACACTTACCTGCCGCTTCCCTATGAAACTTTTCAAATTAATAAATATAATTTTTGTGAAAGGAATCCCATTCTAACGTGACATGCTATAACATCGGTCTTACTAAGGTTTTATATGCCAGGTTCTTGCATTTTTAGGCACCTTTTAAATTTCTTATGACAAGATACAAATTGTTAAACTATTTAGATACAACATCGCCTCGTTCCCCAATCTAATTCTTTTGTCAGAGTCTTGCCTAAATATTTTAGTGAGTCTACGTGTAGAATTACTTTATTTCCAAAAAAGAATTAGACAATTTCTACTGACTTCTTTTATGGAGAAAACGGCATGTTTAAATTTCTCTAAGTTGATTTTCTCATTCACTCATTTGAAGATGGTATCAAAATAATTTTGAATTAGAACGCTGTCATTTCCTTCACTTATTGTCTTATACAAAAAATCTGATGTGGCCAACACATGACTTTCTCCATATATAAGATGTAAATATTTATCTACGACAGTAATTTCGAACTCTATATTCCATCTAAACTTTGAAGATGAGTGATTAATTTATATATATTATTATCTTTTACGTCACAAACATTATAAATAATGTTTTTCAGGACATGTTCGATGAAAAACGATGAAGTGGCCTTTCGCCCCAGCGCCCAGAGCGCCCACAACGTACATAATCAGCAACTTCCGGTTTATCAGTATTTCACAAATAACTCCTAAACAATCCGTGATACAAAAATATGTTTCATACAAAAGTCATAGTAAATTACATTTCCAAAAACTTTTATAACTAATACTATATACCTAAATATCATATTTAAGGAGATATTTTGAAAACCGGAAATGAGCTTTGAAGAATGAAGCTCGACTTCCGGTTGACCAATTTACTCCAAAATCTAATCAACTCTAAACACACAAACCAAAATACTATATATAAAATTTGGTGTTGATCCGACAAACAATTTTCATGTTAGAGCGCCCACAAAGTACATAATCAGATACTTCCGGTTTATCGGTATTACACGAATAACTCCTAATCAAGTGGTGATACAAAAATATATTAAATACAAAAGTTATAGTAAATTACATTATCTAAAACTTTTATAAGAAATACAATGTACGTATATATCATATTTATGGAGATATTTTGAAAACCGGAAATGAGCTTTAATGAATAAAGCTCGACTTCCGGTTGACCGATTTACTCCAAAAACTAATCAACTCTGACAGCACACACACCACTACTATATATGAAGTTTGGTATTGATACGACTAATAGTTTTCACGTTAGAGCGCCCACTATCACACACACACACACACACACACACACACACACATACACACAGACATCATTCCGAAAATGGTCAAAACGTGTTCTAGGGACCCCAAAACATGTATTTCCGTTGAAATCTCGAAGTCGAATTTTTTCATGAAAACAATACTTTCTCTATACTTCGTATATGGAGAAAGTAAAAAAAGCATTCGGCAGCGAAAAGTCTTAATTTTGAATAAGCGTTACTAGGAAAATCATTTATAATTATGAGGGAAAGTAAGGGTCCAAGGACTCTACCCTGTGGTACTCCTGACCTAATTTTTATCTCCTCAGAAACCCTAGATCCTACTTTTACTTGTTCTTTCCTGCCCTTTAAAAAGTTATTATCTAACTTACAAACCTACTGCCAACAGCTAGATGTCTAATTTATTGATGATTTTTTTGTGCGAGACAACGTCGAAGTAATTAGCTTCCTATATCTATCGCTATTCCTTCAACTTTCTCACCTTTGTCAAGCACATCTGCTACATCTTGTGAAAGTGATAGCAACTGTAGTTCACATGAGTAACCTTGCCTAAAGCCAACTTGCCCTTTATAAAACCAACCCCTTCTTTCTAGCACTCCACGTAGGTACTCAGTTATCAGTTTTTCCATCTCTTTACATACTATTGACGTATAGCTGTCTAATTGATGAATGCATATTCAATATGTGTTTTACTTCTTCAGTAAGAGCATCAGCTAGAACCCGAAGTACGGAATTCTCTGCTTCCGGAATTTAAGATTTTTAATTAAACTGTTCATCACACATTATTACTTTGAAATTGTATCTTAATCAAATGTCTATTTTCAATTAAATAAATTTACGAAAAGTAAACTTGCACATATCTTTTAAAATCGCGACCAATTGAACTATAAATTGGGATAGGTACGAGTGCACAGCGATAATTTTAACCATATCTCCTACAATAATTAAACATTAAATTAATTATTTATTGCGAAAAAGGTTTTTCCCTGGATGCTGGAGTAATTGATCATTTAACAGATCAAATTATCACTTTCTGCTTTAATGGTAGATTTAAGAAAGCAAAACATTGAAGTAAATAATTTTTATATCATTTAATTTCGATCCAAGTACCTTTGCTTCGTAAATGGCTGTTCAGCGTTCAGATACGAGCGTTCGTATTCACGAACACAGTTCTAAATTTCAAAAGCATAAAGTAATATTTATTATTATCATAATTAAATTTTGCCGTAGCAACTCTGTGAAAACTAATTTATATTTGGAGGTAAAAATCAATTATGAATACCTGACCTGGAGTATCTTAAACTCTTGGAAAAAGTTTCTAGCGGTGTATCATTGTCTGAAGCTATGAATTTTATTCACACGTCTATCATTTCACCCCGTCATTGCGATAATACTATTCATTTCATTCCTTGAGAATTTGCGGTGGTAATCAAATATTCACCTTCGTTGACATTGAAACTAACTTTCCCTTCTACCCGCTGTCGATGTTTTCGTAAACAGACATTTGGAGGTCACTGATATTAGTCACTTAGCTTAGGGTTTTTTAACGTAGGAGCTGAAGCCAGTGCTATTCCTAATTCTCCTCTTATCCTCGTAGACAATAGGAATGCTATCGATCTCCATGTTATCCGAGACCAAGTTTTGTTTATGGTAAATAATACACATAAATTTGAATATTCACTGAACGGAATCACAAAAATTTGCTGTTTTTAATAATATTTAATTTAAATTAGGATCAAAATTTTCAATCGTTTTAAACTTTGAAACTTTTAATTTATAAAAACTGTAAATTAAATTATTCTAAATTGGATTCAAGTACAACTGAAATATAGAATTTTGCATAAGAAAAACTGATACTTTGTTACTCAAATTAAATATACTTAAATTGCTAATATAACTGTATACTAAAAATCACTCTTTTTTCAAAATAAATTCTCCTACTTGATTGGAATTCTTGCCGTAGTTTGCTGCTATTCCGCCATATAACATGAGTAATAACGGAATATTATGCCAATAGTGTATATCTTTTAAGTTAGATAGCGAGCTAGTATTTACTGATAATGTAGTGATTTTTGTTTCTATAAAAAACAATATTTAATTAACTGTTTTTATTTTCATTCTACAGAATATTGATCGGAACTTACGCTACCTTAAAGGTTCGAGAGAAGGTGAAGCTGAGGGATGATGCTTGGTCAACGGATGGAACGCCGTGTAAAATGGGTACAATTGGAATTTAATGCTATTACTGTATATATTTTTAGTATGATAGAGAGAAAGTATCTTTTATTATTTTGTGATTTTTCATTGTTTTTAAAACAATGTTTAATAATTTAATTATATTCTCATTCTTCAGAGTTTTGATCGGAACTTACGCTACCTTGATGGTGCGAGCGTAGGAGAGCGGTGATGCTGAGGAATGGTGCTTGGTCCAGGAATGGAGCGCCGAATAAAACGAGTACAAATAGAATATAATCCCATTTCTGCAATTTTTTAAAATTAAATAGATATAGAGAAAGAGAAAGAGTATTTTTAGTTTAGTTTTTGATTTTTCTATACTTATATATTTTCGTAACTAACGCTACCTTGATGGTGCGAGAGTTGGTGCACGGTGATGCTTAGGGATCACAATGAATAATGAATATATTACGATTGTGTGGTTAAATAAGAATTCATCCAACATCTATTTTTGGATGTATGTATGAGATCTGACTATACGCCTTAATCTCGTTCTGGTAAAAAGCGAAATGGTTCCTTTTCCATATCGAAATTAGAGGTAGTGAGAGTATTGTTTTCGAATTATCTGCCACTCCTCCATTGGGAAGGGGATCTTTGAAAGAGAAAAGCTCTCGAATCGCTTTCGTGGAATGAAATGAATCCCGTAATGAGACCACTTTGATGTTAAACTTTAAGATAAAGGCTATATCAAGAGACCAATTACAGTTAGAATTCGCGAAGGAGAACGTTCGGCGCATGTGGCACGCTGACCTGACAGAGCGAAACAATGGCACAGTATTCTGAAATATTTTTAATTTTCTCTCTCCCTCCTTCATCGTATTACATGATGGGAATAATCTTGGGGATTTGGATAATAATGTCTCGGATAAGGTCGGTTTGTTTTTCTATCTCATAAATGACGTGTTCCAGGAAGCCGTTTAACTGGAAATTAATTTTAGTTTCAGGAAGGAAGGTCTGGGCAAATTAAATTGCGTATCGTTGTCTAAGGTCCATTACTATGTTCTATTTTCCATATCAATAAAAGGTTATTACGTCTCTAACTACTATTTACCTCTGTATCTACTAAAACATTCCAATTTTTATGAAGCCACCTTCTACTGAAAAGTGTAATGTAATATATTTATATTTTTAAGATTGAAATAATATTAAGTTTAGAAAATATATGCCGAAAGTGTTATTTTCGTAAAATTTGACGAAAGGAAGAATTATCATCTCTGCAACAGTGCCTTCATCAAGTTTTTCATGAAAGAATAGCCAATAACTTAAACGAATTTAGGGAATTACGGTTACAATAGTTAGATGAGTATCGTAATGTTTTTGGCTTTCTTTTAATCCGAATACATTCGTTGAAGTATATGATCGAGTTCCTCATATCAAATCACTTTACTGTCATATATCTAATTTAATACTTGGTTCTGTTAATGATTTCGATTAATCATCACCCAATCATGTAGTGATATATTGAGTTATTTTTCTTTTTTTGGAATCTATGAGGTGAATTATCCTGAGATCATTCATTACATTAAAAACATTATCTATCCATAACTTTAACACCCTCCTAAAATTACACCCCTTTTAATCTTTTCTTCGACTTTTCCTAATCGGATTTGGTATTCTGTGTACATAAACAGGGGTTAGTTCTGTCTGTGTTATCCATTTCATCGTCCAGAATTTCAGCTTACCTCATTCGCACCCGGTCCGCGAGTACTCAGGAGCGGGGGGCGTTACCCTTCCCAACGGAGCGTTAATACGTGTATGATGATGTGCATGGAATACTAGACCATAGTACTTACATAAGCTCTGTATGTTTATAAGCTCTGCTTAAAGTATTTTTGGGTGTATGTAAGCTCGAAAACAATGTTTTCCTTAATATGCAGTATCAACAAGATCGTGATTAATCCTCGTCAATGTAAAAAACAAGCGATATAAAGGTAGTTTAGAAATAAGAACCTAGAATTGAGAGGGAGATGTAATCAGGTTAAACCTATTAATTACCGGCAGATGTAAAGTAGGTTCAAAATAATATTAGCCTTAAGCATTAAGTAAATTAAACGCAATTAATTAACATAGAAAATAGAATGTCACGAAAGACAACAAACACGGGCAATTTCATTACCTTAGCTAGTAAGAAGCAAACACACAAATTCGGAAATCTCCACGTACTTCATTATTAACTTCCGATTCGTGCAAGGAAATCTGAGTTTTTTAAACTTCCACGTTCATCATGGTTTGCATAGAATTTTCCAGTTTAGTAATAGGCTTTTCTTTGAACAAAACCAAAGTCTCTCTTCGTTCGTTGTCTTCAGAAAGTTCAACCCATTCCTACGGCCATTAATTGCTCTTGTTATATTCCGAGGGCTCTTTGGATAGGAAGCAAGAGTATTAGCTCTAGCTCGCTAAGTTTCGTAGGCTCGGATTTTCGCGAGGAATTCTTAAGGTACAGCGCTCAAGAGCGCCGTACCTTAAGAATTGAGCACTGATATATATGCGTAGCACTGCGAGTAAAATGAGCGAAAAAACCTCAGCCGCGGGTTGTATGCTTCCACCTCATTTTGATTGAGTAAACAGAAAAAAGAGAGACTTAAAAATCTTCCGCCCGGCGGAATTCATTTATTTTCGAAGGAAAGATGATGAGGGCGATGGAGGAGAGTTGAGTCAATAGAATAGAATCGGCGGAAAGTTTTAATTGAAAGAGTGCAAAGCGAAAAGGCGCTGTTTATATTGCTCTTCTGTGCCTCGACTCCGGATGATGGAAAATTAAAAAATCTCGAAGTGTATGGTCATCGAACGAAAAGAATGCCATCCCGCGATACATTTCGCGTTTAATTCCGAATGAAAGGTATTCCATTGCGGGATTTCCAACCCGATCCAGCCGCATACGTGGCTTTATTCAACATAATACGGAGGCATAGTCTCATACATTAACCGGATGGATTAATATCCATATTATCAATGCGTGATTTTCTATAGATATATGCTTCAGAGATAGAATTTTTAGTAGATGAATAGATGACAGACTTAACGTGCATGCATTTAGGAAATTTGATGGATATAAATTATACCTAAAAGTAATTTTAGCAATGCCATTAAACTGTTTAGATTTGAGAAATCTGACTTCCAATTGCCAAAAATTCATAAGATCATCTAGAATTCTGCCGGTTGAGTAGTTAAATTAATTACTTCATGATTAATTAAAAACAACCAATTTGTATACAACTGCAGTCACCGATAGTATTTTAGTATGGTTTATATCTTATGTCTCCTAATGATTTCGATCATTTTCTGTATAAGATAGCACTATAATAGTTGGAAAGTATTGAATTTTGACTAAGAATTAGAACGAATTAATTGAGTAACACCACGTTAACTGATGAACTTTTTATTTGCTATGAGAAGACTTTAAAATTGAGTGAAATTCAGCTGGAGTTATTTCTACCATATTAACGAGCTCCATGGTTATAATAAGTAACTTCTAGATGACGAGTTGATACTAGCTTTGTGATGAGTTGATCAATTCTAGCTTATACCATTCCATAAATTTAATTATCTCTCCTAGGAAGGAACTAAAAATATAAAGATCTATGAATATCTTAGATTTGACTTATCTAAAAAAAGCTTTGCATCAAATGAAAAACAAAAAATACTGGTGAATAGTTGTTAACAAACCTGAGAATTTAGTCCGCAATGCTAAACATCGTAAGTTTTGTAAAGATCGTAAAAGCACCGCATTAGTCTACCTCAATTAATATTTTAATATTTCTAATATTGCTAATGATATCATGAAATATATTTTACGTATTTATATACGAGATCATTCTTAACTTTTTATAATCAGACTAAGAAAGAGGACTGGATAATTTTGGGTGGGCGTTGATAGTAATGGAGAGAGAAGATTAAAATAAAATAGAATGTATCAAGGAGAATATATATTGCATTTTGTGATCCTCCAATAATATTTCTCATAGGAAACTTTATTATTTATAACACCGCTGATCCAAATTATATATATAGTGTACCAGAGGTTCCTTATAAGTCTAGCTTAAAAAGATATTTTTTGGGTCGATAAATTTGCATATATTGATACCTAATTGATTGATGTTGAGGATCAATACTTCTAATTCATGAGTTGCGCAAGATGATAATATTAAAAGGGGTCAACAGAGTCTGGCATTGAAATCAAAATATGTTGATCTTGGTCTACGTTGAATTGGTATGAAATGAAGTAACTAGGAGTTATGAATTTCAAGATAAATACGAGTCAAGATAAGTCGTTTATAGGATAGAACAGTAATGCTAATTTTCTACAACTTAGTTCAGTGACTAGGTCCAATTACAGCAAAGCAGATATCGTAAAATAATGGCTGAATATTTCGTAGCTTTCATCCACTGATAAAGTTTCTCCATATTTATTTTTTGATACTCATATGTTATTTTACGCCGAAGCAAGAAATTCAACGCCTCCTTTCACTAAAAGCGATCATAATTGAGCGAGCCAAAAACGTTTTAATCGAACCAAAGATACTTAAAATAATCTAACAAGGCAAACAACCCGAATCATAAAAATAAAAATGATAAAATGTCTATTTTAGGGCAAGATTGAAAATTGCGAGTACCTCCTTACTGCTAACCCTTACCTAATTTGTCCGGGTTACGATAAAAGTTTCTTTAGTATAGACGTATATAACTCGCGTTTCCTTCCCCTTCATTCGAACATTCATATGTATGATATACATCCACAACCACAGAAAGGCTAATGTTTATGCGATTAAATCAACAAATTGCTCTCCTTTAAACAAGCCATTGATTTATGGAAAGGGAAAAGGGAATGTAGTTGCTTAGGATCGGATATCGATATCGCATTGGACAGACGGCTAAAGCGGCTTATTTACTTTTATTCCTTTGTTGTATTTACACTTCGATAACGCGCATCTCTCCATTTTGAATTCTCATGGGAATGAGTAGATCTCGAGCAGTCTATTCCGGCTCTCGAAATTTCCGAGAGAGTGAACGACATGGAAATACGATTTCGTTTTCAAATACGAAGCAAATATTAGGATAAGCTGGAGGCTGATTCTGATTGGTGATCAGTTTCCTGTATTGTTCTTATATGTTTATAGATTAAAATTTATCAATAAATTATTACTGAAGCTTTGAAGTCCCAGTACGTAACACTGTAGTAATTGATCCATTAATATATGAGATGTAAAACGCCAAACTCATTTACAACAACATGAAAAGGTAGCATGGTAATTTCAGAGATAAAATTAAACAAATAACATGGTAGTGATAGAGGTATAGTTACTTGAAATATATAGAGGTAAAGTTTAAAATATGTTTGTATTTTATATAAAGTATTTTGGTTAAAACTCGCTAGTTATACTAACCCCCTGTGGCTATCTTAGCTACGTTCATATCTGTAATTGTAAGCAAATTTCTCAGTTATTATTTTTATATAATCAGATTATTCGATTGTTATTGATTCTTAGAGTATTTCTCGGACATTATTTTTAGAAATTTAATTTTCTATGACTTGTGATACTTTTGTTCATCGTTAAGAGAATTGAGCTATTTATGAGCATTCTTGATTTATTCTTAGATTTTTGGATTATTCAATTATATTCGGGGTAAAAGATACAGATTCGACAAACTAAAAGCTGAACTAGTTGATTATAAGGTTGTTTTGTTGTAAGATGTCATCGCTTGATTTTGAAATTGTGGTCATTGTACATATAAAACCGAAAATTAAATAAAAATATTTCCGTAGAAAAAATAATTATTGCGATTCTAAATTGAAAATATTTCATTCACGATAAGATCATTTTTATGCGGTTAACTGTTAATAAAATCTATTTAGATAGAAAACAACGCTTTGAATGTTTCATATCACCCATGACATTTGGTTTTGATTAATCCTGTGATTAAAGATACATATATCATTATTATTTTCGATGTATTATAACAGTTATATTATATTGTATTACATAATTCATTGACAATTACTTTATTTGATATTTGGCAAGTACCAAAAAAGATAAATTATCTATAATAAATAATTACTGATATTTTTTAGAGATAATGCGTGCATTCACCGTTTGAATAAACATTAGAATGTACGTGAAGGTCTTCCTCCCAATGTGATATCCGCAAGAACGCAGCACACGTTAGCACAGCCATTGTATGGCGATGCATAAAGTGGATGAACATTGCCTATGTTATTGAACGCAATCTAGGCCAAGGTCGGAATGAGGATCGTACGCATTTGAATCTCCATAAATTACACTATACACGAGCATCCGAGAACTTTAAAGCTCAGCCTTTAGAATGGCTGCATTAAGGTCTGGCCACACTTCACCGCACCGTCACCGTGCCGTGGCTCGGCCGGGTGTCGGCCGACATACGGGAACGAATACTACAATGTTATACAATGTGCTAGTCCACACCTCTCCGCACCGACACCGGATCGTCACCTCCGCGCCATCACCGCGCCGTGCCCGACTAGTTTGGTTTAATCTTTGAAGGGGAACGGAGCGGACACGGAAGATAATTATCCCAGTTCCTTCCTTTCGAGTGAAACAATTTTGAGTGAAATTTTATTAACTTCAACAATATTTAGCATAATTATGTTAGATGCAGAGAAATTTTTAATTTCCTTTTTCGACTAGTATTGTTTTTTTTATTATTAATTTCTTCTTCCTCTAGTGCTAGCGCTATCATTCCTAATTCATTATTACTGAAATTACGGAACATCACTTCTACGTAAAAGTCGAAAAAATACTAAACTGCGCCCTCCGCAGGGTGTAGATCGAGCCAGAACACGGACAAGGTACGGGCGCGGCGCGGAAAAGTGTGGCTTCAAATAGGACGAACCGTGGCACGGCCGACTCGCGGCCTAGCTACGGCACGGTGATGGTGCGGTGAAGTGTGGCCAGACCTTTAAGCGTGGGTAGTTTCTAAGATAGTCAAATCAATCGGTCAAGAAATATGGTTGGACCACAGAATTCTTCCAAGATGAAAGCTTAGCATCGTCCAGTCGCAATTCATATAAATTTTCTAATTTCTTCACAGCTCTGCTGTTTTCAACACCTCAATATTTTCGCATTGACGTATTAAATGTCACTTTAAAACAAATATCTTGTCCTATTCGGAGTTTTTACTTGTGTAATCTCATTAATGTTTGTTGTAAACGTTGCGTTGCCAGATATATCACATCTGACAGAATCGTGACAAAATAGAAGTTTTATCATATCTTCGAAGATCGTCCAGTAAAATATGTTTAAATAAAAACAATTTTAAGTATTTCATTTTTCTCCATTATCTGTAACTGAAGATTGCGAAGTTGGCTAATATGAAATCGTGAATAACTGAAGCTGTGTTTTCCTCAAATATGAGGACATAAAGCTTGGATTTTTCATAAAATATTTTCACCAAGGTTTAAAGAGTTGAACAAATTCTATAGATTTCCTCTATGATAAGTATGTTAAATACTTAATTTAATCGATTTCCTTACTTCAAAAAAAAATTAAAATTGCCTAAGAATTTCCTAAGGATTTTTTATGTGCATTTAAGTGTTCATATGTCCATCAGAAGAGAAATTAAAATCCTCTATCCTTCATTTATCCCATGTTATAATGAATTGATAAGCACCACGCAAATGAAGTAATTAGAATCATAAATTAAACGGAAATACTTAGTACTATCCACAGAAAATTAATTATACGACCGGTTTCACAAGTTAACTTGCATCTTCAGGTAGAATCCTAAAGTAGTAATTAAAATACTATCCTTCATTTGTCCCATAAAATTATGCTTAAATTAGCACTGAGGAAATTAAGTGATTAGATCTTAAAGTGGTAATAGTATTAGGATAACTTAATTTAGCAATTAGGAAGAATATCTGGGGCAATGAAAAGTAAAATTTGGAAATGAAGCAATAATCGTGAGACAGTAGGAAGAAGTTCCTTTGAAGTAATTTCATAGTCTTCCGTTAGATCGAGTTCTTTTGGAAGTCTGACGCACGAGGATATGGCAAAAAACTAATTGACGCTGCATTTTCATATAATTTTCAGCTTCATCTCTGCTAAAGAAGAATTGAGACGGAAAAAACAACACACCCGTCACTGTAGAACTCGCAAATATTGCTAATGAGGCATGAATGCGCGTCGCAAAAATACTGCGTGTTTTATCCGCGTCGCTCATTTCACTTAAGGTGCTCCTTCGAGACGAAAAAGCCAATTATCTGCGGAGGGGAAGGCGCGATTGTCGAAAAAAGTTGATGAGAGCGGCGAAAGATTATCGGCGCGTAAACATGGCTCCGGGGGAATTCACGTCGAACGTTCTTCTGTCTCGGAAAGCGAAGTAGCGGAGGCTCGTGAGTAAAACGTTTCATAATTCATGTGCGGCGGAATACGTAATGCGGAGTTGTAATGACAAAAGATGCGATGAAAGCGGATCTCATTGGTTTAGGAGGAGAAGGGAAAGAGGGGCCGAATGCAATAGAGCGGGAAATTTATAATGGAAAAGAAAATGTGAAGGGACGATGGGAGGCGAAGGATGTTAAAGGAAGGAGAAGCTCGAGACAAGGGAAGCAGGTGGGATAAATATTAAATCGCGAAGCAGACTGCAAAAGGAAGGAGATCAAATACAGGCACGGGAGGTATATTTATTGCGGGCTCTTCTGTATATATAATATGCGCCCATATTTGAGGGGAATGTGTGTATTTGTAGGAGGATATTAATGGCTTAGAATAGAGCGTTTCCTACTTCCCGGAAGAATGAAATACAACGCTCGAGATTATCATAAATGTGCCAAGTAGTAAGCAATTCACCAAAAAGGCGCACACTGGTGGCGTGTAACGTTGATGTTGTACCTCTAAAATAGATTTGTTTATTAATTGGATTTTTAGGCGAGGTTGAGTTGTTAGAGGATCAATGAAAGATTTTTCTACTTAACTATGTCAAAAGTAAAATCACAGTAGCTTTATTCCATAGTTCCATAGCGTAACTGTATCCTATACAATAATTCGTAATATTCTGTTTCAAAATAGCATTTCCAGATTAAATTTTTTTGCGTAATTCAGAGTCGTCATAATATGTTACCGTTTTTGGAATATTATTACAGCTTTGAAGTACCAAATTTCTCAAAAATCAGAACAACTTTTCATGTATTGTGATATATATTCAGACAGGATCTCTTTATTTTTTCATGATTTTGTTAAATCAGAAGAAATTCACATTTACAGTATCTTAAACACGACTTTTGAACGATTTTTGAATTTTACAGATAATTCGTGGACCCCTATGTATTGAATATATGAATAAGTGTATTTAGAGAATAAATTAGTAGTAGCCATATAGTATCAAAAGTATGTAAGATTCACATTTTCGAGCAAAATAAAATGAGAGAGGATGGAATATGCTGAGTAGTCAGCTTCTCTTTCTGAACCCAAATTCTATTTAAATAACATTGTAAACGAACCAAAAAATGACTTGATGCCTAAGGTAAATATACAATATGTATTTTAATCTGGGTTAATTTACTGATAATAATGGGTTCTACTTATCTCAAATGCCATATTATCACCAGCAATGTGTGTGAATTTTGTTGAATATTTTATATTCCTTTTTTGGATGCAAATTTTCTGTTCTTTTTTTTTCAAAATCTAACTTTTGTTGAATAAATATATCTTGAATTTATTTTGTATACTTAATACATTTATCTTTTTATTATTGTTTATAAATTACCTATATTTCAGTCATAAGGGTTTTAAATTTATCTGCAAGTGTACATAGTAATTATGATATTCATGTGTATAGGTATACTAGATATACAGT
Source organism: Sympetrum striolatum (assembly GCA_947579665.1). Lineage (NCBI taxonomy): Eukaryota > Metazoa > Arthropoda > Insecta > Odonata > Libellulidae > Sympetrum > Sympetrum striolatum. Next base: position 61,949,915 of record OX388351.1, read on the forward strand.
CATGAGAATGAAATAAGTATGTTATTTTATGTTAATTGATTATATCATCGTTATTATTACTGTAAACAGTGTATAATTTTTGTAACTGTCTGCCCGTAATGAAAGTATAAGTAAATAAATAAGGGAAGAAGTTCTCCACGAAAACCAGAAATAATCCGATATCTGAATAACGTGAAGAATTCATTATACGGAAGAATATTTTCCCTATGACATATCACGTAAGACAATAGAGCGTGTTAAGACATCACTTATTGCGTGTATTTTCCTTATGCTGTTCCCCCTTTTAACAAATGCGAGGCACTCGAGAAGGGGATGATCTCCTGGCAAGCTGTCAATCCGCGTGTCTCGCAGGGAAAATCCTGAAGATGGCGCGGAGAGATGTATTACGGGGGGAAGGGGCAGGAGACAGAATGGGAATGACGGCGAAGAGGCATGGGGTGGGGAGATGAATCAATGAGATGAGAACGGGAGATGAAGTAGGAAAGGAAAATGGAACGAGAGGGAGGAAGATCAGCTGGATAGAAAATCGAAAATAATAGAGGCAGGAAATGAAGATACGGAGAATAGTTGAATCTAATTATTCGACAAATACCGAGAAATTGTGGGGATCGAAGTAAGGATGGGCGCAAGGAAAGATAAATAGATATAAAATATCTTATCTCCTTCATTATATAATTATTTATGTCTGTAAAGAATTCAGCCCGAAGGCAGGTGCCTCACTCCCTCTGACATAAGCTACTAAGAGCTTGCACAGAGGAATGAGGCTTACTAGGCAATATGAGGAGTGAGGTAGTTTGCCCTCGCTTTCCTCACTAAGCCAGAATGAAATAAGCGGGATATGTCTACGTTAGTGAAGCACAATGACTCTACGAATACCGCTTTCTTTTCAATCTAGAAGGAGTCGCCCCAATCAGTGCAATCATCCACACATACCTCTATAGATTTCAATTCATTACACCAATTATCAGGACTGAGACAAAATTACATGAAAGATTTTATGTATCATGTAATAAATTACAAAAAAATATATTCCATTCATCAAACCGGTAACAATAAAAATATGCACAATAATTTAATATGCATAGAGGTAAAACTCTTTTGAGGAAGTAAGTCCCATGTGGGCTTCTCTTCTACCTAACCTTGAATTAATTAAAGATAATTTAATTCACAGTCTCAGGCGTCGTTTTGTGGAAATCCATCTCGTAGAAATGAGGAAAGGCTTGTACTTTTTCCAAAAAAGTAGGCTTTTCCTAGTGGAAAAAGTACAAGCCTTTCCTCATTTCTGTAAAGATAATTTGTTATATAAATTTCGATTGAAGACTTTCATTGGATAATAGTTTACAAACCAATGTTCATCGTAATTTATGAACTACTGTCCAAGTCAATGAGAGAAGAAACATTTACTCTCGTCTCTAGTGTTCCTTGGCGTAAATTTACATGGCATAAACTGGCGTTAGAGATAATTTGCCAACGGTATAGAATACTTAGTACATATGAGTCAATGAAGTCCAAAATAGAATCATCCCGAAAGAAAATGCTATAGCCATTGGAGAATGGTGACGACTGAAAAATAAATTGCGATGAAAAATGTCGAAGTAAGTTAAGTAAGAAGCAATGGTAAAAAAGAAAATTAACGTTGTGCCTGTGGTGGTGTGGATAAAAGGAAAGAAGAGGTCAAAGAAAAAACACGAGGAAAAGGAAAAAAGAATTGAGGAAAAGAGCAAAAAGAAAGTGGAGAAAAGGTAGCGAAAATTACATCAAACACTAAGGGAAAAGGAATGAAAACTGGCGAAGAACACAAAGTAGATTTAAGTATAACAAAAGAAAGAAACAAACCCGGAAAAGGTAGGGAATCTATAGTGCGTTAACAAGATCGAGGTTGAACCTATTTCAATAATTGGAGTGATAGTTTTTCTTTTAATAAATTACCCAATTCTTAGTGCGAAATTAAAACCTTACCATACTTAGGACTCCGCATTATTTTGACCAAATGAGCTTTAACATACATTTATCTTTCAAATTGGAATAGTATGGAAAGTTGCTGCAAGAATTTCTAATTATATCAACAACTCAGTATAAAAATTTTTTCAAAGAATTCTTCACTTATGTACGTGATATGCTAAACCCTGCTTTACGCTGAACTGAATGAATTTATAAGGAAAAGAAAGTGAAATAATTATAGCTGTAGGATAATACAACGGGATAGATTAGTTACCAAGAGTAAAAAAGGGGAATCAAGCAAGTAATTTTCAGGAAACAAGGGTCTACTGACATGTAAAAATAAATGCATAATTCTTTGGTTCAACACCTTAAACAATATTTCTCACTACAACTTTTAATACAATATAAGGATAAAACAATTTCGGTTCCTTTTCTCTCTTTCTAAAGCGTTGGCTTTCATGAGGCATAGCTTACTATTCACTAGCCTTAAAAATTTTGAATCCAATATCATGGAAACACATTGCTTATTAAATGCCAGCCACAAGTAATTTCTACTAAGTTTTCCAACTAAACTGATCAAATACTTGATACCTTTTATTTGAGCAAATTTGGTACCAGATATTCAGCTTAATGCTCATAAATATAGAGAAATTTTGTATAGTTTTATTAAATATTTTGGTAAACTGAAAGACAATTTGGAAATATTCAGTGAATAGATGGAGGTTGGAAAAACTAAACTTGGGAATAAAATAAATTCCGTGATGCTAATGCGATGCAACGAAATTAATATTATGACTAAATATTATCAGAATCTTATTTTTAAGAAGATGAAGTAATCCCCAGGCCAAAAAAGGACAAAAGAGATTATTTTATAAAGGAATATAAGAAAAACGGGATTTGTGAGTTGATAGGTTGGAGAGAGAACATTCCCTTGTGCGAATCTCCAAATTTCCCTTTTCTTCGTTGCCTTCTTTTATTTCAAATACGAGGAAGCCTCTCAGACCTCCTCAGCATTTTCAACCTCTATCCATACGATACCTTTGGTTTATAATTTAATGAAAAACCGGAAATCCTTCTTCAGTAAAAAATCCAATGTCACTCATGGTTCACTAATCCATTTTTCCCTGAATTTCTTTGATTGATTGACCCATTGCCATGTTTATCCACTTAATATTAACACCTTTATCTATCCTATAATTTTATTGGATGACCATATACCGTCAGCTATCATCTGTTTTCATTCTTCGCCGTTTCACTGGATGGAGACCGATATTGTTAGCTAATCTGACAGTCAGCTGTACGCGTACAGTCAGTTCAAACGTTGTTTTTTTTCTGTACATAAATTACTGCCTATTGCTTTTTTCCATATCTCTAATAATGGTATTTATTCTTCATTCTAGTGACAATGATGTATTAGATATATATTTACACACTACTCTGATATCTTTACTACTTACTGCTTTTCATTTCTACTCTTCTGAAGTGTTTTCCTTGCTTTTTCAAGCACATTTACTATGGTATTCGTCGTGCATCTTCTACATGCTTTACTTAAATCTATAATAATAGATATAAGCTTTTATGTTTTCCTTTCATACCAAAATTTCCTTACTTCCTCCCATCAAAATATACATTCATTATCGTACTAATCTCTTAATCTCTCCATTTAAATTGCATAAATTCGTTAATTATTTTTAGAGTCTGTAGATTTAAAAAACTGAATCAATTCAGAACTCTCCGAGAAATTATTTGGTGTTGCACTCCTATTAAATAATCATCAAGATATATAACAACAAAGCGTATAGGAATACAATCACTAGAACGGATGCCTTTACTTCTTCCGATTGTCGATTTTTTCAGATGAGAGTTTGAAAAGTTGTCAGCCGTTTGGGATCGTATTGTGTTTTTGCATCACCTGCCATACGCTACTGTAGCATGTAGGGTTAATATGTGCCTCCACATGTGCATACATTAGTTATTCACGTCTGTAATAATAAACGATAACATTAACACATCTTAAAAAAGAATACTTAGAAACTTCGACAGCAAATTTATTTTAGTTTCCTTAACCATTGGCATATAGATGGTAGTGATAAACCTAATGCAGAAGTTCCTATTTATGTAATAAGTTTTCTTTTCATAGAATACTGGATTAGATATTCTATGGTAAATTACTTCACTCTTCATATCGCCCAGTAACTGTACTCCATTTCCAGAGCTATTGGTAGCTAGTGGTGGAGGGTTTAAACTTCACACCGGCCTCTGGGGTAAATGCTATACTGACAAATATTCCGTGAATAATAATAACCGTCTTTATTTGGGCAAGATTGAGACTAAAAGTCTCTTTTTTATCCAAAACATAGTCACTAATTTTAGAATAATTAAGTTAAAGAGGATTCTATGAATTATTAATTCAATTAGAAGAATTTTAGATGTTAAAAATCTTAGAGATTATAAGGAAAAATCCACTGCATGGAAACACCCACAAAGAAGGTGTGATAAACTTGCGCAAACCTACCGATAGTTATAACTAAAAGATGAGAAAAAACATGGCAAAATATAGAAACAAAAAATGGATATTATAAGACAGATAAATGCATATTATTAAAAATATCATCGATACAGTACATTTGGTAAATGAATATGGTGAATGGTAGAATAGAAAAAATGGCAGAGGGAGAGAGATTGGTTTCCCAGTCGAAAGTAAGAAAGAATGAAAAAGGAGGAAGATGAAGTTTAAAGGGAGGGGAGAAGCACGTGCCCGGTGGGGGAGAAACAAAGAGGAGGAATAAGAAGGGCTTCTCCTCTGCATAATTCATCGGCCCGCATACCTCCCCTCCTCGCGAATACTCCTTTTATTGCCCCCATCCTTTGTTTCGACGACTAATTCTTTCTTTCTTCTCTTGCTCTTTTAAATTCTCTCTCGGGCTTCCCGAAACGGGAATCTTGTAATGGAGGAGAGGATATTGGGAGATAAAGGGAAGTGGATAAAGGGCCGCTTGAAAAGGAAAGAACCAAATTGAAAAGTTATTGCACGTTTCGTATTATACAAGTCAGAAGTGGATGAAGGACGCCCAGACGCGGAACGTGCGTGATTTTTCACGTGCTAAGTCCCTTACGCGGAATAGAGTTTCTGTTTAATAGCAGACTTTTCGTGGCCATAAATTAGATTTTAAAATTACTATAAAAGTCCATAAACTAGATTTAAAAATGACCGTGGAAGTCAAATAATTTTTCTCTGTTAACTTCCGGAAAGACAATTGAATAAGAAAGGAACACTCAAAAATTGTTATTTTACAAAAAAATTAATAGAAAATAAAACGGGTAACGTCACGTAGATGATAGGTAAGTACGTAACACACGTTGGTGACCGTATTAGAGCATGGGATAATTAATCAAAATGTATGTCATGGTGACACAAAAGTACATCTATCTTCCTATGCTACAGCGAAAATATATCGTTCTATGTCAGAGATTTTCGTGAAAGAGATGAAACATAGAGTATCTTGCTTCCGCTGATGTTTTTCAAAGACTGATCATTTAAAAATATTTTCCTCCGTATGGTCGTAAGTAAATAAAATATTGAACAGTTGAACAGTGTATGTATGTAATGCATTTTCAGAATTTGTATAAGCTGTTACTTCCTTGCTCTACACAATGGCTCCCCTGATGTCAATTTAGCATAGTTCACTTACAAGTTAAAGTTAAAAAGTAATATATTGAGGGAGAAATTTATTTCTTCAGTGTTGTTTCAGACTTAACCCTTTTCAAACATACTTTCAATGACAGTCTTCTCTTTTGTTCTTTTGGAATTTTTTCTAATACGACCTCATACATTGCGAAGGTTAAGTAAATACATTTGTTGATAATATCGGAAGAACTCGATTAACAAGTTTCTGAACGGAAAAAACCCCATGCACAGATATGTCTTCAAAGGCTAATAAAAATACTAGGTTACGGATACTACATTTATCTTGCATGAAACTATCTAGGAACAACTATTTATCAATAATGAATTGATTATTATGTAAATCATCCTCTGTATTTTAAACTTTCCCTTTATTAATTTCTCAATCCAGAAATGCGGATAGTCTGATAAAGCTAAAGATAAACTAGTATAACGAATATATACATCAATGTTTTTAATCAACATCTACATTAATACCCTTCGATGTCAAAATATGTAAAAAGAGTATTTTAAAAAGGGTTTAATATTGTAAAAGGCGAGTTTTCACCTTCATATGCAGAACTGCAAAGGAAATCCAATGAAATCTTACTATTCAAAATTGATGGTTTTTATAATTAGAGAATCATTGCATCGTATTGATGAATTTTTATCATATTAATGTACTTTGGACTTCAAATGAAACTATACTGTTAATGTTCTAAATGAATCAGAAATATTGTGAGAAAACCCATCCGTTATCGGATTTACTGATATTTGCGACGTTTCCTCTAATAACCCCTTCGCAAATTTCAGGGGTACATGTAAATCGATTTCAACACCGCCGATATTTTTCCTTTCGAATTAATTTCTAATTTAAAAGATTTAAACTCTCTTTTTTCTTTTGATTCAAAGGCATGACTGAGGGAAATAAAACTATATTACAGATTAATATACTATTCACTTTTTTATATTTAGAAAAAATTTAAGTTGTCACATATATTCCTATACATTTACGATGAGCTTAATTTAAAGATAAATTCTAAATGAAAAAGTGTAAGTGCGTGTTTTATGGCTCATCCGGAGTACGATCTCTATCAATCTCCGAGTGTGCGAAGAGTACGTTGAAAGCAATTAGCACCAATAAGCTGCTGAAGAGAACGCCTTTGTAATGCGAAATATCAAAGGAATCGCAGGTTAAAAGCAATGGTCCCTGCGATTAGATTTATCGAGTTAAAATTGCATCCGTGCGCAGCATTTCCGGTCATTGTTCTAGGTAAACTCGAATTTCCCGTTGGAAAAGCATTTTATGCTCTAATACTTTTCGTAACGCTGAAGGTGAGATGCGAAAATATTTTGATTTTTTCGCGGGAAAGCAAGGTTTTATTGGCTGAAATATTACTTTGGTAGAAAAAGCGAATTTTGAAAGAAAAAAATGGTGACACCAATGCATATAATATGTGAAACACCCCAAAATTCGTTTGATCATGTTGCAATGCCCACGTGATTACGTAAGAAGGGTGGAAGAAAGAGCGCATGAAGGACATCTAGCGACGAAAAAGAAAATAAAATAAGTTAAACTCCGGAAAAAACTGTAACTTAATTCCGAAAAAGAGGATTTTCGTTTATGAGGAAAATAAAAAAGAGCTGCGACGAAGGGAAAAGTAAATGACGGAAGGGATATGGGATGACGGGAGTTAACTTTGTTAGCCATTTTGAGACGGATACAGGGCGGTGAGAGAGGGCAAAAGCCAGGGTATCGGCAAAAAATGAATAGGAGACCCCTGGCGAACGAAATGCAGCTTTTCCTCACGGAGAGGTAAAGAGATTAATATTTAGTTGCAATTTCCCAGAAATTAAGCCCGTCGTTCGTAAGAATGGCCGCATTACGGGAGGGCGTTTGCTTTACTCCCATAATCCGCGATGAAACACGGGATTAGGAGAATAACTTTTGCATCCGACTACTTAATGCTCAAAGGATCCGCTAGATGAATGAGAGGGTTTGCAGGAAAAACGGCTTTATGAAATGATCACTGCCGTGCCGTGTATGCATGCACCTATTAATATTTGAGTGATTGCGCCATTCCGCGCCATAGTCAAATGCGCCCCAATTGAATCGCGTTTGCTTTTCCGGGTCGAGTTTTCAGTTGAAAAACTATAGTTTTAGCTCACCTGGGCGAACGTCAGGGCAAACTCTCGGCTGAATACAGCTAAATTTTAAATTCGACCGCTCTAACTTTTGACTTTTCCCTCCATTTGGTCTAATTCATTTCATAAGATTCTCGCCGGTATAGAAAACCCTATGCGGATAACGTGAAATTCAATTGACCCAAATTCAATCTAAGCCATGGGCGTACAAGGATAGTTTTCCAAATCGAATCTCTATCCTTCCCAAAACGTTTCAGAGCAATATTCGTTATAATTAGTCATCATGTAAGTACGGAATTAATTAGAATCTAAATTTTAGAGTAAATAACGTAAGATAATATCTTCTCTTTTGAAGGGAATCGGCTATTATTACTTTCTCCATATACGAAGTATAGAGAAAGTATTGTTTTCATGAAAAAAATCGACTTCGAGATTTTTGTTGTTTTTGGCGTCAAAGATAATAATATATATATTAATCACTCATCTTCCAAGTTTAGATGGAATATAGAGTTCGAAATTACTTTCGCAGATAAATTTTTACATCTTATTTATGGAGAAAGTCATGTGCTGGCCACATCAGATTTTTTTTACTTCAGCAGTCAGTGTACGATACGTACCCTTATACTCTATTTCTTGTTATCTATACGAAAAATTTAATACTGGGATAGTGCGATGTATACGTTCCCAATAAATTAGATGGAAGTGAACATAAATTGCAAGCCCCTAATCAGCTGATTCTTGAATAAGAATACAAGAAATGCATGGTGTTCCGTGTACATAACTTAAACAGTAATTTTGGTACGATGCGTTAAAGAAAGGTTCGATTACATTGAGCGAGTTTACTACCCAGTAACTAGTGAATTCACTAGCTGCTACTAAACTCGTCCACTGTAGTTAGCAAAGGAGCATAATTACACTGGGCGTGTTTACTAGCAGCTAGTGGATTCACAGGCTAGTAGCTAGTAAACTTGCTCAATGTAAATGAGCCTTAAATTAAAAAGCTTCGTTATAAATGCAAAATCATCTGAATAGATACAGTCAATTAATTGTGAGGGATTTCCACGCAATACATTGAGAAGAGATGAGAAAACTTTAAGTTCTCCTTTATTGTATATAATTTAAAGAGATATATTATTAATTGTTATGAAAGGGCGTCAAAAAACCACAAAACACACAACGCAGTTGGCCTAGACTACAAAAATGCTGAGTTAATAGAGAGAAAAAGAAATGAAGTAATATAGTGGTCACAAAGTTTGGATTTAAAAATATAAAATAGGAGAGGTGAAAGAAAATAAATTTCAAAATGATTCAAACTAGGACACCAGAAAAATAGGAGTTGGGGTTTAAATAATAACACAATTAAACTGAAACAACATTCATCCTGTTTATGGACGAGTAAATCGGTGACGATACCCGAGAGATAAAAAGCACTTATATCTATATCGGGGATTTTATTCGATAATATAGGCTGGGGAAAATATATGCAATCGTAGATAGCTTAATATAAATTGCGTAAGAAGAACTCTATATGCAAAAAAGCGCTTTAATGTATTGAAGAAAATTTTTGAGTACTGAATAGCAAAACAAGTAGTATTAAGGTATAATGTTTGCAATGTAAACCGACATTTATATTACCAACTTATTCTGTCTATAATGAAGTATCACCAAGTCAAGTCCGCGATTTTAGTCTATGTAGAATGGAAGATCGGTGATATTTTCTTCCGCAGCTAAATTTCAATAACACTAGTGGGAAGGAGCTTCCACATGTGGTTTTGTGATTTATTCGGACTTTTGCTCGGGTCAAGGCGGTTTGCACTCTGCGGGTGGCCCTTTAAACGCAGCATCCGTCGTTGGAGCACCGATTCAAACTCTGGAGAGTTCGCCGGCGCTCCTCCTCCGAGGTGACCCGAGTCCGGAATATGATACGAGAAAGATGCCCATTGCAAGCGGGGACGGGAGAAAAATGAGAATCTGTTAAACGGAAGTTTTGACGAGGTAAGCAATAGCTCGGGAGAGTGTAGGGAGAGAAGGGCGGAGAGTGGGGCTGGATTAGAGGGGGAAGATTAATTAGGTCGGGGAGAAGGAGAGGATTTCGATTAGACCTCTAACTTGGGCGGAATTCAAGAGCAAAATCAAATACTAAAAGTATGTAGTAGGGTGGGGACCTTTTTTACTGATTGTCTTAACGGTTTTCTTATTCGGAGAAAATTAATTCTGACCTGATTTACTAAAATGCAGAATGATTTCAATTTCTATAACGACATGAAGAAAGTTCATGAAGAAATCCGTAAAGGAAGCATGCGGATCTTACTCTTTTAAAAAATCAATGGTTATCAATCCGTAATCGTGCATCAAGACGTGGAAATGTTGAGTATTATAACACATTGCTTTTCTCTTTATATTTTTGCAACTTGAACTCGAATAATTTCTTCAAATCAGAGTCGTTAAAGAGAACTTTTTATACCAAACACGAAATCTTATCCTCTACTTTCGCATTGTGTTTACTCCTTTAACACAATTGGATAAGCACGAATAATTTAAGAACGATCTAAATCATTTGATTAATAGATGATTTACTAATTTCTCTAAAGAACTATCAGAATATCTGTTATTATAATACGTATAAGTCTTTTTGCGAATTGGATTAAATGAGTGCGTATTTTATGAAATAAATAACATGCGGCTTTCCAACAGTGGGATGAAGGATGAACGCATTAGTAACAAACCCAAATTTCATTATCGTCATTATAATCATGAAGAATATTAGCAAAATCATTGATAAAAGTGCATACATGTTTTACCACATTATCAAACAAAGGATTAAATTAACTAAACCATCACGGAAACTCAATTATGTAAATCGATTTGAGTGTATTCTAGGACTTCTATTGGATATATCGTAGCTAATGTTGATGTATACTGCATACAGCAAGGAAACCTAGATACGCACATAATCAAGGTCAAGGTTTTATGCTGCAAGAGGGCGAGATGAGGAGAGAGACACCTTAGTTGTTTCTTTCTAGAGGTTGCTTTCTATTTACGCAATAGCTATAGACAATATTACAACAAGATATACCACTAATCTCAACATCCCCTATTAAGTTAATGACAGAATGCTACGAATGGATGGAGCCTAAGAGATTCTTATTTTAATGTTTCTAACATCCAAGAGTTAAACGAAAATCGTACTAATAATAAGGAAATTAGAATTATCGTGGCGTTTCCAGTTTTTAAAAGCATTTCAGTATTAACTCTTGCATTTTTAATTATTATGTATTCCTTCATGATCGAACTCAGGTTTTTTTACACGTCATTTTTCGTGATTCATAAATTTTAAATGCTAATCTGTGATATTTAACAAGAAATTGCTTTGATATTAAAAATCAACTTCATTCCACCTTTTCCAATATGTAAATTCTCAAATATGCAATAAAATTCCAATAAGGAACGAAGAAAATCACATTAAAATATACATTATGTTGAAAAATAACAATCTATACTTTTTCCACAGTATTTATGTCATAAAATATATACATTATGTCATAAAAATTTTTAAGGAACAAACATTTTATATATACGGTAGTCATAACCTATGTTTTTAATAATTTCGTTCCACTTTATAGATAACAGATAATCACTAAAGATACTGATCTCTCATATGCTTGTGACTAATGATAACCTATGCGCTTTCTATCATTTAATCACTTCTGATAAAATTTCGACTTCGCTGTCCCTAAATTCGCCAGACTCTTTCCATATGAGAAGCGATATGATCCAAAACAGCCTTTACTCCATTCCCTCTCCTTGCAATCTTCATAAGAAGCTGCTAGATAAGATCACCGACTCTAGTAGGCCGCTGCAGATTCCTTCGGTGCGACCCGACACGGGTATTTTGCAGTCTCGAAAATTTCGTTACTTACAATGAGGTTGTAACTTGAGATACAAGTCGTTCGAGAGAGTGCCTAAAGCGTACTGAATTCCTGTAAACACGAAAGGCTCTGAAGCGAAGAAAAGCAAGAGATTGAGAACAACTCGAATGCCTCCCAGTGATTACACTCACGCACTTACATCCTTGATGACATTGCTCATACTAGATAGTGAGTCGCCCCAGATAATACATGAGCATTGGATATAAGACGTCAGGTATTTTATATATATATGATTCTGTGAGAAGGATCAAATATTAATGAATTTAGTACGCCCCTTATTTACTAGTTTACATAATTACTCTTTTTTAGAATCTGATAGAGTGAATTCTACATTTTAAAAAGGAATATCTCGACCTACCCATTAAGAGAATTAGTAATGTAATTGTGACATAAAAGAGGCTGCTTACATTTTTATTTAACAGAGATAAGAACGAATTTAGAACGTATACCTTTACTTTAATTGAATCATAAGACAAAATGAAGGAGATAATTGGTACTTTTTCCACAAAAAATTTTTATTTGTATGTACTACCGGTTTCAACGGAGGACCATCATGATGACCAGGATGACGATGGTCTCCTGAAGATGATGGTCCTCCGTTGAAACTGGTAGTACATACAAATAAAAAAATGTTTGTGGAAAAAGTACCAATTATCTCCTTCATTTTGCATGATGGATTTCCACCATATCTCGCCCGATTCTGAATTATAAGAATAATTAATTCAGTAATCGTAGAAAGAATGATTAAAGAATAAAAATGTTTGTAACTTTTCCTTAATTTTAAGTCGTCGTTTTAAATCTCGTTGTGCTAGCAAAACATTGATCTATATCTAAAGCCTAAACAGACTTAGACTTTCTTAGTTCGCAATTACTATTGAAATACCTGTTTGAAATCTTCACTTTATGATACTGTGTATCGTGAAATAAAAGGATTGTAAGAATAAAATTACAAGTGCTCTTTTCCACATAGATATATATTTGAAAATTATCGGTTTCGGTGCAGATCGGCCACCATCAGGACAATTTAAATTTTTTTTAATTTTGCATGGAATTTGCTCATATCGTATATCATTTTGTTAATTATTGAATCTATATAATGATTGATCAAGTAAAATTGCGTTTAAGGATTATTCATTTTTTTCAGATTCACAATTCTTCAATGTTACTTTATCTATGGTTTCGCAAAAAGGTGTACTAATTATTTCAAATTAGTTAATTGATTAATAAGTAAAGTAACCGAATGTACTCATGGCATTTTGGGGGACTCTTTCAGTTTATCTGCCTTGATTCAACCATAATTTAGTTACCTCAAAAGTCACTTTCTTTAGTCGTTTCATAACTAATTTCCAGGGGCATCCATGCCATCCATCCTCCAATTACAGACGAGATTCGCCTCTGATTCCATTTCGTACAGTGACTTAAGGAGGACGGCCTCCCATTAATGGCGATGTTAAAAATCGTGCATGAGAGCAGGAGGGCAAAAGGCTGGAGGTGAGAGAGAGGGTAATGCAAGTAGGGAGGAAAACAGGGGAGGGGAAAAAGGGAAGGGCAAATTAGAGGCTCAACCAGAATTCGCCTTCGGAATCCGTCCTCATAAGATCCTTGAACGAGATCTCGTCTTCAGGGACTTTATTGGACCGACTTCCAAGATGCTAATTTGAACCTCCCACCGATTTTTTATTTTCGCTTGAGATGAACTTGTAGCGAGATAAAAGTTTTGGAGGCCCTTGCAGGGCACCGCAGCAAAAATAAAATGCGATATTAATTGCTTTGAGAGGACGGGCAGAGGCACGATTTTTCCCGTGAATTATTCACGAATCTCTACTCTCGTCCGATAGGGGCGCCATTTCGTACCCGTGAGGAATTCCGAGATTAGCAAAGCGTCTTGGTCGATACATAATTTATGAGATGCAGTTCCCTGTACCTTACAGAAGCGATAAATCAGTGATTCCACCGCTACGAAAACAATGGATGATCGCCGAAAATTCAAAATGCAATTTTGACATACTGACATTGATTGTTCTGAGAGTAAGTCAATTTTAAATTCCGATCCTTTTCCCATAATTATTCCTCAATTCAAAGGATGATATTATTCCTAAAGTCAAAACGATATATGATACACATAAAGGTAAGGGGATAACGGACTTCATTGTTTCTGATACGGATTAAATGGAAATAATATCTTGACCGTCTATCATGGTTAAAGAAAGCTAGTGAAAGCGAAATGTTTCCAAATGGATTTTTTTCTACTAATTTCGTGTAGAATGTAAAACTACTATGAGTTCGTCAAAGCTCACTTTCTGGAAATCTGAGTATTACCTTCAATGAAAATTATATCTACAAAGTCAAGAAATCAAGATGGTATTTATCAAAAATAAGGGATTAAATCGAATTATTAACGTTTCCTGATAACCAATTGTTTCCAATTATAATTTATGGGACGATAAAAACATACTTAGTTATATGCTACGAAATTTTAATTACAAAAATGACCCTTTCTATTCGAATTCAGTGTATTTTCCATTAAAAACCTTCTAAATAAACGGATGTGACTTAGCCGAATACATTTAAATCGCGGCTACGGATGGCAGTGTTCGTATTTAGAGCTCTAGAGATCATAGAAATGCATTTGCCAATTGCCACAGATACCTTTGATCAACCCATAATTCTAAATTGTTATGTATCAAAGTAACAGTGAATTGGTTAAAAGAGTAACTTTTAACAATTTAATTGTTTGTGAATTGAATTACAATGAGATCATAAACATCATAATGTATTATTGATAAAACTCAAGATGCCTAATTTTGTGGAACGCCATCTCAAATAATTCGAAAACGTACTTCGTAATCCCCGCAATATTAATTAATCAACGACCAGTTTCGACCTGATGACCATCGTGGTCAAAACCGGACGTTAATTAATAAATATTGTGGAAAATGCGAAGTACTATTTTTAATTATTCAATTGACAGAACGTTTGCATCCTCGGACAATTATCCCGAATGACTAAATTATAAGCAATGTTATTATTTAAAACAATCTAATTTGATTATAATATCTCACTTAAAGCTTAATTTTTTTTCGTTTCCTATACACGCAAATAAGCTCAATCAGTTTTCAACCGCCAGTAAGTCGACTTATAATCTTTTAGTATATCTTGAATCTGCATGCTTTACAAAAAATATCTCCATTATCTGTTTACTAAGCAATTACATACAATATGATATGAATAATCATAAATCTGTCCCACCGCGGTTTGGCTTTTGTAATCGTTGAAGACTGAATCCGAAAGCCTTAAAGATGAAGGGATATGAGCGGGAAAATTTTGTTTGTCAAGGCTAATTGGGAGAAAGGCAGCCCAAGACACGACGTTTTCTGAGGACATATTACGTGGATTCCGAAAGGTTTTATTAGCAGAAGGTAAGTTTTGGAGGTATAGCATTGAGATAGCTACGCCTAAAATTAGTACATCTAAACCTTTTATAATTCAACTCCGACACCCGCTTTGTCTTCCAATAATAAATCGTTAGTGCTAAATAAGGAATGATATAAGTTTAGCTATGATTTAATTTCTCTATCTGCGGCCATTATTTCTATTCTTTATTTTACCAACATAATAATATCACTTGTGTTATTCTATTTCAGGTTCAGCGACTTTTTCATTTATTCAGTTTGAGTTACTAATTTTCCATTCTTTGATTAATAAAACACATTGCGGAATTTCATACATTTCTTCTTAAATTACCTTTCGAGCAAATCTCATCCTAATTCGTGTACTTCTTTTTTCTTAAACAACTAATTCGCAAGACACGAAATTACACAAGAAAGGATATAAATGACAGGATAATTCTTATTTAATTCAATTATTTAATTGGTTCTAGAAGACAGCATGGGATATAATTTGAGTTAAAGTGATAAATCAAAGATAAATTGGTGAGGAATGGGCACGACGTAGTTCAATGTAATAAAGAGTTAGGTCCTTTTGAATGGAGAATTACGTTAAAAGAACCGATGAAAGTAAGCCGCCATTACTGTTATTATGGATTTAGCACCCATAAGGAGTGTGTAAATCTAAAGATAGTCCTGCAGTTGAATTTCAGTGTAAAAATGATTAGAACCGTCTTCATCATCTGATAGGGAACTCAAGCTACGTTAAAAGATGTTCTCTTTTGCCTACGATTTAAGCACTAACGCCATCCTCCCGGCATGTAGCTAAATAGAATTTGATCTACGAACTTAAAATTATCGGGAGAAAGATATCACCGTGAGCGATTTTTTACGACGCCCCTTCATGCAAAGGCGAGCACGATCTCCCTTTTCCCTCCGCTTTCTCCTCCAGCACGCAACCTCACCCTCGCTGCAGACTTAAAACACTACCGCCGTTCTCCCTTCCTTCCCTCCCACGCCTCCCCTTACTCGCGCCATCTTGTAAGGCGCCAAGATTTTCCCATGGAGTGCAATTACCATTACAAAGAGTGCGTAATGGAACCCACTCCCAAAAGACCGCCTCCCCGGGCGGTTCCCCCCAGACGCCTTCCCCGAGGGCCTAGAGGAGCTCTGAATCAGCGGCAAGAGTGCGTCTGAAAGCGTTTCCAGTCTTTTTGAATTCCTTCGCCGCCGCTTCGCAATGAAATCCCGTTTAAGTCTTCCTCGGCGACTTGGGGAAGAAGGGAAGCAGAGGGGAGGCGAGCAGACTTACCACTTTTATCCAAATGTAGTCCTCTTCCCTCGCGTAACCTGCCTTTGCATTCAGATGCACATATTTACGGGTCAACGTACCCGTCTTATTTATGATCGATAGTTGCCGACGGTTTCCGTAAGGAGTGCTACGAGCCAGAAGCTTTACAAGAGGGATAGCCCTTTCCTCAGTCGTTTTAATTGGTCTTGGGTTCGATTCCCGGTGAAAAAACAAAATGCACCTTCCCTCAATTTGTGAGATAGTTGAGTAGTACCGATTTGTTCTTATATTGTTAAATAATGGCAATAAATTTCTATTTTCTAAGATATTAAGTGCCGGATTTGTTTTGTTGAATTAAATTCATCCGAGTAAAAAAAGTAATTTGTTGCTAGATATGGAAACAAAACTTATTTAGTAAACTCCACAAGATAATTTTTCAATTTCGACATTTTTCGATCCTTGACAGTCATTGAATTAAATAATTATCTTCGGGAACTTACTTAGTATTGTTTCTTAACCGTCTCTATTATGGTATTTCACGAAACCACACATTACTTTTCTTGAGGGAAGTTCATATCTGGAGAAGAGCTCTTTCGTTATTTTGTAACACTGCTAGTAAAAATTTCTTGACCAGACAAAACAGAATCAAATTTGCTATTCTCACTTAAGAAAGGAAAAAATACGTTCTATGAATGCAGCTGATGAAGATATAAAGCCATAGGTGTTATTATCGTTTTCGTTGATACGATTATTTTCATTCTCATCGCTTTCTCGGAAAAAAATGGTTCATGCCTCATTGCTTAGGAAATTATCTTAAAATCTATACATCTTCCAAGCAGTTTTTGGATCCATCTTCTTAATTTTGGGTCTTGCAACCACATCTAGTCGAATGGAACATTTTCCACTTTGAACAACATGTAGTAAAAATCTATCTCTCATTTAAATTCATGATTTTCCATGGCTATTATGCTATGACAGCTATTGAGGTATTAATGATGGCGAATAATCGCATAGATTAAATTCATTCTTTATGGAATGCCGCGTAAGTAGTTACTAGTATAATTATCACTTCACTTTTGTAGACTTGTTCCGCTTGCAGCATTCTGACTTGATGAGGAATACAAGCGATAACTACCTCACTCCTCGTCTAACCTATAAATCCTCATCTCCCCTTACCAGTTCTGGTAATATAATGTTTGAGGGGGTGAGGAACATACATACCAACTAGTTTTCGGGCTGAATACTTACTGAATACTGAATTTCCTTCCTAACTTTGTTTCTGCAAAAACGTCACGCAGGAGAAATGAAAAATTCTGGTGGTAGATAAGTAGGTAGTTGGTAGATAGCTGTACCCACAATATGTGGTGCTATAATTGCACCGCTATCTACCACCAGAATTTTTATATTTCTCCTGCTCGGCGTTTTCGCGAGAGAAAATAAGTTCTGGAACATTTTTTAACGTAGCAGTATGATTTCGAATACTGCGGCTTTATTTGGGGAATCTATCCACAGTTCATCTTTAGAGTTAAATGCATTGCAAAGCGCCTTTCCAAACTTACTTCCCACAGATTCTTATCATAACATCGTTTGCACTAACACTTTTAGGGGAAAGTAAATTACATCCTCTCCCTTCACTGAATCTCTCTGCATTTTCTCGCGAATTTCTTTCGCTTTACTCACCAGCGATTTTTTTATAAGTTAAGCATCATTTCTCAGACCTCACAAGTTTCTTCCCTCAAGCTCTTACCCACCGCATTAAACCAACTTTCTCACTCTCTCTCCCCATCTCCCACAGCCTCCGTACCTGAGTTTTGTCATTTGATCTCCCGTATGCTCTAACCTGTGCAACATGACCCTTTCGTGTACACCACGCAGGCTTTCTTTTAGTCCACACACGTTCAATACCTCGTCGTTACCAACTCCGTCTCTTGGATGTTGCCAGACAAGTTCCACCTTTAAGGTATTAAAATTTCGTTTTATGCTATTTATTTGAGTATAATTAACTCACGAATAACATAAATAAGGTAATACTGTAATACTAAATGGATCTATCTGTAAATACACTATTTTAAAATTACAATACAGATATTTAATTCGAGATAGGAAATTATGTAAGAAAACTCGTCACCAAGGCATGTTAAGAAAAACATATAATATAAGCAGAGAGAATTATGTTTTGGGATTAAACTAACCAACATAATTCAAGAAAATAGATATACAATATTTAATTATAAATGGAAAACTAAAGACTTGCCATTTTCAGGCGTACCTTGGTGGAACTTCTCTCTAGCGACCCTTAAAGAAATACACATGGTATAAAAAATATTTTATGGAGCATGAGCTCCATAAAATATTTTTTCGTACTCTCTTCTCTTGCTGCGTTGCTCTTTGGACACATGATTATGTTGCTACATAACAAAACTTATCCTGCAAAAACAACAAATACTTTGTGAATCTCGCCAAGGATATTTCTATAATTGTCGAACTTATAAATGGGGCAAATGATGTAAATGGAGTTAGACCTAGCACAGGAAAGCGTGCGACTAACCCAAAGGTTGTACGAGAAGAGAAAAAAAAAAAAGAAAAATAGTAACTATTTAGAAAAAAAAAGAAAAATAGTCACTATTTTTCTCTTCTCGTACAACCTTATAAATGGGGATTAGAATTCTGTGGTACTTAATTTATTATCGAAGTGGAGAAGATTTCATGGTTATAAATCTATTTTTGCAATCAAAAACACCAAATAACTGGGGAAAATAATTGAAAAATGCAATCATCTTGGAATACCTATAAGAAAAAATGTGGACAGAACAGAATTGAATACTACTTAATATTAATAATAAAACGGCTTTATTCGGGCGAGATTGAGACTAAAAGTCTCCTCATCCATCTAACCCATCTATAAAGAGGATATACGCAAAGCTACTAAATAAACACCCATTCTTTTAGATTTAAAATTGTCTTATAAAATTATACTCGTATTAATAAACTATAATAAAATATTATCTTAAACTGCAGCGGAACAAGTAAAATATTTTCGCCGTTCTAAATTTACTTTTTTATTCTTTAAGTTTTTAAATCGCCGTTAATGTTTGTTAATTTTAGCAGATGCAGTTCTCCGAGTTACAGCAATAAATAGGAAAAGTATGAAGTGAAGAATTCTTAGATTTTTTGAAAATTTAGTTTCTGATTGCTTCGTGTGTTGTAGGAAGAACAATTCTCTGGAAATGCTAGAGCACTAGCGATTTAAGAGAATTCCTCCTCATTTAGAGGGGCAAAGTCTGCTTTCCTAATGAGAGGAATAGTTTAACGTAGATGTGTCTCGCGAGAGTGTCAATACCGCGTCTACGATGTTTGTTTGATCGGCAGTCGCAGAGTTTTAAAAAACCGCATTCTGTTCTGTTCTTTACATCCTGTTCTTAACTATCCCAAACAAATTACCAGGAAGAACACGAGGTATAGGGAAGTTATTCCTCCTCTCTGCCTCCGCTCCATTGTCAGCTCGTTTGTAACAGTGAAGTTTGCTTGTATATCCTGGAGCAGTCATCACTTCCTCTTGATTGTCTATCGCCGCCCACATGTTATTAGCGTTGGAAGTTCCCTCTGAAAGTGATCGGCATATTCAGCAGTGTCTTTCCTTGTTACATTTTCAGTATTTTGCTGCGTTAAAAAGTACCTTTAAAATAGTAGCTATCACCTTGGAGGTATGAAATGCATATGATACAAAGTTACTAGGATAAATCGTATTTTTATATCAAAGCACATTTTCTCAAGATAAGGAATATAAAAAGCGAACCTGAAAGGTCACTCCAACTTTAATTTCTAAACTATATATTTGCATAGGTCATAGATGCGGCTTGAAATTTATCTTCCCTTTGATTTTACTGATTCAGGAATAATTCTACGTCTAGTTATGAGCCTCATAACTGATCGGATGAATGCAGAACTTATTTAGCATTTCTTAAGTTTACATAAAGGTGTCATAAATGCTGATCTTCTATTTCCAGTGCCCTATAAACACTAGTAATGGGTGGGATTTTTAATTAGAAATGGAAAAGTGAAATAATCCTGAATTATTTTACGGAATGTGTACCAACTGTCCACTTGGCAATCTGAAAGGATTAAATAATATTGACATAAAATCAGTAAATAAATATATCTTTCATTCACAATTATGGACTAATTTGTATTAATATTCCGTTTCCAATCTCTTATTTATAATAGCATCAATATCTGAAGCAAATTAAGTTAATTGCAAACTAATTGTTCTTTGAATTAATATTCGTAGAATATTAGTCTACCCAACATTGAACTCTTTCTTTTCTTAATATTTACGATTCCCGGATTTCCGATGATTTCTTTACAGTAAAATTTCCCAAATTCAGCACAATATACCTACTTATAATTTAATAGAATTTACGTATATTCAAGCCACGTCAGAAAAACATTTTAGGCAGCAATTTCAACGGCAAATTTTAATTAATGAAAAATTGTAGCAGCAGGATGCTTCTTAATGGAATGCATATATTTTCCAAAGAATGTCACCCTCCAGTCATTAGGAAATTTCTATAGTTCAAATACTGTACACAATACATTCATAAGTTAATTTAATTTATATACAATAAAACTACGTCATAAAAATATACTAGGCAGCAATCACAAACTTCACTTTCGAAGGCAAGTATAAATTTATGAATAAAATTAAATCAGCGGGATTCGTCTATAGGAGAATGCATATATTTCTCAGAGAAATTCACGTGCTCCCATTCAGAAATATTCAAGATTGAGAATGGAAGTTGAAACTTTATAGCCCAAAATAGCTCCCCCACGTATTCAAAGATCTATCTTCCGTCACTCTAGGAATAAAGCCTTTCTAGAGCGCAGAGCATCTTCTTGTGAGCAGCGGTGCGAGCCCGCGGTTCGTCCATCTTGTTCTCGATCATGTGTCGCAGAAAAACACGGCATGAACTCAGGGGAGCATTTTCCTCTCGCGATACGAAATGACCCAATTTCTCACATTAGCTGTCACTCGCTTGGACCATCCCTCATCCCTTCCCCGCCAACCTCCAAATCATGCGCCTTCCGCAGCAGCGTGTCCAAAAGGCCCTCCTCCTGCCACTTACCACTTTTTCTCTGCAAACATCCTTCAACCTATTCATCACGGAGGTCGACAGCACAATTTCGGAACCTATCTCATCCAGGAATTGAATCGCTGTGGCCACTCTTTCGAACTCCCAAACGAGGAGCAGCAGAATTTCATTACAATGGAAGATGGCACCACTATCGCCGCACACTATTGTAGCTTAACGAATAAGGAGGGAATTCGGGGTAAATGATAATATAATTCTTTTCCTTGAGCTCCTTTTTATGTGACGAATTACATTTCGCCATTCCCTATTCATATGGACTTAGTAAGTCATATAAGGAGTTATTTTGTAGATGATTTAAGAAAATACTTTTCGCGAAACAACTTAAGTAAAATTGACTATCTCGGTTAAGTTCCAAAAGGAAATAAAAAATATAAATTATAATTATCTTCTTCTTCTTCTTAGGTATTCAATCCCTTATGGATTGGTCTGGAGCAGTTCTCCAGTCAGCTTCTCTTTTCAATTCTTGATAGCTGGTGCAGTTCAAATCCTTCAATAACTGCTTCGTACAATCAAGTCGAGGTCTTCATCTACATCTTTTCCCTTCAGTCATTCCTTCTAGTATCGTCTTTATCATGCTTTCGTGCCTCATAATATGCCCACAAGTCCTTTCCTTCTGTTCTGTATACTTTTCCGTATATCATTCTTTTCTCCTATTTTCTGATAAACCTCTTCATTTGTTATTTTATCTTTCCAGCTAATCCTGAGTATCCTCCCGTAACACCAGTTTTCAAAGGATTCGAGTCTCCTTCTTTCTTCTTTGCCCACTGTCCATTTTTCACACCCATATAGGGCAACACTCCATACGAATGCTTTTAGTAGCCTCTTCCTCGTACACAACTCGATATTGTTTGAAGTAAAGAAGCGTTTTTCCTTGTTGAAAGCTATCTTAGCTTGTCTTATTCTACTTCTTATCTTCCTTTCACTTTTACCATCTTTAGTTATTATGCTTCCCGAATAAGCAAATTAATCGTCCTCTTCCAGTGTTTCCTCATTCACTATTATGGTGACATTATCGTTTCTTTGTCTGTCATCTTTGTCACATACCATTATTTTAGTTTTAGTTTTATTGATATTCATATCGTATTCTTTCCCCATAATATTTCCCATCATTTTTAGTATGGTATCCAGATCCCCTGTACTTTCCGCCATCGCAACAATATCATCTGCAAATCGAATCATATGTATCCTCTTCCCTTGCATTTTTATCCCTAAGTCCATGTGTGGTCCATGATTTCTCTAACCTTATTCACAGCGTATTGGATATAAGCATTAAAAGTATAGAGGAGAGAGGTCTTACTCATTTCCATATTACTGTTTCTTGTTGTTCATTTCTTATTTCAATAATTATATAATTATCATTTATTCAATATCACCTTGCGAGTGAAAAAATAATTATTACACGTATAAATGTACGAATAAAATATATTATTGCTAAATTCCTCGTATAAATGGGCGTAATATTGTGTATGAAATGTGGATGTGATTAGTGTCCTTTTCCGATCTGCAGGAAACATCAATGGTTAATTAATGGCATTAATTAAATATTAAATACTAATAAAAAACATTTTGTTAATTTAGAAGAGTTTCTCTTTGAGATATTTCTCGTCTTTATTAATCATCCACCCTATTTAGCGTTTTAATAATGCAGCAGCTCAACGTTAATTTGATTACCGTAACCAAACTCTTGCAATTCTTTCAACGTAAAAATTCCCACTTTTGGAATGTTCTCGAAAAAGAATCTCCTGTTTTGAAATATTCGAATGTTGTCGTTTCAGAATATAAGAGATAACGTTTATTTGTTTATCTTTGTTATTTACATGTAATAGAGAATATTTTTTTGTGTTTAGCTGCTATTCTGGATTTTTTTTAATAAGTTTCATGACTCACCTAAAAATTTCTCCTACTCTTTCTTCTTACGGTACAATGCCAACGTGTTTAGCACGATTAAATACAAGTTCTTCTGAGTGGTTTGTATTCAAATTTAGACAACGTCAAAACAAGCCAAGTAGTACCCAGAAAATATTAAACACTCCAATTTTCAATAGAGAATACGAGTAATGCAAATTTTGAAAAATACTCAATATGTTAACCTCAGTCATCACACGGTATAAGTCACTCGCGAAACAGCATCGTGCTGTGACAAATCGCTTGGGAAGCTTTTCTTTGCATAACCATTCGGCTCGAAGTATACCAAGAAAACAAGAACTTAGCATTTCTGTTTTATCCAAAGCAACATAGAAACGTTTTTCTCAGGAAGTATAAGAATTGAGGATAAATAATGGCATATATCTGTTAGAACTGACAGTTATCCCGGTAGTCTTAATTTTCAATGCATTTTACTTAAAGATGTTTCTAATAAATTTTCTTATTAAGAATTACTTATCCTTTCTTTCTCCAATCCTTTCCTACCATCCTTCAAGCCAATGAGTAAGAATTTTATAATGTAGACTAGATCATTATTGAGGTATATCTCTTTTAAATGCTTTTTTTTATTTCATCCTAATTTTACTTTACTAAGAAACACCAAAGGTATGTAACAAAGGTTTGCTGAAGACTTATGAATGTTTGTTGCTCAAAAACTGACATGAGTCCAAAACGTGATGCCGCTAGGTCCTTGTTTATCCAAAATTTGCATCTGACAATGAGAACCATAATTGGACAACTGACTCATACAGACTTCTTACCATTCAAATTGTGAGAACTTCGCAGCCTAAACCAAAACCATCATGGACTTGCACCCCTTAATATGCTCAGAAAAAAATTCCTAAAAAAATTGAGTATTGGCCTATTCTATCTATCGTAGGTTTAAACCTATCTGTTTAAAAACCAATGATTTAAATGTAGGGTTTTTCTTGCAAATGCATTTATATATCATATGATATACATTCACAACAAATCTTCATAGAAAAATTATGCTATAGTTAAATAAATATGTATATCATTGTTTCAAACTAATATCCTCTGCTTTTCATAAGCAAGAACATTTTTAGCAACCTAGAGATTAGCTGTAATCTTCATCCCCATAATGTTCATCATGGATATCAAACATTACAGTTGTTTTATCATAAGAAAGTTTTAAATTTTCCACTACACTTTAGTTTCTTTGGGCGAAGATATTAAATTATTGGTGAATAAATTACTCTGTATGTTTATAATATATCTTCGTTGATTTGTAATAGATCTCCCGGTTCCATAAATAAGTGTGTTTGAACAGTAAAGTGTTCCGGACTTTTCCTTGCGAGAAATTCGCGCTGAACTATACACTGCGCAAAAGACATGCGCAGTAGTGGTTTCTCTTAGAGGTTGGGGATAGGAGACATTTCCCTTTTGATTCCTCCCCAAGTAATCAGCTGTTTGACTCCAGATTATGCTGAACCTCGCTTTTTGTGCTCTATTCCGACAAAGGAACAACTAGTCTGTAATCGAATATAACTATTATTATAGCCTATAACTAAATATTAAGTTTTATTTTAAATTGTATTTCTATGCAAAATATTTTAACTTCCAATCATTTCCGTAAAATTTGAAATATAATTATATGACCCGCAGCCATCGGTAAGTTACAGAGGTGTTACCTTACCACCTACAGTAGGTGGTAAGGTAACTACCTCAAGAATGGTTTTGCCTTGCCTTGACTTGCCTATTTGTAGTAGTGACAAACAAATAAATAAATTATAAATATTCCGAAAACTAGAGCGCATATTAGATGCTCAAATCGAAAAATATATTATCTTCGAATCCTACCAGTTTGAAGTATTCACAGCATACCATTGGGAAAACACTGATATAGTCAGCGGGAGCCGGATTATTTTTTTTCGACGTGTTGAAAATAATGAAATAGCGAAAGCAGGACCGAGAAATATTGTTTCCCTAATATATGGGGATTTGCCGATTTCAGTAGACGTAAAGAATTTGGTCATATTGATGCATGTCCAGCTTGCAAATTTCGTTCCTAGAAAACTATTTCGATTGGTTTGCTACAAAGGCGGGAATAGATTTAAATGGCAGTGTGTTTGTGGATCGATGGCAGGGCGTGGCAAATCGGAAAAGGGAGGCGAGGAAATTAATTGGGGCGAAGAGGGAAACTTGGACAGAGGTCAGGGGTTTAAAGGTAGTTTGCTTTGGGCAGTGGAGAGGAAGGGAATGACGTAGATGTAAGAGGAAGGGAACAAGGAAGGCGCGGATCAAGAGTGAGGATTAAGGAGGGACGGGGATAAAGGATAGGTCAAAGAAGTAGTTAAGTAAATGAGGGAGCTCCAAGTAGAGCCGCTTTCTCCCGAATCTAAACTTTCAATGGGAGTTTCCTGGAATTAATTGCTTAAGCGAACGCTTTAAAGCCATAAATTTGCTGTCTTTCCAGTCAACTGTCTGAAAAAGGAGAATTTTTCAGTTAAGCGGAGCTAATAGATATAGGTTTCCGAAATAATAATATCAACTTAAGATTGAGTAAAACAATAATGCTATATATTAATCTAGAGACAAATGGATGACCTTGACGTCATAGTTATTTTAGTATTTTACTTTGAGTTAAAAATGTAGCTGCTACTGTCAGAAGGTTTCTCAGGTTTTTCATATCTTCTTGCGGGTGTTTATCTGTAGTGTATTTTTTTATTCTGAGTGTGTTTTGACTTACGTTTCTCATCCGCATTGAAAGTAGTTTCATTATTTTTATCTCTATTTTATAGCTTTATTTAACGCTATCTTTACCATTTTACAAAATGGGAAAGGGATATATGTTAGAGAAGATTCTAACCATTTATTTAGAAAAAGATGCTGATCTTTATACCTTAGTTATGTGACTATTTTCCATCAAGTTAAAAAATTATCAATTACTATCAGTAGTTTCGCAGGTTTTAGAAGCATTCTTGAGACTGGAGATTTTTCTGAGTATGTTCTTGGCTTATGTTTCTTGTCTACATTCATAGTAGTTTCATTCTTTTTATCTTTTTTATAGCTTAATTTTCCACTACCCTTGCCATTTTAAAAATGATTAAGCGATAGATGTAAGAGATGGCTTTAAAAGCCTCAATCTTGCCTTCAACAAAGTCTATCCTTTTCTATTCTATCTTACTAGTGTTTACTAAGTTGTAAAGCTCCATAACCGTTCGTTGGCATTTCTTATTTCGTTATAGACTTACCTTGCCGTTATTTTACATATTCGTTGTTAAATAATAATGATACATTCACTTGCTTAAACTCTCAATTACAAAAAAATGTTTGACTTCATCTGCATGATTTCTTAAAGCTTAATGAAATCGTGTCCGTTATTACAACGTTGACAAATAGGAGAATAGTATAATACAACTTACGCAACTGTTTGAGATCTTTTATCTTCAATAGTTTTTGTCACAAAATTTAATTAATTATTATACCATACAGTATACATTTTGAGTCATGTGAAGTTTGGTTATTCATCGGGTTATATTTGAAAAACCACCGTGAAATTAATCTATTTTGTCTGTGCTAACATATAAGGTTTGTTGTAGATTATAAAATTTTATATTTTAATTGAACGTCGTTCCCAATTTTTTGGCATACCCTTTCTATACTTTTCTCAACTCTAGCGTTTTTTTACAACTTTTTACTCTTAATCCCCAAGTAGTAGTTATCTTACTTGAACGATTTTGGGATCTTTCTTTTACATCATCATACGTAACGTAACTCGTAGACATAAGAATACTAATTTCCCTTTAAAAAAATTGATACCTAACTCTCACAAGTAAAAGGTCAATTTTTATTAAATATTATTCAAGAAAATTAGGAGAAAACGGTGGTTTTAAATTCACTGATACAAGTTATAAAAATACTGACGTTAAAAGCGACCTTGATACCTAAACCAATTAACTGTGACAGTTTATAGATTGCCTTTCTTCAATGTTCAAAGGTAGATAATTATCATTCTTTTTATAAAAATTGAATTGCCCTGAATCTCTCGACTTAAAAAAATAATTTTCTGGTTGAAAAAATATCCTTTAAATCTTCCTACTCTTGCTAACGATCGAAACAGCCAGCTGACCAGCAGATAGTATTTTATAAATATCTATATATTTTCATTAAAATCATCCTCAAATGAGATAGAAAATAATAGAGATAGAAATAATAAAATAGAACTATTGGTCATATAGCCAAATATAATGGCGAGATGAATTAAAAAGATGAGCAAGAAAAGTTGCAGATTGTCTCTTTTTAAATCATCATTAGGAGATTCAAAAGTACTACTTTGCTGTTAGTTAAAGAAAAATATATTGTTTAAGAACTCTCAGTCAACAAGTAAAGGTTCTATTTGACTTAAAATGGATGCAGTCAAGGTAGGAGAAATGGTTTAAAATTCAGTTGTGTAAGTAAAAAATATGCCGACTAATACCACCTTGTTAGATCAATAAGTCAATTACAGCAGGTTATAAATTATCTACACCGATATTAAAATAATTTCAATAGTCATTCCGTAAGGAAAAATTGAGTTTTTTTTAATTTCTCGGTATCAAAACATAGTCGCCCAGTCGAACAATTATCGTAGAAAGCAACGCACTGTTGCTAATTGCGTTAACGAAGGAAACTGATGAAATTGTAGAGAAGGTGAAAGGAAGATGAAATGGGACGGCAGATGCATTAACGCAGGAGGTGTCAAATAACGTATAATCGTTTCATCTTAGATTCTCGCATGGGCTCCCATTGCGTGAAGCGGCGAGAGTGGCTTGGTTTAGGAGAGGACTCCATTCGTAGATAATGGAAGAGGGGTCTCAGAGAAAGGAGTACATGGCCAAAGAGAATGCTGAAGTATAAAGGGAAGTTTGGAAGTGAAAAACAGAACATTTCACGGGGGATACTGATGGAGCTATCAGCGTCGCAAATGAGCGAAAATTCAAGCCTTAATATGCAATATGCCTCGATACGTTGGAATAGATTGAATAAATGGATAATGGAACCTGAATACTTATAAAAATAATGCTTATAAAGGGAATCCCTAAAATATATGAAAACCTATTCAGGGAAAGTTTTTCAGTTACTTCTTGCAAAATTTAATTTGAAATTGTTTTTCCGTTCTTTTGAGTTTGGTGCGCTTGGATTTGATGAAATAATGCTTTAAGTTAACGATATTGCTATTATTGTTGTTAAACAACACTATTTTTACATAGAGCATATAATATAAATTAAGTAATAATTCGTATTATAAGAATCATTTAAAAGTTAAAGTTTAAACATAATTTAGCCTTTTGCAAATTTAATGGTGTCTGGGAAAATATTTATTATGCATTATGACAGAAAACGATTAGGGGATACAGTTTTCAGTTTAATCAAGGTAGCACTGTGATATATCAATCATTAAGATATTTCATTCTATTATTATGTCATGGGAGAGAATGAACAAATAAATCGCAAGAATATTTAGAAGAAAATCTAAAGTAATACATGCCTAAGAGTTAAATACAACGTATATTATTGATAGAATCAACTGCTTGGGCCGTGACTTGGTGGTATGGATCCATCAGGAACGAAAGTGAAAATAACTTTTACTATACCACAGAATATTTACAACGTATATTATTATTATATACAATGTTACAAGTAGGTAACAACCAGGTGGTAACTTGTCATATCACTTCCAACATATTACATACATTTCTACACTAGCATATTTACCCTATACAATAACAACAACCTCGCATGTAAATAACATCACAATATAAATATACCATATATTGTATTACTTCTGTAACAACTCCACTCAAAACCTGACCCATTTACACATTTTTAAGGCAAAATTTAAAGCATTCTTTTTTAAAAAAAGATTTGTTTTGCAGGAAGGGGTAGAAAATTCCCTTTACTAAGCCATTCGGTGAATAAACGAATTCGTATATGAATGAACAAAGTACGAATGTATTCTTGTCGATTGAGAAGTTAATAAATGCCGAAATGTAATTTAGGTACAATGCAGTGAAGGTACGATATATTATCCTGCATACTTATATTTGAGCCTAATGAAGTCTGAATATAAATCTCTTGTTCGCAAGAAATGTAATCTTATCTCTTTGTTCATCTCTGCTTTATTTAAAACTTAACACCAAGGCTTAATCTTAATACCTGTAATAAAGCATAAATTCAGACATGTTACTATCTTTTAACATAATTTATTCTTACCTAGTCCTCATAACGCAGGAGAAGTGAAACATCCCTTCGTCAGCATAATTTCGGACCGCGTACGGTATCAAACGATTATTCACAAGATACTACAGTTACATGAACTTCATCTCGCTTATTCCATTGAGGGTCTGAATCGCGTCTCGCTTTTTGTCGAGATAAGTTTCCAGTAATTCTCGGAGTTGGTCCGCAGTAATTTGGAAGCGTGGGAAGCTCTAGGAACTGGCGGTGGTCTCTTTGAACTTGCAAAACAATTTCTCCTAGGATTTCTCGCCCCACCGCCATCTTCCCTAATGGCAATCTCTTTCAACGCTCCCCACTCTCCCTCTTATCTCCATATGCCAAAGAACATGCTGTAATTCCTTTATATCGCTGAAATATTTCCTCGAATATCATCGCCCCGTCCCCGTTTTACGTCTCTTAAGCCGCAGCGCAAAGACGAGCGTTGAGTTGTGAAGTTTTGAGTCTTCTTTGATCACTAACAATGCGAGGATGGTCTTTTTTCCATCTAGGTGAAGAGTAAATAACTGAACTATAAACCGAGTTTCTAACATAATGCACGCCACGATGGTTCCAGGATGGTTTCCAGGATATTTTACGGTATTTTTTATTGATTATGCATTGAAAATATTGTTCTCTGAAAAATGCTACTGTTCGATTAATGAATTTTGAAATTAATCATACTTCCCGATCAATTGAGTAATTAATGTATTGTCATTATATTGCCAATAAGGTAGCGCTTTGTACAAATAAATCTCACAATGGTGTATTGTTTGGTAAGAAGAATAACTTATTTTTATAAGATTTTTTTACGTAATATTTTACTTTAGAGTCAAACATCTATTTATATGTATTTTTAATATATACTACGAAATAATAATGCAATATTGAGCCATAGATAAATAAGCAGACTAGATGGATATATGTATCACTATTTATAATCATTTTTATCCGACGAGACATCTGTTTAC
The DNA here is from genome assembly GCA_947579665.1 of Sympetrum striolatum. Taxonomy (NCBI): domain Eukaryota; kingdom Metazoa; phylum Arthropoda; class Insecta; order Odonata; family Libellulidae; genus Sympetrum; species Sympetrum striolatum. Next base: position 61,980,531 of record OX388351.1, read on the forward strand.
TTTCACTATATTATTTCTATATAACTGTAAATTTTTAATATCAATAAATTACTATTATTGCGAAAATAATCACGATCAATAGATTGGAGAAACTATAAAATGCCAATAGATAAAGATCTCGACATCAGATAGGCAGATTCATATATATCACATGCACATATTAAGATGAGATTTAATTTAAACGGACTGAATAGGATAGTTGTTAACATTGTCCGGTGGAGAATTGGAAGATAAATGAAGTCTGAGTTGCATGTAATAAATTATATTAGATATAATTAGTCCATAAGGTCGTAAAGACCTAGTTGAGGGATTACTTAGAAAATGATTTTCATTAATATAAAATGTAGCCAAGGTGACAAAGAGGTGATTTAGCAACTTACCATTTTCTTAATAAGCGTAGTTTAAAGCAAGATTAGAGACCTGGATTACTCTTTCAGCATTAAAAACTGCATCATGATTGTCTCCCTCGAAATTCTCCTGAACGAGAAAACTGCCAAGGTAGTCTATCTACTGTCTGTTGCATTTTTATGACAGGATAAATATTTTTTCCAAAATCTTTAATGGATCCTTTCTTTTGATCATATCTCTTTTAAAGATCTGAAAAAAGTTATCGACCCCTCAGATAGATATCGAAGAAATGGTGATAAGATTCTAAGGTAATATTCTAAGCAAGGGTCTCGGATAACCAAGCAGGTAGCACTTTCGTCTTGGGCAAAAGCTATCAGGGGTTCAATTTCTAATCTAATATTTGCGAAATGAGCTAAGAATTTGAAAATCTATTAAACATTATACTACTGTAAGCTTCTGTAATTATACTAAGTAAGCTTCATCTGCTGAAGAATGAATAATTATCATTCACTTTGGTTCACACTATCTACATTTACAATTTCATATGAAAGCAACTGTCCTCTTAGTGTCCATCACCTGCAGCAGAAAGAAATATGAAAAATATGACATGAATCGAGGCGTGTTAAAAATCACAAGAGGCTTAACTAATATCCTAGAGTTTTATCCTTTTTATAAATGACTGGGCTTTTCAGATAGCTTTAAGATATAATACAGAGACAGTCATCCTTCCTATTTTTCACAAAGATGTTAGTATCCTTTTATGCTTAATTTATACTTTTATTTATCCAATTTTAATTAACTTAATTTAATTAATTAATTACCGAAATGCAACAGATCATTCTAATTAGAGAATAGGCGTGAAATGATCTCAGTATTGATGGATATCAACAAATCTCAAGAATAACTTTACAAAACAAGACTCACTCTTTGAAGAGACTATACAGTTTCTCTTTCCGCAAGAATTCGGCCAGTCGCCATGTAAATTAATACTGGAGGAAGAAGTTGACAGAGAAAGGCTGCGAAAAATCCAGCCCGTGGAGTTCTTCCTCTGAAATATTTAAATCGGTCCTAAGCAAAGGAACGGATATTTGAGAGTTTTCCTGTTTGTCCGAGAATTATTAAGACGGCAGAATGGTTAATCGGAGAGCGGGTCTGTTGTGGGATCAACCTTCGTTACGGCTGAATGGGGGGACGCATTATTATTCAAAGGCCCAGAGAGGGGACTCGAATTATGACGCGAACTTCCATCGACGGCGAGCGAATCTCCACGAAAAACAATGGAAGGCAATCAGAGGCGAGTAAAAGGAGGGATTAGGGAAGGATAAATAAGAGGAAGAAAGGGAAAACTAATGAATTCCATTACGTGCAGATTTATAAACGGCGTATCCGAGGAGATGAGCCCGGGAGGAAGGGTCCAAACGGCGGTTTGGGTGGGATTGGGTAGGAGAAGACATCAATCTTCCTCTCGATCTTCCTCGGGCCTTCCTTTCCTCTTCCATCCTCCGTCTTTGTTCCTTTCGACGCCCCAAAATGGGTTCACTCTAAGCTAGACGCCCCCCTATCACTTTTTTGGGTGCGTCTCGCACAATATCCACTTTGTATACAAACTCTTACACTTATAATTCACGGAGGATTAAGGGTTGGTTAAGGTCTTGCAGGGATAAAGTAGTAGCTATTTACATGTGAAAGTTCTTTATTTAAGTATATTCATAACGTAATTACTAGTATGATTTTGCTATAAGAAATGCATAGGGGATCCTCGTACCGGCATTACCCCAGGGGTCGGTGAAAACGGGTGCTTGCAAGGGTCTTGTATAATAATTTTTTTAAGGACTAATTTATTTTGTATAACCATAAACATTTCATAGATTGGATTACAAAAATAAACTAGTTAATAAAAATGTTTATTACCAAAATTTATCAGACTTTATGGACTTTATTAGTCTAACGGAATTCCCCTATTCTCCCTTAAACCTAATATACTTCAGAATTATATGCAAGGATTTCATCCTCGAAATTATCGGAAAAGTGTAAATTTTGCATTAAATTAGGGAAGTATTACAGAGAAATTTCTGTCATAATTTCACTGCTTTAATGGAGAATCTGAGATGAAAATCTTCGAAAGGGTGCGAAGGGACCATATTTTACTACAGCATTCAAGTGCACAGACTAAAGTGATTAATTAGAGACATACATATATGACCATCAATACAAGTTTTGTTCTAAATTAAAGGGGAAAATGTGAAAATATATTCGTCTATTTCTAGAATAGAAAGAGACTGAAAGAATCTTTAATCTTGTTTCAAATACTTGGAGTAAATAAAGAAGAGACTAAAATACATTTCTAAAACCTTATTTTCCTTTTCTCGCTCCTTTCTCGGAAAAAAGGTATTATCTATTCATTTATTTTTGTAATAAGTTTAGTCATTCTTAATAAACTGTATCCTTTCGATAACACTTACCACGATCATACATATTTTTTAATTTTTTTTCGTTATATGCATTAGTTTTATTTCATCCAGTAAATAATCATTGATTCATAAGATTATTTTCATAGGGATACGATACTTTTTATATATGTACATGATAGTCTCTATTTATTTATTATTCTTACCTGACAATGTCTATGTAAGAACCTTGCAAGCCGCCTTTCGGAGTGTGGCATGGGGTGCAGGCACCTTGACTCTATTTTCCTAAACGGTTGCTTCAGCGTATAGTTCGCGGAAAAAAAAAACAATTTTTGAAACGATTCGTTGTAGCATCTATTTCCCTAATCTTTCTGGCAGTATCAGAACGACCCTTAAAACAGGGGATCGCATAATATTGGTTACATCATCTTAGAAGGTAATTTATCTGAACTTATTTAATAAATTTATCCTTTGAATTAGTATTTTATCTTCTAATGATTCCCATCCCGTGTCCTGTAAAGATTTTAATCGTTTATTGCTGCCCTCCCACCGTAAGTGGGCATAACTTGGTAATGATAATTCTAAATTGCAGTTAATAGAGTAATACATGGCTAAATATCAAGGTAAAGATACTAAAAGTAAAACACAAAGTGGTGGTGATAAGATTAAATTTTTTCCGACATTCGATTTACCATACTGTGAAATGTCAAAATACTTCTAAGAGTGATATTTCCTAAATTATTCATTCTTCTATCAGTTAACTTTATTATTCGTTCTCTCCTTCTTGGGGCTGAATTCTGAATTAATCTTACCTCCATCCTCGTTTCTAGATTGTTCATACAAGTATACTTGTCTAAGCACACTTCAGAAAATATAATAAAGCTCTAAGCACGGATGGTTGGATTAGCTTAACGTCTTTCACTCCGAGTCAAAATAAACACCATATGATTGCCTTGCAGTGCGACGTAGCCAGCCAAAGGCAAGTGCGCTGTTATGTTTGCTCCGGCTTCTGTGTACGTACATACATTCATAAATGCAGATGGAGGAAGATGCAACGAGAGGAATTAATTGGATGGATTTCCGCTAGCGAATCCGAACCCTACTTTTCTAATGCGTATTTCTATTAAGGAATAATTTAAATCCACGTGAATTTGCGGTATTCTTCAGAAATTCACGTGCAAGCAGTTAATACTCATTCAACGATAACTGGAGTGCAAATCTAATGAAGAACCTATAAACCTCGATATCCTTCCCTTCCCAATTGTGTTAACCGAGCTTTCACAGTTCGTAAAGATAGGATATTTGCTCATGCAGGAGTAGAAAATCACGGACGGAATTATTCCATCAGAGCAGTAGTTTTTAAGTCGTTACTTGGTAGTAGTAAGAGCAGGTATATTAACCTCAGCAATCGGATCAACTTAGAAAGAAGCGGATATAACTACTTTTTTTACAGAAGATGAGCAACTAAAGAAGAAAAAACAGGGGGCCATTTTTGGAAGTCTTACAAACAATTATTTAATTTTATTAGTAAGTTGTATGCAAGCTCTGAAATAGGTATTAAAATCAACAAAGATATATATTCTTGCGATATAGACGACTTAGGGCGATAAGTGGAAAATTGTTCATGATAACGATGGAAAATATATGAATACAGATTCTGCTATCCAAACCTTTTAACAAGTACCCGTTTCCTATGATAAATATTAGGAACTCAAAAGTAAATACAATAATTAAATGTTAAAAATATCAAAACTATATTAAATATTATGTAACTGAATTTTTCTGGCAAAAGATAACCATATTTATGTAAACTTTCAAGGACATAGAATGTATAAATTAGACTATTTTCAAATATAGCCCCAGGAGTGTGACAATGCAATAAAAAAGTCACAAAATATAATTAGTAACAGTATTATTGCATTAATGCATCGACAGCTTGCGTCATTTCGAACATGAGTAGGCTACTACCGAGAATTGAACCCAGAACCGCATTCATTTAAGTATATTTCACTGCCAACTTGGTTATCAAGGAGAGTAATACATACTTACAAATATGCATAATCAGGCTGGTATAAAACAATCTTATTAGCTATAAAATGACATTAATTATTGATTCAGTTCTTTCTGATGCTATCAATGCCGCATCTTTATTCTTATAACTGCACCATATTTATCGTAAATTTGAAAACACTGGAATTGTTGATTTCATATATCTGGGATTGTAAGCCTCAAAGCGACATAAATAAAAATATTAAAATATTCACAGCATACGCTTATGTTTAGATACATCAATAAATGATCTACTCTTCTGAATATTCACATGCCTCAATAAAATGTATTCATGCATGTGATACTTGTAATAATATTTAAACAAGTAACCTATAAAAATGTACTTATGTAAAAGATGCTAATGCGATACTCATATATGTAGCCTATGAACATCTCTAACGTCGTAGCATGCGATGTCTTAGCGTAAGCGATGGATCTTCATGTTGGTAAGTTCGTTCATAATGCAATTGAAGTCTGCTGATGTTCGTCAAATATCCCTAAGCATCCCTCAATTCCACGGAGCGTGGGTTCTCCGATACGGAGTTATGCGTGGACAAAGTGGAGTGCATGGATCCTCGCAAGCCCCCACGCGTAAGGGATTATTTATGGGAATTAATGTTTTAAGAGTTAATTAACACAACTTCCAAGTTTCTAAAGGAGGCGGCGAAGAAAGGGCGTGTGGGGTGGCCTATAAGGCGTAATTGGATGAGGGGCTGTTTGGGGGAGGGAGAAAGCGGACGCTTAGGCAAATTCCTAGCGGAGCCAACATCCAACGGATCGGAACTCTCTAGGATCGAGGAAAAAAAGGGATTGTGCCATTGAATTGCCGAGTGCACCTACGTCATTACCCTGATGGCTACCCTGTGGGAATTGAGGGAGGAATCCCATCTGACCTATTTGCTTATTTCCTTTGCCTTCTAAGAGGAGGTTACTGGAACGATTCCTCCTCGCACCTACTCCTACAATTTTACTTCGTCATCATATTGGTATTAACGGGGCATACAACTAGTTTCAATAGTAGACGTGAACTTATAAATTATGGTTACCTATTTATTAATTATTATAACACATTTATTAATATTATCCCCAAGTTATTAATAAATATTCTCCATTTACTAAAAATTATTCCCTATTTATTGTTTGTCATCCCTATTTATATTAATTAATATCTCCTTAATTAGAGTGGAATGTAACATACAAGAGCAGGCATTAGCCTTTTTCTTTGAGTTCCATGAGAAACCATTAAATTGCATTCGAAGCCATTGGAGAGCACTTTAGCCGCTCAATGAATAGCTAAAGAGTCCACCTTCGTGCGAAAGATTAAGTGTTAACCACAGTCAAATTTAAAGGTGAGAAAATTTCCCGCTTAATCACTAATCACTTAACCAAGTGATGAGATTGAAAAATAATAATTTAAATATCTCTTTACTCTGTAAGAATAATTCACGCTCTTCTTAGTATCACAGAGCTGAGGTTACTAAAAATACGCATAAAATATATTGACAGAAATATGAGAAATAAATTCGGTGAAGGTCATGCTGATTTAGCTGATACTGCTGAATATTATAATAGAACATTTCAAAATAAATACAGATATAATGTGTAGGCCGAATTATAACAAACTTATGCAGAAGGGGCTTGGGTTTTATTCATTAAAATACATTTCAATACATTACAAAAGTAACTACATTGAATGAGAAGTATTACTTTCGACGAAGTAATTATGAATTGTAATTCATAACAAGAAAACGAAATCACTTTATGTAATGAATGAATATTCTTATCTGACTAAAACCATCAATCATATTTCTTCTAAGCCTTTTCCTTCATTATAAAGAAGAAAACTCACTTCATATTAATAAGATCCTACTTGATGTATGAAAACATGAATCTTTTCATTTTTTGGCTCAACTTTAACATAAAAATCATTTTTTATTGTTTTATTCATTAAATAAAAAATACAATATATTTACAATTTAATAAATACAATAATTTTAAAATGAATAAATAAAATTTCATGTTGTATAAATTAATGTATCGAACTGGGACTGTGACAACCCTCATTGAGCTATCATAACCTGTAATGTATGTAAAAGCCAACGTAAAACGTACATTCCCTCCGTGTATTAGCTGATATGGTTGACTTTGGACGGATTTCAAAGTTTCCCCTACTTAGGGTGACTCCGGCCGTAGCATTGGCCCAACTTCTGTTCGGAAGCGCCCAATGAATTTATGCTTTAAATTAGGAATTCCCATATCCCTCACCAGCTGCCATACCAAAGTTAGGAATAACCTCTTTATGGAATTTCAGCTTCTTATGGTACTTTAATTTCTTGTAAATCGCTTTTAGGGAATACAAACGTTACGTATTTTATATTATTTTACTTTTGGATGATTTCTATAATGCTATTGGTTACTTTTACATCAAAACGACATTCAATTGCAGAGCATAGATATCTGAAATGTAGAATTTTAAAGTATCTTGTCGCACTGAATGTAAACAAACAAACCAAAAAATCAGAAGAAGTTCAAAATTTACAAAATTATATAAGTACATCGTTATTCAGTACATAAAAATGTTAAACTAAATCAAAAAGTCAGTATAACGTATTATTCCTTAAAGTTCAATTGAAATAAACTATAAAGTGTGGCAAATATGTGCAAACATATATTACATAAGAGTTACTCTATAATATCGATTTGGCGTTCAAATAAGTGTAACTCAGGAAAATGGACAGGAGCCCGAAAAATATCTGAAGATTAATCTTAAAGGCTAAATAAACTTAACGTTTTCTACAAATTTTGAAGGATACAAAATTTTTTGTAGTTGAAACGATTGCTAATATTAAAATTATATTCCGTACAGGAGATTCAGATGTTCATCTTTGAACCAGCTGTGGTTGGTTGAATATTTATAGGATGCGCTCCGCTCAGTTAAGAGACAGAAATCAAAAGATGGACTAAGACTATTGGGGAGCACAGGTAGAGCTAATCTGTTAAAAGATCAAACAGGTAACCATCACTTACACATAGACGCAATAAGAAATTCCGTAAAAGAAAAAGTGAAAAGTTGGGTTGAGAATTTTCTTTCGCATTCAAATAGATCCTAACATATGGTAAAAAGTTTCCCACAGTAAGCCACACATAGCGTCTTCTTCATTTCATGTCTATTTCTACGAATCTGATGCCCGATAGAACCGATCTATTATGGTGAAATAGGGAATTGCAGACAATACCTCACTACTTATATTGCCTGGTGAACCCCATTCCCCTCTCCCATCTTTTGCTAGGTAATGTTAGTGGGGTGAGATTCCGTCCGACCCTCGGGATGAATACTTTACAGGCAGAGGATAATAGAGATAAAATAGTTTATTTGGAAATGAAATGGAAACCCCGGACTTTGAAGGCGGAATGGAAGCGACTTAAGAAGATGACGATTTTAGCGAAAAATAAATTGAATTGGAAGGAGGAGAAAGAGGCTGCACTTCAATTGAAGTAACACCTACCCAGAGACTAAACATCCTCCCCTCACCTTTCCCTTATCTCCCTTTATTTTCCCTCGCAAATCCTTTATTCTCCCCTTTGTAGGCGGCTATCAGCTAGGGTGCGAGGTCACCTCACCCCGCTGACCTCTTTATGACTCTTTTCCCCGATGCCCTTTGACCCTGTCTTAGCATCCACTTTCCCCGATTCCCCACAAGATCGATCCTCAAGATACTGTTTGCCTCCATTCATCTGCATTCGCTTAAATCCTAACACAGGGGCTACTATCTACGACCCACAGAATCACATTCCTTACGTTTCCAATTATTTCTGAGACTGTTTATTATTTGGAGAATTAGGGAGGAGATCCTTCCGGGTTAAACTTGACAGTTACTTCAATTATTATCGTGGAATTAGATGTAGATTTTAATTTTTTCTTCCATTTCGCAATTCACATTTTCATAAACATTCTACTTCACTTTTTACTAGAGGTAAATACTATAAAAGAGCAATTCAATATACTAATGCTATATGATTACACTGATAAAAAACACAGAACACACAAAAATACCTAGCATCTGGTACTGTTCTACTTTTAAATTAGGAGCGAATTCTATGTTTTGCTTTGCTTTGCTTTGGTTTGCTTTTTGAGTTTTGATTTTTGTTCCAATCTGGCTTCCATAATACTCGATACTCTCAATATAGGCAACAATAAATACGTATGAATAGGTACATAGACTTTTCATTCGGGGTAGTATTTGCATGTATTCAACCAACTATAATATACAGTAATAATACTTTAAAAAATCTGATGTGGCCAACACATGACTTTCTCCGTATTTACTGAAAACAGAAGCCTATGCCGGTAATATATAAATAACTCCAAAGCAATGAGGGTTACAGGAAAAGTTTTCATACAACATTTGTAGTAAAAAACATTATCTATAACTTTGGTACATAATTGTATATACCTACATTGCATTCTGACAGAGATAAGTATGAAAAACTTCAATTTCTGGATAAACAACAACTTCCGGTTAACCATTATTGAAGAATAACTACTAAACAATCAGTGTTACGAAAAAATGTTTCATATAACAGTTGTTGAAAAGTACATTATCTATGACTTTTGTACATAATTGTATATACCTACATTGCATTTTGACAGAGATATGTATGAAAAACCTCCATTTCTGGGTAAACAACAAATTCCGGTTAACCATTATTGAAGAATAACTACTAAACAATCAGTGTTACGAAAAAATGTTTTGTACAAAAATTGTAGTTAAGTACATTATCTACAACTTTTGTGTGTAAATTTATATTGCATTTTTACAGAGATATATAAGAAACGAAATTTTGTTCCGGATAAACCGCAACTTTCGGTTAAGCGATATTCACCAAAAACTAATCAACTTTTGTCATTGTTAGGAAAATTCTAAATATGAATTTTGAAAATGATCGAATAATTACTTTTTAAGATAGAGCGCCCAAAAACATTTTAACCACAGACAGACAGACAGACACACACACAGACAACCAGACAGACATGTTCGGGAAAATAGCGAAAACGTGCTCTATGGGCCACAAAACATCTATTTCCGTCGAAATCTGGAGGTCAATTTTTTTTCCGAATACAATACTTTCTCTATACTACGTATAGGGAGAAAGTAAAAATTAATATATAAATTATAGAGATGGGTGAATAATCGTAGCAAATTAAGGATAACATATAAAACCCAAGGATGGGGAAAAATCCATAAAAAATTATGAAATTAAATTAGAGCAGGAAAAAAAATAGCCAAACACGATATGAAATGAACTACTAAAGAGCCATATATTACCAAGCAACAACTTAACAGACAACTAGATCTATTACCAATAAACTAGCTGTACACGTACCTGCTTATATCTGATAATTACTACTGTAATAAATACAATGATAAGGTTGCAACAAATAAGGCATGATGGAATGAAGGAGTGTCAATTAGATGGGCTCAAATAGGAGTGGTATGATACAATAGGTATAACAAAACAAGGCTTTAAGTAGTCATACCAATGATTTTTAATGATCTACCATATGATTTACATTTTATAAATATATGTCCAAACTATAAAAAGAAATAAATATTTATTTAATACAGAAATACATGAATGAATAATAAGGTTATTAGGCAATTGTGTACCTTTGTTAGCTGTGAATTACTTACTATAAGATTTGTGTACATTGTTTGCAATAACTTTCACCTCATATAGTAGCACCATCGATCCGTCAACTTCTCCATCTTTATTCTTGACGGCATTCATCTCGAGCAAACAAAGTCAAATCTTCAACTTGCTCCAGACGTAGACTCCGATCAATGTATCAATTCTGTCAGAAGCAGGAAATTTTCGCCTTCAGATCCTTTCCCTCGGTAATCTCAGACACATTCCCTTTCATTTTTCACGGCTTGTTAAACTCTCAGTCATCAATACGGGTAGTTGGGAAACCATGTTATGGCTGATAATCTTGTTCAGAATTGAGAAAGTAACAGCTACATCTTATCTCACACCGAAGTCCGATACTATGAACAATTATCATCTCGTGTATTTTTTTTTGAATTTTCTTCAAATCCGTAAAGGCAAAATTTGAATTTTTCCCATCTTCTTTACTAAATTATTTAAAGCAAAAAGTAAAATGGGTTCACTAATTCACGGTATCTAAGATTTTTAGATTTAAAAAAGCATAATCTAGTTTAAAATTTCTGATTATAATTTTTATATGGTAATATTTTCACAAAAAAGCTCTCTAGACTAAATTCTGCTACTGAATTGTTATTAAAATAAAGTATTATAATAGTAGTAAAATAAATACGCTAATTAATTCAAGGAAAAATTTGTTCGTGGCCAGTAACTACGAACCGCATTCCTTTCGAATCTACGTAAAATGTAATGAACCTGTAATTGTAATTAAAATTTTTCACCCCGAGCTTGATTTATGCTCATTTATCTTTAAAAGAGTGGTAGTTTATTTAATAACTGGGTTCTAGACCCTCCTTGCTCTTTTCCCTATATTGTTCTTATCTCCATAATGATTAAATATATAAAATTAACTCCGTTCAAGCTCCTTCTACCATACTAACACTGTTTACAGAGAATAGAGACTGTTACTCACATAGTCAACTACTCCGTCACTTCACTATGATTGAATATTTCAACTAACACAAATGTAAAAAATAAAATATTAATTTGTAGTTTGATTATTTATTTGTTTCCCAACAATATTCTAATGGCTCCAAATTTGCTCACTCAAACTTTAGAGCGTAAATTTTTACTATCATTCAAGCAAATACTTTTTTTGTATTGCATACCATTGAGTTTTATAAATGCACTCTCAGCAAAAGCATTACAGAGAACTTAAATATATTAAATATTTCAATCGAAACACTTTTCGCCTCACGATATATTTCCTACATCACGTAGGCCGTTAGTATTTCCATTTTATCGCTATCAGCTGCACTGTAAATAAAATTTTTTTTCTGCTTATTGATTAAAATCTTGCACTTCGATATGATGGGACTTGATAGCCCGATTTTGAATACCGGTCGACGCTAATGGACACGCAAAGAATATCAATATCGCTCGCATTCAGCTATTTCAGCATAAAATAAAGTCATTTACACTTTTATCGCGGCCAATCCCAATGATAATTAAGCTTCCCTCGAGTTTTTTTAGTAAATATGCCAGAGTGCTTCAACGCCAACGAAATAAAATCACGATGGAACTGTTGATACATTCGGGCGCTTTAATTTAAAGGGTTAATTACCTATCATGACTACCCATGAAAAATCTTTAATTTTATTCAGGTCCGCCGCAATTATAATTAATAACTTGATCTATCTTTCTCCCACAGAGGGCTAATTAGTGGCGATAGTTTAGATAAAGATGATGGATGGTTCCTCAGATATACTCGGTCTTTCATTGCCGTAATCTCTTAATTATACCCATATCAGATGTACTTCGAGAGTGAATTACGAGCGGGAAAAGTGTTTTTGCAATCACGGATCGAAATCTTAAGAGCATTTATGATCTGATTAAGTCGTTAAAACCATTATGAATTCGCGATTTGAGAAGGAGAATTACATGAGATATTTTTGAGCTACCAAGTTTACAACCCATCAGTAAAATTGAAATATGATGGTTACATTGATGCTTTTTATTCTCTTCAGTAGCATTTATGTCGAAATAAAGAATATATTACGAGTAAATATTTTTTTTTCTATTTCGGCGATCGATTTAAACTAATCCTTTTTTAAGGATTTATATTTAGATTCATCACTGTGGACGATTCATTGACGTTTGTCAATGATATTATGATCTAATTACAACGCAAACTACACTATAACCTCCATCTTGTAGCCTCATTGATTGCACTTTCCTGAAAGTTCCCGAAAATCTTTTGATAATTTTAAAGAAAAAATAATCTGTCTCAATCTACCCTAAAATGGGCACCTCCATACTATTATACAGAATATTTAAGCAGAAAATTATGAGTTATCATTAAATAATGAGCTTCGATTAATTATTATTAAACTCAAACGCCAACGAGGTGCATCGTCTACGACACTCGAGGTCTTTACAGGAACTAATTGAGCTAATCAAGGGTTAGAATCTTGAAACCTCTGATCTAAGACTTTCATAAATCATCCATCCACAAATACATCTCAACTGTTGCGAATCAATTAAGGACCTCGCGATTCATCAGTTTCCCATCTGTTGGAATATATTTAGGGAATGAATAAAAGTGGTGAGATCCCTCCAATTAAGAACAAAAATTATGATTTATAGCCATGCGTTAAAACATAGAAGTCCTAGAGGATTAAAATACTTTTACGGAAACGTGTAATAGTTGAAATCTAGATGTTGTGTTTCACCTCCTGGAAAGCCATTGAAGTAATAAAGAAATAAAACTTGTAAATTTTCCACACTATTTCCACAAAATAGTGAGGAAAATTTACAAGTTTTATTTCTTCATTACTACGTGTAATAGTTGCTATTTTCTTTTCAATCGTCCCAGGGATCTTAAAAACACTACCCCCCATTCCATTTCATCTTGGATGTAAAATACGTAGACCTTAAACACATAGTTCTTTAGCAGCGATGGAATCCTTAAGATCTTATCCTTCACCGCTAAAAACGTTTGAACACGATTAATCTTTCGCCAACTTTTGAATTTACCATTAGAATGTTCAGTTGACTTCCGATTCTTACACTTGCGCATTTCCTCTCGGATTTGTTTCGCGGAGCGAGCTAAAAAAGTTATCGACGAAATTAATTCATCATTCTCCTTTAAGGGCGCTGACAAAAGGCGATCTTGCTCTAGAAGTTTTATATTTATCACATCGTCCGCCTTTTAGGTGAGCCTACGGCAAAGGGGCGGCAGCCGGTCTTGTAAGTGTTTGTTGGAATAGCGGGAGGACCTAGGGGTGGAATAAGGGGACGGATAAGGGTCGGGGGAGGATAACGGGTTTCCATCACCCTATCCCTTTCTGGGGGCCCTTGTTCGGTCTCGTTAATATTCAGCATCCCTTTCCCGATGGGTCCAGATAATAGATGAGCCCACTCCTTCCCTATCTCGGCTCCATCAACACATTTCTTTCGCAAAGGGTCCGAGGACAAGGGCGGTAAGTCGAAGAAAATGAATATCTGGGAAGGCCTTCCCTTTGCCGTTAAAGGGACTTTTTACTCGGACAACGGGGAACCCGATCTGGTTGCGATAGCGCCCTCTGGTTTCTTGGAGCGGAGTAAAAACATCGTCCAAGAAATGACCGTGTTATCACTAAAGCCTGTTTGAGTACGCTGAGAACTGCGTCGATTGTTTAGGCTTAGCAAGGAGGTATCGAAAAATTCACGAAGGTGGTCACTTTGAGGACTTTCAACTAAGTGAGGAATAGTAAAAGATATCTTTTTTGTTTTAAAACTATTTAATTTGGTAAATCGTCGTCAACGAGCTATCGAGTACGAATAAACCACATGAACTAGCAGGCCATATATAGCCTCTGACATATGCTTGTTCATGATTAGAAATCATATCATAAGCATCTTACATATGGCGAAATTATTAGATTAGAAGAGTCTAGAGGTCAGTAGAATCGAAAAGAGGTTATCGGCACTCTTTAAGGCGTTTGTGGGAATTCCTGCGAATAAGGATACACCCGATAGAATTAAGGAGGCAGATTACTCGAATAGGCATGATCACAAATACAAAGTGAGATGTGCAAGGTAAAAAAAAGAAAATCAAAATACTCTTCTTGTCTTAATACAATTATCGAGGAATGGTCTTCCCGCAGAAGTCTGTCAACCTTTCCAAAAATATTTTAAGGGATTCGTACAGTGTAATGAGAAAAATAAATATCTTAAACGAATCAATCTAAAGAACACGAATTGTGAAACAAGTAGGGTACCAGGTAGGGTGCTGGTAAATTGTTAAAGTTGTTGAATGTTTTTAAAATAACGTCACCTGACCAAGTGTATAGCAGTGACATGATAATATAATATAAATAATAAGAGTCAAATAAAAGAAATAAATCTCAATTTATACATCGCGTTATTTTTCTATCGTTAGTTGCGAAACGAGCGTACAAAATTGTTAGCTATGGCCACTGCTTTCTCAAGAGGAAACGATTCTATGAATACATTCTATTAAACCGATAACTTACGCCACTAAAATGCCTAAAACCTCGTCTTTAAGAAGTAGCTCAATCATGGCAGTATACAATTTCTGAGGAAAATTGGGAGCGTTTTCTAACACATAGGTGAGGAACCCGCGGCCTGAAATCAGCATGAGGTCTTTTTTTCTTACATTGCAACATATTTGCCATACTCCCAAACACTGAGATGTTTCAACAGTCGCGAGAGGTAGGTAAAAACAGTATGGACAAGAATTTAGTAAATGTAAAAGTGTTCCGGAGGCTTTTACGTCGATAACTTATTCGCTAAATTCCCATCAGAAAAACGGCATATATTTTTCATTCGCCCCAGAACATGGTTTTAAGTCAAAATTTTTATTCGTCATTCATACCAACAGATTTCCTTTGCAAGAAAATAAATGAAGCATGTACTATTTTCCACCGAGCTAATTTAAGAAATTTAGACGAGTGCCTTTGTTTGATAGATAGAGTTTGAATTCTTGGGTAGGAAGTCTCCCTCATGACCTGACTCCAAAATATGTTTCGAAAAGTGTGAAGCATCTGAATTATTTAAAAAGCATCTAAAATGTTCTTTTCCCCTAATGTTAAAATTACGCCAGCTTTGTCCGACACATACCCCATCATTCTAGAGATTAAAGTTTGTGCACGCCTGGCATTTTTAAAGAACCTTTTTTATCTTTATTATTACAAAGAGGCTTTTTTTATTTAAGGGGCTTTTGAAGGCGGGTCTAAAAGATTTCTTCGGGAAAAAAAAGGTAATTTTAACGGACAGATTATTGATTAAGGTCATTTTAAACCACTTAGGTTTAGGATTAACATGCAAGGGGGTTTGATAAATTCTCTCCATGGCGAGTGATCTCCTTTGATTTGAGCCTTCTTGATGGATAATTGTATCTAAAAAATACTGCCGTTACCGCATAGCAAAGTTGCTTCAAGAATTTCGTAACACCCAGTTCAGCCTAACACGTGAACACGATTGAATTTATTCATCCGCATGCTTCTTCCGCTTTCTCTCGTCTATTCGATCCTTTCAACCTTTTATCCCAACCTAATCCTTCCTTTCCCTGTTTTTCCGATCACTCCCTCTTCCCATTTCCCATATCCTTTCACTCCCATTTCTACTTAAACTAGATTTGCTCGCAGTGAAGGAGCTATTTTTTAAACCTAGCTGCAAACTTTGTCAGAAGGCACAATTTAACTATTAAGGTGATAAGATATCCAAACTTCAAATACCTTAAATTTCACTAAATTGTTCATAGAGCAATTTTCACTCAACCAAAGCTTAGCGTAAAGTTAATTTTATGCTCTTCATTAAGGTTTTGAGGTAAATACAATTAACTATTAGAGAAATTTGATAAAATCTTTTCTTATAACACGTAATACATAATTCTTAGTGCTAAATTAATCTCAAAGGACGTTTAAGGATTCGTTACAACGCCGAAAGACAGTGTATTTATCTCTACATTGTCGATACATTTTTCACTAGATACCTAAACTTGAAATAATGGTAATATTTTATATTATTGTATTTTATAGAGCAAGACCTTACCTATTGAAAGAGGAAGAATGGTAATTTCTACTAGTGTGATTGACAAATCGTATTATTATCGTATATTTTGGAATCAAATATGCTTCTCATCGGCTTCAGAAGTTAAAAAAAATCAGATGTGGCTTATATTTGAGATCTAAATTGCATTACTGTTAAGATGGTATTCTATAAAAAAGTAACTTTACTTCTGCATGACTTCTAAAATTTGGGTGGTCTTGGATTTGATATTATATAGCATTTATAAGGCCTTCATAAGGTATTTATTTAAGCGAGATTGAGACTGGAAAGTCTTTTCTTCCTCCTAAAGTTCCGTCAATGATATTATAAACATAAGTTGTTAGTAGGTGAATATAGACAGAGAGGAAAATATTAGAAGAAGTGGATGCAAAAAACAAACAAACACCCACAAAGAAGGGGGTGTGAAAAACCTGAGCAAAACTTGTAATAGCACAAGCCTAAGGATTACATATAAATTACAAAAGAATTGCTTTAACGAAATTACCAAAAATAATATTAAAATCAAATCAAAACAGGAAAAATTGCAGTGATAAAGAATGAGAAAATAATAAAATTATCACAACAAAATCTCTGACGCTAGATGCAGAAATACAAGCGAATGACATTTGCTTATTTTAATTGTAACCACGTGTAATTATGTATTTAGTAAATAAATTACTTTTGGCATTTGCAAGGTATATAATATGAAAACGCGTCTCTTCTTGCCATTCCCGTAAAATCCCCCTCCAAACATTCACAGCTTCAATTACGGAAAGTTTGCCCAAGCATCATATTTACGAATAATTATGCCAGAGATTACGATTGCGGTCACATACGAGTATCGGATTCCTGTCACGGCGGCAAAAGTTGTTACAGTGCTCTTCTATGCTTGCTCTCCGGATTATATGCCTTCGACATCCACGGGGGAAATGATTTACAGCACCACCTGACGGCGTGAAGGGAAACGCACGTAAGTCTTCATTTAAAGCGGCCATTAATCTCTATAATTCGAAATAACATTCGAACTCGGCAGATTTGCGAAACTGCGAATTCCGCCGCACCATTGCGAAATTAAAGATCTCATCCTGTAAAGAAAGTTAATCGTGACTGTTCTGATGAAAATGGAAATTTTCAAATATTACCTTAATTTTAAACGCCGCTTCATCGGTATTTATTAGCGTTTTGACGATTTTATAGCAGAAATTTTAATTCCAAAACTCGCTGAGATAGTTGTCGTCCATGATTTAATCCTATTTAATTCAAATGTATTTATCGCCTAGTTAGGGAGAACTGGCATGAGATTCTGAATATGATTTGACGAAAGAAATTATCGTAAGATGATCTTCGTATTTAATAATTAAAAACAGTTGAACAAGGACGGGACGGATGACAAGAATATTGTGAGAATAATGAAAACAAATATGGTCAATTTGCGATAACATTTATGCAATGATAAATTGTATTATTATCACAGCCGATTATGGCCAATTAACCGATTAATTGCGCAAAATGCTGAATTTATTTATTTATTCTCAAAAAGTACAAATAGGCACCAGGCCAGGTGGTAGTCATATCGTAGGGGGAGAAATTATATAATCTGCCTGGTATTCACCCTTGTTGGGAGGAAAACCCCCCAAAACCTTCCGAAGGGAGCATTTAATACATATAATCATAAAATTTTTAAAAATCTTTCAAAATTTGCAATAATCATACAAGATTTCAAAATTTACCACAATTTTACTATATAAAAACAACAAAATCAAGTGACCCTTTCAATTTTATTCGTGAATACATTGTAGGAAGAGGGAATTCTTGGGCAATGAAGGCTTAATATAAAAATAATGTAAGGATGCGTGACACATAAACCTCTGTCATCAAACTAAATTAACATTTTAGCGTTTCCATGACTTAATCAAACATGCTCCCACTCCCTACACTAAAATTTGCACGACTTCATTCCGAAATCTTATAATTAGCAAGTTTTTGAGTACCCGTCAATTCCCTCCATGGATGCTTAAAAAAACTTACGAGCTTTAGAGAGGAAAGCCATGCATTTTGAAGTAATAAATTAAATTTGAAAAAATCTATTCATCAGTATTGATTGAAAATTACTTATTAATATAGTTCATTCTTCGAAGGCTTTGATGCTTTACGCACCAAAATATACTTTTTCCCAAAAATGTATTCCTGAGTGCACACCCTTATGTGCTATGAATCTTTAACCCTTTCCTTGAAATACTTATTATTACTTTTGAAATCACGACATAGTCTCAGGATTGAAACTATTTCATGTGATGGTAATTTTTCATAAAAAAATATTCCATTATAAAAAGCTATCTTGAAGGCGTTTCGTAAAGGAGAGCAAGGGCAACTACATACGTTAGGTTGACGCTGTGTAGGAGTGCTAGCGATAGTTTCGGCTAACAATAATTCAATGTTAATTTCCGAAATGTCCTTCTCCCAAATTGTAGGAAGAGGCTACAATATCTTATAGATAGGAGTAATTGAAATATAAATTTTTCTCGATGACAATAAATTTTATTTTCCCTCAGAAATATTAAAAATCACTAAAAGCAATGCTCTTCCAATAAATTAAAAGATTAAAAACACGCGATAATTTAATTTCGTGAAAGAGTATTAGTATTCGGTTTTTATATGATTTCTGGTGAGAAATAAAAATTATTTGCTGTTGAAATGGAATTCCATCACCTTAACCTCATTGAGTTAAAATAGTCTCTATTACGTCCCATAAGCTAATGAAAAATAGCTCATTTCACAATATCTGGTGGAAGGAATATCTATTTACCTTTAAGCGGTATATAAGTAGCTCAGTTAACTCAACTCAGTTGACTACATTCTAACACTGGTGTGTTGTATAGAAAGGGAGAGAGGGAGAAGAAAGACAAGGAAGGAAATAGAGAGACTTTGGAATGAAAGAGGTGGATGACTAGCGGGATAGGCAATTAGAAGGGAGAATATGCGCCATTTATGTCACTATGTGGAGCTCAAATCACTCGCAGATAAGCCAATGAATAGAAGGAATCCTTTTCGGAATGATTGAGAAGTCGTGAATGAGCACAGGAATACTTCGTGAAGCTATGCTCAATAATGCACAGAAAAGCGGCCATAAAGAACCAAGTTAAATCCTGGAAGAAAAGGAATTTTACGCCAACCTTCAATGGCCTATGTGAAGTCAGAGAGAATTAGATTAAGAAAAGGCTTTCTGTACGTTTCAGTTTTTCCAGGACTGACCATGTTTGAACGTCTGGTGAAGTCAAATTTTTCGTTTTGTCTCCGTTTAAAAAGAAAACACTCCAAGTGAAAGAAGTCGAAAGACAGAAACCTTTAATTTAGGATTCCGAGAGAGAATTCTTTCCCACAAACTTTTAGTGATTTCTCACGTAAACGTATTCATCAAAGGCTGGTCAGGATATAGAGAAATGATTCATTAATACCCAAAAGTACCCATACCCATTAGCCCAATTACTAAAGAGTTAATTCTGAGAAAATTTCCTTGATATATTAACTAAACTGCTAAAAATTCTAAAGCATAGTATCCAGCGCTGTATATATAATGATTTTTGGTTACATTTGTTTGAGAAAACTTCAAATATGACAGAAACGTAGTCAAAATGATGAGACTAGTTTATAAGGGCCGTGGTTACAATTTTCAACGTCTTGATCAACCTAGGCCTATACATTGTATCCCACATTCACTGCTAGATTTAGCATCGAAATTCTTTAGAGTGAAGAAATAATGGGAGATTTCTTGTCGAAAACTCCGATTGAAAATCTCACCTCACCATCTTGTCATATAGAGCCATTTTAGCGTCCCATTTGACAAGGTAAAAATACCCGGGAGCTGTCCCTTCGCTTTCCTCTGCTGCTCAGCTACACAACTAGAACAACATACACTGGTTCCTCCACCCTTTAACACTCGTTTGGAGACATCCGTCGCTAGAATTATTTGCCAAAAAATAGTTAATTTTAGGAACTACCCAATGTTCCTCGGAAAAATAAATGCCAGCTGACAATCACAAACGGTTACATAAAGAATTTGTGAGCCGTGCAAATGAAAAATTCTTAGACGGAGATATTTTCTTCCATCCCGTTTAATTCCACTGATGACCTTGTCGAGGTTAGGCGACTGTCAGTGGCGTAAATAGCCACGCTGTGACAGCATGGCATGTCAGAAGTAGGGCAAAGTTTCCTCACACGCCGCCAAATAGGGCCCCGCTCATTCACCAATTTTGTGCGACACTCAAAATCTTATGATATAAGATATACATTATAAATTTCATAACTTTTCTTTAAGTTTCATGACTAATTTTCCATATTCCTTAGTTAAGCTATAGCTGCTTCTTGATTAAAATGTGCCGTCAAAATATAAATTGTGAGCAAAACATTGTTGTAAAATATTAGTCAGAGCAACGACTACTGTTGAGAAATGTTGGTTTAACAGATTATCAGTAGCCTCCGACATCACTTCAGTGGCAAATATGGTACCTTTGACGGAATGTATAACCCTCCCCTGTAGTCGGAGAAATACATACTCGCTGAAATAGAGCAACGACTTTTGGATAGCAAAACATAGAATAACATTATTATAGCTTACATCCACATGGAGATATTTCGGAAAAATCAAATGAATATTAATTTAAGTTCAATTCGTAACAGCGTTTATTATAAGGACAATAAATTATATTTACTCACACCAATGCACAACCATAAATTTCAAGATACGAGTACACACAGAAATGCAGGCTAGACGTCCGAGCGTATTTCATCGTCTGCCATGACTTGTTTACCGGTTGCGAAGGAAGCGTTGTAGCAACGAATAAATATCTATTGTCGCAAGCTTCAGTGTGACAGCCATTTACGCGGAGAGACGCTTGTGATTCTGCGTTGGATATAACGCCGTACCGTTTGTGATAATAAAGAGAGTCGCGTTTCATGTCGAACATCTTCCTTTAAGATTCCCAAATCGAATAATAAAGAAACGTTATAACATGGCACGAGTAAGAACGCTCGTATATCATTCGTACCGGAATTTCAAAAAGGTAGCCAAAACATGTACATCGCTACACCGTTTTTACTACATTATTATGATAGAACCTGCAATACATATCAATTGAGAAAACCTAATTAAAAGATTAATATTTAGATAAACTTTTATACGTTAAAAGATTGGCTACACCCAAATTTAGGTAATTATGTTCTACATAGTTTAAATGAATTTATGTATAAAATAATTTGTAATAAAGTTTCTTAAAGTCCCATCATTTCAATTAAGCCATAAGCAAAATTGACACTGCATCAATAAATTCTTCATTTCCGACAAAAATTAATTACAAATCGAAAGAAAGCCGACCCTATCAAATTACAAGGGAAGTTTATGAATTATAAATGAATGTTCGCCGTCATGATTGTTCATCATAATCCACAAAAAACGCTTCTTAATTAACGGAGTAAAAATCTGGTAAACTACTTGGATTTCACAAAATATTACTCCTTATTTGATTTTTCAGATTCAAAAAGTATTCCCTAAACAAAATCAATTTATAATATATAATTATGCAGTTTATTACTTATATTTTTCATTAAATTTGTCTGATAAACATTGAAATCATGACGGTGGATAATTTAATAGATGAATAATTTAATAGATGAATCACCAACGTAAGTTTTCTAACCTTTTCCTCCTTCCTGTAATGTCTTTATAAATAGATTTAAATGATTCTGTAACACAATAATTTGATATTAAAAATTGTGATCAAAAGTAATCAATGATTGTTTAAATAATTTATTACTTGTCTTACCGTGTAAAATAATGACGTCCTAAATTTTTGTTATAAAATTGCATGACTTACTGTCTTCAGGAGGATTGTGAGAGTTTTCCCTTCCAAATAAGGTGAAAATCAGGTAGAGGCAGTTTTAGCCTACCTGGCATGTTTTTTATTCATAGTATAAATAAATAACGACATGTACAAAAAGTAAGTAAAAGCGTCTTCCTCATTTCTCCAACTTTCGATAGTTTTCTACGAAAGTCGCCTTAAAACAAAAGAAACATCACCATTAAGTCATCCAAATTAAATTATTAATAAAAAACAATTAGCGACAATTCTGCGCTCATTAACTGTGGTAGGAAAGTAATTCCCTTTTGGGTACGGGGATAGCTCTAAAAATCGCCATAACCGCCATTGGAGACAAACGGGGTCAAGTGAAACGAGGTGATAACCGGAATTCCATAGCAGAGGGCACCGATAACCTTTCTCCTCTGACCCCACATCCCTCTTCCATAAAACCCCTATTTTGGCTAGCCCGAAACTTCGCACTGCCCCGCTATCTCCTTCCTTTCACCCTTCGCTCCTTTTCCTAATGCCGCCTAATTAGGGTCTCGCATTTGAAACTCTTTTCGCAAATAACCTGCATCATTTACGTTTCTTCAATACACATCCAGCTCATTGGAAATAATTCCAATAAATCCACGCAGTTACACATTTATTTTTGAAGAGTCTAGTAAATTTTAAATCCGAAATTATTTTAAGTCCAACTTGTTTCACCCTCACAAGAGAAGCGTGATAAAGACGTTTGGCATCACTACGTAATTCATAAATGTCTTTTATTTCAAGCTCACTTTTGGCCTAAATACCGGAAGATGGCCACTGTATAGGAAAGAGCAAAATAAAAAATGTTGTAGATCAGGGAGTAAAATAATTTAAACCTTTGAAAATGAGACGAATAAAAGGATATCATTCTGAATATCTCTTTCTCTAAAATGGATCTCAAAACGTTTTTCGTTCCATTTTTGCAGCCACATTCGCTTTCACCCCGATAAATTATTAAAGATTCTCCTCTTCACACAAAATATAAGTATCGTAGTGTAAAGTAAAAATGTACAGTAACAAATAATTGATTAACATTAAAGAGTAGGATATAGATACACTTTCTATGAATGATAATACAAAAATTCCAGAAAAGTATATACATATTTTAGAAAATGTAAGAAATACGTTGAAATATATTAAAATAGAAATAAAAATCTATGTTATTAGCCCATCGCCAAGATTTTAAGTAATAATAAGTTTAAAATTTACGGAGGTGCCCGTGATTTGTAGCCGTGGAAATTCATGATAGAATAGATCTGTATTCTACTCCATTATAATAATTTTGTAAACATAAAGATAAATCCATTAGGTCGCAATAACTATGCTAAACTGCCATTGAACTTCATTATACACAGTAGAAAAGCAAACATACAGAATAAAAGGCAATCCCTTGGCAATGAAAGATGCCCCTCAAAAAGGTAAAGGAAAGTGAACGTGGAATTTGAATTGCTATCGCACTTCGGCACAGCAATTGTTGGTCAGAACACTTATCATTCAGATAATTTGAAAGAAGACTCTGGTGATATACGACGGCATTTAAACGCTTACAAATTTCGCTGCGAATAGCCAAGGAAGTATTTTTATAAAATGGAAAAGCTCATAGGTGAGAGCAGGACCGGGCACGTCGGCGGATTCCGGATGAAAAATGCTTTCCCACGGACTTTCTCTACGGAACGCGAGGCTAAAATATGACATATTTTCGCTACAGTTGCAAACGAGTAAGCCCTCCAAATATTTCACCGCTTTATTTTGGATGGCAATCCATTGTCCTTCAAAAGATTCACTGCAGTCGTTGAGACACAAAACGGGTGTGCACACGCACGAAAAGTGAGAGCGTATCAATCTCTGGTATTCAGAATGTTCCGATAACTAAAAATGTGACAATATGCATGCAAAGAAACTGGCAATGTATCAGCATATCGCTATATATATTATCATCGATTCAGGAAAAAAGTACAAATATTAATTACCGATTTCTGACGGATTTTTCTCTCTTCTCTGGGTGTCACCAATTTATTTATACCATGGATATGCTATATTTTATATGGCATCTCCATCTCTGTATATTAATTCATCATAGTTGACTTAAGCCCTCAGGTTTCATTATAAATGCTCCTTGTGTAATCCATTTCAACTTCATTCAGTTTAAGCTGAATAAATATGACTTGTAAGAAATATTTTAGATTTGTTTACGAAACAATGGTAGACAAGCTTCATGTTTTAGTGGACGGATTAGGATCGACAAAATATTATTATTATACATATCAATACAAAAAGGTGTAGGACCTGGTGGCCGTGGATTACTATACAATATACGTTATACATACTCGTATAGCCAAAATTAAACAAAATATTACTAAGGAAAAGGGCCCTTGCAATGAGAGGAATACTCATCTGCTTGGAATTTTCCCCAAAAGGGAGGGAAACCCCTCCAAAAACCTCCCTTAGACAGTAATGATGATTTACAATATAATAAAATAAACCTTATAAAACATTCAACCAGTACACTTAACAATTAGGAAAAATAACCTTTTTAATAATTTTTGTCCAAATTTTCCACCAACTTATAATAATTTTAACAAATAACATCTTTTTTTCCCACAAAACGTTCTTCAACTTTGCCTTAAAGGAACGCACTCAAGAAGGGAATGGATCAAAAATACTCCCAGGCAAGGTCTCCCGCTGCTCAATTGTTCTATTTCAAAATTAGATTTTCCTATATTAGTCCTCTGAGGGTGGGTTTTTTATGTTTAATCCTTCCTGCCGTAGTACGATGACTTTTATGATCTACTACTGATACTTTCCCATGCCTGTTGTCCGCAATATTCATTATAAAGACTTCATAGGCTATACAAATTCCTCCTCATTTGTAAATAGTCCCACCATAGTTCTTCTAACATTTTAGTAACACTCGCAGTCTTTTTGAAAGTCCCTTAAACGTATCGCGCTGCAGTTCTTTGCACAATTTGGACTTGCTTTGCTTTCCCTATTTGCTATGGATCCCATATTGTTGCTTCAAATTCTAATATTGGCCTAGCTAATGAATTTCACACTATTTCTTTGGAGCTTGAACTACTTACTCCCAATACCTTCATGATTAAGTGTAATGCTCTGTAATAATAGTAATAAAACGGGGAGACTTTCTCATGGGCGAGATTTAAACTATAAGTGTCTTCTTACATCCAACCAATGTCATTTAAAATTGAAAAGAAAAATATAACTCGAAAAAAGTAAAGTAACGAAGTAAAAGACTTTGTGGGGTCAAAAGCATAAGTTTTCACTTAGACAATAATACAACAAAGAAGAAGAACGCCCAAAAGAAGTGGGTTGTAAAAACCTGAGAATCCTACAGATAGTTAAGTAAAATTTTAAGGCGAAAACAGGTTAAAACAGAACTGCAACGCAAACAAAACTACAGGTACATATTCAAGTGGATAAAACGATAGAAGTATATTTGAATAAAGATAAAAAATGTGTGAATATATATATCGAAGTAAATATAAGATAAAGAAAAATGGAATAGCAAAGACAAAGAGTGAAAAGGAGAAAGGGAGAAAAAAACTCGAAAAAAGGTGGCTGACTGTGGTGGATGAGATTGCAAAGAAAAAAGATTCACGTAGTTCTAAGAATATAGGGAAATATATGGGAATATGCGTAGATTAGCAAATAAAGAAAAAGTCTGTAAAGCGAAAAATTGTGGAGGACCAAAGGCTATATTATATTGCTGCATTAAGAAAAAGAGAAAGATTCTTTTCTACGTATACTCCCTTAAGTCGTTCATACTATGCATACATAAAGTACGCCTATATTATTATACATGTAAATATATTGTACCAGTGATATATACTCGTGTACCTTAATGATACATACTCCTATATATCATAGAGGTACCTCGGAATTTTGCTATTTAGATGCGAGGCAGCACTTACAAAACTGTTCAAACTTCCATTAATAATATCGCCAAGTTTTTCTGTTGACAAGTAATACAATTGATTCCCGAAAATAGTAGTAATCATTGTATACGAGAAAGGTCCAGCTTCTTATTCAGAGCTGTTTTTCCCATTCTTTACGCTGGACTTGCATAATAATCGTATGAATAAAATACACATTTTACAACTATTAATCTAAATCCTTGTGTTACCTTTTTCAATTTTGACTTTCGGTATAAATTACGAAATTTGCCCAGCTCATTGCAGTACTTTCGGAAACGCGAAATCCAAAACTGTTTCCGTGAAAAAGTATTCGAAAGGAAGTCCGATATCAACGAAAAGTAACGGCAATTTTTCGCTACAAAATTAAGGAAGATAAGACGTCGAAGGAAGCCGCCAAAGTTGGGGAAAGAAAGTTTGGGCTCGCCTGGGGCGCCTCACTGCGGAAGAAAGCCGAAGGTATTAAGAGATAAGAATCTACGCAATCACACGAGATTGAAAGAGTACAAAGGCGAGTGGCTTTCCCTCGGGAACACAGAGGGCTCTGCGATGCGGAAGGGGACACAAAGGGGACATCAAGACGCGGTGGGCACAGATTGCAAGACACCACCCTCCAAACCTTTCAACTTGGGACCTTCCTCACAAGGACTGGAATCCAAACATTTCTCCGAAGATGGGCAACATCCACGACACCTCCAAACATTTTTATTTTCGACAAGTGTACTCCCTCGTCAAGCATGACGGATCTTAATTTCACCTTATAAATAAATACATATAATTTAAATATGTATGCATCACTGAACTGAATACAGTACTCTCGCTAATCCAGACCTCAAAAATCCGGCCTCTCAGTAATCCGGCACCCTTCCCTCACGTATAAGAGGACCATGGAGTAACGAGTGTAAGCGTGGAAGAAAAATTAGGAAAGGTGCAAGTGTACATTTTCTTGAAAGAGAAGAAGGGTTATTTTTAGAACAGTAAGCTCTATTTATATATAATACCGAAAGCACGTATTAATTCATCAAAACCTGAATGACTTCTCTAAAGAAAGTAATAACTAATCTTCCGTTTACATACTACAATATTATTAGAGGTTTAAAATCTACAAAAGCCGTCTTTCGGCTTTTGTAGATTCGGCTATTTTAAACCTCTAATTCATTAACCCTCCAGTGCTCGCGTCAATTTTTGTAACGCGCTATTTTGATGAAAAATACCCTTTGTCTTACATTTATAAATTTTTCATTTCCAGGGTCTGGAGATAGATATTTTTTAACTTTTCTCAAACTTTCAACTATTTTACCTGATTCATAAATTATTTTCCTAAAACTTACCATGCCTTCCGCCTCGATTCGCGAAAGCCCCTAGGCCCAAACTAATACATCAGTAAAGGGAGAAATTTTTGCCATGCATGTCCAAATCATTCTCTTACTAAATACATTATAGTAGTATATTCTAAAAAGCTCAAAAATGGCAGTAAGGAGACGGATAGAAAGGATCCATCCTATAGAGGGCAAGATTTACAAAAATACTAAATAAATCAACGAGATTTCGCATAAAATAGTTGAAAGTATGGCAAAAGTTGGGAAACATATCCATTTCCAGACTCTAAAAAGGAAAAAATTCTAAATGTAAGGAAAAGGGTATTTTTTCTCGAAATAGAACCGTGGGGTGTACCATACACCCCATGCGAGCACTGGAGGGTTAACAGCCGTGTTCCAATATTTCTTTCTTTACATACTACATCAAAGGTGCAAGCCTTAAACTTAAATTAACTTGCCACCTCGTATCAATTATCACACGTTCTTATATATTAAGGACTGCATTACCATATATATCCTACGTAATATATTAAAAGTATGTATTTCTCTCTATGGCTGCGCACCGAAAACTCGGTCACGACCCTAAGGTCTCACGCTAATCCGTCACACCTCTGTGCAAGGATTGTTCGGATTGGCGAGAGTCTAGTGTATTCATTAAATAAACATTTATACATTTTTTGGCTTTTTTTCAAGAACTTGCTGAGTTATCGATAAAGGATTCAGGAAAACATTTATGAAAACTTGTTGTGAAATGTTTTGCTTTTTGGGTGTGAAACGTGGACATTAGGAAATAAAACGTTTAGAGTGAATTCGAAATGTGGATATGGTGTAGAATGGAAAACAAACACGGAGGTTCTGAAGAGAGAGAGGCTGGAGAGAGCTTTAATTGAAATGATTAAACATCGACAGAGGAAATGGGTGGGTCAGATATTGAGAGGGAAGGGCCTGCTAAAGAATGTGATTGAGGGTAGATTCAAGAAAAATACAAAGACAAAGATTTTTGATGACACGAGGGCTTGGATAAGCTACAAGGAAGTGAAAGAGAAGGCGATGAATCGGGATACTTAAATTTTGATGCATGTCAATCTGCCGAAAGGTGATGCAATGCAAACACTCATGAAATTTAATAGAAAAGAGGTTATCTTTTAATTATTTGAGGGCCTAGATTCCCTGTGTAATCTGTCTGTCAGTGAGAGCGTGGCAACAGTGGTTCGAACCCAGGATGCAAACTCTCAGTTGGGAGTAAAAGGGAAATTACAATAATTGTTGGAATCGGATTTTACGATATTTTTCTCATCTAAAGCAATCAGTTTTGTGTTTGTGAATTTTATGCAATATTAAACAGGAGTAAATTAATGATTCCGCTGTAAAAATCATTAGTATGCATGAGAGATGAAAATTTAGAGTTGACAGAGTTCAATTACTCCTGCAGGAAATAACCCAAAACATCTGTTTATATCTCTAAATTCTTTAACAATACCATAAGTTTATGTTACCTTACTAAATTACCTCGAGGCGCCAAAAGCTATACTGCCTAGGGTGGAAAAAGTCGTCAATATTACTGCATTAAATAAGCTATTATGATAAAAAATAGCTGCAATTAAAACTAAAATTGCGAAGTTAAACTACAAAATTTGGATAGCTTTTTTGTATTTATTAGACAGCATAGTTTTCCCTTTGTTACTTAAGACGATATTGCGACCGGGCTCCACTGGCCTTTCGTTACAGGGAATTGGAATTGTCCTAGTATGGGACACAGTTACTTATGAACTACTTTAAAGGTTCAGATTTGTTTGATTCTTAAACATTTTTGCAACATTCGCTGTTAATGAAATCGTCAATCTTTTTTACAGAGATATACTTTTATCAATCATAATCTTAAAACACTGACATCAAACCTGCTTATCCAATTTTTGGAGTTCTGATTAATTGTAGTTCAAATGTTGTAATAATGGAAGCATCGACAAAGAAATTGCAGTACTTACTAGGATTCTGAAATTAAATGTGAAAAAATTACGTAAGAAATACAAGAAGCAGAAAAATTGCACAAGCTCCTTCGTGATGTTCTATAAAAAATTAATTAATAGTTGATTTAATACACTATTTTGCTCTTGAATGAGTATAATACGACTCATGGCGTAAACTTATCAAAATACGACGGAAAATCTTTGCTGCGATATATACGCATCATGGGGAAAAGAAAAGAAAGGAATCCCAAAATGTGTGATGACAGCTAAAAATAATACAGTTATAATTAAAACTACAGAATAAATAATATAATAATAATAATAAATTACAAATAAATTTAATTAATAATATAAGTAATACAAATTAAACAATTAATAAAGTTGAGTATAACATACTAAATATTATTGAGTATAAAACTCTCAAGAGGAAAATGAAGAATCTTATTCAATTAATTTCTCCAGATGTTAGCTAGGTAGCGCTTTGAATGTTAGAAGGATGTTGAAGTTTGAGTTGGCAGGAATATGACGATAATTTCGTAAGTTTGATATGTCACAGGGAATTCCAAAGCCTTGCTCCAGGTATTAAGGATTAACAGCTTACCTCATACACGCCTTACCTCCCTTCAAAATTTCATTTGTGGGCTAGGATGAATCTCGTTACTTTAAAAGATTCCTAAACTATGTGTATTATATTCTAAATTCTAATAGAGCATTGAGTAAGTAAAGTTACGTTTCTGTCTTCGCAACTAATGATAGCACGTGCAGTTCTCTTAACTATCTTAAACAAGTACTTCAGTATAGTGCCTGTATATCAACCGAAGCGAAGCAGATAAGACAGTTTTTACGATAAAAGCTATCTGTTTATTAGTCTATACTTGAAGGAGAGCTAATTTTAAAGTGATTTAATCCTTTCATCATCTTTAAAAGTAGCAAAAACGTACTCCCAGTAGGAATATCTGTGATGAAAACATATTTTGCATAAGACTAAGACCTACAAAGTATGAGAGTAGGAACTTGTAAAGTGAAACATAAGTAAATGTGAAAAACGTCATCTCTAATAATCACACTATATCAAAAGATAGATAAGCAGTTAAAGAGCAGCCTACATTCTTAAAATTTTTAAGAGCAGCATTAATTAATGCCGTCGGATTGCTTTCTAAAACTCGAGTTCTAAATTTAGCTCTCTATTACTGTCTTTACTCACAACATAGGAAATATTAAATAATAACCTTTAAATCTTCAAACACCTTTAATGAGTTTTTAATTTCAGTTGTTAATTATGGATCGCTATATTGGTCAAATAATAAAATTGCTGAACAAGCTTAAACACAGATAATTGAGATAAAAATAACTAAGAGTCACTGAATTAAAAGTGCTGAAGTACCTGAAAATGC
The DNA here is from genome assembly GCA_947579665.1 of Sympetrum striolatum. Taxonomy (NCBI): domain Eukaryota; kingdom Metazoa; phylum Arthropoda; class Insecta; order Odonata; family Libellulidae; genus Sympetrum; species Sympetrum striolatum. The sequence continues at coordinate 62,011,551 of OX388351.1, forward strand.
TTCGTGGTAGCACACACGAGATTCAATAAATATGCCATTAGTATTCCATGAGAAAATTACTCTAAATTTAATTTAAACTTATTGTAAAAACAGCGCACTTGTCTAATTGATTACCTTGATTTAAGAAATCCTACGTGTGTATGCTCTTAAATAATGGCAAGATCATAGCTTTCAAATATTTTGATAATTCGTGATTGCAAAATCTACTGAATATTTGCTGAAGATCTTAAAATGTCGCCTTTACATACCTTATATGTTCGTCAGATTTCAATATATTTTGAACACTAACCAAGAAATAATTTTAAATTATGTCCTTCCCTGAAATTAAAGACATGGTAATGCGTAACATTCCCGTGAATTGTACACAAGGGGGTCCCGGGTTCGGATGGTAGTAAGGGCACAGATCCTTGTGTTAGTTCATGAATGGTTGTTTGTTAGAGAGTTATTGTAAACCTAGAATCCCTCCCTCTAAAAATTATTCGTTATCACTATTAACATCTCTGTAACGCATGTGTTCCCATATCGAACGTCGCGTTTCCGAAGATCATCCGAAAACGCGGACACGCTTTCGCCGAGAGCGAAGATCGCTCGGAAAGGTCTTTTGTGAACGTATAAGTTGCGATAGACTTGGTAACCAATTAATCCTCCGCCGCGCTTCAAAACAACGCCACTTCTCCCTCTCAACTTTCAGCAAATGCCGTCGCCCTCCGAGGAACACAAGTTTTCAACAATCAAACATTCCTTTGAACACTTTATTTCCTCCCAACTTCCGGCTTCTTTTATTTCCCCGCTTTCCTTCCCATAATTCAAAACCTCTGCTTTAGAGCTACCGAACCTCCCTCTCCGGGAAGTTTCCCGCTAACTTGGAAGTGGCAGCAGCTACCGCCCGTCCCTTCCCATTCTCCCTTTAAAACGCCCCTCAAAATAATGGAATATCTTGCCGCCGTGTCGTTTTTTATTTATTCCTTCCCCACTTATTCTCTGCGTTTTCATCTCCTACCTGTCCCTCCTCTTTACCATATTTTACCGCGGTCTCCTCGAATGCGTTATGAGGGCATTAAAAAAAGCGCGGTAAGACGCTCAACTTGCTATAAAATACGGAAAGATAGGCATCAGATCTAAGATGGAGAGGTTTTATACAAAGATATCCTCGATTTCCACCTTCGCTGTAAATTTAAAGATGTTTTCAAAAGAATCATCAAAAAAGAGGTTTTCTAAAGCGAAAATAAATTCTAAAATAAAATACAGACGACAGTGCGAATCTTTGTGGGTTGAAAAATATTGTCAGATATCTGAATTTAGAATGAATATTTGAAAGAATAATTCTGTCTTACTCGCAAAAATTTCAAGTTGATTAATTCTATCAAATGCGACCGAACCAAAATCAAAAATGTACCTACTCATTTTGCGTCGTAGACTAAAAAGAGATAAGAAAGGCGTAAAACATAAAATAAATAGAATAGTTCATGGAAATTTTCAACCAAAAACGTCTTAAAATCGCCACCTTATTTTACTTCAATTATTACTTTTGTTATTACATCTACATCTACATCTACATTAATACCCTACAAGCTGCCTTTCGGCGTGTGGCAGGGGGTGTAAACACCAGTTGAATCTAAACTACTTCCTTATTCGGTTATTGTAGCGTATCGTTCGCGGGAAGAATGAATTTTTAAAACGAATAGTCCTAGCATCTATTTCTCTGAACTTACGTTCATTATCGGATCGACCGAGGTAACAGGGGGGTTCCATGATAACGATTGTATCTTCCGAAAATGTAGTTTCCCTGAATTTACTAAGCAATCGCAGCCTAGCCTCCAATCTCATTTCTTTCAAGGATTCCCAACCTACATTTGAGAGCCCTTTTGTAACGCTTGCTTTTTTATCGTAGCATTTCTTAACAAAACGAACTTACAAAACGAAATCACACTATTGTAGTAGTAGTATTTGTATTAAAGAAGCCTCAAGCACTGCGTTTTTTGCTCCAATACTTCAACAAAAATTGTTTCTTTTATTATTGACAGCTAAAATTCATTTTAAAACATGATAAATACACAAATAGATGAAATAAATAAAAATATAAAACACACGAATGAGTAGGATTATTATTCACGATGTCTACAAAATTAAAATAATATATTATGTGCTCTCAGAGGAATATCAAACTCTAAAATATTCTCTAAGATACTAGGTTTATTTTTTCTCACAATTATCGATATGAGAATAAAAGAACTACCAAAAATACTCAATGAATCAATATGGAGAATATTACCCATGCACCACTCTTAGAATCGGAGTTAATTATTAATTACGATACACAAATCGATTAAAAAAGCCATAGATAATTCTAATTAGTTTAAAATTCCATAACACAGCCATATTTTATGCTTATGCGAGTAAATATATCAATGCTTTCTACATCAATATGCATGGTATCTTTCAGCATAAGCAGGGGATGGAAAATTCCATACCCTCTCTCTTTATTGCTGGACAAGCAATATTTTTCGGAAAGAATATTCTAGATGAATCTTAAAAGTCCTTTTTCTCTAAGCTATCTACATGATTATGTAAATTCCGATTATTTTATGTTAGTATTCTGATCTCTTATCCAACATCTCTTAAAAACGTTGAAAGTGATGTGAAGCTGTAATCGGCATGATTATCCAAGGGATGTCATCAGTCACGTGAATATAACTTCACGTAGTAGTTGCTTAACGTTGAATTTTAACTTTTCAATAGAGCCTAAATTTTAATGAAATTATAAGGGATAAATTTCATAAGAGGTTCAATAGATTATGAGATTGAAGGCTCAAATGGATCTGTTTTGTAATTGAAGATAAAGGGGAACCTTAAACCGATCAAGATGGATTTTCAAAGGTCTTGTAGCTGTTCAACACCTCAAGCCTTCGCAATAGTTTCCAAGTAACTCCCGGCTTTCAATTGCTTTTTCGCACTCACCTAAATTCTTGCCGTTTTGAAGAAAGAGACGGTTTGGCCCTGAGGAACTTCTCCTTTGCGGTTCGTGCTAAAATGTTGCCTCCCACTTCCCTACCGATCGTCTTATCATATTCGTGTTTTGCTTTCCTCCTCGAATAAGCTGATTGTATCACTTCTATCATTCATCGGTTCTTTCTCACGACGGCGTGATTGATTTGGAACACAGTCTGTAAACCGTGTGAATCGCTCGTGATCGTGAACCTTTTCAATTCCTCCCCATTCAGCTTGCATAAGGGATCAAGAGGACTGATTACCCTCAATAAATTAATACCATATCGGTTTCTTCGCCTCATAGCGGCATTAACTACAATGAAATACAGAAACGCTGCTTTAAATGAATGCATGAAAAGATGAATAAATGAAAAGAGACTAATAGTCTCTAATCCTATAAAAGATATTTAAATCAAATATTACTCTGATGCCGCTTCTTAGTTTTTCATAAATTTAGTACTTTGATGCAGATTTCACCAAAAGATGATCCACGAGAAGCTTACAATAATACTAATAATCATCTTTATTTGGGCGAGATTGAGACTAAAAGTCTCTCCTCCTTCCATCTAATCCATCGTCATTGATTATATAATAATTAAATTAAAGATAATAGTAAGAGAAACAATTAGAAGAATTTTGGATGTAAAAAAACCTAAGAAATTATTAGGAAAAAAATTATCCACTGCAGGAAAACACCCACATAGAAGGGGGTGTGAAAAACCTGCAAACCTATCGATAGTAATCACTAAAAGATGAGAAACAATAACAAGACAAAATATAGAAATACACTACCGTAAGTGCATGCGTGCGATAAATCAAGTTTATATTGGCTCATGCAGAGTTTTTGGCATTAAATACAATTTCTCATAATAATTATACTCTTTCATTAAATTCCGAATCCTCCCCGTGTCGCGACACAGGGTAGACGAGCGACAAAAATAGCATTACACCGATAGTAAAATCATTATTTTATGCATGTCTGAACCTTGAAAAGTCATTAGCTGTCCACGGGATTCAAAATTGTGAATTTAGCGGTGCGTGAGGTCGGGAAGGTTAGCGGCGCTGCTCAAGGATCGGAAAGCATATATCACAAATGCGAATTTTAATTCACAAACGACAGCAAATGATACACAGCATATTCATATCATTATAGAAGTGTCCCATCGATTTGAATTCGAAATTGCGAGTTTTCGGAAAATATAGACGAAAATTCTGCTAAATTAAATAGTTTTAATCAACCCGTCTCCTTAAGGACAAAAATGAAAGTTAAAGTCGAGCTCATTGGTTTCCCCTTAAGAATACATTAGGAATTAATCTTACATAAAAGTAATGGTATAAATATATTAGTCTTTTTAAAGGGGGTGTAATTTTCTACAATCCGATATTTTTCGTTATGATAAATAATTTACATGAAGTTGAAAATTAGAAAAACGATAAATAAGAACTTATGATCGAAAATTCACAAGAAAAATATTTAACATTTCTATACGTATCAATTCCTTAGGGCACACAAAACCTTAAAACCTTCATAATATGAACAAGTATGAGGAACATTATCTATTACGAGTAAAAGTTGATTGCATTCTACGAGCATATTGATGATATTTGCCCCTACAAACAGTTTTATGGACTTTGCAAAGGTCTCTGACCGTTTTTAAAACTTCAAGTCGATATATCGGGATTTTAGGATCAGGTAGAAATATACCATTGACACGCTTGCTAAATGCAAGCAACTTTTACTCGTACAAATTCATATGCAAAATCAATTCCATGAACAATCAAAAAATAGCGAACCAAAATGATAATATAAAGTCAAATAAAGTACGTATCAAACCAAAAAATATGAAATACTTAGTGTTTCTTTAGGATTAAATCGGAAACATCTCTTGAATTCTTGGTACATAGCATCCATGCTTCGCATCTTTGCTCTGACACATGTTATATACAATAAAGTAATACAAAAGTATACTAATCTCATACGCTAAAACAATCACAAAAACAATCGCAAATTAATCATATACAGGCAAATAAAGTAGGATTCAACTAATTATTATTAAATATGAATTGCTCCTTTTGAATTCCATCGGAGATATCTCTACAATTCGTGGTCATCCATTACGTATCCATGTATCCCGCCAGTTTTCAGAAAGTTATTGTTACTGGGCAAAATTAAACACAAGATTAAATAATATAAAAGAATAAAAATTCAGAAGTAAAACAACTCCAAGAATAATAGCAAAATAACAATATGAAGGCAAATAAAGTACGAAACAAACCAAAATAATGAAATACTTATTGTTTATCGATCTTTATTTATTAATTTATCGTGGATTCCATCAGAGAGATCACTCAATCCCTGGTTCATAGAATCAATATTTTCGCTTAGTTATGAGAATACTGTTTTTGAAAAAATTAAACACAAAAAAGTAATATAAAATTAAATAAATTCATATGAATTCATTAATATGAAAAACACCACTGACAGCAATGTTAATAGATAAGAGTCAAAAAATACCTTTAGCTGTTAAAAATTGGAAAGGAGTCTTAACTCGCGTTTCGCTACTGTGTAGTAGCATCTTCAGAAGACAGTCATTTTCTGTCTTCTGAAGATGCTACTACACAGTAGCGAAACGCGCGTTAAGACTCCTTTCCAATTTTTGACAGCTAAAGGTATTTTTTTGACTCTTATCTATATGAATGCATTCACAAAAATATCCAAAGAGCAATCGCATAATAATATAATAAAGTCAAATAAAGTAGGAATCAAACGAATGATTATGAAATACATGGATTCTATCGGAGAGTTCTCTACAATTCCTGGCACATAGCATTTATTCCCTCCGCCAGTCCTCAGATTCCCATCATTTGTCCGACAAATATTGCTATAGACTATAATATACAGAATATGAAAAGTAACATAAAGATAAACCAATTAATATTTAAAAACTCCAAGAGCAATCGCAAATCAATTTTATTAAGGTAAATAAAGGCTGCAGTTATGAATAACATTCACTTAAAAGGTCACAGAGAAATAGACGGTCTCGGACGTTATTCGATGGGCAAATTTTTAACAGAGATAATGAACTTTTTTCCGGGAGTACATTCTCGTCTGAAACTTAAAGGATATTCCCATAATCGTAACTAAGGCTGTCAATATGCTCGGGAAATTGCACCACTTTTTGTCGCCCTCTAACATTTCAGTTTTTTCAGGGAGATACGTGACAATTCTTCGTTGCGAGCGAAAACCTGCTCCGCAGTCCCAAAACAAATCTCCAAAACAATTTGCGTCACCAACGTTGATATATCACTCCGAATTAAAACTTCTTTGCGCTGCACGAATGCACAAAGATTTGAAAACTTCGCGGAAAGAGTTTGACAAAAAATATTTTCCTCTTTGAATGCTCCAGATTTGAGGAGAATTGAATCTCACTCTCCACTCGAGAAAAATTCTTCCATTCGGGGAAAGAGTCAAAGATATTTTTGAAATCTTTTACGGGATCAAAGCGCATAGGCCGGGAAAAAAGACGCCGGAAGAAAGTGGAAGGAAGAGGGAGACAGTGGTACAAAGCTCCGGAAAAATGTTCCCTGGAATCAGGGAAGGAGGTCAAGTGATCCATTGTTCTAATGAAAGGTCGTGTGTGCACGATAAGCAGGTCATGGAAAAGGCGATTTACGACTGATTTCACTACTCAATAGGGCAATTATAAGCTCAAAAGACCCATTTGTTAGAATAGTATTATCATTAAGAATCTGGATTCGTATGAAATAGCGGCCGTGAAAGCTGGAAATTCCCGCAGCCGTCTATTATGTTAACTCGGGTAAAACCTCTTCTTTGTGTTATCAAGGAATGCCTGAATAGAAAGTTTGATCAAACAGAATACTTAGTTTTTTCTTCTTCCCGCTGCAATTCATGTTATGAACGTGCAACTTCATTATTTGTGAGAACATTCCAGAGCTATCGTTGCGAACCATTCACTATATGGGAAGTAGTTTACATTTTTATGATGTTTGATAAATCAGAACGAGATTTCATATTGAATAAAACTCATACGTCAAATAAAACGTTAAACATTTGTTCACAGCAGCTTTTGATCATAAAATTAAGGGTTTTTAGAATTATTTCATAATTAAGAATCTTGAGATATTTGCTCTAAAGATTCTTCTTTGACATTACAACCGACAAAAATTATGAATAGCCTAGACATTATGTTACGAGTTTTTGTTACGTATACTATGGAGTTTTACTTACAATTAAGATAAATTTTAAACAAACTTAATATTACCTAAGTTGCTGGAAAAATCGTTACTTCTCTAGTAACTAAAATGACAAGCAATCTAAGATTTAAGATATCAATGATGAAGTAAATTATAAAGGATGTCGATTTGAAATTAAAAATTTAACGACGAGGGACTTAATAGAAATTATAAAAATTCCATTACATTCCATACATATTTTCATGGCCTTATTCTATTAGCATCGACTAAGATATGTCACCAGAGAGGAAGTAAGGGACTTTACAATCGTAGGATATAAATTATTCAAAATTAAGTTAACTTAAGCTTTTAAACATAATATCAAGGGCTTAGATAATACTGAATTAGAGAACCAGAAAATTCACGCAAATCATGCAAGTGTTTCTTAGCTGCCAACAATACAAACTGAAAAAAATCTTTCCTCTAAAGGAATACACCAAAAAGCAGTCTGAATAGAATCGTCTAGATATGGTAAGCTACAAAAACGCACATTTAACGAATTCTCTTCGTAGTATTCAGAAAATTACGAAATTACATCTCACCCAAACTTTCAGCTTTTGAGTTCGACCGACTTATCTACGTAAAAAAGGGCACCTGGCGCGTGAAATTGGTGCGATTCGCCGAGAAACGCCTTGATTTTGATCGCGGGAAGCTTTTTTGCGCCTAAGCTTATAAATCTTGATAATTCCCGCGATCCCTAACGTCAGACGGAAGCCGCTCCGGTAATACTGGCGCCAAATCCTTTGACGCTTCTCTCTCAAAGCCTCGCTCTATTCAGCAAGAAGAGTTTGACATTTTTATCACCCATCTTCCTCACGGGAATGAAGTCCGCACTGCAAAATTCACTCCTGCTGCTGTTAAATCCTCGGCGAAGACCTTATAATCGCCACCCTAACACCTCTTCATCGGATGCTGCGATTTCTGCAGGTGAAACAGGAAAGTAATTTTATTACTAGCCATTATCCCGTTGAAGGAAAGAATCGCTAACTGCAAAACTTCTGTGAAACTAACATAAACCGAAAATACTATAGGAAGATGGCTTACTTATAAAACTAACTGAGTAACTTATCCTAAATGTAAAGTACATACGTGCAATTTTTTTTCTCCAATGGATGTCCATATACTTGCAAATAATACTCCCAGCTGAAAGTGAGATTCAAAAAAAGACAATGCAAACAAATCACATCTGCCGAGTGCAAGAGCAGTTAATTATTATGAGATAAAATTTTAATACAAAAAAGTGTTCCCGGATAACCATGTGGGCTGTTTCTTTTGGCTTTGGTGAAAGAGGTCCCGGGTTTGTTTCCTGGTGGGAACCCACATGCGTAATGAACTAAGCTGTCGAGGCACTTTTAACAATACTACTAACTTCAATCAAAAGATTCATTTCAACCCCTAAATGATTTCGGTAAATAAAATGAAGAAGCTTTTTCGTCTCAAAATATATACACGCACGTAAAATTCACAATAATATATATATAAATAACATAAATAAAATACACACATATTAGAGTCTACCTTGATAATGAAAAACAGAATTAGAATTTAATCTTTCTCTTTCCAATACAGTTGAGAGAAATTTTTCACAGCCAATTGGTTTCCGATGCTTAAAAAACTTTGGATGAATTGTTCTTGCTAATCGAACATGATTCTAATTGAATGAAAGCATTCATTACTCACAACAAAATACTTAAACAAGAGATGGGCAGTTAAATCATTCAATATATGATTCCTAATGGGTAAAGATAGCAAACAGATATTCAAATATTGACGTATACAGAAAGAGTAAGAAAGAATTTTTTTAAACTACCATTCTTCCGCAATGAATTACTGTAGTCAGGTAATGAGTCCATAAGATGTAACTTTCAAGTATCTAACTGTGAATTTGAGGAGAGAAGATGTATGAAGGGTATAATGTTATGATACTCTCTTTACAATGCCATAGAGACACAACATCTTATTTATAGCCCAATTTATCTCCTGCAAGAGAATAACTTGAACTGTTTAAACAGAAGCCTTGAAAAATACAGTAGGCAAACACCAAATGAAAACACCTTCAACCTAGAGAAACAGAATCTAATATAATCCATACAGGGCATATCAGAGTGATATTCAATGATTGATTCTCTCTCTTGTCATGTTGCTGAACAAAGAATATGTTGAGGATTTGAGCCTTTGTGGATAGTAGCTAAAATTTTTAAAGTTGTAGCAGATATCCAAGTCAGGAAAATTTTCAATTAAAACCACATAAGATTTTTGACTCAAGAAATTGATTGTGACTATCCTACATGTTTAAAATTTGCATCTAAATTCCATGTGGAACTTAAAACCAATCAATCGAAAATTTCACCTCTTTACCTTTTTCTTTTCTGAATCAATGTCCTTGATATACAATAAAATATTTAAAATCCATCATCTGTGCATGCAATTTTCAGCAGCATGGCCATAACATTATATCATTTAATGATGAAATACAAAGTCTATCATGTCTTCAAAAACATACAATAGCCTTAACATTCACATTACAAAGAATTCTTATCCCTAAACCTTATATACTCCTATCAAAAAACTTTACATTCATATTGCTGAATCAGATGCTTGAACCAGAGAGAAGATTAGGTCTTTATCTTGTATTCATTTTATAAGAACTGAATCACATGCAATAAAATAATGTACCATAAAATCTCAAGAAATGCAGATGTTTCCACCATTGTTCTATTACCACAAATTTTCTTGTATATTTCACTTCTAATTGCCAAAGCAGTGTTGAAAGACATTTCTTTAGAGGCCATCCTTAAATGATGTCACACAAAGGGGAGTCTGGGAATATCTGACAATATGTGACATAGGAGGGGGCATACGTAACGCAATGTGATGTCTCAAATTATATTAAGACTCTATTACAAATTCTTGATCATCCTTATTGGTGGAATGACAAATAAATTTCAAGGGAAATAAATGAGAACAAGATTTCATTTCATTCAGTTCTCTGTGGTGAAAATCTAGAATTTATAATATACTAAGATATTTATTCATATTACATCAACATTTCCCATTATGATATGTATTATGGAACCCACGCAGTGCTGATGGAAAATTGTGAAAAGCCATGTAATAATTATGCTAAAGACTTAAACCACAAAATTAAAACCTTGTGGAAATATATGACATATTTATGACATGGTGGAAGGGTTTGAAGCTCTGCATGACAGGGGGAGGAAGGGAGTTAGTAATCCCAAATGCCATGATACAATTGAAGGATGGCCCCTTATGAAGTTATTTTAAGACACTAGAATTGCTGCCTAAAAAACTTAAAGCAAGCTTTAAAAAAACACAATTGGAAAATATACAGTGATTTGAAACAACTGATTAATTTTGATCTCCATATAATAGACTGAAATGGTGTGGCTGCAGCTTTCGGCTTAGAAATGTTGCATTGATACTTAACCAGAACACCTGAAGGTTAACTAAGAATTCCCATGACAGCCTTTAAAATTTACGAATCTGACATCTGACGAATCTCATCTGAAAAGATCCATGATAATAATAAAACTGTTTACAAAAATTAAACTTTGGCAAGCATTTTCAATGATAGTAATACTGCACAATAAATAATAACTATGATACGTAATTGAGTAACCTTGCTTTGAATACAAAAACCTAATCATCCAATATAGATATTTATTTCCTATCAAGGATGAAATAATGAATCAGCAAACAAAGACAAGTAAATCTTCATATTATTTTATGAATAAAATAATATTATAAATTATATCATAATTACTATAAAATCATCATATTCAATCATAAAGTTATAGATATCACCATTGTATATTAAAACTGTTCTTACCAAACCATCCAATTTCATAGTTAATGTAAAAATAATGATTAAAATTTTTACTATTTGTAAATCTAGACTAAATAAAGAACATTCTGTAATCATGTAATCAGTGAAGTTTATATTTATATAGGTTCAAAAAGTACTTGTATTGAAAAATAATAAATGAATAATTTTGTTCACAATTACTAATTCAAGATCTGGCTTACATCATAAGTTAACAACAATAATATTTCTTCATTAATTTGTGTTAGAGGTTTAAGAAATATCAATGGCAGTATTTGTCTCGACAAAGTACAACTACGTATAGGATCTTTTAAACAAGAGGACTTACCACTATATAATATGGTTTCAATCAAGGGAATCAAATTTAATGGCAATCTTCAGCAAACACAGCCACCTCTCTCCTCCAATGTTGAAAAATAGACTCCCAATTCTTGCTTTTCATTTGCATCAAGGCTTTGTCACCTTACATGGGAGCCAATCAAGCCTACCTCTCATTATGATAACTAAAGAGAGTAAGAGATGGAATTGCCATAAAATAAACATTCCATAGTTGAATGAAAAGAGAAAACGAGCCCTTGGTTAAAAAATGGAAGCAAATGTAAAACATTCCACAGAGAAATCCTAGCATGGCAATGAAATAGTCACAAATTTAAAGAAAATTAACATACCGTTGTGTCTGACAATGCTTCTATGTCAGCTTCTTAGTGTATTGCTTCCACCAAAGAAAAGGTCATACTTTGGTCATTTGAATCAAAGTAGAATTGAAGAAAATTACAAATAGATAACTCCTACTTTCTTCTTGAATAACCTCTTTAAAATTTCTAAAATCATTTCAATTAAGATAAGGATGTTACATAACATAAGGCAGTAAAATAAAACCTCAAATGGAAAAATATCGGAATTGGTAAAACGTTAAAAATTGAAAAGAGAGAATTGAATAGGAAACTACACCATTTTCTCTCCATTTTCTTCTGTGTTTGTTTAAATTTTTGCAATACCAACCCCTATATCAGTACTCCCAAGAGTAACATCCTCCATGAAACAACCATTCCCTAGTGATTCTTCAAAGATGGATTCATTATGATCCAGGTGGAGGATGATCACTAACAGCTAAATTTCACCTCATGCCCAAAGAGTATCACTTAATATCTCAAAGAGATAGTTGATCTTTCATCAAAGAAATAGACAAAGTTCCCAAAATAATTCAGAAAATCATTCAGGTAAATAATTCGTTAAATTCAGGTAATTTACTCAGATAAATCAAACAGTTTCCATTCTGAACCTCCACCCAAAGTATCTGATGCATTAAATAGGCAACTCTAATTGATATAACTATGTCCTGCTTCCCCTAATCTTTCTTCAAAGATCAAAGATAACCTTTCCTCTCCTTCAGTGCCTGCTTAAGACTTTCCGGGAAACACTCGTACCACCATCAGAAGAATAGTTCTCAATGGCCTAACATTTCACTGGTATTTTTCAATTATTATGACTTATGATTTTGAATTCCACATCTTAATTCAAAGATTTTTATAGGTACTTACAAATAGTAATTATGCTTTCATTGCTGCAATAGGGTTGTTGTTCCATGTTTACACAAACCATCAAAAATATTTCTTGCATTGTGTAGCAGGTATAAAGATTTATAATATCTAAGTGTTGGAGGAAAGCTAGAGGAGCAGCACTGAGGTGGGGATACAAATTTGAGTAAAAATATTGCACTTCTTTCCCAATCAATAACATTGAAGTGAATGAAAATTCTGCAAAAACAAAGAGTTACAATTCCTATGATTATTACATGCAAAGCAAGTTGAGGGAGGAGGAACTGTGGCCCACAAACTTCTGGTTGGCAAAAACTGCTTTAGACCACATCATCTGCTTGAAGAGATCATAAAAAAGGTGTTGATGCAATAATTAATCCATCAAAAGAATTATGAGAGTATTAGCTCAAAGAAAGTATGATGAATTGGAATCATTTGTATTATTTTAAAAGTTTTGAAGTAAGTCTAAACATAATACTATTCAAATATGTGCCTAATTATGTTAAATGAATATATTTTACATGATTAGAAATCTTTGCCAAGCTACTTTTCTAAATTAAACTTCACCCCAGGTAATATGGCAATGAACAATGAGAAATAAGAGGGATAAGATATTAGATAACAGACATTCAAGGTATTTAAACAACCCAATTCTAACCCTGCTAGCTACAATTCAAAACCTAAATGAATAAATAGCATTTCTTTAATTTATATGAATAAATACTAAGATTTAACTTGCATAAATTACTAAAAGGATCAGATAAGCTCAACCATGGATGTCAATCACAACAATAAATGTTTTCCTAAGGGAATATAGTGATCAGTATCTTTTGTAAATCTTAGAATAATACTTAAATCATTATAACAGAGTAGATAAACATACTTAAAGAAGTGCTTAAGACTCTTAAGTTTACTTGAATCATTAGTGATTTAGATTTCTAATGAGAGGTACTGATTTAAAATTAGTGATTTTACTAGCTTTTTAGAAAAAACATTAGCATGTATTATTAAGAAAGTGAATGGTTTGTTAATCATGCCATAAGTTCCTTACATAAACAGAGAAGAAAACAATTGAAGTGAAACTCTTGAGTTTTTTTTGCTTCATTCATTCAACTCAAGTATAAAGCACCATAGGTTATACAACTGAGGAGCAAGAATGATGAATATTCAATCATTTTTCATTAGATAAACCATAGAAAATCAATGAATCCATACTATGCAGGTGGCACCATTTTGATTTTAAATTAGTGTATCTATAATTAATTGAGGATAGGATGATAAAATAATTTCTTAATCATTCTGAATGTTCTCTGAAACAGATACATATTTGAGTTGTAGTTTTTCCATTCTTTGTTTTCTCCACCTCAGTGATCTCATAGTCTCACATGTACATTATAATTTTATTTGAATAAATAAAAAGAATCTTATTTTAGATTAGCATTCTATAAAATTGAATAAATTATTTTAATTCTGAATAATATGATTATAATCCTTATTTTTTACTTCAACTATAACTATATATAGATCATATTATCACTTGTAATCCTGTGATGTTGTAATAATTACTTCATATAGCCAAGTATCATGTATGCATTAATTAAACTGCATTCCCAGTTCAACAAATTATGCATGTCAAAAATTATGTAAATAAATTTTTTCTTCTCTATGATAGTGAAGTTCTGGAATTAAATGAAAGAAGCTCAAGATAATATAGCTAAACCAAGTAAGCAGCATTACTGCCACTGCAAAAATATGCTTAAAATTCTATTAGTAGGTACTTTAAAACCTAGGGATATACTTGAAGGAAATTTCTGAATATGTGGTCCAGAAAATAATTACCCTCCACTTATTGGTAAGGAAATGCTTTTAGTGACTGTATTATATTTCTAATAATAATGCCCTGAAGAATTCAGAAACTATGGAACTATAAATTGTTACCAAAATAATTGTCATTATATGGAAAATACTTAACAGGCTACAACCTTAAAAAATTTACTAAGTTGCACACCCAGCTTCATGGCCTTCTGATCCTCATGTTGATATTCACAAATTATCTTATTATCAGACTGATTGCTTTCTTGAAGCCAAAGGAAAAAAATGAGGTTTTAGTTTCATTATTTCACTTTTACAAACATGGGCAATATAATCCATATGCTTAATATAAATTACAGCAAGTTTATTTGGATTTAATTGGATTTTCCTTCCAATTATTGTCCAATAACCAATCACTTATTCAAATTGCTATTTTCCACTCTTATCTTGAGATTCTTTCTTAACCATTCATATCCTCATCCTCTATTTGAAAGCCTTACCATTCTCATTCTCCCTATCTCACTCCATCATCCCACAACTTTCCTCAAACAGCTTGTCTAGTCCTCATTCCCTTCTAGATAACCTATCCATCTCTTTCCTTTCAGCTCTAGATTTACACCTTTTATGCTTGACAAAATCGATGGAGACTAAACATCAACCATAATTAAATGTGTTAATATTAAATAACACTAAACACATACATTCATGCACTATTTCTAGAAATATTAGTACCACCACCATATTAGATAGGTTAACATGCATACAAAATAGGCATACCAAATTCGCACAGGAAAGAATTTCAATAACAAAAAGGGAATTCCAATTCTGAAAATGTTCTTCTCTGACATTGCTCCTTACTGTAATTTAATGTGAAAAACTACTGAAAATGTTTTCAATAATCTGTAATCATAGGATGTAAGCAAGAATGGAAAGTGATCTCATTCCTAAGAGAGATATAAAGGTTTGATATCTATATAACTGAGATGGTTATATGGTCTTTCACAGTCGAATTCTCAAAGTTTTAAATAAACTCACTATAATGCTGCATTGAAAGCATATACCAATGTTTCAAATATAATCCTACAATGAAATTAGTTAAAGTATCAAAATTGTTATATTAGCCATGAGGTAAAAATGAACAACCTAATTTATTCCTAGAACTTAATTGAAGGAATAAATAAATAGTTATACCTGTATGTGCAAAATTCTGGTCAGATTTTCAATGAAATATCTAGTTTATCAGTCAAGCAATATTCATACAGTTGAATGATTCTACTTTCATGAATTCTAAAAAAAAACTTAAAAATAGAATTTAGTACTTCATGAAGGAAAAAATAGTTAATACTTCAACTTTGATAGCAATAGCAAAACAAAAGTTGCTCCTGAATGTTTTCAAAAGAGTGTCTATTTAAATAGATTTGAAAAGAGCTAAAAGCTAGTGAATACTGAATGATTTCTTAACATATTTGCTTCTTTGTTAGTTCCACTTATATCAGAAAAACTACCACAGAGCATTCTTTCCTACTGAAGTAACTGTAACTACAGCAAGTATACTTGCTGTAGTTACTGTACTACTGTACTGTAGTACTTATAAGTACAACAGTGGAATGAATGAAATCTTGCTTACTTAACTGATCAATAATTATAGAATAATCCTTCAAGTTGAGAAATATGTCGTTAAACTTAACTCAGTTTTTAAATAGCAATTATCTACCAATATATTATATCTATCATTAATCAATGGTACAGGAACACAGTACAAAATTATTAAAGCTGTATTCATAACTAGGAAAATTATTCTAATTCATGCTGTTTTACAGAATGGTAGGTTATCTTTTTATCATTTTGTATTGTTTTGATAAATGCAGAAAAGATGCTTTTAAAATATTTTAGAAAATTCAAAGCTACTTTAACATTTTATAGCTCCATGCTAATTCTGATGTATATACTTTGATAATGAAAACTTGGAGAAAGTCACAACGGGTAAATAGCTGGTTCAATCTATTTAAAAGGATGGTTTTAAGAGGAGAGGAAACCATTGTGTAAATACAATACACAATGAATGGATAATTGGAGTTTCAATATCCTCACTTTATAGTTGATATTAAATTCATGATTTATTTTAGTATATTACTACGAAATAGCTCCAAATATTTAAAGAATATGACATTTATAAATTAGATGAGTGAAATTCAGTGTAATGAATTGAATTCCAAACAATTAAGAGGGAGCCAGCGATTAATCTCTGGCTAATTATTGGTGATACCAGATTACAACAGCTGCTTTGAAATATGTCCAAAAACAAAAGTGAGGAGTAACAAAAGGTAGAAAAAAATTACATGAGATTTCATAATAAAAAGTATGAGGTTCATTTCATCTCATAAGCAGATGATAACCATTATCATTTCAAATCTAAGTAACTTCAACAAACTTGATTGTTATTTATTTCTTTACTTTGATCAATAAATAATTTACTTTATGAACACTAATGAATAATATCTCCTATAATATTTTTCTAGCAATAATGCCAATAAAGAGCAAAAATATGTGTGGTTCCAAAGAATGTAGTTGTATGTTCTGTTCTGGAATGTTTTTCATAAACAGCCTTAAATTAAAATTCAGACACTACTTAATCGGATCAATCAGATCTAATTTTTAAAGATGTGGAAGTAAGAATTTGTATGAAGTTTGAAAAAGTGAGGTCAAATTATAAAGCTCTCAACTGGAAAGGTTAATAAATATCCTTGGTGAAGATAGTGAGCAACTATTTTGATTACTAGCGTCCCACTTATATATTAGTTAATTTACTTGTGAATAATAGAAATGATTTCCGTTGTCCTAACAGCAAATTCCCAGCAATTCCTAGGATAATAAAGAATGGAGATATTTTTAGTAAATGTGCTTCTTCAATGTCAACTGTAAAGGTTTCTTCCAATATGGTTTTGGGTTTAACATCAGGCTTATAGCGGAGGCAGAATAGGTTCAACTCATCTTTTTTGGTTTATAAAGCTGAAAATTGGTGGAGATGTTCTTTGAACAGCCAAAAGCAAAATCCTTAAAATCCCAAAATATCCCATTTGGGCAACATGCCGAAATATTTAAACAAAAGTCGTCATCTTGGATTTTCGACCTTGCATCATATTAAACGGTATTTCTCCGTATCTAAAGGTGATAAAGACAAACGGTTTACTTTAAGCTACTTACTAACGTGTAAACTAGACTCGTGGCAGTTTATATTGAAAGAAAAATGAGTAAATATAAAGCTACGCACTAAATAAAACTAGTCTTAGGGTAGCTTTAAGGGGAAAATCAGCGTTAATCTTTTATTATCATTTAATAAAAAATTTATTAGAATAGAAGTTGTAGAATACATCAAAAGGCTTCAGAATGATTTATTATAATCTCCGTAGTCCAAAAATTGTAGCCTCTACGAAGCGCTAAACACGCTCGCACACTCAGTAGACGACCTCTAACGCGGAGCGCCTATGTGCGAGTATGCAGCGATTATGCAGATATGCAGAGTAAACATCGATTATAATGCCGGAAAGTATATTTTTATTCCTACAAGTAAATAATTTTATTAATAACATATTTATGCGTTTAATAATTATAACTTAGTAAGATAAAATTTCATAAAAGGAAAGATACCCCATTAATTTGGACGAATTGTTTTCTTGATGTTTGCATCCTCGGGCGAGTTTTCAATTTGGCGAGAATGAGGTAAGATATCGAAATGCGGAGTAATGTCATAGCCACCTAGAAAGACCTCTTTCCAAGGGCGTCGCCAGCCACTGGGCTAGGGGGGGGCAAGCTGCCAGATAAAATGAAAAATGCCTAACTCACAGGGGCTAGTTTATTTTTGCCCGCTTCTTACTACAAATATGTCAAATCTTTCAAAAACTAAATGTATTGAAAACTAGAGGAGTTTAACGCTTATATGGCCAACTCGTTAAACCAAGATAGTAGTTTACGTAAGCAAACTATTGGAAACGTATCATAAGTTTTGTTTGGATTTCTAGTTTGGTTACGTCCAATTTCTATTAAAAATTAATTTTTTTCGATGCTTAAGTATTTTGATGCTTTAGATATATACTTCCCGAGTCTTTGAGAGTTCTTTCTTCCAAGAGGTTGCCAAGCTTGAAAAGGAAAAAATAGTTACGGTTATTTGACAAGCGATATAAAACGTCTCAATGAATCACCACATTGGTGCACCCATCCTTATTTGAACATCTTTCGTTATTAGACTATATCATCAGCAGCTTTCTTAGGAATGACTTGATCCGTTTCTTTTAAAATTACCTCCTCTTCTAAGAAACAAAAGATCATTTATATCCGATGAAATTTTCTGGTAGGCTTACAATTAAGCCTGATTTCGTTATTTATGTATTAGCCAAGTTTTCAATTGAATGCGTCACATACCGGAGAGTAAAAATTCGGCTACATTAAAATATTCTGTAGACTCTTGATTATAGTTGATATTATAATTGAATTTGCAGAAATCAAGTTATATACCAAGGTGGAAAAAATGCAGACGTCAACTTGCAATTATTTAGACTAAGTAATAGGTGGTTTAACCAGCAGAGTGATTATACAAAACCCATTCTTACGCATTGAGTGTTCAAAGGAAACAAAAGTTTCCACGAATTAAAATTTCGAATGGGCATTGCATAACCAGATATGAGATTCGTGGGATTCTATCACAAGAGAAAAAATTGGCTGCATCGAAAAGGAAGCTGAAGAATTAAAGTCACAGTTTTAACCGTTTCTCAAATTTATTTCAAGTCATCAAGTCACAGTTCCGATAAATATGTGCGTAACTTACGCGCACAATACCTTTCAGCTGACTGATTTGCTTCCAAATGGTATATTATTAATAATATCATCGAAAATTAATTTTCACTGATATTGTACAGTATTGCTACAATACTTTTACAAATTTCTACGGAAACCCGGTTATTGAATTATTTTCGTAACTATACAGCAAATTAACGGGTAATTATAAAATAAGGATCATTATATTTTATATCATCCCTAGTAATGAAGAGTCTACTGTACAGACTTTTAATCATCCAGAATGCTTAACAAAGGAACCAGTTCCTTTGGAATTGTCGCTAAACTCATCTTGAGATGTGCCCTCCGATAACATCCCTTAAATAATACAATCCTAATTTATGCAACCAATAATGGTCATTTTACAAAAACTACATAGACGTTAATTTACGTTTTCCCGATAGAGGCCTCGAGCTATTAGCGGACTGTGGAAAAAATTTCGGATGTCCATCTGTATCTTATGAAATCCAAACTAAACTCTCCTTCGAACTGTTCCCTGTGAATTTCTCAAATGCACTATTCACGAGCCTAGGTTTGCATTCACACCCTCAAAACAGTCACATGCAGCAGATCTAACTGAGCGTTTTATCAACCTGTTTGTCTCTCAAACGTAATCTTAATCTCTGTTTTCAGGGTGTAAGTTTCGAATTACTTCTCGAATGTTCCCTTGTGTTTTTGCGAGAAATAAACGAATCAGCACTTTCGAATTCTTCTCATGGGAATCTTATCTTATGGTGTGAGTCATCTAACAAAAGGACATGGTCAAGAAGTGCATGCTTTGAACATTGTGTGTGAAACACTCGTAGCGTCCCATTGATATCGATGTCGGCTCTAGGCCTGCTCTGCTACCGAAAACATCAACTTAGCTGTAATCGGAGCCATATTTACTGGCATGCAAAGCTTTTTCTGAATTTATCAAGCAAATGATAGGGGTTTTGTACTCTTTCATAGGACTTGACTCTTGGGGGGGTTTGGCCCCTAAACTTCCCCCCTTCTCTGCGCCACTGCTTGGGCCTATTTGCAAAATACTCGCCGCAACACTTTCTTGTGTCCATTTTGAAGGGAAAACGAAAAAAAACTGAACCCTTTGTCTTCTGCGGGCGATTGTCGGACGATACTCAAGGAAGTTTGAGAGAGAGGACATAATCGCATAACCTCGCGCTCTGATCGCATCGAGAGGCAGTTCTAACTGCATTGTTCACCCTGAAACCGAACTTTTCTTCTTTTGGGAAGGAAGGGGCGAAGAAAAGGAGGGATGGCTGTTGACTCTGCTGCAAAGTATTGTTGAAATATTTTTGCTGCGCTGGAGGTATAAATGAATTTCCTAAGAGGAAGTACTTTTCCCATCACTGGTGTTTACACGCGCCTACACTTGACTTTGTTTTGGCTCTAAATTCTTTTCAAATACGCTCGTGCCTAAAAATTGTTTCTACAACACATCCCGAACCAAAATACGAATGGGTCTCTAGGGGGGGGCAGCTGCCCCCCCCTGCCCCCCCCTGGAAACGCCCATGCCTCTTTCTAGGTGGCTATGGTAATGTCGTCTTCTTCTTCCTCATTCATTTCATCTAAACCATTCGGATCCGAACCATACCAAACCAAAGACCGGATCGTTACCACAGCCGTTTCTTCATTGTCCAAAACCACACTTTTGCAAATAGAACACACAACCTCCACTGAAGTAGCCATGCTTATACGTGAAGTGTACCCACACCACAAAGAAACATATAGTAATACAGCACTTACAAGTCACAAACCCAAGCCTACACTAGGCATTCAAAACTTAAAGGAACGCTAAGAACTACGCACAAACTCACTCTAGGAACTTAAAAACACGAATAAATGCCAAATCATGAACCTAAAAGCTGCGCAGCATTCATTGTCCGGTCTGAACGAGTTCTAGATTCCAAAAATTGAATCATCCTGCGTAGAATTCCTTTGGAATCTCTTAATCCCATTGAATGGGCTTGCTTTGATGATAATGTGAGAGCATTTGCCAGTGAGATCTGTTTTGAGAAGTTAAATACCCTCCGCGATAAACCCTCCATTTATCCCAGAAGAAATTACGCAGGATGATTCCACCTGCCGCCGAATTTCCTCAAAACTCCCGCCCACAGAGCATGTATTTTACCCGCGAGTGAAAAACCTATCCTACGTTAAATTTTCTGATAACGAAGTTTACCTCCTATCCAAAGGCCTGAATTTTAATCCTAGCCATTAAAACGGTAACGATTTTAAGAATCTGATAGCTGATTGTGAATATATTTCCAACCTTCAAGGGAATGATCGTTCCTTAAAACATAACTTCACCCATACCATCACTTCACATCTGAAAAATCTAGTGTTGCCTTCTTACTTCCCCGTAAACTTACTTCCCAGAAAACTTTACTTAGCATCATGAATACTGTGGAACGTGAAAATCTCGTCATTTCCAAAGCCGACAAAGGAAAGTGCATTGTCATAATAGACAAAAGTGATTACACTCAAAAAATATAAACCTTCATAGAAGACAATCATATATTGAAAATCAACGACCCTACCAACGAACTAAATAAAAAAATGAAAGAAATAGTGAAAAAATGTACAACTGTGCAAAAATCCAAGGATTATTATAAAATAATTAACCCAAATCCTCTTCCTCCACGATTATACGCTCTCTTAAAGTTACATAAACATGATATACCCATCCTCCCAGTCAGTGGCGCAGCCAGGATTTACCAATGGGGGGGGTCTGAGGAAACGAAAAATGCCTACTTTACAGGGGCTAGTATATTCATACCCGCTACTTACTACAATATATGTCAATTCTTTCAAAAACTAAATAGATTCAAAACTAGAGGAGTTTAACGCTTATGTGGCCAACTTATTACATTTTGCAAGTTAGTAGTTTACATAAGCGAACAATTGGAAACTTAACAAGTGTGTTCTTTGGATTTCTGGTTTGGATACGTCCAATATCTATTAAAAACTCATTTTTTCTATGCTGAAGCTTTTTAGTGATTTAGATATAAACTTTCCGAGTCTTCGAGAGTTCTTTCTTCCTAGAGGTTGCAAAGCGTGGGAAGGGAAAAAAATAGCTACGGTTATTTGGCAAGCGATATAAAACGTAACATCCACTCATTAGATCCCCCACATTGGCGCGCCCATGCTTATTTCATTATCTTTCGTTATTTGACTATATCATCAGCAGATTTTGGAATTTAGTTGAAATATCGCCTGTCAAGAAAACGCCATCAATGTATAAAAATAATGATATGAAGTATATATATACAGCTTATTGCACAAGGTTTGTACAAGAAACAAAAAATAATTTTTATCAGATGAAATTTTCTGCCAGGCTTACAATTAAGCCTGATTTCGTTATTTATGTATTAGCTAAGTATTTCATTGAATGCGTCTCATACCGAAAATTAAAAATTCTGCTGCATTAAAAAATACAGTAGACTCTTGATTATAGCTGATATCATAATTGAACTTGCAGTATTAAAGTCACATACCAAGGGGAAAAAATGAAGACGTCAACTTACAATTATTTACACTAAGTAATAGGTGGTTTAACCAGCAAAGAGCTGATGCAAACCCAGTCTTACGCACTGACTGTTCAAGGAAAACAAATATTTTCCATGAATTGAAATTTAGAATGGGCATTGCATGACCAAGCGGTTAACAGGGTAAGTCATGCATTTCGTGGGATTCTATCACCAGAGAAAAAATTGGCTGCATTGAAAAGGAAGCTGAAGAATTTAATTCACAGTTTTAACAGTATATCAAGTTTAATTCAAGTCATCAAGTCACAGTTCCGATAAATATGTGCGTAACTTACGAGCACAATACCTTTCAGCTGTCAGATTTGCTTCGAAAATGGTATATTATTAATAATATCATCGCAGATTAATTTTTACTGAAATCTTTCATTGCTCCAATACTTTTTCAAATGTTTACGGAAATTCGGTTAGCGAAAATTTTTATTAAATTTACATCAAATTAACAGGCAATCATAAAATAAAGATCAGTATATTTTCTATCATCCCGAGTAATGAAGAGTCAACTGTGTGCAGACTTTTAATCGTCTAGAATGCTTAATAAAGGAAAAAGTAGCTTTTCAATTGTCGCTAAACTCATCTTGAGATGTGTCCTCTGATAACAGCTCTAAAATAAGAAAATCCTAATGTATGCATCTAATAATAGTTATTTCACAAAAAAAACACATAGCCATTAACTTACGTATTTTTCCGATAGCGGCCTCGAGCTGTTAGCGGACTGTGAAAGGAATTTTTGAATGTCCATCTGAATGAAATCCAAACTTAACTCTCCTTCGAACTGTTGAGAATTTTTCGAAAGCACTACTCACGAGCCTATCTTTGAATTTACACCCTTGAAACAGTCACAAGCAAAAGATCTAACTGAGCGTTTTATCATTCTGTTTGTTTCTCAAACGTAATCTTAATCTCTGTTTTCAGGGTGCAAGTTTAGAATTACTTCTCGAATGTTCCCTTGTATTTTTTCGAGGAGTAAACAAATCAGCACTTTCGAATTTTTCTCATGGGAATCTTATCTTATGGCGTGAGTTATCTAACTAAAGGATAGGCACGCGTTGAACATAGTGTGCGAAACACTCGTATCATTGCGCCCCATTGATATCGATGTCTACTCTGCTACCGAAAGCATCACCTCAACTGAAATCGGAGTCATATTTGCGGGTACGCGAAGCTTTCGCTGAATTTATCAAGCAAACACATGACAAGCAGTGTATCTGTATGATTTGCGTGATAACCCCCCCTAAGCGAGGGGGGGGGTTTTGTACTCTTCAGCAGAAATAAAAGTACAAAGCTAGTCATAGAACTTGACTCTTGGGGGGGGTTTGAACCCCTAAAACCCCCCCCTCGCTGCGCCACTGCTCCCAGTTATTTCATGTGTTACCTCCCCAACCCACAAACTGGTCTCTATAGTGAATGAACTTATTTAAAACTTAACCCAGTTTTCACCTAGATATGGTATCCGAAACTCCATCGACCTTGCTAATAGACTAAAACGTTTGAAATTATGTACAAACTTAAAAATTGTTTTTTGATGTTAATAACCTATTTACAAACATCCATAGGAAAGAGGTGTTGTTGCTGTTGGAAAAATTATTGTACGTCAAATCTTGGACAGAAATGTTGTTCACGATATTTTACTGTTGTTAGGTTTATGTATTTCGCAGAATTATTTTTTGTTTGAAAAATCTTTTCTTAATCAACCCGATGGTCTAGCGATGGGGTCTCCCCTCTCGCCAATTTTAGCCGAAATATTTTTAGATAATGAATGTGACAAAACCCGTTTTCTTGTGGTTGAGATTATTGAGATATGTTGACGATGTCTTTTGTATTTGGAATGGATCCCACAGACAGTTGAATAGGTTCCTCTCACGCCTAAACCAACAGCAGAGTAAAATCAAATTTTCTTTAGAAATAGATTGCTCCATTTCCACGGAAGTACAACGTTGGGAGAAATTATCTTTTCTCGGTCACATCAGACCCGCTTTCTATACAACGCAGAGCATAGGAACAACTATTTTAAGCAATAAAGATAAATTCGATAATACACGCAAATAATGCAATATACATAGGCCAAACCAGTAGAAATTTACTCATTCGAACAAAAGAACATAAATAGTCTTTCCTCAATGGTTCCAGTGCCTCACATTTCGCTAAACATTTACTCGACAATAAACATCATTCATACTTTACCAACACCCTCCTCCATAGCCATTCTAAAGGAAATAAGCTAAAATACCTGGAGCAATTAGAAATTTTACACCACAAACACCATAATTATACGCTAACTAATTCTACGCTACATAATTAACGCTAACTAACCTCTTTCCTAACCACTCCCCACTTTTATCAACTGTTTGCCTCCTCCCGCTGCTTCCCTCACCTAATATCTCTAACCCTTCCTCCCTTCTCTGACCTTGCTTCCTCATTGGCCATTGTTTTGCATATATTCACTGCAGTCGTGGTCTCTTTACCTGATTATGGACAGAATTGTCTGAAACCGATCGTGTATTAAAACTCAAGTGGAATTTTTGACATAGTGTTTATTGTTGTTAGTGTTTAGAAAGGTTTTATATTCTTTCCCTTCGAAAGCATTAATTCTTCCGGTTATATTTCCGCTTTGTAGTCGTTAGCTTGTAATTTTTTATCCTTTTATATTATTACCTTATTTTTATAAATAATTTTCGTTAGTTTTCCATTTGGGGAAATATTTGATTAATACTTTGAATAGTTATATTATAGTCATAGCAATTCAGTAGCATATAATATAACATAAGGATATAAGGAATATAGGAATAAGAATATACTTTCCGGCATTATAATCGGTGTTTTGCTGCATACTCGCACATAGGCGCTCCGCGTTAGAGGTGGTCTACTGAGTGTGCGAGCGTGTTTGGCGCTTCGTAGAGGCTACAATTTTTGGACTACGGAGATTATAATAAAACATTCTGAAGCCTTTTGATGTGTTCTACAACTTCTATTTCAATATATTTTTTCATTAAATGATAATAAAAGGTCGAAAATCGACATTTAACGCTGATTTTCCCGTTAAAGCTACCCTAAGACTAGTTGTTTTTCGTGTGTAGCTTTATATTTACTCATTTTTCTTTCAATATAAATTGCCATGAGTCTATTTTACACGTTAGTAAGTAGCTTAAAGCAAACCGTGTGTCTTTATCACCTTTAGATACGGAGACATACCGTTTAATATGATGCAAGGTCGAAAATCCAAGATGACGACTTTTGTTTAAATATTTCGGCATGTTACCCAACTGGGATTTTTTTGGGATTTTTAGGATTTTGCTTTTGGCTGTTTAAAGAACATCTTCACCAATTTTCAGCTTGATAAACCAGAAAAGATAAGTTGAGCCTTTTTGCCTAAAATGCCTCCACTATTATAGAATATTCTCCAATAAAAATAAATTGCACAAAAATGTTAAAAGCAGTTTCCATTAAAAAATACGTTTGTTGCTTGGAATGATGATTTTTTATTATTTACTTATACATGGCTCTATTTTTTTCTGGAAAAACTCTGGGTTCAACTCCTGGGCACTATAAATGTTTTTGCTTAAGAAATGCCATGGAATCTATTTAAAAACAAAAAGGTACGTTTTTGGTGAATATTGCTTTCAAAATTAATGATTAATGGTGTAGGCTATTTAAAGCCTAGGTTTTTTAGAGGTATTCTTTTAAAAAAATTCAATTAAATATATTCAATTTTGAGGTTTAAAACAAGCTAAATAATAAAGCAGTGCCACATCACTGATTAACCTGACTTTCATGCAATATTATTTTGTTGCATTTTAGTAGAATAATCCTTTGAAGATTAGATCTAGATTTATGGCATAGGTAATTTAATTGCCATTTTTGGAGAAACCCTCCATTTAGGTGATTGGTAGCATGCTTTATTTGCCGTCTGCTTATCTAAACCTAAGGTACAACCACTATTTTCGTACAATTTCCCTACTGCCAAATTATGTCTCAATTACTTTATTTAGTGTTAATTATAGAAATCATACAGGAAAGTATAAATGATGATAATAACATGTATTGACATAAAATATTTACATAATGCAGCCAAAACTGTGACTAATTCAGCGTCTTCATAAAGTATTAAATTCACGACAAAATGAATATTTGATTGGATTGATTGTTAATCAGGGTTGAACCTATCAATCGATTGGTGTGTTTTTAGAAATCCTTATCTTGATGGAATTATATCATTAAAAATTGCAAAACCCCCTTGGCAGCCCCTGCCCAGGCACTGCTTTATTCTGTAGCTTCCTTTAAACTTTTGTTAGAATACTTAACCCTTTAAGGACCATAGGACATATTTGTCCTATGAATTAAAAAAATTCTGGTTAGTTTATCTTTTGTCCTATTCTAATGATGTTTTTCTTACATTAATTCAAAATTTTTATATCTTACTGTATGATTTTTTTATAGTTACATAGCCAATAAAATAACAATTTCAGCAGTTTTTTATGTTCTCAATCTCCAAAATTAGTAAACCTTCCAGGGTTAACTATACCATATTATTCATATTTTGGGTTTAGATGGAGTCTATGTAAAAATATATGAAATAAATCAAATTGTTCTTAAAAATCAATATCTAAGTTTTATTGAAAATTTGAACTTTTGGGACAAATATGTCCCTATGAGCAGGAAGCCGCATAATGCTACATTGCCAAATTTTTAACCAATTATTTTCCCCTCCCATAAAAACACTACCCATTTACTAGGACTCTATACCCATATTCCATGTAGATATTTTAAGATGTGTATTATTTCAATGCATGTGTTAGTTTCCTAATATTTGAGAATAATCCTGCTTTTGAAGCCTCATCATGAGTATATTCCAACAACAACGTTTTACTTGTGTTGTCAAGTGCCTCAGCACTTCACGTTTTAAGTAGGCTAGAAAAGAATATTTTCTACTTGTTTATAGATTACTTAAGCCTATTTCGTCTTAAATTTTGTATCTGCAGCTGCAATTACTCTTCAATTCTGGATGACAACAGAACTCAGACTACTTGATGTAGGAACATTTTGTAGTATTGGACTCACATTCATGGGATTCACTCATCTTTGTGGCCTTTACATTTTCTATAGACTTTATATTTATAGGAGTTATTAAGTCAAGATAAATTCACATTTCTGGGAATTTACTGTTGAATGATAAAAGCATTAAAAATGAGTTAACTTCAAAAACTATATTTTCTTGCTCAAGACCAAAAATATACCTGTACAAAAAACTCATTTGTATTTATTATCTTAAGGGAAAGCTACTTTATCCCTATATGACAGTGATAACCATTTCAAAATCTCAGAAAAAATACAGTTTTAATACCCAGATAGAACTTATTGTTCGACAATCCATTTTATACATGGAAATATATACATGTAATACATTAGCAAAACAGTGTCTTATTTTACTACTCTCACTGAGGAAATGAAGGAATTTCTGGTAATGTTTCTATTGATGAGTTTAGAGATATCTGGATGACAGAACCAAAGATATATTGCACATACCTTGCAAATGAAATGCCGCCAGCGAGATATGAAGCAATATGTTCAATTTTTATTTAGTTTATATTGATAAAACTTTCAGTCAAGAAGGCATATACTATGATAAGGTAATTAAATTTGGATCCCTGATGAAATATTTCAATCAATTTTTCCTATCTGATCAAGAATCAACAAACTATCATACTGTATTTGAAGAAGTGATGAAATCATATGTCATAATCTTATGATGTAGAATAAAAAAATATACAATAAAGTGTATGTGGAGTATTCTGTATATAATAATAATAATAATACTAATTGTCTTTATTTTGGTGAGATTGAGACTAGAAGTCTATTCTTCCATCTAACCCATAGTTATTTATTATAGAATGATTAAATTAAAGATAAAGTATGTGATGTAGTAACTGGATATCTGTACAAATTTCATCTTTATGCAAGCTTAAAGCATTTACCTGATCACAGTACAGGAGAGAGGGTTGCCTTTGTTAGAAATATACAAGGCAAGGCCTGTCATGTTTATTTTGATGTTTTTCAGTGGTAGTTCACTTACGCTCCATAATGGTTTAAAAAGGTGCTACTTGTTTGCTAACACGCATGATTATACCAAACATCTATATTAGTATGAAGTAAAGAAAAACCAAGCAGTTAAGAAAAAATTTACCAACATTCATATTTCATCTTAATGTGAGACTAAAGCAAATGGTGTAGATATTTAACCAAAATTGTATCAAAACTCATGTTTACTTTCATTAAAGAATTCAAGATCATAGAGATTGACCAATAGTAAAATTTCTCCATATATTGAGTATCATTTCTGACTCAAAGGAGATTGACATTCTGCCTGGCATTCAGCTTAAGCTGAGAGGGAATCCTCTAGAAAACTAATTGAGAGCAGCTATCTCATTACATTCATAAACCTACAGGGTTATTTGTATAAACAGATATTAAATGACAGGCAATGCACAAAATGTACAGGATATTCCTACCATGGCTCCACACTGGATAATTTACAGCAGTGATAACTCAAATTAGATTAATAATACAGTTTATTATATAGAAATTATTTTGCATGACAGCAGTAAAATTAATTAAACCTTACAATGGATAGCAAACATCAGCAATAATGGCTTACAGGAAAGAAAGAATTATAATATATAACATCAGAGCTTCAAAAATAAAGCCACAAATATTCAATAACTTAAGTCATGTGAAAAGGCCATGTTCAATTATGCAATTTTGATTTAGTAAACTGCTGGGAGGATTTAGTCTTGATTGATGAAGATGAGAAGAGCTGTTTTAAGGAGGTGAAGTGGATCAAAAATGGTGTGAATGGTTTTATTTGGGCTACCGGATAACCAAATGGGAAAGCACTTTCAGCTTTAGAAAGGATCTGGTGCTTTTCCGGTGAATATTATGAATAAAGTTCTCTAAAATTGTAATTATTGATTGTATGCGATGTTAAGATAAGAAGTGGTGTGAATTCCATTATTATTGATTGTTTGCACTCATATCATTGGTCTTCATGGCATTAAAGAAATATTTCTTCCATTAATGAGACAATTACCTCAGATCTTGCCTGTGACCAACTGAAATAAAAATCTACAGGCTGCTTCATCTCAGTGCATCACAAAATATAAGCACATATCATTTGGTCTTTGTGACATTAAAGAAACATTTCCCCCATGAATGAGACTTTTACTTCAGATTTTGTCTGCAACCTACTGAAATAAAAAGCTACAGGCTGCTTTATTTCAGTGAACCGCAAAATAATAGCACTAATGTGTATTTAGCAATAATATAGCCTCTTTTCTTGTGTTCATGACATTCAAATCTCATCAGCAGATTGACCAAAGTATAATAGCCACAACCCTCTGTGGTGGACATTTTGCCAAACATTAGAACACATACAAGATAGCAATTCTTCATTTGACTCAATGAATTGAGAGACTTAAATCTAAGGATTTATTCCAGGAGAAAATGGTATTGAATGAAGAATTGAGATGATGGTAGAATGCCAGTGAAGGTTGAACCGAAATGTGAGGCGACTATTCCTTTTGGGAACTCTTCAAATAGACAGGGACAGAACTTTCTCTTCCTGGGTCCATCGTTGTCCTTTTAGTTTCCTATAAGCTGTCTTCATCTTAGTTTGATCAAAGTTGCTATACAAGGTAACAGTTAGGAATGCTATTATTTTTCCAGGCATCTCAACCCCTTCAAGTTGCCTTTTCTCCTCTCACATTGTAACATATGCAACTTATTCAGTGACCTCTCTATCTTCTTCTCCTTAGAATTTTCATATCCAAAAATTTTAAGTTATCTACGAGTTATCCCCCAGTAGCAGAGAATGTTGTCACAACGTTGTATCAACGTTGCTGCATCAACCTAAATGTTAAATTGCAACGTCAACATTGTGACAACGTTGCATCAACGTTATACTGCAACATGAATTTTTCATGTTGCAGAAAAATTTTATTCAACGATGCTACATGAGGTTTTAACTGACATTTTTATAACGTAGTCACTGTAATGAACGTCCAAAAGGAAAATGTTACTTGCTAGTTGTCACAACGTTGTGACAACGTTATCACAACGTTGTCACAAAGTTGTTACAACGTTGTGACAACGTTATGGGAACTTTGTGACAACGTTGCAACTTGCACGCATATGTGTATATGAGTTGGTATTTAAGTAGGGGTACCATGAAAAATGTATTTTTTAATGAGTTCCTGCGTCCATTAATTAATGGATATAAAAACTTCTTCCAAAACTGCTGGGAATAAGATGGGAGATAGACTGTCACCTTTTCGAACTTTCTTCTCAATCTTGAATTCTGGGTAAATTCAATATTATCCCTTGGAATGTCTTAAATCTTCAGTTCCTTCTGTCGTTTCATCATTCGCTGGGTTTTGACGACTTCCATTGCTTTGGCTCCAAGTTCTTTCTCATGAAGGGCTGAGAATATTCCTATGTTCCAGCTAAAACTCCTTGTTATTTGCAAGCTTATCGATGTTTATTTCCTGCTTCCCACAAGAAATGAACTTCTTCAGTTCCGTTCGGGGATTAAACATCATTTGGCATTTTAAAATTGTGTGGTCACTCCCAGTGTTAAAGTTGTTATACCACACTCCTAGAAGGGTGTTCTTGCCAGGTTTTCAGAGTTACTCTTGCGAATAAAGATTAGAGGTTTTTGAAAACGAAAGAGCTTTATTTACCTTTAAGGACGACTGGCGGAAAAAGAGAGCTGCAAGCCAAAAGAGCGAAGGCGGCAGAGAACCGGCGATGGATGCAGACAATTTCGCGTGACTTGGGCTACAATCACATGCACTCTGTTTTTAGGTCCAAACTGCTCATTGCTTATACATTCTACGAAAAAGGGAAAAGTGAGGAAGAGGGGCAACCAGGTTATTGGAGACTCTGACTGACTGACTGACTTGGAGGTTAGACGTGGTCGTCATGTGTTAAATTCGTGGCTAATTAAAACTAAGGAATCACGAGCTGCAAGATGGGAGCAAATCGGTATTCCTTTGCTGTATACCTTTTGTATTCGAGGTCAGTTCCAAAATATTTTCTCCACTCCATCCCTGGTATAACAGCTTATTACTGTGTGACTGTGCTTCCTAAATACGCCAAGGACATCCTCAATTTCAGTTTAAAGTTTGCACCTCCTCATCCCTCATTTCTCCGACAGTTAAAAACCTCGTAGCGGATTTTGGAGTAGCCCTTAACAGTGAAATTTCATCAGTGAAACATATAGTGACGGAATGGATCTACTGAAAGTAGTAGATGTATAGTGACGGAATGAATCTACTGAAAGCCGACATAGTGCGTGGTCTTTTATTTTATACGAACCACCCCCTAACCAAGCGCTGCTTATTCTAATGCTCACTCTCCTACTCTCACTTAAATGATACTAGAAAGATAAAAATACGGGAACATTGTTTTTTAGATGAAAATGATAAAGCATGGACTTTTCAACTGAGATAAGTAACTTATATATATCGGCTATTATAGGGAATATCTAATAGATGGATAAAAAATGTCACAGCCTCTTAATTTAAGTCTTAAAGAATTCATAATTGTATAGGAAAATATTCAATAATTACCTAATTACCTCAATGAAGTTTTAATCAGAAGTATTTGTGTTGTCTGAAGGAGGGGCGCGAATTCTTCCATCATCCTTAGCAAGGATATCGTAAAAACTACGCGGAAATGAAGAGGAAGGCAAACATACGAGAAGAACGGCGAGTTCTTGAAAATCAATCGATATCTTGAACACTGAAGAAGAAGAAAAAATAGAAAGGTTTTTCAGCCGCCCTCATTCAAAAACGGTAGACTCCGGGATCGATACTTCGAAGTCGACTTTAAGTCATAATCGATAGATACTGTCATGGCGTTTTAAGAATGTAAACAATGTAAGGGATATAGAATTGCTAGATAGATTGCTCTCCAGATTGGTATTATTTCGTTGCAGATATTAAGATCGAGAAGACTCTTACATCTTATACAGCCTTCAGAGCACGTTTCAACTTCATTGAAGTTCAACTATTTCCGTTCTTTATCGCAGCCCGTTTTTAAGTAAAACAAAAAGTTTCTCCGATGTGTTTTAAATCTCTCTAAAGTACTGCACCATTTTTTGTTTGTATATTAACCTCTCAAGAAGTCTTCGAATTGTTCTTAAATACTGTGCCATTTTGAAACACTTTGCTTTCCAACTAATTATGTGGTTGTTTCTTTCGTCTCGTAAAGGTTTGTTAAGAACTGTTGTTGGTAGCGGACTGTGATTGCTGTTCTTTGTTGCACTTACTTGGTAAGCAGAGCAAATGGTTGTACGAAATTATGATGGATACTACCGTGTCTCTAAATTGTTATCCTGTTTAGGCAAGTATTATGTCTATCAAAGTTATCAGTTTGAATAGCAACTGCTAAGCAATCTTTGAATTTTTGTTGAATACTTTCTAATCTTAAGGCCGTCATACACGGGGAAATATTTCCTGGTGTATGACGGCCTTTATATTCATTGTGAAGCACTATTTATATAAATTGTACAATTCGCATACCCTGCTTAAATAAATTAATCTGATACTACCTATGAACCACCTTATTCCACTAAGTACACCTTGCCAATGCGAAGTATTTGAGTACTTAAACAGCTAAAGTGAAATTAAAAACAATTGTACCAGGATTTTATTCGTGTCCAAGGATTTCGCATGGAAGAATGTGATTCCAGAATTAAAAGACTCAACCATATTTCTCGAAGAAACGGAATTATGTGACTAGGAAATACAGGAAGAGATCGGATATGGTATGTGAAAATACTTTCGATATAAAGTGGTTGATCTTTCTTACATCACAGTTCACTTGGCTCCTAACAGTTTGCTAGAAATATGTAGCCGTTAATTAAAAAGTAATAGAAATTCAGAAAAATAATTTTGTTATTCCAAATAGTTTAATCAAAACTTAAAACCCGAAAAGGTTTGTGAAAAAATGTTATAATTCAGTAAAGGTTATGGATGTAGCATAAACTATTGCACCTCATTCCCTATCTTTTGTACACTTATATGGCATTACAAAAGTAGTATGTTTCAGAAAGTTCCATCAAATATCAGTCCCTAATTACTAAGAAGCATCCAGATTTGCCGCAACTTTCTTATTGCTGAATTTATTTTGGTTTCTTGTTTCATTCTGTGTTTATTGTATTGCAAGCACCTCATATGAGTATCTGTATACTGGTTAACTTTTTAATGTATATTGCCAGCTATTTATATTTCTCTCTATGTTCAAATAATAATGCTACAGATGACGTATTTTGATTCACGAATTAAGAGGTTTTTTTCTATTACCTTCTTCAAGACACTGGAAATTAAATAGGAAATTCGTTATCAATTATTTAAAACAATGTAATTGGCTTAACCTAATTTAATGCTGAAAACTTAAGTGGCTCATTTGTGTACCCCTTCCATGACATTTCATTAATATAATTTTTATTTTTCTTTCACTTACTAAGAAATCTTAACAGCACAAATAATGAGTATGATATAATAATATGACCCAAGAAATGAATAGTAACACATAAGCTATGCATGCTTTTAATTGATTTTTTCATTTATTACTTCTTTTAGATATGTTATTTCAAAAATACTTGAAATAAATTTGTTTTTATGGATGACACTTTGGTATTTGAAGATTCCCAATAGGTTATAACCTATAGCAAGAGCCTAGGTTGAAAATAGGCAGAGGTGACCTTTTGTTCCACATTGGTTTCATGTTAGCATCCACATTGTTCTACATCGTCCTCATGGAGTGTCGGCAAATGTCTTGTGGCTGTCCACTTAAGTTCCATATGGCCATGTTCCACACTAGCAACAAGGAATTTCTATCTGGACAGCTACTTTGAATTTGACCAAGGAATTTTGTGTGTTCTTGTATGCACTATGCCAAATCAAAACTTATGATGTGCCCACAACTTTATCTAAAATATTGCTTTTTTATACAGTAAGGATATCAAAATGGAGAGAGGAAGAAACACAAGCAAATATTACAGCATACGTTCAGGAGTGGCTAAAGTATGGTAAATTCAGAAATGAGAGAAAGAAGAAAAGAAATATTAACATTATAAACTTTGTGACATCAATGTTAGCATTGTGACAACAATGTAGCAACGTTAAGACAACATTGTGGTACTGTTGTTGCAACGTTGATTCCTGGGAACTTTGACGTTGTATCAACGTTGATACAACGTTGTCTTTGTGACATCAATGTTAACGTTATGACAACATTGTGGTAACGTTGTGGCAACGTTGACGTTGTATCAACGTTGCATTAACATTATGCAACCTTGTGACAACATTTGGTAAGGTTATGACAAGATTTGGTTTTTCTCATTGTAACGTTGATACAACGTTGTCTTTGTGACATCAACATTAACGTTGTGACAACGTTGTAGCAACGTTAAGACAACATTGTGGTAACGTTGTGGCAACGTTGATTCCTGGGAACTTTGACGTTGTATCAACGTTGCATCAATGTTACGTAACGTTGTGACAACATTTGTCAACGTTGAGACAACGTTACCTTTTTTCCATTGTAACGTTGATACAACGTTGTGACAACTTTCTCTGCTACTGGGGTCTAATCTTCTCATAAAATTAAATATCCCCAATTAGAATTACAGGATGAAAAGATGAAATGAGAAAATGAGGTTAGAAGAAGGAGAACTTTCACTATTAGAATTACAGGAACTCATTTGTCTGGATGTTTTTGCAGGAAGAAAGGATGGAATTGATCCCCTATTTAGTCTCTTCCTTTCAGGAGTTGTAAAAGATCCATCACTATAATGTACAGCTCAGATTTCACAATGATTCAAAAGATGCACATATATAGGATATCCTATGATTCATCTGATTATGCTTTTGCTCCAATGTCTCCAATAATGTAGGTGACCCATTTTGAACAGCTGAAATAGAATCACAAGCTCATTAAGATCCACAAGTGATACTGTATATTAAATGTAAAAACAGCTGTGAAAGTTGGTTGCTCAAATGATTTCCGTATGATTTGCTATGTCACTGTTCTCACTAGATTTTTATTGATTTAAGAAAATGCAAAAAAATTACTCTCCTGAATAGTAAACAATCCCTGATAAAATATTTCTATCAGAAGAAATCAATGTGATTTAAATACATTAATCATTGTCTTTTATTGATGAAAGATAAACACAATGATCAGTATAAAATAAATTCTCCCACTTCAATTTATAAGTTTTGCTCTATTTTCTCTGCAATAATAAAATTCATGCTACTGGGAGTATCCAAAGCAAATCCAAATAAGAACAATTTACATATAAACTTCTTTCATTATTCTAAAGGGACAAAATCCATTCCTAACAAATCCCATTTTTAGATTGGCAGTCATATTCCATAAAGGAATTGATATTGTATATGGATGTTTAGTGCACATGAACCTACCAAAAGGTAGAGCACTTATAATGATGTTCATATTCAAAAGTAGAACTATAATTGTCAATGAATCAAGTAATAAATGAAAGAGATGAAAGTCCAATTCTAGTAGTTTAAATTTAATGTTTATTGAAAATCTTGTATAAATAAAAGAATAACAAAATTTTTATTAAATCTCACTTTTTAATGTTTAAATACTATATAGTGATCATGATATCTTCACTATTAACTGCTCTAAAAATATTGATGACCTCTATTTTAATGCAAACCATTCAATGGAATTAATGGCTAAATTATGCTATGACAATAGTCTCCATTTAAATGGTAGCAAAAATATGGTCCTACAATTTCATACTAAAATTCTCCTCCTAATACTACCACTCTTCTGAAAATAAAAATACAGTAGCATTTCGAGTTCTGACTTTGTTTAATTCCTCGGTTTATATATCAGTGATATATCGGCCGTGGTGGCCGAGTGGTTAGCATACTCGTACGCTCCAACTCCACGGTCCCGGGTTTGAATCCAGGCTAGTCAGATTTTTCTGGCTAGGGAATGGTTGTGTAAACTGGTTAATGGTTTTCTTTGTAAATAGTAATAATTATTAAAATGGATGTAATTGGGATATTCCTGTTTCCATTAGAGAAGTTATTATTATCTTGATTGGTCTATCCATGTTAATCAACTCATTACTTGGATCCAAAAATTTTCTTATTCGAAAGCTAGTCTCATAAAAGT
The DNA here is from genome assembly GCA_947579665.1 of Sympetrum striolatum. Taxonomy (NCBI): domain Eukaryota; kingdom Metazoa; phylum Arthropoda; class Insecta; order Odonata; family Libellulidae; genus Sympetrum; species Sympetrum striolatum. The sequence goes on from OX388351.1 coordinate 62,048,573, forward strand.
AGTGTCTCATGAATCACTCATTACCATTTATACCATGCAAATATTTATTCCGATTTGGCTTATGGAATCATATTCTGGGGTAACTCCTCAGCAGCTAGTAAAGCCTTCACATCTGAGAAGAGGGCCTTTAAAGCTCTCCTTAATGTTTCCTGCAGAGCTCCTGGTCGGCCACTATTTCAATTTTTAACTCTTCCCTGTCTTTACATCCTATCTTGTCTCATGTTCGCAAGGAATAATATCCATATTTTCCCTTACAACTTTAGCATGCATAGCCACTATTCATGCCAAAATAGCAATATCCATTTATTTGACCATTCACTCATCCTTTCCCCACAACTCTCCAATTCCCTAATTTATAACTGTTGGATTCACAAATCCATGGAACATTCTTCAAATAAATATGATGGACAACGATTTCAGAAGGGAAACACTTTAATACATTACCGCCATGTTTAGACACAGGAAGAACACAACTGAAAGCATGGAAAAACAAAAGACAAACAAAATGCACTAAATACAGAAACAAGTGAGTAGGGATATGCGAGACACCATAATTAAAACATGATATGTAAAAACAATATATCAACAATAACAAACTTCCAGAAAATATCAAAGGCTGCTTTTCTAATAAGTCTTTCAAATCACAGGTCATAAACCTGCTAACTGAAAAGGCCTCCTCTAGAGTTCATGAATATTTCAATGATGATTTGTAATCTTTTCTTATTTCTAAGACCTTGATGTATTTAAACTGTTTTTGATATTTATGTAACTTTTGTGACAAAGCATATGCTTCTTTATGTAGTCTTTGGTGAAAGGAATTTGATTTGATCTGATATGTCAAGAAAATTTCAGATTTGTTGCAGACATCCAAATGTGCATAATTGCAATGCATTATTTCAATATTTTTACATCCCATAATAAGAATCCTCTTAATGGAAGCAACAAAAGTGTAGAATATATCACAAAATACATCCTGAAAACCTTCAGCAAGTAGTAGGTTTATTAGTTTAAAAGTGTAGAATATATCACAAAATACAACCTGAAAACCTTCAGCAAGTAGTAGGTTATAAGTAGACAGTAGTAATAGTATTAACTTTATTCAATTGGTAAAACTGGGCCAAGTTAACTATATAGTAATAGTTTTTTTACAGAAGGATTTTTCATCTATAATTGGCTCAAAGTAATACAATACATTCTAAATTACTTAGTATTTCTGGGTTACTGTATGATCTTTGTATTTCTTGATCAATTATTTTTCAAAATTCATCATAAACTTTCTAAGAAAAGAAAACAGATGGTCATAAATCAAACATTTTTATAGTACAGGTTAAAATATGGGGTATATAGAAAATACACCATAACTACAAAATAGGTAGTTCTTCTTGGTAAATTTAAATATATTTTCTCCTATGGAAATGGTAATTCTTTTTTTTTAGATATAAAAAAGCAAAGATTATGTTTCCTACCAATGTAAATTACCTTGTCAAAATTTGTACTCTAATTGATTTATGAAATAGATATTGGGAACTTCAGATGATGAACTAGAGTTATAGAAACCAAATGATTAAATTTTCAGTGATTAGTAAATTCTTTGCATGGATTGGCACATCCAGAGACCAAGAAATCACAAAGCTAATCACTGACCAGTATGTGTGGCTGAAGTGCTTGTCATATCACCAAGACCAACTATGTTGTTATTTACAGTCTTTTTATTCATTTATAAGTTTGAAGAAAACTTAAATTATCTTTTCCAATCATTTACACTTTCCAAGACTCAGCTCTACTATATGATTGCTGCACTGCTTTCAAACTACTTTGTATGCTTTCATTCAACCATTTCCACTTAAATTCATTCAATTTAAAGACTAAAAATATTGACTTGAGAGAATTTTCTAAACAGAGAGATATGTCTAGCTAAAGATAGCAGATAAATTGTAAGCTGTTACATGATAAAAGTGGTGGGGCTCACTACCTAAGAAAGAAAGCAACAAGAGGCATAAGACAATGGAGTAATTATAGGCAAGAATTTACATATGTGCATACCATTTACTTGATTCATTTATATGTTTAATTCTTTTATATTATAATTTTTAATCTCTAACTTCTGCCGCAATTCTTTAGTGACAGCTTTAGTTTTTGATCCTGTATTAACATAGTTATTTGAAGTTAAAAATGGAAAGAAGATCCAATTCTGGAATGCATCTTTATTAAATATCAATTATTACTATTACATTAGCAATTATACTTTGTTAATTATGGAGAGGAGCAATTGTATGATATTGTGATGAGATCAATTTAAAAGTGTTATTTAATACCACTTACACTTTCCCTCTAACGATGATAAAAAAATGTTGACATAGAAGTGGCATATGATTAATCTTAAAAACCAAGCTCATGTTAAAGCGCCTTCCAATTACTTAATTTACAACATGATCAATTGTTAGAGAGATTTAGAAGAATTGTCAGGATATTTTTTTTAGAATTATTGGTAAAAGTATGTTACCATAAAGTTCTCAACATTTTCAGAAATAAAAATAGTATTCAATAACATTTTTCACAACTGTTAATAAAGTCAGAAAACCACTCTGGAATAAAAACTAATGTTTTTTCTAGAAAAAAATAAATAACATTGTTAGGTGAACATTGTATAATTTTCATTGGTAAATGCAAATATTAACACAGATAAGAGACCAAAAGTGTTCAAAGTGTTCCAAAAGCCAACTTATTCTCATACACATTGTTTCTTAGTGTGGAAAAATCTGGCCTATTTTTTTTGTATGGCAGTTTTCATCCATATGAAATTTGATTTAAGTTTCATTAAAAAAATCTCCTCTTATTCATAATCACCAGGCTAGATTGCATTTCACTATATTTTGCATAATTTTTCCTCAAAAATGGTGAGCATGACTTGTCAATGCGCTCATTTACTGTGGACTTCTTATGATGTGCATACCCTTGCTCATCAATTTTTCTCATTTCACTACTTACTCCTTGAATGAAACTATGCTCCAAAATTGATAACTGCATTGATGACACGGGGTCCAGCAGCCTAGTTAAACACAACATTTCAGATTTTCTTACTAGTTATGTCCTTCTGTCTTTGATTAAAGAGTTTTAATTCTATCAGTATATGTTACTGTGAAAGCCCAAGTATATCTAACAATTGCAATCAGTTGGGTACAGTAAAACTTTTTCATTTGCATCTATCGATATTTCATTTTTGATACATGTAATTACCTTTTATTTGTATTACCTCTTTACAAAACTTCTTCTTCTCTTCTTCCTTAATATTGAGATATTTCTCTTGGACTAAAGGCTTCATGCTCTATAATTTAAAGCTCACATTATGAAGTTCCACATTGTTTTTCACTAAGTCACCTATCAACTTGATTGGAATCTACCCTGAATGACCTGAGGCCAATTTTTGTCCCTAAAATCCTTTTATCTTTTCCATAATGCTCAATTGTTGTATTATTTGCTGACTACTGTAACATTGTGCCTAGCAACTTAATCATTGCATCCTTCTTCACATTGCTGCTCAGAAAACAATTAAGAAGCTTATTATAATAAAGTTAATCATTAATCACACTCATGTTTTCACAGGGCTTTTAAAGTCATGAAGTAATGCAATGCATCGGACCGTTGACCATTAGAAATTATTAGCATACATTAAAATTCACATGTTTTCCAGCCTGCTGTACAATAAAAGTAGAGCCCTTAGAACAAATTCCATTTCTCCTACTGATAAGAGCATTTTTTACATTATTGTCATTTGATTGAATTTATTTAACAATGAAATATCCATCTGAGTAAAGTAAAGCATCAAATTTGAACATTAATTTATGGCCTCTCAAATGTTGAAAAGGCTTTAACAGATTTGCTCCAAGCCTAAACTACATCAAAATCTTCACTTCTTCATTAGATAGGTTTAGTGAGAGATAAATAGATGAACTTTTTGTCTGTATTGGCAATCAGTTGTCCTTATTAAACTGAAAAATTGTTCACAGATTTACAGCTTGCTTAAATTGAATATTTTCCTTAAACGCAATACATTAGTGTTTTAGGTATTACTTGGTTATCTTTCAGTTAACATGTTGGTGAATGCAAACAGGGATAATAATCTCAAATCGCCCTAAAATTCAGCAACAGAAATCTTACTATTACTGTAATCCTGCTGTTATTCTAAAAGTACTTGCACAGAATGGATTTCTTCCTCAAAACGTTTTCTTTCTCTCTCAAATGGCAAGAGTACCTGTAGTATCATGTATAACTTCTTTTCTATGGAAAAATCATGCACGATTCTTGTCGTCATATAAACATCAAAGTTATCCACACCGGATTTTGGCTCTCCTTATTCTCAATAATGATGAATTAGCACTTTGAGTAAGAGTAATAGGCATTTAGAAATGCCTGTTAGAGCCACCACTTGTTCTAGAATACTTGAAAGTGTAATTGGAATTCTATTGGCTGTTAAAATTAGTGTGAAATGTAGTGCTATCTTTATGATTTCTGGTACTTGATTATGTAAAACTGTCCCATTTCCTATCTTTGTTTTTTATCTTTCTTACTGATATTTGGTAATTTCTTTTATCTTTTTATTTCTAGGGCTATGATATGGACATCTGTTTTAATATCTTCTAGGTCTTACTAGCTTTGTGCAGGTTTTATGAAGTTCTTCTATGTGGATGTTTTTGCCTCATATGCTTTTTCTTAAGATTCACTTAGGTTTTATAAAAACAAAAATTATTTTTTTCTTTATCTTTATACATTCAAAATACTTCCAATTATTGTTAACTAATTACATCTATTTCAAATTAAGAATGGGTTAAAGAGTAGGAGAATTTACAGTCTCAACTTTTCCCAAAATAAAGATATTATTCATTTACATTTTTGAAGATGAAATCCTAATTAATATAATACAATTCATACTGAAACTAGAAATATATAGAGAGCTGTAGACAATTAAGTATATATATTTCAAAACTAAAAATGTACTCAAGAAGTTTATCAAAAAGAAATTTTATTTATATAAAACCGAGCTTCTGATTAATTACTATAAAACAAAATTTGGTTATACAAAATCTACAAAGCATGTACTATAGATCAAATGTACAAATTTAAGGATTTAAAGAAAAGTATTTATCAATAAAACAAGCAGAGTATGTATAATTTTAATAAATAACTAAGAAGTATATTAAAAGAAACAAACTGGTAGCCTGGTAGGCAATGAATATAATTTCCAAACCCCTCCTGCATGCAAGGGAGACTTGCACAGATTGAAATATTGTAAAAAGACCCTATACTCCAGCTGGACTGTGCCTTATGGATTTATTGTAGCCTGAAAACAATGTAAAAGAAAATACAACTAAAATCATTATGTGCATTTCAGATAAATTCTAGAGATATCAATTTCTACCTCCCCAAAAAGTGAGTTTGGATACTCTTTAAGATGGATGAGGGATAAAGGAGTTAAAAATTAAAAAAGGATAAATGCAAGTAAAGGAAATTAAGCTTACATTTAAATTGCAAAATTTATCTCCCAAAGTTAAAATTTTGGCAAAATCACAGTTATAGAGAAATTTCTAGTGGTAAGGATAATATTTTTGTAATTTACCTCCGGATAAATATTGGGATAGATATATAACTCTGTTTGAGCGCCATTTTTTAATCCCTAAGGTGCTCTTTTCTAATTATAATTGAAGAATATATACTAGAAGCAAAAACTATTGGTTTATGAAAGACAACATAGAGACATGGTATTTCAAGTTTAAAATTAACTCCACTGGTCTTAATTTCTTATATGTCTAAAATCAATGATTATATTCCCAATTACTGGTCTCGATTTTTATTTTATCAGATTTAAGTATCTGCTTTTGTTGAATTAATTTTTCAAATTATACAATAAAAAAGAAATTCATTAGTAATATTTTCTAAATTTTCTCTTGGTTGAAGATAGAAACTAGCTTGAATGATCAATTAATTCCGTCACATCTTCCTCAATTTTGTTTTGATTCTTCTGCTTTATCTAGCATATTCAATAGATTTTCAACCTTTTGTTGTGAAGAAATCTATAACACCCTATAGTTGCCATAAATTTTTCCAATATATTTCCAGAAATTAATCCAATATAGGGCAGTGCTCAGCATTGTTTGTAATAAGGATGACTGACTGTTGACTATCTTAAGCATTCGATAATACATATTGAAACTGTTATTTATAACTTTGTGAGTTCAGTTCATAGAAAAGCATGAATAACATTCCTTAAGCAGTGGATGATCAGATGGTTTCATGTCTCAGTTGATGAAGTATGGAAGTTTAATTGAATGGAAATACTTTCCTATAATCAGATAAACATGGCTTTGATTTTGTTTCTGAATTTCATTTTTTTCATTATTTTTTTATTTCAAGAATTAAGCTTTTGTACAAGCAATCTTGGAGTCTGTTTTCTGTAACCAAAAATTTTCATTTGGTTTTATAGAGTTCCCACAAAATGATCCAAGTTCAGTCCCTATATTGATTGTGGATTTTTTGTTTTGGAGATAAGATTCGGTTTAAATCCATGGTCTAGTACTGCAAAATCGCAATAAACTAACAGGACCTTTTAATTCCTTAGCCAATAAGCCAGTTATTCTGGATTAGAAATGTACTCATAGGTTTGATCTGACCTTTTTCCTAAAAGAATTCTTTTATATTTTCACTGGAAATTTACTTCTATTGGTGATGGTTATTTTAAATTACATTTCAAGCTTTAGGGACCATAGATAGCTGCTTTTTCAACTACAAAAGCCAATCTTATTAATCTTAGGTTCTAAATATTGAATCTACTCCTGAAACTATTCAATTAACTTGAATAGTTTCTTAGATATATTAATAGCCTTCTTCCAATCCTTTTTATATCTTCACTCTTCTTCGTTTTAATTTAATTTTTAATTCTTTCTCAAGGACTTAAGTGTAGTAGAGTCTATGGGGAGGATCTTGCTGTCCACATAGCCAGATGTTCTTGGCATATTCTTTAATGTTATTTAATCACTCATCTGTAGGGTCTTTTAAGGATTTTTCAGTATAAGTGGCATGCTACTTTATTTGATAGGATTTTACTCAAGAGAAAAGGTTAATTACTGATATTCAATGGAGGGAATGTCAGCAATCTTGATATCATTATCAATTCTGTCTTGTACTTATATATAATGTCTATCCAGATGTAAAACTAGAAATCAAAATATAGATATATAAATTAACATCAGAAAGGAGACATACAAGCAAGAACATAATTGTTGCTACAAAAAATTCTTAGCAACAATTAGGGCTTATAACACTCCATTTTAATTTTAAATGCAGTCCTTGATAGCTTGGAAACATGAATTTGACCCCTGGTTAATATGTTGTCTTGCCACTGGAAGTATTATTACTATAACAATGCGTTTTGGATGTGATGTGCATTCCAGTTTTTGGAATTCCCAGCGCCATAACCTTCTATTAGTTGAAGTTAGAGCTGCTTTTTAAAATTTGCTCCATCAATATGCAGGTTTTGCAGGCTGACCATATTGTAGAATGATAGACCCTTTATATTTATCCAACACAATATTTAACAAAAAAGATAAATAGCATAACCCAAGAGTTAATCGACCCTTTCAAATTTATAACTGTGAGATTGTTGGGAAATTTTGATTTGATAAAAACATTTGATACTTATGACTCTGCAAAAAGAAACAGAAAATCCGCTAACATTGTCTAGTTATGGCATCAATTAAAATGGTTCATTGAAAGCCCACAAGAGATTTCTCAAAACTTTTTCAGTAATATGCGCCCTCCTTTCTACCCTCCTATAAAATTAGGATGTCAATATTAAATTTAAGGAAAATTCACTCGTATATGTTTAATAAAAATTTACTAACAAAGCTAGGTTTGAAATGTTGAGGGATCACGCTTGTGAAACCGTGGATTGACGAGGATACAGATGGATAGGAATAAGATACATCGTAACATGTTAAGATCACAACCGGAAATGGTTTATTTCAAGTAAAGAGAAACAGGCTTACAACCATAGAGTAAGGATGGGGTAGAGCGCGTGTTGTGTTCTGCGCATGTTACAGGATTGAACGTAGGAGACCACGTGACTTTGGTCCGCTTTCGGAAATCTCGCCGGTAAGTTAAGTGAGAAATTCGTGTACTCAAGTTGGTTTTTTAAGTATTTATGTCCTTTACGGACAGCTGATGCTCTGAATTCGAGTTTATTTAGATGCTCTATAGTCTGCTAATTTAACTCAATATTTATTTTCGGTATCTGGATGAAAATTAACCGTAAAAGATTAAAGGACTTGGGAATAATGGTTTTGAAATGCTGCGCATGGAACTGCAAGGAAAAGTACGTTAAAGAAATCACTTTTAACACGTAAGTTTTGTGTTTATGGTGATTTTAATACTTATTTAGAATTGTTTTCTTATCATTTAACTTTCATTTGTCATTTACAGATTATGTAATAAGGTAATGAAGTAGCTTGCAAATAGGCGATTGCGGCTATTACTACAGAGTATTCCATGTGACAAAAATGGAATATAGCAGTTTTTACGGTTTATTCTTGTTTGTCGATGATTATAACAAGATAAACTTTGTTTTTCCGTTTAGGAATATTATTCCCTTCGGTGCATATTGAATATTATTGCTTGAATCGAGTTCATTGGAGCGCTCGAGTATATTAAAGTGTCGCAGGCTTTTCTCGTTATTTATAATTATTAATATTGACTTTATAGCTTCCCAGTAGATCATGAAAGGAGAAAACTATGGATTCTCAGCTTGAGGAGAAAGGATTTTGTGCCCTCTAAACACTCTAAAATCTGGAAAATGGAAAACTTTCCTGGAACCCTACATAACGTTATTTTGCATATAATTATTTTAATTTACATAAATAACTTGCCAAAAATTCTTATATCAAACATCCCTTTATTTGCTGCCAATTGTAATATTTGTCAAGCAATTAGAAACCTTGGAGATTACACCGCATTAACCTTACAAGTTAACCTTACAAAATTGCACGTATGGCTTCTTAAAAGTAAATTACAATGCAATGCTAGGAAATATAAACTAATGAACTTCAACTGAAATAAATTTAAATTCAATTACAACATGTAGTAATGTGAAGTATCACGTAGCAGAGAAATGGACTCCTTTACATGTGAAGGGTCTTGTTTTAGAAGCATCTGTGAAAAAGATCTCTGATGGAGAGATGGCCTGTTGCGTAAAATTAAACTTTCTGAATCTTTGTCTTTCACTTACCTTCTGTAAACATAGCTGTATTGTTTTTAAAATATGTATTACTAAGAAATGAAACCTGAGGGTGGCGTTAGCCGAAACCGGTCGTTTTAAAATAAATAACACAGTGTGGAAATTACGAAGTGTCTTATTTATTTCTTATTTTCACTTTCCACGAAGTCCGGCCTAATACCATAGAATTTAATATGTATTAATTTATAATTTATATCTAAATAATGATACTTACATATGAATGAATTCTAAATGTGAGAAGTTGTCAGTGATGTGGCAGGAGGATGTTTCCTAAAACTTTGTTAAAGAAGTGATTATTAAATATTATCAGAAAAATCCCACTGTAATTTCATTCCATTCTAAATCATTTTCTTTATTTGAGCTATACCTATACCAGTAGTTGATTCAACCGGAGGCATATCAAGGTACAGTTTCCAATTTATTCAATTTACAAATATTCGCAAAAATCGACGAACCTGTCTCGTTTTGAAAACTCGTAACTTTTGAATGGAGGAAGTTAAGTATCTTGTTCTTTCATTCGTTGAAATAAATTGAGTGCGTTTCTATTAAATTATTCATGAAAGTTCCACATTGTTTAAATATGAAAGAAAATGTTAACTGTGATATTCGACCACTTAAACCCAAGTTTGCCTTAGTTTTAAACGTTACTCTAGCTATATGTGTAATTTAAACTTAACAACACTTAAACGTCATTTTTTCCAGAAATGTTCGAAAAAATCAACAAAAACTGGGAATTTATTCGAAACTTTCAGTTTTTTGCTCTCTTCCTTTTCTTGCTTGATCTTGCTTTTCATCCGAGTAAACCTAGTCGAAATGATTCTCTTTTTTAAGAACTCGACGAGAAGTATCTTAATATTCCACTTAAACGTAATTTTCTCCGGATATGTTCGAAATACTCAACGATAACTGGGAATTTATTTGAAATTTTGTTATTTTGTATTTATCTTGCTTGTTACTCGAGTAAACCTTGATGAGTTGATACTCGTTCCGAAGAACTCGACGAGAGGTATCTAAATATTCTTAAAAAATGATAAATATATACCCGACGTTGATTATTATAATAAGAAAACTTTAAGTGGAAACTCTACTATCTATTAAAATAATATACGCATTAACTACGTAGTTTAGAGTTACTTAAAAACTCGATTTTTCAAGATGAAACTCCACAGCGTATTTGAATTGCCGCTAGAAAACGGAAAAGTCACGTGGTTTAATGCTGTAACATCGGCTCGGCTACTGCGCAGCCAGTCCAGCACTCTACCCCATCCTTACTCTATGCTTACAACAAGTAAAAACAGTTGAAATACAAAATTACTAAATCACATACAATACCATAGATGGCATTGGCATCAGACACAACATACAAATAAACACAGAGAAACAAACCTGATTATATTTCAACATGAAGCATGGTATAATTTCTCTACCTTAGATCTTCTTCTTGTTGTATGTTAACTTCCTATTTTAACTACCCTTTGCAAATCATCTTTCATTATTCGACTGAAACTTCGTTATAATTCATGTAGTTCACAATCATACCTACGAATCTATCTATATTTGGATATCCAACTGTTGATACCAAAATATTCGGAAGCAATGCCCAATGAATACCTGTTATGAATATCTATTATATACGAGTAAAATGTAGCTTGCATACTGCAAGCAGATCGACAACACTAATTTCATATCGGAATTATATCGGGACGGTCCTCAAAAGAAAAAAAAAGGATTTAATTTTTTCTTAAAATTCGCTGAAATGTCATCGTCTGGCATCGAACCCGGGTCTTACTGAAAACCTACTATGAAAAACAATAGAAGATCACCATCTCTAACTATGTGTGAAAATTCAAGCAGAAATATTGCCTACAACTGCCTCAAAAGACGCTCTAATGTTCACGATTGTAAATGGCTCTCGGGACTCGAACCAAGGACGATCTTGGAAATTTAAAAAATGTTTCTGAAAGTTATTATTGATCTCAATCTATATGCCAAATTTCAAGTTTCTATATTATTGCGAAAGGTTTCAAAATAATTCCTAAAATTCGGATCAACTTCTGATTGCAGAGACACCTGGTGTCGAACCCAGGACACCTTGATAGCTATGAATGCATAGTTTGATTTGTTTAGACTGTTTCTTCCATCATGCTAAGTTTTAAGTCGATAGCATGCAGGGAAGTACCTTAAACTTGTTTCCGTTATCTCCATAAGAAATGCATTGAGGAATGTAAATGGCCCTCTGGGATCGAACCAAGGAACATCAGGGAAAAGATAAAAATTGATTATGAAATATATTTATGATATCTAACCCCATACCGAATTTCAAGTTTCCATGCCATCGGGAAAGGGTCCAAAAAAAATCTTAAAAATCGCCACAATGCATTTTAAACGGCCGATTTTTGCCTCGACCTAGCATCGAACCCAGGATATTTTTTGTGAAACTCATTTATGTTTTCGATAGATCATGACCATATATATAGGCTCCTAGAGTTTTGATTCACTATCTATCCGGGAAGTATTTTTTAAAAATTCCCGAAAATCACGGCAATGCATTTAAACGGGAAAAATCGGGATTTTGGGGCCCTCTGGAATCGAACCAATGACACTGAGGTTCTAAATCGCAATTTTTCTGTAGGTTACACGTTATGGCCAATATGTCGTAAAAATTTCAGGTCATTGACGATTGTGGTTTAGCCTCTGAATTTGTATCCTCGCTATATATATATATGGATACATGAATGAATCCGGAGAAGCATCTATATATAATAGATAGATGCTTCTCCGGATTCATTCATGGATATACCTATATAGATAGATAGATAGGATACTAATTCACAGCCTAAACCACAAGCGTCATTGACTTGAAATTTTTACGACGTATTGGCCATAACGTGTAACCGCCAGAAAAATTGCGATTTTGATCCTTAGGGTCATGGGTTCGATTCCAGAGGGCCCCAAAGTCGCGATTTTCTCCATAAGAATACATGGCGGGGATTTTCGAAAATTTTTTTGAGGTACTTCCCGGAGAGAGAAAGAGTTGAAACTCGAGGGATCGCTAGAAGCCGTGCGTATCCAACGAAAATCAGAAAAACATCTTAGAATATAGTCCATGGTTCGATGCTAGGTCGGGGCAAAAATCGGCCGTTTATAATGCATTGCAGCGATTTTGAAGATTTTTTTGGATCCTTTCCCGATAACATGGATATTCGAAACTCGGCACGTGGATAGATATCATGAATATACTTCATAATCAAATTTTACATGTTCGCTGATTGTCCTTGGTTCCATCCCAGAGGGCCATTTGCACTTCTCAATGCATTTCTTACGGAGATAACGGAAACAAAATTTAGGTACTTTCCGGCATGCTATCAACTTCAAACTTTGCATGATACAAGAGCAAGTCTTTACAAATCAAACTGTGCATTAACAGCTTGCAATACGTCCTGGGTTCGACACCAGGTGTCTCTGAAATAAGAAGTTGATCCGATTTTTAGGAATTATTTTGAAACCTTTCCCAATAACATAGAAACTTGAAATTCGGCATATAGATAGAGATCATAAATAACTTTCAGAAACATGTTTTAGATTTCCACGATCGTCCTTGGTTCGAGTCCCGAGAGGCATACACATTCGTGAAAATTAGAACTTTTTTGAGGCAGTTATAGCCAATATTTCTGCTTGAATTTTCACACATAGTTAGAGATGGTGATCTTCTATTGTGTTTCATAGTAGGTTTACCAGTAAGACCCGGGTTCGATGCCAGACGATGAAATTTCAGGGAATTTTAAGAAAAAATTAAATCCTTTTTTTTTCTTTTGAGGACTGTCCCGATATGATACCGATATGAAATTAGTATTGCCGATCTGCTTGCAGTATGTAAGCTACATTTTACTCGTATGGTATACGATTAGGCTGTCTCTACTTCCAGATGGACTGGAACCTGGCCATGACTGCACCAAGATTTCGCAGCATAAATGACTCTTTCGTAGTATGTAGTACATTGCATTTAATATTATTCTTTCGTAAATTAAGCAACTTAGTTTTAAGTTATAATATCGTCCTATTATCCGATAAGTAAAAATTTGAGGTATCTTATTTCTGCAACATTTATAGTTTATTTTGCAGTAGTGGTGTTTTAAGACACACAGTACTTGATTCGTCGTCAATTTAGGTTGTTACCAAGAGATTATGATTAACGATAGCTGCGATTTGATGAAAGAAAAATATTCAGCTATAAATAGTTGAGAGGAATTTTTTTCTCTTCCGATCACATCTACCCAGTGACATTAAAAGTAGACTTTGAGATTATTTTCAGTATGACTCATGTACGTGCTTCAAACAAATCTGCCCCGTTAAGATATGCCCCATGACGTATTTGTCTGTCACATTCGATTTTTGCCCCATTTTTGGTTTCGTTTCCACTGAAAGAATGGCACTAATAATTTCATAAAACTAGGAATGCGTAAAGATAAAGTTTCGACGAATTGATGATGTAAGCTCTCCTGATTGACGTTTGACGCTGAAGCCGCGAAGTATTTTATAATAAAGAAAAGCAATCCTTTTCACAAAATTCAGTCAGTATATAGCAGCTATTTCAAGGATTTGATTTAGGGTTTTTAAATACAGACGCATCCGTCTAATTTTTATTTGAGCTTTATTTATCAGCCGAAAGTTTCACATATGGAAATATAGTAGATTGATTCTCAAATGTGCGATTACTAGAACCTTGGAAGAACATTACACAGAAACGTAAATTGATTCTAGATTGTATCGGCTTAGTTATTAACTTTGCTTTTATTATATGGGATTATAGTGGTGAAGTTACTAACGTTATTATCATACCGTGCGGAAGATGAATATTCCAGTCTCCATTCCTTACTTACCTCTGCTCATTCCTATAATTTCATATATCCTCAATCGTGCTTTTTGTTTGAAAGTAGATTACGGCCCAGAACCTTTCTTTGAATCTATTTCTACCATTGAGTCTAATCTAGCATTTTTAACTCTCCCTTGGCTTTAACAATTGCCTCATAAATATTTCTAAATCTTTAATCTAGGTCTTACTTAAACTCAATAGGATTTATCAACGCATGCTCATGGGTTGGGTAATCGTTTCTATATATTGTAGAAACATTAATACCAGCTAAGAATGTTGGAGATAAAAACGTCGTTCAAGTACCTGGATTTCTATCTATCAACGAAGGATATTTTCCCAATGTCAAATGGCGTGTAAGACTGAACGGAGAAACGTAGAGGGCGTGAAGTATGGAGATACTATGGTGTCGACTATGCCATGACGAGATTTGGCGGCGGAGGAATTCATAATTTTTTCCTTAGAACTATATAAGAAAGCATTGGCAATGGAAATGTTAAACCATTAGAAAAGACAAGGGTTGAGCCATTTTTCCTTCAAATCACAAAAATTGCTGCTATTTTAAATATACTCTAACGCCGGAATTCAGATTAACAAGACGCTTATCTATGTCATATTTTGTTCATAATGAAAATGCGAAGATTCAGCACGGCTCATCTTATCAGGGTATAAAATTCCCCGTAATCAATGACTAAATGCTGCTTTTTGGAACGCAGCGGTGCTCATGCAGCGAAAACCTTCATACCAGATTTATTCCCAGTAATAAAATTTTCTTCGCAGATAAAGACTTTCCCAAGTTGTGCAGTTATGATGAAATTACATACTTTGTAATATTTTAGATCATATTTACGTTTATTTCAAACGACCTACGGTTAACTAGTAAAGTGATAATATTGCCAAGGGATGGCCAGAATATCACGCTGGACGGAAATGTTATGTGGTGCCCGCTTCGCTTTCGGAAGTGCCCTTGCGTGCTCGGGCACCAAAAAAATTTGAGTACCCCGGCTCTAGTGGATTGGTAATATATAATTTTTATGATGATTTAAAATTCGAATTCGATTTTGATTAGAATTTAAATCCATCACAAATCCAAAAGGTTTTTACAAGTAGGCTGAGATAGTTCAATATAAATATATCAATCGGTAGCTCCATCGTGGTAGACCAAATTAACAGGCTTGATCAATAGGCAAGAATCTGCTACCACACAGGAAGTTAAGGGTACTGAGAATAATACATCAAAGTTTCTAATGAATAAGTAGAGACGAACTTCATTCATCAAATTTTCAAAATAATAGAGGAATTTTTTTTCTTCTTGATATTATTACGAAACTCTGTGGTAGATATAAACATAGATGATTATGATGGTTAGCCGGTTATCATTTTTTTCGTGTTTCTGTACAATGATTGGAGCTTGAACTACCTCATTCTAAGCCGTTCATAGCTACTTTATGTTTGGGAAAGACCTATCATTCTCTTACATTAATATAAAATAGCTACACGATTGATAATTTAAAGAGGCTGATGTCCAGGGATTTTTTTTGTAAAAAACGGGGAGAAAAGACAAACTAATGAATTTATTTGGCCCGGGAAATGAAGTCGGAATTCTCATTTCACATTCAAACGATGAGAATAAAGTTATAAAAGGAGGGAAATATGAAAAAAATATATTTTATAATATAAGCATACATATCTTTAGAAACTAGAGGGAAAAAAACTGAAATTCAATTAAAAAGTCAGAATAAAAAAACGAGGCTCATGCACGTACTAATCACAGTTAAAGATTCATAATATCGCTAGAAAAATATATTGCCTTCTGGCAATACTTAAATTGGAAGAAAATGAAAGTTAGAATGTGTAATTTAAATATTTTTGTGAAAAGTAATTATTCGTCAAATAAGATAATTTAAATAATATGCGAAGATTCATGATAGAAAATTATTAAAATAGTTTTATCATGCTGTTAATAAGATAGTGATATTTCAATTGTGAATTAAAATATGAACAGAATAGTGACTGCTTGTCAAAAGAAGTTAATTTATAGTATATGGTATAAAAATAATTATTTCACAAATCTTGTTATATAAGTCATGGAAAGTAAACATGACAGTAATTAATATTACATATGAATTACAAAAATTAGTAAATTACGATAAATTTATAAAAATAGTAATTTAACAACGTGAATGCGTTGAGCATGAGGAGATCAAAATATATGAGTGAAAAAATTAATAATACGTATACACACGTTAAAAAAGAGCGAGGCGTAAAATTAGCATGGGGTTCGATAAGGGTTTAGGTTAAGTTCCAGCTGAATCTGATCGCTGAAAATCTGTTCCCACAGCTCGAGTGCGGATTCCGTGGGATTCACCCCTCAAGAGCGTGCGTTCCGCCCCCGTCCGCCCCAACGCCCCCCTCCGCCTCGGCCGCCTTCGCCAGTCGCCGTTCTGCCGTCGACGAGGAAGGACTCTCGCGCCAAAGGAAGAAAGTGCGCCCGCGTGAACGCACCGTTGATCCCCCTCTGGATTCCTTGCACCGGGTGCCGATGGAGCGGCAGGTAGAGAAGGAAGGAGCGCGGCCACATGCCCCGCATCCGCCCACATCCGAAGCTAGAAGAGGTGAGTAATTTGGGTGCATTGGGCACGAAGAGAGTGCGTTTTCCAAGAGAATTCTTCATCGTCTACGATGTATGTAGGGATGTATACCGGTTCAATTCATCATAGGGTCTCAGTTACAGTGTGATTTGTGCTTCTACCATGTTAATCTACGAGTTGGGTACCTTTGGCGAGTTTTGACAGTTTGCACTATAGCCTTCGAGTTGAGCTTGCTTCACGTCAATGTTCTGTTGGGTTCTGTTATTGTTTGGTCAATTCCCTGATTGCATTCTTATCTTAATTTATCCAAGTTCGCGTCACTACTAAAACCAGGGGGGTGTTTCTTTCGCATTCTTTCCTTTAAAATTTATTGGAGGGGAAAAACTTCGGTGCTTCTTCCTAATAGTAATTAGCCATTCAAACTTAAGAAGTAAAACACTATCATGCTACTTTTGTAATTACTTTATCTTTGTCACTGATGACAGTCCAATACGAAAAATTCTACGCAAGCAAGGTTATCGTCAATATGCTTTAATTTTACAGTGATAAAAGTCTTTAGATTTCAGTGATCATTCTTCTATATACTTCAGGAGATGAAATTTATCTCGGCCGGCAATTTGCTGCTTTTGTGAATTTAGAGGGTAAAAGTAATAAATTATACTTCCTCTTTCAAGTGTAAATCGATAGAAAATAGCATCGTTTGACGGAAAGTGGCGCGGACGATTGTCATTTATCAGTTCGAGTCGCGGAAGTTATCATCGTAACTTAATAACTTACGGAGTGTCATTGTATGCAAATGTTTTGGCAGAATTCAATCCTAACTTGGGATTTTTCTCGAAGCATGGATTTCATCTTCCCGAATGCCACCTGTCCGATCGTCCACTAATGAGTTCCACAACCTCAGAGCGCCATCCCCTACAATAGTGCTTACCAATATTTTGTCATCCACGGCGTACACTTGTATTTACTCACATTTTTGGTACGCTTAAGTACTCTTATTTTAGTTCTGGTCCCAATTCCGTGTTTGCGGAACGTTTACTGCTAGATTGCGACGAATAGATTTAAGTTCACTAATAATCTGTGGCACGCCTATTGGGAGCACTGCGCTACGTTAGATGGCCGGCAGATCGCTGCCTATTCTCCACTGACGCTTTTTCCGTACCCATCACGCCGGACACTAGCATCTGCTTCGTGCATCAGCACACGCCCTCTCACGTGTGCACCATCGTTAGGAGCGAGACGCAGACTCGTCCAAGGCCGCGGTAAAAGTCTCCCGCTCTCCCTCCCCCCAGTGTTTCCCTTTCGAGTTACGTTCCCCTGACATATTTCTCCTTCGCGGAAAATCTCCCACAGCTTTGAACCTGAGATTTTCTACGATCGGGCCCCCCGCGTTCGCAGTAGGCGAAAAGAGTCAGAAGCGGATTGGTGAACTGGTCGAAGGCTGAATTCGGATTGGACTGAGCGACCTTTTTATTTACGTCTTCTATTGTCTGTGATTGAAGCCACAGGAATGAGAGGAATCGGAGCGGAGGCTGGTTGACTGGAGACGCGAATGCCAAAAATATCTCCGTTCTGTCCACCCGCCGACTCTTTTGAGTTATCGATTAACCCCTCCACATTATTGAAACATGATGGCATTACTTAGGTCCCGACAGAGGCCAAATTATGATGAGAATTTTAAAAGCGAATAGCTTTGGTATTCCCATTCGCTCACTTAAGACTGTAAGAGCCATCGTAAGGTATAATATACGTATCTAACATAAGTACTATATTTATGATATAATAAGAAAGAGCTATGTTTAGGTTCAGACTTGTTGGAAATCTCTCTCTGATTGATGTATAACCGATTTGCCCTGGGGTATAAATTCCAAACTTTATCAACCACTTATTCAAGAGTACCTCTTAGATAATAGGCAGTCCATTTTTTCTAAAAATATTCTTATTAGACCGAAGTATTTTCGCATGTTTTTGTGTTAACGCCGACAAGGATTAATTCGCAAATTTGTGTATCTAAACCTCTGAGACTATACACTCAATTAAAGTAGCTAGATTATCAATGTACGTGAGAAATATATTTTTACTCTTAAGAGAAATATTGTCAGCGGGCATTAACGAAAATAGAGGTGTTTGAGGTCGAAATTTCTTTCCTAATCTCTGGGAAGATTAGAAAACTGGTTTTGTCAAAATCATATTTGTGTTATATATATTCTGTTCTGTATGTCTTTCATAGTTGTTTTATGGACGAAAATGGCTGTCATTTCATGCATCTCGTTCATACTCGAAATTGTCCCATTCATTTTAATGGTGGTTATGTAAGGTTATATAATTACTTAAAAGCGAGGTTTGTTATGTAGGGAAGTAAATGGTGTTTACAAGACATCAGAGTTTTTCTTGATGTCATCTGTCGCCCTCTAGTTTTGGGAAAAGTCCTCCCCAACAGTTTATAGGAATCCAAAATCCATATCTCCTCTTTGATTTTCTTCAAGTTTCATATATTTACATTATTTGGCTAAGTCCTATGGCAAATTCATTCTTTGTAATAAAACGTTTGACCCACCTCAACTTATCTTCAGGAATTATTTGACAGGTCGGTCTAATTCTTTGATGTAGTTGTCCATATGTGCCGTCAAGTGGCTCTATCGCTTTTTATGGCTCATGAAAGAGAGTTTCACTCCAGATTCAAATGTACTCTACAAAAACGCAAGACAGCGGTGGAGGTTGAGAGTTTCTTTTGATGTAAGACGTTGTGGAAAATAAGTTCCAAACAGAAATAATCTACTTAAAAGTTACCTTGAGATCAGTTCTTAAATTTAACGAAGAAATTATTCAGGAAGTTGAGCAGTATGCGGTATTTGTCTCTGTAATGAGAATGGTTTTGTAAGATTCAAATAATTCAAAATGGTATAATATACTGATCCAAGTACTATATATCACTATCAATCTGAATTACCGCTAATAATAAATTAATATTTTTTAAAATCGGTGTTATTTATAAATATAATGTAAAATAATATGTATGATAATATTAAACGATTGTGAAATATTTTAGATTATTATTTTAATCTGCTAAATGAAACCTATGTTTAAATCTTGTCTTACGTAGAATCACATCATGCATCCTGAAGTATCTGAGTAACGCTCACTGATTTGCTGTGACATTCATTTACTAAACTTATTTCCTTCCGTTTTGCTATTTCTGGTTTACAAATGCAACAATTTTCAGCATGGTCACATACACTACATGCATATTCTAGCTGAGGCTTAAATAATGCAAAGTAACATTGCTCGCGGTCTTTTTATTCGCTCCTTTTGACTATTTTCTGGACGAAGCATAGTTTCTTAAGCTTTTTTTCGTAAGTACTCGTCCACAAATACTATTGATATGGGTACTCAATATTAAATGCAAAGGAAACGGTATCATAAGAATTGATGAAATATCTCGGAGTAGCCAACACGAAATTTTTTCTTGCAGGCTGTACTAACCATCATTGGCAATAGATTTTCTATTGAAGAAGTTTACTGAACATTTGAACGCAAATTTCGGCGACAGTTACTGCTTTCTACGGACAAGCCACTGTATTTGAGTATAGAATTATTTTTGTGATTGCAGCTAACATCTGGTGGATTGTTAGATTAAAATGATGGCATTTGATGCTGTCTGGCTATTATACTCCATGTATGATTGTTCGAGAGAATGGAACCTTTGTGGTGCATTAACATCACGATGTTTTCACTTTCGAGGTATTTATTTGCTCAGAACTGCAAGTAGTATGTAATGTGTTGTTATCGTGCCAATATCTCTATCGAGCTCTTTAAGATTTGTCAGTTTTCCTCGTAGAACAAGGAAAAAACGATCTCAGCTATCCATCTTTGGCACGTTTCATGTATGATGATATTTGAAGTTAGAGATTAAGAAAACAAGGAAATCTTGCTGATTTTCCCCCAGGTTAGTAAGTCGTGAAGACACTTTAGATTTTAATGGGGATATTTTTGCCGTACAGGAAGCTTGCATCTTGGCAGTCTCATTTTATCTAATTATTAGCGTATCTTTACAAAAAGAATTCTGTGGGTACTGTGATCTTCGTTTTTCTATCGACTGGTAGACGAAGTGAAGCTATTCGCTTAATATTACCGAAACACCTCCCAAAAATTCATCAATTTAACCATTATCACTAACCGTTTCGCCATTATCTATTCATGTGGTTTAGTTTTATAGTTAAGGCTGAAATTGCCAATCTCTCTTCTGTAGGGAGAGCTAAGAGAATGATTTTCAGCAGTAATTTGAAATAATTCAGCAAACGCGTGATCGAGATTCTTTATTCTCATACGGAATAAATTTATTTCAGGTTTAAACCACGTCATCGTTGCCCTATATATATGCGGCCTTGACAATGGAAAACACCTTCGGCAGAAATTTTAGTCTCATGTTTTTCCGGAGAAAGAAATTTTCTAAGAAATGACGCCCTTAGCGAGGAATAATGAAAATGCTTTGCTATTCACCGTAAACGATATTAGCAGCTCTTAATGACACCTCTCGTTAAGACCTGGTTGTGGGGGATGTAATTTTTGGAAGAAGAATACTTATGTCTTAGTCATTCTATTATCTGCTCAAAGGTGTTAAAAGTTGAGCATTTGACGTCCTACAAGTAGTGGGCAGGGTAGGATGGTTGGAGTTATTATCCTTGGAATTCACATTCAATCGAAAGTAAAGAGAAGGAACGAAAGGAAACCATTGTCTAACTATTGGATTATGAATATAAATTTCATTTAGGTTCCATTTTATGTATTTATAATAACTTTTATGCGTGATATATTTGTAGAGCCAATATTTTTTTATGTATTGGGGCGGACAATCGTTTTAACCAAAATTCACTGCATGGATTTGCTTAGATACATTAATTACTACTTGTTGGTAGCTGCAATCAGGCATTTATTACTAAGATGTATAATAAATATAAACTATTCATGTCTATTTTTGATGCTCATTAAATTATCATTTCCTATAATACACATCCTTTATATTTGTACAGCAGATGCGGGCGGAGGGCCTACTCCAGAAAACTAATTTCTAATATGATGACCTCTCGTACAATTATCTTTCATAGTAGCCGTTTTGATCAAATAATCCTATCTCTTCTAATACAGATGAATTTCTGCATTTATTCCTGTAAAAATATACCTTGATTAAGAATATAAAAATAAGCGAATACCCACTTCCAATGCTTGCAAGTGCATTTGCACATGCGCCGTTCATGTATTTACATTACCCATCTCTTAAAAGGTTCGGGTAACCCAGTTTTTCATGAATTACTGATTTTTGTTAATAATCTTCTTCTTTGAATCTGCCGAAAGTCACGCATCCTTCATTACGAATACATTGCTCGAACGGTGAATATCATTAACCTATCCGTTTTGGTACGTCGAGACTTAAGCTATGACTATTATAATACCATTTAAGGTTTTGTGAATCATATTTCGCTAAAAATGTCAGAATTTATCGAGAATAACATGAGGATTTGTTTAGTAGAATTATGTTAATCGGAGAAGATGCGTCACTGCGTTCACGTGCATATGTTCCGCTATCGTTGAAGCAGACTCTTTGTTGTATTCCATAAATTACAACTGTGATATCAGCTGAAAAGGAATTTGTGCAAGGAAGGCTGCTTGGTCACTCGAAAGTGGGCGGAAAACAATGCTTTCTCTAATCTCGAAAGGTGTTGATTTCATTACATAGTTAGATAAGACGCCTTTCCGAAATTGATTGAAGATGCCTTATCGCCCTCAAATATCCTCTTTACAGTCAATTACCGAAAGTGATTAATGTAGTAAAATATTTCGGGTAAGAAGGGTTTAAAATAACTGGAAGAGGTACGGTGAACGAAAAATGAGTATAATGCTCGGCTCAACTCGAAATCGCCGTGGGGTCAGTCTGTTGAAACCGAACTAGGTCGTAAGTCGATGACCCACTGCTTTACTACATTGCGTTGTTTTCGGTTTGGGAAAGGTTGCGCTTTTGAACAGTAAGACCCGTAAAATGTCTTCGATTCATCGAAAAAGAATTCAGTCAGTTTGCTTTAGGACTTTTCTTTGGCAAAATTCGTCAAAAAGTTGAATCTTGAGCCTAATTCAAGTTTAAGACACCAATAAATAATCGAACAGTAGTACTATGCTTATACTTCACTCTGAATGATTAAAACAGACTGACTCGTGCATAGATCCAGAAAACATAGGAAGGTTAAAATTGGTCTATTTGTCTATGTAAGAGAAAACGTTCGAAGAATGTGATTAATACGCAGGGGGGACATGATTCAAGTAGGCATTGACTCACGCGAGATGCGTCATGGAGGCGAGGCTTCTACCCTAAAAGGATTTGTCCGAAAAATCAGTTGAATAACTGCATTTGGTAACCTGTGTTATTCCATTCGTCCACATCGCCATCAATACTTCTGACATAAGCTCAAAATTAGATAAATCGGTCAAAAACTGAGATTACCAAAGGTATGATTTTTTTCTAAACAAGTTTTTAGAGGTGGTGATCCTAAGAATAATGTAGGCATAGGTAATGAATCTTATACAAGAATATTAAAGATCAAAGTTTAGTAGAAAAATTAGTTTCCGATACATAAATTGGTATCAGTTTTGAATGAATACGAAAGTTAATTATTATATATATCCTATATAAACATATACATTTTTATTCTCAATTAATTTTATTAATTGCATAATTATAGTTTTAAGTAAATCTTAATTGCTTTCAAATTTCAGTGGACGGAAAATTCAATTGGAACTCTGTAGGAACAATCTCCTGCATGCGTAAAAAAATTCGCGCATTTTTAATTATCATTTACGTTCTACCTAAGAAATAGGCATTTTCAATGATTACGTACGAAAGAAACTGTTTTTAGTGTAATAGTTATGCAGATTTTATTTATTATATAATTCATTTTATTAATTCTCCATTCTCTGAGGCTCAATTTTTAAATGATCACCCATCGATATAAAATATTTACTCCTCGTTACTTGAACTGATTCCTTCTTAAATGAAATTCATCTTCACTTCAGGCATGTAGAAATTAATTTCGGGATGGCGGGGCAACGCAATGTTGAAAGCTCTCATCTCAAGAACTGACGAGAATTTAATTGCAAAACGGGCCAATTTCTACGAAACCGCGGAAAAATGTTGTTGCCAACATGATTAACGCTTCAGTGCTCAGAACTTTTCTTTGCTACTTTCGTAAGTTTTGAAGAATTTTCGGAGAATATTTATCCCCTCTCACTCTTAGCTTTGTGGTAATATTCTTCCTTCAGTTTTTGAGTCAATCGGTGGAAATTTTTTATTAGCGATTCTTCATCTTTCCTTGAATTTTAAGGACGATCTACATCTTTATTCAAATGTGTTCAACTACCTTCAACCATTTGTAACCCGTTTTCTTCATGTATCTTGATTTTTCAGTCTCTAGATTTACGCAAAAGGAAAATTCTAATTCTAACCTTTCCTTTCAGTTACCGCATGGGTAGAAGAATACAATCATTAAATTTTCGAATAGGTCATTAGAAGTCTACCCTAGTGATTAAGTTGAAATTATGATTAACATGATTATACATAGAAGATATATGTACTGTTATATGAAAGCAAGGTTTATTTCTCACTGAAAGTCTAATTGGAAAAAATCAGTGAAAAAGGTTTAAAAATATTCCCAATATTATAAATATCTTTTTGTAATAATCTTTTCAGAAACTTTATAAATACAGTTAAATATTTATCGGATTAAGTTATCTGTGCCTAGACAAATGTTACATCGTTTGTTTTTTTAAATAATGATTCATAATTAGTCCTTTGAAACCTTGATACACTAATTAGTAGTTACTATGGTTAACAGTAAACAATTACATCATTGTAAAGTTTTCCATTTCCAGTATATTTCACGGCTTCATTACAGTGACATGGTTAGACTATTATAAAGAGTGAACTCCTATAGTTCACTCTTTATAATAGTCTGACATTTGAGAAATTTGTCAAATCTCGCCATCACTTTAATCAGTGACTCAGATTGTTTCTCTGACATAAAGGATATCAGCAACCGTTTGATTACAGTGCAATGCCAGTAACTGTAGAGTGTTCAAAGGTATCTCCGGGACTGAAGGGTTAAAGCGATAAACATGAAGGCCTTAGTTTTGACTGACAAACTAGGGTAATCCTAGCATGCAGTTTTCCTCTTCAGAGTAACATGGTATGGCGCTTACTAGATAATAGTATTAGCTCCCGAAATCCGAAGTGTACATAGTTTGTACGTCGTTGGTATCGGCGTCATAATGAATCTTCCTAATAGAATCAAAGGACCTCTATCCGATAAACGCATCAACTAGCAGGAATCCTTCCGTGATTCTAATTCGACGTGAATTCCTGCTCTGCTGTTCCTCCTCACTGTGTCACGGCGAGTATATCCCGAATCAAACCATTCTTGATCGAATTACGAGAATCTTCATTGGCAGTAAGCCCTCCAAGGCCTGTTTCGTGATAAGTCCAGATCGTATGGCTTCATAATCTCAGATAATAATAATCTTTTCCAAGAAAATTCGGTCGTGGGTGTGTTCTAGTTGAGAGTTTCCACTTGATACTATCTATATAACCTAAAATTTTGTTGTATAGTTTAATAATGTGTTATTTCCTATTATTAAACTAGTTTTAGATTTTTCGTAGTAGCATCTGAAATATTTTGTTACTGTTTGTATACACACGAGAAGGGCTCAAAAAGTTTCCGTCGTCAAACTTTATTGTTCCTGGGGTAGTTTCAAACAAAAATACAATCTTGTGATAAAATCTTGGAGCATTGCTGCAACATCCAATAATGAAATATCTAAAGAAGCTTACGCACGTAACCATGTGATGTAAAAATAACTTTTTATGGAGGCCTATTCCGCCAACTTTTCGAATGGCTTGCCTATAGTCCCATTTTACTCAACCATAATGGCAAAATTCTCCCAACTTTTCACAAGATTAATCGCAGAAGTACGTGCAAAGTGTCTCGCGGCTCTTTTTTTAAGGAATATCTATTTCATGGAAGTTAAAGTAGAGTTTTCACAAATATTTTTCGCAATACAGTTAAAGCTCATAAAGTATCTGCGATGTTGCGCAAGGTTTATTAAAGGATGTTCAGGTCCTAAATAATACCTTTGTAAGTTAACCCATCGAGTTTGTAGGCCGTCTTAATCTTACCGACTGAAACCTATAAATGTACCGTTGGCTCCTAAGAATGATGCAGCCTTTCGAAATTTAATTTTGCCTCGACCCTTGAATTTTGACCCTTGAAAAAGCATTTCATGGACTCTTATCGGTTACTTTATATCTTATTTACTAAACAATTCCGCCGCATTAAGATACTGGGTCAGCTAGAGACGTTATTTTACACCAATATCTACAGCTCAAACATTGATGCATACACCCAAATAACTAGTTCATTACAAAGTACAGTCTCTATCAACACATTCAAGAGGAAATACCTTTCGTACCTTCTAGAGAATCAATAACGGTAATTATCTCCATCATAGCATTTTACATTTTACGATAAGTCAAGTTCGTTTTTTTCTGATTTTTTTCATGCTGCACGGAACAACACTTCAAACTTTTTCTTTACTTTTGAATATTTTTTCGTATTTTCTACTACAGTTTTCATCTAGTATAACCTTTTCTTTTTTTTCTATTTTGTATTTCCATAATATTAACTTACTTTAGATTATTGTTTATGCCTAAATCATGATTCTAACTCTCTTATATAATTATTGTAGAGCGTTATTTTTGGATTGATCGTGTTTTATTTTGCTTTTTTTCTAGTTCAGTCATATTTTTATCACAAGTGTATGTATTTACTTACTGTATTCCCTGCATTTCATTTTTTATTAACTTTCATTATTTGTCTTGATAATATGTCTATAACACTTCTTGTAATTTTCCAGGTTATACGTACATTGTTTTCCTTAATGTCTTTTAGTTTTTGCTATCGGTAGGTTTGCGCAGGTTTTTCACACCCTCCTTCTTTGTGGGTGTTTTCCTGCTGCGGGTATTTTTCCTAAGCTTTTCTTAGGTTTTTTTACACCCGCAATCCCTTCTTACATTTTCTTCTATTTTCCTCTAAGTTTCATTGATGCATGTAATATACTTATAATAATGTAACAACTTAACGACAGGTTAGATGGAAGAGGAGACTTTTTAGTCTCAATCTCGTCTATAATAAAGACCCCTAATAATAATAATAATACAGTGATTTTCAGTTTAAGCAGCCATATATCAATTAAAAACTATTACTCTACAACCACTATATGTAGAATGTATATTCAACAATTATTCTGACAATTCCACGGCCTTTGATGCATTAATTTAGAAAAACATTGTGATCCAACTACTATAAATTGTAAGCATTTTTATGTTGTTACAAACCCAGTAACCCATTTTGCGGCAAAGTTGAAAATTTAAGTAGAAATTAAGAAGATGATATATGTGGTGCTGTTAAATATTTCTCTCGTGAATGGAACCTGACTATTCTTTCGGAAAGCCATAAAGTTTTCCCTTTTCGAAGACTGTTTCGAGTTTTAATCTTGACCTTCCCATGAGCCAAATGGGATTCCGTGGAACCCTACATTGGGGAGAACTTACGCTTAGGAACCATGATATCTCGTTAAGGAAACTCTTCTTGGTAGCTTGGATCAGTTATTTCTACTGGACTGTCAGGAATCAAATGGCTGTCGTGCAAGTAATTAAAGGGTTTGAGATTCGAACACGCGAGGATTACATTTACTCAATGACCCTGCATGTCCCCAATGGAGTATTGCAAGGGTTGTAAAAATACCTTTAATCCTAACTCGGATTGATGTCAACTTATCTAATGCTCCGTGGAAAGAACGGCCGGAAGTACCCGCTCGTCTTCATGATTATTTCTCTTATAGCGCTTTATAGTTTTCTTTCGGCGCTCGCGAATGTTGTTACCTGGAGTTACAAAATCAACGATTATAATGATGCTTTAAGATTTTATAACATGTTTCAAGCTTGATGTAAAAATGTACACCGGGCAAACTTAGTATTAACCCCTTAGTCCCCGATGATTTTTATTCGCTGCCGCCGTGTCCTCATCGCGAATTCCGCTCTCTGAAATAAAAGCAATTAAAGTTCAATTCAAGATATCAGCATAGATTTAAACCTATAAATGAAAATTTCAACATTTGTTTCAATTTCAGTCGTAAGTTCTTTGTCTCATGAGAAGTAAAATAGTTTTAGGGGACGTATAAATTGTGCTGCACGAAAAAAGTTTTTGAGGTTGCGCTCCAATTAAACAACTTTCTTGTTGACTTTAGTTTCTCTCAACTAAATAGCACGTGGTTTGTATCCATGCTAAGGATGTAAAGTGCAAATGAGGGGAGGGTCCAGTATTACATTTGATAAGTAAAGAGGGTTTGGTAGTTGTAAAAATGATCACGAGAGAAACATTTGGGGTAATTGTTTTTAAGATTGAATTTTATATAATGTACACAACAAAAAATACAAAACCCACTTGTATGCAAAGAAAAACACACCCTTAATGCGAATATATGTATATTATACATCATTAGGCGAAAATAAAGCAAATTAAAGTTCTATAAGATGAAGAGAAGAATAACGACGGACGTTATAGCTCGTTCGATAGCGTTAAGGGGCTGGGTAAAGCTTCCTCGACTACCGGACGGTTAATTAAGCTGTGTCGGATGCTACATTACTGGACCAGAATACTCTCTTTAACTCCGATTTTCATCAGTTCAGTGTCCGCTTGATATCGGCCAACGGGAAATGGGATCGCGTCATATTTCCGAGGAGGAAAAGCTGTTTTAATTTTCCGCGGACATTTTTTCCCCCGCGATCGCAGATCCCTTCAATTTTCGATCGAATCACCGGTCTCCATGACAACCGGGCCTAAGTCGATCCCACGGGAAGCTTCCTCCCTCTCACCGTCCCGTTCACTCTCCGAAAGGGGGCAGCGTGGTGGAAGTGTCTGCATTCCGCCCTCAAGGGCCGATGTTCACTCCACTCACTATTATTATGTTCGTTAAGTGCTCTTCCCCGAATCGATTGCGACCTCGCGCAGCCTCGCACGCGACCACCGGTTTGTCGCTTTCTGCGGTCCTTAGAACAACTTTGAGCGAACGAAACCCCTGAGTCGCCACTGGGATGACAGGTGGTCCACGTCGATTCCCTCCACGCCGTCGCTTGAGACGCGGATCTCCGTGGTTGGGCGTCGAGGAATGTTTCGATGGTATTGCACGTTAGGAATGGGGATTAAAAGGTCCCCAGTTTTTTCTCGCTCTCGGGATTTGGGGAAATTCTTGGGATTCGTCTCTACGATTGAAATACTAGGATTCAATTGCACTAGTATTCAATGAATAATCTATTATTTATTATTATGAATACTATTCATACCCCTGAAAGTAACCGTATTCAATTAAATTACTTTATCACTTTCACGTTCAGTAGAGTCGCCAATCTACGGTGAAAATACAACTGAGAAAAAAATGAGGATCTACTTACTGAGAAAATTAATCTAGTTTATCTTTTCCTTACCTACTATTATAATTAATTACTAACTTAATTTTAAATATTTTATTACTTACTTTATTCTATTACATACTTTTTATACTAATTCCTGGCTTTCTTCTAATTAGTGAAGTACTACTAAGTCTTCTACTAAAAGGAACTTGTATTAATTCGAATTTTCATTAAATTTTGTATCAAACGTTTGCGGAAAAAATTCCTGAGCTACTTCTATTTTTATCCATAGAAATCCTTAAAACGCTCTATCTTCTATTTTGCTGGATATTATCAAAAGAATCAAGTTAATTATCTCTTAATTACTATATAATAATATTGATAATGTTCTTGTTCTTCTAAAAAATGTTTTAGCAATTTTAATTATTCGGTCAATCATTCGGTAGATAGATACAGAGGAATCAGTCTGATTTCACTTACTGCAAATAATGTAATTATCTTCCAGGCAGCTTTAGAATTTGATTCAAGAAACAAAGCTCATGGATTCCAGAAATTTGGCTTCGGTCGACTAGAATGTATTTTTGTCCTCGTCGTGGAGTATTAAATTAGTTTTATCAAATCACTCCATCTTTAGCATCGAAAATGAATTCAATCAAAGATTCGGTGACGTCACTGCCGACCCTAAAACTTTTTCATTGCGTCAATCAGAAACCGCTACGGCTTCTTTTGCCTTTTCAGGATCCATTCCTCATAAATATCTCTCATAAGGTTTATTGGTGTTGCGTAAACGGGAAAGTAATAAAAATGTGTATCATTCACTTTCACTGTGAATACGTTTCCCTTTCGGTAGTTATGTATGTTTTAATTTCATTCGATCCTAATCGATCAAATTAAGGTGGATATCTCTGATATTACACTTATTGTCTCTTCAAGCATGCCTAGTTTTCATCTTCTAATTCATCTAAAAGAAATCGTGGAGATATGCTTCATCATCCTTTAAATTAAGCATTGTTTTGTACGCAGAGCCCTCCATACTTACCTGAGAAAGACTGGAACATAATTAAATAAACTCAACTCGTTATGAGATGGCGTTACAACAATAACAAGAGAACAATACAATAATAATGATATAAATTACTGGAACACTTCCACAGATTTTGTCTTGGTATACAAGTAATTTACATAAATATCATTTTAGAAAATAATTCATTATTCCATTTACTTATCCTGTATTGACTCAAGGTACACGCGTCGGTTTAAAGAAATATGAAACACGCTGTGTCTCTGCTCGTCTTTCGCTTTGGAAGTGGTATGAGTGTAAAGTTTTCAGATTATGTTCAAAGAAAAATGAAAAATCCTTCAAACTCGCGAGAAAAATAAAAGTGTTTTGGCATTTCTTATTTCATTCTTCTGCATTTCAAGATTAATGAATTAACTTTAAATGAGATATTTCAAATATTATTCGAATGGTAAGACATAACTGGAATGCATAGCTTCCAGTGGAGAAATAGAAAAAATCTATGATTGATTTATACAGTGCGGCAAAGAATATATGCTATAGGAATTACAATAAAAATCCTTAATTCTAATAGTAGCACGGAAACTATTAAATTTGATTCACTTAATACTTGTATAACTTGAGAATAACGGAGTTATTCGAGTCCTCTCCAGCAGTTTGATTTTCAATTCGTCTTCTTCGATAGAATATTACCTGAAAACACCTCCCATAATATATGTGGACATCGTAGACAGATTATAAATAAGGAAAGTTACCGTTGAATGGAATGTTCGTGTTCTCTACTCTTCATTCTCAGGTTATTACGCCTGAGAATGGTTTTCCTCCCGTTCGTTTAATTGCTATCTTCCGGTGCTGCTCATTCTTCTGCTGTAAATGCTTCCTT
This sequence comes from Sympetrum striolatum, assembly GCA_947579665.1. NCBI lineage: Eukaryota > Metazoa > Arthropoda > Insecta > Odonata > Libellulidae > Sympetrum > Sympetrum striolatum. The sequence continues at coordinate 62,079,726 of OX388351.1, forward strand.
TATGTGTTGTACTTTAGTTAAATGCAAAACTCTCTGTCTCTGAATATTACTCATGGCTATCCGAAACGAAATAGCGGTAGTTACAGTAGACTAGGCATAATAAATTATAATTTCCCTTCTGTGACAAATATCTCTCCGAGGCGTGTTTTCCTCATGAAAATTCCCCATCTTCTTGAGTCATATTCTAAAGAGCTGAATCTGATAGGTTTTCGTTGGAAAAGGGAATCCATTCCGACCCCTCTTTCCTTGAATCTTGCCGCTACGCGTTTATACGGGGGAGTAGAACGGGGTTTGCAACGATGTTTGGTAATTGAGCCACTGAAATGTAAAACTCGTGGGTACCCGATCGTAACTATCCCTTTACAATTGATTTATAAAATTAGAACATTATTAGAAAAAGTTTCTATTCAAGTTATTCAATGGCGAATGCTTTTGAAATTTCAAGTAAAAGTTATTTTAATTTGGAAATATCGTAAACAAAACCAGTATCGGAGATTATGGTTTTATTCTTTTAGCAGCACTGGTAGGATATACACAAATTATTGTCAATGACTTTAAATCTGAAATAAACGTTGGGAAGGTATTAATTATTGTCTTTATGCAACCGGCAATGATATTTGCATGCCCTTTCTGTGGTTTTTGCTAGAATATAATTTAGTCCTACTTGTCTAGGTAAAAATAGTCTAGTATGTAAACGTTTCCATAAACTTCTACCGCTGTCTCTCTACTTTCGATTTCTTGTCGAAATCTATCTCCTGTAAGAATCTCCATTTCAGGATAATTTATAATTTGTTTTTAATAACTCCTGTAGACAAAAAAATTCAGAGCCTAGAGCATTTTTGGTACTCTCAACGGATCTATATATTTCTAGTTACGTACAGCCTGAACCTAAACAAATTTGTATACAGCATAGTTTTACATAACATTTAAATGTTATTGGTGCAGAATAGAGAAAAATATTACTTTTATCTTCTTCTGTTACAGTTTTGGTTATGGCTATGATAACTTGAAAAAGCTACGGAGGTACGATTAATGTCGAATAATGACAGTAATTCAGGCTTCATGGAAAAGAAACTTGTTACTCATTTAGTAACCAGTGAATACATTCGTTTGCTAAAACATGAAAAGTAATATATCGTATTCATATTATCCAAGCAGACGTTATTATTTATGTTAATGTGAAATCTTGGTATCATTAGCGTGATCCCGCTACTATGAGTCATTGAGACCTTCCCCATAACATACAACTCTGACGTTCATACTGTGATGCGGAAGCCAAATGACTATTTCTCCTCGTTAATATCTTAAGAGGTACAAATCGGTAACGTTCGCCGCGAAGCTGGAAGCAGACGACCTGTATACTTGTAAGCCAGTCATTAAAAAAGTAATGCCGGTCGACAAGTAGACAACGCCCACGTATACGAAGCTCGTTACACGCTTTGTTTTGCGTGCAAACGTGATTCAACTTATATGGCTTTTAGACACGGTAGTATCCTGTTAGCGGCATAAAAGTAAACGTGAGAAGCATGGAAAATCGCCGGGAGCAAAGGGTTATGCATCAAAAGTAAGCCGACGTATTTTCCGAGCGGCACACGGAATAGATTCGGTGCACTTTAGGAAAATCGTTGGACAGCACGTGCCGGGGATGAGTTCGGCGGGACGGACACTTGTTGATCGGGAAGAGAATGAAAGGTTGGCGAAGAAGCACGCCTGGAAACACGCCTTTCACCGATAGGGGATGCGGAGGGGGAAAATGATTGATGGATCGAAACTCATTTGCGAGGTCGGGCGGGGCGGATTCGATCTCCCTAATTTCGCGCTTCTGTAAATGTTTAAATTGTCTACTATGATAATCGCCGTTTTTAAGATGTATTTTGTGTATCCGATGTCAGCAGTTTTATTTAAAATCGTTGTCATGCCCTGCGGTTGGTGAAATGGTGAACTCTGTGTGGCTTAGAAAGGGTTCAATGCACTGTCTGCTGCAAGTGGTGTATGAAAAGAAGGGAGTCACGGACGGGGGATGAAAAAGGTTGCGATAGACTCAAAAACATAGAGGTTTCTTTTACTGAAAGTTTTTCAGTTTAGTTCAAAATCAGAAAAAATTCAATTAGTGATGCATGTGAAGTACAGTTTTAAGAAATCATGTCAATTCATCTTCACTTTTCTATTTTTAGGAAATAATGTGTCGATAGTACATATGACACGCAATGGACAATTTGATAATGACAAAGTGAATGTCATAATTCAATCTAATATGATTTATACGATTTCTATAAATTTATATTGTATGCTAATAAAGAAGAAAGAGTATCATTCATATTCACCTAAAGGTTTCTAAGTTCTTTTTAGAAAGAACGTTTCCTTTCCTGGTATTTAAAACTAATTAAGCTATTATTTAGTTTTATTTAAAATTTCTAAATAACAAAATAGCTTTAATTACTGTGAAATAAATTTAAATATAAACGTATGTAAAAGTATACATAATTGCTGATCAACGTCTATGTATAGTCAAATGTACTAATGATAGAATGCCTGCCTGCCCGGAAGTGGGAGACTTGGGTTCGAGTCCCAGCCAAGTCACTATTTTTCTCTTCTTGTACAATATGCATAATATACTTAGGTATACTTTGCTTACCATTCTCCTGTTACGTACTTACTAATTAATGACCTCATTTTGATGTAATAGAGACTAAATTGTTCCTCGGGAAATATCCGCTTCAATTAATGGAGCACAGGAAACTAATTTGTAGAAAATTGTTGGGAGTGGGTGTTGCGGAAAATATTGCTCAAATTAATAATATAATAACGAAATCGTCTTTATTCTGGCGAGATTGAGGTTAATAATCTTCTCTTCCGTCTAATTGGGAATTTGCAAGAAGAAACCCTCCATAAAAGAGACAAACCGCTCGGTTGGAAAGGAGGACAAAATTCCCTTGATAATATTTAAATATCGGTTTGCTTGAGTATAAAATATTCTATTCATAAAAAACCCACGCTCTGAATTCATTTAAACTCGTGACGTAATTTGATAAATTAATTGTAAAGAATAAATCGGGTACTTACAATACTATAACAAATAGGTCTTCCCTTAGGTAGAAATGAGCTTGAGAAAGAAAGCAAAGCCCTCAAACACTCAATAGCTTCAACTTGTAAGGTACACAAGTTTTCCATATTTTTAACAATCCCTGCCTCATCAGAAATCGATAAAATCATATTTTTCTTGTATCTCCATACATTTCAGGGCAATGCATTAGTTTAAATGATAATTGCATGGTTTGCGGAACCATCATTATATTATGTACAGGCAGCTCCAAAACTGACGGGTGAATTAAAAAAAATGAAATTAAAGGCTCGGATATCGTTCTAAATCCATCGTAACTAACTTTGAAATACTATACTAACTACTGAATTTACGCGAATACTTCAGCAATCCCTATCGATTTCTATTTTTATGTATTTCATTTTCAAAAGCACTCGTCAATGTTTGGACACACTGTAGACACGTATTGTAGACTGTATTATAATGAATCGTGTGCTATTTTGATGATTTATCAGATGCGTCAAGGTAAATCCAAATGCGTTAATTTTCTCTTTTGATAATTCAATTGCCAGTGAATTGAATGATTTACGGCCATCGTGCACCTACGTGCATATCGTAGCAGATTTAAATCAAATGACGGTGAATATACATGGCAATGAACAAGTTTAATCGTGAGCGGCTCCGTGCACGAGTGGTTGGGAATCCCTCATGGAAGCCTCTTTGTTAATTTCCTTTCGATTGAAATTGCGAGCATGAGATAACGTGATCTCGTAGCACACCCTGTCGCAAATCGGGAAAACCTTACAATGATTCCATAAATTCCATAAAAGTTTTATTGGCACCTATACTCGTTTGCATAAATACGTTGTATTTTACACCAGACTATCTCATACCTTCCTACTTTATCGTCTTTACTAAATGTATTGCTTATTTCTCAATGTTAAAGTCTACTAGAAATCAAAACTCTAATTCTCAGGCAGTTGCATACAGATATGATGTTAACTATTTACATTGACGGCGTAACTATGTGCATTGCTCACTTCGTGATTATAAATTCATCTAAAAGTCGCTAAAAAGAAGGCAGAAGGGATATAATAAGTTTATACCGGTATTATATCCAGTTGATGGAGCTATTCTTAGTGCGATGAGTTCAAATTGTTTTGCGATTGTTCAAATTATGTATTCACTTTGGCGAGTTCGACCAACGATTATTTGCAAGAACGCTGCTATAGATTTCAGTTTTTTCAATAGGTTATCGGAAATATTCAAATCCTTAGGCTGGGAAACAGATACTAAGTTTCAAGAAATATACTTGGAGCTCTGCCAATGTAAAATAAGGATAATTCCTGCTATCCATCGGTAAGATATATTTAGCCTCTAAGCCAGCAGATTTCTGTAACTAACTGCTGGAATGTATAGATAATTCTAGTTAATTGGCAGTTGCATTCATTAAAACTGACTACTATATCTTGGAATCTCTTGCGATGCAAAAGAATAAATTTGTAACAAGTTATTAGAATTATAGAATTACTGAACCTTAGGTCCTTACTGGCAACATCCAAAAATGTACCACCATTTAATTAAACTTTTTAATTTTATGCATAAACCAAATAATATTGAGGGGCTTATGAGCTATTTACGATGTGTTGAAGGGACAGTCAACTTCAAAAATCAGAAGTAGTTTCACTCGTTGAACTTCGTCACTCTGACAAGGTGGACATTTTCGTAGGCGTGAACCTTGACCAACTTTTGTCATTGAGAATTCAAGATAACTTTGAGACTTATGTCCCACAGCTTTTTAAATTTCTGTATCACATTTAGGAGAGTCCAGCAGCCATTTTCACGATTATTTTTCTTTAATTATTTCTCTCTATTCAGGTATTTTTGACTTAATTCTTCCCTGCGATGTATTTTCCAGGAATCTTAACGCTTTGTTCATAATACAAGTAGTCCACGAGATATATCGACGGCTGCCAGAATACACTGCGAAATAGTAAAGCATTCGCTTTGAATTAATTTTTCATTCTTTTAATCATAATTCCATGGATGCATAGGTCTCAATTATATAGTAGGAGTTGATGTTTGCTAATATATAAACTAACATGTATTTAAGCAATTCCGTTTCTGTTGCTTTTTTCATTAACAACTCATCTGCTTGCTAGTTCGTTTTAGATAGTTTCTCTTAAACATATTTATGTATAAACCATTTTACCATGTTCTTACCGTATTTTATATTAGACTTTACGACAAGATGTGATTAGTATTCTTGTAGTGCTTTCAACTGCCACTGCTCTGCAAGACAAATCTTAACATCTCGAAGACGATAATTTTATTAAATCAGAGTTGCGTTATTTCCATAGATATATTTTGTATATTGTATTCTCAATGACTTAGTCACATTTTTATAGATCCGTTAACTTGTTTATTGCTCTGATTCTATGAAAGTTGCCGAGGTATGAACGACAATGAACATCCGCATTGGTTTCGTCAATCAATACTGGTTGCTACTCACCAAACGCTATAATATTAAGTGTGTTTAGGACTTTCTTACTCATTTTACGTAGTTCCTTTCCAAATATTTTGGAAATCAACAATTGAGGGATACAGGATCTAACTAACATTCGAGCTAATCCTATCATGAAAGCTATTCATTAAGTAAATCATCGTATTTGGTTATCCATTACACAATAACGGAGATTAGAGTTGCGGAAACTTCATTTAAGGGACGGAATTCGATGCAAGTAATGAATAAATCAAATGCAGCGGTTGAATCAACTGGGGAAATACGCGGAGGGTGTGATAGAAAGGAAGACCAAGAAAGACAAGATTTAAGATTGCTATCGGCTGGCATGAACTAAGTTTATGTAACAAAGAGAAACAATAAAATCAAGCACGTGCAAAGGCAGCTATCAATAGGAACTAGTCTATTATTTCCTATTTCTCAATTATTTTAATGAGGCTTGTTTCACATCCTTGGTGCTGGTGGTGCTACCTCCTTTTAAAATCACCATGTATATTCTCCTTATCAATTTGTGTTATCAGCCCATTATATGCGGCCTTAAACTAAATCGTTGAGACAAAAATATACTTTCTAAAAATACTACTTTATTTCGTATTAATGGGCAAAGGATAGGATTCAAATTATCAGATGCGCGTAGCGCTGAGACTAGATCTATACCCCAATCAGGAGTCATCAGAAATCCGAAAAATGCCCGATTTGTTATGAAATACGTGAAAGTGGATATCGGAGAGGATTAAGTCAGTACATAGCAGTAAAGTATATCGAATTAATAATATGTATATAAATTTAACTGAATTACGGATTGACATTATATAGAGCAGCGGTCGCTAGCTGGTCGTCTGCGAAACGCCGATGATCTGTGAGAAGATTTTGGCTGTTGCTCTGTGAAAAACTTTTACATTTTTAATTATAATATTTTTTAACTATTTACAATATTATAGTTATTGTACTCTTCGCTCTCAAACCGCATCCTCTTAGTGTCACCAGCACAAGGTAGACGAGCGAATGCACGAATTCCATTTTAATAAAATTGAACTTTTATGATCATTATTTTACGGTGTTGGTTTGCTCCTTCACGTTATTCATCTGCAGGATTCATTATACATAAATATTAGAAAAATAGTATAAAATAAATATGATGTATAAAGATGATTTATACTTTTCCACATATTTGTGGAGAAGTGTATGTACGTATACTTATGTGTAAAAGTATACATAGTTATTGTGTTATGATATATAAAAGGAGGGTATTTAATATGAATTTCTCGATTATTATTTTCTATTCTCCTATAATTTTGTGGAGTAAAAAATTAAATCTATTTAAGAAGGCCTTACTGAAATCCATGATAAGGAAAGGCAGGAATAAAAAAACTCATTACGTAATTTCACATACATATTCAAACAACCTGTTTCGGCACAGGTCGGCCATCATTGAGTGTGGAAGATGCATGCAACCACAGTCATAAGTATTCCTTTCCTGATGATGAACTACCTGTGCCGAAAACGATAGTGTTTGAAAATGTATGCGAATATACATAAGGAGTTATTTTATTCCTAATTGTTCTTATTATGAGGAGACCCGTTTTTTTCCAAGCATTGGAATGGACATACCCTTTAAATGACCTCCTGTGTCCACCTTATCAGTTGCTTAACAGAGCGCGAGTTCGTCGGCATCCCTTACTCTGCTGCTGGTTTTTTGCCATAGGCGCAGCGTGGGTGAAACTCAGCCTCCCTCGTTTTGTTTTGCACCAACAGGCGCACATTTGCGTTATAATGCATTGGAACGCGAGGGAATCTCCGAAAAAACGGATTGTTATTGCAGCGAGTAGTCCCGCATCTGGAATGGATGGTGCGAAATGCGATTGAGGAGTCATCGAGGCACGCTTATCGAGGGGAACACGCCGCGAAAATCGGGTCTCCAGGCGATTCTCCTTCAATCGAGACGCCTTGAGCCGTGCTATGAATGGCGGGAGAATCGATGGCAGGTCATTGGGTGGGAGGTAAAAGTGGATGGGCGGGTGGTGGTGTTCCGTGACCTGGTTAACTCGTTTTTTGGCTCTTTTGTTTGGCTGCGAAATGTCAGCATGAGAAACCACACCGACCCCTAAATACTGCCTTCTTGACGACAACGACCAAGGATTAGAAGCGATAGGTCGATTTTTGGCGGCGAAACGGCGCTTTTTCCCGCCTTTTAGAGACGCGGGTAAGCAGAGACAAATGCGCCCGACGAAATACTTTCGTTATTTTGGAGTCCCAAACTAGATTCCCGTGCCTCGGAGTGGGTCGATTGGCAGATGGGGAAGGGGAAAGAATAGTCGACATCAATCGATCACTGAAATGTATAGTCGATATTTATAGTCTATATCGGCATAGTAATCGATAAATCAGCGATTTAGCAAATGTCCTCTTTTCGTTCTCCTTTGGGATATTTTTAGGTTTCCAGTTTCTCGTTCACTCTTGTAAATGAAATTGGCCATACTTTGCTTTGAAATACGAGAGACGAATGCCGGAAAGTTCCCGTTCCAGAGAATTTCCTTGTCAAATATATGGAATACCCGTTTGAAGTGCATGAATGAAAAAGCTTTTCGCGACGAATCCTAGAGGTAAATAGATGTAATTTTAGTGCATTCAGCGGTCCCTAGGTATTGGATTTATATATAACATTCGAAGTGGAACAGGAAGCTCGAGTTTCACATGCAAGGATTCCACTCTATACCACCTCAAACAATCCTTTATGAAAATATACATGAAGGAAGCATATCTCCCATTACTTCTTTGCACATCAATGCTATCCTTTTTTGAATGCACTATGAGGTGAGAGAAGTACATTTTTCGTTCTGTAAGTGAAAGGTCTTCGACGAAACGCCTTTAATTAAGAAGTGAAATCGCGGCGACCTAAATGATGTTGATTTCTTTCATTTTGCATTTCGGTAATCAATTATCACTTGTTCTTAATTTTATTTTTTTCATTGTTCAAAAATGGACATGGACAGATACTTTTTGATTAAAATATTGAGGAAATGCGGTCGAAGCTGAAAAGTTTTTGTCGGAATGGAATCGTTATTTTAGGAGGTTGGTTCGGGAAATTTAAAATGTTTACATCTATTTTCTTTTTTGTGTATGCACAAATAATTACATGTACACGATGAATAACTATTTAAAGATTCTAAATATGCATTTTTCGGGATTTTCTTTCCATCAACGGAGCTCTTAGTATACTCAAGATATGTTTCATCAAATATACAGTTCTTTTTCAACCAAATCATTTCATCAGATGAGTAAATAACCGCTTTCACTCCTATGATTCAACCACATTCGGATTTAATTGCAAATCTTAAGGATTAATACATTTTTCTATCATGCGTGTTTCTCCGTGGAATGATAACAGTTTCGTAATTTGTGATATGAATTTGCAAAGATTTCTCTTCAATGCTCACTCATAATTTAGATTGGCTTTCAAAGGTACTATGTCATAAAACCAGCATTTATCTTCAACTAAAGGATTTGATTATTTATCAATGGCGGGAGTTCATTTCAAGGCTGGAGATCTTTGAAAGATTCACTTAATGTTGTATGTAAATCTCTTGAGTAAAGAAAATAGCTGGAATTGATCTAAATATTTTCCCTGTAAACTCACTGGTTATCATCATTTACGTACCCACGCATATTTAAATACAATACCGGAGTCCGTCGAATTTAACCTTTCTTATAATCCGAAACGTATACACCAGCGATACGCAAGGTTGTATTCTGTAATCTTTTCTAGGTCGGAAGCAGCCTTTAAGTATTTTTGTTCTCACCATAGGTTTCATTGTTATATCTTAATATATATATTTGCATGATGTTAAAAATGTTTTATATTAGAAAAAATTTCATTTATAGTTTACATACGAGGTTTTCACACGTAGCAGATCACTCGCAGTATATCTGAGAGTTATTGAAAGTATATTAAAAGGTGATATTTTTGCCATTATTTATCAGTAATTTATCTTAGTCATATTTCTGATTAAATAAAATTTCCCGTGAAAGATACTGTTTAAGAGATAAGATTTCCAGTGTGATGTAATGTTCTCCAGTTTTGGAGGTAATAAATTGAAGGGTGTGATTGAAACCAAAAATGAATTCTCTTCTTTCCATGCAATCAGTTTCGACGTCCCCGTTACATTCTTTATTGTGAGACTTAGCCTACTTTTCCACGGGTCGCTCAGTGGACACCCACAAACATTCGTACATAATTCGCTTGACAGGAGGTGCCATGACCTCTTTCATACTTTCTGGTGTTGTTGTATGCAACACGCCAACTTTTCACGTCTCCAAAACTCCTGCTCTCTAGCAGTACTTTCCCTTTAATCTTTTTCGGCGATCCTTCCTGAATCTGTATATACTGCAGTATTTCAATCGTTCAATTCACATTTGAACCGATATTTTTCACTTACATTAAGAATGGGTGTTTTTGTGATTTGAATCGCAAAATAGCGGTCGTAAATCAAAAGATGATGTCTTGAAATACATAAATAGTTTTATGGTGAATGGATACTAAAACCATGTCGCCGCTGATGAATGCGTTCTCGCGATCTATTACGTCTTTAGCATAGATTTTGTAATAACAAAGGGAGAAAAGGTTGATAAACAAATGCCGGTCTTCTATATTTTTAAGCTATAAGCTCTAACCGATAACGGGAAATTCCGTAGATCTTTTCTACAGGTTTATCCTGCCAATTGCCTTTCAGCGTTTGAAAGGGGTGCTCTGCTTTTACGATCTCCGAAAAGCTCTTTTTTTCGTCTGATCTCCCTCGTTTTAATGATTACTGTAGAATATTTTTGCCTTTAACATCACAACATTACGGAGTAATTTTGAGCAAATTTTTAACTGAAACGAGAAAACGACAAAACAAGACATGGGACTGGAGACTTATATTACGAGATTCTGCAAAGACTCGACCAAAATCCGAGAGGAAACTTTGCGACAGTTTGATACTCCGAGGAAATTACTCATATAGACAAAGTTGCACTGGCTAAAACCACGTGTCTTATCTCCATCCCTTTGAAAGACTTACTTGTTTACTATCGATGTAAGAAGTGATTGAAAATAATCAAGGGAATGTTTGAAAATATTGAATTTAAACTCCGCAGTACCTGGAAAGCAAGTGCATTTCGTGTTTTTCTTCAAGATATCTGCCATTAATCTGAAGGTTTATTTAAAATATCGTGTTTATACATCTATTTTCACGGTATGTTTCGATTCTTGAGGTTGGGTAACTCATTTTAGTTGCTAAATTAACGAAAAGTGTGTTCAAAGTAAGTTTTTGGTACAAAAAGGCGCAAATGTTATTCTATCGATGTTGACATTGTTTCTTTTAAAAATAACTTCACAGAACATCAGCGTAGTATTTTTGTATTCATTAAGAATTACGAAAATAAAATTTAAAACTTTCTTTTATCATTCTATCGATATGATTATTTTTATATGCATTTTAATGCATTCTTATAATACAACACATCTATGTGGGAATTTAACCTGTATGTGTTAAATAAATTAATATTATTATTAACCCGTTATGATAATTTGTGAATCATATATTATTCACCGCATTAACAGGTTTCTTTCTGTGAATTACCGCGACGATATATTACCTACGTAATTAACGCATCAAAGTTACCTTTAATGTCATGAATTATATTTCATCCACTCAACTTTGGAATTTCATTTATATAAATATAGGTAATATGAAACCCAACAATACTACTGAATAAGTATATTATTTTTTTTTATTTAAACAGAATTTTTCAGAAGATTTAATTCTGATTAATCGAACGAAACTAGGGAGTATCACAATGTAACCAGAAATTTGTTTATCAATGGTTTTATCATAGATTGACGTCATTTGGCCATCATTGCGTAGGATTTCATTACGAAAGTATAGAGAATTAACGAGAGGAGAATGAAGCTGAGTCCCAGCTAATTTAATGCTCCATGAGCAGCTTCCGAGTAGTGGAATCCTCTTAGTATCCTAATTTTCATTGAGTACCTATCCAATTACGCTCAGATATTTCATAACGAGCATTTTCATCAAACATTACACGTTCCACAAATGCACAACGAAGTGATCTGACGAAGCATCTTGTATTTGTGTCGCATGGAATCTACGCCTGTCTTGACATCTGCATAAGTATTTGAAAAATACGTGGATGAAATAGGGAAATTTCAAGAGCAAAACTATTTATCACTATGTTGCACGCATACATCGGGAATTTTCTATTTTAAGACATAAATGTGAAGGCATTTCAATGGCGTTTTCAGATCGATAGAGATATTTCCTATGCACGTATACTACGGCTACAGCATCGAAGACATGGACTCCAAGAAAGAAGGAAATGAGTAAACATTTTGATCAAATACCCTGTATACAATTTCATCTTTTAAATATTTGATATTCTTCTTTTGATCGTACAAATTAAGTTACTACATATATGCATAAAAGGATTAGTTAGTGGCTTATACATTTTCTATGATAGTATTTGTACCTCTTGCATACGTAACCTATATATTTAACTTGATCGTTGGATGTCTATTAAACTATTAAATATGAATATCATCATAAAATAAACTTTAATTGTCGTTTCATTTGTCATCTGCTATTTAGCGAAATTTTAAACATGATTAGATAGCTCATATTTGCCTAAGAATGAAAATTTGAGTCGATAGTTTACTTGATGATACTGTTCCGTATTCAAAAGCTTCAATTTAATTAATGCCGAGGAAGGTAAAAGATTTTTCAAATAGCGTCGTTAATAATATAATTCTAGTTTTTCTAAAAAGGATACATCCTGGGATTACAGTGATTCAATACGTTACTCCGCTGAAATCCTCCCTTATACTCGTTTCTCTCTCAAAATCTAATTAAAAAGTACCAGTGCAAGATCTGAACAAGAATATAAAGGATAACGGCTTGATAAAAACTGTTAGGTCTCTATTCGTTGTGGGACTTCATTTCGTTGTAGAAAATTTTCCAAAGACTATAAACTGAATGAGCATTTTTCAAAGTGTAGCATTGAACGGTATACATTTCAATTTGGCTAGCAAGATACGGGTGGATACTGAGTACTAAGGCAACAAGTGGATTTCTTTTCGAAGTAAAAATATTTTCTCTCGTTGAAGATAATTTTTCATATGAAAATATTTTCTCACTACAGTGATTGTTTTTTTTATTTTCTCACGCCTAAACGGTGTATGATGAATGTGCTTTTATATCTTTTTATGCCAATGATCAAATAAGGGGATTCCATTCCATTCCTAGATGCTGGAATTTCTTGAATTGGGTAACTTAGTCACGTCGAACCGATTACTCGTCTTTGTATTTTCCGTTTAAGTGTTAGGAAAATCGGAATGATTTCCTCATCCGCATATTACGAAACGCAGTTACCTTTCATAGGTACGAAGAGGTAGTTGTGCTAGGTTTTAAATCAGTGTAAAGCAAAGAGCTTGATTATCATTGAATTTCTTTGATTAATATTTATTTTGGCGTGGATGTATCTTATCTCTAAGGTGCTTGGAACTTCAGTCACAGCAAATGATTGCATGGACAGCTAATAGCACTTCATACGTTCGTGTTTATTTTCCCATTTATCTGGTTTTCTTCCTTTATACCTTTTTATTCCGAAATAGATTATCACAGATTTGTTTTTGCTTCTTTTCTTAGTAATCTTTGTTTTGTCATTCTCTTCATAATTTCAGTAAATGTACAGTGACTACAGTTTACAGTACAGTGTAAATGATAGTGACGAAATTTCCATAACTGATTTCACTCAAGCTCATCGTCATTAGGCTAATTACTTGCACTCTGAACCCTCCCTATGCTTCAGCCGCTAATGTGAAAGATAAGTCATTTATATTATAACTGTCGTAATAAAGCGACTTTTATTTTGCGAGATTGAGACTAATACGTTTTTTTACTACTAATCCTTCGCCATATAATATTTTAAGGATAATTATTGTTTCGTAAAAGATTCTTATTTCTTTTTAAATATTTTTAGTGCTTCTATAGTCCCACCCTCATCCTCAAACCGTTGCAAGTCCTTGTTCTGTCAATTTTAATCTATATTATTAATAATAAGTAATGCCATTATATATTCCTAAAATATTGAAAATTCTCTTTGTTAGGCTTTGATGAAATACTCTTCAATCAGTAAGATTCAATTTTCAAATTATTTCGAATTATTCTTTGGGAGCAACAGTAGGTCGATTGGAGGTTTTCATCACCAATTAAATTTATGACTCTGTACCTTTTAAAATCCCTTTAAATTCTATCTAGAGTAAATATAAGTAATGCAAATGAGAATCCACGAAAAGACACTCTTACCGTGAATCTTATCGATAAAAGAGATTTAAATGATCCATTGAAGCGCTAGCTTGTGTGAATAAGAATAAGGTAGAATATATATTAATAATTTAATGAAATTCAATTATACAAATTCTCAAATTTACTTCTTCCGTTGATTTCGTATTCTCAGTATGATGGAACGACACAATCACTCCTAGAAAACCACTTCAAAATGCAGAAAGGTGGAACTCTTTTAGAACTGCTTGAGCTTGCGAATTCCCAACCTGAGGAATATTCAAAAAAGATTCCCGTGAATGAGGAAACGCTCACAGACCGTGAACGTCGTAAGTTGCATTCCCGCTGAAATCGGAACTCGAATACTTTTCAAGGTGAGCAGCGCGGGCGGCTGTTTTCATATGTATATGTTAGAGCGAAGTAGTTCAAACGAGGATGGGAGACGCGGGAGGCTAATGGGCGAGGAGGAAGGGTAACGTACGACTAATGTATGCGCGCGGGCGACCCGATTATGCAGTTTTTCAGGGTCAAGTGAGAATGGCAATCTCGGCGGAAGAGCACTCTCAATTATTTCAGGAAAGCATGTGTGCCGGGGCGAAAAGAGAGCGTTGGAGTGGATTCGCCTGAGGATTCTCTAAATCTCCTCCTACCTCAACATCCTCTCCACCTCTCCTCAGCACACCCCCCTCCCCCGATGCATTTTCTTAATTAATGCCTCGTCATCACCGCGACTAAATCTTAACGTAGCCATTCTATTCAGCTCATCTTCAGGATTCATTCGATTCGTTATTGCACTCGCTGGGACGAGACTGAAGTATCCTTTTGGAATTCGAGACATATTACTTTTTTTGTAATTTCCTTGGAAACGAACATATCTAGTAATCTCAGGGTATTATTCCTTTTAATTATTACCATCAAACGAATTTTCAGTGGAAATAATAATAATAAATCGTCTATATTTGGGCGAGATTAAGACTAGGTATTCTTCCATCTAATCCGAAATAGGTTAATATGAAATGCATGGGGATAAAATATACATGTCGTGTTAACCGAATTCAGTGATAACAGAATTTCGTCGATACCGGATTACTGTCTTACGTTCCCCGCCGATTTGAGTTCAGTAGAAATATATAACGTTTTTGTAATTAAAAAGCATCGCAAATTTACCAATTACATTCACTAATTCTTTATTTTCATTTTTTAACCGAATAAACTTTTAATCGTTGATAAACTTTCATTGCGTAAATTTATTTTTGTTTTGTTTCCTAAAATAATTATAAAATATACGAACAAAATTTTACGTAGCTTTTAATCGGATTGGTAATATTTATGTTTTATTGAAACTCCATCATAAATGCTGTTTCGTGACATCCAGTCATTTGTTGGGATATTTTCGGATCCTAAAATGTTTTTTATGCTGTTTTGCATTCAAGTATTCAATATGCATTAAAATTTATAAGAGACTGTACGGAATGGCTCTCTACCTACTGATAATCAATATTTCTTATTATCCATTCTTAAGGTAACCGATATCTTTTTATGTGACTACTTGTATGTAAATATTATATGCAATGTTACAAATGATAATTCTAATTCATTCAAGAGTGGCTTCTTGTATGCAGTATTGAATCGTTCTTATGTATCTTAAAATATACTAGAAAACAATGTGCATGTTAATAGGGAAAGGAGAAATAAGGCATTAAGAGAGTAAAATAAGCTAATAAATTTATGAACGTAATTAATTTCAAATCGCCTGGGAAGAACTATATTCTTTATAGTGTAATCAGGAGTTTATTCATAATAGTTTTCAATTTTTATTCATAAATGTTATTTTTATAGATTAATCTTTAATTATACTGACTTAGGGAGTTGTTAAATACTTGTTATTACGGTGCTCAGATTCAAATTTTAAGTATTCAATTCGAATGAAATCGTAATAGATATCAATCCCTGAAGTAAGTAGATTGTGTGAGTTGAAAGTTAGCCGTAACTAGCCGTTACTACACAAGAATGTGTTTTGCTTAGCGAGATTTATAAAAGGTAGTGAAAACGCGGTACTTAAAGTGATGAAGCGAGAGTCTCGGGAAAGAAAAGAAAGTTTGCTGTGAGTTTACCCTAGGGAAAGAAAGCAAAAGTGACCTTAAGATCGAATGGGAAAAGCTGTTGCAAATGGAGAAGTTTCTGAACTAGGAATAGTGATATCTTGGGATGAGCATGAAAGAATAAATTGAAGTAAGAAATCTGTTATGAATTAATAGCAATTCTAAGCGATTGAGAAAGATTTTTGTAAAATATTGGCCGAAACTTTGTTTGGGAGTGAACTTTTAGTTGGCTGTGGAGTTGGACCGCGGTATTGGAGGGCTTTAAAGATTTTGGGATGCGGGCTATGCGAATCAGTTTGGTCGATGGGAAAAGCAAAATGAAAACTGGTGGGAGATGAAAAGGTTCTGGCAAGAAGGCTGAAGCTGTGGGTGCATCAGATATTGGGAGGGAACACGTCGCTAAAACAAACGATCGAATACACTAAGAAAATTTTGTCAATGGAAAAATATGCTACGAAACGTAAAGGAAGGAATTCAGAATAAAGGGTTGAAAGATACAGAACGAAATAAGGAATACTGGAATACGTAGGTATACCTAAAGGTGGATTTCCTATTGTGAAAACTCCGTATTCTTGAAAATTGTAATAATAGCCACCGAGTGAGTTAATTCCGATGATATCTCGCTTATTTTCCAATTTCTGAGTAATTTCCCAATTGAAAATGCACCTTACGTGATGGCGTACCATATAATCATTTAGCTTCTCACATGTATAAAATTACGACATTTTTTATGAATATTATCGATTGGTTGATCTAGCATTTGTATGAAAGATACCGCAGCTTCAATTTTATCCACGATATCGATTCAGAAGCTGAATGATACGTCAGAGACGGACGTAAATCAATAAATTTAAATAGTAATATATATGTCGATTTTTTATTTCCTACGGAGCTGTTTGTTCTGCGAATTAGAACCGTCTTTAACGTTTAACGTATACTTTCGGTGTATGTATCCGCTAGCGACGTCCTCATTTTTGACTAGTATCCCTCGATAACTGTAAAAGATATTCTATTCAAAATACTGTATTGATATAAATATTAATAATTAAAAGATATATAATTCAATGCTCCATCAGATAGAATTTATCTCCATCCAACCAATTGGAATCTGTAAACGACTTTTCTAACCAAATTTCCCCCGATATTTCCGTTCTACTCCCAGCCTATCTTCATTAAATTGAAATGGAATCTTTTAACTTTACTTTTTCCTCTCGATATACTAGGTCTTCTTTTCTTTCTATTTCCTTATTTCTCCTCTTTCTCCTGAATGAGTCGGATCGTGGTTAGCCCTTACAAAATTTACGAGCTGAGATGTTTTTCTTCATTTTTAATCCAAGAGCCGTCTTGTTTTCTTTTGTTCGAACTTCCGTCAGCAATCGTACCCCACCCGAGATTTGTTTAACCTTCATTTCTCTTGTCTTTTTAATTTCTTTTTGACAAAACCCTTTCTTTTCTCGGCGTATTTTACGATTCTCAGCAGTTTTACCCATTCAAAACTTTGATAGTTATCTTCAAAGGAATAGTTTCACAAATTTATTTATTCACTTTATCAAGAAGATGGTATCCGAATAAGATATATCATGAAGGGGGGGAGGGTACGGTGGAAAACATTTTTCAAGAAAACTGTACTATTAATTTTATTGTCCGCAGTAAGACTACAGTGAATAACCTACATTTATGATATACAAATTCATTATCATGGTTAACTCACAATTGCTTTCTCACACAGTTCTACTCCTCATTGTTTATATCAGTTTTTTATTTTAAGGCTCATGGATGAAATCGGTTTTGCTGGGAGAAATTTCTATAATCTGAACATAATCATTTAAGAATTGATTTTTCTTAACAGTTTTTTTATATTTTCAGCCCGAAATCGGTCCCCAAAAATATATATTTTCAGATAAATTGAATGCACGACTCTCCTCTTCATTAGAATCTACCTTTTTATATAACCTGTTTCTGTAAGATTAGAAGCGATGTGCCATTTTCAGCAGTGCAAGACTTCTTTCATTCATTTTAATAAGTGAAAAGAAAACTGGTTTCCATAATTCTGTTATCTATTTTATTCTTAATTAATTATTTTATTTTAAGTTAAATTTATCCATTTTGTTGAAAAGGTCTCGAATTTGTAATTTAATTAAAAATTAATGGGATTTCTAATTCCTGGATTCCGGACCGGGGAAACCTTTTCTCATTCTTCTCAGAAGTTGTTGCCGATTGACACCGATGGAATTAACTCTAGCTGGAATTTTAGTGTAGGAGCTACTGTCACAGCAACCGAACTTGTTGATAGCAACGTAAACATTTAAAGCTTTATTCGTAGCGTATAGGTCACGTTTTTAAATTCATCTAACTGATGAGCCATGGATTGCATTGATGTTTGTCTGATTACTTCCATGGATTACCGATTCTTGATGAATTTAAGAACAGTTCTTTGGTTTTTCTGCTGTTTAACAAGATGGTCACTGATTCATTTATAACTTGTTCCATCTCCATAATTCTTTAAACTGTTGAAACGTAATTCATCGCATCGTTTTTGTTCATTCATTGTTGTATTATAGATACGTTATATTTCCCATTGTAAGTTGCCCTTTACTAGCTTTTTCGGATATATTTTATGGTTATTGATATTAACATTTGAATGATCCGCTACTGTTATCAGAACCATCGAATATTCATCGGGATTTAATCTCGATGGAAGCGATGGACATCGGTGGAAAGCATCGTAAATCCATCGGTGAATAAAAAAAAGGTTTGATGGATCCATCGATGAATTTAAAAACGTGCCCCTCCCTATAATCGGTACATCCGATCAAATTTTTCGTGATAACATACATAAACAACATTCGTTGATAAGAACAAGTTTTTTTCGTTAAATAATCTTCGGTACTTCACCCAAAAGATACAGTATCGTTATTTCTATTTGAAAACAGATACTGATACTGAGGAAGGACGTAAATAGTACTTTACATGTCAGTACTTTACATAAGAAATCATTTTGCGAAAGAATCGCATGCATCGCTTTCGTCATCGATACATAGATAGATAAACGGACTACATTAAGGGTATACCATTCCGAAGGAAGCTTCTGAATGCCAGTGGTAGTATTCCCCTCGCAACAGCACTGCTTTCGAATGGGCCATCCGAAATCGATCAATCGAATCGCATTGGTCAATGAATGACGCGGGAGCGAATGCTCTTGCGTCATCTCGTACGTAGCGTGACACGGGCAGGCATCTGCTGAAACCGGATTTCATTCTGCGAGGGTTCTTTACTCCGGGTTGCAGTTGGCCGAAGCGAGAGCATTCGTACGCGGCGTGGCTTGTTTCGTGCAGCGGATGGAGTCCATGCAAAATTGAGTTTCGCGGTTCGAGGGATCGAAAACAAACTCGTAATGGCGTTCTCCATAATAAACTCACGGATTTCCCACAGTCGATTTCCACAGTGGTGACGTCAGTAAGAGCCGCAAAGAGGAACAAATAAACAGGCCGTATTGACTGCGGAAAGCCCTTTTCCATGGGATGAAACCGAATGGAAAATAGTTCGTTTCGTAATTTTACTGTGCCCTTTATCTATTTTGCGCTCAAATTTTACTCCTCGAGCTATTCATAGGTATATTTGTAAATTTCCACTGTTTCTCGTCACAATTGTGTGTATATATAATAAAAAACTACCGATTTCTAAATAATTTTACTTCCTTTTCATTTACTGTGTTTATTGTAACTGGATATACTAGAGATTGGGGTTATCGTGAGCAGACTAATCTTTTGGAAGAGACTCTAATATACATTTTTATTGACATAATCTCTTAACCGTAATGATTGGTAATTCGTGAGTTTTATAAGCAATTATTGTAGTTGTGAAAATAGTATTCACCTGAACGTTAAAATATGATACGCAGTTATTCTGCTAGTTACATGTTCACATCGAGTAAACCGATAAATAGGATCCGCCAAAAACTCAGTAAGGTTCAAGAAGATAAAAACTTAATTAGCTTTAGCTTATCACCTTTAGATTTCTGTCCGAATGAATGAATTTTTTTTAGATACTTGTAAACCAGTTTCAATTTACCTAATGGTTACATTGCATGTAAAGAAAGTAAGGGCTATAAATTAAATTATAGTTACTATGTTCTTTAATTAATATTTCTTTCTATGTAAGATATATTTTAAAACATCATTTTCCGTTCTATTTAAGAAATATAGCGCTCCATTTTGGCTCATTTTTTTGATCACGATAAGTCTCTCTATGTTATTCCATTTGGTTTCGGGTGGTTAACATTCTTTCCATAGCAGTCAAAATTTCAAATGCACCTAATTCATACATAGTATTCCAAACATTTCCAACTCACATCTGTTTTAGCTAGAAAATAGAGGAAACTAGATTTTATTCGAACATTTTCCCAATATTCCGGAAAATCACAAAAGTTACCTTTGGAAGATTTTATTATGACGGAATAATGATTATTTGATAGGAATGTGTTAGTCCATGAGCGCTAAAATCCTGTCGAGTTCAATTATATTCCGCTCCGACTTGTGGATTTTCCTAATTTCATTGCAAACAATTCAGCTTCGTTTGATTCCGTAAAAGCCATGGGAAAGCATACTGATTGAATGCAAAAATTACGTATGTATTTTAGGGAAGATTACGTGCTTGAAATCGGTAACGTTGTGAGTAACCTACTTTTGGCTCGCTGCTTCCAATGTAAATAAAATGTGGTGAAAGCGGGGAATCGAACCAAAGATGGCAATCCATCTCAAACTGAGAGCATCCTCCCGCTAATTCAACAGGAATGCCGTCTGTTGTATGGAATGACTCAGATTCGTGATTAAAATGGTTCGTGATAGAAATTAAAAACATATCTTTGTTTATAACAGCAAGTAACAAATCATATCTTGTTTACCAAGGAGCTTGGAAGTTTCTGGGACTATTTACCATAGCTTACTTTATTGTTATTTTACTGATATATATTTTTTAATTTTAAGGAAAGACAAATTTTTCAAGTTTTACTGTGCTTGTATTTGAGTGTGGTCCTTAGTTCCTAAGTAGAGTTCTTCATCTCAAAATTTCGCCCTTAAGCACTGTCCAAATTTACAATATAGACCTCTTATTTATTGGGGCAACGTATAAAGTTCCGAGGTTTAATTAAACTCGAAAAGGATCTTTGTAAAAAGGACGTTTCTAGGAAATGTTTGAATCCAATTCCAAATCCTTGAGTAGCAGACAAGTTTTTGTCATGATAGAATTCGAGTTAAAGCAGAAAGTCATTCTAAATTGAATATGAATATTAAAAAAGGTATATTTATTCGTGAAGTTATGAAGGTAAAATTCAACTTCAATAAGTTCAAATAGATTGGGATACGGAAGTTACTTTTATTTAACATTTTGATATGAGTTTTATTAACCTTGTTCCTGGAATCTCTTCGGTGAAAAAGAACATCAGGAATTCTGTAAAAATGCATACCAACGTTTTTCTGCAAAAAGTAAATTTCATATATGATGACTTTTGTAGCGATTCCGTTTCAGAATTTTTCTCGATTCTCTCGAAAATGAACGGTTTGTATTTATTAAGAAAATCGTTTCCTGAACATCGAAGTGACGGAAGGACCATAGTGGTATTTAAGAAAATAAGTTCAAATTAAGGGTTAAATTTTCGCGTATCATATAAGTTTCTTTGTGAATATTTCTTGCCTATTTTCCTCATTCTTAAAATTGATTTCTCATTTGTTGTTGTTGCTCTGGTAAATGTAACCATGGCATTTATTACGCAAAGAACCTGTCATCACTGAATGCTTTATTCGTCATTTACCCTTTAACTTGGAAAATACTTTTCCTAATATGAATAAAAAAGTCCAGCTGCAGTGGAGCATACCAAAGCATAGTCTCATCGGTCTTTAAAACACCTCTTTCCTTGTGCAAGCGGCCTTAAGCAGAATTATAACGGGTCGTGTACGAGGTCGTGCTGAAGGAAGAGTGCGTGTTTCCCACTTTGTTTCCCTATTGTTGAGTAAGGCATTGACGGTTGTGAAACAGTCCGTTAACCCGGTGTTGTGGTTCTTCCAAGGAGCACTGTTTCCACATCGTGTTTCCTTGCTTTTGTACACCGACAGGCGTTTCTGGAATTCAGAGCTTTTTACTATTAAATGATACATTTTATTCGGTTTGTGAGATTCAGTTGGTCATTATGATGATAGTGTTGCTTGTTGAATAATTTCATTATATGCACTTGAGTACAATCATAATTTGGAAATTTTAAGGCAGTGTGCGCATCACAGAAAGGAAAAAAAATGGGTCTGCGTCGGACCAGACGGTGGAAGTGAAACTTCTTTGGCCATTAATGTTAAACAAGTTTTTTTTTTAAACGTTTTTACATGTATTGCAGTAAGAATTTTCAACACTAAATAGCATAGTATTATAGTGCAGTAGAGTACACTTTATCCAGTAGTGATTGAAACACTTAAAAATGATTTAAACTATCATATATGTGTCTATGATATCCACGATATATTGCGTTTCAAGTAGGGCAGTGGTCTCCAAACTTTTCAGCCCGAGGGCCGCATTTAACAGCAGAAGCGGCCAGCGGGCAGTAGTTTGGAAACCCCTGAAGTAAGGGATTACTCATTCTACTACAATATCTTAGATTTTTTGCTGTCTACAGATAAATGTAATCGCTTTACCTTTTTAGGCTTTTAAATGTTACTTATTCGCTCCTGACCACTCGTCGCTCAAAACTTGAAGGAAAACAGAGACCGATTAAACATAAGAAATAAGGACGTAGGTAGTTTCTGTCAAAACTCAAAAATAATATGAGAGATGTCCACAACTTACCACGTTATTATTTTAAATCAGTGGAATTGACAGCGAAAATGGAAATTCTATCAACGTACGATTTTCAAAATCGTTTTATTTCACCGAATATTCAGTTAACAATTACGTTACCATAAACAAAACTCAGCTGTCACAGACGCTTAAAAATATTGAAAAAATCAATGAAAAAATGTTCGTACCTTTCAACGTGCGTTTCTTCACAGGATATTGTTTGTCATAACAAATTTAAAAATTTCATTCAATTTTTTCTTCCTCATAAATCTACATCTTTTATTTTCATAATTAATTTTAACTGGTCATTGATCCGCCATGTCTTCTTATGGAATTACACATGAGTTCGGAATCAACAATCGCCTTGGTCGTCAAGGGAATTGATTGTTTACTACATGGAAATTTAGACAAAAGTTTCGTATATTTTATCAAAATTCTCGCAATTTCGAATTGCAAACGATATTCCATGATCAAAATAATAAACTTTATTCTATTTCCCTTCTTTTGATGCTAGTTTCGACTTCCTAAGACTATTCTTTCTAATTTAGTTTTGCAAAAGAAATGAACCGTGCAACGAAAAAGTATACGAGAAAAGGTATAGAAAAGGCACTCTCCAGATTTTACTTATCACGCATACTCTCGACCAACACCCCATCCCATAAGTATACAACGGGCGCAAAGAAGTTTCACTTCAAAAACGCTGTGTTCGATCACAAACTAATATTCATACGGATTCCGTAATACTAAAATACAGACAGAAGATAGGGCTCATCGCTATTTTTTTAGGATATCGATATTTTTAGTTTAATAAAAACATTCTGAATGAATCTCTCGGTTTTATTTTTCTTTTTTCGAACAAGTGCATTTATTTTGCGATATCGAAGGCTTTGATAAAGACAGACAAATTTTGCCATCTTGTGAGTATAATCTAAGCTCTTTCTGAATAAAAAAAAATGCTAATTGATACTACAGATAGTCAGTTCGTTTCATAATTTTAGTAGTTGTAACCAGAAAGGGAGGGTTATTTTTCCTGAAAGTGCATTGGTGTTATTTTATTGCGGATTTAGTTGTGGTGAAAGCAATGTTATCTAGACCAACCAGATAAATTATGGGATTAAGTTGGAATAGAGAAGTTCATTAGTAAGCCTTTTTTCCAGAGTTCAAAGTCAATGCCTTTAATTCGGATGGTTTCGTATTTGAATGATTCTAAATGACTCAGTCAAATTTATTTATCAATCCATAACAAGATGTTTCCACATTAGTGCTTTCGCCGACTAACGCTTTCACAATCCCTAAACTGCTTGCAACGTGCAGTTTGTTGAGATTGTTCTCTTAAGATTTTATTCGTCCTTCGGTTTTGCTCGTAAGTTCTCGTGAGGTTTATCCCGGACATCGCATACATCTTCCTTAAAGATGTAAATCGTGATTGGAAGAAAGATTTCAATGGCTCTACTTTCCGCGTTCCTATTTAGACAATGACAGCAGTGAGAACACTGGGACATAATATTGCGAGAATTTTGCGAAAGAAACTCTTATCTGAACGTTTTACGTCAGAAAGAACCTTATTGTTTTCAGAGAGACATCCATATGCTACCAGGGTCATTGTTACAAAACCTAGCAGTCCGTGGAATAATTAAATCTCTAGAGATTCAAGATTTAATCCTCGTTTAGGAAATCAGAAGGAAAATATCTCGGGAGAAATCGCTTGCTTATTTGGTCCTTCTCGTTTGCACAAAGAAGGTAGGTAACGCGGAGAAGATTACCTGATGTTAATTATAAATCAATTAGTTAAGAAAAATTTCTAGTATTTAGGAACACAGTTAATGTTGGGTTGTACGTTTGAGGCCATGTTTAAATATAGATTTGTCCTCCGCGAGCATATATTCTCACTCCGCGACAGTGACATATGATAGGGGGTGCAGTAACACCAACATTCCTGCCTAACTTACCCTATATCTTCTATAATAGACAGCGGAAAGAAAGACCAGGATCAACTATCTGTTTTAGCGATTACTTCCTTGTAACGTTTTGTCGATGCCTCTCGGATTTCACGCTCGTTTTTCACTGGAACAAAAATTTCAAATTCCAATTGTTCTAAACCGACGGACTTTTCAAAAAGATTCCTTTGATAATCAGATTATCTCACATGAAGCAAATTCAACCAAAGGATTCTATTGGTGCCGTAACGCTAACTTACCCTTAGTAGGAAACTTCTTTTTATTTACATACTTGATTTCGAGTATTTTCCTCGCGAAACTAAAAATAAAAGTTGTGTCAGTGCCGGAGTTATGTGCACGGTAAACGACTATTGATTTACATATCGATTGGTGGATCGATATATTGACAATGATAGATCTCCCATTTCTCCCGATCGATTCTAATTATTTAGACAGTGCTGAGCTAATGAATACTTAATTTGTCAGTAGTTAGTAATTCTTAAATCGAAAAGGAATACGTAAGTGAAGGTGGTGATCTAATTTACATATTCTATTTTACTAGACACGCGATTGCGAAAATTGACGTTAATGTTGTTCTTCATAAAATGTGCACGAACCAATAAAAAATACATGCGTGTGTATAAAATTACGTGGGGTAGTATACTTGGAATAATCTGACAGAATCAAGTAAGTAGATAACTATCCCTTGCCCTAAATCTTCTGTTTTACTCCTGTTTCTGAAGTATCAAGAAGTAATGACACTAATATAACTACTCAGATAGTATCCCTCTCATTAGAGCAGCACACAACTCATTTGCCATCTCTAATACATTAGCTGAGATAATACTGGTTGATGGCGTCGTAAACGAATTAAGAGCCATTCCAGGAGTCGGCGCAGAATGAATGATCCGCTTTCATTATTCATTTTATCGCTCAAGTTATAGCCAAGAAGAGGGATGGGATCATCTTCCAGCAAATGAGAAAGGAAATCCTCCGCTATTAGCCCTATTTTGGGAAAGCCACGAATTTGGTCAATGATTTCTGTTCCAGCTTATACTCCGTAAAAATCAATGGGATCACAAACTGAGTACGTCAGAAATAACGTCTTAATTAAAGAGATTATTCTTAGAAGGGGATTCGGGTCGCGATGAGTCTAGATTTAGCAACAACTTGTGTTCAAGAAGAGATATTTGCAAAAGTGTGTGCTATTTCTGGTAACTCATTAGTCTTTGAATCTTATATTCTAGGAGATTTGTGGGTGTTTTATCTGAAAATATATTCTTAGCTTAATATCTGCATGCGAAACAATAACAATTACTTCTCCAAGCTCTTCTTTCCTTTGCTCGTATTGGCAACTCGATTTAAGCTGGATCTCAAGGACTTAAATTTGCATTCTTTGAGATTGCAATGCCTCTTTTATCGGTGTACCGCCTCTGTCTTTTCCATTAACGACGGAAATGCCCGGTTCACTGACCTTCTAAGAAATACTCAGTGCGCGTTTTAATATCCATGCTATCATCTTCAACTTAAGGAGATTTTTCAATCTCTAATTCATCAACAGCCATGCTTCAAATTTCTTTTCTTTCCTTGCGTTTGCATTCTTAAATAATCCTAATTCGATTTGAAATAAATGCTGAAATTTCAAGACTGTACGTGTCTTTCTTTTCTACCCTCGCACAGTGGGCTGAAATGGAAAATAACCCGGAAATAGGGTAAAAAGTGGATTTCTTGATTGCGTAACCTGAAACTTCGTATAGTTACTGCAAAAAGATTGAATTTTACATTTTCGCTTGTCGTTTTTTTATGTTGCTAGGCGTCAAAAAGATGCTTGGTCAAACCTGTATTTTTAGACGCCTGGCAAAATTAAAAAAGCGACGAACGAAAATATAAAATTCAATCTTTTTGCAATAACTATACGAAGTTTTAGGTTCCGCACTAAATAAAATCATTTTTGACCCGATTTATCCGGGTTTTTTCGATTACACCCCACTGCACCTCGATTAGAAATCGTTTGCGTATTCTATACTCGGAAGTGAACAGTCAACGCGACATAAAAATAATGAATCGAATGAAGGTGATTTTCGCTGAGTAAATAGTCTTTTATAGTTATTTCAAAGTCTTATTTTTGAGATTGATTATCTTTTGTTTTCATGAGAGCCCAGTACGTGGTGCTAAGTACGATGGTTATAAATTTATAACTCTCCGTTGAGAACTAATGGGCAGGAAGTAGTCTTTCCCGGTGAGTTGCTTGAAGAAAGTATTCTCGGGTTTCCAACCGGGCAGCGTCTCTTCATTCTGTCGACGTTTCGGCTACGCACACTGCAGCCATCTTCAGGACTGATACCCTAGAATACTTTCTTCAACTAATGAGCAGTTTAGCAAACGACATATGAAATACAAACAATAATTAACTTCAGTAATTAAAGATCAGTATTCTTAAGACCTATTACGGTATATTAAGTTACAAAAAGGTGTTATATATTCCTAGTTATTTAGATTTGCGCAATATTACTTTGATTTTTTCAATGTTTTCTGTGGCCCTCACGTATGGAATATGTCAAATGCCATTTGTGTATGATAGCATTTGATTACAACTGGAAGGCATCAAGGTTACTTGACACACTGAATTGCCAAAGGAAATCTTGCCTACAGAAGGGAAGTCATTTCTACACCTTATACCAACCCTGGGAATTTCAAGATTTCGTAGCCTTCCTCTTCCCTTTTACAGTATTACTATATATATGGTGTTTAAAAGGTTCAAACATTTACATATTGAATATTTTTCCAGCTTGTTATGCATTCTAATTGTTACTCAAAATGGTAGACTAGCTTCGTGAGTCGCTGGTATATTTTTAGCGAAAATTTTAAAAAAATATTACAAAATTTACGCGTACGTAATACTGAAATTTGAATATCAAGGTTGCCGCTGCAGCAGAAGTGAAAAGGACCTGCGTCATAGCTTTTTAACGGTTTATAAAATCAGGACCTCGCGTTTTTCCGACTTTTCTTGCAGTAAGAAACCCTTAACTTCAAACATTCACCATGACGCACGTTAATCGGCTGCAGTGGCTTTCAGATTTTTTTTGCGCGAAATGGCGTCGATCAAATGAGAGGCAGCAGATGCGCGCTCGTGGAACTGAGATTTTGGCAAGGAAAACTTCTTCCAGATCCGAAAATTAGATCTTGAATCAACATTCCCAGTTTGGATCGAATGTGGTCAAAGGCAATCCATATCCTGCGCGTGTGATTTTTTCCGGGGATTCGAACTTAGCTGTAGATCTTCATTCGTACCTCTCAATGAAGCGGAGCTACACATTTTATTTCATATCAGTAATAACAAAAATAAAATTCATACTAGATGAAACATCATTCACATTGCCAGTGCTTCCCTAATGTACCTGTACTGTACTGTATGTACCTTTTGTAAGCTCTACGTGTGCCGTGTAAGATTTATGTGTATACTACCATAGTAGTTGCGCTCCAAAAGCATTTTATTTCGTAAGATATATTTTAGTAAAATACAAATTATTCTTCTTATTATTATTATTGGTGTTTTCTTCTTACTCAGTTTGAAATCCAGGTGAAAATAATGATGTTTTAGTGTGCCGAAAATCTTGAATCAGCACGTAAGTGAGCCGCGGGAGTGAGAAGATTGGAAAGTAATGAGAAAGTCAATGATAGGTGGGTACTTATTGAATTTTACAGCAGACCACGATCCGCTAATTTTTAATTCTTAACGTTTATTACAAAAAATTTAAGTTTGAGATACATTTATGTTTCTTTTTCACAACATGATGATTTTTAGGGAGTGAAATGAAAACTCAACTCGTGTAAAATCTAAGTTATCCTAACTCCATCAATTGTAGATGCATCATTTTGATCCGTGCTAGCGTGGAATATCACAACGTCTAAGAAGTGGTAGTGCCCGTACAGACAGGGACTTTTGAACAGCATCAACGGATCCAGGGCAAAGTAATTCAATTTTTGGATGTCAGCCCTTCACGTGCATTTATTCCTCAGATTCGAACTGTAAGAAAACAATTAAATGAAAGATGCATTTACTTCCTAGGATCGAGGTTTGCGGAGCCAATAAAAAGAATGTCTCTATATCTTTCAGCGAAGTCAATTTAAGGGAAAAAGGCTCTGCGAAAAAATAGGTAACTCGGGTACCTACTCAGAAGCTTTAAGTCGATTATTAGTGCCCTACGAGGGAAGGCAACTCTTGGAAGTGCTTCAGGTAACATAATGGCAATTTTCTCGTTTTTTCTTTTCTGTGATAGTAAGTTTCTCCAAAATTCCAATAGCTCTTCTCCACCAATGAATGTTTCCGTTCTTAGTTTCTAGCCAATCCCTCTCTTGCTACCAATCTTAACCAATATATGCTGTATAAAGTTATGAAAATCAAATCCGAGTAGTTTCACTTCATAATGGTAATTTTTCCAGCTCTCTTTTCTGGACTATCCATATAACAAGAGGAATCTAAGCTAAGTGAAATGCCGCGTAAAAATCGCTTTTAAAGGAGAAGAGGAAGACTTTCGCCGGCGGCAAAGAGCCCTCTAAGAAATTCAGGAGACGATTTTCTCGTGAGTGAATTAACGCGTTGATACGAACTGCTTTGTCAAAAGGAAGACTGCTTCTTCTCCTCGTTCAGTTCCGAGAGGCGCAGAATTTTAAGCGCCACGACTTGAAGTGTTCAGCGGGAATAGAATACTCAAATAGCTCAATAAATGGGAGACGGATTTTGTAGTAATTTGAGACACGGCTAGTTTTAATTGAAGTTAGATTTAGACGGAAAGGTATTTCAGAGATTCCGATTTTGACTAAAAGTAGAGCAGGCCGTACATTCAAGAAGTTTTTCATTACTATCAAATATACCTTTCAATGCATGAATAATAGAGACACATACACATTATCTTGCTAAAGAGTGTAATTGTGGGTTGAGAGTAAGGGAATTGACAGAAGGAAAGAAAAAGTAAATGTTGTTAGATAATGTAAAGTGGGAGTAAGTTACTAAGAAAGGTAATGCAATGGTCATCCCAAAAGGTATTAACACATTTGTATATGTGTATCAAATTTTTTGTATTTATTGTATAATAGAGACACATACACATTATCTTGCTAAAGAGTGTAATTGTGGGTTGAGAGTAAGGGAATTGACAGAAGGAAAGAAAAAGTAAATGCTGTTAGATAATGTAAAGTGGGAGTAAGTTACTAAGAAAGGTAATGCAATGGTCATCCCAAAAGGTATTAACACATTTGTATATGTGTATCAAATTTTTTGTATTTTTCTCTAGAGCATTAATATTAGCGAGAATTTTTTGTTAAATCTCACCTCAACATTTAATGAGGGAACAGACTCAACAATTTCGCATACTACTTTAAAATGATGAAATACATTAGGACTAGTCATTTTGGTTTTATGAGGCGTAGGAAGCCATTTTATTTTGTGAATACCGTACCTGCTGGTATTTACTTGCATGAAGATTGTTTGGCGTGGTTATTATGCATTTTTCTCGAAATTTCGGAAACCAGAGGTTTCTACTCCCTAACATTTTCTTGTCTATCAGCAAAAAACGTGAATTTCGAAAATGCATGTCAAGTATATTAAATTTTCCTCATTCCACAGATTACCATCGATCTTTGCAGTATAAATATTTATGAGATACTGCTGGTGGAATATAGTCTTTCATTGCTCTAGTTTAAAATTTCCTCCATTATTATGCCGTATACATACATTAAATCATCCCTTCGTTCGAAATCACTGGTGATGAGGTCAAATTTCTATCATCTCCTAAGGAATAACCCTTCAGTATTTCTATTTATTACAAATACCGATGGAATTCCGGCCAAGCTATGCAAATTTTTGATTCTCCGATATTACAAATTTGTGGGTTGTATAAGGCTTAATTCGATCATTTTAATAAATTCGAGAGATCAAATATGTGTGCTTGTATGATAAATAATAAGATTCCTTGTCTCTTGCACTGAAAAATACCGTAGGGTTTATGGAAATTTCACTATTGACATCTAACCTTGATATAAATTCCTGTGTCCAATTTGCAAATATATTAGAATTTTTCAAATTTCACGGAAATGATTGCTATGCAACAAAAAAACCCTATCCAAGAAGAAAAGCGGAATATACGACGAATTTCATTTTGGTAAAATGATGATATAATCTTCGTAGTAGTAGTCATTGTAAATAAGAAAGACTATTATTCTCTTATGGAAATATAAGAGGCCAATAGAACTTTTTCTTTGCTAAGGCTAGTGCTCTCAATTTATCTGAAAATTATATAGAATTTGATCATACTTCAAATTTTAACGAACAAGTCAAAAAATAGTTTTATGTTCTTTATATTTAATATTGATCTATAGCAGCTCTGTCAATTTCCGAAAATTTTACTTACAATTAGTACGAAAATTGTACTACAATAAGCGAGATATTCTACATTAACCTCTCTCTTAAAATAGCCAAGCAATTAGAATAGTGTTATGCTGCTGGTGTAGTTTGTTTACTTTCTATAATTGTAATGTATGTCATATAATTGCTAGAATGTGTAAAAGCCTTTAGTAATCAAGGCATCTAAAATACTCCTTAACCATCTTATCCATCCAAGTTTAATATGAGAGGTTTTTGATTTTGTACAATTTTAAGTTCTTTCCAAATCATTTATACGCTTTATCGAGACTTACTGAAGTCTTTAGAGGAAATTCAGCCGGATAATGAAGCTCGGAAACCTGGCTTCATGTATCGTTCAGGCTTGGAAAGCCACGATTATTTACAAATCCAAACGGATTACCAGCTGATATACTTCCTTGACCAGAATATCGGAAGAATGGAAAGAAAGTACATACATCGCTAACTTATTTTGACGTTTATTCAATTTTTCGTTTAAATTTAAATACCAAGGGTGATTACATCCATATATTTCTAAATATCAACTAAAACTACTGCCGGGGCCGGTCAAAATTTACGATTCCTTTTAAGAAAAAATTGGAGCGTTAAAGCCCTCCATAAATGTGTTCAGTTAACATATGTGCGCATACGCATTCCAAGTTTACGTTAGCTTTTCACCTTTGTATCTCTCTGTATGCAAGTGCATTTCATCTTCCGAGAGGCGAATCCTCGCTCCACGGAGCGTGTGATCATGAGAATTACATGTGACGCTGGTTAGACAACTTAAAGGAGAAGCGCTAAGTGCCGAAGAGGGAGCAGAAGGCGGAAATACATCTTCGTTCCGTTCAATGAGTTCGAATGATTAGTGAGATTCCTCCGCCAGGATATTACCTGTGTGGCAGATACTGTTTAATCTGTAGTATAAATTCTTATTTGGTAGATAATTTGAAGCATGGTATTTTGTATTACTATATAGGAGACGCTGAAGATTCCAATGGTTTCTTTCTGTATAGATTGGATTTTCTTCTTCTTTGTTATTCACGCTATCAACATGAGCATGTGTTGCTTTCTTTCCTTTTGGTCTTCTCTCAGATATCATCATCATAATACAGAAGACTGTTAAGTTAGATTTAGATATATACGCACCAGCCGCCATTGGCGCATGGCAGGAGATACATGAACCTAAATAATCTATCATATTAGCTTCTCTTATAAACGTCGGAAGGAGCAACCAGGAGTAGCGATCTGTTTTAGCGAATACTTCCTTGTAACGTTTTGTCGATACGTCTCGGAGATCACGTTCGTTATTTCCTGGAACTACAAACCATCTGTTTCGTCTGAAAATTATGAACTGATTACTTTTCCAGGTACTTCCGTTGGTAATCAAATCTTTTCACCTAGAGTAGATACCACACGAGAGATTCTATCATTACCGCTACTCTGTCGAATCTGAAATCTCCACAAAAATGGTTATCTCTAAATATAAGACCTAACCTACTTCATGTCCCAAATTGCGTAGCAGTATTCGAGACTAGGTCTAGTAAGAGAAAGGTCTGCTATTTCCTAGATTCCCAATAGGAATTCCATCAGCGTTTCTACATGTTATTTTTGCATTCTATTTGTCTTTCATATTCCATCTCGAATATGTTCTTTGAAAGATAAGCAGCTGAAAGGTTTCGCGAAAAACATCTGTATGTATCAACCTTCTATGCTACTGCGCTCCTTTTATATAACGGACGGTCATCAGTAATGGTATTAAAAAAATACGTTCCAAATAATGATTTGGTTTTCTCAGTAAAACTTTTTCCGTAATATTTTACGCAACCTAATCGGGATGAAATATTTGTCTCGCTACTGAGCTGAACTACAATCGCAGGCTTGACATTTAAGTTCACCTTATTCTTAGGGGATAGGATTTTTACTAAGATATTGGAGGGATAAACTCTCATTTTCTAGTTGTGATACTTGCACACAGAATGTGATGAACTCATAAGAAAAAGGGATGTGGAAAATTGTACAAGATGTCGAAATCCTGACACAACTTTTCCTCAACTCTTCGAAGGTGAGGTTGAACGATAGGTGCAAGTAATATCATGATTGAGAAGCTGCCAACTAGGAACGACAAGATATCTTTCTATAACAAGCAGCTGTTACTTCTGTACCGTATGGTATCAACATCATGCTTGCTGATATAAATACTTTGTCTGGCTTGGTTATAATCAGTAACGGATATAAATTACATCGAACAGAATCAGTTGTATCTGTAACCTCGAACTGATCGACGTTTTATTCAAGAATATCGAATAAAACATAATGATGTATTAGATTTAGGTCTTAACGCAAGGTCTTTGATCAAATAAACGAATTAACGATTGAAATCAGTTTCCTTGTGGGCATCATTGGCTCCAGTCAAATGGAAGGTCAGAGTCCGATTTCTTTCGGCTCAAAAATAAAGTCATTAACTCTTAATTGTAGCCAATAGAAGTTTCATTTAAGAAACGCAGATAATAAACGTATGAAGATATTCTGTACTAAATGACTGCTATAATATATCTAAATGCTATACCTATTGGTACCCTCATTATAATGTAGTACAACTCTTGTAGGTATAGTGTACAAATATCTTCAAAGGTTTGTTATCCGTAATTACAAAAAGAATAATAGATCCAATATTTTAATTTACGCAAAAATATGTATAAATTAAAATATTAGATGTGTTATTAATTTTTTTATAATAATGATCATCCACCAAGTGAGGGCCGACACTATCAACGCTATTTATTCTCTCTGTTTGTCATAGAATACCACTAGATCGAGGTTGACATTTAACATCGAGTTTTATTTATTTTAAGGTTATGAGTTTTTAACTTTGTTCGTTTTTTTATTGTTACAATTCAAAGCCTCATCATGGTAAAACAAAGTCTGAATTATTTTGGTAAAAATACTATGTCTCATAGGAGGTAGTTCAACTAATGCAAGATCCCAAAACAATATTCTCAACATTTTTAAAGATCTTGCAGATTTGTTCGCTCAAAAATGTATTTTTTTTAAATTTCATCGCATATAGTTACAACCTGGAATGTGTAATGAACACAATACTTGTAATACTAACTCAAACGTATGAAATTAACTTTTTTAATCGAGGTATTAAATATTTCAACTGAAAATATCGGAGAAAATTGCAAATGGAGAAAGGACTTATTTTTGTGTACATTAGAGTTGTTCAGTGTTGTTAAAGAATTTAAATTTCTTTTTCAGGTTTTTGAGTTTGAAACTGGATAATATTGACGCTTGCTGAATTTTAGAAAAATAATTTTACTAAGGAGCTAAGCAGCTAGCTCAAAGGGTTTACTTTTGTCTTCCTTAGAGTTCCGTGATGTGAAGTATCATTTTATAAAAATAATTCCGTCCAAATTCAGTGAACTCATCACACTGTCCAGGTGAAATGGCCATCGAAATGTACTCTTCAATCCGCTGAAAGATCAAACCTTTGGGAATTCTTCGGTGACCCTCCATTCAATCCCCTGAATCTCTTTCATCTTCAAATTTGCAGCATCTCTCGCAGGAACTGGAAGTCTTCTCGCACGTTTTGACTCCCGACTGAGGTCAACGAGTGGAAGGGAACCGAGCAGTCCTCAAATAGGAAAGTGCAAATGGGGACAATAGGGTCAGTGTTCAGATCTTCCTCCGACCTCGCCCTAAATGGACAAGCCAAAGGTCTGCCGCGTACACAACGTATTGGACGCTTTGTGTATTGATTAGAAGACGACGAGTTGTAAAACAATGAGAATCTTTCGCTGACCTCTGTTGCTACGTGAATCTTCTAGACGTACGTGATTATGATGGATCGATTTGCCAGACGAGAGGATTGATTGGTGACACGATGGCCGGCAGCGTAAAAAAGGGCGTAGTAGTCTTTTCAATTCCGGATTACCCTAGTTGCCAACGAGTGAATTCAGAGACCGTGTTGGACCATAAGGAAGCGTTCCAAATGTGGAAACCGTCACAAATGTAACAAGCGTTCTCGGAGAAAAGAGGAAGATTTTCGCTTACTCCTCCAATTTGTGATACACTTCCCATAACCCCCTAGCGGATATCTGGAGAACGGTTCTGTTGGTTCGTGTTTACTCCATTGCTTTGTTTCCCTGGTTACTTGAGTAAGTTAGTTTTACCCGTCCCAAGCCGCAATGCTTAGGCATGCAAGTTTCGGTAATAATTATAGTTAGTAATTTATAGGGAGCAATAGTTAGGGTATAATGTATAGTGAAACGAATTTGATGCATACTGAAAATTAAGATGTGTTGGTAAATAAATTATCTAAGATCATCTAAGAGATAGGAGAATTAGAAATTTAATAGAAAAATGTTTTGACTGAGGTGATGAAACGTGGACGGAAGAATTCATTTTATTAAATACTGAAGGAAGTGAAAAGTTTTAGGAAGTACTTTGATATAGAATGCAAGAATAATGAAAGGGGAGGCATATATTTATTCCGATTTTGATTTTATTATCAAGAATCAAAGAGTGTTGGGAAGTAAAGAATTTTGGAAAAAGGGTTTTAAATCCTTATGTGATATTTCTTATTTTCTGCACCCAGATTACTTAATTTCTCGGTAAAAGAAAATCTTAGGCTTATTTCTTTTCAATAAAGCTGTTTATGACTTCAGGAAATAAAATCTGGTATTTCTTTAGATATGGACGGGACGTCCTTTTCGATTTCCTGATGCAGTGCAAACTTTTTAGTACCTTTACATTGAATGCTCATCATTCAGAAACCTTTTAAAGCAGTCCTCATAACTTACATAACAAGACACCATAATTTCATAAAAATTATGACAGCGAAATTTAACATTCCAAAAATTGAAAGATGCTCATACGACCAGTTTTAAGATGAAACCTCATCACTAGGTTGATACTTTTATTTTGTGGAATTTGTCAAATTTAGCTAATATAATTATATTTAAATCATAGAGAGATTTTACCAGTTATCCCCTGATATTTTTCGTTATGTTACCAATTTATGATTTGCTACTTACGAAATTCATTATTTCTAAAGCTGGTATTCAATAGGTTTCTTATAGTCATTCTCACTCTTATATAGCATCGAGTCTCATATCGAATGTTTTAGCTGCTTCAAGTTTCATCAAGCGTACATATGCCACTATGAAAGATCACTCACTCATAGTTCTTCCTCGTATTGCTTATTTCCTCCTTTCCCGAAACGGGAAGAGATGAAAATCTTTTCCAATTTGAGGAAATCTCTTCCCCAAAAGCTTCTTAGGTGATTTCTATATCTTGCTCTGTTTTCCTCATTCTACGCTTTGTAAGATATTTTCTATGGCAACGCTGTATAAAGATGAAAAGAAAAAAACATTGTTTATAGTTACCGAGATCACAAACTATTCCAACTTCTACTTCTAGTTCCATAGGTGATTGCCATATGTTATATTTTAACTCCTATACGACTGCGATGTGACTCAATCACTACAGTCACCTTGCTTTCAAGAATATAACTGTACAAAAGGAATGGGAACTAACTGGAATATATAAATGAACTCGGAGCAACTTTAATCGCCGGAAAAAGGAAATATTTTTCAATATCAAAGGAAGGGCATCGTTTAGGAGATGAACGGATATGATATTGCGCACGCTCAACTTTTCATCATCTTTGGTGGATATGAAGAATTTCCTTTCAGCCCGAAGATAATATCTTCTCTGAGATTTGTTGAGATTATTTCTGAAAATATTGTAGTGCTCTTCTTTTTAACCGAGGCGTCGCAAATTGGAACATTTCGCCCAAAAAGTTCCTCTAAAACTTGACGTCTTTGCAGCAAAGAAGCTGTCGTCCTCCGCAGTAATTAAGAAGTATCGTAATTTTCCATTCTTAATACTTGTTTCGTTGATTTAGGTTAACAACCAAGTTTCATATTCCGAAATACGCATCTCCAGTAACTTAATTATGTTGGCAATTTTCAATTTGAAAATTTACTTTGAACAATTGTAGGTGTTCAAAAACGGTACGCAGTTATTAAAAACCAAAATATGCCACGTACTACTCTATTTTATTTGTTCATATAAAAAGAACCATGTACGAACCAAAAATAGTTGTAACAAACATGTTCGTAGTAAGATTAATTCCTATCAGGTATACTTGATACTAAGCCTAGGTGTCCATGTCCAAAGTAATGCAGACCAATTCAAAATCGTTAATAAAAATGAGAATCATAAAATCCATTTTTATATACTATTAGGTAATGTAAATTAATGTTTTATACATGTACGAAGAAACATATGTAGAGTTGTATGCAGTTACATGCCCGTCCTATGTTATGGTATCTTTATAGTGAATTCCCACAACGTAAGTACATTTACGTATTTTTCATTCGGGCCCCCATTAAATGTGTTATTTTTAAAGAATGCGTTTCAGTAGAGTTGTGTAGGAGTGTATAATAGGGATTTTTATCGTTCGAAAGAGACAGGAAGACAATAAAACATGATTAAAAGAGGTGAAAGTATTGCTAAAGAGAAGGGATATGTGCAAAAGGTGATGATTGTTCATGTAAGAGGATTTATCAGATCCGAAAGAAGTTTTCAAGGACAGGAAAGTACAGTTTATATTTAGAAACAAAATTACTTAAAACTTGTTTACTCCAAAGGGGAAATCTATGATTATTGCGTTAAAAAGGCTTGAGAGAAGCTGTCATTGCGAGTAAGCATTGTGCTCTCTTCACGTAAG
This sequence comes from Sympetrum striolatum, assembly GCA_947579665.1. Taxonomy (NCBI): domain Eukaryota; kingdom Metazoa; phylum Arthropoda; class Insecta; order Odonata; family Libellulidae; genus Sympetrum; species Sympetrum striolatum. The sequence continues at coordinate 62,117,617 of OX388351.1, forward strand.
ATCAGCCTGGATTGCGATTTTAGAGAAAGTAGTAGGGTGTCAGTAACAAAGTATGCTTGCCATTCCATCAGGTGCGGCAGTAAATACTCAAGAATCGATGTAATATCTGAAGATGCGCAGATCTCCTGCACAAAAAGGTCTTTAAGCTGTGTTTTTAGCTTTGAGTAAGACTGATTAGGAAGAAAGAATCCTCTTTGAATATTCCCTTATGGGAATGGCTTGGAAGGGGAATCATCCACCTTGAGAATGGCATCAAAAGACTCCTTCAAAAAAATAAAGGGAGAACTTCTTTTTAAAAGTAAAGATCTTGCAGGGAATATTTCCTCGCTGTAGAAGAAAATTTCATTCGGTTTTTCTCTCACTCTTTCCTGTGTATCTCTCTGATTTTTGAAAAAAAATTTTCTAGCGTTTAAAAGTTCCGTCACCGTGAGAAAATTTTGCCAGAGGTTTCGTTTGGTATGTATCGTTTAAGCTATCATTTCGTTAAATTGCGAAACGTTTATTTTTTACGTGATATATTTGTAAACGGCGTCTCAGTACATCCATTCATCGGTAGTCATTATAAATTTTATTAAATCGTTTAATAATGTCATTTTTACAATTTGATTCAATTCTGAGATTTCAATTTTATAATATTCAAGCGTTTTTGTACATATATGTTGTTATTCATTTTCTTAAAATCATAAATATTCACCCAAAAACAAAATTCGTAAACGTCCCAGCTTTATTTGTGTGCGGTTGAAGCTTAAAATTTTCATTAAACCTAGGGGAGAATGTTTACGAATTTAATAAAGTCGAAAGATTTCATAGAAAGATGAAATTTGTCATACCTATAGGCAGAGATACATCTATATTATTGCAAGGGACTGTATGAAATACATTGAAAATTTTGCATATTTCCGTAAGATATTTCAATCGTATTTGCATTACGGAAATCGCTTGAAAATTAAAATTTTCGTCAGTTTCCTTGCTGTAGTAGATAATTGGCTTCCAGATTGTTGAATTTGAAGAGTACGCAGTGTGGAAGTGAAGTTGTTATACTTTTTTAGACGCCGATAGTATTTTAATCACGCAATTTCAGGATTTCGTTATTAAAGAATTCTCTTCTGTTATGACGTGGAAATAGAATGCATCGCATCCCTTGTCATTCTTTTCAGATCAACAAACCCCGCTAATAGGAAGGAAAGTTCGGATCTGATTTCAGATAAAATGTTTCCAAAGAAATTTTACGTAATGGTATGCTAGTGTCATCTACTTCAGAATTCAACCTCTTTCAGGATTTCGGTAGTTTAGTATCACAATTGTGTAAAGATTTCAAAGTGATTACTTAAATTTCATCTAAAATGTCAATTTAATCTTTGATCATCTATTCTCTACAATCAAACTGTAAAGCCATACAATCTCCCGTTAAACCTTCATCGTGATATTCATAAAAATGGAAAGTAAAGCATAAAGTAATTTCATCAATGGTTGAAAACAAGACTTGGTTCCTCCTCACACAGCATTGAGAAATGTGAATGAATATCATTCGATATATTGCCTTTCTTATTTAAATTGTAAATCCTCCCACCTTGTTGAGTAAGCATTCTTACAGCACTCCTAAATTTTAAATGCAGTGCATTTAAATCTAGTGCAGTGCATGGTCAGACCTTAAGAATAGAAATGAACAGGATTGAGTACCGGAACCATTCTCTATTAAATCTATAATCTACATTTTCATAGATAAGATGATATGCGACAGTTCTAGTAAGGGGCCATTCTTAAATTATGTAATACTTTAAGGGGGTTCTGGGAATATGCGACCCTTTATCGTATAGGGTATGAAGCTCTTCGAGAAATTTAGCGACTATAGGAAGGTTCATAAATCCCAAAAATGTCGTGACCTCTAATTGACTGAACCTTTTAGCGCTTCGGGAGTTTTTGAGGTAACAGTTTTCGGAAGCTGTTACTTTGACGAAAGAAAATATAACTTCTGAATCGACGCACATTAGCGGATGTTGATTTTAATATCTGATTAGAAGAAAAATATTCTTTTCATAAATCGAAATTGCGACAACGGTAGAGAAATAAAAAGAAGCCACTTTTTTCAGGAAACTATATCCAGCTTTAATGAAAGAATCTCACTAGTTAAGACCCTTAGGCGTCATCTGAAAGATTTTATTTTTTCTGTTGTGGAATTTAACAAAGTAACTCGTAAGTCAATTGCTTTTATTCTTTGTCTTTTGAAAACGTCAAGAAAATTGAGGCCAATATAGTTTTTCGCCAATCTTCTCACCCCTTCCAAAAAACGTTTATAATTCCCTCAAGATTACGCTTAAGAAACTATATTTAAAGTAACTTGACAAATTTTATAGGAGACAATCCTTTTTTGTCGCTAGCACATACCTCACATCTTCAAAAAGAAGTCAAACGATATCCAAGAGAGATTCTCTTAGTTCATTTTTTTAATGCTTTAGAAAATTCCTTCTATAAAAAGTTTTCGAATAAGAGAGATTCGTCCTCCATCGCATCCTTTTGTAAAAATAAGTTTTGACGTAGTCCTTTTTCGACTCTCTCGAATTTCGTTTCAAACGTCTATTATTTTCATTAAATAAGGGTGAGCTTTGACGCCATCCGAGTCATGCAGATGGCGCTCGGTACTAAAACCTTTTCCTCGTTAGAGTAAGTTAAGGCTGTTACGTGGATCAGCGGGATATTTCAGAGACCATTACGCAAATTGGACCAAGGTGCTGCCGTCAGTGGAGTTTAGATCATCCAAGGAGGCTCGAATGATGCTCGCGTTCAAAGTTCGCATCCGCTAATCATTGCTTGCGTTAGAGTTTCCGAAGTTCGTTTTACGTTTATTGAAATGTTTCAACTCAATCGTTCTGATAGTCTTCCTTCTATCGTTGATTCTTGCTCCCTATAAGTTCTGTGAAAATTGCTGAATGGAAAAATATTGCTAATTATTTAACCCGCAACCGGCAAGGAATATTAAATATATCTTTTAAGTGTGACAATGGATAATTTTCCAATATACACTCTCCCTTTTTGAGTTGATAGCTATTGATAATGAAGTTACCGGAAATAATACAGGGCTGAGAATTTCGCCCAGCTCTCTACATGCATAAATGCTCTAGTAATCGGTAGGTTCCTGTCCTGATACTCGTATTCCCTACTAAATTCTATTTACTTCGTTTCTTGATAACTTTCCCACACCTTATATCATCTTATGTTTTTCTTTTTCTTGCTGCTTTATCCCTTGCATGCTACCTTTAATTGCTTTTTTAGCAGTACATCTTCTCTTAATATTTGACTCACTGATTTTCTCTGTCAACACTTAATTATTCCAATTAAAACCATCTCCTCCCCAACCATCCGTAGCACCTCAGAGTTTGTTTTCCTCCTAACCCAACTTTTTCCAATCTACGCCACACCCGAATCTCGAAGGCCTCCATTTTGTTGATTTTCTCTTTCATCGAAAAACAGTACACGCCAAGGATTAGACCAATCTTCACCCGATTTCTTTTTACCTGAATATTTTTCCTAAGGTCGCTTCCTGTTGTTCTTGCTTGGTATTTATACCTAGATTAGGTGGTCAATGTAATCGTACCTATGCTATAAGCAATATTTTTATATACAGTTAGTAATACCACCCCAGTCAGCTATGGTAAATTTAGCCACATGGCTAGTGGGATACCTGTTTCTCAGTCTAGCCCTTGTACACTCATCCAATTCCCTTTTGATCAGAGATTACCCTTTAAGCCAGCATTAGGAGGTGCGAGTATTTCAGAAACATTATAAATTGAGTTCCTCTTGTAAATTTTCTGGTTACCAATATATCTAACATATAGATTGGTATTATTAAAAAACATCAGTTTATAGTTAGGTTAAAAAGGTTCCCGTAGCTAGGAATATAACCCCTTGATATTTACTCCGTTATCACTTAAGTCGTTTACCGCTACTTTCAGGATCCTTTTAAAATCATATATAATCGTTTACCTCTTTAGCTTATAATCACTCTTTGGATGTAGAAGAGTCAGATAATGACATCCCTACCACCAATATACTCTATAAGAAGGAATTTTAGTATCTTAATGTTATCTTCCTCATTCCCTTCCCTTCCTCTATATCACATGGAATTATTCTTATAGTGCCAGCCAAAAACCTTCTCAAAAAGTCTTCAATAAATATTTAAACCATTATTTAGCTGGAGTGGACACCCATAGTAATTGAAGAGGACAAAGAAAACTTAATCTTATTTTGTCGACATAAATTCATTATTAAAGTATATATAAAAGTCTTATTTCTCATACTGTATGTACTTTATGGAGCTGTTTACTCCACTATACCAAATTTCTCCAAATGCTGCTATCATATCCCAGATTAAATGATGTCTTTCTAAAATTAGAATCATCTTAGTGGCCGAGCTTCCTAGTGGAAGTTTCCATACTCATCAACATTTACCTCAGAGGCTTCCTTTTTCAAATGTGCCGAATGACATCGGTCTTGATGAAGGTCTCGTCCGCATGAGCACAGTCACATCTTACAAGAATAACTTTGTTTACATAACAGAGCAAGTTGCTCAGGCTTAAGTTTCGCAATGCTATACTTCGTCAGAATCCACTATTTTGGCCTCGACCTAGCGCTCCATGCTGCGTTTGAAAGAAATTTCTTTGACGTTATACCACTGGTTCATTTTAAATGTCTTGTTTAACTATAGCCAACTTGATGGCGTATTTAAGTTTTTATTTTTTACTCTCCCTTCATGCTTTGAATTGTATAAATCAATTATTCGTTCCATGTTTTAGTCACGGAAATAGCTGCCCATTCAATTTGCTCAACGCTATTGCAGCAGCGTCCAAAATCCGCACTCAGCTCAATATATGCAAATATGGGCATTCGCGACTTAACGTTAAACTGCTGTAAAGATATCTTGCGAAATTATTCTCAAATTATAAATGGATAATTTTACGGGCTTTTTCTCAACGTTCCTATGAAATATTATTTTAAATACGCATTTGGGCTAAGACTATGAACTGTGCTCTGTATTTCAAACAGTAGGCACCTTTTGAAAAAGTTTTCGTTTTAAAAAATTCTACTAGTAAACAATATCGAGGATAAATAAAACGTGACAAGTACTCTGCTGAAATTCTGACTATGAAAATATTTTGAAATTACCCTTTCGCTATATCTGAAATAAATCATTCTTAGTGGGAGCAATCTATAACAGAAACTGTGTGGAAGTCCATGTCAAGAATAGTTAGGACGAAAGATCACTGTGCATAAAGTAGAATTACGTAAAGTTGTCTTTTTTCATAAAATTTCTTTTTTCCTTTAAGTTTTACTATAAATTAATCTCAAATAAAAAGTTACTGCATAACTCGGAGTCCTGAAAATATTCTCAGATAATTATTGTTGAAGCTCGTAAGCCGTGTCTTGCAATTAGTGTGTCGCAGAAAGAAAGGGTGCCGCGAATTTACTACTCAACATTTTAGTCTTTAAAATTAGCAGTGTATTTGCTTCATGTTTTACGATTTAGATATCTTGAATATCAATTGAAAAACATACCTTTTATCAAAGAATTTTATTGAACGACAATGGTGTAAACTCCTTCAAATGATGACCCAAGGGATCGAAACAATGTTCGTTTAATATAATTCTGTGATGAAGGTATAAATATTTTTCTATTAGTCTTCAAGATGAAAAGCTACAACAAATTGCAGGCCTAACTATTTAATTTGAAACAAATATCCTTTAACCTTTAATTAGTCACGTCAAGAAAGTTACTTGATTAGTCACGTGGGGTCCCCAATAATACGATATGACCCCAAAAATCTTTGAATTTTTAAAACTCTTTAGAATAGTTTTTGATTTTTTTCAATTTATTAAAGTTCATAATTGATATCTTAGAAAAACAAATATAGCTTTATTAACGTATTATCTTTATTCATTAATTATTTTTTAATGTTTAATCACTTACCAAAATTACTGTTACTTACGTAATAGACATGTTTTCCTAAACACCATTTACCTGGGAGTTTCAAACTTTCGGAATATGTAGAAGGTTAATTATTTTGATTTCGGTAAGAAAAATAACATTATATTTAAAATACCATCCGTCGGAAAATAATAACAATTACTTCACCCAGGGTCATATTGACCCCACGCGACTAATTAAGGTTTAAATATAAAATTGTGATGACTATACTAAAAAATCTCACTTCACTGTGCCTGGTTTCTTTCCTTTAATATTAAATCCCGTTAATAGTACTAAATGTATTGATGAGTGTGCTGCGTAATATTGTTCTTTTGTATTAAAGTTAGCTGATACGTAAGAATTCCTTTGAGGGCTGAGGTAGCTCTAGAGTATAGTGTGTTTACTATACCATTCTATTGCATGTATTTGCGGTTTTCCTGGCAGTGGGCGCGGTCACAAGCCGTGCAAATGTTACATTAATTCGGGGAAAAGGTTAAGAAAAGCTTTAGGAGTAAATTTCAGGCTAAGTAACGTTTGTCCCTGTCCCAGGATATGTAGTGGAGTGGGCGGGTTCGGGGGAAGGCAGTGCATCTCAGCGACACTGAGGAAGAGACATAATTTCGGTCTGCGTGTGGAGTCGCATCCACATTCTAGTTTTGAACGGATGGCTTCCTGTTGCCATGGCAACGCTCGAGCGACTCACGCAATTCCGCTAGTTCCCACGCCCCCCGCCCAGGTCGGGGGAGGAAGGTGGGGCGCATGGATGGGATTGAATGTAATCGCAAGTATCGACGTATTCATTTTCGCCATTGTAATCACTGGGCCGTGAGGGCGGCCCTGGGCGGTAAACACCCCGCGATTCACACCCGCGGCCTTCACCCACCGAAGTGATGCTACTTGCTCTTCTTTTTCGTCTGTTCCCGAAATCAAAGGGATACATCGATTGCAGTCCATTATCGCGATTTCGTCCTCCTGATTGTAACGATCCGACGCCCTGGGCGGTCGTCAGAATCAGGGTTCGAGTCTATACCGACGAATTGTAGATTAGAGCGCTATTTTCTGAATTTTCGTGATTATTTTTGATCTTCCAATTGTCTCCCTTAGCTGTTTCCCTCGCTATCAATTCTTACTCGGTAAAGAAGCAGATTTCTTAACGACGCGTCTTCTTTCCCCACAGAACCATTCGTTTTGAAGTGTTTGGCATAATCTTAAGTCTCAACGAATTTCATTTTTGGCCCCTTGATTATTGCTTCCAGGACAGCTGTTGTTTCCGTCACACTATTATTCCTATATAGTAAGACTTAATGAATTTTATTCTTTAAAAGTTAAATCTGACGGGCACCTGGCTAATGTCGGCCAAGAGGAAATTTTAATTTAGGAACCCATTATAAAAAGGTTACTAATTAATTTTTTTGCGTGTCAAATATTACTTTTCCAATAAATTTTAATGGCTAATATCTTCCTTCACTTATAAACAATTGCTTATGGCCAAAGGTATTGGAGAATACTAATGGAAATTCGCTCTTGGGTCACCTGGGATTTCTGACAGCCGTGAGCCTAGTGTGATGTACCGATCTTAAATCTCGCATTTAACAATCAGGGTCATTGGTAAACAGCTTTTTTTGTCAATGGAATACCTTGTTTGTCCTATCATAGGTATATGCAGCTCTTTGTAAAATTCTCCGACGTTCACCAAAAATAATTATACAACTCATTGTAGTATGATTTCAAGATCAAAAGTGAAATACAATCCACTCATCATTTAACTTGATAAAATTGAATAAAGGTTTCATAACATAATCTTCCTCAAAGATTGTGTTATTAAACAAGTAAATTTATCTTTAAAACTCTTTGTTGCACTTCCCACAAGAATTTTACTTTGCATCTCCTGCATTTATTCCATTCGATTTTCCTATCTCCTTTTCATGAGCTAGATTCGTGATGTGATACTAAATTCAATTCGTGATTTGATACTAAATTAAAATCTCAACACAAGGAAGACTTATTTAATTTTTGAGTTATTTATTGTGGAAGAACCTATCCTATGTCATTGCTTCACTTTTATAGATCTATCAGTTTTAGGTGAGTCATCGTAATAGTGCCGATATTTTTTACCATCCCTTCATCGCTAACCCAAAGACACTTAACCAATTAAAACCAACACCAGAAGCAATTAACCAACAGATCCTAGCAATAAACCCGAGAATCGTCTAGATTTTATAATCGTTAATAGACTTGTCTTGAGGGTGAAGCTAAATGCCCAGCCAATACGGAACAAGATTAGTTTAATCTCTGAATTAGAAAGGGCTGGATCCAAGGAGGCTGGAAAGCTCGCTCTTGATGTCACTGAGTTGGAAATGATATCAAGTTCTAGGCTGTGAAATTTCTTTACGACCCCATGAGATGCTCTTGGAAGACGCAACCATAGACGGAAAGCGACGAAGAATTCGTAAATAGCAACGCAAACGAGGAAGCGAGAGATGTTATAATCCCCAATCATGGCGAACGGGAATTCCGTAGCCAGACGACTAAGCGATTTCTCGAAATAATAACTGGAACGGATTGTTATTTTTAGCCACTCTTTCCAGATGGCACAAGGAATGCGAAGAAATTGGCGATTCGGTTATGGAACCAAGTGGTTCCATATCCATAGCCGCGAGGTATGTAGGATGCCCGGAATTTCAAGTTATCCGGAGATAAATTTAAGTTCTTTCCTTAAGTTGAGTATAAATACGAGGAGATCAGACGTTGTTTAGAGTACCGTGAGGGTTGAAAGGGAATCATACGGTGTTATTTCGGCAGTAAATAAATTATAAATATAAATTCTCTGTGTTGCTTGGCGTCCGTCTAGGGTCTTGTGGTTGTTAGGAACCTCGCGTCTTAAAATTCCTGAAATGAAATGACGCACAAGCAGATTCTGTCACACTTGAAAATTTGTAGAAGAATGATTTCACATCGCAGAGAAATGTTTCAGTAGATAGTGGAAGACATTTTGAATAATTACAGGTTCTTTCCTACGGTAAATATTGAAAGATCTTACTGGCAAATTTTCTGTTTCTGGTTTCAGTAGAATGTTTTCGCTCTCCCTGCCTTTCCAATTTATCACTACTAAAACTTTTCAGAATTAAAATAATCAATAAAACAATTATAATTGTAATGATACTTTTATTTTTCGTTGTTGCTGGAATTAATTTCTTACAAATCTTTGTATAGTCATTTTTAAACTTTTTTGTGAAGTTCAATTAGTAAATGATTACACCTTGACATAGCATTGTTGCTACTGTGAATACGTCTGTAAATGGTTCGGAATCAAAGATTAGAAAGCTATCATTCAATCTGCAGTTATTAGTTATTTAGATTAACGGATGCAAAATTCAAGAATAGTTATTATAAAGGGAGGACTATAAGAAGTCGGTAGGATGAAAGGATGACATGCTAAAGAGATTTATATATATTTACAGGTAATTATGTGAAATATTGTAAGGACATATGAGCTGAGATATGTATATTATGTATTACTTTGTCAGCCTCTCCACCCCGTTGCTGCCGGTTTTAAGAAACAAGGGAAAAGTCTGGATAACTGACTTCCTAAGAAACACCCTGTGTATTATTCAATTCCTAAATTAGAAGCTAAAATGCATGACTGGATATTAAGTCTCATTTCCCTCCGAAAAAATAATGGATATAATAACTATGGATTTAAATAGGCAAATTAGTGTCACGTATTTGATGTTTTTAGTCTCGGTATTAATCCACGGCAAATGATGATTCAAATCGTACTGAGAGAATCGTATGAAGGGTTCCGAAGGTTTTATTTACGCTGTGGCGATCAATGGCACGTTCTACTTTCCGAAGATACGATGAGGAATTCCAAATATAGAATATGTGAGCAGAAGAGGTTCGTTCGATCGTCGTAAGTGCGGAACTGCTGAAATGGTCGGAGGAACGAGATTGGATCCTCAAGGAGCGACAACGCTAGGGTCAAATCGGGTATTTTAGGATGACCCTGACGAGAGTGTGTTTTTGGGAGAGGTTTTGACTCATCTGCAGATTTCAAGAAGTTTCAGTTGCCTCGATGGTTCCATGTAAACAGGTTACGCCCATACGAAAGCATTGAATTTTTTGTCATTGATCACTATTAAGATTGAGAGTAAACCTCCATCATCAATACTGCAATTCATAGGATTGAAATATCTATTGGATTTCACTTACTAACGAATTTTATTCGTAAGGATTTCACTTAATATTATATTCTGTTATAATCCCTCTAATATGAGGAATTACGAATATAAGCCATTGTGAGCTTATTGATTTGAGACAGTCACTTCTGTCTTTATACTTTGAGTAGTTACTACTGAGGCAAAATCAATATGAACCACTGGTCTACTATCTCCCAATCCCATTATCTCGAGCTAGTTTTAGCATATATTCAGTACTTAAAATAGTCGGAAGTTTTGTTTGATCAACGAGGCGGCAACATCTTTACGTTCTAATTTAAAAGTTCCGAATGTAATTTGTGCTCGGTAGGTAGTTGGATGAATCCGCAATTCCCTCAAGTCCAGATGAAAAGGATAATTATCTGAGTATCTTTCGAAAAAAAGTTCATCTTAAGTTTCTTTCCCATAAAATATTTCTTCTTAGTCACTTCAGACCCGCAGTAAAATTACTTCTAATGATGAGAATCATATGGCAGATATAAATATAATAGCCGAATATTTTAAAACAAGAGGAACCCTTGATAATTTACGAGGAAAGATTTCATAGTTAACAACCGTCAAAACTATTTTTAGTTGGTTGTCAGAAATACAATTGAAGTAGTAAATGTTCTCTAAATATTCGTGAAATGAAACCGATATGTACATAGTTTTACTTGGTGTTGTTCAATATCAACTAGATTTAATTTTGATAAAAATATTGCAGACATAATAATTTGCGAGGCAAATTTTATTCCAGATTTATTTATTTTATTCAAGTATACGGTAAATTGAGCGATGCCAATCGAATACATAAAAATTAGACGAACGCTTGATAATTTTAGGAAAAACTCCATTGCTAAAATTGCCCTATCTTAACTATTTCACAGTTTAATATCAGAAAAACCCTTACAGTGAAGAAATTTTTCCTATACATCCCCGAGTTAATTGATAATGAATGTTGGTGCCTTTGCCTTTATTTCATTCTAGGATTGTCGTCAGTTGTACTTTTCACTGATTGATATCGACTAGAGCTTTCTTCGGATTTAAATATCTCAAACGTAAAATTTTGAACCAAATCCGCTTCGAAGGATATTTATATATATCTTAACAGATTATTAACAACGTCGAATTTCAGCCGCCTTTTTCTCCTCCCACAATCAGTATCAATTGATAGGGTCACAGTTTCATTCAGGAAATTAAGCTCTGGTGCTCAACCGATTGGGTGTCCGGCAACGAGAAGGTTACGGGATCGAATCTCATTCAGTGCACGGATGTTTGCGCTCTTCTAAATGTGTCTGACATTGATTGGTTGATGCCGCGAATAGCCGTGGCTGTTGACTGCAAAAATCCAATTACGGCTACTTAGATGAGACCCCGCAAACACTCGCGATTAACTCGTGACGTCTGAAGGACAGCGAAATTTGCGGTAAATAAAGTACCATCTCCAGATGGCCTTTGTATTAAGGTTTGACTGATACATGGGGAAACACCGTACGTTTGTCGGCTGCTGTATTTACTCGGAGGTTAATAGATACTCGAAGGAGTAGCTATTAGTCGATGGTGTTAATGATCTCTGTTTCAACTCTCACTGGGGAGTCGGATACTTCAGATTTTTGCGCTCGAGGCAAGGCTGAAACGAAAACATTCAACGGGCAATGATCTTAAATATAGAGTGAAATGGGAAATAACTGATCTCGCTCACAAATCAAACATACTTTTCTATCAATAGGATGTGTAAACGTAAATAGTATTGTGAACAAGGCGAAGATGCGGCATCAGATTAATATTAATTCTCCTTAGATGAAAAGTTTCGGAAAGTTCATCTCATTTATTTGTTGTAAAATATAAAAACATAGTATTTCGATGTCATTTGTCGTCAGCTGAAAGGGATATCCTCTCTTCTATATCTGTTTCTAAATATAAATATCGTTTGTTAATCTATTGAAAATTCCTGAAAAGTTACTTTGCGAGACATTTCATTGAATTTCAAAATTTCCAACAATTTATATTTTACGCGTGTAACATTTTTCTGATCTCCTCTTTGTGGTATTTCCTCTGGAGCAATAATAATTTAAGGAGGCATTTAATACATCATAGATGTACTTCGCAAATTTCTGTGCTCGCATTTTTAAATCTTTCTCCCGATATGCTTTCATATCTTCACGGTCTCTTGGTTTTTTCTTCAGATATTCGAATATTCTTTTCCTTATTCTTTTTTAGTGAACCTATATTTTTTTCAACTTTTTAACATTCATCAATAAATCTGAGAACTCATAGATTTATGTACAGAAATAAATCCAAAAGAAATTTCAGTATACAAAAATAAAAAAAACTCTTATAACATCTGACAATTATTTCTGATTCACAATTAAGAAATGTAGCATTAACTGTCAAACATCACATTACCTCGTAACTTAGACTGAGTTTCATATTAACTTTTGCTTCCAATTAGTGCTTATTTTCTGATTGTAATATTTTTGCTACTAGCGTAAGAGTATTCAACATATGAAAATTGTCATTTGGTTTTCTTTTATGGCTACTTTTACTATTTGGCCTCATCGTATCATTGACTAGAATCCCAATTATTAATATAATTATTTGATATTAATAATTTATTAATCACATTGGTCATAAAAGTACCCAATTACACGTGGTGTGATCAAAATAATTAAACGAGTAAATATAGTGATAGCAATAGTAAAATACTTACAAACTTCAAAAATTATAATTAAAGTTGTATTCATTACTTAATAATTCAATACATGGCTGACGATCTCAATAACTTATACCTAACACTTATTTGGGGTTTGAGTATAGTACAGTAGGTTATTACACTTGCCTATACAATCATCACCAACCTCTAAAATTTATAATAAGTCGTTTTTAATCTTTAACCCCAATTGAGTTCCATCAAATGAATCATTTGTATACACCATCCAAAACATTCCCCCTTGGGACAATCTTAGACGAAATTTCTGTAGAAGCAAATACGCCGATCGACTTGTTTTAATGAATCGCGGTAGAGAATTGGCCTCCTGAGATCTTTGAGTGCACGTGGAAATCCCACACTGGGGAAGACGCGCCTTGGAAATGCCTCGGAGGGAAATCCGAGGGAAAGAAAGAGGATCAATCCACAGAGAGATAAGCGTATTTATAAACCTCCGATTCGAGACACAAAACATCGCGATAGCACGCATGCGCCCATCCGAAGGTGGTTTATTTTACAACCCTTAGCAGCTCTCAACGCAGCGCAAAGTGTACCAAGAGAGCGTCCAAGGAAGGGTTAAAAGGGGGAGGCCGTTTGGCAGCAGGAAATGCATTGGCAGCTACTCAAGGAGACGACAAGCAGGCAAGCGCCGGCTCTTCACTCGTCCTTTCGCCATCCGAGAAGGGAAAGTTTGGTGGCCGTGAAAAATTCGGAGTTCTGATGTGCAACTGGCGAGCGATGACGCAGATGACGTTCGGATGCAAGAAGGGCGGGTCTAACAGTGCGATGCGTTCAGTAACTCCCGAAGAGTGTGACGTTAATAACCCCCCCGTGAGCGCAAATTATGCGTGACGCTGAAATATGCGTAACTGCTGCACTAACGACGGAATGCCAGTAAAGCTGGTGAATAGTAGGCAGCGAGTTGTTTTATTTTCGTTGTAGCGTGTCATTAAGAAGTCTGGACTAACTGCACTAATGTCCGCTGTCAGTATTAAATATATTTATCTTTTTCTCGTTGCAAATAGTGCAATTTGGCTTCTCTTAGGTCTACCCTAAGTTCCGTTTTGCAGAGATTGTCCCATTTAGAAATATTGTCCCGGTAAATGGTCCTTCCACATGCCGATTTGGATAAAAATGCAGTTAAAAGGATGGATAAGGAAAAATATGCAAAGACAATCGTAAAAAAAATCATAAAAAAGTCTAATTACAAATAAATAAAATTAATAAATAAAAAATTAAAATATAAAATATAACTAATATTTTATGAATTAAAAAATAAAAATAAAACAAATTATTAGAAGAACGTCCCTTTCTTTCTTGCCGTAACTGCAAATCCTGTGCTATTATATAATAGCCACTCATACTTTTTGCTAAGAAAAGAAAATTTTTGCATGCTTAGATATAATATTTGGGCGAATTGCAAAATAATATGTGGAGTTATTCAATATTAATGCTTAAGATGATGCACTTTTAAGGTTGATCTAGCAAAGGATCCATTGCATAACTAATCAATTCTTTGATTACTTGGAGAAAGCTCATTTCATTATTTAAAAAATAACTTCGCTACGCCCACGATTTACACTTAATTTATCATTAATTATTTTTGGGCGCAACAAATTACTGTTGTTTAAATTAAAGCTAGTCTACTTATTACCTTTTCAGCACCATATTTCACTGTCGAGGCGAATCTCTGATTGATTTAAGAATATAATTGGAAAAGAAAAAATCCTGTTTTCGAACATTTATTCTTTCTTCCTGTTCTCAATCAAAGAAAATCAAATTTTCTTGTTGTAGATAAATGAACTCAGAGCAAGTACTCTTACAAAAGTCGTAATAACAATCACACGAACTTCCTGTCGATCCAAAAATGAGTGTAAAAAAATAGAGGTAGACGCTAAAATGAATCGTTTCATAACTTATTCCTTCTATGAACTATACGCGATGGTAAACCAATGTTAAAAAATATAATTTAATAGTTTGGTGTTTACTGTATCAATATGATAGTGGTTTTTAGATAATATATATTTTGATGATTGTAAGCCAAGAAATCTTTATCTGGTTGAAGTGATACAATTGCTAAAATAAATAATTAAGATGATCTTGGTCCAGTTATGTCAGTGATGAAATACTCTAGGAAATATTTCTGCAATGAACTAAGTAGTTAGATTATCCGTTAAAGGATTTCTCTCAATTTCCCAAGAAATGAGAAATAAAAATAAAGGGAAAAAAACAGGAAATTCTGGATCGAGCAATGGTTTGCATTTCCCCCGATTTTTCCTTTTATGTTATCGCCATAAATCTAAAAACCAATAACTGTCGCGAATTCAGGGGTAGTCGATGAAGGTTTTTGACAAAAATATATTTAGCCCAATGCCTCTTTCCAAATAAGGCCAAGGTGGCCTGAAGTTGCAGAACAAGGTTTTACAAGGATAAGGTGAATATCACTTGCAGATAATTTTTCATTGCTCTAATTTCCGATTGCTTATCGACCAACTAGTCCATGGTTTCCGCTCAAATTTGCATGAAATATAATGTACTCAATGAGAAAGGTTTTCCGGATTGTCATATGAACTTGAATGTTTGCTGAAGGCATTATGAAAGTTTACTTTGATCTTCTCTCCTTAGAAAGAAGAGGGACCTCAATTGCGCCGAAATTTAATTTCCAACGCGGTATCTAAATGAGATTTATGTATGCTAAGAATGGCTTAATTTGGTATAAAACTGTCATTAGTATAATTAGCCGTAGACATTTATCAGTTTGTACTGAAATATTTTAAAATTTGTGAGTAAATCTCATAAACTTAATTTGATGTGCCAAATGATTTTTTCCGGCGTAAATGAAGGTGAAAATTTTTCATACTAAGCACTCAAAGTGAAACATAATATGTCCTCGGATTCTTCTCAAGCATATCCAAAATTGAAACACGAATGTTGCAGGAAGATGATCCTGAATATGGCTCGTGAATTCGTCTTTCCTTAGCGTGTCACAGCATTCTCAAAATACTTCTTGAAAGAGCTTTTTTGGCAGACTGAAATAGAAGCTTAATTGAATCAAGCCAGGACGTTATTACATACGTTCGGGTTTATTTCGGGTGAAACTCAGAATTGACTAACCTCTGACTAGCATCATTTAACCCGTCGCAGATAGAAGAAATAGTGATGTATAGAATTAAATAAGAGAGTAAAAAATGGTCTTGTTGTGACCACTCTGTATGCGGTACTGTATAACGTAGGGTGATATATATAGTATAAAATTCACAGAATCGGGCGAGATATGGTGGAAATCCATCATGCAGAATGAAGGAGATATTTGGTACTTTTTCCACAAAAATTGTTTTATTTGTACTACCGGTTTCAACGGAGGACCGTCATCTTCAGGTACAAGTTATACAGTAACTGTATAACTTGTACCTGAAGATGACGGTCCTCCGTTGAAACCGGTAGTACAAATAAAACAATTTTTGTGGAAAAAGTACCAAATATCTCCTTCATTCTGCATGATAGATATAGAAATGCGAAGATTTTAAAGTTAATTTGAATAATAATTGCAGCAATGAAACCTTCTGAGAAGACTCTGTAGATATGCTTTCATCTTGTTACTCCAATGCCGAACGATCTCACTCTGTGAGAAAAATGATGAAAATAAATGCCTCGTTTTTATACGTTTCGTTTCGGAGATTCATTTTTTCTGCGTGCGATACGCGGCTTATAATGAAACAGACCATACGGAGCATGCATCCTTAGCTATAGGCTTGAAGGAGTTTTGTCTCGAATATGTAGAAGATATATTTCTAAGTTCTCTCAATGGCAAGTACAGGGTTTCCCAAGAGTTATGGGAGCATTAAAAGTTGAGAAATTTTAAAATGTTTGAAATGCGCTCTAACTTATTTTGGAATGCTGTAGCTGACGATTTACCTGTATCATTTACCATTTGTGAAATGTTTGAACAGTATCAACAGTTTATTTCATCCAAACCCCCACCCAAACTTTACCTCCGATAAATCTGTAGCTTGTAATGGTAATTATTTATTAGAAAACTTGTAGCAAAACTAAATCTTTATATATTCATAATAGAACCATTGCTTACATATTTATGCTCAAATAACTCTCAAGTATATTTCTTATGTTCAGAGAAATTTTCGCTTGTCATGATGTCATCTGCTGTCTGTAATCATCAGGGCCGTTTTTTGGCATACGCAGCATCCGCGGTCGCGTAGGGCCCCGTCAACTTAGGGGCCCCGCAGCCAAGCCACAAAAAGGACATAAAACATTTCAATAATTAAAATTTTTATTGAATAAATAAAATTAAAAGGATAATAATTTCAATTTCCGTACCATATTATGATACTTTAACGTTATATTTCGCTAGTCTCACATGTAACGAATTTAAATCGAAGTGGTCATTCAACTGTCATTGGAACCGTGTAATCATTGCACTGCAATGTTATTATAGAGGAGCAGCCTGACACTGGGGTCTATAGGGCCCCATACAATAATGTTGCGTATGGCCCCCAAAATTATAAGAATGGGCCTGGTTATCATCATCGTAATATACGTGCGAACAATCTCTTCCTGCGGGATATATATAACCATGGTTTATTTGTTGCTATAATATAACCATTATGATATTTTTAACTGTATTCAATATACTGTATACATAACATATACTCAGGATCTGAGAGAATGCTCACAGAATTCATCAAGTTTTCCCCTTTTCCACCAGAACGGAATCGAACTAAGTCGAGTTGCTCTTAATGTCAACAACCGGTATCATCCGGTGGATCTCGAGGTGTAATTAAGGCCGACACTCTCGTCGAGATATTCGCTATCGTTTTTCCTTTCCCCTGAGGTAGCGCATCCATCGTTGTGGCCAACCGCTGATCGATGCAATTCTCTTTAAAGTGATGCGCTCTTTGGAGAAGGGAAACAGAGTTGTCCACAGTCCGTGACCTCGGCCTTAAATTGACTCCCGAACCCACACGCGCTGCGCCATGTTTTTTACGACCGCCACCCGCTATACTTGGACTCGGCACAAAAAGGCGCTCAAAAAAGGGACATTTGCGAGGTAAAGGGATTTATTTCGATTCTCCATCGATCGCGAAGAGTTTTACGACCCGATGCGTTTTTCGGTAGATGAGAAGCTGCTGAAAAAAGGTCTTCGCTCTCGTTGGTCGGGCGAATTATTTTAAATGGAATTCATGAGCATTTTTATTCGCCCTGCTCTCATTGGCTTTATTTATTGAGTCACTCGTGATTGGTAAGATTGCAGGACTACCATGCGTCACACACAAATAAAAGAGGGCGAAAAAGTTTCGCTTAAACTTTTTTCTTTCAGCTCCTGTTGAATAAGGTACAATTTGATCGGAATTTATCAACTGCTTTACTCATTTTAAGAATGTTCGCGAAGTATAGGAATTGCCCACTACAATTTCAGATTACAAATAGGATTATTTTTAAATGGATTTGTGTGATTACTTCTCAATATCTTGAAAGTGTACTCCGAATGTTTAAATCAAGTTCGAAGGGAATTAGAAGCTCAAACTGATTACATACGAACACATAGAGAATAAACTTTATATATTAAATTTTTAATTATTTATTTGATGATTTAATTGTAATCATGAATATTTATGTATTTATTCTTAATTAATTCTCTATAAATTGAATTGTTTTTTAATGTAGATTTATTTAATCTAAACCACCTAAGTCTTCTTTGGTTTATCATGTAACAACTACTGGTTTGCCCGTATTATCGAAATTATTATAACATGCCTTTATGTAGAAGGAGATTTATTTACTAGTTTTATATTTTTATCATTTATGATTGTTATTTTACTGTTCATCTCAATTCAAATTATGCTATTCAACGCTTCCAAGGATCTTTAAGGTATTCAGATCCAGATAGTTTGACTTGCACAGGATTTCTCGTGTGTTTCCTGTTGAAAGTTGATTCATGTAATCGAATTTAATGGCTAATATTCATTTAGACCTGCCGATGTATACATCCTATGAATTAACAGACTTGCCTCCAAGTATGAGTGGGTTAACAAGCTATGTGCTGTGATCAGAGGGATAAAGCATGGGAGGCAATGGTTGGAGATAATCACGATAGGGTAATGAGGAAACAAGGAAAAGGCTTTTAGCGATTTAATGGAATTTTCAAAGCGGAGTATTTCCCTGATTGCCGCTGGCATGTAAATTATCCCGCATTAAACTAAGAGGATTAGCATGGCAATCTCATCCCTAATTCATCAATTAATTTGGAATCGGATATTATTTCGAACTCAATCATTCTCGTAGCTCATATATGCATTGTGTACAGGGAGAAAAAGAAAATACCCACAAGCTTGAAAGGGTTTTTTCCCTAAAAGATGCTTACAGGTACAGGGAATAATTA
This sequence comes from Sympetrum striolatum, assembly GCA_947579665.1. NCBI lineage: Eukaryota > Metazoa > Arthropoda > Insecta > Odonata > Libellulidae > Sympetrum > Sympetrum striolatum. Next base: position 62,136,876 of record OX388351.1, read on the forward strand.
ACATTTCATTGGGCTACTTCAACTATTTCTGTCGATAGTAACATTTATCTTAAATTATTGCATCGCTATTTTTATCGTATCATAGCATGGTTAGGAAAATAAACATTTATTTATTTTATAACACCGCCGTGGTTAATCACTAAGACAGGTGGCGACGCTAACTCACTTTACCTTCAACATCTAATACAAACTATTCTTGTACATGAACAACTACTGAATAGTGGTATTTAAACCTTTAATAAACAAGTATTCATATCCATTGCTAACATTAAATTGTCCATTAACAAGACCAGTTTACAAACTATGCCAATTTACTATGGAATACAATTTACCATAATTTACAATTTATAAAATATCTAAAAACCACTAAAAGCACCACGTGTTTAAAAATTAACTCAGCTAATTCCCCAGGAATTTTAAATTTACAAATAAAGAATATGAAATTTCCCTGAGATTGCGTCAACTCAATTAAATGTCTATATTAGTTATCAGGTAAGCTATCTCTGGGATTCTTATAGGCCTTCACGAATATACGAATATGGTATCGGCCACAGGGCCCGTGGTTATGCAATATGATGAGTAAAAGGTATTTTAATTTCTTTGATACAAAGCGACGAGGGAATAAATCCGCGGACGAAATGCAGACACATCCATTCGTTGTTAACATCCGAATTTCATTTGTTTCTTTCCGTCCGCTCTCCCACGCTAATCTTATTACCGCATTCCAGTGACGCAAGTGCTTCCTCTGATACTGCCAAGACACACTTCCGCACGCTTAAGTGAGTGCATTCTTACACCTACAACTATTTTAGCCTCCTTCTTGGAACACTCTCGTAGATACCTCAGATCGAATGAATTTTTAGTGTGTCTTGAGATGTCTGAAAATTTTTCATTACAATGGCTTAAATAATATGTTTAATGTATGAAAATGTGAATCGCTTGCGTTCCTGCATCATTTAATCCCTATATTCCATCTTATGAAAAATAGAATTTTATTTTTTTTACTCTACCCAAATATAAACGTAATTAATGTTATATTCTTCTTCAAAGAAGTTTCAGATCAAAACGAATAACTTGAAACATAGGAAATGTCCATAGTGGTGCTAGGATCCTATTTTTTCAAGATATGCGACCATTTTGATTGAAGCCCACTAACGTTACAACCAATTTTGTTGGTTTTTTTTTCGAAAGAAATTTTGTATTATCTAGCGTAAAATTGGAAATGTACAGTTTTTATCCGAATCAAATTATTGAAATTCACACGTACTATTTTTACTCCAGCATATTCGCATATTATAGGGCAGCCCTACAAGTTGGCCGTTCTCAAGGTTTTTCGTGTAAATAAAACTAATTAGACTCTCATTTTACTTAACCTTTCGCCTTATAACTATTATATGGCTATCAAACTGTAAAATAAATTTTAAAATGTCTTATAATAATGAAACACAAAAATTGGGCAAATTATATATTTACGTGCAAAGTCACAGTTATCCTTTCAAACGTGAAAATTTATTTAATTCCCTTTCCATTTTTATCGGAAGAATCGTTATATTTATTTCGGTTTTTAATTCCTTAAATGTAAGGATATAAAAGCCCATCACTTCAAAATTTTCTTTTTTGATTCGGAAGTTCTTACGTTAGTTCGTAAATTGATCTCGATGCTTATTTAATCTGAATTATCGCTAATTGGAGCACATGTATGCTCACGCTGTTTTATTTCTTCTTCATTTGACTTAATTGGCTTCCGTACAGCTGAATAAATGCAAAGCTTTTCTTGCTACAATATATACTATAATTACTTAGCTATTTACAATTGTCCCGACATTCTCGTTGTCCCATTACCAGCAACAGGTCATCGCTTTGCCAACTCTTCTTCGGTAAGAAGTACTGAATTTCAGATCCATCAGTTGCAATTCTCAAATTCAATCGATCATTTAAAATATTTGTTGGTAAAAATAAATAAAAATTATCGGAACGGCATCCACAGTGGGGTTTTGTTGTCAACAACTTGCGGTTGAAACCATTTTTCCCTACAAAGCCAAATTTTTTGTTGTTGCGTTCTTTCTTTAAATCCATCTTATGTATAAGAATTCATTGTTACGTGAAGGAGGCCAACTTGGACCAAACCTCGCCTTACGTAAGAGTTAATTGATGGATTCATTAATTTCTCGTCTAAACAGTGATTTACTAAAGGTTCCCTCCAGAAGCGATGTTTTATTCACAAATAAAAGTACCACCTCATTTCGAGAGTATCTTGATGAAGTTTGAGGTTATATGTTCCAAATAATGAGAAAATGAGCCTTTTTGGCTTCCATACTGAAAGTTCGGCACCGGAATTAATGCTCGTAATGGGCAGTAAACGTTAATCAAAGTTGATCAACAACCGGTATCGCTCACGGGAAGTGGAGCTAATGAGAACAGCACGGATATACTCCGTCATCGATCTATCAATTTAAAATTTAGCATCGATTGAAGATCCGGCAGCGTCCCTTTAAGGCGATGGGTACGGTCCACGGGAGTATTGGGGAGGGCGATCGCATACCCAATATGCAGCTTCGGTTATCGAATCATTAGCTGCAGCGATTGGCCGTCTCCAATAGATACGGGAGTTGTTGGAGGTGTCACCCGTTGCTATGGTGACCACCCTTTGTGTGTGTGTGCGTATCTGACATGCGTTGCTTTCTCCCAGCAGGGGCCCAAGCAGCGGCCGAGGACCTCCTGGGGCCCGAAGGAGACATGGCCCCTGCGGTCGCTACTGGAAGAAGTGATGACCTCCTACAGTCACGCGTGCCTCCAGGGTTCAGGTGAGTGTCTCATATGAGATGGACTTTCTCTTTTATCTGATTTGAACTCTTTTATAACAGTGCGGTTATCAAATACTCGGACTCAATAATCTTTCTTTCATTCAGAGTAAGTTAGCATTAGTCTAGTTGTTGCATATGGCATATTGATTGATCTTTCCGTATGATTGATGGATATTCTCACATGATGATCAGCTCCATTTATTTAGAAGAATGAAGGATGAACTTCTTATATTCAAATGTAGCTGCCACGTATATCACGCTTTTCCCTAAGTACAGGCAATTTTATTTATAATATCCCTCTCCAATATAAAGGTATCGTATGAATATTACGCCTCAGACACATTCATATCGTACATTTTTATATACTTATAGTCTTCTTTCTTCAGTATCCTATTCTCTAATTCAACCAACTTTTCTCTATTTTTCGCTAGAGATTCACACGCATCATTATTGTAAACAATTTGGTAATTCCCTCTAGATCATCATTGTCTTATAGCAAAACCAAAGTAAAGCAATGCCTACATACTGATGACCCAGATTTCATTTTGCTGTGCCCATAACTCAGTCAATAGTCTCGTCTGTGTTTTTGAATATGCTCCTAGTGTTTTCCATTCCAAATGCATTAAATTTACTCACATTTTTCCATTCAATCAGTACTTCCAAACCTTCCCGAAAATTCATTTCGGTACCTCTTATTCAAAGCATTGCCCACTTATGAACAATTATTTGGAACATTTTAGTAAAGTTTTTTTAAGTACAAAGGCAGCTTAGGTTTTATAGTACACGGGAGTCGAACCCAGTACCGTATTCATCCAAATTTAAAACCTTTTGTCCATTTGACTAGCCAGTAACATTGGAACAATGGTCGTATTTGGTGTCAACTTTGCAATGTAAAGTAAATGTCATTCCATTTCCATTTTTGCATTTAATGGATGAATAACTGAAAATAATAAAACTCTTCTTGTTATCTTCACTTTTGCGAAAACTTTTGCCTGAAAATACGAATGGGAATTGAAGAACAAAAATAAATAGGTAAATAAGTAGTTGAATGAGAAAAACCTAAGCAAAACTTTTTGATGTCCTTAAATAGATTGTGCTTTCGTAGCATGTTTCTCTTAGCCTTAGCATTCAGCTTTCAGATAATTCTTTTATCCATCTATCACCTCTTCCGATTCTTTTGTGTCCGTTTTTATATGTTCGATTACAACTCTTCCCTTTCCCCCGATCTTTAATGCTATATTCGTTTGTTTTCCTGCTAAAAGGGTATTCAAATAGTGACAGATAGACTGTGATTATACAACTTCAAACGCAGATTCCTTCATTGTGACATTTCTTTCAACGTTATGTTGATATTTGTGAAAATTTTCCTTCATCTCAATTCCCATCCTGTTCATTTTTGCTCAGTCTTTTATGCATTTTTATTATTATTGTTTTAGAAGAATGTTTCCCGACCCAGATGGTGTGTATTTTCACAATTTTTTTTGCAATATTATTTAAGTTGTATGTATATATATATTGTATAAGTAATCAATTAGACGAAAATGCTATTGTGTGCGATTCAGAGAATGGTTTACAAATTCTAGCAAATGATCTAAACGATGCATCATGGGAGTTTTCTGAGAATATAAACTTAAATAAATCTGCGTAAGCTAAGGGCTAAGAAAGCTTATTCGACGATTAGGGTGGATGGGGAAATACTAGAACAGGTGGATAAATTCTCTCACTTGGGAAGTACTCTTTCTTAGAATGGAATAGGCTAAGGAGAGGTTCGTAAAGAATAGCCTTGGTCAAGGCAGCAACACAGCAAGGGAATTGATGACCAAAGGTCTTGATAAAGAAATCAGGAAAAGATCGGTAAAATCCTCGGTGTGGAGTGTTTTGCTAGATGGGTGTGAAATGTGGAACTCAAGATGAATCTAAAGGTGTGATCGCATTCTTGTGAGTGTTATATAGATTGGAAAAAGCAAGTTGGGTTGATGAGAAAAAAATACAGTAGTGCTAGGGATGGTATGGGAAGAGAGAGGGCTTTAATTGAAGTAGAAAGAATAGCCGGAGGAAAGGGGCGCTTTAAATATTGAGAGAAAAGGAAAAAAAGGTAATTGAGGGTAGATTGCAAGAGGAGATACAGAGAGGAAGACAAATGCAGAAGATTTAAGGTGACGTAAAGGGTGAGATAAGATTCCAAAAAACTATATATAATATTGAACACAAATTTATACTTTTCCACAAAAATTTATTATTGAACTACCGGTTTCGGTGTTACACCATCGTCTTGTCCAATAAAACTAAATTCTCAAACTGTATTTAAGTCTCGGCAGTTCGAGAATTTAGTTTTGTTGAACCTGACGATGGTGTAACACCGAAACCGGTAGTTCCTGAATAAAAACCTTTGTGGAAAAGTATATATCTGTGTTCAGTTATGTCTTTCCATAACATCTCGGCCGCATCGATAGATTATATGATATAGATAATGTTGAATAAAGAATATTAGCGCACATAAACCTACCAAAGGTAACTCTTATTTATGCTGCATCAATAGGGTTTTTTCGATTAAAGTACTTTTATATTGTTTATATTAAGACCAATTTCTTTAGGGTAGCTCTCCGAAATATTCAAGGTCTTCAAGGATTAGATAATTTGTTCTCGTGCGCCTGTTGACGTTGCTGAATCTCAGGAAAATCTAGGAAAGATACAAAAGTCAAATAGTTGCTCTGGAAAATTGGGCCGACCCTTGGAGGGGATGGAACCTGTCCCTGGCATTTCTTTCCACTATCAACAGGTCTTCAGGGAGACATACGCGGTGTGGACTCAGCCAACGTCTCACTTACTTTTGATTCAGGTCTAAATTGAAGTGAAATGCATAATAGGACGTACCCAATACAATTACCATGACTTCTTTCATTGTCATGTTTACCTTTTCGGTAAATGGAATTTTCCAATCTTCATCTGGTTTCTAAATTCAAGGATTAATCTACTCTGCCTATAGCAATAGACTTCTTAGAATTTGAAAAAAGTATCATTCTCTAAATTAAGTATTCAACGCGGTCATAAAGTTTTATTTCGCTTAATGTTGATGGAGCCTAACTATATGTTACTAAAGCTTACTTTGCTTTCATTTTTAACCCCTTGTAAAATTAATTAAATTCATAAAACCACTTAATAAATATATTTTGTTTATTCAATAATTTGTGTAATTTGCCTTCAATTAGATTGATTTTTACAGAACCATCCAAAAAGTAGATCGTGCGCTCTTCCTCATCTTAACGAATAGTATATCCGTGAAGTACCAGTGGTGTTCTTTTCTCTTTATTATTTTGTTTTATATCATATAGATGTGAACCAAATATTTTGAGCTGATGAGGTTTCTTGGTAGTTTTTCTAATTATTAGATTATCTGTTTAATTAAATATTTTCCTGGTTAAGCGAAAAAGATAAAACATAAAGGATATATAGAATCTCTGCTATTGTTTCTAAAATGAAATTTTTAGTGAAGTATAGGTTTGATATTTGTTTAAAATTGTAGCTTGCCTTAATAATTCTCAAATCCGCTTAGCTGCTTCTTTCTATGTTAAGAAATGCAAAATGGATATAAACCCAGGATAGAGTGATTTGTAGACCTTCGTAGAATTTATCTTTCTTGAAATATGAAGATCTTTCTTCTTTTTCTTTGATTCAGTTTTGAGTTGTTGCTTATAAAAACAAATTTTATGTTATCATTGCAGTAAATCGCGGTGGCGGAGTGGTTAACGTGCTAGCGCGTTAATGCTACAACCTCACGGCCCGGGTTCGAATCCCGGCTAATCGGATATTTCCGGTTAGGGAACGGTTGTTTGTGTATGTTGTGTGTGGTTGTGTGAGAGAGATGTTAATAAAAATGCAAAAAAAGGAATAAAATTAAGAAAAAGGGGTTGATTGGAGGAATAGCCTTCATAGGCTAAAATTCGTCCATAAAAAGACGGCATTAAATATTAATGGTTAAATGGTTTAAAAGATATTATTAAATAACAATGGTTAGAAGTTAAAACGTATTTATTTGTATATCCGTGTCAAATGGCGCTGTCAGAAAAGGAAACCTTCTTAGAAGGGAAATTTTTCAGGAAGCTGCAGATCTAAGGGCACATTTCAATCAGTTCCGTATTTACAGAATATATATGAAGCATATTTCCCCTAACTCCTCCGCTATACAAAGCAACACGTTCATTTTAGACAGCAGAATAATTCCTTGGCATTTTTTCTCAGGTTCCCACTATAAATAAGGCTCAGACACCTCTCCCACCGCACGGAGAAAAGTAATCCTTCCCAAGTTGTTTTCGTCGTCCAATCGGAGACTATGGCAATCCTCACGTCTGCTTCCCCGAAAGGGTTACTTTTTCCATTTGATTCCACCCAATACATCTGAAACGTACGGCGACGTGACACACAGCAATCGTGGTCTTATTCGATCTCCTCAGGGATCAGAAATGGAATTTTTTCCTCCTTTCTCACATTCGCCGAAAACGTATTTAATTGGTCTCCTAAAAAGTGAAATAGTTACTATGCGTTGCCCTTTATAATTTAATTAATTTACAATCTAGGTCATTTTAAGAAATTATAAAAATCCACCGGCCTTGGTGGCTTGGTGGTGGTATATAGCATGCCATCTAAGCCATCGCTCCCACCTCAAGGTCCCTGGTTCGAATCCCGGCTATTCAGATTTTTCCGATCAGGGAATGGTTGTGCGAGTTCGTTGTTACTGTTGCCTCGGTGAAGCACCTCCTGATAAGTTCATCAGAGCTTAGGAGGACTTCACCGGTGAAGGGCAACATTAGCTTTAAAAAATATATTCTCTATTCTCTAAATCTTATTACTTTGAAATATACAGTTTGTAAAGCATATCTCACTGAAGAAGTTCTACTGTAATTTAATCTTTACTCTTCGCAACTTATGACATGCAGTTTTAATTAAAAGTCATCTACCCCCAACCCCTTTAAATTTATGCTAGATAATCCGAATCAAGTTGTTTCTAACCCGAAAAAATATTTAGTTGATACATTCAAAATGATAAAAAGAATTAATAACTATTGCACGTATTTTTGGATGCCATACCTCCTATACATATAATGGGTTAGTTGGAAGAAAAAACTTCGTAACTCGTCAAATAAAGATGTTTATTATTAAACCCCCAATGGTCAGCCTCCGTTACGAACGGGGGTTGACTATTGAAAAAGACTCTTTCTTTGACGCCCAAATTAAGTTGATCTTTCTCTGAAGGAGGTTGGATAATACCATAAGCTTGTTCGAGGTAGGTAACATATCGCTTGCGACTATGTGGTCATGTTTTAGGTACCTATCTATTTCTTAAAAAATATACCTGCAATTGATGATCTCAGACGCATCTTTTCTGAAAGGTAAATAAAATCTAAATCAACCTCTTAATATCATTAAATTACTGTGAATGACACCTAATTACTTTATGATTTACATTATAAAAATATTTAATTGATCTTTCCGTTAATGCGTTCGCTTCCAACGATCATTAACAAAGATTTATCTAAAGGAAAGGGTATAAGATTCTTTGCGCATAAGGGCGTGCACCCAGGAAAAACTGACTTGAAAAAGTCCTTTATGAATAGAGGAAGATCCCGGGGAAGATTTATCTAGGTTTAGGAAGTAAAACAAAGTCCCACGAAGTCACGGCCCTAGCAGTAGATTCCATTTTCCATGTTAAGCTCATGGAGGTTAATACAGCGAAATTCTTGGAGAATTGATTACCCCTTACACCGTCTGATATTGGCCAGTGCACGCGAAGCTGTAAAAGGGAGCACATTAGCTGTACTTTGAACCCCAATGTCTCGAGGCATGCCTAATATTTCTCCATCGGCGCGTTTGCCGCCAAAAGAAGATGAAAATCGATTTATCGAAATCCCGTAGCGCCGAATTCGCAGGCGACAGTCAAGGGCGGGTCCAAGAGCGTGGGGGCGAACCCCTTATCGCTAACGAAAGAAGGGCACGTTCGACGGCCGATTGGAAAGATGTTTTCTGTGCCGCAGCAGTTCTCGTCCCTTTCCAGCCACCCTCGGTCACCATAACCGCATTTCCCTTAACTTTCTTCTTGGGGAGATTCGCCTCACCACTCACAGTGAGAGAAGGGTGTCGACAAATTGTCTTCGTGGTTGTTAGGGTAACGATTTGGCGAAGTAATTCCGATGATTAGAATTTGAAAGAAATGTTGGCATTTATCCGTCACATTTGTACAGTCCTGGCCAAAATTAACGCAGCACCGGCCGTAAGGATCGCTAGGGAGGTGCTGCGTTAATTTTGGCCAGGAGTGTACATAATTAGTTTTATTTATCATAGTAATTTACATAAAAATAGTCTTCTTCAGTGTACTGTGTAGTAAGTTATCTCTTTTTTTAATTTAGGGTAGGGTAGGGTAACCAAGGGTTATATATAAGAAGAGACTTTATAGACTCAATCTCGCCATAAATAAAGTCCTTTATTATTACTACATATTCGTATAGTAGTTATACATACACTAGGTGGCAACGGTTCATATCATTTCTAACCTAACGAATGAATAACTTCGAAAAATCATTATGCATTTACAGCAACTTTTCACACACACAACATCTCATTATCCATTAGGCTTCAAACTAAATTCAAACACAGACCGATACAAATTATTTTCGTTATAATAATTTAAAAAAACCTTAATTTAATATTACATTTTTTAGGTATTACTTAAATAAATTCATCTTAAACCTTGAATTGTTTCGCGGGAAGGGGCTGAATTTTTTCTTGGATAGACCATTCCAAATAACTGACGTTCTATACACATATAAGAACATTTGCTACCTTTTGGTAATTTATGTGCCTTAAAAATCCCTATTCAACGCCATTTAATTCGTTGTTAGATTAATGAAAGGACCCTTGGAGACCCTCGATGCATCATTAATTTACCTGCAAGGGGCGTTTACCCTATCGAACTATTATTACATCTATATATGTTCCCTGCAAGATGTGTCGTGTGGAAGAGGGTGCATTCATCATGAACTCAAATCCCTGATTCGATTACTTTCACCTATCAATTAGGGAAAAAACATTTTTTTTTAAACACTAGTTCTAGAATATTTTTTCTTGGCGACCTTGGCAGTATCATAAAGGCCTATATAACAGGTACTATCACAGGGGTAGTATTGATATCTGCCTCTAGCGACCAAAAGTGAAGCCAAAAAATGGCAGATTGCGCAATTAGCCATGCTGGGGTGAACTTTTCTTATCTCTCTATACCAATACATTGTTTTTTCGTGATTTTGCGGTTTTGATACAGAGTTATCAAGGTTTGATCGAGTAAGTCTAACGTTTTGGAACACAAAATGTAGTTTGAGCAATGCGTAACACGAAGCAATTTTGTTATTTTCGCGTTTCTAAAGGTTTTATAGGTAAATAAGCAGGGGCCTGTTTCTGCCTGTGGCATGGTCAGTTGCTGTGCATCAGAACAGCTGCCCCCACAAAATGTTCCGAAACTAGAATGTATGCATCTTCCTTAATTTTATTATTTCATTCCTTATCTGAAATCTATGAAGCAGAACGAACGTCAGTATTAATGCACGGCGTTTTAATGAACATTTCATTGTGCTCTCGGCTGCACCTGCAGGCCTTGCATGGTATAAAAGTTCTCGTATTCGTCATTTTGACAACTTTTACTGCATTGAGCCTCAATGAAGAATTAGAACAAACATTTGCACAAGCGAAAAATCTCTAACTACCCTGATAATCTATTATAATTTATTATAGAATAGCTTTATTTTATTACGGTAAACGACTATTAAGGAATTTTATGCCGTACTTGGTATCCTGAGATCACCTGCTGAGACGCAGAGTACTACCTGCTCCAACCGTGTAGTTTTAAGCTACTCTTCTGAGTTATTTTAGTTTACTTCTTCAGTGCATATTATATTTTTACTTCTTATTTAGTGTTTCGTTCATAGTTTAGTAAATCTTTCCGTTGTGTTTGGCGCTCTTCTTCCAGTAGTGTTACATCGCACCTTCGAAGCTGCGATCCAAGACTGCGTGAGCGTTAAGTACCCTCTATCTTTTTATTTATTTTATTTTCTATCCTTTATTGACTAGGTTTATCGCCTAACTTTACTTGTGTGCTTTTGGGTCTTATTTATTTTGTCATAACTTCCGATAACCGCTAACTCTGCTATCTTAATTTATATATTTTACTTACGAGCCTACTTAGTGTATTTTACTCTAACACTTAATCTTCTGCGGCGCTTACTTCCATTTTTGCCTGTATAATCTAATTTATTTATTTTAAACTTTATACGAATCACTTGCACAGATAAATTCCTCTCACGGTAATCCTTTAGTTAGTGTATATATTTTGTCTCCGAAGTTAGAAACCTAGCCCCTCTACACAGGTTAGGTCAGCCAGGTAAAGCACAGCGGGTGGTAACTCATTGTTCATTGTTAGTTGTTTTCGTTTTAGTTCCCCATTTAGTGAGCCAGTGTAAATTCCATAGCAATAGGATGGCTTCCTACAGGTCTGTCCTGGCTCGCGAAAGGAAGGTGGACACCGACCCCCTGTGGGCACGGATCTGCCGCCTTGAGAGGGTTGTTGGAGAGCTTCGCTCGTTGGTTTTAGGAGGTGGGAATACCTCGATGAGGGGGAGGGTGGCTCCCAAAACTGCGCCAGTTCCCTCCACGTCGACCACTGGGGCTCGCCCTAGAGTAAACGCTGGTTGGTCTGTCGCGGAGGCGGTGATGCCTACTCCTAACCTCTCGGGCTCTGTTCTCCCCCTGAAGCCCGAGTGGATGGTGGCTACGAGGAGTGGAGGAGCAGCGCGGGCTGGCAAGGGCAATGGGGAGGTGACGACGAACCCTATCCCTATCCGCAATAAGTTCTCGGTGCTGGAAAGTGTCGATGAGCCTGTTCGGAAGGTCATGCCTGCCCCTCTTCCCTCCAAAGTAGCTGCGCCTAAAGGAAGTCGGGGTGGGGGGATTGTATTGATAGGGAGCTCTAATGTAAAGCGTATTGTGGCCCCTTTGCGGCGAAGGGCGGAGAGGGAGGGAGGTGACATTAGGGTTACATCTTGGTGTATTCCCTCTGGGCATGTGGCCCAAGTCACGGGTGCGGTAGGTGCGGCGGCCAGGGGCACGGGTTGCTCTCGGCTGCGGGTGGTGGCCCATGTTGGAGTCAACGATGCCTGTCACCGCGCTCCCGAGGATATTTTGCGTTCTTTTGAGGACCTGAATTCCGAGGTTGAGCGCGTGCAGGAGTCGCTTGGCATCGATGTGCGGCTGTCCATCTGCAGCATTGTCCCGCGGAGTGACTGCAGCCGAAGCGTTCGGACTAAAATAGATGGTCTGAATGCGCGGATGTGGGAGTTCTGTCGGGGCATGGGAGTTGACTTTGTGGACCTTAGGCCGACCCTCTTGTCGTACCCCCTCGCCTTGAACGGCTCTGGTGTTCACTATACTGCTGAAGCTGCGAGCGGGGTGGCTCATAGGATTTACGAGCATTGTAGGTTTTTTTTAGGCTAAAGGGAATTTGTGGGAATGCTTCTAATTTAAGTGGCTCCGATATAGGAAATAAAGTTAATAAACAATCGAATACCTTAAAAAGTACTGAACAAGTTGAAGATGAGCAACAACGCGTTTCCCGAGCTTCACCCATTGTAAATGAACTATCGATTGCCATTATTAATTGTAGAAGCATCAAAAACAAAGTAGCCGATCTTGAACATCTTATCCGAAGTAACGACTCCGACATAATTATAGGCACCGAAAGCTGGCTAACAGACGATATTAATGACTACGAAGTATTTCCTAAAGATTTTAAGATTTATCGTAAGGACCGTCAGGATAAAGTGGGTGGAGGAGTATTTATAGCGGTTAAAAGTTCTTTGCGGAGTAGTCCACATACGTATCCTAACAGTTGCATCGAGAGCGTATGGTGTACCATTAGTCAGCCAAATAAACCCAATCTACTTGTATGTGCTTTTTACCGGCCGCCCAACTCTTCGCGTCATGTTTTGCGTAACCTAAATGATGAAATAAATTTTTACTCGCGTAAAAACAACAATAGCATAATGATAATTGGAGGAGATTTTAATCTTCCAGACATCGATTGGCAAAAGCACGTTGTCAAGAAAAGAGCTCGGGACAATGACTCTTGTAGGACCTTGTTAAATATAATACAAAAAAATTCATTACACCAGCTAGTCAAAAAGCCTACCAGGGAATTAACCATTTTAGATCTTTTTCTTACGAACACCCCCGAACGAGTATCTAACACATCTGTTTGCGATGGAATATCCGATCACAAAGCCATAATTATAGATTTCGACCTTAACTTGGTAAAGCACAGAAAACCTAAGCGCAGAGTTTATCTTTACCCGCGAGCCGATTTCGAAGGATATCGTAGTAAACTCATGTACGAATTTCTGGAGTATAAAACGCGCGCGATATGTTTAAATACCGAGGACACGTGGAATCTCTTTGTAAGAACAATGCGTGACCTAATGGATAAATTTGTACCCTCAAAACTTTCAAATCAAATTAATGAACCTAGATGGTATAATAAGGAGACTAGGAGAGCACTAAAGAAACAGAGGCGTTTGCATTCCAAATTAAAAGCCGCTGCGAGGCAACCGAATTGTATCAACATAGATCGAGTAGAGAGCGAGCATAAGGAAGCAAAGTCGGAAACTAAACGAATTATGCGAGATGCCCTCCGTCAATATAAAAAGAAGATTTTATGCGAACACTTGGAAGAGGACCCAAAAGCGTTTTGGTCGTACGTTCGTGAGGTCCAAGGTAAAGAGCAAACTGTTGGTTCATTAAAGGATACTTGCGGTAATATAGTAAACGATGCTAAAGGCAAAGCTAATATCTTGAATGATTTTTTTCGAAGCGTTTTCACGTCTGACGATACATCAAATACTCTCCCGAATGTTGATAAACCTGAATCAATGTCGAAAATCACCTTCAGAGAAGACGGCATCATTAAACTATTGCAACAGATTAAACCGAATAAAGCTCCGGGTCCTGAAGACATACCGGCTCGAGTGTTCAAGGAAGTTGCGGAGAGCGTAGCACCTTTTCTTAAAGTTATATTTGACAAGAGTATGAGCGAAGGAAAGGTCCCGAAAGATTGGAAAATTGCGAATGTCACGCCAATATTTAAAAGTGGCTCTAAGGACGATCCAGCTAATTACAGGCCTATATCTTTAACAGCACTGAGCGGTAAAATTATGGAACATATAATAGCTAATGGGTAATAGCTCTTTAATGGGTTTTCTTGAAACGTCCAATTTCATAATTAGGAATCAACACGGTTTTCGTAAGACTCGTTCTTGCGAGTCTCAGCTGGCTTTATTAGTACACGATGTTCTAAACTCTGCTGAAAAACAGAAGCAAGTCGATGCGATATTTTTAGATTTTCGGAAGGCTTTCGATAAGGTACCTCATCATAAATTGCTGTACAAATTAGAAGTTGCGGGTATCAATGCACAAGTTATTAATTGGATAAAAGACTTTCTCACCGATAGAGAGCAACGAGTAGTACTCGATGGTATTAGTTCCAACTTGGTTAAGGTGACCTCGGGCGTCCCTCAGGGCAGTGTAATTGGACCGTTGTTATTTTTAGTATACATCAACGACCTCAGCAATCACATTGAAAGCAATGTTAGGATATTCGCAGACGACACAGTCATTTACAGGGAAATAGTTAGTTCAGAGGATAGATTAACCCTTTCGAACGACTTAGATAGAATTATGAACTGGTGCGATGATTGGCAATTAGAGCTTAATGTAGAAAAGTGTTCTGTAGTTAACTTCTTCGAAAGTAAATCTATAATAAATGATTATTCTTATAGCCTCCGAGGGGTAAACCTAATGACAGTAGAATCGGTAAAGTATCTTGGAGTAACTCTCACGAATAATCTATCATGGAGTGCCCACATCCGAAATATATGTGGAAAAGCACTTAAGAAACTCGGCTTCGTTAAAAGAATAGTCGGTAGGAGCGAAGAAAAGGTTCGCGAGCGATGTTACTTAGCGTTAGTTAGGCCTCACCTTGAGTATGCATGTAGTGTATGGGACCCCGCCGAGAAATGTCATATTCGGGATTTAGAAAAAGTACAACGAAAGGCGATACGATTTGTAAAGAATTGCTACGATAAAACAGCGAGTGTCACTCAGATGTTACAGGACGCGGGATGGGAATCATTAGAAGATAGAAGAAAAATTCAAAGGATAAATTTATTAAATAAGTTCAGAGAAATTACGTTTTCAGATGATGTAACCGATATAATGCGACCCCCCTGTTATATGGGCCGTGCTGATACTGCCCGAAAGATTAGGGAAATAGATGCTAAAACGAATCGTTTCAAAAATTCATTTTTTCCGCGAAGTATACGCGAAAGCAACCGTTTAGGAAAATAGTCAAGGTGCTTGCACCCCCTGCCACACGCCGAAAGGCGGCTTGCAGGGTTCTTACATAGACATAGACATAGACAAAAACTAAGACGGATTAATGCATTAAAATATACAGAAAATTAACATTAGAATAATCAACGAGGTTTTAATAGAGTTTGCGGGAAGTTGGCAGATGATTCGTTTTCTGTATCGCTCTAGCAGACGACACCGGCATCCGAGAAGTTTACATTGCAGGCATGTTTTATTTTCCATGATGAAAAGAATCAAGAGGACTTGGAGAAAAAAAATCTAACATGATCGTTAAGTAAAAGGTTCATTTAAACTATCTGAGTCCATGTCATAGGATAGACAAGCTCTTGAGTCCCTTATGGGAGTAAAATAAAACCCAAAAAATACATGCAGGTAAAGGGGAGCCGTAGAAAAGTTCACCCCAGTGCTCTGCGGGTTGCGTTGTTATTGGCTTCACTTTTCTGACGGTAGACTCCCCCTGTGGGTACTACACATAAGATCATCTACATCTTTCGAGAACGTCCTCCCTATGAATTTATCAAGTAAATAAAGTATTTGCTTAATGCTTCTATCTTTAAAGGATTCCCATACTTCGTCCTGGAGCATCTTAATAACGCATACTGATATTTCACAGCGATTTCTTACAAAACGTCTCGCCTTTTGTTCTACTATTTCTAATTTCCCAATACAGCACCTCCGTCAGGGCCCCATGCATAGTCTGAGGCTTAACTAATCCAACTCTATATCCCTAACGGACTTTTCTTCACTTCTACAAACTGTTTTCTTAATGAAAGAGATTGTTAATTGCTCGTCTTAAATAAACGTCTTAATATTACGGATTTCGAAATCCAGTGTTAAGTTACTCTTTAGGGTTACTCCAAGATACTTTTCCAATTTTTATTGAGTTTTGTCCATGGTGTCTGTACGAATAAACATCCTCAACAAATTTGGGATGGATCAAATAATTGTCTTCGGGATGCAAGGGACCCTACTTAAAAAATTAAATCTCATTCTATTGCAATTTTTCAAGTTTAGGTTAGTATCGTATTATTTGTGTTTAGCGCAGGAGAATATATGTTTTTTAAATTTATATCTAGAATTAGATGTATTATTTTTATAATAGTACAATTGCAACTTAAGGATTTATTCTATCTTGAATACACATAGATTTCTCGATAATTTTTTAATTTCTTCGTCTTATCAACTCTCTCGCGTCCTTTTGACAAAAGAACTCTTATCTTCGATATCATAATAATATTGTTGAGCTTTAAGACAATATTCTTGCTCTAATCCTCTGTTTTCCAAATAGATTATTTTTTAGTACAATCTCTATTGGAGTTCTTGAAGGTACTAATACCCAGAGGTGTTGTAGCCTGAGCGACTGCAGCCCCTTTTCAAATTGCTGTGGTCATTACTGACCATCTCTGCGGTAGATCTGTTTTATCGAGATCCCCCACTATTCGTATTTATTCTTGATTATGTGTAAAGAATACATTAACTGAGAGAAATTTACTGTTGAGCGGTTGACACCTTTTTCTATGCCTTATACCTGCTGATCTTTGTAAAAATCGGATAAATAGCTTTCTTTAAATAAAACAGCTTGTAAACATACCATGAACTAAAATTAGATCCAACTATATCGTAATAAGATAACAGAGTTACGTGAAGTTCGCTTTCATATATGCTTAGAAGTATATTATTGCTATATCCATCTTTTTCTATCAAAAGCATTATTTGTAATTGCAATACCTGGTGCAAACACAAGATAGAGATACTGTTAAGAATAGATTGGTGCAGTTTTAAACGAGACGTCTACTCTACAGCTAACTCTTCCATTTCTAGACTCTCCATTTTAGATATACTGTTTTAAATAAAGCACGTAAGAGCTGTTGTGATTCGAAAACAATACAGTTTCATCACAGTGCTCCACTATATATATAATGGCTGGCCCGTTAGTCCACCAATAGTACTTGGAAGGCCGTTCGGTGCAATGACGTCTTTAGAATTGTCGCCCAGTGTGAAATGATTGGTGTCGAGTGATTTACCTGATGTTATTGAAACTCCTACCAATAGTATTATTGGTCGTCATTGATATGTACTGGCAGTCTTCTGTATCAAGAAAAGCTACATAAAAACACAACATGGTCTCGAATCAGATATTACACTTACTTTTAGATATGGAAGGTAAATAAAATTTACTTTTATATATTTAAATAAAACTGCCACGTATCTTCACGATGTTCCCTCACTATGTACAGCCCATTTTATTTATAATAATCCTTTCAAATTCAAAGGCATTTTATGAATATTACGCCTTGGACAAATTAATCTCATACATTTTTAATATTCTTTCAATCCTCTTTTTTCAGCATTCCATTCTACATTCAAGCAGATTTTCTCTGTTTATATAGAGGTTCGCATGCATTATCATTGTAAACATTTTCATTTATTACAGGGTCTCGAACTTGCTTTTAGATAATAAACATGAGATTACTTTCGATCGCAATGAGTAATGGAAAGAGCTGTATCATAATATTTTTATTTACGATATTTAATTATATTCAAAGTGTTTATTGTAATTATGCTTTCCATTTTAATACTTTAATAGGTGTCCATTCTCTCAGACGTTAGTATTTTTAATTTTGTAATGATATCTTAAAGCCTCCTGTGAAATTGTTATTGTGTAGCAGATATCAACATGTTAACCTGGCGTTCTCTGATTGAAATTTCAAAATTTTGTATATCCTAACTCGGAGACGTGTTTGGAAAGGTTTATACGAGCTTTTGCACCCCTTTTGACAATCAACCAAGGGAGAATTATGCTTTTTCTTCATCTTTAAAAATAATTAAATGCGTATTTCCATTCAGGTAAGATGAATACGTCGGAGTTAGTTCTGGTGAAATTACTCGATTTTAAATGAAAAAAATCGACCAAATTTTTCCTGAAAATGTTTACCTGGGTGAATTTTTTTTCATTCATTAGGTTAAGAATTACTAGAGATAAGAATGAGTCGCTAAGATTATAATCAAATATGCTTCTGCCTGATACACGCAAAATATGGATCCAAAAATGGTGCAAGTTGGTTGAACTTGATTATCATTATGACATTTACATCAGTAGTGATGTTTTACAATCAACTACTTGGCAGCTAATTCTACACCGCTCCCAGCATATAAAAAATATTCTATCACAATTCTGCAATCAAATGTAAAATAATTTCTTATTACTTTCCTTATAATTTGCTACCAATTTTACAACGCCTAAATATATTCCCTTGGCTTTATTAAGGATTAGCTGGTTTCCAACGACGTTTTCCTTGAAAATACGAATTTAGGTTAGAAAACGAAAAATGAAATCCTTACCTCCAAGCTCATTTTACGCGGTATAAGGAAGTTCTGTAATGAAAAGTCTCATCTAACACTTCGCGGAAAAGTGCAAGATCTTGTATCCTGGAGAGGTAGGGTAAGGATCTTCATTCGTCGAAGTATTTTTATACCAGGAAATAGATGGCATCTTCATAAGCTTCTTTGTATCCCCAGTAATGTGACTCTGTATTATCCATCTCTTTAAATATCTCTACTTCATCTTAAGTATTCATCCAACCCTGCCTTTTTCAAAGATTTTCACTTGAATCATACATCTTCATTCAGTGGAATGGTGCACAAATAGAACAATTTATTTTCAACATCACAAGAAATATTTTTCACGAACATCCATATGGCCAGAAGATAAACATTCTATCAATCCTTAATTTAAGTCGTGATGTAGGTAAAATAAGCCTGACCACTTAGGTTAAATTCAGGGCATTATGATTATAACTTGTTTCTGAGGTTATCTACTGTAACCGTTCATTTAAATAATTTTATAAACCCACATTGGTTATTTTTATTATGAATTAAGGTATTCAAGTATTTAAACTTAAATTTTTCTTATAGTAATAAAATTGCTTCCTATACTAGCAGTATTTGGCGGTGTTGATTCAATAAAATACGAGATAAAAATAGAATTTTGAAAATTACGATAATATGACAGATAATTAATACATTTGCAATATCTCTGTATCACTAATAACATTATGAAACTTTGGAGGGAACCGTTCTAAAAAAATGAAAAATCCTTTAAATAACAATTTCAAAGGAGGAAGAATAGGTATCATATGCAATATAATCTCCATTTTTTAGTTGGCTAAACGTAATCAACCACAAATGCTTTATCAATTCAATTTAAATAAAGATGTAGGAACTCTACTGTTCTCAATTTTTAAATTTTGGGTCCAATCAGAGTATGGCTCATCCCAATTATAAAATGTAAAGAGAGAAGACTTTTGGGGTCTTTAGAAAATATCATGTCTGCGGATTATGAGGAATAAGTTCTGGAAAAAAAAGGCCAGACATCGCGACCTCTATATATATAATGAGGATGAAGAGAATATTAAATTGTTATTTATATTATTAAATATTACAAATGATGGAATTGAGTTTTAACATAGAACATGAAAGCACGCGACTTTAGCCAAGGTTATGTTTGATATATATTATTTACTTAGCTCTTTCTCTTAACTAAGATGTAAAGAAATCATGAATTCAGTCCAAGATTGTTTCACGTCGTTAGTTACTTTCGCTAATTGGCCACATTCCAAACAATCGGGAATCTGAAAGTGAGAGTTAACGACCTACCTTTGATATTAGGACTCTTATTTATACTCTAACATGCATAACCATCTACGAAATCATGTTCGGAGCGAAGTAAACTTCTGCCACAAAAATTTTATAGCTTACGGAATGCAATCTATGTCTTTCGCTTTCTTAACGGAATATATCTATTCATTAGCCTTCACTCTCGGTGTCCTTTCATTTCGTGCATGAATATGTTAAAATTTCCCTTCGGATTCCTATTGAATTGCACTCTTCCATGTAGTTTTTAATCTTTTCAGGCACATCTTTTGGTTTCATCTACAATTTTAGAAACAAAAAAAGTTTACGCATACTTTTCATATCCTATCATTTCTATTAGATTCATTCTGTCATTAATTTCTGAATGGTATTTCCGGGATTCTAATATAATTTTATCGTTGCTGATTTTCGTCTCGAAATCTTCCCGTTAGTAGCAAAATGTGCGTTCTAACTACTTATTACATACTTATTTAGATATATTATAACATACTTTATTAGATATATTTCCTCCATTTTTAATAACGTTTTCTTATTTTATTGATTGTACAAGTATAAATAATGAATTGATTAAATATATGCATCATCAATGTATAATCTACCTAATTACTCAGAACATTAGTTTTTATATTGCCTTGTAAAGAAAAAAAATGCAGGTTTCAACTCATAAAAATATTAAACTTTTTCAAATAAATTTCATCCGAATGTTAAAAAAGTAGTAGTGGTGGAGAATCAAGATGTTCTACAGAATGTATCCCAGTTAGTTGAGCAAATTCCATAGAAAACAATGTTATGTCACGCTGCGTGATGTACCTCGACGTGCTATGCGCGCTGCATTTAATAAAAAATTACCCTAATTTGCGTGTGTGAGCATGAAAGAGGACTAGAGGCGCGGTGGTGGCCGGGAAAGCTAAGAATAACTGCTTTAGAAGTTATAGCGAAGGTGGTGAGATTCACTGCATGGCGAACCCTTTTGTTTGGCAGAAATTGCTATGCCAAGCGTGTAAAGATATTTAGAAGCTTTGCCTAGCCACGCCCGATTTGTATTGCGGAGTTAATCTCTTTGAGGGCAAATATTTTTACTTCCTTCGTGTGCGTGGAGAAAGTATTTTAATCGGAAGGAAATTTTACCTCGACCTTTTAAAGGAATGGTCTGCGTGGAAGTTCGTGAACCGATTTTCAATCACTTTCGCTGTGTCAGAAATCGGATGGTATATACGCACTACTGATGCATATATCCAACAAGTTGAACGAAAGAAACAAGTTTACATTAAAACAGATATTAATTCTTGGAATGAGTTCTGATGACTGCACCTGTCAAAATTCGCGGTCAAATTTCAGGCCAATTTCTACTGTTCCGAAGATAATCTTCATTACTGTATCATTCAAAGGTTCCTTCTGCCATATCTTGATGAATTGATTTTTTTACATACTTATTTGTTACAGGATAACGAAAAATTTATCTATATATATTAATTTAGTAACGTGTCCGTCCGTCTGTCCTCAAAAAAGGGATGTAACACTTTTAGCAAAATCTCAAAAACTAGAAGTCGCACAATGTTCAAACTTTTAACATCATTAAATGTCTTCCCCCGGATGATCAAGTGGTACTTAAAATTTGCCTAAAGTCTACGGTTCGAACCCAGACGAGTAAAACAGTTTGCATAAGAAATACACGCAAAGTTCATTTTTTCCGTTGCATGATTCGTTTCTTTTGCAAAACTAAATTAGAAAGAACAGTCGTAGGAAGTCGAAACTAGCATAAAAAGAAGGGAAATAGAATAAAGATTCTTATTATGGTCGTGGAATATCGTTTGCGACTCGAAATTGCGAGAATTTTGATAAAATATACGAAAATTTTGTCTAAATTTCCATGTAGTAAACAACTCATTCCCTTGACGACCAAGGCTATTGTTGATTCCGAGCTCAAGCGTAATTCCATAAGAAGACGGGGAAAATTTTAAAAATTTCGAATTTTGTTGACGAGTCTGTAGCAACCAAGTTTTATTTATAGCAACATAATTGTTTACCGTCTTTTTCGTAAAATAAATGAGTTTTATATTTGTGGTTAACCAAAAATTGATTTTTCTCGAACAATTCAACGAGCTGTGTATAAATATCCTGGTAAGTTGAGGACGTATTGAATATATATTATTCTGAATTAATTATTAAATCTAATCTATTAGCTTTGATGTATATTTAGCAATTTATGGAAATGGAATTTGTGAAGGACGAAAAGAATTCTCAGATTCATAGTTTGCAGTCCTTGAAGAGTTGAACGGCGAGTTGTTAAGTTGTAGCAAACCTCCGGCATCGTATGATAGATCATAAAGGTAAAGCAATTTTATTTTGTTAAATGCAGGATGCAAAAATTGATTTATTCGTTGTTTTTAAGTGACCCCACTCCATATTCATTTACTATCCTTCTGTTATTGGTGTTTAATTTTTGTTTCTATTTTGACATTGCGATTACTTTAGTGGTTCGTGTTTATGTTACACATTTTAAGATTGAGATACGAGTCAGCTCCATACTACATTAATTTTCCGTATAGAATATTCATCGTTGGTTATTTGAGTGAAATGTAATTTATTTCTGTAATTTATGATGTATGATTTTATGTAAAACTTGATTCATTTGTTCCCTTGTACCTGTATGAAGATGTAACTTTAAACGTGGTCCTGCTAACCCTTATGTGATCTTAGAATATATATTTACGAGAAAATGTAGCTTGCATACTGCAAGCAGATCGACAACACTAACTTCATATCGGCATCACATCGGAACGGTTCTCAAAAGAAAAAGAAGGATTGAAAATATTCTTAAATTCGCCGCAATTTAATTGTCTGGCCTCGAACCCGGGTCTCTGACTACGTGTGAAAATTCAAGCAGAATTTTGGCTGAACTTGCCTCAAACGACGCTCTACTTTTCACGAATCTAAATGGCTCACTGGATTCGAACCAAGGACGATCTTGGAAATCTAAAACATATTTCTGAAAGTTATTTATGATCTTTATCTATATGCCGAATTTCAAGTTTCTATATTATTGGGAGAGGTTTCAAAATAATTTCTAAAAATCGGATCAACCTCTTATTGCAGAGACACCTGGTGTCGAACCCAGGACATATTGTAAGCTGTGAATGCACAGTTTGATTTGTATGGACTTGATCTTATTTAATTCAAAGTTTGAAGTCGATATTATGCCGGGAAGTACCTAAAATTTGTTTCCGTTATCTCCGTAAGAAATGCATTGAGGAGTGCAAATGGCCCTCTGGGATCGAATCAAGGACCATCAGCGAACATGTAAAATTTGATTATGAAATATATTCATGATATCTATCCACGTGCCGAGTATCAAGTATCCATATTATCGGGAAAGGATCCAAAAAAATCTTCAAAATCGCCGCAATGCATTTTAAAAGGCCGATTTTTGCCCCGACCTAGCATCGAACCGTGAAGCATATTCGGCGATGTCTTTCTGATTTACGTCGGAGTTGCACGGCTTCTAGCGATCCCTTGAATTTCAACACTCTGCTTTTCCGGGAAGTGCCTAAAAAAAAATTTCGAAAATCCCCACCATGTATTCTTATGGAGAAAATCGCGACTTTGGGGACTTCTGGAATCGAACCCATGACACCGAGGTTCAAAGTCGGTTGTTTTCTGGAGGTAACACGTTATGGCCAATATTTCGTAAAAATTTCAAGGCAGTGGCACTTGTGGAACATGGTTAGAATTTTGATCCCCTATATATAACTTATATATAAGTACGAGTAAAATGTAGATTGCATACTGCAAGCAGATCAACAACACTAATTTCATGTCGGCATCATATCGGGACGACCCTCAAAAGAAAAAAAAAGGGATTGAAAATATTCTTATAATTCGCTGCAATTTAATCGTCTAGCATCTAACTCAGGCCTTCCTGGTGAACCTACTATGCAGCACAACAGAAAATACCATCTCTTACTTTGTGTGAAAATTCAAGCCGAAATATTGGTTGCAACTGCCTCAAACGACGTCCTACTTTTCAATAATGTAAATGGCTCTCTGGATTATAACCAAGTACGATCTAGGAAATCTAAAACATGTTTTTAGAATTTATCTATGTTTTCTATCTACGAGTATATGTCGTATATGCCTAATTTCATGTTTTAATATTATTGGGAACGGGTTTAAATTAATTCTTAAAAATCGGATAATTTACTGATTGTAGAGACGCCTGGTGTTGAACACAGGAAATATTGGTAGCTGTGAATGCACAGTATGACTTATTAGGACTTCATCTTATTTCATACAAAGTTTGAAGTCGATAACATGCCGGGAAGTACCTAAAACTTTTTTCTGTTATCTCCATAAGAAATGCATTGAGGAATGTAAATGGCTCTCTGCGATCGAACCAAGGACCATCAGCGAATATGTAAAATTTGATTATGAAATATATTTATGATCTTCAACTCCATGCCGAATTTCAAATTTCCATGCCATCGGGAATAGGTCCAAAAAATATCTTAAAAATCGCCACAATGCATTTTAAACGGCCGATTTTTGCCTCGACATAGCATCGAACCCAGGATATTTTCCGTAAAAATCATTTATGTTTTCGATAGATCATGACCATATAAATAGACTCCTTGAGTTTTGATTCTCTACCTATCCGGAAAGTATTTTTTTTTAATTCCCGAAAATCAAAGTAATGCATTTAAACGGGAAAAATCGGGACTTCGGGGCCCTCTGGAATCGAACCCATGACACTGAGGTTCAAAATCTTATTTTTTCTGGCGGTTGCACGTAATGGCCAATACGTCGTAAAAATTTCATGTCAATGACGCTTGTGGTTTAGCCTTTGAATTTGCATCCTCTCTATCTATCTATCTATGTACATGAATGAATCCGGAGAAGCATCTATATATAATAGATATCCGGAGAAGCGTCTATATATATTAGATATTGCCTCAGTTGGAGATATTTTCATTCCGAGTATTTGAAATTGAATATTGAGTTGGTGCGGCTTTGTAGACTTCATTGTAACTTAAATTTATTGATATTTTGGATCGAAAAGTCTGGTATTTGCTATCTATAAAAAATTGTGAATTATGTGTTACGATCATGGTGTTTATGAAATGTAACATCCCCGTTGAGAATCAACGGGCAATTCTGCTAGTCCTACATTTAATTTATTCGAGCTCGAATTTCGGACTACATACTCCGAAAATATTCGTCATTGCTATATCTTAAAATGTTTCCTGCTATCATATCTGGATGAATATTTTTTGTGTTTTGATATAAGATGGAGGAAAAAGTATCATCCACTATGTCACTGTCACATGAGCTATGCTGAAGAATGGTACTGATTAAGGTTTATCCTTATGGAGTGCCAAGAAAAGTGTACTTGTAGAGACGTTGTGCTTCTTTTATAAAGACATGTTCCGCTTGTAGCAATCTGTCTTGGTGAAGAATAGAAACTATACCTACCTCACTTCTCATCTTTCCTGTAAATAATCATTCCCCTTTACTAATGAAACTCTTGTAGCTAATGTTTGAGCGGATGAGGTTCCAACTGTCCTTCGGGTAGAACATTTTATAGACAGGCAGATCACATGAAGAAAAATTGTCAGTGAGTGATCAAGGAAAAAGTATACATATGAATGAATAAATTTTGTAATTCAGGTAATTCGAAATTTTTGAAATCTTACGTGAAATCAGCAGAACTTATGATATAATTTTATTTTCATTTAAAATTTTATTAGGTTTCGATATAGCTCTTTTGGTTACCTCAGAGGTAATTTTTAAATAATTGCAAAATTATCCAGGATGAACCGTACTATTTTAGAGTCCAGTTTGTCTTTTTTTAGAGAAAAAGCAAGCTTTTCTTAATTTTAATTACTAAACCGAATCACGTGCCAGGTCTCCAGTTATATAATTGCGTAACTAATTCGCACGTACGAGTACATGCTCTTCGGTATGCATCCATTGTATGAGTTAACGATTAAATTTAAATGCGTCCTGTAAAACATAGGTGCGTTCTCGTCCAACATGGGTAGAGCGTCCTGTGTCGAATGATGTCCTACATCAGTAGTTGGCAATCGGCGGGCTCATTAGGAACTCGGGACGTCTCGCGAAGTGTTACAGAATAAAGTCCTCAATAAAGCCTAAGAACGTTTAAGGTTAAATGAATTGTCTTTAATTTATGTTTAATTTGAAGAAGCTTTGTTTGAAAATCTTGGCAGTGCAGTTATATTTTCCTTGCTTCTTTTTACAAACCTATTACTCTTAACTTTCGACGAAAATTTTCTATAGCATAAATAATTTAACATGTTACATTATTCTAAATATATTAAATAGTATTAAAAACTACACGCGGCTTGCCAGAAGATATTACTTCCTTAATCTACGAAGTAAATATTTTTATTCTTATTTTTATAAACAAATTCAGCTTATCTCCGTGTTTTTAGGATTGATCCATCATATTTCTTTCATTATCAATTTCACGTAATTTCACGAATTAAATTCGAATAAATAGTGGATCTAGTTCCCTCTTTTATAAAGTTTTCCTTTTGTATTATTTAGAATAACCTCTTACAGTCTTGCATTCTCAAGTAGTAGGATTTATTTAAGGTATCCGTTTAACGTATATACTCTTTTATTTATGATACTCACTTGTTTGACTAGAAATGCCATTAAAGAGATTATTATTTTAAAATTTATTTTCCTCATTCGCACTGAGAAGGAAGTCAAAATTGTGGAAGGAAGCCAATGTCATTAAAAATAAAATCGAAATTTAAATCTCACTGGAGTAATAAAATGATATATTCAATTATTCTACTAATTAATTAGACCAATAATTTGTTGAAAACCACGCTATAGCCTAATTGTTTATCGTCAATGTTTTGCATTTTATTCACGTATTGATATGTTTTCTTTCATAATGACGATGAATTTTAAAACTAATAAGCGCGACTAACTTGTCTATTTTGTCCATTAAACAAAAGAGGTCCTCAAAATACAAGACAATAATTCGATGACAAAATATTAATCTTTCCTTTTTAATGAATCACATTTTTGAGTATCAATTCTTTTTTAGGATTCACACCACACGGACAAGGAGTTTGTATCACTTTCAAGGTTTCAGTATCACAGTTAGTGATAACACCTGAGTTTGAGTTATCAATAATGTTTTGAAAAATATATGACAAAAGTACAGATACGCAGCAGTGATGTAATACACGTGTTATCACTGAAAGCTATAAGTTAATATTTATAGTTATTCACCCACTAAGATTTCCATCGTAGTAGATTGATTTGTCGTACGATTCTTTTCCCTGCCCCATTCACCCCTATGTAAGTAATCCATCTTTTTAAATAATCCAATTTGTCTTTGTCTTCCACTGTCTCTTACTTCCAGCACTCAGCCCTTGATTAATTTTTCTTGTAATCCGTACTCATTCAATCTCTCACCAATCCATTTCTCTTCCGTTTAAATCTTCAATCGCAACCCTTTCTTCTCTCTCCAACTTCCTATGGATCAAAGCCTTCACTTTTTTCCCATGGATCAGAGCTCACTCTCACCGGCCCCGCGTCTTGAATCCTCAGATTCTTTTACTTCCTCCGTTCTCGGGATTCACATTCCACATTCATATAGCTAAACACATCTGACAAGTTTGTGCCAAAGTTTTCCTCAATGCTTTCCTCTATAGAATACGCCACGCCAGTCCCATCTGTTGAAATTAAGCTTCCTCTGTAAATGCTATTCTTCTTCAAACTTCATGTAATTATTATGAAATGATGCATTACTAAATTACTCTATGAAGGAGGCTTTTCGTGTTTTAGTTTCCGGAAAATGTTGCTCATTATTCATTGCTGTAAAGACGGCCAAACTTCAGAGGTCAATGTATAGTTAAGAATATATTCTCCGATGAAGTGGTAATACCATTGATTTTCTGCTACTAACTTTATCATAAACATATATTGCATTATATTAACGGGAAATTATTGTAACAAAAAGATTTAATGTTATTTTTGTACGTTTCATTAAAAAAGTGAATGACTGCTAATGAAAAGTTGTGGCAAAGGACGGAAAAATCGACACATCGTAAAAATGGGGCAAAGTTTAGTACAGAAATATTACTGCTAAAAAATATTACGAAAAATTTTCTGATCAAGTATAGATAAACGCCTACTTATTACTAAAAATGCACTAAAATTAATTTGCTTTAAAATTATACATGACAGCGGTTTTGCGGTTTTGAGGATGCTACCTCAGCCTTGGGAACATCAAAACATCGCTATAGTTGATTAGCTAATACCGCCACAGTCACGTTACTGTCGCCGGAGTTAATTTGCTTAGACTACCTACTAATTTCAGATAGAAAAATAGAAATGTCATATTTTCCGCAAAATTTAATGTATTTTAATATTTAAGAATCCTTATGTGTTCCAGAGGAAACTTCTGTAACAGAATAGCTAAAACTTCCATATTTCGGAAATTTCTTCTATTGTCACCATTTCTTTATTTTTTTAACCGAGCAACGCTATTCTTCAGTATATGTCACTTACCTGCCAATTTGCCTTACGCTTCCCAGTAGGATATGATCAACTACCCATGGATTGGATACTGATGATGTGGAGCCCTTCTCAAAATGGTGTCGAGTCACGTGTAGCTCGCGAGCCACAGTTCAGGCGCCCATGCATCGCGCAACGCCCCATGACTCACGCGGAATATTTTTGTGGAATCAAAGTTCCCGTTAATCAATTTCTTACTCATCTCCTGCCCCTAATCTGCCGCATCAGCTCGAATTATCCTAGACGCATCACCATCCGACTCCTTGGCAGCCTCTTGCTGTTTTCCCCAAGCCAAAACCCGACCGCCAGCCTTATCTCGCGTTATTTGGCAAATTCGCTGCACAGGTGAAATCAGCGGAGACTCTTGTCTGCCGTCTGAATGCGGGGGAAAACTCTGGCATTACTCCGTGTTCCCTGCATCATTTTTATTCCCGTTGAAAGCCGAGAATAACACTTATAGCGGCACTCTCGGCAGAGCCGAGGTTACGTCGGTTCGAGAAGAGGATTTAGCGCCGGGCGGCATGTACCTCGGAAAGGGATGGAGTAGTTGTCAAAATACGCGATCTCTAGCTTTTTATCCGGCCGATGCTGCATTATTTCACAGGGCGAGGAAATCTGCTTTAAAAATACACTGGTCCGTTAGCTTCTTTGAAATACCGGAATAATCGTCAACGAGGTGAGCCAGGACTTACATTTTATGGGACTGAATTACATGTTCAAGCTCAGTATAACAGCATACTATATAGTGATGTTACGTTTTATATTCTTTGTATTTCTACAAAGATGCCACGAGTTCATTAACCTTGGTTGGTATTGTATGTTAATACGAAATCGTTCTTCGTGAAAGGAATTACACAATTATTTCGATTTCAAAAATATTTTTATTTAAAAAACACGCTACTGATTTCTGCAAAAGAACGTCATCATCTTATCTGACAATAAAAACCAAAAACATACACAACACCCTTGAAATTTTTGCGGTAAGTAATAATTTTTAATCGTACACTTTGCAATTCTCGGTGATCAATATGGTTCGCTTCCCCGGAGTGAAAGCCTGAGGTAGTCGATTTATTCTAAATTCTTATGGTAATTTAGAAAAATAAACCTTTGGTTGATGCGGAAGAACATACGATAGTTAACTATAGGAAAATGTATTATAATTCTAAGAATTCTTAAACCATTCTTCAAGATTATTTATATGTTAAGAATACGAAGTACTTACGAATGATGATTACTTAAATGAAAGACGAACAGAGTTACGCATAAAAGTTCTGCTTAAAAATTTTGGAACTAAACATAATCACTTTAAACTAAATGTTTACATATTACGGTTATTGAGTAATCTTACACACTATCTTTGTTTTTGGAGCCGGAGACAATGATTCAATTTCTCTTAAATGGTTGCAAAAAATAGAAATGATCACCTGGGGATAGTAAATAAATTGATCAATATGAATCCAACGTCCGGATTCCTGGCCAGTACAAGAGATAGTTATCGGCTTACTGTAAATGCTTTTCATAAAAAATAAAAGCTTGACTGATATCACCCAAACCTGTTATTATATTTGATAGAAATCATTGCGGGTTTCTAAATTACGATAACGGCTTAGACTGTGTAGGGAATGAGGCCAGTGAAAGCGTTAGAAACTCGATTAATTTACAATGGTTATATTCAAGACTCTAGCCAAGTCCAATAGAAAATGACAATAGCTACCCTCTGTGAATGATTGGCTTATTGAAATTTTCTCTTTAATGAAGTATCTCTGTAAGGATCAAATGAATACAGTTAAGGGGAAAAGGCTTTTATTTAATTGATTATAGTAAGTTTTATTGCCTAACGTGATAAAACGAGTAGGTTTGGCAATGATAGAACAAAAAAACCTGAAAGAGAATATTGGAATCTTGATAACTAGAAACCACATGCAAGAAAATATATTTATATGATATGATTCTTTTGATACGGACGGGGTAGCGTGATGGAAATACCAAAAATATTGATTTTACTGCGGAGCTATTCAGTTTCCATTTATAATCACCAGAGAAAATCGTTTTTTGAGAATAAAATAGTCACCAAGTTTTGTTTTTGATACCTCCACAGCAAGGAAGGTATTTTGAGGCGACTATCTACGGATATCTCAAGATATGGGAGAATTTTTGGTATTTTGAGTAACCAATTCTTAAAATGTCCTTAATATTTTCTTAAATCCTTCCTTAAGTTGATCCCAGGAGCTAAGTAGGGAATAATACCAGTAGAAGTATCTTTTTGATAAATTTCTTCTAATGAAGAATAATTTTATTGAAATATTTGTCAATATGCTATATTTCAACATGAAAACCACATATGTTCATTAAAATCACACGAAAACATATCGCCTTAAAATGTCTTAGCTTAAGATGATTCATAACAAAGAAGTGTTTCTTTACTATTTTTATTTTTGCTACGGTTTCCCTTGCGTTAGTATGGGTCATTTTGATTGTTTTCTTCAGTATTTTAAGCTAAGGATGTAAGATTCTTGTGATTTAACGTCGGAGTAAATAGAAAAGAGCAGCTTTACAAGGTGATATTCGTTTCTACTAAAACTCCTGTTCCAGCAAGCATATAATGATGAATGGAATATTTTTCATTTATCTTTTGGTACAAGATAGAAAAAAATAATTTTCATCTACTCATTTTTACCTCATGGGTTAGATGGAAGAAGAGACTTTTAAGTCTCAATCTCGCCCCAATAAAGACGATTTATTATTATTATTATTATTATTTCTCATCTTTCCAAATTAATCCTAATTACTCCATTAGCTCTTTATTCAAATGTTTAAGGGGGTTAAGCTCCAACCGGCCTTCGAGATGAATACTTAACAATCTAATAAAATACTTAAGAATGAATTTGTCAAAAAATTACGTATTACGCGCATATTGAAGAAATGGATATGATCACTAATTATAAAATGCTGTGAAAGATAAAAAATCAATACTATTAGAATTAGATATAGAAAATTCGAGGAATAATTGTTCACACATTTTACCGCGCAAGCGATATTTTTAAGCCCTCTCGCTTTTGATACGACTGCAGTGTGCTTGAAAATTTGGGTCAGTCCCAGTTCGAAAGTCATTACGAAGATTAAAAGCGAGTATTTAAGAGTTGATTTGATATTGAGTGCTTGTGGCCACCAGACTGCGTCCTTAATATTCGGCCATGAATGAGAACTTAATTGATGTTTATTGATCTGTAGAAATGTAGCCCACCGGACCACTTCAAGAGTAATAATTTCATGTCACCAATATGTCCGTATGAAAGGTCTTTAAATCAAAGCTATCACGTAATTTGTCATATCTTTCAAATTTTATGCGACATTAAAAACTCCTGAGGGAGCATGAAGGGAAACATTTCTCTCGTCCGCGATTTATGAGGAAACTCATCTTAATGTGGAATGCCTATCATTTTAGTTTGGCATTTTATCTTTAAGAAATTAATGAGAATTTTTTACTGAATTTTTATGTCTCCGACTTTTGTCATCTTGGACATGTTGTATTCATGTTATAATCTTATTCTAAATGCACGAGTAAATGTAAATATCTCTCGCAATATTTATTATCGTTATTTTTGGAACTGATATTATTTATTATATTAATTTATCTTTTAGATTAAGTCGCACAAATGGTATTAAAGAAACCAGAAATTATTATAATTAAATTAAATTCAATTTATCAAGAAACAATGCTTTTCAAAGCACGTTGTAGTCGATGTGTGTTGTTACCGAGTAACGTAGAGTTAGGTAGATCTTTAAAAAAATCTAGAGGCCATTGGATGACAGCTCAAACTAGAATTTGTTTTTCTCTTTAAACACGATGAACTTTATTTACAGCGAATAAAAGTTCAAATTTATTCCTTCTTGAAAATAACTGTCCATTACCGCATCAATCTGGTATATCGCTAAAAAAATAGGATGTGGAATTCGAGAAAAATTACTAGAGCACGAAATCCTTTTGGTTCATTCCTGTCACCTTCTTAGACAAAGAAAAGAAGAGCGACCTCTGAATCTCGTTGTATACGAAAAGAATACTTAAGTGAAATACCTGTTTGTCAGATGTTTAGGTCTTACGTTAATTTGTGAGCGCTGTTTACTAACTTGGCTATTTCAAGAATTTGCAAATATAGACCTTCCTAAATTATTTCCTAGCCCAGAGAATTGGAAGAAGCTTTCAAGGTTGACTAATTATTCGAAGAATTAATGCTGAAGCTTCAGAGAACAAACGGAAAGATAAGGATTGTCGTGTTTGACGGAAGAAATTTATAGAGCATACTAATAATAGTCGCAGTGGAGTTACGGGTATTAATTTTGGTCTTTAGAAAGGTCTTTACTAGAAAATAAAATAACAATCGAGCTTATTAATGTTATCAAGAATGCAAGGAGATTTAAATGGACGATTTTTAATTTTAATAATTTTATTAATTGAGTCGATATAATAATACAGAAATAAATTCGCCATTTACAGACTATTCTGGCTAAAATTAATTGTATAATTAATTTTGGCAGTTCGTTAGAAAATAATTTTTAAAATCTGTCATATTTTAAGTAACCACTTTACTAAGTGTAAAATTTTAACAGAGTACCTCATAATGTAATATGCGTTACACACACAATTACATATTACAATAAAAACTGTGTATTATACTGTTTAAGTATGCATTTCTTGGTCTTACTAAGCAAATGATTGCTTGTCAGCAGGTTCCCAATAAGTACTCTATTACAAATTTATAATAGATAACATAATTAACCTCTGTATTAAGATAAAACAGTGCATAGAAATCGGTTTTATTCAATCGGAAATTTGCTAGTGAAATTCCAGTAATTCACTGACCACGATGGTGATGACATCTAAACATTAACAGATTACGTGCTAAAATAATTTAACACTAAAGCCTGATTCTCATGGAGTTGAGTGCAGGACCTACAATTTAATTTTCGTGCACGACTTTGGAAGTAAGCCTGAGTAGTGTTGTGCAGTGCTCGACATAGCCTCAACAGCCTTGTTCAGTCAAGTAGAGAGTAGCAACATCTCTGAGGGAACTTCGTTTGTGATTTTTTTCAGCTCATTCATAACAGAAATCCTTTTCGCAAAAATTCCACGAACTTCATTTAGGCAATTCTTCATTAAGTAATTGACATTTCGGACTTGCATCCGCTTCGGCAAGCGCAAGTTACTCGATTCGACTCGGCCGTGCACACTGGCGGATAGAGTATAAGACTCGAGCCAAAAGGAGTCGACTGGCCAACCGCTATTTCACCAACCCAGTCGAGTACACGACTGAGGAAAGACCGAAGCGGATTCCTTCATTCACATCTTGGCTATTCTTATTTTCTTGAAACCAACCCAGGTACTTATTTAATACAGTGACGTCGAGTGAAAATAGGATGGAAAATAGTCTCGTCTAGTTCATCTGGTGAATAAATTAATTTTCTTATATAACATTTCGATGCTGCACTATTTGAATAAAGACAATATACTACTCAAGTACAGCCCAATCGTTTCAAATGCAGCCTTCCGATGGAAAATTTTCCAACCTTGCTCTATGCCAAAAACGTGACATGTCTCGTCCCATATCCACGTCTCAGCATTGCCACAATTGAATTCATTCTTTATAAATATAGTGACCTCAAATAGGCCATTTGCAAGTTACTATCGACATGGAATAAAAGTTAATCAACCCAGTCTGATATTCACTTGGGACGAATTTATCTCTGTGGTCTCCTGAAGGCATTATTTCCCACATTTCAATCACAAAGACAGGTAAAACGTGAAGAAATGAAAGTTTGAGCCCATACTACTGGGTTGTTTTTTTATATTTCAGCGGTAATTCAATTATTGGGTAGATAGTTATCATTTCTTTAAGCTATGGAGTCTTACCACAAAGTTGTGCTTAATGGAATGAATATTATTACAGATACAAATTAATATATTGCATTAACTATTTTAGATTATTTACAAAGTTTTATGCAATTCGGAAAAAATATCGAAACGATTACTATGAAAATTCACTTACTATGTTCAATAATAATAAGATTATAGTAGATTTAAAATAAATACTAATCTATAATAAAGTTCTTGATAATAAATAACAATCCACCTGTCTTTTTAATTCTATTAAAAAAGGTATTGTAGGAAGGGGGAAATTTGTCCCAAAATGCTCGTAAACTGTTCCATTTGGTCATCTCCCAACTGAGAAAGAAATAATTACAAAGGTCCGTAACCTGATATGCAGTGGAAACCTAATATTTATGGCTATTCATCCAGTGGTAACTCAGATCTTTGACGACTTTTCAATTATTTCATTGAGGCTTTCCTGTTTTAGTAAATACGATTGTTGACTTCCACTCTTGTGCTACATCCTAGCATTTTCCAAAATGGTGCAGGAATTCAATACTAATATTGATAATATTTATACGTTACTGTCAAACATAGAAGCAGCGATTTCTATGTACGCCCACAGAGGTCGACCCTAGTAGGATTGCTTTATTTTTTTATTCATTTCCTCTGAGGAAGTATAATTTTATTGGAATATTTGTCGACCTGTCATATTTCAACGTGAAAATCGCCTATATTCATTAAAATCATCCGAAAACTTATCACCTTAAGAAGTCCTAGTTTAAGTTGATTCATATGAAAGAAGTGTTCTTTGTTTCTCTATTTTTTGCGATAATTTCTCTCGCATCAGAATAGGTCATTTTGACTGTTGTTTCCGGTATTTTAAGCGAAGGATGGAAGATTCGTAGGGATTTAAGGTCGGATTAAAGAATATAGTTTTCTAACGTAATATTCGTTTCTACTAACTCTCCTGTTTCTGCAATCATTAAATGATGAATGGAATCCTTTTCATTTGTCTTTCGGTACAAGATAGAAAAAAATGCAACCTTCATCTACTCAACATCTGAGCAACATTCTAGCATTCTCCTAAATTTTCCAGGAATTTCATACTTATATCACTAATATTTATACATAATATTACATTTATATTTTAATACATTATTAGGTATTACTAATATTAATTTAGTGATTTCTCGCTTGAGAATAGGACACTGTTCTGACGCATTCACACCGCTTAAAACTTGGTAAGGAAGCCCCCATGTGTGCTAGATGCAATTCACTACTCACCATTGAACATATTCTCATCAATTGCGAGCAATTTCAGGCCCTAAGGAATCACTTGGACATTAGGGGTGAGCTTAGAGTGATTTTAATGACACAGAAAGTGTGAACAGAGTCTTAAAGTTTTTAGGGATGCTGGTCCCTGTGACCAGATTTGACCCTTCCTGAGAGAGATATTCTGTCCCAGATTAGAAACATTTGTGTGTTTTTATCTAAACATTGATTTTATCTATATATTGTTTTATTCCGACTATTCAGTTTTAAAATATTAATTAGGCATTTGTTGGATTTTTGACTGTTTTTCCTGCTATGAAATTGTGTTTTTTTACCTACATTTGGTTTTATCTATTTATTTATACTTTTTTCTAGAGTCTGTTAGATTATCGATAGGCTTTTCACTGTCCTTGTCATGACGTAATTGATCCAACACCTGCAGCTGATCATTTCTTGGAAGGGTACATGTAACCTTGCAGTTGAGGTGCTTAAGTCAATTACTACTACTACAATTGATACGTTTCTCCCAAACATTGAAACAGCAATTTCTGTGTACGCCCGCAGAAGTCGTCCCTCTTGGGATTGAGGTGAGCGTTTCATGCCCCGGACGAACTGATTCATATTTTACTTCCGTCCGTGACGGTCGGAGAAAATTACATCCTTAAGCATACTGTCGCCAATGGCAGAATAAACAAGCATTCAAAGGATCCGCTGTTTTCCGTTGGCCCATCAACGTCGGCAGCCCTTTTCCCAGTCCCTCCTTAGCGGTCCTTTTTCTAGCATCTGACCACCTTCACTTTGTGTCTGACGTCGATAGTGACGAGTGGGAGCTTCACTTGACCTCAGCGGTGCGTGAGCGTGGCCTATTGGCGCACGTGAGTCAGCAGGGGGCAGCTCTGTAGTCTCTTTGAACTCCGTTAACCCTCCATTATTAAGGGACTGCGAGGT
Organism: Sympetrum striolatum; assembly: GCA_947579665.1. Classification (NCBI taxonomy): domain Eukaryota; kingdom Metazoa; phylum Arthropoda; class Insecta; order Odonata; family Libellulidae; genus Sympetrum; species Sympetrum striolatum. The sequence goes on from OX388351.1 coordinate 62,173,437, forward strand.
ATTGAGAAGTAATGGGTTTAAGGCGTAGGAGTGCAGCTAAAGGTTATAAGTTTGGGATCGCACGCCCACGTCATGATAATTCAGCGGGAATCCAAGCGCGAGGGGACGGGATGAAAAATGACGAATCGAAGCCATTTTGTTTAGAAAGTAATTGAATAGAAACGTGTACCAGTCTTTCTGTTGCGTATGAGAGTTGCGAAATACGTAGGGGTTGTTCAAACATAGCTCGAAAGCCTTCTCTTCATTTCTTTCCTAGTGATGATACATGTATTACAAACTGATGGTATTCAGAGTATGAGAAAATTAACAAAGTAAATCAACAAATCTCATACGTATTTTTATTTGTTTATTATTGTAAAATGTATCGCAAGTATTTTACTAGGTACAGGAATATATAGAATTAATTTCCTTTGGAAATGTTTAATTAAAACTCGGAATATGATGGAGCGATAATTTTTCTCAAAAAGAAAACTTTAGTGGTAGATAGATTTTAAACTTCTAAATCTACTTACAGAAACGTTCTAATCATTTGGAAATTTTAAAGTTTTCATTTCGCTTGCAATTTCGCATTTAACTCTGGATGTAACTGTTTATTCACAAGTTGCTCCGTTCCTCTGTTATTGACTTGATATAAAACACCACCTCTCTCAAAAAGTTCCGATTCTGGGGTACCTTGGTTTACATATTCCTCTTCATTGAATAACTAGGAAATTGTGAAACTATTGGTGAGAACATTTTTATAGACAAAACAGTAATTTACTTTTTAATTTTATGCAAGGGCTGCAACAATACGTTTCGCATGGAGTCTGCAGTAAATTCTGCGGAAAATTATTTTAAATCCGACAGCCAATATAATTCCGGAGTGAAGGACAATATAGGACATGATTAGTCCTCTCGATCCGGCATTTCCTCGATCTTTCTGCCTTTTACAGAATTTGACTTCTAAGACTATGACAAAGGGCTTGAAGTTGACCTTATTACGAATCTATTAGATTCCTGCTTCATTTTTAAAGACTTTAAAAAAGATTTTTCCTTCTGTGAGGAAAAAACTAAATTACTCTAATATCAGTGAGTGCTTCGCAGTCTTTCTGCCCACTTGTATCCGCTCGATTTACATTTTCCTCGAAATTACCAATCCTACCTCTCATCCAGGAAATATTATCTATCTTTTTATGTATCCCGTTATTGGTTCTATCATTATGGGGTCATTTTTATATTATCATCCGTTATATATCATCATCTTAAGCAAATTTCAGTACCATATAATATTTATAATTTGATCCCCTCTGCAATTTTGTTTTAAAATCAGTTCCTTTGAGACGAGCGTATTTTACCTTTTCTGGAAATATTCCTCAATGTATTATCCTGTTGCCCTTTAAAACACGCTGGTAATGCTTGGTTTGAAACTTTTGAGAAAGAACGAAAAGTTTACATTAAGAATATTGTTTAAGCCTGCTACATTGAGGTGAATCATTCCAATTGAAAAGTTAATTCGCCATGAGAATTTTGGAGAAGGTCAACTCGCACGTTTCGAATGTTGAAATCGGGATATTCATGGAAATAAGCATCTGCGAAATCCGGATGGCATTCATCCAAAATCTGAAAAGTTTGAAAATTTGACGACTCCGAATTCGCCGGAAAATATCTGCATATCCATAATTGCTGTTACCAGAAATCAACTGAGCGATTATTACAGAATTATGATGGATAATTTTTAAAAAATCCCTCTTTCTCTCCATAATCATAATGGTATTTCTGAGAAGTATGGTGAAAATAGCGCTGCATAAGTCCCCTAGAACTTAATTACTTAATTTATTTTTACTTTTTTATTAATATTTGTGGGACATAAACATTATTTTTGTCTTACTTACTAGTACGGAATTCCACCAAGCTAAGGTTTCTACGTTTAAATTTATGCACTGCTCAATGCCTATGATTTTTTTAAACAAATAAAATATTCATTTGCCAAAATATATTTTACACGGTACGGAAGCTAATGAATTCTTATTAGCATTTTAACTGCTTTGGTCGTATTATAAAAGAACAGCTTTTTCGTAGATTAAAGAATAACAGTTATTTGCCACCATTATTTGTTCTCTAGCTCTTTTATTTCCAGAATTGGTGATCTAATCCATAAACGGAAACACCTTTATGAATCCAAACAACCTTTCTGTCTCGTATTTGCATTACACTGATGTGTATCAAAGCAATTAGAATTAATTTCCTCTTTGAAAATGAAGGCAGGGTAACTGCCGCCAAATGTTGTATCAGTAATACGCTTTTAGATCTGGTTTAAGAAATGGGAAGAATATTTGGCAATGTGAAGCACGCGTATTGTGTAGTTGGAGAGAGTGCCTAATGTGACGAAACGTGGACTTACAGAAATCTTTGATTAGTAAAATATTGCATAACTGAGAGGCGGATTGGTCATTTTGAGTAATTTCAGTTCTTACGGAAATTTAGTGAACACCAGATAAATATCTCGTCAAGGAAAAGTCCCATTTTCAAATCGGTGTTGAAATAAAAAAATTAAATAATTGAAATGCCAAATTCATATATTTCCAAGTTCGAATTTAACAAATTCAGTGATGGAGTTGTTTGTAACGACTCGGAACGGATGTGTTCAGGAATGCGCGAATATAATTTCTTTGCTATGATAGGAATCTTATTGAATATACCGAGCTATTTATCGGTCTTTTTAATCGATACATTTCTGTGCATATTGCTACTTCAAGATGTTAACTTATATAAATCATTGATTTGATGTATTAAAAATGGGAATGAATTAATCTGGCCAAAAGTGTAGACTTTAACGAGCCTTCTGTAATTTTGATCAAACGAACTACCGACCCGCTTCCTAATTTAATGTTTTATGTCATCTAAAATTTGTATTTGTTGTATCATAGTGTTAATCCTACTATTGGCTAAATACGTTTATATTCAACGTGCGTACAACAAACACTTTTTTTCCATTGTTCATTTTTCTGTAAATACCTTACCTATACCTACCTTAAATACGTATAAAACCTTATTAAAATGTCAAATCTTTCGTTGTGTTCTATCTCGCTCTTTCTTTCCACCTTTCCTGTACATTTCGCAGTTTTTTCACACATCCTTCTCTTTGAGAGCGTTTTCCTGCAGTGGAAATTTTGTTGCTATCGTAATTATCAGTTTTTTCTCCGTAAAGCAATTCTTCCAAGATTTCCTTTCCATTTCCACGTAACTTTTTGAAAAATATTTTTATATCGGTTATATTCTGGTTTTTGCGTGTTTGTTTTAGGCTTAAATGGAAGATGAGACTTCCTGGTCCCCATAAAGCCACGTGTACGTTCGTAGGTATGTGTAATTTTAGCGAATGGCATTCCGAGGGAATTTTCCAGCGCGGATGAAGGAGAGCGCAGATGGAACCAGCATTAAGTCGGGCGGAGGATTTCCGCCGATGCACGGAAGATAAGCTCGTATGTGTTGAAAGGAGGCTTCGCAGAGGTGAAGAAAATAAAGGATCGTCTAAAGGTTTTAACCCTCGGCGCGGTATGTTCGCAGAAATGGGTTCAAAAGAGTCGAAGACGTCAGGAGAGAGATGACGCAAGGAATACCGTGACCTCCGTCAACGGCGACCGCCAAATTGACCCAAATATCAGTTACTCCTTTCACCAGAGTGCCGATGGGCCTCCTCGGCATTCCATTTCGATCTATGCGCTTTGACGAAGATTCCTCGCTATCGATCACGTTTTCCCAATGGAAAAACTTGCCGGTTACGCTTCCCGTTTCAATGTCGAGGAAGTTGAGGCAGCTGTTCTCAGATCCAGCGGTTACAGTTAAGCGAGGAGGTGCTCTGTCATTTTTTTTCTCTGCGCGTAAAGCGTGGAAATTGTTATATTGAATATGATAAGGCGTAACCTCGTGGAAGGCCATAACAATGAAATGGTAAAGACTTTGTAATCTTCCACAGAAATATATATTTCCTCACTAGTGTATTTCCTTACTTGAAAATGCTTGCTCGCCGGGGAAACTAGTCGTTTCTAAATATATTTCTGTGGAAGATTACAAAGTTTTTATCATTGCATTGTCATGGAAATCGTTGTTTACTATTCAAAGACTGATCTTGAAATCTTTTAGAGGTAAATTGCGGGTTTTATAGATTCGAATGGGTTTCATTTAAAGTACGGGTGTATGATATAAAGATTATTTAATTAAAGTATCTTCAATTTTGAACTGAAACTATACGTATAAACGTATAACGTGCTCTAATGAACGGAAATAATCCTTCTTTCCAATAAAGAAAATCAATCTCATCACCTTAAAGTTGGCTTATTATGTACTCAGAAGTATAATAACAATATACAAAAAATAATATATTAAATATAATAAATAGGTGGGTAATAGTAATGCTTTGCTACCACTACGAGCCAAGGAATTAACGAGAACGGAAGGTGCTGCAAAACAGCTTTATTTTACCGAATTTGCCTCCTTTTCTGGTCCCATAGGAGGCGTGTCAGCAACCTCTAGAGGCATATAAATGACATATTGAGGCTTGGTCAACAGTTTCTTTTACAAGTGACATCTTTTTACCCAAAAATTGTCGTTTTAACCGAAAAAAATTGACAATTTTCGTGTTTTTGTCGAAATTTCGAGGCAAAAATTCTCACAAGATTCTTTGTTTTCGAAAAAATTGTATGTTCGTAATGTCCATGTGGGTGGGCCACTTTTGCCGAGTATTACATTTCGGTCAGAAAAAAAAGTGGCCAAACGCTCCACGTTAGTGCCTACTTGCCCCATCCGCCCCTCAATGTTTTCCGCACGACAGGTACAAGTGACACTTACCTTGGTATTCTTTGAGGAGGGACTTTTATTAGTGCCATTATCCAGCGTACTCACACCTCCAGTACGTTGCATTTCATGAATGTCAAGATTCGTGATATGCTTTATAGTGAGATCTCATGGACATTGCGAACAGCTGAATTAGAATAATAATTATAAAATCTCCACAGGATTTAGTCTTATTCTAAAAATGTCATTACAAAATTTGTCACTTGTATGAATATATTAATGTTCTTATCTACGCTTACGCTACAGGCAAGTTACTAAATCATAGTTTACCGCAACAATGTCATCTACGTTTAGGTATTCCAACGACGCCTTCTGCCGAAATGCCATGCGTGGTTTTGGCGGGCAAATACTGCTACGGGAAAGAGGTTCGGAGGGAAAATGGTCAAGAGAGACGATGGACATCGGCAGTTGTTGTGTCCTCGCCAGACCGGTTTCCGACCGAAAGCGAAAAAAGGGTCGAAGAAAGGAGAACGTCTCGATTAATCGATTCCCGCGCGATTTCGATTCGGAGGGAAAGATGTCGCGGTCCGATGTCGGTCGAAAGTATCGCTCGCCTCCTTCCTCTCGGTCGATCCCACTTCGTCCAAGTTTATGGAATAAGGCACGCCTCCCATTAGATATCAGCTACTTTCAAAACTGAATAAAAACTTGTTTCTGTTTCCATATAACTATAATTACGTATATACTGTAGATAGAGTACTGCCAGTTGGCAGCCCCTATACATTTAAGTAAAACTTGTACAAAATATAAAAACTCTCCATAATTTCTAGCCCTAGAAGTCCCACAAATACCAAAGTTTTAAAACAACATCTGTGATCACAAAAAGTGATAGAACACACACGCAAAGTAAGATTCGATTCATAAATCCCCCCCACACCCGGTATCCCCTCAAACACATTTATACTACATATCGTAGTTCCAACCATCACATTTACCACACAGCTTACATCTGTACTTGGATACGTCATTTACCAGAAATGATGATCTAAACATCACGTGATGAATGAAATATATTTAGTGGGAAGGATAAAGAAAAATGTATCTTTCATTTACTTTTTGCATAGTCTTGCTTATGGCTGTGATAACATGAAAGAGACATAGGTGTGAGTACTCTGAATAGTGCCACTAATTTAGGTTTCTCGTTATGGAATGCCAAGAAAAGTATAACTCTGAAAGTCATTATGCTTCACTTTCGTGGACATGTACCGCTTATTGTACAATGGCTTGGTGTGGAAAGGGCTACCTCACTCCTCATCCTACCTGTTAATCCTCATATCCCTCATCCACGAAACTCTTGGTAGTTAATGTTTGAGGGGATGAGGTACCAACCGTCCTTTGGGCTGATTACCTTACGCTATGAGAACTGAGACCCTTTTACTTGCTTCCAAAAATTTCTGAAGCTAACCAACCAAAGCGGTGCAAAGAACAACTTGAATAATTAAACTTTTTTGATCCTGAAATTCCTTTAATACCTATTTTTTCTAGCATTTTTTGACGAAACGAAGCAGAAAAACTGCTCTTAATTCGATTTTTTTGCTGGTTAATTCGACCTTTCTACGATAAAGATTACGAAAACTTGTTAAAATTATCTTCCTAAATACTGGCCGGGAGTCGTTAAAATGCTGTCTAAGTACTTTGCCCTTGCCCATCCCGTCCCTTGAATTAATCCGGTTTTTTTTACCAGCAAGTACATCTTGTGAACAATTTCCCATCCCTCAGCTGTCACGACACATTAATCAAGTACGAAATCGCGAGTAATTCGTATCAATTCGCGTCAATTGATGTATCATTATTTTTTACAATTAACGATTGTTTGTTCAGATTTTATTCAAAGTTAGTTTTCTGAATAAATCCGTAAATAGAAAAATTTTTCTCCAAGGGACCTAATATTCCTTATTTTGTATATCCAATTGTATATTTTTTGTCTTTGGTATTTTGTTTGTTTTGTACAAGGAATAAAAATAATTATAACTCTAATATGAAAATACCGTTTTAGATTGAATTTGAACAGATAAATTATCATGATTATTTTTATATATTTTATTTATTTTAATAACAATACATTTCTATGTTACAGTAAGCATTGTAAGTCTATATCATTTGAAATCGAAGATACTAGTACGTAAATGTATGAACAGCGGTTTCACATCCTTCGAATAAACGAAAATATTGTTTTCTGTAGCGCCTACCTTTATGATAGAGGAGAATAATAGCTGAGGCCAGCTATAAATTTATTGACCCCAGTGATAAACTGAAGAAAACTTTTAAGTTAAATCCTGATAGACGTGGCCTTCAAAGGTATGTAATAATCCAAAAACCCAAATTTTTAAGGTGAGAACACTTAAAAAGTTGGGGGAGTCGAACGTGATAATATGTTAATTCATCGAGTGATAAGCGGAAATTTTAGGTCATGGGATGTCTGAATAGTGACTGAGAAAGTAAAATCGCATACGTACGAAGAAGATAAACGTGCTAAATATTATGACACCTGAATTGAAGGAAGGAACTAGGACAACCACTCGAGGATCGAGGAAACTCAAAAATGTTAGCCAAAGGAAAAACAGAAGAGGCTACAATAATGCATTTTTAATTCTTTGAGGTTTAAATTCCATATATTCGCCATATACCAAAATATGTTCATTGTTAATAAACGGAAGTTTGGAATAAGCCAGGTCCAGGTATTAAACTATATCTACACTCATAGGTATACTATTTCTTTGCAAGTCCTCGCGGTATCGTTCAAAAGAGTTATTATGAAATGTTTGTAATCTTCGCCATTCTAGGCTGATTAAATAAGTCTGTTTGATTTGAGTTTGAGGTAATTTCCTGATCTGGACTATCATATTATTATACTTTTGGCATTATATTTCCAGGCCAGTTTGTAATCACCCCTATATTTAATTAGAACCAAAATAGTGTATATTCTTGGAGCTAGTTTTAGTTAGTTTAGTTTTATAGAACTTGAAAAAATCGGGTGTATCTTAGATTCGTGATCTAAAATACCTTTTCATACTTGCATTATTAGTAGGTATTGAAGAGAGAGGTTAATTTATACATAACGTTCAAAAGTTATGATTTATTTCGCCGTGCCAATTAAGTGTCCTTTTTGCAAGCAATAAACAGCTTGCTTTTTGTTATGTCCATATTTATTAAAGGATTATCGAAAGATAATATGCATACTGTTGAGTAATACACAATCCCTAGTCTATGAAGCACACCGGCACATGTTGGGGCCTCCAGGATAGCCATATGGGCAACGCGTTTGGCTTTCATGGAAGCGGCCCCAAGTTCGATTCTTGATTGGAGCCCATGTGCAAAATTACTTAATTTTTCGAAATTGTTTTAACAATCTCATGGTACATGTTTGGTACGAGCGAAGATAGTATACTTTTATCGTAATTATTTTTTATATTATCACCTAGTTTATATCATATACTAAGATATTATAAACAATACAGACTCAGAATTTACTCTATGATATTCATTCACAGAAACAGCTACATGATACAACTTTTTACTAGACCATAATTTACGTGGTCAAAACTTTTTTTACGGTCTAGCAAAAATTTATGAGGAAGGTATTTTCGTAAATATTATGTATTCAACATTCTAATCTTCTTTATCCTTTGCTTTGCTGATTCTACTAAGTATACTGACAACATATTACATCGATTAAATAGTTAAACAGAGGATAAAGTTCTTTTCGTGGAACGTTTTCGTGGAATCTATTATTCTTTAGATAAAAATAGAAAAGTTAAAATTTTAAGCTACGTTTTACTCTCCATTCCTTGTACTCGTCCACAAAGAGTCTTATCGGAGAAGGAAGTATCGGTGTCTTACGATCACGACACGGAGAAGCGGAAAATCCCGAGAAAAATTCAATTTCGCGCAGTCCCGATACACTCCAAGGAAAATATCTTTCATTCGACCATTATGAAGAACCCTCTTTGACGGCCTCTCCTCCAAATACCTTGCGCAAGATTCGTTCCTGGAATTCCGAGTTTGCGCTCCAAAAGAATTCATAGAGAAGTCTTCAGTCGGAGATGGCACGTGAGTCACTCGTAAGAGCGGCTTTAAGTTGCCTAGGGGCTGGATTGTAGCTGAGAGAAGTGGGACTTTTTTTTATTCGATTAACTTAAGTTGCTCCGGGTTTTTGGCTTTATGTCAGCACATACATGAAGTCTCGTCACAGACTGGCTGTGAGGCTTTCTCGGTTATACTTCGAATGTTTGCTTGAAAAGATGTGGAAGATTTTATTTTACCTTCCCATAATAGCTAATGCATTGCGATGTGATTGGCCCTTGTTTGCATGATATTTGTTAACAAGAAACCAAAAATTTTCGCCTGTTAACTACTGCATATGATTGTAAACATTGAGTATGCCATCGGCTAGGTCATGAAGGTGGAAGATCTGATTCTGTCAGGCACGCTTATGTTTAATAATATTTCACTGCCAGTAGATAAATGATCAAATGGCAGTGGATATGCATTACACAATATACATACAATTTACACTGTTAAGTTATTAACAATTTCCTAAGAGTATAGTCAGTTAATATAATAATCAATGAAACTTACGTTTTAGAGATTAGAAATTAGAAATATGGAAGAAAAACTCAGTATCTATCAGGTATTTGCTCAAGGAAGAAAAGAAACCATTCGGAGTGCTTCCCTCTGACAGAAGACAACATATATACAATAAAACCATGATGAATAAATGATAGCTAATTTGTGTAGCTGTAAAAGTTTTAGGGGAATCCATAAATAAACCATTCGTCCAGCAATTATTGTCATATGGAGATTCCATGGAAATTGTGAACGGCTGCAGTGGGATGGGTTAATTATTAAACTATGTACTATAATTCTAAAAGTTGATTATAAAATTTATGTCACATTTATGAATATAGTATTTTTTCGTAAGAGAAAAATCGAATTCAAGACCCTTATTCAAACTTTTTCCGTCGAAGAGCATTCATTTCCATCCCTGATAAGTTGTGATAGGTAAATGCAGCGGTTGATTATGATTGATTGAGTTTGGCATTGAGGTATATAGTTTTTATAGTGAATAGAACTGCTTATTGTAACTTTACTTAATGATTTGCGACCATTCTTTTCTCATCGCAGTTTGGTGGTGAATGACGTAGATGCCGATGAACGAGGCGAAGAAGAGAAGCCAGAAGAAGAAATCACCGTGTCTGAGAGTGGATTTGGTGTTGAGATGGTGGTAGCCGTGGAACAATTGCAGCAGGAGACGTGCACTACGGAGAGGACATTGAGGCACTCTTCCAGTCAAAAGGAGCTGTCGGATGCAAGGATAAAGCAAATTCAGGTGAGTTCCTCCAGTGAGATGTCTTATTGGTGCTTCTCTGTCATGCTTACCTAGTTGCTTGTTCGTTGCCGCAGTCCCGTAAGCCCCTTATCAGTATCTCCTGCTCAACATCCTTGTATTTTATTAAAAGTGCTGGTTTGATTATTTTTAACTGTTTCAGTCGAAGGCTATGAATTTTCTATTGTGGATTTCAACCATAACAGTCAATATGGAAGCTACTGGAGAAATATCCCATTTATTTTCCAGTGGTTAAAAACAAACATAAGAAGAAAATATATGCTTGGGTTATTCTTGTTTGCTGTATTTCATGAATCTCAACCACATTGCATGTGTGACATCTTTACCTATAAACCTTCTGTTTCCTCTAAAACTACCCGATCTTACATGTCCAACCCCTCGTACTAATGTCTACCTGAAATCTTTCCTGATTGTTACCTCTAATTTCTGAAACATCTTAACGAATCAATAACTCCACCTAGATACTATCTTTTAAAAACTTTTTTTAAAGCGTTTTGGTTACTTCTAACTAATTTGTAAAATTATACACTTGGATTATTTTCATTTACCTGGATTTTTATTGGATTATTTTCATTTTATACGTCTCTTTTTTATTCAATTTCATTTATAATTCGTTTCTGCTCTTACGGGACTTTCCCAGGGCATAATAAATTTAGATTTTATTTTTAGATTCGAGTGGATAAAAATCAGATTCATAGTTTACTTGGGCTGATTTCAACTCCGTTTCTGATGATATTTGATTGCCAATGACTTTATCAACATCGTAACGAATCCTTTATGCTTTTATGGCAAAAATAACATCGCATAGAGTAGAAATAGAAAGGTTAAATTTTACACAGGTGATTTTAAAAATGTTGCTACCGAGTAAACTCTTTGAAAATGGAAGATTAGCGTTCCTTCTTTAAATTTTGTGTAAGTGTGTGCAACCAATTTATATTTATAGGGAAGTGAATGATCCCGGATAGTTTTGGAAACAGAATTCTGAGATTATTCCATGGAATTATTAACGAAATATCGGTTAATGAAAATAGTAAAAGTAGTTTTGTTTGCAAAGCGATGAAAGTTTTAAAACCACTCTCGATTGCTGACTCTCTCTCTGACTAATTGCTCTCGATTCGTTGTTTCTAAGCTCTCGGGTAACTCCTCCTTCGATGAAAACGGTTCGTGGTTCGATTCCTGTTGGTGGCATTATGCAGGGTCGTCCCCAGGGTATTTAGCGTGTCTGACAGGGGTTCAGAAAAGGTTTGTAATTAGCATCCCACCTAAAACGGGCATCGTATCCTACCTGTTATATCCTCGACCCTAAAATAATGTTTACCCAGCAATGTAAAAACTAGAGTACTTCACCGAGTGGAACAAATTGTTCTTTGAATTTTTTAGTGGTTGCTGCTCTTTTTTGAAGATCATCTGCAAAAGGACATTTATCTAGTCATTATTTTTTGTCGTTTCTTCCATTCTTTCATTGTCCATTCGTCGTCCATTTCTTTAGCTCTTGCAATTAAAATTCTGATTCTCCTTCAGAAAAAGTTGATGTCGTTTGGTAAATATTTAGAAATTGTGATTATAGTTCATAATAATATTTCACCTCATTCATACTTTCCCCTTCATTGAAGATTATTTACGCCAAGAATGAATCAAGCGATTCATAGAAGTATTCCAAAATACGAAAATACTTTTTTCTTACATTGATTTTCTAAATTGTATTTCAACGTTTATAACTGAAGTTCTTGTTATGCGTTGTTGCCAAGCAGTTTATACATACTCGTTAAAAAAAATATGTAATAACCCTGTCCGCAATGTTTAAAAAAATGCTTTACTGTTTAAATTTCGATATAGTAAGATAAGTGTAAATGTGAAGCAGTAATTTAATTTTTAAATTTTCTATCCTCGTATATATCCACTATAATTTCGTGACCTTTAAAGTCATTACAATATAATTACACTATCAATAAGTACATTCTTGTGATACATCAATAAGCATAGTAAATTTAGCATTTCAATCAGTGTTTACAATAAACATAACACAAAATAAATATAAATATATATAATATGAACACAAAAATTCTCTACAATGCAATAATCCACAAATGTATACATATAATAGAAATGTGATCGATGCAATACATACAGCATATAGTCAATGTTCTATGAAACGTAGACATACTGGTATCCCTAAATAGCAAGTATATTTTTAAAATGAAGAGAGAACATTTTGAAAACTTCCACATGTTTTATTCTTAAGGCTACATGTTTGGCTACTGAGCTGGCATCATCTGGCACAGTTGTTTTATTATTTATATTATATTGTGGTCTTCGAAATAACGCCTTCGCATATTGAGTTTATATTTATAAATGTAATTATGAAATTTAGAATATTGATTTGATATCTTTAAATTTTCTCTTCAGGGTGAAGCTGAAAGCAGAAAGAATGAGTTTGCAAGACTTTTGGAAGAACACGCTCAGGTAGTAAAGCAGCTGAAGGCAATGGAAGAAGAAGATGGAGGCGAACGGGCACAACATTAAGGAGAATGAATTAAAAGTGTCATCAACCGAATAAAATCAGGGTCGCAAGAGCTATATTTTGATGGCTTAGTTGAAGATGACAGAAGGTGTTTTTTTAACTGAAGCACAAACGATAATAATAAAAAATAATAAATTTGTATTTTTCCAGTGTATTTTTGGAGAAATACCTACAAATATGTTCTAATATTAATCGCTGGATTAAAAGAAGCAGGTGTGACTGTAGAAAATTATTAGTACCTGTATGGTGGAGTAAATGTTATTCATGACGTCAGTATGTAAGAATGTATAAAGCAAAATTTCCAAGTGATTAAATTGTACGAAAAAGAATGTTTCTGTAAATCCCTTCGATGTTATAACTTTTGTTTTTATTTCCAACCCTACTCCACGGTCTGAATTTTTTTCCCAAGGTCTCAGATCCTAAGGAAAAGTTGAGAATAAGAAGATTTTTGTTAAAATATTTCTTAATTGAAAGAAGGAAGTCAAACGTTTGGAGGCCTTCGAAATGTGGGTATGCCGTAGAATGGAAAAATTGAGTTGGGTTGAGAGGAAAACAAACACCGGAGGTGCTGGAGATGGTTGGGGAGGATAGGGTTTTAATCTAAGTAATTAAGAGTAAGAATGGGTGAGTCAAATATTAATGGAAAAAGAGTTGAAGACCGTAATTGAGGGTAGGATTCAGTGGAAAAAACTGAGGGGAAGACAAAGACAGAAGATGTTGGACGACATAAGGGGTGGGATTAACTATAAGGATATGAAGGCGCTTAATAGGGATTTTTGATAGAACGTGAACCTACCGAAAGTAGATGCATTTCTTTATTCACTACGGTCCATGTACAAAGATGGCGCAACTTAAAAATAAGATTTAAAACTAAAATTATAACTGAAATTGAATAAGTTTATATGTAATAGCTTTGCATAAATATGAACGTTATCCACAAAGATAAATGTAAAATAAGCTAATAAATGGAAATAAAAAAATTTAATATTCATCGAAACTTTTGAGATGTTGAGTAAAAATAAATATTAACATCAATTTGTTTAACACAAACATATTATTCAATGTTAAATTTCATATCTATCTTATGATACAGAATTACTGGAAAAACTCTGGCCTACCATGTATGTTTGAAAAGCTTTTTTGACGCCGAATGAAACCCGATACAATAGGATAAATATTAGTTTTGAAATACAAAAATTTTCCCCTAACTTCTCCAGATTTATTCCTCTTTAATTTTCGTTGATTGGCTGGATTTTTTATGATATCTAAAGAAACATTTCCCAAGTTAAGACTGCGCGTGTGTATGTAATTTTCCCATTAATGTGGTAAAGTAGTCTTGCTTTTGGCGAAAAAGAAAATTTGAGCATAACTATCCGTTACATTCCGAATCGATTGGAGCAGGAAAATGATCCACAGTATTGAACTTTGCTGAAAATTAAATATGGACTTATAAAAATGCAAGCACCTAAGGAATATGAATTATTTAACTTATAAAAATGTAAAAAAAACCTGCATACCTGCCGATAGTTTTAATTGAATTATAAAGAAGACAGAGAAAGTGGAAAATAAGATGATGAAAATTACAGAAACGAGCCTAAAATAAAAGAATGACCATTTATTGGATTGGCATAGATAATAAGTAGAATATAACGGATAAAAATGGTAAAAACAAAAATAGATGAATGACAGAAGCTAAGAGAAGCTGAATAATACTCTTCGTAGACTTTTATTAAAAAAATATACTAGAGGTGATGTCAATTGTAAAAGATATTAATGAATTCTCAGGTTGAAAGCAAAATTGACACGAATTACATTAAAAATACATAAAATCATTAAATATTTGTATTAACATCAAAATAAAAAAAGTTCGTAGACAGGGAAAGCACCCTGTGAGTTAAATTGAAGGGCCATCACAAAAATTAATTATAGGGCAGATGAGATTTGTTTTACTATGCGTGACAGGGTTTTAATAAGAAAGATCTGAGTTAAAATATTAACGTTTACCGTGAAAACCATAAATTCATTATCAATTTCTGCTTTTCATGTAATTAAAAAGTTCCATAAGGTAAATAATCATACTAACAGGTTTCTTATCGTGGAACTAACTATAAACTCATATTTTACAACTTTAATTGTTAATAAAATCATAAGAAAAACAAAGGATTATCTCTGTTTTTATCTAACTCTTCATTTTAAGATTATCAAACGTTATTTTATGTTACTATCTTTCTTTCAGATCAAGTAGCGCGCGTTAGCGGATACGTACTTAAAACTTGGTGAGAGCAGCACAATGCAGAGAACATTTTGGCGGGTAAAGGGCTAATGAAGCACTTTGCTGACAGACTGGGGAACCCCAAGCGGCAGAAAGCTGAACTTTCACGATGGCGGAAGGGACGTCTTCGACGAGAAGAAGGGGGAGGGGGGGAGATCACAAGTGGGAGGGGGAAGATCCAAGAGGAGGGGAAGCTACTCCCCCTTTCCCCCTTCCAGTCGCCTGTTCCCTTCGTCGACCCTCTGTTAAGTTCCGCCTTCTGCCGGATTAAGTTCCCAAGTCTGCCTTCATTGTGCTGCCATCGGTAGGGGAAACGTTGAACTTAACATCTATTACGCGCCATATTTGAGATTATGAAATGGTGGTACATAAATTTTCGTTTGTTAATCAACGCGGTACAGATAAAAAACGGTATACATGATCGTTATTTCATTTTAATCAATAAATACAGTAAAATAGCGTGTATATTTATTTATTTCAGTTCCATGAAAGGAATCTTGCCATTATAATCGTTCAGTAAATGAAAATAAAATTTTGAATGAGAATTTTGAATCAGAAATAAAACATAACTGTTTTATAATTTTGTAAGTATTGCAGTGAAACTTCTTTTGTAGAAAATAATTTTACAACAGTTTATCTTTTTTAGAATTCATCAAAACATTTCGTGTTTCTTCATTAATAATACATATCTTGAATATCATAAATTTTCCTGTTATTTATTGCTTTTTCACCATTACTTATGTCTACTTTATCATGATGATTATGAATATGTGTCTAATTTACAGCTTACTCAAATCTTTTCAGGAAAATACATCAATTTAATCTGTTTAATATAAATGCATTAAATTCTCAAACGATGCTTCAGAATATGAATCTACGGACGTATTTTATTCCTGGTATACTTTCTTAGCCCATTTAGGGTGGTCGCCAAGATATGTTTGTGAATGTTCTCATTGACATTTTTGGGCATAAACGTTTGGGTACATCATAAAATTTCTACCAATGCCTACTTAATAGACTACGTAAGGAGAATAACATTCAGAGAAGATGGCATCTTAACATTTTCCCCACAAAAGCTAGCTAATAAAGCCCATAGCTCCTAAAATATTCTCAGCTAGAAGTACAGTAAAAGTCATTTATAACGAGTACGGCAAATAACGAGAGTTGCGTTATAGCGAGTGATGTTTCAGCCGTTTTCCGTCTCTATGCAGAAAGGATAGGAAGTTACGTCCGTTATAACGAGTGTTCAATTCTGAAGTATCGACAACGACGAAAAGACGTCTCTCCTCAGAAAGTAAATCTAGCATATAGGTTCTGTCATATTAATGATTAAAGGCTGAAGATTATAAAATGGACGAGAATTCAGAGTTCAGTCTTGATCAATTCTTCGCAATGATGCAAATTATAAACGTAATTTAGTATTAACATTCATGGCCGGCTATTTGCATCTATTGTATATCAGTTTTAAATCAATATTAAATACAAAACGCATAGGCACTATAGTATTATATTTGTACTGCTCGTTTAAAAACCATTTCGTAAATGCAATAGAACGTAAGTTGGCATACGGGTGAATAAGTTAAGCATTTTGAATCTTCCACGCTTTGTTAGAACCCCTAATCGGAATTACACGTCGATCATCCGATTTTGAGGTAATACGCAACACAGTCAGCGGCGTGTTTCTTTTACATATCCGAGCTTGGTGTTCATTAACATAATTCTTTTCAACGTATGTAGTATCAACGGCGAGCAATTCCGTTGAGTTATAAATACATTGAGGTACTCAGGCAAGAAAACCCATTTATTCTAACTTACGTATAAAGTAAAAAATGAGACCCGAAAAGCAATAGCTTTTGAACATAATGTCAATGATGCTATTAGGAACAAAGTTCGATCACACGATTTTCCGAGTCAAAAAAGTAATGTTCAATTGGGAAAACTACGATAAGGCGACGTACTTTTTTGAAAATCAACAAATCCTCTAAATAAAGAAATAGAAAATATTCCGAATAAATTAAATTCAATGAATAAATGATACGCGACATACCAATTACCGAAACCCATCGTTGACATCAGTGATTTTCAACGACTCCGGGAAATTTTTATATTTTATGGATTTTTGAAAACTTTAACGGATGACCTCCAACGATGAAAACTCAGCAGGAACTAAGCGACAATACGCTTAAGAACAGTGAAAAACAAAATATTTAAATTTCCAACGAATCACCACCCGTGCCATGAAATCGATATACATTTCAGAATATTATTCAAAAGACATAATGTAAATTCAAATAATTTTTACTGTCTACTTAAGTTTATGAAATGTTAGAAAAAACGAGGAAAATATTAATTTTTAAACTTTATCAATTTTCCCATTTGGTAAAACATGTCAATTGCTTAGGCCACTTCAAAGCAATAGGAATGACTGCGAAAGACAATAATAGTAATACATTTTCTTCTGAAGACAGTAACCCATCAACAAAATCGAAAGAGAATTCAGATGAAGAATTTTATCTAATTATGGCATGTATTTTCAGTTACCCGTCGTACTATTTCCTAAATATGAACAGTAACAGAAACAGTCAACGAATGCTAAACGTGAGGTCCGCGTCTCTTTCAGAAAGATTAACCTAACGTAAACAAATGTAACTTATGCATGAAAACTGAATGGATATAACTGGAACAGTACCGTAAATTCAATAATGAATGCAACTTCTGTCAACAATTATGAGAATTCATACAAGGATTCGAAAGTGCAATAAGAAGTAGATTAGAACTAAATAATGTGTTCAATAAGTGTTGGTTAATCAAATATACCTTGTATTTGAGAGGGTTCACAAAATATTTAGAAACTAGCTACAGACAATCCATGAGTTCGAATGAACATACTTCATGGTCTGTTATTTCTAAACCACAATGTATATTCCATCAAGCGTCTTCCCTCGATATTCACGGCAATACGTTTGATTTACATTTCAATCAATTAGAATAGATATTTGACTCATGATATACAAAGAGAAAATACTTACCTCGTTAAGGAGCATCTAGTTCTGCATGCTTTACCAATGTTGGGGCACGACATTTAGAAATGCGTTGGACAAGAATTACCTCTTACCAACAGAAGTTGTAAGCATGCACCTTCTAAAGCTAGGAACTTGTATTATTACTGACGCACAGACTTCACACCAGATATCATCAATAGAAATGAGAATGGCCAAAACACATATTTCACGAATATGTGGCTCTTTAGCACTTCATCATCACACCAATCACTAACATATCCACAAGAGAACGTAACGATCATATTTGCAACATAGATATACAAAAATCGAATCGTAAAATGCTCACGATTAAATTTTTCAAATTATTCTGCACCGACAAATATAATTTCTATTGGATAATATCCTCACATCCAAACGTTTTTGAGAAACCACATGCACTGGTGGTCTCGTTAGTGTTGTTACCGCCGCACAATGAAACCAAGTGACCTCTGTGAGGAATATTCAGAGCATTGAAGTTTTTCGAAGCGAAGTGAAGTTCGTATATACGAAAATAGTGACCTTCGGGGGCAATAAGATTATTTCGCCAAAATTTCTCCTTGTCTGAAACAAAACCCTTCGAAATTCCGAAACTCTTTGCCCGTAAACAGCTCAGAAAATTCCAAAACTTAAAGAATGAGTCTTTTGAGTCACGTGAAGAAAACCTAATTGTACAGCATGAAGGCCAAAGTTTATCGTCACAAACGGATTTACGAACTTCATTTGCTTTGAAAAAGCCAATGTAAACGCTCCACATTCTTCTCATAGAGGTCACTTGCTTTTCTTTTTTGGCGGAAACTATACTGATACATCTTTTACATGTGGTTCTAAATACTTTTAATGTGAAAATATATACAGATAGAAATAATCTGTGGACTGTTGGAGAAAAGGGAGTAATCGTGAGCATTCTAGTTTTCGATTCTTGCATATTTATGTTGCAAAAGTGACCTTGGTGTTTTGTGATATAGGTGCTAGTGATCATGGTAAAGTGCTTGTCTGCCATGATCTTCGTGAAAGAGAAGTTATTGGCCTCTCTGATTTCAAGTGATCTCTTCTATAAAGTTAATATGCAGTGGAAAATTGGTGCTTCGATGATTGTATAAGTTCCACGCTTTAGAGAGGTGCAATAATAGAACCTGTGATGAGAAGATTCTTCCTCAACGCATTTCTAAATTTGGTGCTCGCACTTTAGTAATGGAAGAAATACAAGGAGCTCCTCAAAAAGGTATGATTTCTCAGTAAGAATTTTATGAAAGCTCGTATGCAAATGCATCAATTCACTGACATTCGAAGTAATTCTTATTGTTTCATGGAATATAATGTTATGTTCAAAATCATCATTTTTCGTTTGCTTAATCAAAATTTAATCCAAGCGTATTACGTTCGATTTGGATAGAATATAAGTGACGACATCGTGATAACGAAACCATGAACGGTGATGTAAGTTCCTTCGAAGGAATGAGTAATTCCTAGTGAAGACCACCTGATTTTGTAAAAATCAAGGTATTCATATTAGAATAGCTAAATTTTTATGATAAAATTAAAACGATGCTAAATTTTGCAATTTATTATTGCTCAATGAAGGTTATCTTCATGAAAGTATATAGAATAGGTAGGCTAATTATTGGTTGTACATTTCGGCTCCAATTCTTTTCATTTTGTTTTCGTTCGAAAGTGACATTTGCATTCCTTAGGTCACTGCTTTTCGAAGACTCTATCTCCACGCATATCATTTCGTTGACTGTATATCGTCCGTTCGAATTTCTCCTATTCAGTTATATCGCTTTATACTTTTCTCCGAAATCAATTGTAATCTGCTATAATCGCCTTAATGCTTGGGTAAGAGAAAAATATTGTGATATTTAAGAAAAAGTCGTTAACTTAAAGGCTTATTTTTATGAAGTAAATACTCAGGAATTGAATATTTGTATAAATTAATTATTATATATTATTCAATTTGTACCTCTGTAAGCTCTTGATTTGATTTAATAATAATTAGGATTGTATCTCATCACAAAAGCATTGCTATTATGTAGCCACACCAAATCATATTGTAATATAATGGTCATCCAGTAATTAAGTAAGTGTTGTACGAGTTTACTCTGTTATCTCAAGGCAAGGCTATGTTAAATACAATCATGATTTTTTGTTCCCTCAAGAATTATGATTTAGGATTCGAGATATATACCAGAGATATTATAGAAATACGATGCAACCTATTTACCTTTTCTAATATTTCATCTATTAGCAAGAATGTCAGCGGAAAATAATTAGGTACCATATTTTAATCAAATGATATTTTGTCATTTTCATTCGATTTTTTTGTTTGTTCGCAGCTTTTCGAAGAAAATAACATAATGTTGTCCTCTTTTACTACTACTATTTCGATTTCGATCTATCCTTTGTAATTTTAAAAGTCGCGCCGTAATCGGATAGTGTCAACATAATAATTAACTCAGATTATTCTTAGACTAACCGTACATAGTCTTCAATAAAAATTTTAGTTTAATATTTACTTTAAATATTTATTAATGATTCACAAATTGAAGAAACAACTTTTTCAATAAATTTTGGAAATTTATTTCGAATCAGTGGCTTTCATTGGTCGATAATTGATAGAAAGTTGAACAGCCAGGCGTCAGCCAATCAGAATCATCCACTTTGTTTCTAACGAAAGAAAAGGTGACGGTTACTCAGTTGCTGCTGAAAATTCATCGAGGAAGGACTTGCTGCAAAATCTTTCAACAAAACCGTTAAAATTTAAATTTTTGAAATAGTGGTTCCGGATATACGAGATCTCTGATGTAAGTATCCGGTTGTCTCAAGTATTGGTAAGTGGAACGTTTTTAATAACAGGATTTTCAGGACATTGCATGTCATTTTCGGGAATTACAGAATACAATGTATGTTTTTTAAGGAAATATCGAATTTCCAAAATTCATTACATTACGCTATTAGACATTTCTCGGTTTCGTACAATTTGCGTGAAACATTGACATCATGTAATCGAAATATCATTTTACTTTTAACCGAATCTTATCTTCCACTTGGTTCTATGTAACAAAGGCATTAATTTTCGGATCACATCTTCGATTAACGTTCCGTAGGTTCCTGTTAGTGCGTTTTCTCAAAACTATTAACAACTTAAATTTTCCAAAGGTCGCTCGTTATCACTCAGAGCTCCGCTGCAGCCATCTGAGGTTTTTATCATTTATAAGCTTGAATAGATTTAATTACTCTTGCTTCATCAATGTTGAATATTTTCTATGAATTTTATGAAATAACGTTTTTTACGAGATATTTCAAATTGACATAGCTTTGTCGTTTCCCATTTAAAATCTGTAACTCGCATAAGCTCTTTTTCGTCCACCCATTCCTCCATTTTAGTTGAAAGGATGCGTCAGAAAAAAGGAAGTTATTCGGTAATTATAATAGGAGAAAGAACTTCTTTCTTAAATCGTTGGAAGAGTTACAATTGTAAACTTCCTAATCATATATAGCGTTAGTCTTAGGATAGAATCTTATCAGTCTGTTTAGTTGCGTATTTACGGAAATTCACTCCATATTTTTGAAATTTCAATTAAAGTTCTTTTATTGCATTGGAATTCCGTAATTTTCTGTGATTCAGATTTGCTGGATCGGAATATGCGATAAACTTCCAAATGACCGTTACATATTTGAATATATGAGCCGAAGATGAGAATGAGAATGCATTTATTATTCCGAATTGATTGAAAATAATTTAATATTTATGTGAATTGTCGGCCAAGATTTCCAACTTAGTATTAAGTTTTTACTTTATTTATTTGCGATTGACTGCTAATGACTGCGTTCTAAATGCTCATAATTTTCTCATGATTTCATATGTATAATATATATAATGCTCATTATTTCATAGTTATAAAGGATATTAAGGCCACAGAATTCATTGCCTTTCTGCTGATGATTATATTTACTTTTGTTATGTATGTGTGTTCTCTGCAAACTACCAACGAGAATTAGATTTGTTTTTACGATAAATTTGGAAAGAACTATCGTTTTTAATTGATTTTCAGTCGAAGGTTAGTTAACTTAACGATTAACAATATATATTGATGATGATAAGGATAAATTTTGAATTCATTTATACGAGATTAATACCTTTTACATTATTATATAAGTTAGATCTTGATGGATCTCCAGGATGTGTGAGTTGCGTAGTGTTGTAAATAAATTCAGTAATTTGCGAATAATGTTTCATAACCCTGTTGCAAATAGGGATAACCGTTATTAAATTCAGCAGTTTTTTCGTGGTCGAGTCGGGCTATGGAATTTTCCGTTAAACCATTTCGAATGTTAAAATTTAAAGTTGGTGACGTAGGCTTAAGTTGAATATTTATAAGGTTTATTTTATGACGCCATATATTTGAAAACAACATTTTTATTCGCTTCCTCTATGAAGGCTGTATATGATATGGAATGGCAGAAACTTTATTTTTCTGATTTATGTTGAATTTTGTCTTGGTCGATAGTTACAACTTAGCGCTGGTATAGTGTCATGCGAATGTGGTATTTATTATATGCGTAATTTCGATCCAAATAGCTTTTAGATACTGATGTAAGCGTTAAGGTTAAATAGCGTTTTGAATACGCAAGTAATTGGATGAATTTTCACTTGAATTTTCTATATTTACAGATGAAGAAGCTCCAGGAGTGTGTCAATAACGAAGGTCATCGCTGAGATGAGGATACTTGGAATGAAATGTTCTGCTTCCGTAAGTATATTACTGAATAATATTTAATATTTTATACATACATACTACTTCTTCAGTAGGAAAATCAAACTGAGTTACGTATTATTACTCTGTTCTCGGAATTAAAACTCACAAAATACAGTAAAATCAAGCATTGGTACTTTGAAGAAGTCACGCAGGTGTTTCAATTTGCGGAATATTTTTAGGAATTAATTTTTAAATTAGTAAATTTCGATGCAATTACCCTTGTTTCGATGGATCGGCACCGGCGTTCGGATCTTCGCGAACATACATCAAAATTTAAAATTTAATAGAAACACTATTCTTGGTCGTCGTAGTTATTTACTAGCAACTCTGTGTAAATAACTTAATATTGAGATAATAAACTATGCATTCCGTAATAGCTAAAATAGCTTAAATTACCGAAGTATTTTTCTCGTAGGATATCGTGAAGCTATTGGTATAATTTTCACTTTCTCCCGTCATTAGAAAAAATACTTTTCCTTTCATGCTTTCAGAATAAGCTGTTGTTCCAAATATTTACCTTTTGTCATTGAAACTCACTTTCCCTTCTATCTAGACTCGTTATTTTCGTTGACAGATATTTAGAGGTCACTGATAACATCTGTTAAGGGACTTTGAAAGTAGAGGAGGGTAGGTTTCAAGGGCAATACCCAATTCTGCTTTTATCATGGCAGAAAATTTTAATAGTAAAATAATATTTATGCGGTGTTAGTTATATTTGAATACTAATCTTTCACTTTCATAAAACATTGAAATAAGTAGAAGTAAATACTATGGAGAGGGGCTCATTGGTTTCACCTAATTTTTAAATGATTGATCCGGCTAAGTTATGTTTTAATTATATTTTTACAATAATCAAAAACATATTTTCCAAATTTTATTGAATTGCGTTGCAGAAATATAAAAATGGCGTTGTATATTTGTTTATAAAATACAATCGTCCGTCGAATGGTATTTTAACTTTTGAGAGAAATAGGTAGGTAGAATAGGTATTGGTATTTCTATAATACAGGTTAATTATTTGAAATACTTTATCTCTTTGCAACTCAAAATGCCATATATCTCTTAAGGGGATCTCATTATTCTAACAATACTCTTATGCAAAGAATTCAACAAACGCTGATCAGATTCAAGTGAAAATTATATACCGTATGATTTGAAATTTTAATGAACTGTAAGGACATTCTTGTGGTCATCAAAATTTTTCTAATATCTAATCCTAAATAAATAACAATTGATTTTTATAATCTTCCATCTAGCAGCAGTGTCTGGTTTTCGAAGAGGTTTCGCTAATTTAAATCCTTTCATTACAAAAAATTAATGAAACTTAGCAATTTATATTACAATTCTTCATTCCTCCATCACCAGTCCAAGTTATACTTTTAAACAGATGGTAACCGTCGCTGTTATCTGTACGAAATATAAATTAAGATTCAATAGGATTCATCTTTAATAAACTCTTCCATTTTTGTAATTGAATGAAATTTCCTCGTATAAAGATAGATTTAATCAAGTTGCAAATAATGGTAATTTCTTTAGTGTTTCAGGTTCTTAGTTGACTTTGATGCCACAAACATATCTCAAAATTTACTAATGGTCTTTTAATTTTCTATGTGAGCTACAAGATCATAACATAAAATCACAGAATAGTTCTTTTATACAGTTATGAATTTTTTGTAGAAAATTTATTTAAGGTAAAGTTTACTATTTAGATAATTGAGAAGAGTCTCCGGTTTTGTGGATATTCTTCAATATCGCGGTATCTTTCTCTGAATTTCGTAAGTACCATTTTACATTACTGACCTATTGTAGAAAATGACCCCTCATATTTTTGAATTATCTGTGGTAAAGTTGCCACCAATTGCCTTCCTTGTCTGTAATTGAGACTCCTTTACCTTTCTATCTGTAGTACATGCTTTTTAAACAATACTATGGAGTTTGCTGCTAGCATAAAGCTTAAAACGATCGCAATAGTGTTCCGGCGTAGTTCATGACAAAGGAGCAAGATTGGATTCATAAGATTTACATAATCGGAATAACTTTATACTTGGAACTACAATGTAATGATAAGGATTTCATAT
Organism: Sympetrum striolatum; assembly: GCA_947579665.1. Taxonomy (NCBI): domain Eukaryota; kingdom Metazoa; phylum Arthropoda; class Insecta; order Odonata; family Libellulidae; genus Sympetrum; species Sympetrum striolatum. Next base: position 62,198,283 of record OX388351.1, read on the forward strand.
TGAAACGATAACTTTCTTTAGGAGATAAAAGAATACTCGAAGGAGAGAATGATTTTGATCTTATATCACTTGGACGATTATGAAGAAATGTCCATTGGAAAAGAATAAGTATTTTCCGGCACATAAGATGCATCTGCTAAAATATGGGTAACCTAGTATGCCGTATGTATCAAGATATATAAATAAGAGCAAAACATAGATCCGTTTGACATTTTTACCAATATGTTTGGAATTATTCTGTGATTTTTGCAAATCGATAATGAAATAAATAATTCTAGAATAAAGACGAAATGTCCATAGGAAAATGGATGGTGGCTTGGAACATAGGATATATCTGCTTCGATAGCGGAATCTATTTTGGTGAGCAAGAAACAAAAAGAGATTCATCTAATCAGTTTACCTGTATCTTTGGATGAATAATTTAGATAAAATTATAGACGGATATTGAAATATTAACTTACTTTCAGAAACCAATCCTGTCGACAATACGCAAATGTGAAGATGATGCTGATCCCTAATTACCTCGAGGATAAGGAGGATATGTCTGTGTGCAATAAGGATGACCGCATGGTAACAAATACATACTACCACTGAAAGGAACATGGTTTGGTAAGCAAGAAATATCATAAGAAACATAAAAAATTGAATGATTTATCTAATAAATTTACCTATATGTTTGGATTATATTGTTACATTTATGGTACGATATCGAATTCATATAATTCTTTCGGAAATACATCCATGCTATCATTACTATGAGTAGAAGAAAATGTAAGTGATCCTCAGCCTATGGACGATAGCAAAGAAATGTCAAATGAAATAAAAGGTGGGCGGATGGGTGCATGGACAATAAAACGAAAATGCTGCATTATGATTAACCTGGTTTGGTAGCAAAAATATCAATTAATATAATAAATACTTGAGGGAATAGTCATATTTTTTGCTTTCAAAACAATGTTAAATTTACTGGTATTATTATCATTCTTAAAAAAACACTCTGGGAATCTCTCTCTACTTCGAAAGAGCAAAAACAAGGGAGCAGAGATGCTAAGAAAGGATGCTTGGTAAAAGGATGTATCAAGGAATACAGTGAATAAAAGATTAATCTAATGTTATTAATACATGTTTTCAAGTAGGATAGGAATCCAGTATTTATTTATTGTGTGAGATTTTATTGTATTGAAAACAATATTAACTTAAGGGGTATTATTTTCATTCTTCAGAAGCACGATCGGAACTAACATGAAAGTAGGAGTAGGAGCGGGGAGAAGCTGAAGACGGATACTTGGTCCAAGGATAGACACCGAATAAAGTAAGTAAAATGGAATATAATGCTATTATTATATATTTTAAGAAATATAGAGAGCGAGCATTTTCTGATTATTTTGTGATTTATTTTATTTTTGAAACAGTATTTAAAAAACTATTCATATTTTCATTCTTCAGTAATATGATTGGAAATTCCGCTATATGGAAGGTGTGAGAGTAGGAGCTCAGTGATGCTGAGAGATGATGCTTGGTCAACGGGTGGAGCGCCGAATAACATGAGTACAAATTGAATATAATGCTATTACTGTTATTTTCTAAGTAAGATAAAGAGCGTGTAATTGTAAATATATTTTGGTTCTTCATTGTTTTAAGAACATTTTAATTAATTGTTTTAATTTTCATTCTTCAGAATTTTAATCGGATCTAACGCTACATTACCGAAGCGAGAGGAACGGCGCTGTGGTGCTGATGGATGATGCCAACGGAAGGAACGCCGAAAAACATGAGTACAAATTGGATACATTGCTAATACTATTGTTTGTTAATTAAGATAGAGAGCAAGTACTAGTAAATATTTTGTTATATTCCTTCGTAATTAAAACATTTTAATAAAGTGTTTTAATTTTCATCCTTCAGAATTTTCAAGGGATCTTACGCTACATTTACGATGCGAGGGTTGTGGTGCGGTGGTGCTGAGGGATGATGCTTCGCCAACGGAGGGAACTCCGAACAACATGAGTAGTAATTGCATAAATTGCTATTATTATATATTTTTTAAGTGAGAAAGAAAGTGAATATTTTTTATTATTTTCTGTTCTTTTGTTTTCAAGACAATATTTAATTTACTGGTTTATTTTCATTCTTCAGACACTTGATCGGAACTTACGCTACCTTGAAGTTGCAAGAGTAGGAGCGCGGAGATGCTGAGAGATTTTGAATGGTCCACATTTGTAACACACAATAAAATGGGCACACTTGGAATATCATGCTATTACTATATATTATTACGTAACATAGAGAGGGAGTATTTTATAATATTTTCGGACAATTTTTTTAAACTATATTTAATTAACTGGTTTTATTTTCATTCTTCAGGATCATCATCGGAACATACGCCAAGCTTGAAGTTGAGATGCGAGTGCGAGAGTAGGAGTGCGGTGATGCTGAGGGATGATTGCTCGTCAACGGTGGGAACCAAATAAAATGAGTACAAATGAAATATAATGCTCTTACTATATATTTTTAAGTATGATAGAGAGCAAGTATTTTGTAATATTTTGCCGTATTTTTTGTTTTTAAAAAAATATTTAACCAACTGGTTTATTTTCATTCTCAGATACTTGATTGGAGCTTAAGCTATCTGAAGGTGGGAGAGTAGGAGCTCGGAGTTATTTCGGAAGGATTCTTGTTCCATGGATGGTACACCGAATACAATGAGTACAGCAGGATATTAAGGTAATTACTATTTAATTTCATATAGGATAGAAAGCGAGTATTTCTTATTGTATTTAGGTTTCTTTTGTTTATATTACGATGTTATATTAACTGGTTTTATTTTAATTCTTCAGAATCACGCTCGGAACCTTTCGATACCTTGCAAGAGCGAGTGTAGGTGCTTGGAGTTGATCAGAATGGTTTTTTGGTCGAAGGATTCAATACCGAATACAGTGAGTAAAAGGGGAATCTAATGATATTATTATTTCACTTCAGGCACGATAGAAAACTAGCGTTTTCTTATTAAAATACTTTTTAATGAATCTCTAACTAGTATTTTAGGTATTTTATGTAGATACCTATATTCAATTGAAATTTTTGTAAATGGGTATTTCATTTTCTGCATAAACGTCAAAGAAAATCAATATCAATCCATTTACATAGAATTGTTTTTTCAATTAGAATACGAATGTCAAAACTTACACACTTTTCGAGCTGTAAAAATTATTGAACATCTCTCCCGTTGAGAACATAGGATACTTTTATTCGTATCGTGGTTTTACTTTCCATCATAGTAATGGCGACACTTTTGTATAGCATTTTCTTGAACAGTTAAACATTTTATCGGCTTTTTTAATTTTTTTTTAAATAAATACTTATTATTCAAGTTCAAGAAAGAGAGAGAAAAAAGAACAGAGGACCATGGAGAAGTCCACTTTACGCCCAATTCTCCTCCAAGTAAATGAACCATAGATAAGATATTGAATACATAGACTACAAAGCTTGCTGCAATAGATGGCTAAATATAATTTGAGCATTGTGTAATTAGATATTTCTAACCCGGGGTCAATGTCGGCGCGGTGAAAATCGGATGTCAATATATTATCGTGTTTTCCCTTCAATTTCTTCCATTTTAGCCTTTATATCACCTTTACATTTGTTCTTTTTTCTCAGATAAGTGTAAATTAAGTTCATTTGTCACCTCAAGGTCGATTCTTCCTCAAAATTCTTTTACTTCTTTTCTTAAAATTCTTTCGACAGAGGTAGCCACTTGTTCGTACCATTGTCAGCTTAGAGTTTATTCACAAGTTCAAGGTTTTCGTAAACAATCTACAACTTTGTAAACATCTCTAATTTAGTTTCTTTGCGTTAATCTTTCCCGAGTCTGTAGTGAAACTACGGCGTGTTATTAGTCTTTAATACCACTCTTCGCAGTAGCAATCGCAACTGAAGTTATTTAGTGAATTGAGTTGAGATGAAACCAGAGAAATAACTTGATGTAGGGTACTTATCTACGTTAGGCTAGGGTTTCTTATCAATCTCTGTACTGACAGTTTGTGTAAGATGGATCGAGTTTCTTTCAGTTAACGCGGCTTTGGACGCCTTGGCATTATACGCTAGCGATCATAACCAATTATAAGGATGAAGGAGATTTAGGTCGTTAATATGCCTTAATTGCGGTTTTAATGACTGCACGGTAGGATATCCGCGATAATGATAGCAATCCATCCTTAAAACAACTTATCTTTAGGTATTTGTAAATATATTCATCGGATTCTATCTGCAGTAACACTCACTTATTTTTAAAATTCAAATTTAGTTTTTTCTTTTAAATATGAGTAAATTGCATAAGATAATCGATTTTTCCCTATGTTTACGAAACATACTTCGTTAACGTTCGGCTTACGTCCGCATCATTGTTTTTCGGCAATAAAATGAAGTCAAAGAGATTTACTATCAAGTAATTTCTATTCTCAGAGTCTTATCGACCTTATAGCAAAGTTTAGGCCTCTAAGATACTTACGTAATGTTATCGAGAAAATTTACTTATATTTTTATCGCATTACTAATTTATGATTAGCGGACTGCTCAACAGACAAAAGAAAACCAAGGCTGCTAAACCTTTTTTCATGAAATATTATAAAAACAAATTAATTATAAAGGAAGCATTTAGTATAAAAATCTGCGTATGTTATGCTTTCATGTATCTTTGGGTCATTATCTTCCACTGGAAATACCTGTAGCTCTAATTTGTTTCGCTATAACACGCTCATTATTTATATATTAAAAAATATATGTTCCTTAATTTGGTTCATTACTTGCACCATTATTGATTGTAATATTTAGTGAAGATTCTTATTAATATAGCAGTCAAAACATAATAGCGAAACATGGCGATTTTCTAATTTAAGAAAGGTGCAAAATTTACTTTTTGAGTCTAATAATAATATTGCGTTAGATCAAACAGTCGTGTTTTGCGAAGACTGCATTTATACGATACAGGATTTAAGTAAAAAAATAACACGAATGTGTTTCATTGAATAAGTTATGATTTTGTTGAATAATAGTCATGTTATTTTCCTCGAAGGACTGCATCGGGGGACGGCGTGGTGTGACTAAGTTGGAGGATTGCGACGGGATGAATTTTAGCCGGGAGAGAATTTAATAAACACTTCCTTGAGTAGGAAAAGGATTATGGTTACTTAAGGACGTTGTGCATAAGGACGTGCACCCTGGAAAATTCCCAAGCCATACTAATAATGTGAATCGAAGTAAATTCGTGAAGTGCACATCTCAATTAAATAATTCTATTCTTCACTATTTATTGAATCATCCATTGAACAGTTCCGTGAATGCTTCTTGTGATGTACGTTTAGCAACTATATATTGAATTTTTATGTTTTCATCTGTCTATTAGGTTATCATCCTATCTGTTACGATTATATACATATTTTTATACTTTATCTTGTAATTAATATTTTCAATCTCACAAATATGAGTTTTTACTATTTATATATAGATATTTTATGAAGTGAATAGATATTAATACGTGAAGAGAATATCACAATTCTGTAAGTGTTTTCTTTACTGTTTATTGAATCATCTATTGAACTATTCAGTGAAACCTTATCTATTTATACTATTTGAAAGTTTTTGAACTTTTAATTTTCCATGTGGCTATTGGTGATACACGTTTAACAACTGTTTATTGTATTTTTATGTTTAATTGTATGTATTCACTGTTTGTTCTATCCGTAAGGATAATATTAATTTTTTTATCTATGCATATTTTATATGGTATGTAGTTTGTATATCACTCGAATCTATTTTTAACAGCTTTACGAAATGCTATTTCATCAATTTATATCACTGATTTTTAATAGCAATATTTGTAATTTATTTTGTTACTTGTAAAATGGCTGTAAATAAAAAAGATGTCTCTGTGGCAGGGAGGTGGGTCACAGTAGGCCTAACCACCTGCCGGTATAAATAAATGAACGACAAGTCGGGGGACTATCTAGTGGGTGGTCTTTCGGGGAGACGAAGCCAATGAAAGGTCTTCCAGGAGAACGGGGTCCTGGGAGATAGCGTTGTTGGTAGGGCGACAAGGTAGTAGGGAGGTACGGTAAAGGGGGAGAGTGGATCAAAGGGAGGCCTTGTGGTGAAGGTATCCGGGTAGAAGGATTCGAAGGTAGAGCCTAGGGGGAGGGGATTCGAGAAGAAGGCCTAGGGGAGATCAGGGTCGGGGGAGGGAAGGAATTGGGTCATGGTTGGGAAAAGTAGGGTCTGGGAAGGGTAGGGAAGGGAATGGTTTAAGTCATTGGAGGGAAATGGTAAGGTCTGGGAAGGGAAGGGGTAGGTACTGGTCAGGAGTCTGGGCGGGAAGGGTCTGGCAAGGAGGACTGGCATGGTAGGGTCTGGCAGGGTACGTCCTGGGATATAAAGGAAAGGTAATGGGAGGGATGGTGTATAGGAAATTTTATGGTAGGTTATGGGAATATTCAGGGGAGGGAAAGGGTTGGGGTCTGTGGAGGTAAGGTTCAGGGTAACTTGTGTTGAGGGAATGGGAGGTATGGTTAGGTTTAGGGGATGGAAGGGTACGGAAGTTGGTCGTTCAGGGGAGGGAAGGGTAGTATGGAAAGGGTAGTTCAGGGGATGGAAGGATTAAGGGATGGGGAGGGAATGTATGGGGAGGGGAGGGAAACGGAATGGGAAGGGTAGGATAAGGGGAGGGATGTGTCAGGTTGAGAAAGGTTAGTTTCAGTAAAGGGAAGGAAAGATAAGGGTAGGTTCAAGGGATGGATGGATTAATGGACAGGTGAGGGAAGGGAAGAGGTAGGGTCAGGGGACCTTCCAATTCCCTCCCCTGAAGCTAACCTTAACTCCCCTCCCTCTCTAGACCCTACCTTTCCCTACCCTGACTCTTAACTACAATGACCATAACCCTTCCTTCCTCACCCTATCCCTCACCTACCGATCCCTTTCCACCTGAGCCCCTACCCTCCCAGACCCCTGACCAGTACCTATCCCTTCCCTACCCAGACCCTACCATTTCCTTCCAATGACTTAAACCCTTCCCTTCCCTACCCTTCCCAGACCCTTCTTTTCCCAACCATGACCCAATTCATTCCCTTCCCCTGACCCTGATCTCCCCTAGGCCTTCTTCTCGAATCCCCTCCCTCTAGGCTCTACATTCGAAACCTTCTACCCGGATACCTTCACCACAAGGCCTCCCTTTGATCCACTCTCCCCCTTTACCGTACCTCCCTACTACCTTGTCGCCCTACCAACAACGCTATCTCCCAGGACCCCGTTCTCCTGGAAGACCTTTCATTGGCTTCGTCTCCCCGAAAGACCACCCACTAGATAGTCCCCCGACTTGTCGTTCATTTATTAATACCGGCAGGTGGTTAGGCCTACTGTGACCCACCTCCCTGCCACAGAGACTTCTTTTTTATTTACAGCCATTTTACAATTAACAAAATAAATTATAAATATTGCTATTAAAAGCAGTGATATAAATTGATGAATTAGCATTTCGTAAAACTGTTAAAAATGGATTTGAGTGATATACAAACTACATACTATATAAAATATGCATAGATCAAGAAATTAATATTATCCTTACAGATAGAACAAACAGTGAATACATACAATCAAACATAAAAATACAATAAACAGTTGTTAAACGTGCATCATCAAGGGCCACATATAAAATTAAAAGTTCAAGAACTTTCAAATAGTATAAATAGATAAGATTTCACTGAATAGTTCAATAGATGATTCAATAAACAGTAAAGAAAACACAGAATTGTGATATTCTCTTCACGTATTAATTTCTATTCACTTCATAAAATATCTATATATAAATAGTAAAAACTCATATTTGTGAGATTGAAAATATTAATTACAATATAAAGTATCAAAATATGAATATATCTTTTCAGATAGGATGATAACCTAATATACAGATGAAAACGTAAAAATTCAAAATATAGTTGTTAAACGTACATAACAACAAGCATTTACTGAACTGCTCAATGGATGATACAATAAATAGTTAGGAATAAAATTATATAATTGAGATGTGCACTTCAAGGATTAACTTCGATTCACTTTATTAGTTTTTTTGGGAATTTTCCTGGGTGCACGTCCTTATGTACAACGTCCTTAAGTAACCATTATCCTTTTCTTATTCAAGGAAGTGTTTATTTTATTCTCTCCCGGCTAAAATTCGTCCTGTCGCAATCCTCCGACTTAGTCATCACACGCAGTCCCCTGATGCGGTCCTTCAAGGAAAATAACATGAGTATTATTTAAAAAAATCATAACTTATTCAATGAAACACATTCGTGTTATTTTTTTACTTAAATCCTGTATCGTATAAATGCAGTCTTCACAAAACACGACTGTTTGATCTAACGCAATATTATTATTAGACTCAAAAAGTAAATTTTGCACCTTTCTTAAATTAGAAAGTCGTCATGTTTCGCTTTTATATTTTGACTACTATATAAATAAGAAGCTTCACTAATTATACTCAAGAATTGTGCAAGTAATGAACCAAATTAAGGAACATATATTTTTTATATATAAATAATGAGCGTGTTATAGCGAAACAAATTAGAACTACACTTATTTCCAGTGGAAGATAATGATCCAAAGATACATGAAAGCATAACTAACTCATATGTTCATACTAAATGCATCCTTTATAATTAATTTGTTTTTCTATTATTTCATGAAAAAAGTTTAGCAGCCTTGGTTTTCTTTTTTCTGTTGAGCAGTCCGCTAATCATAAATTAGTAATGTGGTAAAAATTTAAGTAAATGTCTTCAATAAAATTACGTAAGGATTTTAGAGGCCTAACCTTTGCAATAAGGTCGATAAGACTCCGATAGTAGAAATTAATTTATAGTAAATCTCTTTAACTTTATTTTATTGCCGAAAAACAATGATGCGGACGTAAGCCAAACGTTTACCAAGTCTGCAGATAGAATCCGAAGTATGTATCTAAAAGTGACTGGTTTTGATGATGGACGGTTATCATTATCGCAAATATCCTAATATATAAGAATGTGTAAGTTTTGACACTCGTATTCAAATTGATCAAACAATTCGATTTTTTAAATGGATTGATATTCATTTACTTTCACGCTTATGCAGAGAATTAAATACCCAATTAAGAAAATCTCAATTGAATATAGGTCTCTACAAAAAATACCTAAGATACTAGTTAGAAATACATTAAAAAGTATTTAAATCAGAAAACGCTAGTTTTCTATAATGCCTGAAATGAAATAATAATAACATTAGATTCCCTTTGTACTCACAGTATTCGGTATAGAATCCTTCAACCTTATAACCTTCCTGATCAATTCCAAGCACCTACACTCGCTCTTGCAAGGTATCGAAAGGTTCCGAGCGTGATTCTGAAGAATTAATATAAAACCTGTTAATAACAATGTATTTTAAACAAAAAACCTAAATACAATAAAAAATACTCGCTTTCTATCCTACATGAAATTAAATAGTAATTACCTTAATATCCTGCTGTACTCATTGTATTCGGTGTACCATCCATGGAACAAGAATCTTTCCTAAATAACTACGAGCTCTTACTCTCCCACCTTCAGATAGTTTAAGTTCCAATCAAGTTTCTGAAGAATGAAAATAAACCAGTAAGTTAAATTTTCTTTAAATTAAAAAAATATTGTAATATATTACAAAATACTTGCTCTCTATCTTACTAAAAAAATATATAATAATAGCATTATATTCCATTTGTACTCATTTTATTTGGTGTTCCAACCGTTGACCAACAACTATCCCTCAACATCACCGCAATCCTACTCTCGCACCTTCAAGGTTGGCATATGTTCCGATGAAGATTCTGAAGAATGAAAATAAAGCAGTTAATTAAATATTAGTTTTTAAAAAATATTAAATCTCTATATTATTTATGAATTTACAGTAATAGCATTATATTTAATTTGTACTTATTTCATTCAGTGTTCAATCCGATGACCTAGCATCATCCCTCAGCATCACCACGCTCAAGATAGCGTAATCGCGGTGGAATCCCGAAAGAGAGACCATGGAATCTGCCGATCGCCTTGGAAACCTTCGATGTTAAGTTGGATGCGTAAGTTCCGATGAGGTTTCTGAAGAATTAAAATAAAACCACATTATTAAATATCGTTTTGAAAACAAAAAAATCACTAAAATATCCAAATATGCTCGCTCTCCATCTTACTTAAGAAATATATAGTAATAGCATTATATTCCATTTGTACTCATTTTATTCGGTGTTCCAACCGTTGACCAAGCATCATTCCTCAGCATCACTGCGCTCTTACTCTCGCACCTTCAAGGTAGCGTAAGTTCCGATGAAGTGTCTGAAGAATGAAAATAAACCAGGTAATTAAATATTTTTTGAAAAAAAAATATAAAATATAAAAAAGATCGATTTCTATATTACTCTAAAATTTACAGTGATAGTACTATATTCCATTTTTACTCATTTTATTCGGTGATATATCCGTGGACCAAGCATAATTTCTCAGCACCACCGCGGTCCTACTTTCATACCATCAAGGTAGGGTAAGTTCCGATGAAGTGTCTGAAGAATGAAAATAAACCAGTGAATTAAATGTTTTAAAAACAAAAAATATCACATGATATTACGAAATACTTGCTCTCTATCTTACTTAAATATAATAATAATAGCATTGTATTCCATTTGTACTCATTTTATTTGGTGTTCCAACCGTTGATGAGCAATCATCCCTCAGCATCACCGCACTCCTACTCTCGCACCTTCAAGGTTGGCGTATGTTCCGATGAAGATTCTGAAGAATGAAAATAAAACAACTTTATTAAATAATGTTTTAAAAATCTCAAAATAATAAAAAAGAACTCGCTCTCAATCTCACTAAGTATCTTAAGATATTGATTACATGTGTTTGGATTATGTTGTTACCTTAACGGTATGAAATCGAATTCACATTTTTCTTTCGGAAACGCATCCATGCTTTCTTCACTAGGCAAGGAGGAAGTTGTTAGCTAAACCCTTAGCACTAGATATATATTTAGATTTTATTGAAAGAGGGAATGCATTTTCCAGAAAATTTGAATTATAAATGTTATTTATAAAAAGAAAACAAACAAAGTCAAATTTAACTGTGAATTACCAGTCGAGCTGTTAACTAAATGGTAATTATGAATATTTAGAAGAAATAATGAACTGCCTACAAACGCATTATACTCATCGTTTTAACCCTTTAACTGCGCAAATAAGCTGAAATAGAGCTCCCCACAGGCGCAAAAAAATAACAATTTTTTTTTTATTTTGCACAATTTTATTAATTATAAGTTTTTACTTAAGGAAATTTTTTTTAAATATTTCAATGACTAATTTTACTTTAAATGATTAACTTTAGGACGTGTTTTACTTCTAAGCACCTATGGACTCGGAGAGTAGAAGCATAATTCAAATCGTCAATAGACGATGGGAGCAGTTAAAGGGTTAAGTGTTATGTTATCAGCAAACTCCAATATTTTTACAAAAGCATGTACTACAGATAGAAAGGTAAGGGAGTCTCAAGTATAGACCACGAAGGCAATTGGTGACAACTATACCACAGATAATTCAAAAATTGAAAGGTATCATTTTCTACATTAGGTCCGTTATGTAAAGTGGTACTTACAAAATTCATAAAACGAAAGCCTATAAGATAGATAGAATGATATTGAAAAATGTGCACATTACCGGAAAATCTTCACAACTATCACAGTAGTTTATACAGAAAATTTCATAACAGCAAAGAAAGAACCATTCTCTAATTTTACGTTGTGATCTCGTAGTTCACAAAGAGGTTTAAAAGACCATTAGTATATTTCGAGATATTTTTTAAGGCATCAAAGTTAAGTAAAGAACTTGGAACACTAAAGATATTACTATTATGTCCTGCTTGCTTTTGCTATTTAAAATGTAATTTAGCGCGATCAATCATTTAAAAATAGGCTGAAAAATAATGAGTCCCTCTCTATAATACTTACTTAAACTTATTTCAATATTTTATGAAAGCGAAAGAATACTATTTAGTAACTAGCGCTGCATTAATATTTAACTTTTCAAATTTTCTACCATGATAAGAGCAGAATTGGGTATTGCTCTTGAATGCTACCCTCCTCTACTTTCAAAGTCCCTTAACAGATTTTATCAGTGATCTCCAAATATCTGTCAACGAAAACAACGAGTCTAGGTGGAAGGGAAAATGGGTTTCAATGGCAAAAAGGGAAAATATTTGGAACCACAGCTTATTCTGAAGGCATGAAAGGAAAAGTCTTTTTTATGACGGGAGAAAGTGAAAAAATATCAATAGCTTCGTAGCATAACGGCGGACGATATCCTACGAGAAAGATGTCTCGATAATTAGAAATATTACCGATTGTATAGTGTAATATCTACATATTAAGTGATTTACACGGATTTGATAAAAAATTATTTCATTATGATACTCAAGGATAGTTCTTTTATACATTTTAAAATTTAGATGTATGCACAGTACACACGTGAAGATCTGAACGCCGATGAAACGCATACATCGAAACGCGGGTACTTGCATCGAAATTTACGAATTTAATAATTAATATTCTAATTTTAGCTAGCCTTAACATTTCATTATACTTTAAATCAAAAATCAGTCACTTAAATGATAATTTGTTTTGAATCCAAAAGTTTCTGCTGTAAGTTATAAATATGTCAGAATAAATATTTCAAAATGAACTTCAGTGTGACGACGCTTATCGTTTGAAAGTAAAAGATGATTCTCATTCGTTATGAATGATTGAAGAGTCCTAATTTCAAATTATAATTCGTGTAATCAATTCCAGTTTCAAATAAAATTCATAAACAAATCCATCCTAGGAAGCCCTGCTACACCCAATTACTCTTAATTATGTACAATTTTTTTTTTCAATAAATTATGATGAATGTGAGAAAAGTTTTCATAATCGTTGGTCCAAGATCTCATCGGAAGTCATGAAATATTTCCTCTTTTATGAGTTCCCGAATTCCCTTTAGAATTTATGTTATATGCTTCAGTGGATTGAGAGATCAATTTTAGAAATTGATAAATTATCTAATCTATACGCTAGGATTACATATCTTATGAGATACTTAATTAACAACATACGTTGGAATACCTCTTCCCAGCTAAGTGCTGGAAACATTTATCGCACGAAAATTTTTTCTATAAGAACGATTTTAAACTATTGAAACCTCTTCTACCAGCTGCTTTTTTCCAAGCATTAATATTTATATCACATTTAATAGTGTCTGGCTAAAACATCTTTCCCTTTGGTGAAATTCAACAATCAAAAATTAAGAAATTCCATCAGCTCTTAGTAATAATTCGCCTACACATTTCCCTCATACAAACTCTTTCGTATTAATTCAAATAATAATGATATCCAAAGGCTTTGGAGGCTTCGATAATCAGAGGACCTCTTCATTAAATGCAACTGTCAGATATCTCCACCAACAACACGGGATGTACCGATTTCTTACGAGGAGGAATCCATTTTTTTTCGGAGATATACTCGAATTATGTATACCACTTCGCACGTGCCCCAATTTATTGCAGCGAGAGCAATCGTGATATTAAACGTAAAGACAAAAATCATAATTTTAAGTTTCCTCCAATTGAAAAACCTGCTTTCGTGACTTCTTCTAAGTACTTATGATTGATTTCACAGCATTTTCTAAGTTTTAATTATGAAAACAGGGAGTGACTCAATTTGATACTCCTATTAAAGAAGTAGTAAATACGCATTAAATATTGAATATAAATCTATAATATACTTACGTAATAAATACATCTTATTTCACTCCAAGTATCCTCATCTTGGATATGACCTTCGTCGTTATGACACTCCTGGGAGCTTCTTCATCTGTAAATGCAGAAAAATAACGTGAAACATTCATCCTATTACTTGCATACAAGAAAAGCTAACAAACCTTAACACTTACATGAGTACCTCAAAGATATTCGGATCGAAGGTTTGTATATAATTACGAATTAATAATATTATTTAATTGTACTATTATAAATTAGTTTTTTGAGAACGACTTAAATTTATCTAATAAAAATGATAAACAAGTGAAGGATAAAATGAATTAAGTGCAGAAGGTTTAGGTTGATTTTGATTAGGTTGTTCTTTTGGATATAGCTCAGACCAACTTCGAATTCCAACTGCTATTACAAAGCTCGTTTAAACATATCATCATGATGAAACAATATATATAAAGAGATATTTAGTCATCCATCCCTATACCAGTTCACCACAAACATCAGTTCACTAAATCAATGGACCCTAGGTGCTTTCGAAACTTGAAAAATTTATAAAAAATATATAATCCGAGGAAACAAACTAAATATTATCATTTAGGAGAAAAATTTATAATGTTAATGTTTTATTAAAGGTAAAGCGAGCTAAAAGAGTCTTTACTGGGTATTAATTCTTATCACATTTGATTGTTAGACGGTTATTATAATTAATTTTAAATGCGATTCTAGAGATTTCAAAGATCACCGAAGAAATACAAAGGAGCATATTCTATAATTTCATAAATTTAAAAAAATTGAAGCAAATATTAAAGTAATCAGATAGTCAACAACAATAAGTGAGCTTCAATGCATATTAATCTATTTAAAGTATTTACCACATTCGCATGCCACTACACCAGCGCTTAATTGTAACCGTCGACCAAGAAAATATTTCGACTAAGTTCAAAAGAAATAAAAAAAATCTTCCATTCCATAATACTAATTATGTAATCTTCATAGAGGAAGAGAATAAGTATATCGTTTTCAAATATATGGCGTTATAAAATAAATCTTATAAATATTCATCTTAAGCCTACGTCACCAACTTTAAAGTTTAACGGTCGAAACGGTTTATCGGAATTGGAAAATTTCATAGCCCGACTCTACTACGAAAAAACTGCTGAATTTAATAACGGTGCGTATTTGCAGCATGGTTCCTAACCACTTTTCATGAATTACTGTATTAATTTGCAATACCATGCCACTCATCCCGGAGATCCATCAAGACCTTACTTATTCAATCATGTATAAGAGATTAAGCACGTATAAATTAATTGGAAATTTATTGAAATGCTAGTCAATACATATTGTTAATCGTTCAGTTAAGTATCTTTCAACTGAAAATCAACTACGAATGAAAGTACTTTCCAAACACATCGGAAATTCAAATTGAACGATTCGTTGATAGGTTGCAGAGAACAACCATGCGAAATAAAAGTAAATATAATCACTGGTAGAAAATAAATTGTATTCCGGTTTTTACACCCTTCGTGGCTATGAAATCAAAAAATTATGAGCAATCAGAACGCGGTAAATACCAGACACTCGAAATTACATAAGGTAAAAACCTAACGCTTAGTTAGAAATCTTGGCTAACAATTCACATCAATATTAAATTATTTTTAATCAATTCGGAAATATTAATGCATTCTCTGAGATATTCATCTTCGGCTCACATATTCAAATGTATAACGGTCATTCGGTAGTTCATAGCTAATTCCGATCCAACGAATTTGAATCACAGAATTTTTTCAGAATTCCAATGAAGGAACCTTATTAACCATAATTGAAATTTCAAAATTGTAGAATGAATTTCCGTAAATACGCAACTAGACAGACTGATAAGGTTCCATCCTAAGACTAGGGATATATATGATTATGTAATTCACAATTGGAACTCTTTCAACGATTAAGGAAAGAAGTTCTTTCTCTTATTATAATTACCGAATAACTTTGTTTTCTAATGCATCTTTTCATTAAAATAGAGGTACGGGCGCATGGAAAAGAGCTTAAGCAAGTTACAGATTGAAAATGGGAAACGACAAAGACACTTTAATGTGACGTATCTCGTGAAAAACGTTATTTCATAAAATACATAAAAAATATTCAACATTGATGAAGCTAGAGTAAGTAATTCTATTCAAGCTTATAAATGATAAAAACCTCGGATCGCTGCAGCGGAGCTTTGAGTAATAAGGAACGACGATTGGAAAATTTAAACTGTTAATAGTTTAGGGAAAGCGCACTAACTGGAAGCTATGGAACGTTAATTGAAAATGATATCCGAAATATTAAGGCCATTTCTACATAAAACCAAGTAGAGGATAATATTCTGCGAAAAGGAAAGAGATATTTCGATTACACGATGTCCATGTTTCACGCAAATTGTACGAAATCAAGAAATTTCTAATAACGTAATGTAATGCATTTTGGAAAATCGATATTTCCATAAAAAACAACATCGAATTCTGTAATTCCTGAAAATAACATGTAATATCCTGAAAACCTTTTAATTAAAACCGTTCCACTTACCAATACTTGAGACTACCGGATGCTTACAGCAGTGATCTCGAACAACCGGAACCACTATCTCAAAAATTGAAATTTTAACGGTTTTATTGAAAGCTTTGGCAGCAAGTCCTTCCTCGATGAATTTTCAGCAGCAACTGAATAACCGTCACCTATGCTTTACTTAGAAACAAAGAGGATGATTCTGATTGGCTGACGACTGGCTGTTCAACTTTCTATCAATTATCGACCAATGAAAACCACTGATTCGAAATAAATATTGAAAAAGTAGTTTCTGAAATTTATTAATCATTAATAGAAATTTTAATTAAATATTAAATAAAAATTTTTAATCGAGACTATGTACGGTCGTAAAAATAATCTGATTAAATATTATGCTGACTCTATCCGATTACGGCGCGACTTTTAAAATTCTGTAACATTCTGTTATTTTCCTCGAAAAGCTGCAAACAAACAACAAAACTGGATGAAAATTACAAAAAATTATTTAATTAAAATATGGTAAATATTTTTCGCAGCCACTCATAGTAATAGCTAAAATATTAAAAATGACAACTAGGTTTCATCGTGTGTCTATAATATCTCTAGTATATATCTCGAGTACTAAATCATAATTCCTGCGGGACCACAAAAATCATGCTCGTATATAGATAGCCTTGCCTGGAGATAACAGAGTACACTCATGCAACACTAACTTAATTACTGGTTAACCATTATATTACAATATGATATAGTATCGCTACTTTAATGGCAATGCTTTAGTGATGAGATATAATCCTAATTATTGTGTAAAATTAATCAGGAGCTTAGAGTGGTACAAACTGTATATATATAGAGTGTATAAACTATATATAATAATTTAATTACATATATCATCAATTCCTGAGAATTTGCTTCATAAATATAAGCCGTTAAGTTGTCGACACTTTCTTAAATATCAGAAACTTTTCCTCTTACTCAAGCATTAAGGTGATCATAGCAGATAATTTATTTTGGGAAAAAGTATAAAGCGATGTAACTAAATACGGACGAATTAAAGTGGAATTGATATAATTCAACGAGTATTATGCGTGGAGATACATCATTTGGAAAGTAGTGACCAAACGAATGCAAATGTAACTTGCGAACGACAACTGAATGGAAAGAATTGGAGCCGAAATATACACTCAATAATTAGCCTACCAATTCTGCATACTATCTTAAAGATAACCTTCATTGAGCAATTTCAAAGAGCAAAATTTAGTAGCATTATTATTCAATCATCAATAATTTTCTATCTTAATATATATCCTTTCTTTAAGTTAACAAAATATGGTGTTCTTCACTAGGAATTACTCATTCCTTCGAAGGAACTTACATCATCGTTCATGGTCTCGTCATCACGATGTCATCACAATTATTATATCCAATTCCAACGTAATACGCTTGGCTCACATTCTCATTAATCAAACGAAAAATGAAGATTTGTAATATAAAATTATATTCCATGAAACAATTAAAATTACTCCGATTACCAGTGAATTGCTGCATTTGGATACGGGCTTTCCTTTCATTATAATTCTTACTGAGAAATCATACCTTTTTGAGGAGCTCCTTGTTCTTCTTCCATTACTAAAGTTGGAGCACCAAATTTAGAAATGCGTTGAGGAAGAATCTTCTCATCAGAGGTTCTAATATTGCACCTCTCTAAAGCGTGGAATTTATACAATCATCGAAGCACCGATTTTCCACTACGTATTAACTTTATAGAAGATATCACTAGAAATGAGAGAGGCTTAAAACTTCTCTTTCACGAACATCATGGCTGACATGCACTTTACCATTATCACTAGCACCTATATCACAAAACACCAAGGTCACTTTTGCAGCATAAATATATAAGAATCGAAAACTAGAATGCTCACGATTACTCCCTTTCCTCCAGCAGTCCACAGATAATTTCTTTTGGTATATATCTTCACATTAAAAAGTACTTTGGAATCACATGCACAAGATGTCTCATTACTATAGTTCCCTCCAAAATAGAAAAGCAAGTGACCTCTATGAGAAAAATCTAGAGCGTTTGCATTGTCTTCTTCAGAGCAAATGAAGTTCGTAAACCCGTTTGTAATGAAATACTTCGTCTTTCATGCTGTCAAATTAGGTTTTCTTCACATGACTCAAAAGACTCTTTCTTTAAGTTTTGGAATTACCTGAGCTGTTTACGGGCAAAGAATTTTGGAATTTCGAAGGGTTTTGTTTCAGACAAGGAGTCGTTTTTGCCAAATAACCTTATCGTCCATGAAGGTCACCATTTTCGACTCACAATTGTCAGATATACGAACTTCACTTCGCTTCGAAAAACTACAATGCTCTGAATTTTCCTCATAGAGATCGCTTGGTGTTCTTGCATGAACAATACTAACGAGACCACTAGTGCATGTTGTTTCTCGAAAACGTTTTGATGTGAGGATATTATCCAATGGAAACAATATTTGTCGGTACAGAAAAATGTGTAAAATTTAATCGTGACCATTTTGTGATTGGAATGCTATTTATCTATGTTGCAAATTTGATCTTTACGTTTTCTTTTGGATATTTTAGTGATTGATATGATGATGGAATGCATAAAAGCAACATATTCGTGAAGCACAAGTTTTGGCCATTCTCATTTCTATTGATGTCTTTCATAAAGTGAATAATCTGGTGTGAAATCTGTGCATCAATAATTATAATAGTTCTTTTCTTTTGAATGGTGCATGCTTACAGCTTCTGTAAGTAAGAAGTAATTCTTTTCTATCGTATTTCTTAATTTCGTGCTCCAAAATTGGTAAAGCAAGCAGAACTAGAAGCTCCTTATCAAGGTATTTTATTGATGTATGTCATGAGTTGAATATCTATTCTGGTTAATTGAAATGTAAATCAAACGTATTAACGTGAAATTCGAGGGAAGACTCTTGATGGAATATCGAGTAGGACATTGTGGCTTAGAAACAACGGGCGATGAAAGAAGTTGAAGGGTCTTTATAAGGCGAGATTGAGGATTGAGACTAAAAAGTCTCCTCTTCCATCTAACCTGCAAAGTAAAGCTCTATCTATAATAAGATTCCAATAATTTCTAATGAAAGTCTTTGAATTTACTCCTTCCGGATGAGTTTACGCCCAGTGGTTTCTTTGAATAGAACCCAGCTATTTATTGAGGCCTGGTCCGATATGTTAAAAAATACATGCACTGGCCATCTCCTTGCAGCCGAATGAGTTGAATATTTCCGGCACATGCTATCCATTATATCTACTCCTACTTTGTTGTAGTTGTAAAACAAAACTGTATCCGGTTTCTTTTTCTGAGTCAGAAATCATCACGTCCTGATGCATTGCACTGATTAAAAGCAAGTTTTTATATTTTTTGCTTGGTAATTTGTCAAGCTATGGCCTAGTCTATTTTTATAAACTCTAGTTGAGTACATTTCATCGCTGTGATGAACCGATGGAGGTAATTCTCTTCTAATTTTTCTTATCGATCCAACTAGTGAGATTTTGTTTTTTTTTAGTTTTTCAGCGAGGCTGATTGAAGAGAAGTAATTGTTGCAAGTTATGTTGATACCGGAGTTTTTGAACGGCTCTGCCAACCATAGCACAACATTCTCCAAGAGACTGCCTTGATCCCCTAGCATCATCTTTTCCACAATAAGGAAATGCATTTATGCAATATTTAGACTTCACGTCTGCTAATACACAGTACTTGATCCCAAACTTATCTGGATGAATGGGCATCGGCACTTCGTAGGATATAATTGTTCATCGGCCGTAACACTCTCGTCATGGTTGTAGCAGGCTCGGGATTTAGTTATAAATGTATTCCAAGGCTCAGAACCTAAAGCAAATTTTTCTTCTCTCAGAGCTTGACTCCGAGTTTCTCTGTGATCAAACCGTAAATGTTTCATTATGCTTACGAATCGATCCTTATTCTTAGTGCTAGAGAATATTTTAGATCTCTATGAGTAGATACGAAAAGTCTATCCTAGCGCGTTTCAAGGTCATTCTACTAAAAACAATGTTTAAAGCAATTCCCGCGCTCCCTCGCGCGTCACCACTTGCCCCGCCGCTTACCCCCGCCCGCTAGTACTTTCCCCGCCGCATTTTTAGAGAGAATCATAAAAATGTTCACACTTCTTTAAAAATTAATTATCAATTGATTAACTGAATGCTAGAATTGCTTATTTAAGAATTGCATGTTTCCAAAATATTCTTTTTTATTTCCTTGTCGTAATCTTTAACTTTCCTTCTTATAAAATTTCATCAAAAGTTTTCCATAATTTTATTCCTATCAGCTTGAAAATATTATTTACTAGGGCAAGTAATGCTAACATATGTTTTAACGGACACTTTTTATTTAGTTGAAAATATTTTCAATACTAGTTTTTGCATCCTCTAACTCACCACTTTCAGATTCACAAAAATTGTCAATTTATCTACTCTGTTTAAAATATTTTTTGCTTTTTCACAAGAGTACGTGGACTTATTGGTATGAATTTTAGAATACTTGAAAGTAATTTTGCATTTTATCAATCAGCAAGGTTATGAAAAACGAGAAAAAATTCTGAATTACTAGAGATTGTACGCTCATTTTATGTTGATAATTTGTGAACAGTTCTTCTGAATTATTTAACTCATTTTTAAAAAAGCACGCAAGTGCAAAGATGATGTATCTCGGGCTCTTATAGATAAACTTATTCACCGATAGAAATTATTAAGTGGAATAAGGGATTCTCTTTTGAAATAATCTTTCAACACGCACGCACTCCTAGAATCCGCTGATTATGCAGTACTTGTAACTTCTGCTGACCAAAGACGATATCAAATGCTCTCCTCGAAACAAAATCTCATGAAAATGATGTAAAAGAATACCTTATAATGAACCGGTGATAAAATTTACCTAGGGGATGAGTTAGAGTAAGGAAACTAGGGGTAGCGTTTATACTCCCCCTAACGCGTTGAAATTATGCTTGAATAGGAAGAAACGTTTGTAATGAAGCGGTAGTGGGGGCAAATGATTTAAATAGAACTAAATGAGAGGAACTTTCTCATTTACTCCTACGCTTCGTCATTGAAGACTTGGTGTGACTTTGCTTCATTCTTCCGTTTCAAGGTTTTGGAGTTATTCTTCCTGTTTGGAATTATTTCCTCTAAGAAGAAATACAGTAATGTATTAACAGTTTAAACAGAAATCTGAGTAAGTATCAGTTTATATACTTTTGAGTTATTCCCTAGTATTATTTTTTAACAATTTTTTCAAAACTTTTAGGAGGGAGTACAGTCAGTTGAACCCTCAAGTAGGCGGTGACCATTCGATCGTTGAGATTGACAGGGCTATAAAGGGTCGAATGTAAACCTACTGGGTGGTGAGTGAAGCGCATAAAGACCTTATATCATTTCTAAATTATACTTCCGATCTTTTAATTGCGAGGATAAGGGATGAGCTAAGTAATTCTGCCCTTAAAATTAATATTGTGGTTAATGCAAACTTTGAGAGAGGTGACAAGACGATAGAACGAGCATTTAAAACGAGAAACGTTAGGGTTTTGCTAGCCGATGACGTTGGGGAAATTTTAGAAAGTTTATCTGGAAAATTACTTAATGAAAAATCCGAGATGCAGGTGAAGGGATCAGGGTGCTGAGTAAAATCTTGGGTTTAGAACTCCGAATTAATTGTTACACTCCGTTAAGCAGATCAACCTTTATTGAGTTACCACCCAAGATCGCAAGCAGAAAATCTGTTGTAAATGTTAGGAATGACGATCAGTTTTGTTTTAAATACGCGGTTTGGGGAAAGAACATACATAAAGACCCTCAATGAGTCTACAAATATAATACGGATGAATTCGACAATGGGTACGATTGAGATTGCATTGAATACCCAGTCAAACTCTCCGATATTCCTAAATTCGAGCGAAAAAATAAAATTTCTATTAATGTTTTCGGGCTAGACGAAAAAAACAATGTCTATCCAATAAAAATTGTAAATACCGAGCTCGCAGATCATCGTGACCTATTATATATTACAAATGACAACACGGCTCATTATTTCTGGATTAAAAACTTTGAGAGTCTAATCCATCTTCAGATAACAAAAATGTCGTAGAATTTACATTTGCAAACATTGCTTCATGCATTATCATGACGAAAAAAATAAGAGATGCATACAGCAAACTGTAATAGTAAAAAACCCGCGAGAATTGAGCTTCCTATAGAGGGGGATAAGATATTAAAATTTACCAAACTCGGGCATTCATTTCCAGTTCCGTATGTAATATATGCAGACTTTGAATGTATTCTCCAAGGTATCAGCACTTGTGAATCTTTACCTAACGCATCCTATACGCACCCTATTCAGAAACACGAGCCACTCAGCTTTTGCTATGTTCTCATAACGCCCAATGGATGTGAGACACCACAGCTTTACCGAGGTCCCAATACCGCACAGGTCTTTATGCAGAACATGAAAGAGGAAGCAGAGAGAGTATTCAAGTTGTATAAAAACGTTGTACCAATGGAATCACTTAGCCCGGAAGAAGAGGCAAATTTTAAGAATGCGTTGTCTTGTCATATTTGTGGTAAAGAGTTGAAGTCAGATGCCGTTAGAGACCACGATCACTTGACAGTTAAGTATCGAGGGCCCGCACATTCTTTTTGCAACCTGCAGTACAAAATGCCAAATTTTCTACCTGTGTTTATTCATAATCTTTCATCGTATGACGGTCATTTCTTGGTTCGGGAGTTAGACTATGATGATAAAAAAAATTTAATGTGATTCCGAACACCGAGGAAAAGTATATTTCATTCGCAAAGTCATTCGAAAATAATTTCACCATTAGATATCTCGATTCATGCCAGCGTCATTAGCTTCACTGGTAACAAATTTAAAAACATTTAAATATACTAGCGAGGTATTCGGTGAGAAAACGAACCTAGTCACACGTAAGGGGGTCTACCCATATGATTACACAAACTCAATCGAGAAACTTGAGGAAACATCACTTCCGGAGAAGGGAAATTTCTACAAAAGATTCCCACACATTTTTTACATGTTTGTAGTCTTTCTCAGACACATGCTCGTCCCCTAATCTGTTGTAAATCAAATCTGTGTTCGCATATTTTAATATCGTAACAAAGAGCAGCTCAATAAATATATTTGAATAATTTTCTTTTTGAATTTAGTAACCCTGCTTCGTGAAGTTGTTAGGCTGGATGTAGGTTAAGAATGTTTTATTAATGACAAAAAGTTATAATATCATTTGTAGGACCCAAGTTTAACACGATTCAAAAACATAATTTTAAATTATACTTTTACAGGTTGGTGACAGTGATAAGGATTAATTTTACAATAATGTAAATATTACTAATTGTATGTCAAAGTCGAAAACTGCTAAACTGGAAGTTTCATAAAAAAATCGAAAAATTATTTATGCGCTATATTTTGATTTTTTTTCCAAAGGAATGAAATTAATTTTCATTATTTTCCTACGGCATTTGAAACATAAAGTGACTTCGTTATTAAAAATCAATATAATAAACCCTTTTTACATACTCCAAAAGTTTGAAACTGTTAGGTTACTTATAAATAGGAAAAATATCAAAGTTAATGCAATATTGGAACATGAATGTTTAAACATTTCTATAATTAATATAAATAGAAAAATATATTTGGTTAACAAAGTTAACATTTATTTTTTAACCCGCCTTCCTAGGTTAAGTAGACTTTTGCTAAATATAGTATAAGTATAGTACTGAATTATATCTCAACTTATGGTAATGTTACAGTTTACTTAGGGATATTTTTATTTTTCAGTTAAAAAAGTTCACATTTTTCTGGAGATGCAGCATTTATGTCAATGTTTAATAACGAAAGTACCAATTTTCCTCGAGGGATGGCATTAGCAGCGAAGATTGTAAAAACAAAAGTTCCAATTTTCCCCAAGAGATGGCATTAGTGGCGAAGTTTATAAACCGAAGTTCCAATCTTCCTCAAGAGATGGCATTAGTGGCGAAGTTTATAAACAAAAGTTCCAATTTCCCTCAAGAGATGGCATTAGTGGCGAAGTTTATAAACAAAAGTTCCAATTTCCCTCAAGAGATGGCATTAGTGTCGAAGTTTACAAACAAAATCTCACTTAAATGATACTAGAAAAATATAAATGGGAACATTGTTTTTTAGATGAAAATGATAAAGCATGGACTTTTCAACTGAAATAAGTAACTTTTACATATTGGCAATTATCAAGGAATATCTCATAGATGGATAAAAAACGTCATAGCCTCTTAATCCAAGTCATAAAGAATTCATAATTGTACAGGAAAATATTCAATAGTTACCTAATTACCTCAATGAAGTTTTAATCAGAAGTATGTGTTGTCTGGAGGAGGGGTGCGAAATCTACCATAATCCTAGGCAAGGATGTCGTAAAAACTAAGCGGAAATGTAGAGGAAGGCAGATATACGAGAAGAACGGCGAGTTCCTGAAAATCAATCCATAAATTGAACACTGAAGAAGAAGAAAACAGGAAATGTTTTTCAGCCGCCCTCATTCAAAAACGGTAGACTCGGGGATCGATAGTTCGAAGTCGACTTTAAGTCATAGTCAAGTGTAAAAGTGTAAACACCGTAAGGAAGATGGAATTGCTAGATTGCTCTCCAGTTTGGTATTATTCCGTTGCAGGTATTGAGATCGAGAGGACTCTTACATCTTATACAGCCTTCCGAGCACGGTTCAACTTCATTGAGGTTGAACTATTTCCGTTCTTTATCGCAGCCCGTTTTTAAGTAAAACAAAAAGTTTCTCCGATATGTTTTAAATCTTTCTAAATTGCTGCACCATTTTTTGTTTGGATATTAACCTCTCAAGAAGTCTTCAAATTGTTCTTAAATACTGTGCCATTTTGAAACACTTTGCTTTCCAACTAATTATGTGGTTGTTTCTTCCGTCTCGTAATGGTTTGTTAAGAACTGTTGTTGGTAGTGGACTGAGATTGCTGTTCTTTGTTGCACTTACTTGGTAAGCAGAGCAAATGGTTATCCGAAATTATGAAGGATACTACTGTGTCTCTAAATTATTATCCTGTTTAAGCTAGTACCATGGCTATCAAAGTTATCAGTTTGAATAGCAACTGCGAAGCAATCTTTGAATTTTTGTTGAATACTTTTTAATCTTATATTCATTGTGAGTCACTATATAAATTGTACAATTTGCATACCCTGCTTAAATAAATGAATCTGATACTACCTATGAGCCGCCTTATTCCACTAAGTATACATTGCCAATGCGAAGTATTTGAGTACTTTAAAAGCTTACGTGAAATTAAAAGCAACTGTACCAGGATTTTATTCGTGTCCAAGAATTTCGCATGGAAGAATGTGATTCCAGAATAAAAAGACTCAACCCTAATTCTCGAAGAAACGGAATTATGTGACTAGGAAATATAGGAAGATATCGGAAATGGTATGTGAAAATACTTTCGAAATAAAGTGGTTGATCTTTCTTGTATCATAGTTCACTTGGCTCCTACCAGTTTGCTAAAAATATATGGTAAAATATCCGTTTAGGACCTGTTCGGGATTAATTCTATATCTCCCTTAATACTGAAGATATCCAGACAAAACTTCCACCATGTTATAGATGAAGGATGGCGGATTGTATATACAATTTTAAATCCTTCCAACGAGCTTCCATTTCCGAGATATTTCCTTCGGAAAAACAATTTTTGCCTGATAATTTTACCTATGTGGTAAAATTTCCATTTAGGACTGATAATTTTATATTTATGAGTTTGTTAGCTTCCTCCAATATGAGCGCAGTTTTAATTAATCTGAGTTTTCAATCAAATCGGGAAAATTAGACCGGGACCATCCCACCGAAGCGAGAATTTCGGACTATAAGATATGTATGGTAGGCCAATGTACATGCGAAAGCGTACATACACATTTTGGCACACTAAATACATAGGAAAAGGTAGTTGAATCTTCATTCGCTCTCAATGCCTGTTTACTCATTGCATAACTTGTACACAACATTACGCCGTGTGAGCAGTCTTTTAGCAAAATATAACGTATTTATAATATCACTAAGTATTAACTACAAACCTGCACGAGGTATTTCTTACTTCTAAATTGTATACGAAGTTATGGGCTTCGTAAATCACACTCCCACTCATAGATCGATCGGAAATTGTTGCATGATTTAAAATGGTCAGTTAAACATAGCCTACATAAGCTTTGCAAATTTTTTTCAGCCATTTTTTCGAAGAAAGAATGTTGTTGGGCCAAAACGAAACTCCGCTTTCGAAACAAAACGATTTATTTCTTTAAAGCGAAACGCAAGATAATAATATTCGTCGGTAAGCGCGGGAACATAATGACAAAAGATATTCCAGAATGCGCCCAAAGCATGCCTAACACGAACTTTCGTTACGGAAACAAAGGGTGGGAACGTAAACTGCAGTCTTACCCATTCAGCGGCGAAAGTGACGTTTCGGGTAATAGCGGAAATTATGAATCGTTTGAAAAAATGTGCAGTGGGGATATGCAGCAATGATTCGATTGAAAACCCAAACTTAAATTTCCATCGATTTCCAAGAAAGAAAGAAAGGTATTTATAATACTTCGAGAGTGTTGTTGTATTGATGTCATCGTCTTCCTAAAACTAGATTTTCGATGTATGGATACATATAAATGAATAGTTTTCATTCACAAAACTTCATGGATGGAAAGTTCAAGTTTATGGTGTGACTTTGTTTTCTATTCAAATCATAGGTGTTTAACTTGGAGGAAATTATGTGGAAATCCATCTCTCTCTGCTTTGCCCGCTGAAAAGCTTGCAGTTGGTTCTTTCTTTGTTTGTTCGGCGCACTTCCACCAAAATGGCTACACCAATACCCTTGGAAAAATATTGAATAGAAATGCGTTTCCGTCTTTGTTGCTACCTCAACAGGATCTTGAAACAAGCAACAATGGCAACGAAGGTACCTCTCTTACTCATGTCACTCCTACACCCTCTTGCTCTACTCCTCGGTTTGATTTATCAATGGAAAATGTCTATGATATGCTCTTGTCTTCTAAACCTACAATCATACCCAGTTCAGGCACAAGTATTTCTGTTCCATCAACTGCTGAGCCTTCTCTACAATCATGCTCTTTTACCCCGATCCTATCTACTACAACTGAGGTCTCTTTGGAAGGTCCATCTAGCTTAGCTTCAACACAGAAAACTCCTTCAAAGTCATCATCCTTCAATGATAATGACCCATCAACTGCTACCATGTCAGCAATTCGTAAGGCTCAAAAGAAGAGCAGATCAAGGTCTCACAAAGGTTGCAGTTTTTCTCTTTTGAAGAGTCTAAATTTGACATCAGCGGTAGATCTCACTCCCCGTAAGAAGAAAATGGTTACTGTATACTTTTAAAATCCATTTAAAAATTAAGAAGAATGTCCATAGCTATTAGGAAGATGTACCAAAATATTTTGAAATTCCATAGTGATACCCTTGTTTAACAGTTAGGGCAAAATTTACCCTCCTCAATCACCCAGTTCCTCCAGACGCAACTGAGAATCGCTGGCAAAAATCCTAAAGGATGAAGGTGGACCACTGAGGAAAAAATCATGGCTCTTCCTTAATGTAAAAAAGTCCAAAGGCTTACACATTGTTGAGATACTTTGTTCCATTTTGTAGTAAAAGAACCCTCCATAACTTATTACGGCAGATACCATCTGCAACAGGAGTAGATGTTATAGTAGATTTGGTAACTCATCTATCCTTCCATTCATCAGAAATGGCTGAAGAGGATAAGTTTTGCACACTTCTGTTTGATGAAATGAGTATTAAGCAAATTTTTGCTTTGATACCTACCACGATCACATAGATGGCTTTGAAGATTTTGGTAAAGGAGAGAAAACCAATAAAGTGGCAAAATATGCTCTTTTCTAATGGTTAGACGTCTACATGCGATATCGAAGCAGGCTGTTGCTTATTACTTTAGCCATACCAGCACATCTCCACTGACCATTTGTGTTCTAATCAAGGAGATTGTTCCAAAAATTCTCTCTGCTGGACTGAAGGTCATGGCTACTGTGTGTGACATGGGCCCAAATAATGTAAAAGCCCTAAAATATTTTGGTGTTTTCTTCCAATGGCCCTTCTTCTCCATTGGTGAAACAAGAATTTTCATTATCTTTGACCCTCCTCATCTTTTAAAATGCTTCCGAAATTTATTTCTTAAACATAATGTAGAAATTCAAGTGGAACTTGGGAGAAATCAAGTACATTGGCCACCCATTGTGACCAGGTTCCACTATTTCAAGGCCTGAAGCATTTGACCAAGAGGCATGTTGATCCAGGAAGCAAGACAAGATGAGGGTATACTTGGCTGCTCAAGTCATGAGCAATTCAGTGGATGGTGAGGCTACTGCTACCTTTCTCCTCCTCTGTGATGAAGTATTTCACAATCTTAATGGTACCTTGCATCGATGAGGCCGTTGTAAGATACAGAAAGGGCCTTTTGCTTCAACTTCACCTCATTTCCAGTTCTGGGAGACTGCTATCAAATGCATTGATGGCCTCAAGTTCTTGTCGTGTGGTAGGAGACCACCCTCTCAAGATGGCTGGTTAGCAACCATAAGAGCAGTGAGAATGCTGTGGAAAATTTTTCACATGGAGGGCTCTGATTATTTGGAAACACGAAATTTGAACCAGGATCCATTAGAAAATCTTTTTGGGATAATTATGCAATGATATTTGTTAGTTGCTTTCTTCTAACGAAATAGTAAATTATATGTTTTCATTGGTTTAATATAATACACTACGATAAAAGCTTATTGCATCCTCTAGGCTTCCATTTCTTTTGTTAGAACTGCTTTTTGATTGTAAATGTTATCCTATAACTTTTATGTAATCTATTTGCATTGGTATAATTATTTTGGGATAATTTCTTTCTGTCTGGTTTGGAAAAGCCAAAACAATGGTGCTATAGTTGTTGCGCTGATCTCATGTTACCCATATAACTAGGCCTTATCCCTTTTTATGCTGGTAGTGATTTCACTCTATGCACCTCACTGAAATTACTTTTCTGATCCATTACCTAGTGAAAATAACAGTAATCCCTTCTCAATAATGACATTCTTGGTCTCTTAGATAGATAGCAAATAAAGCTAATTAATTTGAATTTGTAAGAATGCGTATCTCTCTGTTAAGTGTTCTTAAAAGTAAAGGCTGGTTAGTACCTCAGCCCTCTAAAATTTGCTACAGTGAGGCAGTTGGGGAAATTAATTATATTTGATTTGATTATAAGATGTACATTTAATCTTCAAAGCACTTCCAGATCCTCATCATTGTTATGTTCAGTTTCTAGCCAATTATTTGAGGAACAAACTGAGCCTGAGAGCACCTTTGAATTGACAAATAGTCTGCCTTCCTTAGAGCATCCAAGCAGGTGCCATATGGTTGAAGAAATGCCAGAGTTATACACAAACATAATCCTTCCATATCTTGAAAAAGAGCCAATGTATGTGAAGGTGAGAATATTTTTCATTACCTTCATAGCTAGTAAATAGGTCAGCCTTTAAATTCAAAATATCAATTAAAAGATCTAAAGGCAACTTATGAATGAAAGAGATGTGATCATAATATCATTGACTGTTGACTGGATAACATGTGATTTTGTGTTCTGAAGTTAGCTGATATGGAATAAACAGATCATCAATCATTAAAAATTGAATTTGGCTTTCTTCCTTATGTAATACAACAGTATTTAATGGAATCAAAAATACTGTTATATTTCTTATATATCTTAATTGTTATGAAAATATTCAACATTAATGGATTTTAAGTTTTATGTAAAAGGCTTACTCTATTAGCTTTTAGAATACTTGCTAATTCATGGCTAATAATTAATATTAATTTACTTTGGTTACCATATTGGATGTTAAAATGTGTGGTAAAAGCTAGAATTATTTTACTTTTAAGATTTATTAGAAATGGATGTTTTTTTTCAAACATTCAGAGAATTATACTCAAGTCATTTGTCATTTAGTTATCTTCTTATGGAGTATCGCTTGGAGTCCATTAGCTCTGAAAATTTAATAATATTATGAAAGAAAAATGTGATTGACATGGAGAACAGGTTTGAAAACAACCAATGTACGATGTCTATTCATGATTTGGGTAACGCAATTGAATTCACCTCTCCTGTTTCCAACATCACCAATCATTATTAAACAGTATTCCTGAATAGTGCTCTAAGTATTATCAACGACAGATTTATCAGTATCAATCACTTACCATTTTTCAAAATATTGTGAAAAAAGTAAAAATGATGGCAAATAATTTATATTATTACCTACAACATAGGCATTGAATAAGATACTATAGGTGCTAACTGTGAGTCTAATTTACATCGGGGCCTAAATAAGAATGTG
Organism: Sympetrum striolatum; assembly: GCA_947579665.1. Lineage (NCBI taxonomy): Eukaryota > Metazoa > Arthropoda > Insecta > Odonata > Libellulidae > Sympetrum > Sympetrum striolatum. The sequence goes on from OX388351.1 coordinate 62,229,132, forward strand.
CTTATGAACTCTATGACATTTTTCTTAAAATAATCATAGAGGTAGAGACTATTCTCAGGCTCTTGTTATTTACTTCAAGAAAGAACTTTACATCAGTTGATTAATTCTAAGGAAAATATTTATAGAATTTATAAATTTATTGAAAATTTATATAATATACAATATATTTTTTTTTATTTCAAGACTTGAAAATGACGGATAACTGTTGTTGGACATAAATTAAAACTGAAGAATACTAAACTAATTATTGGTTCAAGAATATATTTATAATTCCAAGTTGTTGTGAAGAGTAATTTTTTCATCGGTAATACCTAAATACAGGCTTTGTTAACCTTCCATCTTAAATGCCATAATCTTTAACTTATTTGAAAACAATATATCATCAAAAACCTATGAAAATCTGTTAATCTGAATTAGAAATAGATCATTGGATTTAGAAAACTTATCATGAAAGGCTTATTTGATTTAAAATTTTGTTCCTCAGTGCGTGTATGATATAATAAATGGAGAAGCAGATCAAGAACGAATCGTGTATCAAACTCCATGTAAAGATGACAAAGATGGATTTTTTATGATAAGAGACGGAGAATGGGATGGAGAGAACTTAGAGAGGCTTCATTTGATTGCACTTCCTTACAGACCTGGACTTCTGACAATAAGGGATTTGAGAGCTTCTCACCTACCCTTGCTTAGAAACATATACATCATTGGAAAGGTAAGACAGTGATTTTGCCATGTATGCTCATTCCAGGTTTTTTACCTCATCATAGTGATATTCCTTGAAGTACAACTTACATGGGCTGTTTAGAAATTAACTGCCATTGATGCTTCAAGTTGTTTTCTGAGCTCCTTCATTGTTGTATTAGCATAATATGATTCTTAAATCTTCAAATTGAGGTAGTATTGTATTGCTTTGCTCCCTATAACTTCACAAATATGTACTGCAATAGAAATTACTGCCAAATGTGAGACTCATTTTGTGATATGAGTTCTTGAAGCAAAAAGTTGTCAACGGTAGACATTGATTCTGATTTGTGTGCAGTATAAACATGAGTGAAGGATTTTTGATGCCAATTCTTAATAAGCAAAACCAATTTCATTAAAATGGAAGAGCAAACATCCATGATTAATTCAGTAGTAGTAGACCCTGTGTTTTGTGATACAAATGGAATATTTTTGATTATAATGATTAAGATCTTCAAAATGCTATTGTAATCTGACTACTACTCGAGAGATCAATATTTTGCAGCGCGGATTTGCAAAATGTCTAGACACTAAGAAAATGCTTGAATTTAAATGTTGGTTATATTGAAATATAATTTAATATGTACCAAATAAAATATTTGTATCCAGGCAGGTGCTTTATACATAGATAAATGATGATTTGTTTCCAAACCTACTTTGTAACATGTTAGATAACTCAAATTTTCATCACCACTCAATTATTAGAGGAATTCATATCAGCCCTCAGGTTATTTCATGAGTTTTTAATTCTATTCCTTATCATCTTTCTGACCAAACTAATCGATTTGACAACTACTCTTGTGCATTTGCATTTTTCTTGTTTACCTCTGTGTATTCAGTGATGAGAAATAAGTTGCTCTGGATGCAACGGTTCCTTTAGCAGTAGGATTCTTACCTGGATCATGATAATACTAGTCTGCTCTGTTTTTATTTCTACTGCCACCTGCGTGATGCCCACTAGCTCTGTAGATATAACAGCTCGTCACAATTTCTTTTCTAATACTTATGTGGCATTCTGATTAGTATTTTGACTGAAAATTAATTCAGTATCATAAACACCAAAGACATACTGCATCAATCTTCCATTTTCATGCTGCCCTAATGCAACTCTTCCATTTTGAGATTTATTTTTAAACATTTTTCTTACCAATGTTGGTTCTTTTGGAACTATTGAATCTTTTCTAAAATCTCTAATCAGTACAAAAGTCATTGTATATAAAAACAAATAATAATACCATGAAAATGTTTGCAATTGCTGAAGTACAACATTTCATTTGATGTAGTATACATCCTAATTCTATTTACACTTTGATTTTGTTGTTTCTGATTTTCTTATATTGAATTTTATAGTGCAATAGATTTATGTAAAAACTTGAGCTCAATTTGTGTATGAGTAATTATTTGTACTTATCTTTCTCTGACTCTAAGTAATGTGAGATATTTAACATCCAAAATTTCTAAGACTTTTATGAGTCACTAAACATAGTAGTGTAGAAATTATTGTGTCATCAATGATTATAGGTGTTAACTAATGTAACTATGCCTCTGTTTAGTAAAGAATGCATAATTTTCATAAGTGCTGTCTCAAAAAGTTAAATTCCCTCTTTACCTTGGTACTCAGTTTTCTCTGTGTGCTGATTAACATTAAATAGGTATTTGAAACTTTTCAACACATTTGGTGATATGTATTTTCAGGCAGTTGTTGAAGAGAAGTATGGAATTCCTGGGTCGCAATTAAGAATATTTCTCCAGTATCTTCCTTCATTTTATCATCTGCATGTTCACTTCACAATGGTGGATGAAGAGATATATGGTAAGATCAAGAATACATATTATGATGTTATGTCACTCATCGTTTCTTAAGTTATCAAAAGTAGAAGTATGAAGCAAGCAGTAATAAATAATTCAACTCCAAAATTACATTTTAACATCTGTTTTATAAAATGATCCTTGCATGATGGTTTGTGGCTATAATTATAACATAATTTTAACAATTTTTTTTCCATGGTAACATATATTTGCCATGGTAATATTATAAAATGTGATGGCAGTCCAGCTTTCTTCCTTCTATGGGACTCCCTATTCCATGCAGACAGGTACCATAAGCTTTCTGCAAGCCTCTGCTATCATAATGCTCTGTGAAATAATTACAATTCTTTTCAATAAATAGGTACGCATGTGGGAAGGGCTCATCTGTTATATTCTGTGATAAACAACTTGATGTTATGTCCTAACTATTATGAAGTAGCAAATCTTCAATTTTATGTGGAGGAATCTCATATACTATTCAGAAAATTAAAAGCATATGGTAAGTTTTACACTTTGAGCTTAATACGTTTCTTTTAAGTAGTATTAATTATATCCAAATTTCAGGACTGATTGGAAAAATCAGATCAACCAGATGCAATTCGAGAGTGACAATTGAAGAAAAATACATTAATTGTAATAGTTAATGACAATTTCTTCTGACCAGTTTTCATTCCAATGTCTAAGACATAAGGAAAGTGCGTTGAAACAATTCAACTTTGCTATACTTGGTCCTTAGTCTCTTGTTGAGATAATGCGGATCTTCCAAATCCAATGATTGTAAATAAATACATGTTATATTTTATTTTCATAATATGGCTGTGATTTTTCCCTAAATTTACTTCCTCATACCATTTTTAATAACAAAAATTAAAAATGAGTTTTGTATGTTTCATCTATTTTCCTCAATCATAAAAATGCACCTCCTTTGATTTGAAGTGATGAAAAATGATATGAAATTGTAGTACCAATATGCAATCATGAAAAAAATCTGAATTACATCTGATGTCTATGCATATAAAAAAGATATCTTTTAGCCACATGCACATGCCTTTTCCACCCCCTCCCCTGCACTTTCTTGGTGAGATAAGCGGGCTGAGAGCTCCGCGAAACAAGGATAAATAAAATTCTACATGGACAATGTTAGTAAGTTTTCATTGTAAAAATTATCAAATTCGTCAACAGTGCGTGTATGCGGTGCCTACGGCACTTTAAAATTTCTTGTAGGTCGTTAAATAACGAAAATAGCAGAGTTTTCTTTATCAACAATTTTTGGATAGTAAATAAGTAGTAACGAGGTTCTACTTCAGCATATGCATTAATAAAAGATAGATCTTGCACCTTATGAAGTCTCATGTTGATAACTTGAGAGAGTTTAAAAAAATTAGCGTTCAAAGTGGAGCTATCGGTTTCTGAGCGCTAAAAACCGTGCTTTTTTTCATACAATGTCAAATAAAAAATTTGTTGACACGGTAAAAAATCGCTGATGGTATTCACAAAACGTAAAAATAAATTTTCTTTCATTTTCAGTTTATTTCATTGATATCGATGAATAGGTTACTGAGATACAACACTTCAAACTTGAGTATCTAGACTTTTTGCATGGACAGTAGGGTTAACACCAGCAATAATTCTGAGACTTCTCTTTTGGGCTATGAAAGCCTTATAACTGTTAGTGGAGTTTCCTCAGAAAATTAAACCATATAATAACTTAAACTGACTAATGCCATAGTAGAGTAGAAGTAAAACTTCAGTAGAAACAGAACTTCGAAGGAACCTCAGTAAATATAAAGCCGAATTAATTTTAAATGTCAACTGGGATAAATGTGCATCCAAAGATAAGTTGTAATCTATTATGAGGCCCAAAAATTTAGCATGAAGGGCACTAGATATTGATGCTTGATTCACACTAAGGATAATATTGCTCTATAGCATCATATATGCCCCTTTGAGCAACCAAGCTTTGCTTGCGTTGGTTCTCGGCTAGACATTGGGCATTTATAGAGAACTCGATGGTAGCATTTCCATCTCTTAAAATTAATATAATTTTTACAAATCTCAAAAAATTATCACAAGATGAATCATATTTATCATTAATAGTGGTCAACCAAAACGAGTCCAATCAAGTCTCATCATGTTTAAAAAATTTGTTTTGGACACAAGAATCTGCGTATAAATCTGTGAATTCATGTTTTATCCTATCGGCTTTTATGCCTGTAATTTGGCCATTTTCAACAAGAGACTCTATACAAGCTGCAAGTCTTTCATGGGTCATAGCTGGCTTGAGAATCAGAGCGGGGTCGAGGCAAGATATTTTCTTAGTCAAAGCATACTTCAAAGGTGATCTTCCCAGCAGTTTCTCGATGACTGTAACTATACATAAGTGTACTTCAGTTTTGAATTTAATTATTTGTTCCTCAGTAAGTGACTTAGAGACTTTTTTGAACACATCTTTAGTTGTAAAGTCTAGCACAAACATTTTAGGTTTGAGAATATTGTCAGTCATTGTCTTAAGTTTCTTTTTGGTTTCTGAAAGTTTTATCTTTTCCAAAGAAGAGGCATTAGATAAAATATCTGGTTTTACGACTTGGCCCATCAAAGAATGCGTTAGTTTATACAATTCCTCGTATAAAAATAGTGTCATTGGTACATCAGTCTGAAATCTCATCAAAAAGGGTTCTAAATCGGACGCCAGTGAATAGAAAAACGCTAATTTTGCTGCAAATAGTTTGTCATACAACGCATCCTAAACAATCTTGAGGCTGTTTGAATGAGGTGTGGCTTTGTTTTCGATTGCCTTCTGAACAAATTGTTTTATATGGGTGAAAATTTTATAAGCTGTTTCAGCAGCTAGAGCATTTTCCACCCACCTAGTCGCACAATACTTCTTTGGAAAAAGTTTTGAATTTATGTATTCGGTATATAGATTGCAGTGTGAGGGTCTATCTTTAAAGAGACAATACAAAGCTCTTAAATAAAGCTACCTACATCCCTCCCTGTTGCTACCACCCCTGTTTTAAACACCCCATGACCAACATGGAGCCCACAGCTCCCAATAGATAAGAGACCCTCGCAACAGGTCATTCAAGTCATGCAAAACCTTCCTATTTACGCTCGGTCCATCCATAGAGAGCTGTAAAAGTTTGCTCAAGGTTTTGGTATCGAAGGCGGTTGTCAGAGCCAGAAGTAAGTCAGCGGCTTTTGCATGCTTTAAAAATGAGGAATTATAAAACCGAGAAGTGACTAATTTATTTTCGTTCCAATATCGAATATGGATATCCATTTGAATTTTTAGTGCTATGGAATTTAGACTTTCATCAAAGCCAAGAAAAAAATAGTCACATTTGCAAATGATTGCGAGAACTTAGTTTGCAAAATAGGGACCTAAACCATAGGTGAAACTATAACCTGATTTCGTCCTTTGTAGTTTAAAATTTTTGGCAATTTGACTATCAGGGAACATTAATTTATACATATTCGTGGAATCCGCTGCACTTTGTTGTTTCAGATGAGTCGCGACTGTTTGTAGGCACCATACAATGTCAGCTTTGGTCGTTTCCTTCTTCTGAATTAAAAAATCCAGTGATACCTTTCTACTGTTTGCCTGATGCAGAACTGTTGCTCCCTAAGGGAATAGATGTTTTTTACTTCCTTCATATACGAAGTATAAAGTATTGTTTTCATGAAAAAAATCTACTTCGAGATTTCAACCAAAATACATTTTTTGGAGTCCCTAGAACACGTTTTGACCAATTTCAGAATGATGTGTATGTGTGTGTGTGTGTGTGTGTGTGTGTGTGTGATAGTGGGCGCTCTAACGTGAAAACTATTAGTCGTATCAATACCAAACTTCGTATATAGTACTGTGGTGTGTGCTAGCAGAGTTGATTAGTTTTTGGAGTAAATCGGTAAACCGAATGTCGAGCTTTATTCTTCGAAGCAAATTTCCGTTTTTGCAAAATATCTCCATAAATATGATATTTAGGTATACTGTATTACTTCAAAATGTTTTAGAAAATATAATTTACTATAACTTTTTTATTTAATATATTATTGTATCACCGGTTGATTGGAGTTATTCCTGAAATACTGATAAACCGGAAGTAGCTGATTATGTACTTTGTGGGCGCTCTAACATGAAAACTATTTGTCGTATCAACACCAAATTTCATATATAGTACTTTGGTTGGTGTCGTTAGAGTTGATTAGTTTTTGGAATTAATTGGTTAACCGGATGTTGAGGTTTACTTTTTGAAGCTCATTTCCGTTTTTGCAAAATATCTCCTTTAATTTGGTATTTCGGTATATATTATTATTTATAAAAGTTTTAGAAAATGTAATTTACTATAACTTTTGTAGGTATCATAATTTTTTTGACTGATTGTTTAGGAGTTATTCATGAAATACTGATAAACCGGAAGTTTCTGATTATTTACTCTGTGGGCGCTGTGGGCAAAAGGCCAATTTCATCGTTTTTCTTTGAACATGTCCCAAAAAACATTATTTATAATGTTAGTGACGTAAAAGATAGTAATATATAAATTAATCACTCATCTTCCAAGTAAAGATGGAATATAGAGTTCGAATACTGTCGTAGATAAATATTTACATATTATAGATGGAGAAAGTCATGTGCTGGCCACATCAGATTTTTTTGGAATGGCTGTTGACTCATTTTCTGGAGCATGCGTTGACAAGGATTGGTTTGAGTGTAGTTCTAGAGAGAGCAAAACATGATAAGAATATATCACAAGTTTGTGATTTCTTGAATAATGTAACATAGTATGTGACCGTATTTACCTGATGATCTATTTGGTGTTGCGCGTGATTCGACTTCGCCAAGTGATGGTTAGAAATGACAATTCCTCAAATCTTGTGCCATTTTATGTTTTTTGCTGCTGTTTTGGTGACTTAAAAGGGCTTGCCTGCCCATATATCCAATATTTATTGATTTTGAACACCAAGTGCAAATGACTGCATGAATATCCCTCGGGTTCTTTGAAACCCAGGGAAACTCTTGCTGGTTAGACTGCTGGCAAATGGTTTTGGAATGAGTCCTTGGCATTTTTAATTAGTAGTAATGGTTTTCAATTCTTCGGTGCTGCAAAAAATCCCATAATGTGACAGAGGTTTGATAATTTCAAGTGAAAACATCAAAAGGGTACCCACGTCTCAGACAATTATCGAGAATACTGCATAATATTAATGTACAATAGACTTTGTCAAAAAAAATTGCTCCCAGTTCAGAGGTCCCCCACCTAAAAACCTTCCTTTGGATGCCTCCCAAGCCTCCTCTGAAATCGGAGCAAATTTTTTTTTGACACAGTCTAATGTACAACCACACCCGCCCAGAATTCTTGTTGTAAAAATTTTAATTCCATTTTATGACTCTCAAGGTGCGTTCATATGTAGGGGCGCCGAGGAGCTACAGCCAATCAGGAGCCAGAAAACCTACGCTCCACTACGCGCAGCGCAGGGCAGAGTGGCACGGAGCGTAGCGTAGCTAAGTTTAGTATCCGAGGGTCGGCAACTGGAAGAGAAGCTGACTTAAGCGAAGTGATTCATTAGTAAATAAACAAGATGGCGTAAGATCTAGCCTTTTGTTGCCGTCTGAGAATTTAATTCTCTGATATTGTGGTTAAATCACGGAATTACCATAAGAGACGGATTCTGTTATAGTAATTACGCTGGCACACTTTTATTAAGATATTATTTACAGCCATTGGACACAAATTTATCTATTTCACTGCAAACAAGTTTCCTAACGCTTGTACAACACTCGAGTTCACTTCTCATTTTGTAATGACGGAACTGATAATATAAATAGTTCTTAGTTTCATATCAATACATGGATAAATTTTTCTGTAACGAGCATCACAAAAATTAATCACTTTACTCACGTAAGCATGGCAATTGAATCTTTCTTCACTCTTCATCCAACGTCTAACTTTTGCTGATGGGTAAATATCTCGGAGAGGAATACAAACCATTTCTTTAAACCTAATTCAAATCGTCGTATTCTTATTCTTTTTAAGGGTGCGCAAATGATTGTCCTACTGTTATTTCTTTTGTAATGCTATGGCTTTTAAGCTGGTGTTCCTCTCCGAGACAATTACCTGCTGACAGCATTAGTTTTTTATTTTCAAAACTGACCTGCGTTCAATGATTAAATTTACGAGAAAATTTTTCTGGGCTGTACTGAACCTTCTGAACAACATTTTCACAATGATTGCGTTCCACTAAGAGGAGTGAATATCTTAAATTAGGACTTAATTGAAGTGAAACGACATTGGAAGTAATTAAATTAGGTGGTTCGATCACAATTATCATAGATTGACAAAGTTATTACTTTTTGTGAAATAGAATTGGTCATCCATGATTAAATTAATGTTTCTGAAAGATAGCTGCATTAGGAATCAATCACACCTTTCACGCTTCTGAATGAGAATCCTTCACACACTGATATCAATTCAGATACTGTCGAGAAAAGAAGCGAGAGGCTACCTCCTCCACTGCTATCGTGTTGAGCGCAGTGGAGGGGGTAGCTGACTCCGCTTCAGCACGAACCACAGCCATTCTTAGCCTTGGTTTCCTGGCTCCTGATTGGCTGTCGCGACTCTGAGTCCGAGGAACGTGTCAAGGCGTGGACACAATCGACGTGTACACAAGACTTGAGACGTGGCACTTGTACGTCAAACTTGGAACTTGGTACTAGCGGACACAATCAGAACTGGAACGTGAACCTCCAATCAGAGTCATTAGAAAATTCTAGGAAACGATTGACGCTCGTAAGCGCTATGCACGCTGAGTGTCCTTAGAGATTGGAAGTTTAGATTTTGGTTCTCTCTAAAATTTCAATTTTCCAAGTAATTAGGAGTATTATATCCTATTGAAGTATGGATGAAAACGAGGCAATTATTATGCAGTTTGGCCTAATAATTATGGCCGCGAGCGTTTTAATCCTTAAAAAAAGAAAGCGATGGTTTAACAGGAGATGGTGGGTTAGACCAACTAACCTAAATAGGCAACTTCGAGGTGCTTACACCAATATTTTTAAGACCATGCTGGAGATGGACTAGGAAGAGTTTTTCCGCTACACCAGGATGAGTAAGGACCAATTCAAAAGGTAGGAAAAACTCGTGGCCCCCTTCTTAGTAAAAAGAAGCCGAAGAAGATCTCTTTCTGTTGGACACCGACTGGCAATGACGCTCAAGTGAGTATTTATTAAGTTATGAAGTATTTACGTCTTTTACAGAAGGCATCAATTTCTAAGCTAATTCTTATTATCTTAATCTTAGGTATTTGGCGCACGGAGGAAGTACTCCTTCCTTGGCATGGGATATTTCTTTGCGAAATCAACCGCCCAAAAGGTGGTGAAGGAAACCTGCCATGCACTTTGGCTAGCACTTTCACCAATTTACTTAACTTGTAGACCTTGTGTGGAGGCGTGGCGTGCCATAGCAGAGGGATACGAAAGGAAGTGGAACCTTCCTAATTGTATTGGTGCGATAGATGGGAAGCACATCACATTTCAAGCACCAAGGAATGCAGGGAGTTTGTATTACAATTATAAGAAAACGCACAGCATAATTTTAATGGCATCATGTGATGCAGATTATAATTTCACCATGGTGGATATTGGTTCCTATGGTAAGTTATTATTTGAAGGAGTTATTATACAATAATCTATATGCATGCCTTATTATTTATTATCACGTTTACAAAATTTGCAACTAGGTGATAGGTCTAGTGGCAAACTGATTCACAGTCTCATGACTAAACAATATCGCAATCGCAAGAGGTAGGCAAGAGTCATTCCATGCAAAAATAACCAGAACATTTTATAATTGAATCTTGGATTTGGGCAAATTTCAAAAACAACTTATCTTCTTCAATTCCTCTGTAATTAATTTACAAAATCTAAACTTGCATTCACATTTTCAATCTTCAGTAAGTCCATTACTGTAAACACTGAAGGGTTTTTGTACACACCATCTGTTATTTTTAAATAGGAAATTAGTGATTTCAGTTTGGGAATATGAATTAGCATTCAAATAAGTGATGAATTAACATAACATGTAAATAAACAACTTTTAATTTCAATTTCAGGCTCTCAAAGTGATGGAGGAGTCTTAAGAAAGACTTTATAGGTGGAGCCATAGAAAGTGGGGAGGTAATTCTGCTTTCTCCGAGAGACATTTCTCAATCCCTTCAGGACATGCCTCATTATTTAGTCGGTGATGCTGCATTTCCACTGCGAATTTGGCTAATGAGACCCTACCAAGGCAGGAGTCTGGCCATTGAGAAATGCATTTTTAATCATAGACTATCCAGGGGACGAAGGACAATAGAAAATGCTTTTGGCATCCTTGCCTCAAGATGGAGGATTTTACGGTCAGTCATGGTTGCTGAGCCTGAGACTGTCGAGGTGTATGTCTCTGCCTGCATAATTTTTTAAAAAAGGACAATGCATCAAAACTTTACTGCCCTCCAAATTATGTAAATTCAGATATTGATGGGGATGTAATTGAAGGTGCTTGGCGTCGAGAGGCTCCAAATCTACAAAGTGTAGGAAGATTGGGAGCTAACACAGCTTCCAGGTTGGCTTACAATAACAGAGACGCCTTGGCATCCTATTTTGTGTCTGCTGAGGGACAAGTGCCATGGCAGTGACCAGAATCTGAATTATTATTTTAATTTGAAAAGTGATTATATGTGTTGAATGTATTTAAGAAACAAGTTAATAAATCCAATTGTCTTATAGTAGTCTCACTTCATTCTTCCTAACTATGCATTACTTCAAGCAATTATATTTTTGCCTCATTTTTTTCTCTTCTTGTCAACTCAATCTTGCTAGTATTTACTACCTAGTTAGTCATCTATACGGTAGTTCTTACTGTATAATAATAATATTTTATTAGTCGAAAAAGCCATACAGAGTAGCAAAGGACCTTTTCAACAGAAAAAACATATTACATTATCATGGGTACTTCTATAAATTCCATTATGGAATAGAAAGGATTTCTGATAAGCTAAGATGATATAGAAGGTTTAAACCTATTATTTGGATTATCTTGCAATTTCTTTGGTAGCTTGTTATATAGTTTTATATAAGTTATATGATGATGTTCAGCTGTGTCAGACAGTCTACACAAGGGTGCATCAATTTTATAAGCATTTCTGGTATTGTGTATAAATTCATATTGTAGTAATTTTCATATTGCAATGACATTCAAAAGCATCAATGGCACTAGAAATTAAGGTGTTTACAGCATCAAAAGTTGATTTCCCTTCAGGAAAACCAAATTGCACAGAGGAAATAGTATTATTATCTTCAAAAAATTTATACAGTTTCTTATAACATTCAAAAATTTTTGAAATTACTGGGATAACAGATATAGGTCTATAATAATCACAAAGTTCATGTCACCTTTTTTGTGCACTGGAATGACTTTTTGTTACTTTCAATTTGTCAGGAAATTTACCTTGGGCTAAACAGCTATTGATACATGTAGCAATAGGCTCAGCAATATGTCCCATTACATATTGCTGAGCATATGTTGGTATGATACAAGGTAAATTTATGGAAATTCAAACTAGATTTATTAATTTCTTACGATCACTAATTCATTCTAAAACCTTATACTTTGAGATTTACTTAGACGCAAATTGAAGCTAAATCCAATTGTCTCACAGTTCCGTTCCACTGCTTTTCTTATGCTTATGCAGTTCTCAATAAAATTATTAGAAGGGACAACTTTTATGTATATGTTCAAGGTAATTATAACAACAATGTATTCTGAATTTTCAGTTTATTTTTCATAATGGTACATGACCTCCAGCAATTTTCTCTTCACCTCATTTTTTTCTTTTCTGCTAAATCTTTTCATACCAATGACTAGGGATTTACAGAAACACTCATCCTCTTCATCCTCCAAATTATTTTTTTTCTTCCTGTCCTCCAGAAAATCTCCAAATTTGGAGGGAGAAGATGTCAGGGCATTCTCCAAATCCATACCTCCCTTCCTCTTCTTGGAAGAGAAATTATCTGGCTCTGGAGTTGTTAGAGGCGAAAGCTTGGATTCTATGGGAGGGGTGAGAGGTCTTTCTACGCTGGTAGAAGGGCTTGGTGTACTGGGGACTGGAACTGGGGAGAGACAGGGTGAAATTCTGCTATTTGTGGTAATACTAAGATTACCAAATGTTCTAAAAAACAAAAAAGACATTATTAAATTAAAATTAAATCATAACATTTGTCAGAGATCATGTGTTTCATACTAAAGAAGATATTGAAATATAACTGATAATTTGGCTCCTTAAAATGTAGTTACACATTTGCAACATTGCTAAAGTGCTCTGTTGTGATTATGAATACATTAATAATTAATTATTTAAGCAGGCATTTTTCTTTTCTCAACTTTTATAAGCATCCATAAGTTGATATTTAAAGTTATTACCTTAATGAAGTTCACCCTGCAGTTTGATTGTTATGATACACTTTATCTTATATTTACTCACTTCCTGGTCCTAATATGAGGCTGAAGCCACATCATGGACTCCATAAGTGGCCACTGCTTCTTACATGCAGCCCCTGACCCTGAAGGAAGGCCCAACCTCTCCATCTTGTTCTCCCTCACAAACCTTTTCCTCAGTGTCAACCATCTTGTTGTGCACTCGCTGCCTGAAAAAGTACAGCATATTTATTTACACAAAGAATTTCATCTATGATTTTGAAGTATTTGGAAGAAAATGATATTTGAAATGAATTTTTAAAAACGTACACTTCATAAGTAGTCCAAAGAAAATTCAATGCAGTATTTTTCCTCACAATAACAGAATATAATTATTATAATGAGACTGTTTTAGGTTTACGTTATAAGAAATTTCGATAAGATACTTGAACTTTAGATGACTGGAGCAGCTTGAGAAATGCATATAAACCCTTGCAACATTTACAAAATCCATCTACATCTAATCATTCCTTTCACAGAAAGGAGTATATTTGCATTAGTTTCACTAATTATTATTGAAATCAGTCAATCATTACATAAAATACTTACTAAACAAGCTTTATGATATGCATGTTTCTAACATTATTAATGAATGAATCGTTTACCTGTACACTGCAGCTCCTGCCCTATCTCAGCCCACACTCTGTCCTTCCTCGTGGTATCGCGGAATTCCTTTAAACTTCTATTGAACAGTATCGGATGATGACTGACTAGCTCTATTAAAAATTTGTCATTGACGTATTCCATCTGAAAAAAATTAAACCAAATATCAAATAAAAATATTAAAACGCACCATCGATATGTCACTGATCACATGGCTATGTCAGGGACGGATCCAGGGGGGTGGTCCTGGGGGTCCGAACCCCCCCCGAAATATCACTTGTGCCTATTTTTCGAAAATGAAACTCGAATAACGCAAATAACACAATTTAATAAGCAATCACTAGCGAAAAAATTCGAGTTTGTCTAACACAATTTTAACGTCACGTTTTGTGAAAGCCGAAATATCTTCTATTTTTAAATTTTTCGATCGGACCCCCCCCAAAAAATTCTTTCTAGATCCGTACCTGGGCTATGTCAAGGGAAAAATTGGATTATACTAAATCTTGCTGGTATTTACTATCTAGTTAGTTATCTGTACTGTATATTGGTATGAAAAAACGTTCATTAATGGAAATTCAAGCTAGATTTATTAAGTTCTTACGATCACTAATTCATTCTCAAACGTTATATTTTGAGATGTATTTAGACGCAAATTAAAGCTAATAAACAATCTAATGGCGTGTAAAATTAATTAAATATTAATCTAAATTATATACATATAATGTATACCTTTACGGCCTTTAATGCAGATGTTCTGATAATCGCTGAAAACTGCTTACCTTTCTCTCGGTCTGTAATGGCGAACCCCAAATATATAGTTACATGCATTTATCTTTACATGCAAATCGAAGGTAAGAAAGATAACTTAATGGCTTGTACAATTAATTACATATTAATCTAAATTATATAAATATAATTTACCTTCACGGTATTTAATCCAGATGTGCTGAACTTCGCTGAGCTGGTTACTTCTACTTCAATCTATAATGGCGGACCACAACTAGTAGTACTTGTATTTATCTTCAGATGGCGCAGCTATCGCAAGGTGAATCCTGATTGGTTGTCCCTGTACGTGAAACGTGTAGAGATAGAAGTTGCCCATCTCCTTAAGTACACGCACGTACGTACAAGGTTACTGTGTCGGTGCCATTCATTTCTACGCGGCCAACTTGTATAGATTTCACGTTAACGCTACACGTCTTAAGTACACGTCGATTGTGTCCCAGCCTTAAGTTGCGTTAAGATGTAAACGCAGGGACACGTCAAGCGACACGCAGCGGCGCTTTGGGATTACAACTTGTTCACCTAGCCGAGTAAACGTCTTTTCGCGCGCATTTGCTGTTTGGTGATTTTGGTGTGTTTGGCGTTCACTAGCTTTTCAGCGTTTCGTGTGTGCGGCGTTTTCCTAAAGGATGCGATGGATAGTAGAGTGGTGGCGTAATAACGCACGCCATGCTTGCTTCACTGCGAATCGCCGCCATGTTCACGTGTTACGTACGTAAAAGGTGGGCTCTCGCCAACTTCGGTGGCGCGCGACGACTCGTGGCGAAGCGTACAGGTGGCCTTGGTTTCCTGGCTCCTGATTGGCTGACGCGACTCTGCTCCCGAGAAACGTCTACGTCTTTGAACGCACATTTTCAACGGGGGAACAGGCGTTCCAGTCATCCGGAATTTGCAGAAATCATTACAAAAAATCTAGTCGACCACATTTTCAGTAAGGCTAAAATAGTAGTTTTTGTCCGCCCGGGCTCACTGGGCGTGAAGTGGCATTCCATCAACCATTTTTAAATTAAATTTTAATTCCAAAAAAAATGTTCCACTTACCCACTCATATGCCAAAGATAGTTTGTTTACGGGTGAAGTTTCGTAGGACGTGTACAGGGGCTCTCAATTTAACTGCCTAGGTGGCAGCAGCAGTGGCGCAGCGAGGGGGGGGGTGTGGCAGCCATAATGAGTGTTGGTGACACAGTAAAAATCACTGTTGAGAAAGGCTACGGTAGACATCCTTGACTACTTATCCCTTGTAATGATGTACAACCATAATAATATTGCTCCTGGCAAAGGGACTCAGCCTTCTAGGATGAGTGTTATCCCCGGCAATGATGGGGGTAAGGCCATTTTGGTTGTCATTCCATGAGACCCTTTCACAAGGAACGACAAGAAAAGAAGAGAGAAGATGGAAACGAGGGTGAAGACATGGAATGTTAAGACAATACTCAGAAAAGGAAAGTTGGAAAACGTAAATTTAGAAATGAAGAGATCCAACATTAATGTACAGCTAACAGCATAAAAAAGTTACCACCTAAAGGTAGGCGTCCACAGGCTCGCATCGGACGCATCGGACGGATCGCATCAAACGGATTTTAGAATTCTTCGTATAGAAAGCAATTGCAGTGCGTCCACTGATCCGCAGCGGACGGACCGCACGCATCGGCCCTTCGGCAATACCGATGCGATTGCTCGGAGAGGCAACTTTCCGATGCGTGCCGATGACGTTTTCCGTAGTAGACTTGCTCTCACCCCTGTATGTTGTATTCTGTTTCAATAAATGAGGTCTCAGGATGTCAAGAAGTGTAGTAAACATGGCATGAGACATACGAAAGTACTGAAAGAACTTTACGTCGTCATTTAGCAAATCTGAAAATAGCGTATGATATTCTCCATGTTGCGATCTTTTCTTGAATATGTCATGTATCCACATGATGTTTTCTTTTTTCTTTCCTCTTCTTCTTCTTCCAATAAATAAACAATTACGACAAGTTCTTCATTGTCACTTTCCATTTTGTCTCGCACGCACCGATTCCGCTCACTGCGAAAATCCAACTGCCAGTAGCCGTCGCGTCGGCAAATCCGATTGCTGCGTATACAGTGGACGCACTACCGTAAAGCGATCCGTTTGATGCGATCTGTCCGATGCGTCCGATGCGAGCCTGTGGACGCCTACCTTAAGATGCAACCAGCATAACTCGAGAAGGGCGAGTCTTTCAGATTCTCTGTTTTGAGCGCGCTTTTCGTCTTCCTCTTTATGCCTGGAACGTTTTGAAAGCTTTTGTGATGATAGAAAATAGAGGTAGAAGCATTATTGTATTATGAAAGAATTAAATTCGTATTTCGTTAAATCGGCTCGAATATCAAGCGTAATTCGCTCTTCTTCTTAAAATATTGGACATGAATTACTTTGGCTGCTCATATTTCTTCCTAACATAATATTTTCCATCAATGCAGATTTAGAATGAAATTGGTTATTTAAGTTAATGCTCCACATGCCCACAGGATGATCGTTTTCGTAAAGATCATACTTAATTATGATACGATAATTAAGAGAATATGAACTACTGTAAATTAGGTCAACTGAAGTAGGAAAAATTAGAAAAAAACGTATATCATAAATATAATAATGGTGTTGCAGATTTATGAAAGATAGTTAAGTAAGAAACACATTTAAATTAACTATCCGCGAGCCTCCGTAAGGCTTACTCCAGAGAATGTGATACACTCAACTATCTAAATAATTTACAAATAACGATCGTTGAGAATAGGGATCACGTCGTCGCGTATTTCGTCATGTAAATCACAGCTAAGGAATATCTCTTATAATGATTGTCTTTACAGAGTTATATCTATTATATACGAGTAAAATGTAGCTTGCATACTGCAAGCAGATCGGCAACACTATTTTCATGTCGGCATCATATCGGGACGGCAATCAAAAGAAAAAATGGATTGAAATTTTTCTTAAAATTCGCTGAAATTCCATCGTCTGGCATCGAACCCGGGTCTTTACTGTGAACATACTATGCAGCACAATAGAACATCACCATCTCTAAGTATGTGTGAAAATTCAAGCAGAAATATGGGCTACAACTGCCTCAAAAGACGTTTTAGTTTTCACGAATGTTAATGCCTCTCGGGACTCGAACCAAGGACGATCGTGGAAGTCAAAAATATGTTTCTGATAGATATTTATGATCTCTATCTATATGCCGAATTTCATGTTTCTATTTTAGTGGGAAAGGTTTCAAAATAATTCCTAAAAATCGGATCAAATTCTGATTTCAGAGACACCTGGTGTCGAACCCAGGACGTATTGCAAGCTGTGAATGCAGAGTTTGATTTGTAAAGACTTACTCTTGTATCATGCAAAGTTTGAAGTTGATAGCATGTCGGAAAGTACCTAAATTTTGTTTCCGTTGTCTCCGTAAGAAATGCATTAAGAAGTGCAAATGGCCCTCTGGGATCGAACCAAGGACCATCAGCGAACATGTAAATTTTGATTATGAAGTATATTCATGATATCTATCCACGTGCCGAGTTTCGAATATCTATGTTATCGGGAAAGGATCCAAAAAAAATCTTCAAAATCGCCGTAATGCATTTTAAACGGCCGATTTTTGCCCCGACCTAGCATCGAACCATGGACTATATTCTAAGATGTTTTTCTGATTTTCGTTGGATACGCACGGCTTCTAGCGATCCCTCGAGTTTCAACTCTTTCTCTCCCCGGGAAGTACCTCAAAAAAATTTTCGAAAATCTCCGCCATGTATTCTTATGGAGAAAATCGCGACTTTGGGGCCCTCTGGAACGGAACCCATGACCCTGAGGATCAAAATCGCAATTTTTCTGGCGGTTACACGTTATGGCCAATACGTCGTAAAAATTTCAAGTCAATCACGCTTGTGGTTTAGGCTGTGAATTAGTATCCTATCTATCTATCTATCTATCTATATAGGTACGAGTAAAATGTAGCTTGCATACTGCAAGCAGATCGGCAACACTAATTTCATATCGGCATCAAATCGGGACGGTCCTCAAAAGAAAAAAAAAGGATTTATAATATTCTTAAAATTGGCTGAAATTTAATCGTCTGGCATCGAACCCGGGTCTTTACTGTGAACTTTTTATGCAGCACAATAGAAGATCAACATCTCTAACTATGTATGAAAATTCAAGCAGAAATATTGGATACAACTGCCTCAAAAGACGTTCTAATTTTCACGAATTTAAATGCCTCTCTGGATTCGAACCAAGGACGATCTTGGAAATCTAAAACATGATTTTGAAATGTATCTATAATTTCTATCTACATGCCGAATTTCAAGTTTCTCTATTGTTGGGAAAGTGTTCAAAATAATTATTGAATATCGGATCAGTTACTGATTGTAGAGACGCCTGGTGTCGAACCCAGGACACACTGGTAGCTGTGAATGCACAGTTAGATTTTTATGAACTTGATCTTATTTTATGCAAAGTTTTAAGTCAATATCATGCCGAGAAGTACCTAAAATTTGTTTCCGTTATCCCCATAAGAAATGCATTGTGGAGTGCAAATGGCCCTCTGGGATCGAACCAAGGACCATAAGCGAATAAAAAAAATTTGATTATGATATATATTTATGATTTCTAACCACATGCCAAATTTCAAGTTTCCATGCATTCGGAAAGGGGTCCAAAAAAAATCTTAAAAATCGCCACAATGCGTTTTTAACGGCCGATTTTTGCCCCGACCTAGCATCGAACCCAGGATATTTTCCGTAAAACTCATTTTTGTTTTCGATAGATCATGTTCATATATATAGGCTCCTTGAGTTTTAATTCTCTACCTATCCGGAAAGTATTTTTTTTTAATTCCCGAAAATCAAAGCAATGCATTTAAACGGGAAAAATCGAGACTTTGGAGCCCTCTGGAATCGAACCCATGACACTGAGGTTCAAAATCGCAATTTTTCTGGAGGTTATACGTTATGGCCAATATGTCGTAAAAATTTCAAGCCATTGACGCTAGTGGTTTAGCCTGTGACTTTGTATCCTCTCTATATATATATATATATATATGATACGAGTAAAATGTTGCTTGCATACTGCAAGCAGATCGACAACACTATTTTCATGTTGGCATCATATCGGGACGGCCATCAAAAAAAAAAAATGGATTGAAATTTTTCTTAAAATTCGCTGAAATTCTATCGTCTGGCAACGAACCCGGGTCTTTACTGTGAACTTACTATGCAACACAATAGAAAATCACCATCTCTAACTATGTGTGAAAAATGAAGCAGAAATATGGGCTACAACTGCCTCAAAAGACGTTCTAATTTTCACGAATTTAAATGGCTCTCTGGATTCGAACCAAGGACGATCATGGAAATCTAAAAAATGTTTCTGAAAGTTATTTATGATCTCTATCTATATGCCGAATTTGAAGTTTCTATATTATTGGCAAAGGTTTCAAAATAATTCCCAAAAAATCGGATCAACTTCTGATTGCAGAGACACCTGGTGTCGAACCCGGGACACATTGATAGCTGTGAATGCACTGTTTGATTTGTATGGACTTGATCTTTCTATATGCAAAGTTTGAAGTCGATATCGTTCCGGGAAGTACCTAAAATTTGTTTCCGTTTTCTCCGTAAGAAATGCATTGAGGAGTTTAAATGTCCCTCTGGGATCGAACCAAGGACCATCAGCGAATATATAAAATTTGATTATGATTTATGTTTATGGTATCTAACACCACACCGAATTTCAAGTTTCTATGCCATCGGAAAAGGGTCCAAAAAAAATCTTAAAAATCGCCAAAATGCATTTTAAACGGCCGATTTTTGACCCGACCTAGCATCGAACCAAGGATAATATTCGTAGATATCTTTATGGTATCCTTTAGATATGCACGGCATCTAGCGATCCCTTGAATTTCAAATCTCTCCTTTTCCGGGAAGTGCCTCAAAAAAATTTTCGAAAATCTTCACCATGTATCCTTATGGAGAAAATCGGGACTTTGGGGCCTTCTGGAATCGAACCCATGACACCGAGGTTCAATGTCGGCTTTTTCCTGGAGGTTACACGTTATGGCCAATATGTCGTAAAAATTTCGAGTCAATGACGCTTGTGGTTTAGCCTGTGAATTTGTATCCTATCTATATACCTATATAGCTATATAGCTATATATATGAATGAATCCGGAGAAGCATCTATATATAATAGATATGAATGAATCCGGAGAAGCATCTATATATATTAGATATCCATGAATGAATCCGGAGAAGCATCTATATATAATAGATAGATGCTTCTCCGGATTCATTCATATATCTATTATATATAGATGCTTCTCCGGATTCATTCATGTATCCATATATATATCTATTAAATATAGATGCTTCTCCGGATTCATTCAAGGATATAGATAGATAGATAGATAGATAGATAGATAGATAGATAGGATACTAATTCACAGCCTAAACTAGAAGCGTCATCGACTTGAAATTTTTACGACGTATTGGCCATAACGTATAACCTCCAGAAAAAATGCGATTTTGAACCTCAGTGTCATAGGTTCGATTCCAGAGGGCCCCAAAGTCGCGATTTTCCCCATAAGACTACATGGCGGGGATTTTCAAAAATTTTTTTGAGGCACTTTCCGGTAAAGGAGAGAGTTGAAATTCGAGAGATCGCTAGAAGCCGTGCATATTCAACGAAAATCAAAAAGACATCGCCGAATATGGTCCATGGTTCGATGCTAGGTCGGGGCAAAAATCGGCCGTTTAAAATGCATTGTGGCGAATTTGAAGATTTTTTTTGGATCCTTTCCCGATAACATGGATACTTGAAACTCGGCACGTGGATATATATGTTTAATATATTTCATAATTAAATTTTAGATGTTCGCTGATGGTCCTTGGTTCGATCCCAGAGGGCCATTTGCACTTCTCAATGCATTCCTTACGGAGATAACGGAAACAAAATTTAGGTACTTCCCGGCATGCTATCAACTTTAAACTTTGCAAGATACAAGAAAAAGTCTTTAAAAATCAAACTTTGCATTCACAGATTACAATATGTCCTGGGTTCGACACCAGGTGTCTCTGCAATCAGAAGTTGATCCGATTTTTAGGAATTATTTGGAAACCTTTCCCAATATTATAGAAACTTGAAATTCGGCATATAGATAGAGTTCATAAATAACTTTCAGAAACATCTTTTAGATTTCCAAGATTTTCCTTGGTTCGAATCCAGATAGCCATTTACATTCGTGATAATTAGAACGTCTTTTGAGGCAGTTGTAGCCAATATTTCTGCTTGAATTTTCACATGTGGTTAGAGATGATGATCTTCTATTGTGCTGCATTGTTAGTTCACCAGTAAGACCCGGGTTCGATGCCAAACGATGAAATTTTAGCGAATTTTAAGAAAAATTTCAATCCTTTTTTTTTCTTTTGAGGAGCGTTCCGATATGATGCCGATATGAAATTAGTATTGCCGATCTGCTTGCAGTATGCAAGCTACATTTTACTCGTATATATATACGAGTAAAATGTTGCTTGCATACTGCAAGCAGATCGACAACACTATTTTCATGTCGGCATCATATCGGGACGGCCATCAAAAGAAAAAAATTGAATTGAATTTTTTCATAAAATTCGCTGAAATTCCATCGTCTGGTATCGAACCCGGGTCTTTACTGTGATCTTACTATGCAGCACAATAGAACATCACCATCTCTAACTATGTGTGAAAATTCAAGCAGAAATATGGGCTACAACTGCATCAAAAGACGTTCTAATTTTCACGAATTTAAATGGCTCTCTGGATTCGAACCAAGGACGATCTTGGAAATCTAAAAATTGTTTCTGAAAGTTATTTATGATCTCTATCTATATGCCAATTTGAAGTTTCTATATTATTGGCAAAGTTTTCAAAATAATTCCTGAAAATCGGATCAACTTCTGATTGCAGAGACACCTGGTGTCGAACCCAGGAAACATTGATAGCTGTGAATGCACTGTTTGATTTGTATGGACTTGATTTTTCTATATGCAAAGTTTGAAGTCGATATCGGGCCTGGAAGTACCTAAAATTTGTTTCCGTTATCTCCGTAAGAAATGCATTGAGGAATTTAAATGTCCCTCTTGGTTCGAACCAAGGACCATCAGCGAATATGTTAAATTTGATTATGAAATATATTTATAATCTCCAACTCCATGCCAAATTTCAAGTTTCTATGCCATCAGAAAAGGGTCCAAAAAAAATCTTAAAAATCGCCACAATGCATTTTAAACGGCCGATTTTTTCCCCGACCTAGCATCGAACCAAGGATAATATTCGTAGACTTCTTTATGGTTTCCTTTAGATATGCACGGCATCTAGCGATCCCTTAAATTTCAAATCTTTCCTTTTCCGGGAAGTGCCTCAAAAAAATTTTCGAAAATCACCGCCATGTATTCTTATGGGGAAAATCGCGACTTTTGGGCCTTCTGGAATCGAACCCATGACACCGAGGTTCAAAGTCGGCTTTTTCCTGGAGGTTACACGTTATGGCCAATACGTCGTAAAAATTTCAGATCAATGACGCTTGTAGTTTAGGCTGTGAATTTGTATCCTATCTATCTATCTATCTATATAGGTATATATATGAATGAATCCGGAGAAGCATCTATATATAATAGATATATAGAGAGGATACAAACTCACAGCCTAAACCACAAGAGTGATTGAGCTAAAATTTTTACGGCGTATTGGCCATAACGTGTAACCACCAGAAAAATTGCGATTTTGATCCTCAGTGTCATGGGTTCGATTCCAGGGGGCTCCAAAGTCCCGATTTTTCCCGTTTAAATGCATTGCCGTGATTTTCGGGAATTTTTAAAAAATACTTGCCTTTAAGGTAGAGAATCAAAACTCATGGAGCCTATATATATGGTCATGATCTATCGAAAACATAAATGAGTTTCACGGAAAATATCCTGGGTTCGATGCTAGGTCGAGGCAAAAATCGGCCGTTTAAAATGCATTGTGGCGATTTTTAAGATCTTTTTTGGACCCTTTCCCGATGGCAAGGAAACTTGAAACTCGGCATGAGGTTGGAGATCATACATATATTTCATAATCAAATTTTACATATTCGCTGATGGTCCTTGGTTTGATCCCAGAGGGCCATTTACATTCCTCCATGCATTTCTTATGGAGATAACAGTAAAACGTTTTAGGTACTTCCCGGCATGATATCGACTTCAAAATTTGTATGAAATAAGATGAAGACCTAATAAGTCATACTGAGCATTCACAGCTACCAATATTTCCTGGGTTCGACACCAGGCGTCTCTACAATCAGTAAATTATCCGATTTTTAAGAATTAATTTAAACCCCTTCACAATAATATAAAAACATGAAATTAGGCATATAGATAGAGAACATAGATACATTTCAAAAAGGTGTTTTAAATTTCATAGATCGTCCTTGGTTCGAATCCAGAGAGCCATTACATTATTGAAAAGTAGGACAACGTTTGAGGCAGTTGGAGCCAATATATCTGCTTGAATTTTCACACATAGTAAGAGATGGTGATTTTCTGTTGTGCTGCATAGTAAGTTCACCATTAAGACCCAGGTTCGATGCCAGACGATTAAATTGCAGTGTTTTTTAAGAATATTTTCAATCCTTTTTTTTTCTCTTTTGATGGCCTTCCCGATATGATGTCGACATGAAATTAGTGTCTCGATCTGCTTGCAGTATGCAAGCTACATTTTACTCGTATACCTATATAGATAGATAGATAGATAGGATACAAATTCACAGCCTAAACTACAAGCGTCATTGATCTGAAATTTTTATGACATATTGGCCATAACGTGAAACCCCCAGGAAAAAAGAGACTTTGATCCTCAGTGTCATAGGTTCGATTCCAGAGGGCCCCAAAGTCCCGATTTTTCCCGTTTGAATGCATTGCCGTGATTTTCGGGAATTTAAAAAAAATACTTTCCGGATAGGTAGAGAAGTAAAACTCAAGGTGCCTATATTTATGGTCTTGGACTTTCGAAAACATCAATGACTTTTACAAAAGTTATCCTGGGTTCGATGCTAGGACGATGCAAAGATCTGCCCCTTAAAATACATGGGAGCCGTTTTTCATTATTTTTTTAGATGCACTTATCGAAATGATAGGATGTTCGTGCTTGGCTGGAAGATGTATGGTACGAATAAGTTTTAGAAAAAAATTTTCATAAGACCGTACTGTTCCTGGGTTCGAAGCCAGAGCACAATAACGTTTCTCTCATAAGGAATATAAAGGAAAAGTAGGACGTCATTTGAGGCAGTTGTAACCAATATTTCTGCTTGAATTTGCATACGCGGTTAGAGATGGTGTTTTTCTGTTGTGCTGCATAGAAAGTATTGCCTGAAAGACCCGGGTTCGATGCCGGGCGGTAAAAATATTCCCCATATATAATACTATGGGGTATCTTTTCATAATTTTTTTATGCATTTATCGATATGTCAGGGAGCTCTTGCTTAGATGGAAGATGTATATTAACACTTTGTTTAAGAAAAAAAATAGATAAGACCATGCTGTTCCTGGGTTCGATGCCGGAGCAAATTATAATTTCTCAAATAAGGAGTGTATGAGAATAGAAGGACGTCGTTTGAGGTAGTTGCACCTAATAGTTTTGCTTGAATTTTCACACATAGTTTGATATGGTAATCTTCTATTTTGCTGCATAGTAAGTACACCAGAAAGACCGGGGTTCGCTGCCAGGCGATTAAATTGCAGCGAATTCTACGAATATTTTGAATTTTTTTTTTCTTTTGATGTCCGTCCCGATATGATGCCGATATGAAATTAGTGTTGTCGATCTGCTTGCAGTATGCAAGCAACATTTTACTCGTATTCTTATAAGATACCCAGCGGAGGGCTCCGATCATTTTGGACTCACTGCTATCTAACCTGTAGTCTCTTAACAAACTGCTTAATATTTTACGCGCGAAAATTTCTTTTGGATAATGAAATTAGAAGGACTAGTCGTGCAGAGTCGAGCAAAGCTCAAAAAGAATTGAATAATATGCTTGTAATTATTTAATTCCTTTATTTAAACCTTCTCCGTCAAAAATTTTAAAATACTAAATCGATTAAGAGTTTCAACATTGGGAAAAGGTATGAGCCAACAACTTAAGGCTGTTACAACTCCACTCTTAATATTTGCACGTAAACGCTCATGCATGAAAAATACATTTAAATCTATTGCTACGGATCTCTGTGGCAATTCCTCCTTTTGGTGCTAAATCTGCTTTTAATGTTTTTGTCTACATAACGGTTAACCGGTACCAAGCATACCTTCCTTCTCAAGAAAACAAAGGGAGCTTCTGCGTAGGGGTGAGAGAAAGGGTCTTCAATGGAGCGGTCGCAGGTTACTGATCAAGGAATCAGAGAAGCGCCCACAAACGCTGTGGACGGTCTACCAGACTGCCCATGTCTCGGACCGTCTCTGCTTTCAGGAGTAGAATTAAACATATATAGACCATAGAAAGATCACTCCTGTAGAAATTTAAGCTTCGGAACATTCTAATTCTAATATTACGTTCTCAATATTTACATTAATCTTTTCAGGCTTTTTTCGCTATTTCTTCTAACCAACGATTTTCATAAACCTTCGGGATATCCTTACCAATCAATCAACAACAAAACGGGAAAATTTAAGAAAAAGCTATTTGCGTAAACTGGCGTTCCTTTGGTTCTTTTTCATTACTATCATTGAATGTATAGTGTTTATAATTCTTTTATCCCATTAAATGATAGATACAGTTATTAGTTTCGTAGATTTTAAGAACCTTTAAAATTAATATAAAAAAACACCTAAAGCAAGTGAATACATTTTTTCTCTAAGAGTTGATGATAGTCAAAACGTTCAACTCATCTTGAATCACTTATAAAATTTACTAGTTGATCTCACCTCGTTTATAAAATACAAAATAAGGATGTCATTTAAATACGTATTTAAACACAATTATAATCGTCATTACTGTAACACACACGCAATAACTTGCTCATCCTGCGCCGAGTACTAATAAGTAATACCCCTAGCTTAGTCTTAAATTTGGTTAGAGGTCGATTAACCCATTGTCATGCAAAAGTGACAATTCTACGGATAGCGCTCTTATCATTTTTCATAACTGATAAAATAAAAGATGGTCTTCTTAAATTACTGAGAACTTCGAAATAAATTCTAATACACTTCGGAGTTGATTGGTGGAGCAGTAAATAGCTAAAAATACGAGAGGAGTAACTTTTGAGAAATAATATTTCGAGAATTTTACCAAAAGGACGTCTACCGCTGGCCATTTACTACAGTATTTACTGGAAGCCATTACTTTGAAACGATAAGGAATCCATGGATCCAATATTTAGGACAGTGGTTTCATCAAGCGATATATGATTATTTTCATTCAATCCACATCAGATAAACAGTGAGATCTCGTAAGTTATAGGCTGAAAAACACACAAAATATCAAATCTGATGCTCTGCAGTCCCACTTTATGAGAGATTTAATTCTTCGAGTCATTCTTCTAATTGCGAGCTAAAAATTATACATATATCAGAGAAGGCTAGCGGACATATTATTTTAGATAACATCAAAATGAATCAAGCAAATTGCAACTCAAATCCTCTTCTCCCAACGAGAAAGTTTTTCCTTTCCATTCCCCTTTGGCAGAGAAAGGAAATCTTGCCCTTCTCCCCACCTATTTCGTTTTGTCCTGTATAACAGTTTTCCAGGAATTCTACCCTTTTACCTGCAGGTCACCAGAGCTGCCAAATTACTGCTTCAACAATCCGCTAAAATTAATCGAAATTAAGTCAAAATCCGCTAGAATGATCATAAGAAAAGTCAAAAATTCCGCCGAAGGAAAAAAGGGTAAAAATATCAACAAAAATTAACTTTTACATTGTTATCTGTTTTTAAATTGATTTCCTGTCAAAATATAACACTGAAAATAGTACAATATCGAAAAGACATTATTTTACAATTTTCTCAACAAAAAATATATATTTAAAGGTATTATAAAACTAACTAAAAACTAAATATTGTAAAATACTTATATATTTGTGAGCTCATCCAAATCTTCCTCCTCTCCCTCATAACTGTGCTTGTATTGTACTCTCTTTGGATAGAGCATCCTGTGAAATTTCGTAATTGTAACAATTACTCCCACAGCGCTTCAGACCACATCCAACTGTCAATATGGAATTCAACATTTTTGTTTTCATTGCGTTTCTCATTTTTCCTTTAATTCTGTTCGAATGTTCATTGCAATAATTAATAATTGCACAAAAAAATCGAAAGTTCATTGAATATAAACAAGAAATTTGGTAAAATAAAATGATGACCTGATGATGACGATGTTTCGTTGAAACCGGTCGTTTCAAATAAACTGTGGAAAAAAGTACTAACTTCTGTTATTTTATTGTGATGGATTTCCACAAAACTACGCCTTCCTCCGTGGATTTTAAGAAATTTGGTATCAGAAAGCTCCGGTCCAGCTATTACTTTGTTGCTTTTGCTCGGCTCATTGCGAGGCGCCGTAATGAAAGTCGAGAGGCGACGTATTTCCTTCAGCTGAGGCTGGTGACCCCCGATTTAAACAGCAAGTTTGTTATTTCTTGGGAAACTTGGTTGTAGAAATCATCAAAATGAACGATAGCAAAAGACTATGTTCATTCTGTGTTAGCGAAAAACTGAATATTAGCATATTCCTCCATCGTAATTGCTAAATGCTGTTATTTTTCCATTTAATCATACACATTTTGAGAAATTTTTCGAATTTTTTTTACCAAAATTCATTGCCCGAAAACGAGGTGCGCGTTTACATGGGGGCGCGTGGTACATGAGAATATACGGTAATTCCTAGAAATTCCCCAATATTTGTCTACTTGGAAGTTACTCCTCCATCTGGAAGCTATTTAACGCATTGCCGAAAATTTGTGTCCGCCAGTGTCCTCTTCACCCTTTTAAAGGAAAGAAAATTTCTGACGTAAACCTCTTCTAAATGAATGAGGGTTCACTTCCGTCCCTTCACCGGGTGTGGTATTCCGGTAATCCCCACACGTAGTTGTCGTAGTGCGCTATGCCACTGATGCCACTTGAAACTCAAATTCCGCCAGAAAAAGTCAAAAATTGCGACTTTCCCGCCCAATTTACCGCTATCCGCTAGATGATATTTTTTTCCGCTAAGCGACAGCAAATTCCGCCAGATCTAGCGGGAAAAAAGCCAGATTGGCAGCACTGCAGGTCACACTTTTGTTCCCTCTTATTCTTTCTTCTTTTTCCAGGCACACGCCATATGGAGGATCGCGTATTTATGTAAATGTTGAAGATGGTGCAAGTAAGCGTCGAAGCTAATTGTGTAAATTTTCTACGGTGTTGTTATAAGGATAATTTAATTTTACAAAGTCATGGAATACACAGTCTATAGGAGTCATGAGAGTAACGGGATACAGTAATCTATAAAAAAATATTCCTTATTTAAATCAATCGGATGAGCTTTAGCTTTGAGGAACTTCATAGGTAACTAAACATAATGAAATAAACAACTTCGTCAAAGTTACACGACTTTTTGTGTGGAAGTTGTGGAACTTTTATTTCCTCGTGTTTATACCTTAGTTATTTCTCTTGATAATAGAATGCTTTTCAATTGGGAAAGTTAAACGAAAGGTTTATAAAAGCAATCAAATTATAGTAATCCACCGAATTATGCACATATCCTATATATAAAAATTGCGCCTGCGTGTGTCTGTGGCCGCAAAACTCGAAAACCACCCGGTCGATTGCCTTGAAATTTTTACAGAACATTGCATTCAAATATATTTACGAAATATGAAATACGAAAGTGTTTCTATTGTAAAAAATTGTGACACTTTGTCCTTGCTTCGATCACAGACGAGTCAAAGCATTTCCGTAAGAAATGCACGTAAAGTTCATTTTTATCGCAGCAGGCTTCATTTCTTTTGCAAAATTATATTTAAAAATCTGATGTGGCCAGCACATGACTTTCTCCATATATAAGATGTAAATATTTATCTACGACAGTAATTTCGAACTCTATATTCAATCTAAACTTGGAAAATGAGTGATTAATTTATATATTATTATCTTTTACGTCACAAACATTATAAATAATGTTTTTCGGGACATGTTCGATGAAAAACGATGAAATTGGCCTTTCGCCCCAGCGCCCAGAGCAACCACAACGTACATAATCAGGAACTTCCGGTTCATCAGTATTTCACAAATAACTCCTACACAATCAATGATAAAAAAATATGTTTCTTACAAAAGTTATAGTAAATTACATTTGCTAAAACTTTTATAAATAATTATATTTACCTAAATATCATATTTATGGAGATATTTTGTAAACCGGAAATGAGCTTTGAATAATGAAGCTCAACTTCCGGTTAACCGATTTACTCCAAAAACTAATCAACTCTAAAAAAACAAACCAAAATACTATATATGAAATTTCATGTTGATACAATGAATAGTTTTTAAGTTAGAGCGCCCACAAAGTACATAACAGCTACTTCCGGTTTATCGGTATTTCACGAATAACTCCTAATCAACCGGTGATATAAAAATATGTTATATACAAAAGTTATAGTAAATTTTATTATCTAAAACTTTTATAAGTAATACAACACACGTATATATCATATTTATGGAGATATTTTGAAAACCGGAAATTAGCTTTAATGAATGAAGCTCGACTTCTGGTCAACCGATTTACTCCAAAAACTAATCAACTCTGACAGCACACACCACAATACAATATACGAAGTTTGGTATTGATACGATCAATAGTTTTCACGTTAGAGCGCCCACAAACACACACACACATACAGACACACACACACACACATACACACAGACATCATTCCGAAAATAGTCAAAACGTGTTCTAGGGACCCCAAAACATGTATTTCCGTTGAAATTTCGAGGTCGAATTTTTTCATGAAAACAATACTTTCTCTATACTTCATATATGGAGAAAGTAAAAAAATGGTCACATGACATTGAGGCAAGAACCAATAGCAAAACAAATGAATAATAAACCTTATTCTGGTCGTGTATTATTGTTTTCGAATTGAATTTTCGAGATTTTACACGAAATACACGAAAATTTTTGTAAATTTTGTGAGTATAAACAACCGGTCCCCCTGACGAAAAATCCCATAGTTGAGTCCAAGATCCTGCGTTGTGGCCTATTTGAAATTAAGAAGAAAGTTTGACCTCAGAAAAGAGTTACGCTGAGTATATAAATATATTTCTTATAATTGTCCCTATGCATTTATTTTACTTTTAAAATTTTAAAGCACATCAAATTGTCTCCGAAAAGCAAACCTATGAGACAGAAATTAATGAAAAAATAAAAGATATGATAGAGGGAAATTCTACCATAATCGTAATCCCAATGTATAATTGTCGCTCTAGATCAGTGGTTCCCAAACTTGTTTGGGCTACTGCCCCCTTTCCAGAAAAAATATTACTCGAATTTATTTTTTTATAATTGTAATAGCAATCACACAGAAAGATATATGTACTAATTTTTCTACCTTTTTTTGTATAATATAGTAAAGAAAGGTGTAAATTAGAAATATTGAAGTTTGAAATTATGAAACTATTTATTGAACTCTGAATAGAAAGGTAACACAAAAAAAGATAAAACATGAACAAGTAAATGATGAACACAAAATCAACAATCTTAATATGAAGGATGAATCTGGTATGCTGCTAACAATTTAGTAATCCTCAGCTCTATTTTCGTCAGCAGTAATCTTAAATCACCGCGATTGACTATTTGCAATCGGTTTCTTTTTTGTTAATAAATTGGTACCACAATTAATCCACCTTTCACTGAATATGATGGAGGGAATGCAACTAAGAACTTTTGAATTCAAGCCCATATTTCAGGAAAAGCTGTAGGGATCTCCTTTTGCAGCCAGAATTGTTGGTAGCCGCTTTTGGATTTAAATTTCAACTCAACATTTGTAGTAACTTCCATCAGTTCGTCTTGGAACTGTGGAGATTCTTCTGTGTTTGCACTTGATAAAGAATCCAATCAGGTGTGTTCATTTTCAAAATATCATCAAATCGTTGATTAAAATCTTAATGGAGAGTATCCAAGTGCTCGCAATGAGAAAATATGTCTTCATCTTTTTCTTCTGCATCCGATAAATTTGGGAACTGTTTGAATTCCTATTGTCCAAAATATTGTTTGTACAGAAGAAGATTTGTCACAAATGCAGAAGTAACAGTTTTTGATTGTCGTTTTCAATACAAAGCCTTCTTAAATAATCTGTCATTCAATGATTTGCTTCTGATTGTTTTGATAGCTTTAATTTCATACTGTAATGAATTATGTAGGCATGCACTTACATTTTTGGTAACTAGATGTGGACGATGGATGATACAGTGTACTGTGAATGTATTCAGCACCTCCTTTTTTAAATATGCACGAAAACCCCTGAAGCGCCCTACCATCACTGGAGCACCATCTGTGGCTACCAATAACATATTATTCACAATACCTTGTCAGAAGTATTTCTTTAAAGTAAAACACTCATCCAATACATGAAATATTGATTCTCCTTTAGTATCAGTTTGCAAATATTTAGCGAATAATAATTCTTGGCAATTTTGTTCTTCCTTTGTGAACCGCAAATATGCTAAAAGTTAAGCTTCATTTCCTAACAAAGTGGACTCATCAAGTTGAACAGAAAACCGAGATGTTTTTAAATAGCCACACAATGAATCTTCAACATCTTGAGCCATTTCATCAATTCTCCTTTGCACTGTATTATTGCTCAACGAAATTTTCTTGATAATATCAGATGCTGGCGTGTGTAGCACAGTATGTATTACTTCACTTATAGCCGGTATAATTAGTTCTTCACCAATTGTAAGAGGTTTTCCCGATTCGGCAATCATTAACGAAATATTGTAAAAAGCAAGCAAGCCATCGCTGTCTTGTGCAGTTGAAAAGAGTTTGCCAATGTCGGTTGTTTGCTATTTTTTCTTTTAGTGTTCGAAAATAAGATAAATCCCTATGTTTTTTATCACAATGAATTTTAGTCAAATGCTCTTGTAGTCTGGAAGGCTTCATACCTTCGTGTGGTAAAACTTTCTGGCAAATCAGGCACATTGGTGATGTTTTGTTTACAAGTGACTGAATAAAGTAATATTTCAAATATTCGATAATATATTGTCTATTTCTTTTTTCTTTTGTTGATCTATTATTACCTGTAGAAAAAATAAAATTTTTATGGAGGAATTTTGAATTAATATTTCTTTTGTAATTTTTTGAAATATTTTTGTAAAAAACAAACAAAAATAAATACTATTGAAATAAATAAACATGATATAATTAAACTTTTCACACTGGCAGAGTTTTCAGAAATGTTACTTTCAGATACAGAATGCTTTTTCGGATTTTCACCCGCTGCACGAACTGATTTTTGATGCAATGATCAAATCCTGTCTCTCGAACCGTGTATTACCAATTATATATCACGTTGTATCTCAAGTTCTATCACTCAGAATTAAATTATTATAATTATATATTATGATTATAAATTTTTTTGTCTAACTTCCTCTATTATTCTACTCAACAATAATGTCTAAAGATAATTTATTAATACATTTCAACGGTTATAATTAAATATTTGTTTTGCATTGTCGTAAATTTTACGGTATTGAACATGAAAAAGTTGACATGCTGTAATTTTTTTAGATATCAGTTTTACATAAGTATATTCTGCGAATAAAATAAAAATAATGTTTGAATTTTTATTTTCCTAGAGTTTCATAACGATAGCTATCGTAATTTTCACGAAATAGAATGGTAATTGAATGGAAAATGTTGGGTGCTCGTTGTGTAAGTCAGCGCAGAGTAGGTGATTTTGCTGCATTTCCGGTTCTGACAAGGAGCTGTGGTATTCATTAGTAAAGCCGGTGTCACACTTTGCTGTTTACCAGCTGCTACATAGTATCAGCTGGTGGTAGCACCAGCAAGCAGCGGCTGGTTTTGTAGTCACACTCGGCTGCCACTAGCTGCCAGTACCAGTGGCTAGTTGGAAGGAATATGTCATCTGCAGGTCAAAAAAAAATCCTTCAATGCTTTCAGAAGAACTTAAGAGTAGCCATTTTTTGTGGGAGTAGCCATGTTGGATTTTATTCATTTCCATTCATATCTGTTCGAGTAAAGTTTAACGGGTTTGATCAAAGTGCGCTGTAGAAGACTGCAAATTCAGCGAGGAGATGGTCAAGCTCTATTTCTCAAAACCGAGAGATATGTAAGTACTCTATTCCGTATTAATAATGATTTTCTTTGATTTAAGTTGTTATATTTACTTTACATGTGAAAGCTCGCATCATGAGCTCAGTGTTGTTTGAGCTTATGTTTTGCATCCCTAACTTGAATAATAATAAACTTTGATGAGTAATTTAAGTTATTACATTGTTTTATTGATTTGTATATATCAATTTTGTTGTAATGGATGTGAATGATTAAGATAAAGGTATTATTTATGCTGAATCAGTACATTCATAATCTTTGCATTTGCTGTAACACGTTCAAACATTTGACTATAAATCAACGTTCCTGAGTTATTCAAGTTACTTTAACGTATTTTTGATTAGTAATATAACAACGTCGTTGTATTTCTTGTAAATGATTAAGATTAAGCTGTTATTTACGCTGAAATTATTTATTTATTTATTTATTTATAAACAAATAGCCTACGGCTAATACATAAAAACAGTACTAGAAATATCCCTGCTAGCTGTATCACATTTAAGAAATTATCATAATAACATTAAAATTATCATAATATCCAAAATGACTAGATAAAAGTCAATACAACAACTGTAAACTATACATGACTCTCAACAAAGATTACAGAGAAAAATTTGTACAAAATGATAATCATAGCCAATCCCCAACACAACCTTGTCCTCTTTCCACAATCCACCCTCCCACTTCTTCCCTAAACCGTACAACTGAACCCGCCTGTTTCACAGTTTGTGGCAATCCATTATAGACCGCCAGTCCCCTATGAAACAGTGAGTTCAGACTTTTTACACTGCCCACTTGGGTCATGTGGAATTGCCCAGCTTGCCTTGTTTCATACCCATGTACATCAACGTTCCTTTGCACCATCCTTTCCAAATATTTTGGTAACACTCCCTTTTCTAACCTAAAAATAAATGTCAGCACATCCCTCATAATTTCCTCTTCAACCAGCATAAAGTTTAATTCCCTTAACATTGTTTCTACATTTTCGGATCTTCTCCTATTTAATACTGCCCTCATACCCTTATTAAAAGTAATCTGTAACCTCTTAATATCCCTCTTTGTGGCCATCATTAAGATTGTAGAACAGTACTTTATATGAGGTACAACTATAGATCTAAACAACTGCTCTTTATTTGCTCTTGATAATGTCTTTCGTAATTTGTACAGAAGATGCACTTTTTTTGCCAGTTTTCCATTTATGTATTCAAGATGGTCTCTGAAGTTCAGTCTATTGTCAATAATAACCCCCAAGTACTTATATTTATCTACCCACTCAAGTCCTGCTCCCTCCAGTCTTACTTCACACAAGTTCTTTGCCTTTTCCCTAAAACCCTGCTTTCCTATTGCCATACATTTTGTTTTACCCACATTTAAACTCAGAAAATTTTGTTGCAGCCATTGACTCACACCCATTAATTCTTCATTTATCACCGTAGTAGCTTCCTGTACATTCTTACCCTTGTAATATATTAGAGTATCATCTGCAAAAATGTGTATCTTACAATCCTTTAATATCCCTGGTAAATCATTTATGTACATATTAAATAACAGGGGTCCCAATTTACTGCCTTGCGGCACCCCCCAATTTACCAATCTTTCTTCAGACATAACATTGTTAAATTTAACCCTCTGATACCTTTCCTCCAAGTAATTTTCTAACCACTGATAAATTTCTCCATTAATTGCATACAACTTCTTCAACTTTTGCAGAAGTTTACTCCTATTGACAGTTTCAAAAGCTCTCTTATAATCAAGGAACACAGCTACCACTCCCTCATCCCTATCTAATGCCCCCAGCCAATCCTCAATCACCAATTGCAAGGCTGTCTCTGTGCTGTTCTCTAAAACCTGACTGACATTCAGTCATAAGATCATTGTCTTTGATATACTCCAATAAAGTCCCATACATTATAGATTCCACAATTTTCTCTACCAGGGGTAAATTATTTATTGGTCTGAGATCAGAACATTTGTTACTTCCCATAACCTTTGGTATTGGTACCACAGTGGACGTTTTTAATATTTTTGGCAACATTTTTTGTCTCAAAGATTCATTCACAATATTAGTCAATCTCTCTCCTATTAACTGCCATATATTTTTAATAACTGTTGTACTTATTCCATCCGAACCTAGTACTTCTTTCAACCCCTTAACAATTATTCCAATTTCCTGTATTGTCATCTCCTTAAAACTATGTAATCCCTCATTTTCCTCATTACTCTGTTCCATTCTATAATCTCCCACTTTCGGTATGTTCACCACAATTTCTTCAACACTCTCAACAAAATAATCATTCAATCTATCTGCTACCTCTCTTGGATCAAATACATATTCATCTCCAAACGTAACCCATTTTACTGCCTTTTCCTTAGCTTTGTACAAATTTTTCAGATTTTTCCATAATTTACTAGGTTCTTCTTTCAGTCTATCAAACATCTTTTCGTAATATTGCTTTTTAGCTATCCTCCATAGATTCACACAAAGGTTTCTACATGTTTTATATCCATTCCATGCTTCTTCTTCCTCTCTCTCACGATTACCAATCTCCTGTAGTAGTAAAAATCTACCATATTCCCTATCCCTATTTATCATAGCAGTCTTAATCTCCTTTGAAAACCATGGACATGGCACATTTTTAACCCACATATCTGGTTTCTTAGCTTCTTGTAAGCTCTGCAAAATGTCATTTCTTAATTCTATGTATTCCTTGCTTACATCTTGTACATTTTCTCTGTTTGACCTTCCATTCCTTTGAGTCATTATTTCCACAAACTTTTCATAATCTATTTTACCCTTCATCAAAAATTTATTTCTGCCCCTTACCTTTGGGTTTAACAGCCTTTTTACCATAACTATGTTATGATCCGAGATCTTTGGTTTATCTAATACTTCACATTGCATATTTCTGTTATCAGTTATCACCAGATCAATTATTGTTGAACTATCTGTAGTAATCCTTGTCGCTTTCTTCACAATTTGTCTCATGCCTACCCCATTTATACATGCCTTCAATCTCCTTGTATACAACTCCTCCTCTTTCTGCCAGTCAATATTGAAGTCACCTCCAATAGTACAGTCCTTCTGACTCAACTCCAACAAATCATCCATCATAGTATGAAATCTATCTATAAACTCTGCCTTTCCTCCACTAGGTGACCTATACACTCCTGCAATTGTTCCCAACAAATTAGACCCCAAATACAATTTAATTGCCAACACCCACCACTCTCCTTACCTTACTTCTTCATATACCACTTCACTTGACAGTTCTTCATCCACATATATAACAACCCCTCCTGTATGTCTACTATCTGAGTCACTTCTAACAGGAGTATACCCTCTAATTACAATCAAAGCATCATCATCCATGTTTGTCAAATGTGATTCCACCACAATGACTACACTTGGTCTAGTTTCATACATAAACACTGCTATCATGTCTCTCTTTCCAGTTAAACCATTGGCATTCAAAACTAACATTTCTGCCCCACTGTGAACTGTCTCCTTCCCAAATTGCTATATATTCCCATAGTTAATAGCCCGTTGTTTCATCCGTCTCCTTCTATTATATACAGGACAATCGGCACTTAGCACACTATGGTTCACATCTAATTTTATATTTAGTCTTTCCTTCATCTCATAACAATTACTACATTTATACTCCTTTGCTTTACAATCCTTAGCTATATGTTGTCCACCACATTTACTGCACTGCAATTCTTTGTTACAATTTTCACTCCTATGATCATACGAATAGCACTTGAAACACCTAGTAATTCCTAGGTATTCACTAATCTGACATCTCCGCCATTTGATATTCAATCTTTTTTCTTCCATGATTTTGTTGAATGACTGTGGGTCCACAGCAATTACAACCATGTATACATTCTTTAATTTCTTGTTTAGAGTTACCTCAATCTTTGCTTCTTCTTTAATTACTTCCGGATTCTGGTTCTTCAAGCACCTAATAATTTCTTCATCGCTCATTTCTTCTTCTACTCCCTTTATTCTAATTCTTGGATTTCTTGTCTGTGGCACCTTCACAATGTACTCATCACCCAGCTTCTTCTTTACTTCTGCATCGACCTTTGTAATTTCCTCTTTACATGCAATTATGATGCCACCCTCTCTTATCTTTCTTACTTTCTCAATTCCAACCTTCATTTCCATGGGATTCAGCTTGTCTTTGCATACCGTTTTTGTGGTCTCACTTGATTGATCTGTCTTCTTTGGCTTGACAATTATGACTTCCTCCTTTATGTTCTTCAGCTTATCAGCATACGATGCTTTATTTCCTCCTTTTACTTTACTTATGCTTTCTCCAATTTTTTCCATAATAATTTTCTCCATAACTTTCTTCATTTCCCCCAACATTTCATCCATTGCTTTCTTTACTACATTTTCTACCAAGTTCACATATTGTGAGTTGCATTCCTCACACATCCATTTAATCTGCCTATTGTTCTGGATCATTTTCATCTCCTTTTCCATAATTCCGACACATTTTGCATGAAACCATTTCTGGCACACACCCTCGCATCCCAATACATTATTGTCCGTGTCCAAAACCTCTTTCTTGCATTTCGCACACTTTTCCGCCTCCATTGTCTCACTTAAAGTTCCGAAGAGATTTCCTATTTCCTATAATCTGTTTCGGAAATCATTCTAAATTATCATAAACGTGATAACAGATAGAGAAAACTGACAACACGTATGACTTTTCACACCGGAAATCCGGATTATGTTAAATGATAAAACATTCAAGGAGTTGGTGGTAAGTTTTGGATGAAAATTCACTTGTTTGTGTATCTTTTCTCCCATTCCCTTTGTTCCTTTCTGTCTCTCTCATACTTACGACAAAATTAGTCACACTGACTGTAATTTACCAAACTAGGTACTACCAGAGTACAGAATTTCCCCAAACTGGACTCTTCTAGAAATTTACCTTGGGTTCCCTTTTCTATTTCAAATTACCATG
This sequence comes from Sympetrum striolatum, assembly GCA_947579665.1. Classification (NCBI taxonomy): domain Eukaryota; kingdom Metazoa; phylum Arthropoda; class Insecta; order Odonata; family Libellulidae; genus Sympetrum; species Sympetrum striolatum. Next base: position 62,267,893 of record OX388351.1, read on the forward strand.
CCTATTTTGCATTTTCAGAAAAAGGAGCTAAAAGTCCAGGGAGGTGTATCATTGGTGGCCTCAGTCAACGTAATTATGTACAGGATAATGACAGATTCCCTGGCTGTATGCTTTACTTATAAAGGTGTCCCTACAAGGTTTAAATCAGCCTTCAAAGGCTCTAAACTGGATAAATTAACATTTGGTGAGAAAATAATTCATACATTGTAAACAGTAGTTCAGCAGAATGAAGTTTATGATGGAAATATGTTATTTTATGTCCATAGTGACAGTTATTATATCACTCAGTGTTTCTACCTGAAGGTTGACATATTAATTGTATTTACTATATCCAACATTAGCTTTCCTGCTAAGATTAGTAACCCAATCCTTCAACTCATTCAAGTTCCTCTGTCATGAGACTGCTTAGGAAACAGTTGTGAATATGGAGACTTGTCCATCTCAAGTAGAGAATGAGCATAGTTTGTCTCAAGACCTGATGGAAATACTTTTATAAATTCTTTTAGTGGATTAAACAAAAATGAGTAATAATTTTAACTTTATTTTCATTTCAGAGGTAATACATTGAAGAGCAAGTTTGGCCTCATCAAAGAAGCAAGTGGGAAAAGTGGTAGCTGAATCGCTGTGCCAAGCAGGTGCCAGGATAAAGAGGAGAAATAGTCGCCATGTAGATAGAACAATTGTATAAATTAATGAATATCTTGAATTAAAAAATTTTGATTTCAAATTTATGGTCTTCTCATATATTAATGATCACATCCTGATAAGTTTATTATGGAGTTTTCCATTCATGCGTTGTGCGATTTGTCATAAAAGTATGAAAATTGTTTTTAATTTTTTAAAGGTCAATAATTTAATCGTATGCCTTAAGAAGTAATGTTTTATGCATGCCATCCAATGAGCAATAGAATTAAGAAATGTGGGGATCCCTCTTGAAACATCCATTAATGGAAATTAAAAATTAATCAATTTAAGATTCAATAAATTTTTCATTTTCTGAAGAATTCATTGTAATGGTGTATTACTGATCTCTTATTGATGAGTTTCTCAAAGATAATTCAGTGGTGCCTTAGAAGGGGGTTCCACCAGAAATGTTTTAATTTTCATGTATAAAAATAGGAATTTAAATGTTTAAATGAGTTTGAAAGTAATTTCTTGTACGTGACATCCCTTGATCACTGGAATTAACTTGCTCAAGAAATATGTGGGATTTATTGTAAAACAACCTTTAAGCTACCAGAAATAATAAGTGAAATGAGGGTGCTCCCCCTGGCTGCCTTTTCCTTGAAAAGATTTCAAAATCTAGATTAAATCCAGGAAAAATCCCAGATTAAATCTCGAAAAAATCTGTATAAAATCTAGATTTAATACGTCATGTAGAGGACATAGCACCTAAAAAATCTAGATTTAATCTAGGTTTTTTCTGGATCCAATGTTGGCTAGTATCTATATTAAATCTAGATTTAATCTTTTCTTGGTTTGTAGGGGGTACTTCACACTTTTAATTAATCTGAGTTTTCAATCAAATCGGGAAAATTAGGCCAGAGACAATCCCACCGAACCGAGAATCTCGGACTATATGTATGGTAAGCCAATGTAAATGCACATTTTGACATGCAACAAACATAAGAAAAGGTAGTTGAATCTTCATTCGCTCTCAATGCGTTTACTCGATACATAACTTGTACAAGTTATTACGCCGTGAGATCAGTCTTTTAGAACAAATAACGTATTTATAATATCACTAAGTATTAACTACAAACCTGCACGAAGTAATTCTTACTTTTAAATTGTATGCGAAGTTTAGGGCTTCGTGAATCACACTCCCACTCATTGATCGATCAGAAAATATGTTGCATGAATTAAAACGGACAGTTAAACACAGCCTACATAAGCTTGGCAGAGTTTTTTCAGCCTCAAGAAAAGAATGTTGTTGGGCATAAACGAAACTCCGCTTTCGAAAGAAAACGATTTATTTCTTTGAAGCGTAACGCGTGATGATGATATTCGTCGGCAAGCGCGGGAACGTCATGAAAAAAGATATTCCAGAATGCGCACGTAGCATGCCTAGCACGACCTTTCGTTACGAAAACAAAGGGTGGACATATAAACTGCAGTTTTACCCGATCAGCGGTGAAAGGGGTGAAAGTGACGCAATTTCGGGTAATGGCGGGGAAAAAATGTGCAGTGGGGATATGCAGCAATAATTCGATTGAAAACCCAAACTTAAATTTCCATAGATTTCCGAAAAACAAAGAAAGGTATTTATAATACTTCGAGAGTGTTGTTGTATTGATGTCATCGTCTTCCTAAAACTAGATTTTCGATGTATGGATACATATAAATGAATAGTTTTCATTTACAAAACTTCATGGATGGAAAGTTAAAATTTATGGTGTGACTTTGTTTTTTATTCAACTCCTAGGTGTTTAACTTGGAGGAAATTATGTGGAAATCCATCTCTCTCTGCCTTGCCCGCTGAAAAGCTTGCAGTTTGTTGGTTCTTTGTTTGTTCGGCGCACTTTCACGAAAATGACTACACCAATTCCCTCGGAAAAACATTAAATAGAAATGTGTTTCCGTCTTTGTTGCTACCTCAACAGGATCTTGAAACAAGCAACAATGGCGATGAAGGTACCTCTCTTACTCATGTCACTCCTACACCCTCTTGCTCTACTCCTTGGTGTGATTTATCAATGGAAAATGTCTGGTGTGCTCTTGACTTCTAAACCTACAATCATACCCAGTTCAGGCTCAAGTATTTCTGTTCCATCAATTGCTGAGCCTTCTCTACCATCATTCTCTTATTACACCCATCGCATCTACTACTACTGAGTGCTCTGTGGAAAGTCCATCTGGCTTAGCTGCAATAGAGAGAACTCCTTGAAGTCATCATCCTTTAATGATAATGACGCATCAACTCCTTCCATTTCAGCAATTCGTAAGGCTCCAGAGAAGAGCAGATCAAGGTCTCACAAAGGATGCAGATTTTCTCTTTTTAAGAGTCTAAATTTGACATCAGCGGTAGATCTCACTCCCCGGAGGAAGAAAATGGTTACTATATACTGTTAAAATCCATTTCAAAATTAAGAAGAATGTCCATAGCCATTAGGAAGAAGTACCAAAGTATTTTGACATTCTGTAGTGATACCCTTGTTGAACAGTTTGTTTGAAACAATTTGACCCCTTACCCAGTGCTTCCAGAAGCGACCTCGAATCATCCGCAAAAATCGTGAAGGATGAAAGTGGACCACTGAGGAAAAAATCATGGCTCTTCCTTTATATAAAAAAAGTCCAAATGCTTACACTTTGTTGAGATCCTTTGTTCCTCTTCCCAGTAAAATAACTCTCCATACCTTATTGCAGCAGATACCATTTGCAACAAGAGTAAATGCATATTTGGTAACTCATCTATCCCTCCCTCCATCAGAAATGGCTGAAGAGGATTAGTTTAGCATACTTCTGTTTTATGAAATGAGTATTAAGCCAAATCTGTGCTTTGATACCTACCACAATCACATAGATGTCTTTGAAGATTTTGGTAAAGGAGAGAAAACCAATAAAGTGGCAAAATATGCTCTTGTTTTATGGTTAGAGGTCTACATGCAAAATGGAAGCAGCCAGTTGCTTATTACTTTAGCCATACCAGCACATCTCCACTGACCATTTGTGTTCTAATCAAGGATATTGTTCCAAAAATTCTCTCTGCTGGACTGAAGGTCATGGCTACTGTGTGTGACATGGGCCCAAATAATGTAAAAGCCCTAAAATATTTTGGTGTTTTCTTTCAATCGCCCTTCTTCTCCATTGGTGAAACAAAAATTTTCATTATCTTTGACCCTCCTCATCTTTTAAAATGCTTCCAAAATTTATTTTTTAAACATGATGTAGAAATGTAAGTGGAACTTGGGAGAAATCAAGTACATTGACTGCCTATTCTGACTAGGTTTCACCATTTCAAGACCTGAAGCACTTGACTAAGAGGCATGTTGATCCCAGACATCGAGACAAAATGAGGGTATACTTGGCATCTCAAGTAATGAGCAATTCAGTGAATGGTGAGGCTACTGCTACCTTTCTCCTCCTCTGTGATGAAGTCTTTCACAGTCTAAATGGTACCTTGCATCGATGAGGCCGTTGTAAGATACTGAAAGGGCCTTCTGCATCAACTTCACCTCATTTCCAGTTCTGGGAGACTGCTATCAAACGCATTGATGGCCTCAAGTTCTTGTCGTGTGGTAGGAGACCACCCTCTCAAGATGGCGGTTAGCAACCATAAGAGCAGTGAGAATGCTGTGGAAACTTTTTCACATGGAGGGCTCCAATTATTTGGAAACACGAAGTTTGAACCAGGATCCATTAGAAAATCTTTTTGGAATAATTATGCAGTGATATTTGTTAGCTGCTTTCTTCTAACGAAATAGTAAATTATATGTTTTCATTGGTTTAATATAATACACTACGATAAAAGCTTATTGCATCCTCTAGGCTTCCATTTCTTTTGTTAGAACTGCTTTTTGATTGTAAATGTTATCCTATAACTTTGATGTAATCTATTTGCATTGGTATAATTATTTTGGGATAACTGCTTTCTGTCTGGTTTGGAAAAGCCAAAACAATGGTGCTGGAGTTGTTGTGCTGATCTCATGTTACCCACTGTGATTGCTACATGACTAGGCCTTATCCCTTCTTATGCTGGTAGAGATTCCACTCTATGAACTTCACTGAAATTACATTTATGATCCATTACCTAGTGAAAATAACAGTATTGCCTTCTCAATAATGATATTCTTGGTCCTCTAAGATAGATAGGAAGTAAAGCTAATTAATTTGAATTTGTAAGAATGCCTAACTCTCTGTTAAGTTTTCAGCTCAAAGGCTGGTTAGTACCTCAGCCCTCTAAAATTTGCTACAGTGAGGTAGTCGGGGAAATAATGATATTTGATTTGATTATAGGATGTACATTTAATCTTCAAAAGCACTTCCAGATGCTCATCATTGTTATGTTCAGTTTCTAGCCAATTATTTGAGGAACAAACTGAGCCTGAGAGCACCTTTGAATTGACGAATAGTCTGCCTTCCTTAGAGCATCCAAGCAGGTGCCATATGGTTGAAGAAATGCCAGAGTTATACACAAATATAATCCTTCCATATCTTGAAAAAGAGCCAATGTATGTGAAGGTGAGAATATTTTTCATTACTTTTATAGCTAGTAAATAGGTCAGCCTTTAAATTCAAAATATCAATTAAAAGATCTAGAGGTAACTTATGGATGAAAGAGATATGATCATAATATTACAGTTAATTGATTGGATTTAGTGTTCTGAAGTTCGCTGATAAGGAATAAACAGATCATCAATCATTAAAAATTGAATTTGGCTTTCTTCCTTATTTAATACAACAGTATTTTATGGAAGCAAAAATACTGTAATATTTCTTATACATCTTAATTGAATATGAAAATATTTAACATTAATGGATTTTAAGTTTTATGTAAAAGGTTTACTCTATTAGCTTTTAGAATACTTGCTAATTCATTGTTAATAATTAATATTAATTTACTGTGGTTACCATATTAGATGTTAAAATATGTGGTAAAAGCTAGAATTATTTTATTCATAATATATACGAGTAAAATGTAGCTTGCATACTGCAAGCAGATCGACAACACTAATTTCATGTGGGCATCATATCGGGACGGTCCTCAAAAGAAAAAGAAAGATTGAAAATATTCTTAAAATTCGTGCCAATTTAATCGTCTGGCATTGCACCCATATCTTCCTAGTAAACTTATTATGCGACACAAAAAAGATCACCTTCTCTAACTATGTGTGAAACTTCAAGCAGAAATATTGGCTGCAACTGCCTCAAAGGTCGTCCTACTTTTCACATATTTTCCTTATATGAGAAATTGTAATGTGCTCTGGCATCGAACCCAGGAACAGCATGGTCATTTTCAATTTTTTTTATCTTAAACCAATTCTTAATATACATCTTCCATCTAAGCAAAAACTTCCTATCAATTTGATAAGTGCATGAAAAAAATAATGAAATCTACCTCAATGTGTTTTAAATGGGAGATATATTTACTGCCTGGCTTCGAACCCAGGTCTTTCTGGCGATACTTTCTATGTAACACAACAGCAGATCACCATCTCTAACTATGTGTGAAAATTCAGGTAGAAATATTGGCTGCAACTGCCTCAAAGGACGTCCTACTTTTCCCATATATTCCTTATGAGAGAAATTTTAATGTGCGCTGGCATTGAACCCAGGAATAGTACTAAATTTTTTTCAAAACCTTAGGCATAATATACATCTTCCATATAAGCAAGAACTTACTATCATTTCTATAAGTGCATCAAAAAAAATAATGAAAAACCACCTCAATGTATTTTAAAGGGTGGATTTTTGCATAGTCCTAGAATCAAACTAAGGATGTTTTTGTTAAAGTTGTCAATGTTTCCGATAGATCATGACCATAAATCTACGCTCTTTGAGTTTTGATTCTCTAACTATCCGGGAAGTATTTTTAAAAAATTCTGGAAAATCAAAGCAATGCTTTTAAATGGGAAAAATCGGGAGTTTGGGGGCCCCCTGGAATTGAACCCATGACACTGAGATTCAAAATGGCATTTTTTCTGGTTACATGTTATGGCCAATACGTTGAAAAAGTTTCAAATCAATGAGGCTTTTGGTTTAGCCTGTGAATTACTATCCTATCTATCTATATAGGTATATGCATGAATGAATCCAGAAAAGCATCTATATATAATAAATAAGAGATGGATGTTTTATCAAACATTCAGAGAATTATACTCAAGTCATTTGTCATTTAGTTATCTTCTTATGGAGTATCGCTTGGAGTCCATTAGCTCTGAAAATTAAATAATATTATGAAAGAAAAATGTGATTGACATGGAGAACAGATTTGAAAACAACCAATGTAAGATGTCTATTCATGATTTGGGTAACGCAATTGAATTCACCTCTCCTGTTTCCAACATCACCAATCATTGTTAATCAGTATTCCTGAATAGTGCTCTAAGTATTATCAACGACAGATTTATCTGTACCAATTACTTACCATATTTCAAAATATCATGAAAAAGTAAAAATGATGGGGTGGCGAAACGCGGAGTATCGCCACCATGGCAAATAATTTATATTATTACCTACAACATAGGCATTGAATAAGATACTATAGGTGCTAACTGTGAGTCTAATTTACATGGGGGCCTAAATAAGAATGTGCTTATGAACTCTATGACATTTTTCTTAAAATAATCATAGAGGTACAGATAATTCTCAGACTTTTGTTATTTACTTCTAGAAAGAACTTTACATCCATTGATTAATTCTAAGGAAAATATTTATAGAATTTGTTAATCTATTAAACAATTATATAAAATACAATATAAATTTTTAATATCAAGACTTAAAAATGACGGATAACTATTGTTGGGCATAAATTAAAACTGAAGAATACTAAACTAGTTATTGGTCACAGAATATATTTAAAATTCCAAGTTGTTGTGAAGAGTAATTTGCTCATCGGTAATACCTAAATACAGTCTTTGTTAACCTTCCATCTTAAATGTCATAATCTTTAACTTATTTGAAACCAATATTCCATCAAAAACCTATGATATTCTGTGAATCTGATTTAGAAATCGATCATTGGATTTAGAAAACTTAACATGAAAGGCTTATTTGATTTAATATTTTATTCATCAGTGGGTGTATGATATAATAAATGGAGAAGCAGATCAAGAACGAATCGTGTATCAAAATCCATGTAAAGATGACAAAGATGGATTTTTGATGTTAAGAGACGGAGAATGGGATGGAGAGAACTTAGAGAGGCTTCATTTGATTGCACTTCCTTACAGACCTGGACTTCTGACAATAAGGGATTTGAGAGCTTCTCACCTACCCTTGCTTAGAAACATATACATCATTGGAAAGGTAAGACAGTGATTTTGCCATGTATGCTCATTCCAGGTTTTTTACCTCATCATAATGATATTCCTTAAAGTACAATCTACATGGGCTGTTTAGAAATTAACTGCCATTGATGCTTCAAGTTGTTTTCTGAGCTCCTTCATTGTTGTATTAGCATAATATGATTCTTAAATCTTCAAATTGAGGTAGTATTGTATTGCTTTGCTCCCTATAACTTCACAAATAAGTACTGCAATAGAAATTACTGCCAAATGTGAGACTCATGGTGTGATATGAGTTCTTGAAGCAAAAAGTTGTCAACGGTAGACATTGATCCTGATTTGTGTGCAGTATATCTATAAACATGAGTGAAGGTTTTTTGATGCCAATTCTTAATAAGCAATACCAATTTCATAAAAGTGGAAGAGCAAACAACCATGATAAATTCAGTAGTGGTAGACCCTGTATCATTAGTGAATGAATATAACTATGCCTCGGTTTAGTAAAGAATGCATAATATTTATAAGTGCTGTCTCAATAAGTTAAATGCCTTCTTTACCTTGGTACTCAGTTTTCTCTGTGTTACTGATTAACATTCAATAGGTATTTGAAAATTCTCAGCACATTTGGTGATATGTATTTTCAGGCAGTTGTTGAAGAGAAGTATGGAATTCCTGGGTCGCAATTAAGAATATTTCTCCAGTATCTTCCTTCATTTTATCATCTGCATGTTCACTTCACAATGGTGGATGAAGAGATATTTGGTAAGATTAAGAATATTATGACATTAAATCACTCATCCTTTCTAAAGTTATCGAAAGTAGAAGTATGAAGCAAGCAGTAATGAATAATTCAACTCCAAAATTACATTTTAACATCTGTTTTATAAAATGATCCTTGCATGATGGTTTGAGGCTATAATTATAACATAATTTTAACAATTTTTTTACTGTGGTAACATATATTTGCCATGGTAATATTATTAAATGTGATGGCAGTCCAATAGAAAGCTTATGGCCTCTACATGAAAGTTTGTTTTGTTCTGGATGAGACATAGCTTTCCTTCTTGCTTTATTCCTTCTATGGGACTCCCTATTCCATGCAAACAGGGACCATAAGCTTTCTGCAAGCCTCTGCTATCATAATGCTCTGTGGAATAATTACAAATCTTTTCAATAAATAGGTACACACGTGGGAAGGGCTCATCTGTTATATTCTGTGATAAACAACTTAATGTTATATCCTAACTATTATGAAGTATCAAATCTTCAATTTTATGTGGAGGAATCTCATATATTATTCAGAAAATTAAAAGCATATGGTAAGTCTTACAATTTGAGCTTAATATGTTTCTTTTATGCAGTATTAATTATATCCAAATTTCAGGATTGATTGGAAATATCAGGTCAACCAGATGCAATTCGAGAGTTACAATTGAAGAAAAATACAATAATTGTAACAGTTAATGACAATTTCTTCTGACCAGTTTTCATTCCAATGTCTAAGACTGAAGGAAAGTGTGTTGAAACAATTCAACTTTGCTGTACTTTTGGTCCTTAGTCACTTGTTGAGATAATGTGGATCTTCCAAATCCAATGATTGTCAATTTTGTTGTAAATAAATACATGTTATATTTTATATTCATAATATGGCTGTGATTTGTCCCTAAATTCACTTCCTTGTACCCTTTTTAATGACATAATTTAGAAATGAGTTTGGTAAGTTGCGTCTATTTTCCTCCATCATAAAAATGCGCCTCCTTTGATTTGAAGTAATAAAAATCTGATGTGGCCAGCACATGACTTTCTCCATATATAAGATGTAAATATTTATCTACGACAGTATTTTCGAACTCTATATTCAATCTAAACTTGGAAGATAAGTGATTAATTTCTTTCATATTATCTTTTACGTCACAAACATTATAGATAATTTTTCGGGACATGTTCGATGAAAAACGATGAAGTTGCCTTTAGCCCCAGCGCCCAGAGCGCCCACAACGAACATAATCAGTAACTTCCGGTTTATCAATATTTCACGAATAACTCCTAATCAACCGGTGATGCAAAAATATGTTAAATACAAAAGTTATAGTAAAACACATTATCTAAAACTTTTATAAGGGAAAAAATAAACCTATATATCATATTTATGGAGATATTTTGAAAACCGGAAATGAGCTTTGATGAATGAAGCTCGACTTCCGGTAAACCGATTTACTTGAAAACCTAATCAACTCTGACAGCACACACCACAGTACTATACATGAATTTTGGTATTGATACGACTAATATTTTTCAAGTTAGAGCGCCCACTGTCACACACATACACACAGGCATCATTCCGAAAATGGTCAAAACGTGTTCTAGGGACCCCAAAACATGTATTTCCGTTGAAATCTCGAAGTCGATTTTTTTCATGAAAACAATACTTTCTCTATACTTCGTATATGGAGAAAGTAAAAATCTGATGTGGCCAGCACATTACTTTCTCCATATATAAGATGTAAAAATTTATCTACGACAGTAATTTCGAACTCTATATTCCATCTAAACTTGGAAGATGAGTGATTAATTTATATATTATTATCTTTTACTTCACAAAAATTATAAATAATGTTTTTCGGGACATGCTCGATAAAAAACGATGAATTTGGCCTTTCGCCCATAGAGCCCAGAGCACCCACAAGGTACATAATCAGCAACTTCCGGTTTATCAGTATTTCATGAATAACTCCTAAACAATCAGTGATACAAAAATATGTTTCAAACAAAAAATATAGTAAATTTAATTTTCTAAAACAATTATAATTAATAGTATATACCTAAATATCATATTTACGAAGATATTTTGAAAATATTTTGAAATGAGCTTAGAAGAATAAAGCTCGACTTACGGTTGACTGATTTACTTTAAAAACTAATCAACTCTAACGACATCAACCAAAATACTATTTATAAAATTTGGTGTTGATCCAACGAATAGTTTTCATGATAGAGCGCCCACAAAGTACATAATCAGATACTTCCGGTTTATCAGTATTTCACGAATAACTCCTAATCAACCGGTGATACAAAAATATGTTAAATACAAAAGTTATAGTAAAACACATTATCTAAAACTTTTATAAGTGATACAATATACGTATATATCATATTTATGGAGATATTTTAAAAACCGAAAATGAGCTTTAATGAATAAAGCTCGACTTCCGGTTGACCGATTTACTCCAAAAACTAATCAACTCTGACAGGACACACCACAATACTATATATGAAGTTTGGTATTGATACGACTAATAGTTTTTACGTTAGAGCGCCCACTATCATACATACATCATTCCGAAAATGGTCATAACGTGCTCTAGGGACCCCAAAACACTTATTTCCGTTGAAATCTCGAAGTCGAACTTTTTCATGAAAACAATACTTTCTCTATACTTCGTACATGGAGAAAGTAAAAAATTATATGAGATTGTAGTACCAATATGAATTATCAAGAAAAAAATCTGAATTACATCCATTGTTTACGCACATAAAAAAGATATCTTTTGGCCACATGCTATGTATAGAAATTTTTTTAGACTTAAGAGTAGATTCCACACAGATTTTAACAACATCTTGTCATAACATTTTTCCAAAGAAATTTTCAATGTCAATTTCTGAAGATGAGGTAAAATGTAATGCCACATATTTGAAAAAAATAGTAAAATGATAGGGGGATGATTTCTCTTAGTTAAAATGAATGCGGAAATTATTTAGCATTTCAGAAGCTGATTGATGGTACCTCCTAATTATAATGAATGTAAAATGATTTGAAAAAAATTAGTAAAATGATAAAAGATTTCTTTTAGCCACATGCTATATATAGCATTTGTTTTAGACTCAAGAATAGATAACAAATTGATTTTAACAACATCTTGTCATAACATTTCTTTAAAGAACTTCTCAACGTCAATTTCCGAAGATGAGGTAATATTTAATTCCATTGATTTGAAAAAATAAATAAAATAATAGGCGGTCGATTTTTCTCAGCTTCCACCTGGCTTGCTCTATCAGGGTAGCTTACCACCTTTCCTTATTAAAATTGTCCAAAAATTCATTCCTCATTTACCAGATATCTCTCTCTATGAGATCATGAACAAAATTACATAAAAAATCCAGTGGACTATCACAATCAATTGCATTTAAACGATATTAAATAGAGGTGAACTTTGTTCACATACTGAAATTTACCTCAACTTATAAAGATTGCTTAATACTGATGCTTAGGATACAAAATTAATAAATCTTGATGAGTGGTTAACAACTTAAGGATGGTTAAAAAATATGTCTGATATATAATTATTTTGGTTCTGATTTCACAGCAGTAAATTATACATCACCTGTTTCATACATTAAACACCATGCAATACTAACATGACCCTTCACCAGCTCTTAAAATTAACCTCTATGCAAAAATAAATAACTCCTTAACTACTACACTCTACCATATTAACAGAGAGCGAGTGATAATATGGTAAAAATAAAACAAGTTAAAATATATCATGCATTTTACTTACGCAAGGAAATCTCATGGTAACACCAAATAACAGTACAACATGAAAGGTGAAGGAATTTATTTGGATTTCAACATGGTGTGAATAATATTTATGAACAAATCCATTCATGAACATTTTTGTTTGGCTGTGGCCTCTCATTATCAAATAAATAAAAAAGTTTTCACAAGGATTAAGAAAAGGATTTTTTTATATTTTCTCAGTGGAACGTTTTCCACCTTAGGTGCTCACCAGTGCTCAAAGCAAATGGTCCCATTTGGTGTCTCTATTAGTACAATGATTATTTTTACCAAAGATCCAACAATCCACAGCTCAACCAGTCACAATCCTAAAAATAAAAGTTACAGTGAAGTGAGCTCATCTGAGATGTGCCTAAACAAAGGAGAGCTGATGGAAGGGTGTAATGCCTATTCATTCAATACAGTGCACACGGCTAGCACTGGCGAGACACTTTCCCATTCCGTGTGCATTTTTCCACTTCATGTAGAATAAACTTAAATTCTTTGCAATGCCTTTCATAATAAAGGCTAAGCCAGCCACACCAGCCCTGAAAGTCACAAAGAGTGTATTTATTAAGCATATGAATTCAGTTATCAATAAATGCATTAAAAGTAATCCAAAAATTGCACTTAATGAGATAATTAAAACAAAATAAGGGTTTCAAGTTCAAGAAAATGTTTAATCTCAAAACAATATTAATACCAAGTATGAAATACTATCTTCCTATTAAGGCTGCTGCAGCCCAATGTATTATGAATATTAAGATTAACATTGTTAAGAAACCCCAGAATAAAGGAAAATAAAGGAAAATATCTAACCATTTGAAAAACTTGTGGTATTGAAGTGGTACAGTAATTAAAGGAACTGAATGGAAGAGCAATTGGGAAGTAAGCTTATTTATAAAATCTACCAAAATTTGCAATTGTGAATTAAATTGCTGCTGTGAATATAAAAATTAAAAATGTTTTCAATTCCAATTAATAAATACATTATTAATTAGACAACAAAAGGAAACAGGGTTGTGGTAAAATTAAATATATATAGTTTCAGTTTTTGCTTTTTAGTATTAATTACTAGCTGTTTATTTATTAAAATATTAACCATTGTCTTGAACTATGTTAAAGGTTCTAGCAATAATTAGGATCTGAGATATTTTGGCAAGTCTCCATTATGAATATATAGGAGCTGGATTAATTTAAGAGATTACACTGAGAAAATCAACAAAAAACTTTTCATCAAAATCATCTATTTTGTAATTAACGTTTTGCTTTATTTAATATAATTGACTTTTTTAACATATCACTGAATATATTTTTACCAACGAAAGCAAAACTAAAGATAAAATATGTACGCAAAATTTTTCACGGGTATTAAATACAAATCTGAATTCTACATTAAGATAAGGTTATCTAAACTAAAATGCAACATGATTAACAAAAAATACTTAATAAAGCTTCCAAAAGGTGTATAGATTTGGACTTCAGCCATAATGAAGACTTTAAACCACAAATACAATATTTAAATATCCTTAATTTTACTTACTTTTATTCATGTGTAGAGGTATTATTGTACATTTGACAGTTTTCAAATACCAACAAAGCATCGGCTAAAAATTCATTATTATTTTTGTATTCCATTATTTTTAACTTGTAATTCATTGTCCCAAAGTGATAATCTGGTGCCTGAAATGAAAGATCAAGAAGGGAGTTCAGGATTATTTAATTATAATTGAAACTTAATAATACTGCTGAGATTTTAACCTGTATAAACAAATCTTAGAACAATCTAGGAAGTAAATTTTAATCACAAGCAAGTCTAGCAGACATTTTATAATGATTGAAACTTTCAAGAGGATTCACCCAATAATTGAAAGATATCTTCAGAGCTTGAGAAGATAATAGCAATTAATTTCTCAAGAAGAATAAGAATACATGCTCCTACATGAAAGCGTTTGAGGCAGAAATTGCGGAAAATTATAAAATTAGCAAGAATAATTTATGAAAGTTTCATTACTTTGAAAATATAATGAAGAACAGAAGATGAAAGCAATCACTGACTAATGAAGAACATCTTAATTAGTTACTATAGATATTAAATGTACTCTAAAATAATGCACAAACTTTTGACAAGACAGGTCACATGAAAGGCCAAGCATCATCATGTTGGGGAGCAGGCACCCCATCATATATTTCACTCCTTCTCATGCGTCTTTGACCCCTCAATAATGCTGATCTCCTGCGCTTTTCCTCTAGATCATCATCATCATCTTCTTCTTCCTGTTCTTCTGCACGTTTTCTCCTCAAATTGCTCCTCTTACTGCGATCGTCACTGCTGTGAGTGCTATCTGTATCTAATTTATGGGAGAAAACGAAACAGATCAGTAATGCAACCAAGAGCAAAGGGGGTAAATGGCCTGCCAAAGAAAAAAATCAAGCTACAAATGTCCTTTGGAATAAATTTAAGGCAACCCTCATGCTGATAAGAACCTATAGGCAAAAAAAAACACCAAACAGATAATCTCTTTTGAACTACCAGCTATAAAAAAACTACAACTAAGAGGTTACAAAAAATAAATAGGAAAATAAAACAAGCTATGGCATTTGTAAGGGGGAGGCAAGGCCATCAGGACACCCAACGCCACTCAACAAAAATACAAAGGAACCGACCATCCCAGGAGCTGCTACGAAGACGCTTAGCAATTAAAGAGATCTTGGTCACCGCTTCCGTTGCACACTGGCGCCTTCATCCCACCAAGGGCCAGTGCCCTGCCCCCAGCCCTGCCAATCGTCACCAGCGCCGTCTTCTCCCTTCTCGCCAGGGGAAGTACATGCCACCATATGAGGGGGGGGTACTCAACTGCAGATGGAAAGCTCTCTGCACAGGAGAGACGCCTCATTAGCCAACAAACCATCCCACACTCTCCCCAATATGTATGTACGATTATTAAATTACATATGCTAAGGCTTTAAATTATCTTTGCATGGCAAAGACACAAAATATAATTTGCTTAGCATAGAGTGATTAAGCTTACATTAATCATTATTTCACTTATGTACAATATGGCTGTAACTATCTAAGTTACCAGCATGGGAATGACACTCAATGCTTTAAGATGTCAACAATCAGTGACATCAGCGCCACCAAAATCCCATATTATATCCCATTTTACTCCTTCCCCTCCCCCTTTCTCAACCTGGCCTGGGACAGGCTTAGGTGGGGTTAATAAATACAACAAAAAATATCTTCACATATATAAAAAGACAACCATCTGGGATACCTTTAAAAACATTAATAAATTAGGGTAGAACAGTATCAATAGTAGAAAAAAGAGAAGTGTGTACGGGAATGTAACATGTTTGCGTAGAGTAGTGTTGTAATGTATGTCAGAAAAATTTTGCTATGGATCTACTTCGACTCCTTTTCCCAAAATATGTGTGTGCCATATTGAGTATTTTGTCCATATTTTGATGTGGTTTTGTGTCTTTTCCCCTTAATATCCCATAATCCCATTAATGGATTTTATCCATGAATTTACTGCAAAGGAAACCACAACCTTGCAGAGCTTTTCTCTGAATCCTTCATGGTGGTCTTTACAGGTAATGTGTTCGAGGTTGAGCTGTGAAACAATATCCCTCAAAGGTCTAAGACAATCAGACTTATGAGCGATATTGGGTAATTCCTCCCAAACTACACCCCTGCATTTTCGAAAGACCTCTGTGAAGTGATCAGAGGGATGGATTAACCCTCAAAAATCAACCTCGTTTTCAGCAGAGCTGGTACTAGGTGTTACAGCTAGTTGCTTACTCTCACAGGCAGAGCACTCTATTGGCCCTAACTGCTTCAACACTTTCCCTGCAGCTATTGCTACAGAAGGTAAAGAGGAACTTTGAGATTGATTTGTAAAAAAATCAATAAGTCCTTGGTAGCTACCTCTTTCATCAGTACCAGCTTCAGAGGATGATGTAAATGACTGTGCGTTTTCTAGATAACATCGAAGGTTATCTAGTAATGCACAATCATCTTCCTCACAGTTGGCACCAATAGAATGAGGAGCTACCATATTTGAAAGCATTAGGGCCTTGTACACTCCAATGAAATTAGAGCATGTTGGGTTAACATTTCGAAACCTGTAACTTCGAATTGCACCAAACTTATTCTCTAGGGGATCTTGATTCAAAAATCCTATAGAAAGAGATTTGAAACCAAGACTTTTCCATTTGTGCAAAGGGTGATTAAGTTACGAAGTGTCCTACCCCAATTATTTAATGAGGGGGTCCTGCATTCCTTCTCGCCATGTATAAATGCCATCGACTCTAAGACCTCACCCCAGAATTCTATGTGCTCCGAAGTACTGCTCACCTCAGCCAGCAGAGGCTTCTCCTCTGGAGGCACCTTTCCCTTGCCATTGACACTGTCGAAGAGGTCGTCAAAGAACCCAAGTAGCTTGGATGTTCCCATAGCCTCAGGTTCTATGTCTAACTCAGGGACAGCTGTAAAATTCATTAGAGAGAATTGAATTTACAATTAGTGAACAGAAATCTCAGATCAGAAAAATCTTTGGTTATTTATATAATATCCAGTACTTACGTCTCCAGACAAGGGTTCCAAAGTGGGTCGCTAAGGTGCGGCTGAATACTTGTGTGCAGAACTCAACTTTCATTTTTTAAATTTTAGATGGAAGCACATGATTTTCTGTTATTTTTGAGGTTGCCCTCTCTCTCCTATCAAGGCGGCAGTCTATGGCATAGGCTTGAAGAATATGGCACCAAGAAGAAACTGAATTAACACCCTTCAAACAAAACCTTAGATCATTGTTAAGGAGAGTATTTCTAACCCCTTTTAAAAGTTGAGGAGGGTCGAATATCGGAACTACTTCAATGTCATTGACAGAAAAGTATTCTCCCCTATACTCCTGTCCAGACCTCAAAACAGAATTCCTCGTTTCTGTACAAAGGCGGTTAATGGCCGCTACATTACTGGTTCCCTGATCACATACAGTCGCACATACATTCAGCCCGCTTTTATGTAAGTGGAAAACCACATCTTTTATCAATCTGCAGAGATCATGGGTTTTAACTGATCCAGAAAGGAAAGCATAAAGGACCAGTTTGTCAGCTAGCCTTGGTCTCTTCTCCCAACCTACATCTTCGAAACCCTCGATTATACCAAGATGTTCCTGAAGTTGTAGATGAGGAGTGATACTCATTTCATCAAACATTAAAATACAATGCTGATCTTTGGTCTTAACAATCTTTCGAACAGTTGAAGCCAAGTGATCAAACATTGCATTATTAATGCCTGCTGAAAATGACAAACATGACAATAGCCTTAGTAGTGTTCTTCGAGAAGGAAGTGTAAACACCTTAGAAAGAAAGTTATAAGCTTTCCCACTCCTTTTCAGAAGTGAGAGGGCTAACACTTTTTCTTCCAAAGTAAACCTGCACCCTTTGCTTTTCTTTAAGGTTTCCCTGAGCTGACAAGACAGAAATGATGAGATCTGTGGGAGGCTAGAGATGGCTCTCGCATAACCATGTTCCAAAGCCTTGTTGACAAACTTTAGCCTCTTTCTAGTACTAACCAAAACCTTGGAGGTGACGCCTCTTCAAGCTTTGGGTAATCTTATAAAGAAGTCTGCCTGAAGATGATAATTCAGTCACCTTCTTGACACCAATTTTATGCAGGATCCCCTTTCTCCTACCAGAACTAGAGAATAAAAAATAAATTAGCTTACTTTTAATCAAAAGAATGTTTCATGCATTCATAATAATATGATTTATTTGGCAAGGGACAAGAATTAAACATACATTGTACATGGCATGTCAAAAATATACTAAATATGCATACACAAAAAAATAAGTAAGTAAACAGATACAAAATTTTTAGCTATAAAACAAAACAAGTGGACAGAAGAAGTTACATTGATAGATATTCATTAATAGGGTAGAAATGATGGGACAGTAAAAAGCCTTTTAGTTTGTGTTTAAATTACATGAATCCCATAGGGGTTTTAAGCACATTGGGAAGTTTGTTAAATAGGCGTAGGCCCATGGATTTAAAGCCACAGGCGGTTTTCTTTCTACGGACAAAGGGGATTTGCAGATTATTAAGTTGGCAGGTACCGTAGCTGTGAAGGACAGAATTTTAGTCAAATTCATGAAAATTAGTCTTGACTTAGAGTAAGACAGTAAAAATATACAAACTAGGAACAGTTAAAAGACGAAGGGATTAAAACAAGGGGCGGCAAGGAGTACGACAAGACTTATTACTCATTGATCGAATGGCTCTCTTTTGAATTCTAAAAATAGTTGGTGCTTGGGGTGAAGCCCCCCAATAAAGAATGCTGTAGAGTAAATGAGTATAAAATTCACCATAGTACAGAAGTACTAGAACATCTAAAGACACAGTCAAACTTACACTTATACACTTATTAAGATAACAGACTGAGATTAGTTTAGCAGCAAGATTGCTGATTTGACTTTCTTATGATGAGTGAGCATCAATAGTCACACCCAGTAACTTCGTATTGTCAACTTGTGACATACACACACCATCAAGGTCTATATTAGCCATCCACTTAGTTTTATTAATATTTGAGAAGTAGATAAGTTAAGATTTATTATTATAAATATCGAGTATTAATCATAGATATCATTAATAGGAGCAACTTACCATCCTGCATCAGACTCAATAACTATGGAACGCCCAGCTACAGATATAGCTGATGTTCTGGTCAGTGTTGGGCTTGGATCTGAAAAAAATTAATAATATTTAGATACTGCTATAACTCTTTCGACATAATCTGGTTATTAATGAATATTATAATAATAGACATTCAGTGAATATTTTTCACTGTTCATTATTTATTTCATTTAGCATATTA
The DNA here is from genome assembly GCA_947579665.1 of Sympetrum striolatum. NCBI lineage: Eukaryota > Metazoa > Arthropoda > Insecta > Odonata > Libellulidae > Sympetrum > Sympetrum striolatum. Next base: position 62,287,275 of record OX388351.1, read on the forward strand.
CAAAACACCAAACACATTAATATAGATTATATATTAATGTATAGATTAAGATTATAAGATATTTATTAAGATTACTAATAATAAAATAGAGTATGATATGTAAAGAGAACTCAGAAAGGGTGATCATCTCATTTTACTTAAAATGTCAAACTTCAATCGTTTTAGAATTATAATAATGCAAACTGCCTGACATAAAGTTTGCAGAGAATTAAAATAATTATTCAATAATACTCACCGGCAGGAGTGGTGAGGAAGGGAGGATTTTCCTCAAGATTCATCTCCATTTGCTGATCTATTGGCCCATCACCTTTTGAGTTTGATACAGGGTTTTCTAAAAAATTAAGAATATTTTTATGTTACTTTTCAATGGGCACTTAAAATAATGAATATTTTCAAAGTAAATCAATCTGCTCTAACAATAAAATTTATTTAAAATTAATAAATGTTTTTAAATAAAAACCCTATAATTGCTAAATAATTTTCCAATATCAAGTGACACCTAAGTTAAATGATCAAATGAAATTCATCCTATTTCATAACAACCAATTTACATGCATTAGGCAACAAAAATCTCTTTTACAAATTTGATTAGACAATTATATTAAATTTTAAATTCTTGTTCCTACATATCAAAGCTCATGAACACAATTAACGACACCAAAACATTATTAAATAAAAAATGTGTGTACCAGTTAAAGATTTAATCTTATTTATTTCTGAATATTAGATTTAAAACTAGCATGTAATTTGAAACTCTATTTTCAGAAGGTAAATGTGATGTCTGCTTACCTGGTGGAGACATGTCTGGAATAACATTTTTTTCAGTTTGTTTGACCCGGGCATGTAGCACTCCCCCCAGTAGCAGAGAACGTTGTCACAACGTTGTATCAACGTTGTTGCATCAATCTAAATGTTACATTGCAACCTCAACGTTGTGACAACGTTGCATCAACGTTATACTGTAACATTAATTTTTCATGTTGCAAAAGTATTTTATTCAATGATGCTACATGAAGTTTTAACTGACATTTTTATAACATAGTCACTGTAATGAACGTCCAAAAGGAAAATGTTGCTTGCTCGTTGTCACAACGTTGTCACAAAGTTGTCACAAAGTTGTCACAACGTTGTCACAAAGTTGTCATAAAGTTGCCACAAAGTTGTCACAACGTTGCCTGCTTGTTGTCATAACGTTGCAACTTGCATGCATATATATGAGTCGGTATTTAAGTATATGGTATTTAAGTATACGGTATTTAAGTGTACCCCTATAGGGGTACCATAAAAAATGTATTTTTTAATGAGTTCCTGCATCCATTAATTAATGGGTATAAAAACGTCTTCCAAAACTGCTGGGAATAAGATTAGAGATAGACTGTCACCTTTTCGAACTTCCTTCCCAACCTTAATTCTGAGTATATTCAATACTATCCCTTGGAATGTTTCAAATCTTCAGTTCCTTCCGTCGTTTCATCATTCGCTGGGTTTTTACAACTTCCATTACTTTGGCTCCGAGTTCTTCCTCATGAAGGGCTGAAAATTTATTTTTAAGTTCCAGCTGAAACTCCTTGTTATTTGCAAGCTTATCGATGTTTATTTCCTGCTTCCCACAAGAAATGAACTTCTTCCGTTCCGTTCGGGGGTTAAACGTTATTTGGCATTTTAAAGTTGTGTGGTCACTCCTAGTGTAAAAGTTGTTATACCACACTCCTAGAAAGTCCGGGGTTAAGTGATAAAAAAAGGGAGTTCTCGCCAACTGTCAGGGTTTCTCTTGCGAATAAAGATTAGAGGTTTTTGAAAACGAAAGAGCTTTATTTACCTTTAAGGACGAACGGCGGAAAAAGAGAGCTGCAAGTCAAAAGAGCGAAGGCGGCAGAGATCCGGCGATGGATGCAGACAATTTCGCGTGACTAGGGCTACAATCACACACACTCCGTTTTTAGGGGCAAACTGCTCATTGCTTATACATTCTACGAAAAAGGGAAAAGTGAGTAGGAGGGGCAACCAGGTTATTGGAGACTCTGACTCTACTTTAGACCTGGTCGTTATGTGCTAAATTCGTGGCTAATTAAAACTAAGAGATCACGAGCTGCGCGATGGGAGCAAATCGGAATTCCTTCGCTTTATTCCTTTTGTATTCGAGGTCAGTTCAAAAATAAAAATATTTTCTCCACTCCATCCCTGGTATTACAGCTTTATACTGTGTGACTTTGCTTCCCAAATACGCCAAGAACATCCTCAATTTCGGATAAGGCTCGCGCCTCCCAATCTCTCAGTTCTTCGACAGTTAAAAACCTCGTAGCGGATTTTGGAGTAGCCCTTAACAGTGCAATTTCATCAGTGAAACATACAGTGACGGAATTTAACCTTAAGAGTGTCAATTCCCGTATTTCTTTCCTTCATAATTCTTCTAAAAATAATCCACTTTAAGCCACACTTCCCTTTTGGAATAAAAAACGAAGCGCTTTGTGACCGATACTAACCTAATTCTACTGAAAGCCGACGTAGGACAGTGCGTAGCTCTCTCTCTCTTACTCTCACTTAAATGATACTAGAAAAATAAAAATGGGAACATTGTTTTTTAGATAAAAATGATAAAGCATGGACTTTTCGACAGAGATAAGTAACTTTTATATATTGGCTATTATCAAGGAACATCTGATAGATGGATAAAAAATATCACAGCCTCTTAATCCAAGTCTTAAAAAATTCATAATTGTAAAGGGAAATATTCAATAGTTACCTAATGACCTCAATGAAGTTTTAATCAGAAGTATATGTGTTGTCTGGAGGAGGGGTGCGAATTCTTCCATCATCCTTAGCAAGGATATCGTAAAAACTAAGTGGAAATGAAGAGGAAGGCAAATATACGAGAAGAACGGCGAGTTCCTGAAAATCAATCGATAAAATGAACACTGAAGAAGAAGAAAAAAGGAAAAGTTTTTCAGCCGCCCTCATTCAAAAACGGTAGACTCAGGGATCGATAGTTCGAAGTCGACTTTAAGTCATAGTCGATCGATACTGTCATGGCGTTTTAAGAGTGTAAACACCGCAAGGGAGATGGAATTGCTAGATAGATTGCTCTCCAGTTTGGTATTATTCCGTTGCAGATATTAAGATCGAGAGGACTCTTATATCTTATACAGCCTTCCGAGCACGTTTCAACTTCATTGAAGTTCAACTATTTCCGTTCTTTATCGCAGCCCGTTTTTAAGTAAAACAAAAAGTTTCTCCGATATGTTTTAAATCTCTCTAAAGTGCTGCACCATATTTTGCTTGTATATTAACCTCTCAAGAAGTCTTCGAATTGTTCTTAAATACTGTGCCATTTTGAAACACTTTGCTTTCCAACTAATTATGTGGTTGTTTCTTCCGTCTCGTAAAGGTTTGTTAAGAACTGTTGTAGGTTGCGGACTGTGATTGCTGTTCTTTGTTGCACTTACTTGGTAAGCAGAGCAAATGGTTATACGAAATTATGATGGATACTACTGTGTCTCTAAATTGTTATCATGTTTAAGCAAGTATCATGTCTATCAAAGTTATCAGTTTGAATAGCAACTGCAAAGCAATCTTTGAATTTTTGTTGAACACTTTTTAATCTTATATTCATTGTGAGTCACTATTTATATAAATTGTACAATTTGCATACCCTGCTTAAATAAATGAATCTGATACTACCTATGAGCCGCCTTATTCCACTAAGTATACCTTGCCAATGCGAAGTATTTGAGTACTTTAACAGCTTACGTGAAATTAAAAAACAACTGTACCAGGATTCGTGTCCAAGGATTTCGCTTCGAAGAATGTGATTCCAGAATAAAAAGGCTCAACCCTATTTCTCGAAGATACGGAATTATGTGACTAGGAAATACAGGAAGAGATCGGAAATGGTATGTGAAAATACTTTCGATATAAAGTGGTTGATCTTTCTTACATCACAGTTCACTTGGCTCCTACCAGTTTGCTAAAAATATGTGGCCGTTAATTAAAAAGTAATAAATTTTGTTATTCCAAATATTTAAATCAGAGATTGAATCCCGAAAAAGCTTATGAAAAAATGTTACAATTCAGTAAAAGTTATGGATGTTGCATAAACTATTGCACCTCATTCCCTATCTTTTGTACACTTATATGGCATTACAAAAGTGGTATGTTTCAGTAAGTTCCTTTGAATATCAGTCGATAATTACTAAGGAGAATCCAGATTTTCTGTAACTTCCTTATTGCTTAATTTATTTTGGTTTATTGTTTCATTCTGTGATTATTGTATTGCAAGCACCTCATATGAGTACTTGTATACTGGTTAACTTTTTAATGTATATTGCCAACTCTTTATATTTCTCTCTATGTTCAAATAAAATAAAATCAAAAGCTACAGATGATGTATTTTGATTCACGAGATGAGAGGTTTTTTTTCTATTACCTTCTTCAAGACACTGTAGATTAAATAGGAAATTAGTTATCATTGTTATAAAACAATTTAATTGGCTTAGTCTAATTTAATGCTGAAAACTGAAGTGGCTCATTTTTGTACCCCTTCCATGACATTTCATTAATATAATTTTTATTTTTCTTTCACATACTGAGAAATCTTAACAGCCCAAATAATGAGTATGATATAATAATATGACCCAAGAAATGGGTGGTAGCACATAGGACATACATGCTTTTAATTGATTTATTTTATTTATTACCGTATTTGATGGCATATAAGACGCACCTTTTTTTCCTAAATTATGTCTCGAAAAATTTCCCTGCATCTTATATGTGAAGGTTCAACCTCCACAGATCAACTTTCAATACTGAATGCTATTTTAAGCCCAGATGGTCTATACTACCTATTTCATAATTGCATTCAATGATTGTGTTAATATTTGGGTTTTACGAAACATGACAACTAAAAGAAACTACATTATAAGTTATTGTGGTACCGAGCTTTCCTACAGACTATTAAAACTTTTTTTCCTTGTGAGTGGCCAACTCAATGAGGGTGCGTCTTATATGCCGTCAAATACGGTACTTCTTTTAGATATGCTATTTCAAAAATACTAGAAATAAATTTGTTTTTACGGACGACACATTGGTATTTGAAGATTTTCCCAATAGGTTATAACCTATAGCAAGAGCCTAGGTTGAAAATAGGCAGAGGTGGCCTTTTGTTCCACATTGGTTCCAGGTTAACAACCACATTGGACTTTTGTTCTACATAGTCCTTATGGACTGTGGCGAACGTTTCGCGGCTGTCCACAAAAGTTTCATATGACCATGTTCCACACTAGCGACAAGGAATTTCTAACTGGGCAGCTACATTGAATTTGACCAAGGAATTTTGTGTGTTATTGTATGTACTATGCCAAATCAAAACTTATGATGTGCCCACAACTTTATCTAAAATATTGCTTTTTTATACAGTAAGGATATCAAAATGGAGAGAGGAAGAAAAACAGGCAAATATTACAGCCTACATTCAGGAGTGGCTGAAGTATGGGAAATTCAGAAATGAGAGAAAGAAGAAAAGAAATATCAACATTATAAACTTTGTGACATTAATGTTAACGTTGTGACAACATTGTAGCAATGTTAAGACAACATTGTGGTAATGTTGTGGCAACGTTGATTCCTGGGAACTTTGACGTTGTATCAACGTTGTCTTTGTAACATCAATGTTAACGTTGTGACAACATTGTAGCAACGTTAGGACACCATTGTGGTAATGTTGTGGCAACGTTGACGTTGTATCAACGTTGCATTAACGTTATGAAACCTTGTGACAACATTTGGTAACGTTATGACAAAATTTGGTTTTTCTAATTGTAACGTTGATACAATGTTGTCTTTGTGACATCAATGTTAACGTTGTGACAACATTGTAGCAACGTTAAGACAACATTGTGGTAATGTTGTGGCAACGTTGATTCCTGGGCCCTTTGACGTTGTATCAACGTTGATACAACGTTATGTAACTTTGTGACAACATTAGGTAACGTTGTGACAACATTTGGTTTTTCCCATTGTAACGTTGATACAACGTTGTGACAACTTTCTCTGCTACTGGGGCCGTAGAAAAGTGACGAGCACAAATTCTCCTCGTGCTATAAATCTTCATCTTATCCACTAAGAGAAGATCATCCCTCCCGAGGAAGGATAACCACGAGTCAAACCTCTGATAAAAATCGGTGATAGGATGAGGAAACCTTTGATTAGAAAAAAAATAACTTTGTCAGAAAATAATAATGTTGCAAATCATGTTTTCAAATAAAACACACTTACGTAAATCATGAAATAATATGCAAAATACGTCTGAAGCACATATCTCTACAATTGTATATTTCGTCTATTCTAACACTGCATAAAGATATGTTATAAGTTAAATCAAATGGCACAGAATATTATCTATTTAAGCAAATAAAGCAATATTTTTATTAGGTTTTTAACAATCGACGAACTTCAGAAGACGTAGTGTAATGATGGCCATGTTCCACTCTTCGATCATCGAGTCAAATTTCTTTTAGCATTATAAAATTAATAAAATTTACTTATTTTAATGTTTTTACTTAAAATTAATCACTTTAATACATACCTATGTGCACCGGAGTAAGCGCTTGGCTGCAGCCACGAACAGAACAGCGGCTCGGCATAATCAAAATTAATCTCAACAAAACGTAAACACACGTCAACATGCGATACTTACTGTTGATTGACTATTTTCGTCTGATGGGATGGATGGGATACAAATTGAAGAATTCCGCGGTTCCAAGTCGAAGTAGTTATTCCTTCTTCCGACAACTGGAGCTACTTAAGCACGAATGCAGCGATGTCTAGCGCCTGAAGTCAGGACTGTTTCAAGGCTTCTGCATGAGTCGTTCTTATTAGAGAAACAGGTAACATTTTCGGCAAACCTCTATATGGCACAACCTGGCAACACCGCTAGGTCGAAACTCTGTTAGCAGACGACATCTTGGTTAAACTCAATTGTCGTTACGACGAATTAACTCGAATACTATATCATACATGTACGCATTAGTGAATGAATGCCTTGTTCTCATTCAGGGAAACATTTACAACGAAGAAATTCGTACAATATCATTAGATTCATGAGTTGAAAGTGAGGGTAACATCGACGGCAAACATCCGATTTCCTCCGAACTTCGGATCACAACATGGGCAAAAGTCCGTATATGACGAATTAACTCGAATACTATATCATACATGTACGCATTAGTGAATGAATGCCTTGTTCTCGTTCAGGGAAACATTTACAACGAAGAAATTCGTACAAAATCATTAGATTCATGAGTTGAAAGTGAGGGTAACATCGATGGCAAACATCCGATTTCCTCCGAACTTGGGATATCAAGAAAGGACACTGTTATTAATTGCTATTAATTTAAACTACATTATAACAGGTCACAAAGTACATCACAAATCATACAGTTTGGAATGAGGTTGGAATTAAACAAGAAAATAGATAGAGAGATGGTAATTGAAAACTTAGATGAAAAATATGAAAAAATAAATGATATTTTATATTGTATGAATGTGACATAATTTCATAATAGATATGTAGAAATGAAACTTTGTCCTTGTTTTAATGTTCGGATTCAGGATAAATAAGTGGAAAACAAAAGGCATATGATAGATTTAGGATGCTAAAAAATGTATTGTATGGTAATCATAAATTGGTACATGAAGCATTGGATGAATATAAAATATGTAGAAATGAATGTGTCTAGTCCTGGAAAAAGAAAGAAATGTTTTTGGAGTCAGTTTGATAAAAAATCAAAAAGACCCTCAATCTATGTGGAGAATGTTAAAAGATTTATCTAGCAGCAATAAAAAAAAACAAATAAGATAGTAAAGTTAAATAGTATTATAGAAGAAGAATATGATCCTTCTGCAAATAAGTTGAATGAACACTTTTTTCTTAGTGTAAAGGAAATAGTGGTAGATATACAAAAAAGAACAGTTAGTGTAGAGGTGAGGACTGTGAATAAAACCCTTGTATATGAGGGGGTGACTAAGGACAAATCAGGAAAATACTATACAGTATGAGATGTACAATAGGTTCAGATGGAATTAGTACTCAAATGTTGAGAGATTGTAAGGAAGAATAAGGGGAAAGAGTAACTCTGCTGGTAATTGAGTCGTTGACAGAGAGGAAAAATATAAATTATGTTTAAATGTGAAAAAACTAAATGTATGGTAATAGGAAAGAAAAAACATAGAGAAATAATGAAGCAAGGTGAGGTGATTGTAAATAAAAATGAAAGAGTTGAATGGGTTGACAATTTTAAATACTTGTGTGGTTGAGTGATGGTTGATGAAAAATTGAAACTTGTGAAACAAATAGATTATATAAGAAAAAAAGCAGATAGGGAAGGAGATTTGAATTATTCATAAATTAAGGAATGAGCTATCTAGAATAGCCAAAGAATTGTTATTTAAGGCTATTGTCTATCCTCATGGTAAATATTTTTCTACGGTTTCATTTGGTTGTGAAGTGGGTGATGTTGTTTTAGATTGCAAAAAGTTTTAAACATTGGTGCAAGAATGGTGTTGAACAAAAGTACAGAGTAATGATGAAGCTATGTGGAAGGAGATGGCCATGTTAATGGTCGGAAAGGAAATTTTAGCTGATCTTTTATTATCTATTTTTAAAATTATAAATGGATAATGCTGGATGCCTGCCTACTTACAGTCATTCTTGGTGGGAAATGGTCAAGTACATAGCTATTTGTTATGCTTAACAGAAACACATTTAATAGCTAACATAGAAGACTGTGAAACTTCAGTGAAAGGCTATGTGTATGTAAGGTTAGACTCTAGTAGCAGACATACAGGTGGTGTTATGTTTTATATAAGGACTGATATTTCTTATAAGTTATTAGACTCTTACATTTTGGACATAAATTTCTTAATAAGTATTTCATAGAAAGTGTATCTGATACAGTAAATACTCTCCCTATCTGTGATAAAACGTTTCAGATTGATATTTTCCTTTGAAAAATGCATCTACACTATGAAATGACCTGCAAAGCAAGTATTTTTTCAATCTCTTACAAAATACTTCACCCTTAACATTCCTTAGTTCACCTAGTAGCATATTGTATATTTTTAAAGCCATTATCTCAAGCTCCTACCAGTTAATTCTAGTCTATGTGATGTGGGTCATCAAAATAAACCTACCTCTTGTACTGTGTTCATGAGTATCTTTTTGTTTTTTATATTTCTCTAGGTTGAGATGAATATAGGTTGCACATACATAAATATATGCTGAGTGCATTGTCAAGATACCCCACTCCTTAAGATATGGCTTGCATGTTTGCCTTTTATTAATTTTCCCCATAACCCTCTTTTAACAAATGAAAGGATTTTTCCAGTTGACAGAATTTCCCCATATTTAAATTCCATAAGTCATAATAGAATGAAAATTGGAAAAATATGCCACCCTTAGTACATTTAGGGTGACTGCTGAAATTAGTTAACCAGTATAAGTGACTTTGCTTAGTTTTGTACCAAGGTAATTAATATGATCACACACAGCAAACTTTCGAGTAACATCTTTCTCATTCCTAGGTTAGTGAAGTTAGTTTCTCTAGAATCTCTTATTGCAGTTTATGATACCAATATCTCCCCCCATTTATTTTACAGAATTATACTCTGGAGAAACTCTCCCTCAGCAAACAAAGGCTTCTCTGCACAGAAGAGAGCTATAAAAGTTCAGGTCCTAGTGGAACTACTGAACGTCCAACTTTGTCAACATTTAAATTTGCTCACTCTTCCCTGTATTTATATCCTTTATTGTGACAACTGGTAATCTTACTTCTCTTTCTTTTACTTCATTCTATCTTTTATGAGTATTTGTCTTAGTAACCTTTCCCTCCTTTGATAACTTTTTTATCATCCTTAGTAAATTATGTGATTTTATTTAGTGATTCTGTTTTTATTGTTTAATGCTAGTTTGACAATGCCTTTACTACTTTTGTAGTAATTTGCTTAATTAATGTGAATGGCTAACGTCCAAATATATCCATGTAAAACTTTTACCTACTGAATCAATCTGTACATTATTCAAGTTAGAGCATTCAGTATCGGTGAGGATTTGTCTCAATGATTGTAGGAAAAAACTAGTCTCTATAGAATCTTTTATAATTAGTGATAACTGGAATGGCTTTATGGATACCACGGAATGTTAGTAATAGAACGAAGGGGCTTGCCTTTTCATTCACACCACCCCCTGTATTTCTGCTCTGCTAGTCAGTCTCAAGCATAGGAGAAAGTGCATGTTTAATTTACAATCTTGAAAGATAAGTGTACAATGTTCCGTTTCAATTATTTAATTTTTATTCATTTACAAAATATACAATGCCTAGGAATTATTTGGAAGCAAGATACATAGGTACCAAAACATAGCTTTCCTTGTGAACACTTCATGAAACAAATAGTGTTCATAACAGGGTCATGTAAATTTACTTTGTAATTCCATGTTATTTGCATGATCAGATACAGGAATAGAATGAAGTAAGAGCCGTGCAGAATATGTTGTCTCTGCATTTCAACTGATACATGACGACATGCTCTCTGTTTGGATGTGGTTCCACAAGAGTTAGGAAAACCTGAAAGAGAGAACAATTTCCAGGTATCATGGGATTATACAAACAAACACCGGAATATAATGACTTAGAATTTCAATATGATATCTCTCATCTGCACTTCAGTTGTATTCACAAAAATATGGGCTACTCTGTCTTCTTGATGTCACTCCATAATGTTCAGAAGTACCTGAAAAAGAGAAGAAGTATCAGGTTTCATAGGATAAAGCAGTAAATTTTTAAGCCTCCCCGATGTTGTCATGCAGCCAAAATGTATTGTTACATAAACAGTTGCCTTCCTCAACGGTGTTTTTTTACCGTGACACCAACACTCATTATGGCCGCCCCACTGGGGAACAGACGCCTTTGCAGCCGCCTCACTGAGGTACAGACGCTGCGTGTACTACCTTTCGTCTGGCCCCTACCTGTTGATCTTTCTGGCATGGGTAACCCTACCAGGAACTATGTTCCAGCCAGTCCAGCTCTTAAGGTCATAGGGACACGCAAGCCCTTCCACCACGACAAGGTTGTAGTCCAGGGGAGGGAATAAATAATTAAATAACATACATAAATAAATAGTATAAATTAAGTAACAAATAAATAACATAAATAAATAATATAAATTAAGTAACAAATAAATAACATAAATAAATTATATATATTAAGTAACAAATAAAAAATATAAATAAATAACAAATAAATAACATAAATAAATAATCCACCAAACATTAAATTAGCACAAACAAAGACAACTCATAAGGGAAATGAACTGGGTATGCAAGTATCACATTTAGTGATAGATATGTATTCCTTTGATGACATCATGCATGAACTTGCGGTAATCATATGGGTCAAATGTTGAACATGTACTTAGCCCTCTAACTATCCTTTCTGCATACCAAGCAACAAACACCCCACAATTATGTCCATCCTCTTGGATTGAATGTGCAGGTATAACAATTTTCCAATCACACATTTCAGTTCCTAGCTTATTATTGAAAATTTCGATCCATCTATCCAGAACAAATTTAGATGAATCCTTCATATCAAAACAGAATGGATCATAGAAATGGATCTGCCTTTCTGGTAAAAAAGCAACTGCAAGGACCCAGTGACTATTGTTGACATTGAATGGGATTAGTAATTTGGAATTATCTTGAAAATTATGCTTAATCATTGAAAAAATTCTACTTAATGGATTTGTTCGACGAACTAACTCGGAGATGGCAGGATCTACGCAGTCAATCGAATCATCATCAATCACAACCTTATGTATAAAGGCAGCGATGACTGTGTCGTACAGTCAACCACGTTGAAAGTCTGGAGCTACTGTCCTTATCCGAACTACTTCCTCCTCAGGGATATAGTAATCCAGAGACTTTAAATGCAACTGACTAACTGTAAAGGGACCATCACTGAATATAGTACGGCTAATACAGGGAGTATCTGTAAGAGGCAAAGTGAAGCTAAGCTTAGATTGACTTGACAGCAGAGACTTTTTAATTTCATCCCTTCTGGCTGCATTTGGTTTCAAAAAGCGATGCGTAGTGGGTTGCCTCTTCTACATTGTTGGATAAAATTGGACCTGTGTAGCAATCTTAGAGTTAGGAGGAATAGACTCTGGTTCTTCTAGCACAGGTTTTTCATCAGAGATTTTACTACAAATTAACCCCTCACATCTTTCAACTAGCAGCTTCAAAGTGTTATGTATATGTTCCTGCAAATCCTGTACTTTCCTGCTTTCACTCAATGCCTTTAATTTATCGCAGAGATTATTTATAGAGAAAAGATAATCTTTACTCTGGTTTTCACCATTGCAAGGGAGTGAAGTGGCCATGGACAGATTATCAGATAGAGGAGAGCACGGACTAACACAGATTCCAAAATTTCATTAATTTCCTGAATTAATCTGTCATTGCCAGTTACTTTCCTATGAAGATTCTTTTGCCAGTTCTGCCTGACATGCCAAGAGCAGAGTAAGTGCCTCACATTATCACCAAACACTTTTTTCACTGCATTTCCTAGGGCTTCATCACCATCAGTCATTATTGCATTAACAACTAAATCAGGGCATCTATCAGTTATTGACCTGAGGAGACAAACTACTGTACTTTCATCAATGTAATTGGTAACAAAGTGCGCAACAGGATACCCCACCCCATACTCATCAGGAACAACCAAGTTTAAGAGATGGTACTTGTACTGATTAGTACCATGAGTTGAATCAATACATAAGACACGCGTACAGCCTTCAACCATTTCCTGCAATTGCTGCGTATTTTGAATCCCAATACAGAAAAGCTGAGAGGAATGAGGCAACTTATCTAGATCCCTCTTACCAATTTCTGTTGGCTTACCCAGAGGTTTATAAATTAAAATTGAATCATCCTTTTGCAACAAATGAGCTTGTAAATGAACAGATATTGCATCATCCTTGTTTAAACGCTTTTTCATCTTAAATGAATACCTCATCTTGTTTATATCTGTGGTTGAAATGAAATGCTCTTTAATAGGATTTTCCCCCTTTACGCTTGCTGGTTGAAAAGATTCCTGGATAGTATGGGCTGGGACACCTTGTTCCAACATTGAATTTATTTTGGCTTTTACAGATTCATCAAAACGATAGAATTTCACATTCTTGAATTTCAGGTCATGATTGTGAGAGTTAAAATACTTTACATGAATGCAACCATTTGTTTCCCTCATAATAATCCTGGAAATGCAGTTACTGTTGGGCATAGTGCCAAATTTTCTTCTTCTACTAATCTTATTGTCAGCTGACTGATGGTTATGATTCTTAAATTTGCATACATAATACTCCAAGTTAGTATCAGCTCTGATACGGATCCCTGACTGCCTGATCATAGAAATATTATTTTTTTGACAAAGCTCTTTCTTCCAAGCTTTGAATGCCACCCTATCAGAAAAATTAAGCCTCTCTACTGCTACTTCTTCATCATGAAAGTCTATCAAGTGATTAACTAAATTAGAGTGGCACTGAAATTTAACATCACAGCTGGAAATTGAACAATGTATATATTTACTTGCCACACAACATATTTTCATGTGCCTACTATAACAAAATCTATTACTGTAAGACACATTACAGACACCCTCAGCTGGCTTTATTAGTACACGATGTTCTAAACTCTGCTGAAAAACATAAGCAAGTCAATGCGATATTTTTAGATTTTCGGAAGGCTTTCGATAAGGTACCTCATCATAAATTGCTGTACAAATTAGAAGTTGCGGGTATCAATGCACAAGTTATTAACTGGATAAAAGACTTTCTCACCGATAGAGAGCAACGAGTAGTACTCGATGGTATTAGTTCCAACTTGGTTAAGGTGACCTCGGGCGTCCCTCAGGGCAGTGTAATTGGACCGTTGTTATTTTTAGTATACATCAACGACCTCAGCAATCACATTGAAAGCAATGTTAGGATATTCGCAGACGACACAGTCATTTACAGGGAAATAGTTAGTTCAGAGGATAGATTAACCCTTTCGAACGACTTAGACAGAATTATGAATAGGTGCGATGATTGGCAATTAGAGCTTAATGTAGAAAAGTGTTCGGTAGTTAACTTCTTCGAAAGTAAATCTATAATAAATGATTATTCTTATAGTCTCCGAGGGGTAAACCTAATGACAGTAGAATCGGTAAAGTATCTTGGAGTAACTCTCACGAATAATCTATCATGGAGTGCCCACATCCGAAATATATGTGGAAAAGCACTTAAGAAACTCGGCTTCGTTAAAAGAATAGTCGGTAGGAGCGAAGAAAAGGTTCGCGAGCGATGTTACTTAGCGTTAGTTAGGCCTCACCTTGAGTATGCATGTAGTGTATGGGACCCCGCCGAGAAATGTCATATTCGGGATTTAGAAAAAGTACAACGAAAGGCGATACGATTTGTGAGAATTGCTACGATAGAACAGCGAGTGTCATTCAGATGTTACAGGACGCGGGATGGGAATCATTAGAAGATAGAAGAAAAATTCAAAGGATAAATTTATTAAATAAGTTCAGAGAAATTACGTTTTCAGATGATGTAACCGATATAATGCGACCCCCCTGTTATATGGGCCGTGCTGATACTGCCCGAAAGATTAGGGAAATAGATGCTAAAACGAATCGTTTCAAAAATTCATTTTTTCCGCGAAGTATACGCGAAAGCAACCGTTTAGGAAAATAGAGTCAAGGTGCTTGCACCCCCTGCCATACACCGAAAGGTGGCTTGCAGGGTTCTTACATAGACATAGACATTGCAGATCTTAGGATACTTTTCCGAAGGCTTTCTCAGATTACCACAAATCTTTTTATGTTTAGAAAATGAAGAACTACACGAGTATGTTTTTTGGCAAGCCTTACACTGACGAGGGTACAGTGAAACACCTTTACTAGAACTTGCAGAGCCACCATTGAGACTGCGGCTTTTTGCAACACTGACATTATAACTTGATCCCAACCCCCCATTGTCCTCTCCAAGAATTTCCAAACGATTACTCAAAGGAATAGGATTATACATACTGCTATTTTCATAATTTCTAACTAATCTCAAGCATTTAGCAGGCTTAACGAACATGCGTTTAGTTTGATGCAGGATGGGAGAGTTAGTTTGAGCAGGGGAGGGCATGCTTTTGGTTGGGGTCAGGGATGGAGGTTCAGTAGGATGCTGGGAATGCAAGCAGTTAGCAGGCTTAAGAAACGTGCGTTTAGTTTGATGCGGGATGGGAGAGTTAGTTTACCCCAACTAAAAGCATGGTTGTAGTGCCTGATAAAAGCATGCCCTCCCCTTGCACCAATGTTTAAAACTTTTTGCAATCTAAAACAACATCACCCACTTCACAACCAAATGAAACCGTAGAAAAATATTTACCATGAGGATAGACAATAGCCTTAAATAACAATTCTTTGGCTATTCTAGATAGCTCATTCCTTAATTTACGAATAATTCAAATCTCCTTCCCTATCTGCTTTTTTCTTATATAATCTATTTGTTTCACAAGTTTCAATTTTTCATCAACCATCACTCAACCACACAAGTATTTAAAATTGTCAACCCATTCAACTCTTTCATTTTTATTTACAATCACCTCACCTTGCTTCATTATTTCTCTATGTTTTTTCTTTCCTATTACCATACATTTAGTTTTTTCACATTTAAACATAATTTATATTTTTCCTCTCTGTCAACGACTCAATTACCAGCAGAGTTACTCTTTCCCCTTATTCTTCCTTACAATCTCTCAACATTTGAGTACTAATTCCATCTGAACCTATTGTACATCTCATACTGTATAGTATTTTCCTGATTTGTCCTTAGTCACCCCCTCATATACAAGGGTTTTATTCACAGTCCTCACCTCTACACTAACTGTTCTTTTTTGTATATCTACCACTATTTCCTTTACACTAAGAAAAAAGTGTTCATTCAACTTATTTGCAGAAGGATCATATTCTTCTTCTATAATACTATTTAACTTTACTATCTTATTTGTTTTTTTTTATTGCTGCTAGATAAATCTTTTAACATTCTCCACATAGATTGAGGGTCTTTTTGATTTTTTATCAAACTGACTCCAAAAACATTTCTTTCTTTTTCCAGGACTAGACACATTCATTTCTACATATTTTATATTCATCCAATGCTTCATGTACCAATTTATGATTACCATACAATACATTTTTTAGCATCCTAAATCTATCATATGCCTTTTGTTTTCCACTTATTTATCCTGAATCCGAACATTAAAACAAGGACAAAGTTTCATTTCTACATATCTATTATGAAATTATGTCACATTCATACAATATAAAATATCATTTATTTTTTCATATTTTTCATCTAAGTTTTCAATTACCATCTCTCTATCTATTTTCTTGTTTAATTCCAACCTCATTCCAAACTGTATGATTTGTGATGTACTTTGTGACCTGTTATAATGTAGTTTAAATTAATAGCAATTAATAACAGTGTCCTTTCTTGATATCCCAAGTTCGGAGGAAATCGGATGTTTGCCATCGATGTTACCCTCACTTTCAACTCATGAATCTAATGATTTTGTACAAATTTCTTCGTTGTAAATGTTTCCCTGAACGAGAACAAGGCATTCATTCACTAATGCGTACATGTATGATATAGTATTCGAGTTAATTCGTCATATACGGACTTTTGCCCATGTTGTGATCCGAAGTTCGGAGGAAATCGGATGTTTGCCGTCGATGTTACCCTCACTTTCAACTCATGAATCCAGGAACGGATCTAGAGAAAAATTTTGGGGGGGGTCCGATCAAAAAATTTTAAAATAAAAGACATTTCGGCTTCCACAAACGTGACGTTAGAATTGTGTTAGACAAATTCGAATATTTTCCCTAGTGATTGCTTATTAAATTTTGTGTTAATTTGCATTATTTGAGTTTAATTTTCGAAAAATAGGCACAAGTGATATTTCGGGGGGGGTCCGGACCCCCAGGACCACCCCCCTGGATCCGTCCCTGCATGAATCTAATGATTTTGTACGAATTTCTTCGTTGTAAATGTTTCCCTGAACGAGAACAAGGCATTCATTCACTAATGCGTACATGTATGATATAGTATTCGAGTTAATTCGTCATATACGGACTTTTGCCCATGTTGTGATCCGAAGTACGGAGAAAATCGGATGTTTGCCGTCGATGTTACCCTCACTTTCAACTCATGAATCTAATGATTTTGTACGAATTTCGTCGTTGTAAATGTTTCCCTGAACGAGAACAAGGCATTCATTCACTAATGCGTACATATATGATATAGTATTCGACTAATAAGAACGACTCCAGCACACTGAGCAGCACACTTGCGCTGCCTATTGCTAAAAGTTTTCCTTACCTTACGGCGCCACCTACTAGGAGTTTCGGCGAACTACTTAATAAATTTGGCAACGTGGTTTACCGGAAGTGTTACCCGTTCCTACATTAAGAAAAAATCCTTCTTGCATGGTTGAAGGAAGGGGCGTTAAGGCGAATCATCCCTTAAAAAGTTACGATTTATTTTCGCTAGATGGCAGCACCGCTAGGGTCAAATTTGTGGTCCCTCTAGCTCAAGTATGGTTGATCTGATTGTCAATCTGAAAACGGTTTTGAACATTAGAATAACATGAAAGTATTCTTATGCGAAGGAATTTTTTTTAATCTTCTTTTTACAGCTTTTTTTGAAAATATTTTTGTTATTATAACATTACATAAAATTTCAAGGTAAACACGATATAGAGAATTTTTTTTAAAACACGTTGCATATTTTGGATTTGAATTTGAATGAGTATTATGATCATGAGAGTTTTTTAAAGACACTCAGATAAGAAAAGGTCGCAACGCTGCATCAGGCCGTAAAGCCTGCGGAGTCACGGAGAGGGGTTGAGGGAAGCCCCTGCGGTACCGTACGATATGCGGAAGGTAGTCCTGGTCAGGGGGTATTTACTGGGATAGGGAGACCTGTAACACTGTTTTTGGCGCCAACTATCGATTACCTTGATGATTTTTGGTACTAAAAAGAGGAGTGGGGGTAGCTTGGCGTAGCCATCTTGGAAATTAGCTTGGGGCAGCCATCTTACAATTTATTCATTCTGATTCTGATCTCCTTGAGTGAAGTTGAAAGTTTAAGTATGAGTTACAAGTGTGCTGTAAAAGGATGTAAATCCAGGGAGGAGACGATAAAGTTCTGTTTCCCCAAACCGAGAGAAAAGTAAGTACTTAGTACCGTATTAATCATGATTTTCTTTGATATAAATTATTATATTTACTTAATAAGTTAAAGTTCGCAACATGTGGTCAGTGCTGTTTAAGCAATATGTTAAAATTCGTAACACTCGGCTAGAAATCATCGTTCTTGAGTTATTTAAATTACTATAATGTGTTTCTTTATTTGTAATATCATAGTTTTGATGTAATGCTTGTGAATATTTAAGATTAAGCTCTTATTTACGATTAACTAGTACGTCGCCATCTTGCATTTGCGATATGCTGTTTTATATTGAGTTTATTAAATGTTTGAGTGGAATCGTTTATAGATGTGACTAGAAATCATCGTTCCTGAGTTATTGAAATTACTATAATGTGTTTCTTTATTTGTAATATCATAATTTTGATGTAATTCTTGTGAATATTTAAGATTAAGCTCTTATTTACGATTAACTAGTACGTCGCCATCTTGCATTTGCTATATGCTGTTTTATCTTGCGTATGTTTGTGTGGAATCGTTTATAGATGTGACTAGAAATCATCGTTCCTAAGTTATTTAAATTACTATAATGTTTTTCTTTATTTGTAATATTAAAATTTTGATGTAATGCTTGTGAATATTTAAGATTAAGCTCTTATTTACGATTAACTAGTACGTCGCCATCTTGCATTTGCGATATGCTGTTTTATCTTGCGTATGTTTGTGTGGAATCGTTCATAGATGTGAATAGAAATCATCGTTCCTGAGTTATTTAAATTACTATAATGTATTTCTTTATTAGTAATATCATTATTTTGAGGTAATGCTTTTGAATAATTAAGATTAAGCTCTTATATATGGTTAAGTAGTACGTCGCCATCTTGCATTTGCGATTTTGTTCAGTCCTCGCCTAACAATCTATCTTGAGTTAGCTAATTATTTGTTATGTAGTTTTTATTTGTGATATCACGATATGGTAGTGCTGGTAATGGTAAGCTATCTGTGTTGCGTTCGCATAATATCGTCTGTAAAAATTGAGGAGTAAACTCATAGCCACTGTAGTAATATTTCCATATGGCAGTAACAAAGGTCATTTCTTGTAATAAATGCTGTTATTAGTATTAGTGTGCACTGCAATCTTTGGCTTCAGGAAGTATTCCTTTTCATGGTAGTGTTGCGAAGTTATTCCTAAAATGTGCCTGCTATTCACATACTACATTATTTTTCTTTTTGCTTGTGTTGAATTTCCGAGGTGCCAAGGTGGACTGCATATAAGGAGAACTATTGAGGATGAACTTATCTTGGATTGGATCCATCAGTGCTGCTCAGAGCACTCAGAAGACCTTACCAGCAAAATACTTGATGGTGATGTGAAGAAAATAATTCGGTGGTGGTGTGAAAGGAGAATAAAATTTTAAGTAAGTAAGAAATGTTATGGAACTGCTCATATTAATGCTAAATGATTCCTCTTGAAATTCTCAGTAGTAAAAATATTATTTCTCTTTCAGGCACCATCATACTGGGTCAAGAGCTGAAGGATATTGGACTTGGAATTTGTATTGGTTACAATGGTAAGTAAAATATTTTAAGGAGCTTTCTTTGATTTATTTTAAGAAGATGTTTTGAATATTGGAGTTGCTTTATGTACTCAACTATAGAAACCTTTACTTTTCTTTCAGGTTCTTCATCTGCTATATTAGCATTACTTTGCTGACAGTAACTGCTGATTGGTTACTAAAATTGGTCGGGTTTATCATTCAGATTGTGTTTCTCACAGGAGTTGATGTAGGGTTCTCATTTTGCAATGCTTATTTATGGTAGAGTTTCTTCCCAATCAGTAATATTGTATAACAAGGTAACTCCATAGCTTTCCTCACAATAATATTTAATATTTGACTGGTATGTTATTCTGCCTGCTCTGGGCAGCTCTGCTGGATCCAATCCAAGAAAAGTTCATCCTCAATAGTTCTCCTTATATGCAGTCCAATTTTTTCAAAGCTGTGTGTACTATTCAGAATCCTTTCTGCTATCTGCGTGGCACCCACTACCAAATCAAGTAATTCTTTGCTAGGAGAATTTTGCTGCCCACACAATTCCTTGTAATATATTGTTGAAATGTCATTGTCAGTGGGCCCAAACAATGCCGACCTGCATCCACTGCACTGACAGTTTCGTAAGACACTTCTTAAGATGGAAGTGGTCAGAAATGCCACAATGATTTCTGATGTCTCCATATCTGCTTTCTCTTCATTGTTTGTGACTATGAAGCCAGAGTATTCAGCATCCTTTTCATTGTCCTACTTATCGCTGCAAAGTTATCATCCTCCTCACAATTGCGACCACTAACATTGGATGGAAATGCTGGGCCATTCACTATAGACATCTTTGAGCTGCTTATAAATTGGGCAGCTGTTGGACGAGTGTTCAACCCACAGTTCCCTCTGATGCACCCAAATAACTTCTCAAAGGGATCCTGATTGACGGCACGTGCAGAGATACTGCTTGCAACAGCATCTGGTCCACAGAGTAAATCCTGGAATAACATTATGAATGCTTTCAGATTCAGCCATCCTTTCTGTGATGGAGGCATTGTTCATTGTATCCTCGTTTGCTTCCTTCACCATATTCCATTCCTTCACCAGCAACTTAGCTTTCTCCCAAAATTCTATGTGAGGACTATCCATAGTCACTCCTTTTTTTAAGGGCTTATAACCAGCTTCCTGAGTCCTCCCATTCATGGAATCAAACATCTTGTCTATGAATCCCACGAAGGCAGATGTAGCTAATGTTCCACTGGGCAGCCATTCACCAATATTACTCCTGTGAGAAATGACAATGGATAAAATTCGTTATTTTGTGTTCATTTCATGTTTTTTGTTAGTTTTTTATGTTGGTGTCTGTTATCCTCATATTTTTTGAATTTTCGTTTTGTTATTTCACCTTATGCCAAAGTAAGATGCTTTGCATTATTTCATAATGTATTCATTGTTTTTCAAAATAAAATATGAAATATGAACTCTTTATGTTATTTATTTCCTGCTCTTCTTTCCTATTTCTATTTCAGGCGTGTATTGTTTGAATTAAATGTACAACTTTTTTGTTGGAGATAGTATTTACTTGCATAGAAGTATATCAATTTTTAATGTTTGTTTTCAAAATAAAATGTTGAAAATTAACACTTTCTATTAATTTTTCTTTGCTCTACTTCCGTATATAAGTATCTGCCGTTTAATAGCTGAATTTGAAAGATCTTCAATTGGTAGTCTCGTATTATTATAATAAACTGAACTGAAAGTATGGACGTCATATGCTATATTACATTCATATTGCCCGCTGAACCTCGCCAACGCCATCTGTCGATTACCTATGACTTTGCGTGAACTAGCCGAACTCGGTCACCGGCCAATACATGGAAGTCGACACAGCCTGGTCCTGGTAGCCTTTCAGTTTGCCTTACAACGAGCACGAAGGCAAAGAGAAATGACGATGATCTAACCCTCACTACTATAATTGGTGTGTTTACTTTAGGGAAATTTCATTGCTCGCTCGTACTTCAAGAGTATCTTCTTTAAATTTTCTTTGAACACGTTCCAATCGCCTCCTGTCTAATGAAGCTTTAATGAATGATTAATTTTAACTTGACTTATATTCTTAATGCATTATGATGGATAAATACATGAACTTGGAATCAGCAATCGCCTTCATTGTCAAGGGGTATCGGTTGTTTACAACCTCGAAATTTTGATAAAATATTCACGGATTTTATCAAAACTCAAAATTTCGATTTGTAAATGATATTTCACCACCAAAATAAAAATCTATATTCTATTGCCCTTCTTTTGGTGCTTGATTCGAATTATTTGTAATTTAATTTTTCAAATTTAATAAAGCCTACTGCGAGAAAAATGAACTTTACGTGCGTTTCTTATGGAAATGCTTTTTCCAATTTTCGGCTATTCCTTTTGGGTTTTCTCTAAT
The DNA here is from genome assembly GCA_947579665.1 of Sympetrum striolatum. Taxonomy (NCBI): domain Eukaryota; kingdom Metazoa; phylum Arthropoda; class Insecta; order Odonata; family Libellulidae; genus Sympetrum; species Sympetrum striolatum. The sequence continues at coordinate 62,309,544 of OX388351.1, forward strand.
TATCTTTTTTCCTAAACCTCCTCCGTACCGGGGCGAACAAAATAAAAAAATATTCAAATCGTTTGAGCCGTTTTCGAGTTTTAGACGCCGCACAGTGTGATATTTTCGTAATCTAGAGGGACAAAATTAAATTTTCTTACTTGTCTACGCGGATCAAGCGCAGTTGGAAAAATATATTAATTTCTCTAATGTTTCTTGAGTTATTAACTGCAATTGCGTCTTGGAATGCGAGTAAAGTGTTCACATGAAGCATAAACACAACCACACGCAAAGAAGACACACAGGCCCAAAGAGATAAAGCGCAAACGGTGACGGCCGCTAACGGCCGAGAGGGATATGAGGTTATATAAATCTCAGGAAGGAAAGTATTAAGATATCTTTTAACATAGTTTAATTATAAATAATAACAATTCAATATGATCGATGATCAATGCGCAATAAAATACAGTAAAACATAAAATTGGTAAGTAATAATTTGTAATCACAAAACACATTGAAAGGAAAAATAAGGAATATAATATTTTACAACATATAATATAAATTAGAGGATTATTTGGAATCACATTCAGCTTGGGTTTGCCTGCAGGTTTTGAAGTTTTAGAGCCCAATATCGATTTGCGGCATGAAGTAATTTTTCTTTCTCTCCTAACGCCAACTTTTTTAATGAGCATTGAAGGACTCCTGCCGAGCATCGACTTCATTGTATGGTAATGCCACATAGGTCCGTACTGATAATCTAAAGCCGCCGCTTTAGTACGATGCGTAAAGGAGCCACTTTTACCCCGGCTAATTTGTTTTCCACCGGTGAATTTCGCTACTAACGACATGTAATTTTCGGCTAGGTTGCTGGTGTGGTTTTCCAATACCTGATTAGCCTTCAGTAGCACCGGTTTTAAAGCTTCTATTACTTTATTGGCTACGTCCAGCGTTGTCCCCTCGAGTGCGCTCCCTTTACCAACATTTTCACAGAAGTAGGATCTGCAATTAATATGGGAGCCTAAGGTATGGAATGGGCTGTTTTTTAAATCTTCCTTTAATTTTGCCACATTCTTCTCTTTACTGTTGTGTAAAATTGCTTTACGAGCTGAATTTTTCAAACGTTTTATTATGAAATTATTAAGTATTTTTTTTCTATACTCCCACAAGATTGAATTCTGTACAGCCTTTTAGTGTAGTTTTTATCAAATGGTTCGCGCACTCTATTTTTTCCGCAAATCTTCCATAACAAACCATCTCCTTTACTTTTAGATAGACGCTCGAATCACCGTCTGCAATCATGCGTCGATATTCAAGTCCATGAATTTTCCTGCTGCACTGGAATGCATGCACAATCATATCTGATCTAATCTAGTCCTATCAAATCCTATCTCACCAGCAGATTCATTTGTTTTTCTATTATGAGGGGTACTGGGCAGCGGTTCACTGGTAACAATTTCTATTTTTTGGCAAAACGGGCATTCAAATCTCATATTCCACAGTAGAGACTTGTAGCTTGAGGAAACCAGTTTCATGAAACCAGTATTACTCTTTCGACAATCAAACCTATGAAAGTCAAGAGCTCTTAAAGAGCGCACCAAATGCTGGCCATCAACGATGAATCGCCCTGATATTATGTTATAATCATCTTCTGTGTGCCTGCCATCAGGCTCAACAAGAAGATCTTCATTTTCTCTGTAATAAAATTAGTTTTACTCATTTTACTATCTAAAATATTTTATGATATATGCCGAAATCAGCAACTTCCAATTGAGAAATATGTTTTTACGGATTTAGCGTTAGGTTTTCACCAACAGGGAGCTCAACATTTCCTGGAGTCTGATTGTTATTTTCTTCAGCATACCTGAAATATATAACAGAACATTATTGTTTCATTATGAGTGATCGTCCTACGATAAGAAAATCTAAGTAAAAATTTACGATGATGAATCTAAGGCGAAACTGATTTTGGCATTGGTTGTAGAAGGCTGCTGAATTTCTTCACTCTTCCCTCTTTTTCCTGAAATAGTTTTGGATTCACTCATTTGTTATCAAGTCATATAATAGTTAGCAAATGACCTAAGCCAATTTCTACATATTTATATAGTGCATGTTACCTCCTTTCCGCTCTCCAATTCAGTAACTCTAAGGGAACTCTTCTTTTTCTTTTCCTTGATGATTTATTTCGTTTGCTATTTTGCCTTTCAGTATCGGTTGTAGCGCCGCTGAAAACATCGGACAGAATGATTACCCAACACACGCAATTCTCTGCTAAATAGGTGATACCCTGTATACTGTTGAATATATATCCTTCAAAGTAAATTTTTTAAATCTTTTCGGATAAGTAAAGATAAAATAATTAAATTACAAACCCAGCGATTAACTCCGATGAAGACGAATTAAGCTCGGCCTCTGGCAAGGAGCTTGTCGAAAGTGAGGACAAATACTCTTCTTCATATCTGTCAATAAGAAAAGCTACTCGTAATATCTATAAGGCCAGATAACAATTATGCAACTAGCCAGAGAAGGCCTAATATTGATTTACGAACATGTACCCTTATGTACTCGTTACGACTTGGACAGTCCTGGCGTCAAACCCAGATTGTTTGGGTAATATTTTGTCTCGAAACATTAGAGAAGGACAAATGTCAACTGTGCGTAATAACGATTGAAGATTGGATAAGAATTGTTAGCTTGATGAATGATATTTTTTCAATGTTGTAATTTTTCATAATAACTTATAAACTTTGAATTAGGAAAATAGCTTATACTTTTTTCCCGTTATTTTCTGTGCCTGCAATTTTTTCTTATCGCATTTCACTGGGATATTCATTATTTTTCCTACTTAGCCATCTTTATAATATTAGTACTATTGTAGTACTTGCTTCATCCGCTCTATTTTTAACGGTAGCTAACTTTGTAGTTAATGAAACGAATGGCATTTAATTAATCTCAATTGAATTTTTATCAAATTTTCTCCCTCACATTAAAGTAAATCTTCTCGATTACATGAAAATCACACATATGTACATACATCAGAAATTGTTAATCAGTAATTATGACTAAGATTTAGGACAAGCAGACAGAAATTATAATCGGAAGACGAGATAATAATCTTGTTTCTGAGAGACACTTTTCATAGGAGTACATGAAGGTAAACATTGAATTCTGATTTACGGGGCAAAAACTATTATTAATTAATTGTTTAATTATTTTGCAACCCCCTGGAGTTAATGTTAGAAACAATTTCTGTAGTTTTCCTGGGTGAGATAGGTAATTCACCGAAAAAATCAGCAACAACATCCCGTTGGTAGTTTTGCGTCAATATATAACTATTGCGTTCGCTGATCGCGGGAAAAGCTGTTGCGTATTTCACCTTATAAATCACTACAATCGTCCCTCGCCACTTCGTGCGTCGACTTCCGTGGCTTTACTTCATAGTGGTTTTTCAAAGAATTGATTGAAATGTCGATCGAGGCAGTGAAACGTATACAGCGAACGTTCCCTCTTGTTTAATTTTTCCTAATACATTGGATAGAACGAGTGTTCTGCACGAATGGTGAGTGCTGGCTATTCCGTGCCCATAGGCTCTAATTATATTAAAGGATAGCTATGAAAGTGAAAATTATATTTAGGAATATTTAGGCTGCATAAACGGTGGAAATTTAGCACTCTAATATTCGCGAAAGTTCACTTCTATTTATTCTTCACTACCCGCGATAAACGAGGTCTGATAGTATTTTATACCATCACAAGAATTTTCTAGAGCAATTTCTGGCTAATCTCGAGTCTGCCGAAGCACATTTGATACAACCAGTTAGAATACAGTAGCCAAGCGGAATCAATATTAAGTCCTTACTGATGCTTTATATATGAAGAACGAACCACGGAATTCATTTCAAGAACAAAGGTGATCACAAATAAATTTCCTTCGCTAAGCTAACAAATGAACATTATAAATTATTACTATTATTATATTTTACCTTGCTCTTAAAAGGTTCGGAATTTTTCCTCCACGTTTCTTTCTCTTCGCTGAAAGCTTGAGAGGCCCTTTCGTCGAACGTCTCCAATCCATCGCTTCCGCTTCTTTCCAGTCTCAGGTTAGGCGATGGAATACGTAATATGCAGTTGTTCAAGAAGATGTCGATTCCACAGTAAAAGAAGGAAGACTGAGGAGATCGCTTCAAATGAATGAGTTGACGAAAGGGTAAAGAATTCCACGAAACCAATATGGGGCCAGGGAGAGACCAATGGTCACCGGAACCCCGCCGTGACGGGGCTCCCTTCCCTTCCGTCAGTTCCTTCGTAGACTCGAGCGGAATACGCGGCGTTGCAATGCTGGTTTTTTTCATAATGCTATCTTTAAAAAACTCTCATGATCATAATACTCATTCAAATTCAAATCCAAAATATGCAACGTGTTTTAAAAAAATTCTCTATATCGTGTTTACCTTGAAATTTTATGTATTGTTATAATAACAAAAATATTTTCAAAAAAAGCTGTAAAAAGAAGATTAAAAAAAAATTCCTTCCCATAAGAATACTTTCATGTTATTCCAATGTTCAAAACCGTTTTCGGATTGACAATCAGATCAACCATACTTGAGCTAGAGGAACCAAATATTTCGCTCATTTTGGTGCTGCCACGTGGCGGATTCGCTTGGTACTATTCCAGGGAAGATTCGCCTTAAGAACCAAGGCCATGGTTACCAGTAAGAGACAATTCCAGTCATCCATTCAGAAGATCTTATACTAATATGTTTACATTCATAATCACTAATGTGATATCACACACACAATACTTACATTTTGAGCTACTTTCGCTGTGATCCTCGAGAAGTTTGTTCAGCAAATACGAACCACTCTCTTCACTGTTACATAATACACAGAGCCGTCGTGCCTTTACTAGTAGGGTTACCAGATGCTCCGAGTCGAAATAGCGGACATTCCACGACCCCCCCCTCATTACTAATCGAAAAATTAAAAAAAATATATATATACATAAATATATCCATTGTAAAATTTAAAAAAATAAAAAATAAATCAAAGAAGTGTTACTTACTCGTTCAGTCTCGAACCACGATAGTATACTTTACCAGGAGTTAGGATGGAATATGAGCAAAAAAAAGAAATATTCGAACACTTTTCTTGTACTATTTTTTATTGAATGTCAATTAATAAAATATACTGAAGTACTTGGTGAAGGATTGTGTAAGATGGAAATATGTATAAAAATAGTTGATTGAGTGAAAAAAGCGGACATTTCAGTAAAAAAAGCGGACACGGGACAGAAAAAGCGGACGTCTGGTAACCCTATTTACTAGTCAATACGTAATTATCTCCGTTCAGTCATTTCGGTTTGATAACGAGATAAGTCGCCGGTGGACATGCGGAGCAAATGAATGGTACCTTTCCATTCCTGTGTTCTCTCTAGGAGTTAATTCTGTTGAATGGTAAATGTTTGACCTTCACGTTGATTCATTTTTAGTTCCATTCAAATGAAATTCTTTCCATCGTTCTCATAGCAATAGTTCTCACCTGATTGTATGCGGGAAAAATAGTATCCATTAATTAAATATCGGGGAAACAAAAGAGTATTTTGGTCTTACATCAGCTAAGTGTAATATTTAACCGAAGTCACCCAACATTCTTGCCCTTCCATTTATGATAGATAGAAATTTCAAATCTAATACTATACGAAACATGCACAACCATCCAATGTATCTGTTTACAAAGCTTTGTCTTTCCTTCCTCCTTCAACGTACAACCAAAGAGAAATATAACAGTCAGTAACAAGTTCTATAGGGTAAACTTGGGGAACCTACGATGAAAGTTTTGCTTTCCAAGAACTAGGATCTATACATTTATGTTATTGAGTATTATATATAATACCAGTCTTATATCTTAAAATGAAGAACTGTCTTGTTTGCCCCTTAGTTATATCTATATACTCTTTCCGTCTAAGATGAAGTCCTCTACTTCTTTAGGTGGTCTCCTATAAAAAGGTTAGCATTCATCCGGCCAATTTCTGTTTTTCAAGATGCTGATCTAAATAGGTCTATGGAATTGCAATAGAATTATACCAATTCCTCATATTGTACGTCCAAGGAGTCCTTCTTCTTACTCGGTTTTCATTTCCGTGTATTTTTCATTTGAAGTCCTCGCTGCAGTCAAAAGCAAATCAGCGGAGTTCGAGTATCGACTCATGGAGCCCCTGAAGACCCCGCAATTTCAGTGCTGCCAAGTTTTGCGAGTCACATAAGATAGGTGCGCGTTGTTCTTCAAATACTTCAACCTTTTATGGTGACCAGCAAGTTCCATTTTACCATACTATACGGTGATGTTGAAAGCTGCCTTTGTATTCTAATGGAACTCAATACTCTAAGTACCTTTTGAATCCAGCCATCGAATAATTATTCGTATATTCATTTTTCCAAAGACCCTTGGTCTACCTCGTTATAGCACAATCTTTTCAGTGATATTCAAAATGGAAAATCGAGGAAAACTACAATGTGAGCTCATTTTTATTGACAATACGGATCATTTTACAGACCACTTGTTACAGATGTGCTGAATCCTCGGCTAGCCAGCGAGTAGCCTTAAAAGGCTTCCGGAAAACCAAGTGGGCAGCGCGTTTTGCTTTAGCGGTCTCGGGTTCTGTTCCCGGTGAGAACCCTTGTGCAAACCAACCTACACTGTCAAAGCACTGATAAGCCAACAAAAACAAGTAGACGTAACGAAAGGAAAGAAATGTGGATTCTGAATGCCCAAGCAAGACGACAATTTAGTTGAGAAACATTTAGTAATTTCAACCTCAAGAGAACAGAGAGATTCTTACTCATTTCTTAAAATGCAAGGAAAGTAGATAATCACGACTTAAATAACTTTTCTCCTGAGCATTGAAGGACGAAAACGAAAAGTCTCATTTTCAAAATGGCTTGTGAAGGCACGCTCAGTATCATTCTTGTCCGCTGTTGGAGCAGCTCGAAAACTATCTCCGAAAGTGAGGCAATTTGTGGGCGGGGATGAGCTATGACCTGCAAGAATGCCTTCATACCATTTAGGCAAAATTTTCTTCGTCCGTTGGAAAATAATTGTTATGGATCCACAATACGAATGGATGCCGCGATGAACCATTTGTATGAGTCATCCAAAAAACCTTTAACCAAAGATTAGGGATGATGCTCAATTAAGCCTTCTAATTTTGGTGATCCATTCGTTAGACGAAGAAAGACATTTTTTGTGAAAAAAGGTATGACTTTTTCCTTTCTAAACTATTGGTAACACAAGCAAGCTTTTAGCGACTAGTTTTTCTTCCTCACGATATTTTAATCTGATGTTTCTCAAATGAAAGTAACAGAAGAGTATTGGTATAGCTAAAATTCAAATATACTCTTACTATTTGGTGCCATAAAGATTTTCAGTGTGATTTAAGGTAGTATTTTGGATGGTACAGCAAATAAGAGTTACCACCCCTGACCCACCAAGAAAAACTAAGTCCAAAATTCGGGCCTGCGAGCCTTTCTCTCGAGAAGAGAGGGAGAGAAAAGAAAGATGGAGGACATGGTCCGTTACGCTAGCTCGGATCTCGCGTTTGGATGGAGAATGTTCGTTATTTATATAAAAATCATTAACTACTATCCATTATCTGCCACAATATTTGATGTGTTAACGCGAACTATTGTATTTGACGACGGCCAACTCCGATTTAATGTAGTATTTTGGATGGTACCTTATCTCGTCAAAGATAAGATCCGAATCCATCGATGAATATTATATTTTGTCTTTTTCGAGTGCCTTTCGGTTATCTAACAGAAGTGTCACAGGGAAAAATATTTCATATTTTAGCTCTGCAATTGAGGACTAAATTTTATATAAATAATTTGAACTACAAAATTTCAATCTACTCAGGATTTAAATGTCAAGTAAGCTCTAGAGAGAATTATTACAAGGTCAATTACATTCCTTTTTCTCATTTTAATGTTAAAATTCAAGATTAGTTCTCAGAATATGCAAAAAGTCCTCAAATTTATTTTCCTAAACAGTTTATAATTGAGATAATCGCCAAATTAATTTTAATAAAATATCTTTGCTAGAGAAGTAAGATTCTACTTTAAAAGAACATAACAATACAAAATATAGTTCAGAAAAAGATAGAAAAACAGATTTATTATTTTTTTAAATCATCAGGTCATTACAAGGTTTAGAGATTCCATTTAGTGAAAACAGGACAATAGATTAAAATCACTCTGGAGCAAAATAAGTCCCTATTGTAGGACTTCAGGAAGTCTTACCCTCTATTTACATACAATTGGTAACATTTAAAACTACATAACATGAGAATCTAAAATAATATATAATGTAAAAGTATCTTAAAAGCATTGGATGATCAGTTCATGAATCACATTAACATAAATGGAAGCACACAAATTTGAAAAATGGTTTAAAAACAACGACTGCTCAAAAATTACTCTTTGCAAAAATAAAACTACACTCACAAAAATACTCCTATATTTCTTACATCACCCTTCAAACCTTAATTTTTACAAAGCATCTGTATAAACATATGATGGGTACACTTCTAGGCACAACAAATACAAACTTAATGACCAATGAATATCATCTCCATTGCTGTCACTAGTATGCTACTTAGCATAGTGTTACATAGCTTAGTATAAACTTAATGACCAATGAATATCATCTCCATTGCTGTCACTAGTATGCTACTTAGCATAGTGTTACATAGCTTAGTATAAACTTAATGACCAATGAATATCATCTCCATTGCTGTCACTAGTATGCTACTAAGCTACAACTATCTTTGCTGCTTCATGACCACTTAAATACTAAACAAGGTAATATAATCTAATAAAATGCACTGAAAGATCCAAAAAGGGATTCTTATTACTGAGAAAAGTATCTCAGAAAATGCTAACAGTTGCCAATAGGATGACCTAACTCTTCCTCAAAACTAAAATAAAAATTCTCTTGAGTTTACATCACAGGCTCAAATGCTGGTACTAAAACAGGAAGTAAATCAGTCCTTTAACTCTATGAATTAATTTCTTAGACAACTTTCCACCAATTCTGCAAGGTTTTAGTTTTTATGTTCACTTCTCCGTGCCTGAGTTGATGAGACTTTTTAGTATCACTTCTCTTGAATCTCATACCACAAACTCCACAAGAATATGGCTTCTCGTCATAATGTATTGTCATATGCCTTTTCAATTTTTCTTTTGAAGACAATTTTTTGCGACATAGGGCACAGAATACACCATTATCATTACAAGAGATGCCCTCTTCTACACTGACTGTCTTCGATCTAACAGTGTTTTCCTCAGTGACAGCAGGCATATATGTAATGCTTCTCACATCAGATATTACGAATCCATCATTCACATCCTGAATTGTATTCAGTTTAGCTGTACGTGAATCTGCTTTTGGGGCAGGAGGTTTCATTGTGATCTATAATAAGGAACAGATGACATCTCTGTTAGCTTTATGCACACTATCAGCATTTCATCAGACATAAATAAACTAAAAATCATCTTGAATTAAAAATAAACAAATATTTGAATAAACCTGTTAGCCCCTACTAGGAGGTATTTGTTAAACAGTAAGAGTTTATAAGGGCTGTGACCTATTTCAGTCATCATGAGTGTTCTACCTTTCGGTAGGTTCATGCACAGTCAAAAATCCCTATTATGCACCATCTCCTTCATTTCCTAATAGTTAACCCCACCAACATTTCATCCATGTTCTGTCATCTAACATCTTCTGTCTCTGTCTTCCCTCTGTTTTTCCCCTGAATCCTACCCTCAATTACAACCTTTACCAATCCCTCTCCCCTCAATATTTGACCTACCCATTATTTTGACGATGCTGAATCACGTCAATTAAAGCCCTCTCCTCCCCAACCATCTCTTACATCTCCGTGATTGTTTTCCTATCAACCCAACTTATTTTCTCCATTCTACGCCATACCCACATTTTCAAAGGCCTCCAAATGTTTCATTTCTTCCTTTCTTAAAGTCCATGTTTCGCACCCATAGAGCACACACCCCAAATTTCAGAATACAAATTATGTTTTCTAGTTAAAAATTGACAAATATTTCTAGATTATGTGATTATCATGAGAATTTATAGGTGAATGTGAAACATTAAAAGATATGAAGCTTAGCTAACTGATTTTCATAGACAAGAGTGCCTGAGTACATAAAATGGGGACCTATACATCAGTCTGCTGGTATGAGGGTTAATTAGCATATTCAAAAGATCAAATCTGTTCTGTTTTTCTAAAGCAATCACAACAGTAATGTAAAAATTAGTACCCCTCTCACTATAAATGCCATAAAAAGATAAAAGATCATTATAGTCCTGCTATGTCACATATAAAGCCCGAAGTGCAGTAAGAATTTGAATTGATTGACCAAAAAAACGTTTTGAGTAGCATTAAGTCATTCAAGGATTAAGAGATATGCAAATTTTAAGATGAAGATAACTTAGGTTTCAATAATACAAAAACATTGCCCTAATTTGTAACAGCAACTATCTAAAAACAATACAATGTTTCACTGAAAAATCCTCGTTATTTTCCATACCATGAGATGACAATAGAAAATGGGAGCTTTAAAATAACACTGGTTCAACATAAGTGACAAGAAAACATAAACCAGTATGCCAAGGAAAGGGGCTACTTATTTTCTTCTAGATAGTTAATATCTCATCAATCACCTTGTGCTATTTACCTTTCCACTAACAAAGAAGTCTTTTTCCGTAGAAAGGAAAAGAAAAACCAGATGAATTCTGTTAAGGTAAATGAAATAACCAAAATGGATAAACTACATCATTATTAAGCAAAAGGAGTCGCAAGGAATAATTCATCATCACCCTTTAAGTTGAATCCTTCCTGTACAGAAACTTATGGTATGTAAGATGAGTCCATGTATTCTTAATCTCAGCCTTAATTAAGTCATATTCTTATAACACATCCTTTGTCCAACAAATGACTACAATATTAAATTGGTTGAATAAGGCAATGGTAAGGTTATGAAATATATTCTAAGATATTACATAGATGTGAGTGATGTAGCTCCAGAGAGAAAGGTCTTCCACAAACATAGATACACCAAAACTCATTTTGTAACACGGAGGTTTGGCAGATACGCCATTAAAATTTACATGAACCTATGCATATAAGACATTAGGTTCTCAAAAAGTTCTAAAGATGGTACATTTATTTTCATTAATCACTTTTTGTGATCATATTTAATGTGCTTAACTAGAGGACAAATGAAGTGATCTGAACACGTAATAAAATGAAGAAACACTATGATAACAATATACTCTCAGTCTTCAATCTCAAGTATGACCATATTTTATACTCTTCTAATCCAAATATCCTCTATAATGCAGCTGATATCTTCCCCAACAACTTTTCTAAATTCTCTTTCTGTTGTTATCACAAGTCAATTAGAGAGAAATTTGTCGGATTCAAATAGTGAAAAAAATTTCATGAATTTTTAGTTCCTTTACATTGATGTGTTAAATGAATTTAATGAATATTATCTGACAAATCCAATGTGGAATTCATTGACAAAACTAATCAAGTATTAAAAATATCAAAGGTTATGTGCAATTGCCTCTTTTTGAAAGTATCTATTGAAAGTTTTTATTTCCTAAACAACTTTTCATCAGGTCTATAAATCAAAAAGTCTAATTTAGTGTGAAGGAATTGTAATTAATAAATTAATTGTGGTTAATTAAAACTGAAATGTGAGGGAAGTAGGGGACTGCTTGGCAGGGTGATGTAAAGTGAGGACTAAGGGTGAGCCGGGACCAATACAGAAGCCATGGAGACCTACCAGGAACCCTGAAAAATCTTGCATGGATGACTACTTTTTTGTTTGTTTTTATTGTTAATTATCATAACCATATATAGCTAAAATTGTATATTAATTTTAACTGTGATATGAATGTAATTGTAAGTTCAAAATTGTAATATAATGCCATCATTACGCTGCCACCAGACATGTGTCTAACTTCGGCAGAAATTATAATAAATAAATACAGTAGAGGATCGTTTATCAGAACATCTAAACAACGAACATTTCATGATAGGTATACAGTAATTTTGAACGCCACCACTATGCGTGTTTTGCACCGATCTTTTGCAGGTGTGAACGAGTAAGTATTTATACTATATTAATTAAATTTCTAAATGGATAACAATAAGAAGAAAATGAGTCCAGCAGTGGGAGCGACAAGAGAAAAAGACAGGTGCTGACGTGGACAAAAGTGGACATAATAAATAAACTAGATTGTGGTGTCATTTCATCCAATCTGTAGCAGGAATATAATATTAGCAGGAAAACTATACATGATACAAAATCACAAAAGGACCAAATTCTTCAATTTGTTGCAGAATCTGACTCAACGGTAGTCATTTCGAAAAGAAAACCTTGCGGGGACAGTCACGTATGGTTTTATTTAAATAAAAGTATTCAATAATATTTATGTGCATTATCGTCACTTATTTCATACTGTAACTCTTCAAAGCCTTTTTTTTAGTTCCTTTTTCTAATGCAGGTTAAAATACCTAATATCCGAACATATCCTTTATGCAAACCGACCTCGGTCCTGAAAAGTTCGTATAAACGATCCTCTACTGTAATGTTGAAATATTTACCTTTCCTTCTTCGTGTTTTAGTTGATGACGATTTCTGTTGTCTTCTCTTGTGAATTCAATACCACAAATACCACAAGGATAATATGGCTTCTCATTGATATGTATTGCCATATGCCTTTTCAGTTTGGTTTTTGAAGACAAATTTTTGTGACATATGTCACATGTTACACCTCTTTTGTTGCAAGAGATACCCCTTTCTGTACTTAATGCCTTGAATGATTTACTTTTCTTAGCAGTAGCAGACATAGGGATGCATGGAATGCTTCTCGGGTGAAAAATTACGTTTTCTCTATCCATATCTTGAGTTGCATCCTTTCCAGTTGAATGTGAATCTGCATTTGTAACAGATAATTCCATAAGGCTCTGTAAATGAGAAAGTTTGACATTTAGCTTCATCTACACTACTAAATAATGAAATCATAAATGGAAGTAAAATAAATAGAAAATCAACTTACTTATTAGTTACTATTTGAAATTCCATCACAGTATAGAGAAATAAAAAAGAAACCACAATTATCTAGGAAACTGGGCCCAGTTTTAATCAAGAAAACTGCAAAATCTCAAAAAAACAAACCAAAGGAACGCAGCTAGTTTTTACAAATAATCATTTTGTGTATGGGATTTTACTAAGTTTTATTTATTAAAACTGGATCTAGTAACCAAAAGGGAAATGTATGGTTTCTATATTTCTACTAAAATAAACATGGGGGAAAAGTTGCATGATTGAAAATTTATTTTTAATAAATTAATCACTCATATTATTAATTAACCATAGACTATAACTATAACTATAATAGAAATTGGACACTATTCATCATGAAGAGCGAGAAAAACTGTTTACAAACAAGTAACGCAGTTGGTTTACATACTGAATACGCCACAAGCAACCACGACACCGGTAACTGAATATGTACACTGGATACGAAAAAATTCCATAAATTCACAATATTGCAGCGCATTATGGGTAGCCATTACATAGCTGCAGACACCAGTGCATAAAATAACATACAAAGTAGGCGACATGAATGCCGCCTAGTGCCAAGATTTTGACGCCCAGAGACAGTATTAGGCGCCGGCAAAAGAGGAAAAAAAATCAAGTTCTACGCTTGTTAAACCAAAGTCAGGAAGCGTTAAATGCTAGAGTTTGGATAAAATGTTTCTTTTCAGGAATAGAGTTTGGGAAGGTGGCAGGCCCTATGTATCTCCTCCTCCAGCCATGACTTCGTCAATAGGTAGGCTTTACCATTACTGGATGGTATCACAACATCCATCAATTTTCAACAAATTAATTCTGGCAGATCTTACTTTAACTTCTCATAGTGCTTGCACGGAGAGAGATGTGTCAATCCATGCCAAACTTAAATCTAACAAACAGTCAAGCCTTTCTAGAGAAGCTACAAATTCTAGGATATACACATCACAATTAACAGTGTTGGAACTGCATATTATGACCAAGGACCTGCTGTTGCCCGTTTTTAAGGGATTAAAGAAAGAGGAAGAAAGCTTCCAGATGCAGAAACTTATGAAATGCATGAATTTGTTAAAAAGTATTTTGTCAAGTAAAACGTAATTATTTCTTTCAAGAAACAATTACAAATGAAAAATGTTTATAAATTATTATTAAAAATTATTTACCCATATATATACTTGTAAAATTTGCTTGCAAGAATATTGATGATACAAATTTCAAGTCGATATCACATCGGGAAGGTCCTCAAACGTAATTCTACAATCCACCTTTGAAATTTATGGTAAAATACAAATGGTGCCCCAGCGTCGAACCAATGATCATAAGGTAAAAGATAAATTGTAATTATGAAACGCTCATTTCTTCTGTTTACATGACTGGCCATATAATTTTCAATTTCTCGGTAAATGAATCATAAAGAAAATTGAAATCCCCACCATACATTTCAAATGGTAGAGCCGCCTGGTCTCGAGCCCAAGACATTTCGGGAGTTATATATGAATGCATATAACGACCTGGTATATATAAAACTTATTTAATCCAAAGTGTTATGTTGATATCATACTGGGATGATCTTAAAATACGACTCCATTATCCCCATTTGCAATGCACTGTGGAATGTAAATGGCGCTCTGGAATTGAACCAAGAATAATCATGGAAACGTTAAACAGCGTATATGAAATGTATTTATGATCTCAATTCACATGCCGGGTTTTAAGTTTCCATGCCATCGGGAAAACATTTTTTAAAAATCTGAAAAATCGACGCAATACATTTTAAATTGGAGAATATTTGCCCTGACCTAGCGTCGAACATGGGATAATATTCGAGGGTGTCTTTATAGTTTTAGATGGACATACACGGCTTCCAGGGATTCCTCGAATTTCAACTCTCTAATTTGCCGGAAAGTGCCTAAAACAAATTTCCGAAAATCCTTGGAAGCCATTCTCGCCGGCTGTCGCTGAAACGTAGTGCAGCGATCGGCCCATGTTTAAATGCCGCATGCCCCTCTTTCCCCTCACCGCTCTTCACCTATAACGCGACGTCTGAAGGGGTTCACTTCGGGGAGTGAACCTCGTGCTAAGTCAAGCTAGTTGGAACCAAAAGCGGCAGGAATCGCGACTCAACGAAGGAAAAGTTAGGCCAAATGATTGATGTCAAAGATATTTAGGTTATGGAAAGAACATTGGTATAAATAAAAATAGTGCAGTAGTTTTCTTAGGGGGTTCAGTGAACCAGTGAACCCAATGGACCCGCCGCCACTGATTACAATGTGATGTATTATGTGTGTTCTCTCACCTCAGTGGCAAAAAAGGAATTTATGTCTCCTTTTGAAAATTCAGTTGATTAAGAAAACAGTCTACTTGATCCTATGTATGTCCTTTCCAATTCTAAATTCAAAAATAACTACCAACTCTTCAAAGAGAATATCGTCTTTTGAATTTTTCGAAATGGGCATATATTCCCCATGTACGCTTACAGAGAGTGGTGAAAACTATATAATATTTTGAAAACACTTTGGGCAATTGTTCCTATTCTTTTATAATTGAGACATTCAAAGGTTCTTCCAAATTTTGTACGCAACATGTATACATCTAAAACAAATATTAAAAAAGTTGGTAGTAGGTCAACATTTTGGTGTCCAATTTCCTTATATTTTCAGTATAAGTTTATCAAAAATTAATTGCGAACATTTAAAAAGGTTATAATCAGGGTGGCCACAGAATAGGATGTTGAAAATCAAGGTCATTTCAAGGTTTTTCCAGGTCAGGTCGAGGATTTTTCAAGGTCAAAATACAGTTTTTGGTTTTTATTCAATTCTTCAATTAAAATTTGGAATTTATTCCAACAAAAACAAGGTACAATAGAATACACTATTTTTCTATAATAAAATATCAAGAGACGGTAACATTTCCATTCATTACATGGACTATATTACACTTGTGGAATATTAGCTTATACAAATTATTGCATTTTTTTACATTTTCTTCTTCTCTGTATCTCTTATTTTCTTCCCTTGCCCTCTTAAGAGATTCCTGATAAAAACTGCTTGAATTTTTATATGCATGAATGAGTCTAGAAGTTATTTCCAATTTTCCGACCCCACCCGCATGCTCTATAGCATCACATATACTCCATTGAGCAACCAAGGATTGCTCGTGTTGGTTCTCGACTAGACATTTGGCGTATATAGAGAACCCATGCTTGACGGTAGTATTTCCATGACTTAAAATTAATATGTATCATTTTTACAAATCCTAAGAAATTATCACAAGATGAATCATATTTATCATTAATTGTGGTCAACCAAAACATGTCCAATCGAGTCTCATCATGTTTAAACATTTTCAATTTGTTTTGAACACGAGAATCCGCATATAAATCCTTGAATTCATGTTTAATCCTATTGGCTTTTATGCCTGTAATTTGGGCATTTTCAACAAAAGACTATATAGACAAGCTGCAAGTTTTTCATGGGCCGGAGCTGACTTGAGAATCAGAGCGTTGTTGAGGCAAGATATATTCTTAGTCAAAGTATACTTCAAAGGTGATCTTTCCAGCAGTTTCTCGATGACTGTAACTATACATAATTGTATTTCAGTTTTGAATTTGACTATTTGTTCCTCAGTAAGAGACTTTTTTGAATGCATCTTTAGTTGTAAAGTCTAGCAGAAACATTTTAGGTTTGAGAATATTGTCAGTCATCGTCTTAAGTTTCTTTTTGGTTTCTGAAAGTTTTACTTTTGCCAAAGAAGAGGCATTAGATAAAATATCTGGTTTTATGACACAGCCCATCAAAGAATGCGTTAGTTTATACAATTCCTCCTATAAAATAGTGTCATAGGTGCATCAGTCTGAAATCGCTAATTTAGCTGCAAATAGTTTGTCATTCACTGTGCCCTTAACAATCTCAAAGCTATATGAATGAGGTGTGGTTTTGTTTTCAATTGCCTTCTGAATAAATTGTTTTATATGGGGGAAAATTTTATAAGCTGTTTCAGCAACTTGAGCATTCTCCACCCACCTTGTCACACAAAAATTCTTTGGAAAAATTTTTGAATTAGTGTATTCAGTATACAGATTGCGGCGTGAGGGTCTATCTTTAAAGAGAAAATACAAAGCTCATAAGGCTGCTCTTTACCACACAGAAAAAGCCGTTTTTAGACAGTTGCTATTGGCCTCGCAGTGAAGACATTTTAAAACTTACAGAGTCATATTTTCACCGAACGATGCTTGAAAGATGAAGCGAGAGTAGAGAATCTGGAGCTCTTGCGCGTTGCCTTACCCAACTCAAGTGGCCCATAACAGACCAAAATGGTGATGAAGATTTTCTTAATTGCTAACACCAAGGATAATGCAACATGGTCTTAGTAGATAAATTTGTGTGAAGGAAACGTAAATCTCTGAGAGCGAAAAGGATCTCTGGTCGGGGATAGCAAAGTAACGTTTGGGTGCTATTAGATTTCGTAACTCGAAAAATCGTATTTTTCAATCCACCCTAATATTTTACTTCAACGCGAGAATTGATATATTGTCAAATTATGCAAAAACAGAGGGTGATACGTTGTTTTCAGTATCGTCTCCGAATTCAGAAGATCTAAATACCTCTAAAACACCTAATTCTGAAAAAATCTATAGAGAGAAAGTCCATCTATAGAGAGCTGTAAAAGTTTGCTCAAGGTTTTTGTATCGAAGGTGGTTGTCAGAGCTTGAAGTAAGTCAGCTTTTGCCAGCTTTTTAAAAACAAGGAATTATGATACCAAGAAGTGACTAATTTACTTTCGTACCAATATTGAATGTGGATATCCATTTGAATTTTTTTGTGCTATGGAATTTAGACTTTCATCGAAGCCAAGAAAAAAATAGTCACATTTGTGAATGATAGCTAGAACTTCATACGCAAAATAGGGACCTAAACCATAGGTTAAACTATAACCTAATTTCGTCCTTCCTCCTGTAATTGAAAATTTAGGGCAATTTGACTATCTGGGAACATCACTTTAAACACATTCGTGAAATCCGCTGCACTTCATTGTTTCAGATGAGTCGCGAGTGTTTGTAGGCTCCATATAATTTCAGCTTTGGTTGTTTCCCTCTCTGAATTAAAAAAAACAGTGATACCTTTCTTCTGTTCACCCGATGATGCTCCCTGAGGAAATAGATTCATTTTTTGGAACGTGCCTTGACAAGGATTTGTTCAAGTGTAGTTCTAGTGAGAGGAAAACATCATTTGTTCTCTGTAATATTCTTTTCTTCTGTTCTGAAACTGTTTTTTCAGCTCCGATATCACAAGACTTCACGCGAATCAAGGGCGCGAATGGGTTGTTTATATAGAAGGCTTCGGAGTTTTCGTGTATGCGGCCAGGCACAGAGCTTGGCACCAGAATTTGAATGAGTGGTTTATTTCGGATTGAACCAGGATAACGAGTTGGATCAGGATTTTTCACGGTTTTACAAAAAAATCAAGGCGTTTTCACAGTTTTTCAAGGTCCTGCAGCCACCCTGAGAAATGGTTATAATGTATATATCTGGTGTGGTTATTGAGAAGGACAATGAAAGTAAGACAGGGGGGAAAAATTACTCAATTCTCTGCAATAGGAGTCGAGAAATGGAGTGAAGTAAAAATACGCAATTCGAACAAGTAATTGGCTGTGAACAACAAAGAAAGCAGTCCATATCTAGTTGTTTATTTTGAAAAGATTTCATATAGCAAATGGGGATTTGCAAAATTTTAAAAATTGGTATTGCAACTAAAAATGGCTGCTCCATATACCTATAACATGAGTAACATAGGAGTTTTAATTTGGCATTAAAGCTTACAACCATAATTGCGGACTGCACAATTTGCCAAGTTTTACCTAAAATATCATACAATTATAAAAAGTATAGTATAGAATTATGTTAGTTTTTATCTAAATTGTCATAATTCCAAAATAGTGGCCAAAATTAAAAATTTCAAGGCAAAATAGGGTTTTTGATTGATTTATGATTCACGGCTTGAGCTTGTATATCAACGTTTTCAAGAATTTTTCTAATTAACTATAATTAAGAAATTATGTTCACTAAAGAGACATATTGTAACACATGCTACACAGAATAAATAAGCAATCGATGCAATTTTCGATAGAAAACTACCTTCCTTATCAAGATGTAACTCTAAAATTAAATAACCTCTATTTTAGACAAAAAGAATATCTTGCTATTATTATTGTGAAATTATCACTCTAAGCCTGCTTTGCACCTCCTGGTAATCTAATTGGTTAAGCAATCGTTCAAATAAAACATATTGTATTAAAGGTTACATCCAATTTGTTGCCCTTTGTACCTTCTAATACGATTCAGATGACTACTTTACCAGGGTGGATCAACTGCCTCAGTTTAGGTATTTCACAAATTTGTGAACAAAGAAAAGAGCAGGAATCACATAAACCAAGATTACAGTGGTTTAATAATAGGATTTCAAAGGAAACAAAGTTTCACCTAATAATTATACAAGAATAAAATTTTTGCAGTTTTTCAATAAGGTCTAGATTCACCATTTCTGTTACATTGAGTTTGTCCCATAAACCAACAGCCGTCTGTTTCTAATTTAACAAGATAACAATCTATTTTTGAGAGGTGCTAAGGAAGCATAAGGAAACTTTCTCCACTTAAAAGGTACTCAAAGCAAGAATATTAATATGCGTGCAAAGTTAACACATTTAATTTAATCAATAATACAAAATTGTTGGATAAAAATCAACATAAATCTTACAAAACATAGGTGTAACTAGTTCCACGTACCTCAAGGATTGGTTTCTGGTCCTCTTCCTCTGATTTTATTATAAATTCTTCATGCAGACACTCGGGAAATACCTCAACTTGCTTCTAAAAATTTAAGAGAATAGGACATTTTAAATTCCCCAAACCAATATTACATATGTATATTTATATACCTTTCAAGAGCCAATTTATTTACCATCGCATCATTTCTTGCAATGAGAAGTGTATTTGAAATGGTTCCTGTTAAGTCTACTTACCAACATTGAGAGAACATTAATTTCATTAGATACCATTATCTTATCCTGCAAAATATTTGGATTGGATTCAATTCTCCCAGCCTAAATATAGAGAAAACACACAACCATGTAAATTACACTTAATCAATAACAGCTTAAGATAATCAATAACAGCTTAAGATAATCAATTAATAATAATGACATCAACATTTACCTCCTGTCTATCTTGAGGCCCACTATTTTCACCATTCCCTTCAGTTTCAGCAGCTTTTTCTACCACAATAGCACCCTACATAAAAGTAGATTTTTGTGGATTAGAAAATTTTATATGAGGCTTTATAACAACTCTTGACATAGAACTTCCTCAACGCAACTATTTTATTATAAAAGTAACATATACTAAGTACTAACTTAATACATCGATTAAATAAAAACAATTTCAACCTTTTATTTGCTTTACCTCAAGTGTATCTTGACACACACTAATTTCTCTACTATCAGAAGCTTCAGCTGGTGTATCTGCTTCAATAACACTCTAGAAAGAAGGATTACAGAAACTAAATTATAATATTTACCATTAACGACAGAAAATTTGAGGAATAGAATTAATAAGATGAAGTTTAACCTCAGAACGGAGTTACGCTGAGCATATAAATACATTTCTTATAATCGTCCCTATGCATTTATTTTACTTTAAAAATTTAATAGCACATTAAATTGTCTAGGACGAGCTAACCTATGTGACAGAAATTAATGAAAAGATAAAAGATATAATAGAGACGAAATTCTACCATTATCGAAATTCCAATGTATGTCGCTCTAATTCGACCTTTCACAAGTATACAAACATGACAAAGCGAATAACAATGGGATAATTCACTCACGTTTAGCTCTTTTCTTCTGTATTCCCATAGCTGTGACCTTGCACAGTGGACGTTCATCTTATACACTTCGAATTCTTTCATTTTCCAGAAACATGGTTGACAGATGTGAGAAGGAAGACCATCGTCTCGGTATATCTGGAAATATAAATCATACAACGTTACATGTAATCATGTGTTATAATCAACGTACATGTAAATACAGGGTTACACTACGCTGGCGAAAACAAGAACATGTTAATTTTTCAAGGGAGTTAGAACGAGAGATAACTGGTGAGTTTTTTAAAACCTGTTTCATCACATTTTATGAATTTGTCAGCTTCCTCCAATATGTTCGCAGTTAAGTCATATCCTTTGTCTTACCATACTTTTCTGGATTCTGGTACTTCACACTTTTAATTAATCTGAGTTCGGACTATAAAATGTACGGTAAAGATATGTATGGTAAAGCAATGTACATGCGAAAGCGTACATACACAATTTGGCATGCTAAATACATAAGAAAAGGTAGTCGATCTTCATTCACTTTCAATGCCTGTTTACTCGATGCATAACTTGTACGTTATTACGCCGTGTGAGCAGTCTTTTAGAACAATATAACGTATTAATAATATCACTAAGTACTAACTACAAACTTGCACGAGGTAATTCTTACTTCTAAATTGTATACGAAGTTTAGGGCTTCGTAAATCACACTCCCACTCATTGATCGATCAGAGAATATGTTGCATGATTGAAAACGGTCAGTTAAACATAGCCTACATAAGCTTTGCAAATTTTTTTCAGCCATTTTTTCGAAGAAAGAATGTTGTTGGGCCAGAACGAAACTCCGCTTTCTAAATAAAACGATTTATTTCTTCAAAGCGTAACGCAGGATGATGATATTCGTCGGCATGCGCGGGAACGTAATGACAAAAGATATTCCAGAATGCGCACGTAACATGCCTTACACGACCTTTCGTTACGAAAACAAAGGGTGGGAACGTAAACTGCAGTTTTACCCGTTCACCGGCGAAAGTGGTGCAATTTCGGGTAATGGCGGATAATAGGGGTGGTGTACAAAAATGTGCAGTGTTGTTATGCAGCAATAATTCCAATAAAAACCCAAACTTAAATTTCCATAGATTTCCGAGAACGAACGAAAGGTATTTATAATTTTTCGAGAGTGTTGTTTTATTGATGCATGCATCGTCTTCCTAAAACTAGATTTTCGATGTATGGATACATATAAATGAAGAGTTTTCATTTAAAAAACTTCATGGATGAAAAGTTAAAATTTATTGTGTGACTTTGTTTTCTATTCAACACCTAGGTGTTTATCTTGGAGGAAATTATGTGGAAATCCATCTCTCTCTGCCTTTCCTGCTGAACAGCTTGCATATCGTTGGCTCTTTGTTTGTTCGGCCCACTTCCACGAAAATGACTACACCAATTCCCTTGGAAAAAGATTAAATAGAAATGCGTTTCCGTCTTTGTTGCTACCTCAACAGGATCTTGAAACAAGCAACAATGACAACGAAGGTACCTCTCTTACTCATGTCACTCCTACACACTTTCGCGCTACTCCTCAGTTTGATTTATCACTGGAAAATGTCTGTGATGTGCTCTTGTCTTCTAAACCTACAATCATACCCAGTTCAGGCACAAGTATTTCTGTTCCATCAACTGCTGAGCCTTCTCTACAATCCTGCTCTTTTACACCGATCGCATCTACTACAACTGAGGTCTCTTTGGAAGGTCCATCTAGCTTAGCTTCAACACAGAAAACTCCTTTGAAGTCATCATCCTTTAATGATAGTGACCCATCAACTCCTACCATGTCAGCAATTCGTAAGGCCCCAACAGTGGCGCAGCCAGGTTTTGCCTATGGAGGGGGTCCAAGGCTGCCGAGAAAACGAAAAAATGCCTACCTTAAAGGGGCTAGTGTACATGTATTCATGCCCGCTACTTACTACAATATATGTCAATTCTTTAAAAAACTAAATGAATTGAAATCTAAGGGAGTTAAACGCTTTATGTGGCCAACTTATTACACTTTCCAAGATAGTAGTTTACATAAGGAAATTGGAAACTTATCATGAGTGTTATTTGGATTTCTCGTTTGTATATGTCTAATATGTAGTAAAAGCTCATTTTTTCCATGCTGAAGTTTTTTAGTGTTGTAAATCTAAACTTCTTCCAAGAAGGTTACATTACGTGGGAAGGAAAAAAATAGTTACGGTTATTTGGCAAGCAATATAAAACGTAACATCTACTCATTAGATCCCCCACATTGACGTGCCTATGCTTATTTCAATACTTTTCGTTATTAGACTATATCATCAGCAGATTTTTGAATTCAATTGAAATATCGACTGTCCAGAAAACACCATCAATGTATAAAAATATGAAGTATATATATACAGCTTATTCCACAAGGTTTATATAAAAAAAAAAATATTTATATCAGATGACATTTTCTGGTACAATGCTTACAATTAAGCCTGACTATCTATGCATTAGCCAAGTATTCAACTGAATGCATCACATACCGAACATTAAAAATTCGGCTACATTAAAAAAAATACAGTAGACTCTTGATTATAGTTGATATTGTAATTGACCCTGCAGAATTAAAGTCACATACCAAGGTGAAAAGAATGAAGATGTCAAATTACATTTATTTAGACTATGTAATAGGTTGTTTAACCAGCAGAGAGCCGATGCAAACCCAGTCTTAGGCACTGAGTGTTCAAAGGAAACAAACATTTTCCATGAATTTATATTTTGAATGAGCATTCTATGACCACGTGGTTGACAGGATAAGTCATGAGATTCTTGGGATTCTATCGCCAGAGAAAAAAATTGGCTGCATCGAAAAGGAAGCTGAAGAATTTAAGACACAGTTTTAACAGTTTATCAAATTTATTTCAAGTCACAGTTCCGATAAATATGTGCGTAACTTACGTGCAAAATACCTTTCAGCTGACTGATTTGCTTCCAAAATGGTATATTAAAAATCATATCATCGCAAATTAATTTTTACTGGTTACTTGTATTGCTCCAATACTTTTTCAAATTTCTACGGAAATTCGGTTATCGAATAATTTTCGTAAATATACATCACATTAACAGGCAATCATATAATAAAGATCAGTAAGTATATTTTCTATCATCCCTAGTAATCAAGAGTCTACTGTGCAGACTTTTAATTGTCCAGAATGCTTAATAAAGGAATAAGTAACTTTGCAATTGTCGCTAACTCATCTTGGGATGTGCCCTCCGATAACAGCCCTTAAATAAGACAATCTTAATTTATGCATATAATAATGGTTATTCCACAAAAAACATTTTTTCTGATAAATTTTTGGATGTCCATCTGTACCTTATGAAATCCTAACTCTCCTTTGAATTGTTCGTTGTGAATTTCTCAAAAGCACTACTCACGAGCCTAGCTTTGCATTCAAACCCTTGAAACAGTCACATGCTAAGATCTAACTGAGCGTTTTATCAATCTGTTTGTCTCTCAAATGTAATTAAATTTTTTTATTAATCTCTGTTTTCAGGGTGCAAGTTTCGATTACTCCTCGAATGTTCCCTTGTATTTTTTCAAGGAGTAAACATCATCACTTTTGAATTTTTCTCAACGGAATCTTATCTTATGGTGTGAGTCATCTTACTAAAGAATAGGCTTAAGAAGTTTACACGTTGAACATTGTGTGCGAAACACTCCTATCATAGCGTCCCATTGATATCGATGTCGGCTCTAGGCCTACTCTGCTAACGAAAACATCACCTTAGCTGACATCAGAGCCATATTTATGGATATGCGAAGCTTTTGCTGAATTTATCAGGCGAACACAAGATTAGCAGTGTATCTGTAAGACTTACTTGATTATTAGGGTTTGTACTCTTCAGCAGAAAGAAAAGTACAGAGTTAAGCATAGGACTTGAGTCTTGGGGGGGGTTGAACCCTAACCCCTCCCTCTGCGCCACTGGGCCAAAAAAGAGTAGATCAAGGTCTCACAAAAGTTGCAGATTATATATTTTGAAGAGTCCAAATTTGACATCAGTGGTAGATCTCACTCCCCGTAAGAAGAAAATGCTTACTGTATACTGTTAAAATCCATTTCAAAATTAAGAAGAATGTCCATAGCCATTAGGAAGAAGTACCAAAATATTTTGACATTCCGTAGTGATACCCTTGTTGAACAGTTGGGGCAAAATTTACCCTCCTCAATCACCCAGTTCCTCCAGATGCAACTGAGAATCGCTGACAAATATCCTAAAGGATGAAGGTGGACCACTGAGGAAAAAATCATGGCTCTTCCTTTAAAAAGTCCAAAGTCTTACACATTGTTGAGATCCTTTGTTCCTCTTCCCAGTAAGAGAATCCTCCGTAGCTTATTGCAGCAGATTCCATTTTCAACTGGAGAAATGAAGATTTGGTAACTCATCTATCATTCATTCATCAGAAATGGCTGAAGAGGATAAGTTTTGCACACTTCTGTTTGATGAAATGATTGTTAAGCCAAATTTGTGCTTTGGTACCTACCACGATCACACAGATGGCTTTCAAGATTTTGGTAAAGGAGAGAAGACCATAATCACGCTATCAATTTTACTTAATAATTTGCAGTCATCTGCAAAGAGCAAAGTATTGATTTTAGGAGAATGGAAGAGTGTAGATAGATCATTTATGTATAGCGTAAAAAGATATGGACTGAGCACACTGCTTTGAGGAACTACCAAAGATATTACAGACCATTCAGATTTAATCCTGCCAGTTACAACTGATTGAGTGTGATGTGTAAGATAGTTGTTTATCAGAGTTAGAAAGTTACCATTAATTACAATGGGGTGTTCTAGTTTACAAAGAAGGAGGGAGTAATCTACAGAATCAAATGCTTTTGAGAAGTCTAAGAATACGGGGTCTAACTGGGATTTATTTATAATAGAGCTAACAGTGTGACTTTGGAAAATAGCGAGGTTAGTTAATGACGACTGATGTGGTAAGAATCCATGCTGTTTAGCTGACAGATAGGGAGAAGTAAAGTAAAATAAATGATTAAGTATTATTTTTTCGCAGACCAAAGAAAATATAGGTAGAAGAGAGATGGGACGATAGTTTGAGACATTTGATCTAGAACATGATTTGTGTATCAGCGTTACGTTAGCAGATTTCCATTGTATTGGATATTGACCTAGGGCAAAGCAACAGTTAAAAATTAGTGATAGTGGGGTACTGAGGGGAAGTGCACAATGTTTTATGAATATAGGATGTATCCCATCAGGATCAGATGATCGGTGTGGTGAAATCTTCTCCAGGAAATTCGGCACTTCTTCAGGAGTTGTTTGAAGAGAGGATATTGAATGACTGCAAACAGGGGAAAGATTGCAATCACCGGTTGGACCCGATGATCGTACAGTAGAGCCAGAGAAAAGGTTAAGGAAAGCACTAGATCTTTCGCTTTCACTCACTTCATTCCCATTGTATGTCAGAGCACTCGGAATACAAGTATATTTCTGACGGGTGTTAACCATACCCCAGAATTTGCGTGGATTTGTTGTTAATGAAGAGGACATTGATTGAACGTAATTTGAGTAATCACGATGAATCAATGATTTAGCTAGACACCTTAGATTGCAGAAGGAAGTTTTTGTTTCTGGATTTGGGTGAGAAGCCCACAAATACCAGGTATGATTTTTATTAGCAAGAGTGAGTGTAGTATCTGGCATGTACCAAATTGGAAACTTCTTCGATTTGGGTGTCTTTAAAGGTACAAATTGTCTGATGCAGGAGATGATAATGTCGTAAAAAAATCGACAGCGTCATCAATAGGGAGGGAACTTAACACACCAAGGAATCAGCTGGAGGGCTGGTTGATCTCCTCCCATCGAACTTTCGACCAGATGTGGTGCTTGGCAAACGGAAGGACACATCGTGGGACTGATGGTCAGAGTCGAAAATGTTCCTGGAAGGCGTGATATTTTTGGGGGTGAAAGAAGAAATATAGTAATCCAGAGTTGCCAAGTTTCATGTTGGATGAGAGTTGAACTGGGCTAGACCCAGAGCAGGGACAAAGTGGTCGAGGAAAAAGCTATCCAATGAGCTTTGTGGTGCACCGGTGGTGGGGAAATCCCAAGATATAGACAAATTAAAGTCCCCAATCAGAATTATGGGACCAATTGATAAAACCTTAAGAATAAAAGTTAAACATTCTCCAGGACAGACACATTGCATGATGAAAGGCGATAAACGCACCTTACGTAAACAGAGTTCCTTTTTCTAGAAATACCACAAGTCACTTCACACCATAAAAATTCACAACAAGTCTCTAGGTCTAGTCTCCGTTTTGTGCAGAGAGATGACTTGATTGACAACAGCACACCACCTGCCCTCGTAGCACGGTCTTTATGGAAAACATTGTGTGTTCTCGCAAAGGATAACTCAGAATCATTTACTGTCGAGTTCAGCCATGTTTCTGTCAAAGCAATGATGTCAGAAGCTGACAGTTCATCGGAAAAGCTTTCACACGTATCAATTTTGCACTTTAAACTCCTGACATTCTGATAATATAAGTTTAGCACCTCTCCACACTTGGGACTAGAAATTTGGTCACCAGATGGGCTAACAGATTGTGGACTAGGATTTGATTCGATATCACCACATAAGCAGAGATACAGCAAGATAGATAGAGGATAGAGGGCATAAGATAGAGAAACAGGCCCAGAGAGGGTAAGGGAGGGCCCGAGCGGTCGAAGGGCAAAGAGGGGTCGGCAGCGAGGATGGCGTATATGGATGCGTAAGTCTTGACACACAAACGGAAATTTGGCAATTATTCGACACCATTCCACATTCAATAGGCGTAATTTCTCCCAGCATGTGGAAAACACATTGTGAACTGCTATGTCTCAAATGCAGCACATAAACAGTAAAAATTACCACTGAAACACAAATGCTACTATCTACCTATGCTGCTACTGCTACCATTTTAGCAGGCATTAGATGAAATAAATAAATGGTGTAAAAGTGGAGACTACATCTAAATCCCCAGAAATGCTCTGTAATGTCTATTTCCTTACAAAAGTCCCCTCTAGATTTTGTTTATACCTTAAACTCCTCTCTTCTGAAAAGAGTCAGCTCCCTAAAAGACTTAGAAATTTTAGTCGAATCTAAGTTAAACTTTATTGACCATATCCAGGCTGTCAGAAGAAAGGCACTTTCACTATTAGGGATTTTATATCGATTTACCGAAATGAATCACCCAAACACTCTTAGATTGTATTTCACAACCATCATAATCTCAGTCATTAAATATTGCTCCCCTATCTGGTTCATGTCATCCAATACTAATATTGCCTCCCTCAATCAAATCTTTAATTTTTTTGCTTTTATCGTTAAATCTTGTGTTCCCCATCTGCGAAATACCAATACAGAGACAGTCTTAAAATACCCTTCCTTAAGATCCCTAATACAAACTTTAATCAAGGGCGATCTTTCATTAATATTTAATATAATTAACTCCCATATTGATTCCCCTGAACTAGTTTCCTTATTTAGTTACCATGTTCCACCTAGAGCAACTAGACTAATTCCTCTTCTCCATGTTCCTTCATTTAGATTGTCCCTTGCTCAACGTTCCCTACTTTATAGACTTCCAAACCTTTTGAATTCCCTACCTACCTCATAGACCCCTTCAGTCTGTCGCTTGACGCATTCTTAAATTCTGTAAATTCCTGTAAATAATTTTCTGCTTGGGTCATATTCTGTATATATATATATGTTATTTTTTGTTTAATTTGTTCAATTTTTATTTCATAAAATCTTGTATATTTATTTTAAATTTTATATGTTAAGTGCATTCACTGTAAAATGGTTGCAGAACTATATTTGAATCTATGAATAAAAAAATAAAAATATCAATAAATAAAGAAACAAAATATGCTCTTGTTTTTATGGTTAGAGGTCTACTTGCAAAATGGTAGCAGCCAGTTGCTTATTACTTTAGCCATACCAGCACATCTGCATTGACCATTTGTACTCTAATCAAGGATATTGTTCCAAAAATTCTCTCTGCTGGACTGAAGGTCATGGCTAGTGTGTGTGACATGGGCCCAAATAATGTAAGAGCCCTCAAATATTTGGGTGCTTTCTTCCAATCGCCCTTCTTCTCCATTGGTGAAACAAGAATTTTCATTATCTTTGACCCTCCTCATCTTTTAAAATGCTTCCAAAATTTATTTTTTAAACATGATGTAGAAATTCAAGTGGAACTTGGGAGAAATCAAGTACATTGGCCACCTATTCTGACCAGGTTCCACCATTTCAAGACCTGAAGCACTTGACCAAGAAGCATGTTGATCCCAGACAGCGAGACCAAATGGGGGTATACTTGGCAGCTCAAGTCATGAGCAATTCAGTGGATGGTGAGGCTACCGCTACCTTTCTCCTCCTCTGCGATGAAGTCTTTCACAGTCTTAATGGTACCTTGCATCTATGAGACCATTGTAAGATACTGAAACGGCCTTTTGCATCATCTTCACCTCATATCCCGTTCTGGGAGACTGCTATCAATGCATTGATGGACTCAAGTTCTTGTCGTGTGGTAGGAGATGACCCCCTCAAGATGGTTGGTTAGCAACCATAAGAGCAGTGAGAATGCTGTGGAAAATTTTGCACAAGGAGGGCTTTGATTATTTGGAAACACAAAATTTGAACCAAGATCCATTAGAAAACCTTTTTGGAATAATTAGGCAGTGGAATAATTTTGCAGTGATATTTGTTAGTTGCATTCTTCAAACCAAATAATAAATTATATGTTTTCAGTGGTTTAATATAATGCACTCCCAAAAAAGCTTATTGCATCCTCTAGGCTTCCATTTCTCTTGTTAGAACTGCCTTTTTGATTATAAATGTTATCCTATAACTTTTATGTAATCTATTTGCATTGGTATAATTATTTTGGGATAATTGCTTTCTGTCTGGTTTGGAAAAAACAAAAAAATGGTGCTGGAGTTGTTGCGCTGATCTCATGTTACCCACATAACTAGGCCTTATCCCTTCTTATGCTGGTAGTGATTTCACTCTATGCACCTCACTGAAATTACTTTTCTGATCCATTACCCAGTGAAAATAACAGTAATCCCTTCTCAATAATGATATTCTTGGTCCTCTTAGATAGATAGCAAATAAAGCTAATTAATATGAATTTGTAAGAATGCTTATCTCTCTGTTAAATGTTCAGCTGAAAGACTGGTTAGTACCTCAGCCCTCTAAAATTTGCTGCATTGAGGTATTTGGGGAAATTAATTTTATTTGATTTGATTATAGGATGTACATTTAATCTTCAAAAGCACTTCCAGATCCTTATCATTGTTATGTTCAGTTTCTAGCCAATTATTTGAGGAACAGACTGAGCCTGAGAGCACCTTTGAATTGACAAATAGTCTGCCTTCCTTAGAGCATCCAAGCAGGTGCCATATGGTTGAAGAAATGCCAGAGTTATACACAAATATAATCCTTCCATATCTTGAAAAAGAGCCAATGTATGTGAAGGTGAGAATATTTTTCATTACCTTTATAGCTAGTAAATAGGTCAGCATTCAAATTCTAAATATCAAGCAAAAGATCTAGAGGCAACTTATGGATGAAAGAGATATGATCATAATATTACAGTTAATTGACTGGATAACATGTGTTTTTGTGTTCTGAAGTTAGCTGATATGGAATAAACAGATCATCAATCATTAAAAATTGAATTTGGCTTTCTTCCTTATGTGATACAACAGTATTTTAGGGATCAAAAATACTGTTATATTTCTTATATATCTCAATTGAATATGAAAATATTTAACATTAATGGATTTTAAGTTTTATGTAAAAGGTTTACTCTATTAGCTTTTAGAATACTTGCTAATTCATGGTTAATAATTGTTATTAATTTACTGTGGTTACCATATTGGACGTTAAAATGTGTGGTAAAAGCTAGAATTATTTTATTTTTAAGATTTATTAGAAATAGATGTTTTTTTCAAACATTCAGAGAATTATACTCAAGTAATTTGTCATTTAGCTATCTTCTTATGGAGTATCACTTGGAGTCCATTAGCTCTGAAAAATAAATAATATTATAAGAGAAAAATATACCATATTTCAAAATATTGTGAAAAAAATAAAAATGATGGCAAATAATTTATATTATTACCTACAACATAGGCATTGAATAAGATACTATAGGTGCTAACTGTGAGTCTAATTTACATGGGGGCCTAAATAAGAATGTGCTTATGAACTCTATGACATTTTTCTTAAAATAATCATAGAGGTACAGATAATTCTCAGGCTCTTGTTATTTACTTCAAGAAAGAACTTTACATCCATTGATTAATTCTAAGGAAAATATTTATCGAATTTATAAATTTATTGAACATTTACCGTATTTGAGGGCATATAAGACGCACCGGCATATAAGACGCACCCTCATTAAGTTGGCCACTCCCAAGGAAAAAGAGTTTTAATTGTCCGTGCGAAAGCGCGGTACCACAATAACATATACTGTACTTTCTTTTAGTTGTCATGTTTCGTAAAAGCCAAATATTAACACAATCATTGAATGCAATTATGAAATAGGTAATATAGACCATCTGGGCTAAAAATAGCATTCAGTATTGAAAGTTAACCTGTGGAGGTTGAACCTTCACATATAAGATGCAGGGATATTTTTCGAGACATTATTTAGGAAAAAAGGTGCGTCTTATATGCCGTCGAATGCGGCATATAATATACAATATAATTTTTTAATTTCGAGACTTGAAAATGACTCATAACTATTGTTGGGCATAAATTAGGACTGAAGAATTCTTAATTAATTATTGGTTCCAGAATATATTAAAACATTCCATGTTGTTGTGAAGAGTAATTTTTTCATCAGTAATACCTAAATACAGGCTTTGTTAACCTTCCATCTTAAATGCCATAATCTTTAACTCATTTAAAAACTATATTCCATCAAAACCTATGATATTCTGTTGAACTGAATTAAAAATCGATCATTGGATTTAGAAAACTTACCATGAAAGGCTTATTTGATTTAATATTTTATTCATCAGTGGGTGTATGACATAATAAATGGAGAAGCAGATCAAGAACGAATTGTGTATCAAAATCTATGTAAAGATGACAAAGATGGATTTTTTATGATAAGAGACGGAGAATGGGATGGAGAGGACTTAGAGAGGCTTCATTTGATTGCACTTCCTTACAGACCTGGACTTCTGACAATAAGGGATTTGAGAGCTTCTCACCTACCCTTGCTTAGAAACATATACATCATTGGAAAGGTAAGACAGTGATTTTGCCATGTATGCTCATTCCAGGTTTTTTACCTCATCATAGTGATATTCCTTAAAGTACAATCTACATGGGCTGTTTAGAAATTAACTGCCATTGATGCTTCAAGTTGTTTTCTGAGCTCCTTCATTGTTGTATTAGCACAATGTATGATTCTTAAATCTTCAAAACTTAGGTTGTATTGTATTGCTTTGCTCCTTATAACTTCACAAATAAGTACTGCAATAGAAATTACTGCCAAATGTGAGACTCATGGTGTGATATGAGTTCTTGAAGCAAAAAGTTGTCAACAGTAGACATTGATTCTGTATTGTGTGTAGTGTATGTATAAACATGAGTGAAGGGTTTTTGATGCCAATTCTTAACCAGCAAAACCAATTTCATTAAAATGGAAGAGCAAACATCCATGATTAATTCAGTAGTGGTAGACCCTGTGTCATTAGTGATACAAATGGAATATTTTTGATTATAATGATTAAGATCTTCAAAATGCTGTGGTAATCTGACTACTACCCTAGGGATCAATATTTTGCAGCGCGGATTTGCAAATTGTCTAGACACTAAGAAAATGCTTGAATTTAAATGCTGGTTATATTGAAATATAATTTAATATATACCAAATAAAATATTTGTATCCAGGCAGGTGCTTTATACATAGATAAATGATGATTTGTTTCCAAACCTACTTTGTAACATGTTAGATAACTCAAATTTTCATAATCACTAAATTATTAGAGGAATTCATATCAGCCCTCAGGTCATTTCATGAGTTTTTAATTCTATTCCTTATCTTCTTTCTGACCAAACTAATCGATTTGACAACTACTCTTGTGCGTTTACATTTTCCTTGTGTACCTCTGTGTAATTAGTGATGAGAAATAAGTTGCTCTGGATGCAACGGTTCCTTTAGCAGTAGCATTCTTACCTGTATCATGATAATACTAGTCTGCTCTGTTTTTATTTCTACTGCCACCTGCGTGATGCCTACTAGCTTTGTAGATATAACAGGTCATCACAATTTCTTGTCTAATACTTACGAGGAATTCTTATGACTAGTATTTCCCCCACTGAAAATTAATACAGCATCATAACTGCAAAGACATACTCAATCATTCTTATATTTTCGTGCTGCTGTAATTCAACTCTTCATTTTGAGCTTTATTTTTAAACATTTTTCTCACCAAAGTTGGTTCTTGTGGAACTGTTCAATCTTTTCTAACAAACTCAGTTTTTATCTCTAATCAGTACATAATTCATGGTTTATAAAAACAAATAATAATACCATGAAATTGTTTGCAATTGCTGAAGTACAACATTTCATTTAATGTAGTATACATCCTAATTCTGTTTACACTTTGATTTTGTTATTTCTGATTTTCTAATATTGAATTTTATAGAGCAATGGATTTTTGTAAAAACTTGAGCTCAATTTGTGTATGAGTAATTAATTGTAATTATCTTTCTCTGGCCCTAAGTAATGTGAGATATTTAACATCCAGAATGTCTAAGACTTGAAAGAGTCACTAAACATATTAGTGTAGAAATTATTGTGTCATCAATGATTATAGGTGTTAACTAATGTAACTATGCCTCTGTTTAGTAAAGAATGCATAATTTTTATAAGTGCTCTCTCAATAAGTTAAATTCCCTCTTTACCTTGGTACTCAGTTTTCTCTGTGTTGCTGATTAACATTACATAGTTATTGAAAATTCTCAGCACATTTGGTGATATGTATTTTCAGGCAGTTGTTGAAGAGAAGTATGGAATTCCTGGGTCGCAATTAAGAATATTTCTCCAGTATCTTCCTTCATTTTATCATCTGCATGTTCACTTCACAATGGTGGATGAAGAGATATTTGGTAAGATTAAGAAT
Source organism: Sympetrum striolatum (assembly GCA_947579665.1). Taxonomy (NCBI): domain Eukaryota; kingdom Metazoa; phylum Arthropoda; class Insecta; order Odonata; family Libellulidae; genus Sympetrum; species Sympetrum striolatum. The sequence goes on from OX388351.1 coordinate 62,343,763, forward strand.
ATTATGACATTAAATCACTCATCCTTTCTAAAGTTATCAAAAGTAAAAGTATGAAGCAAGCAGTAATAAATAATTCAACTCCAAAATTTTTTTAATACCCGTTATATTAAATGATCTTAGCATAGTATTTTTAGCTTTAATTATAGCATAATTTAAACTACCGTATTTGACAGCATATAAGATGCACCTTTTTTCCTAAATTATGTCTCAAAAAATTTCCCTGTATCTTATATGTGAAGGTTCAACCTCCACAGGTTAACTTTCAATACTGTATGCTATTTCTAGCCCAGATGGTCTATACTACCTATTTCATAATTGCATTCAATGATTGTGTTATTATTTGGCTTTTACAAAACGTGACAACTAAAAGAAACTACATTTTAAGTTATTGTGGTATTGCGCTTTCGCACGGACTATTAAAACTTTTTTTCCTTGTGAGTGGCCAACTTAATGAGGGTGTCTTATATGCCGTCAAATATGGTATTTTTTTAGGTAAAAATGGTACCATTTTTACATATATTTGCCATTTTAATATTATAAAATGTGATGACAGTCCAATAGAAAGCTTATGGCCTCTGTATGAAAGTTTGTTTTGTTCTGGATGAGACATAGCTTTCCTTCTTGCTTTATTCCTTATATGGGACTCCCTATTCCATGCAGACAGGGACCATAAGCTTTCTGCAAGCCTCTGCTATTATAATGCTCTGTGGAATAATTACAAATCTTTTCAATAAATAGGTACGCATGTGGGAAGGGCTCATCTGTTATATTCTGTGATAAACAACTTGATGTTATGTCCTAACTATTATGAAGTAGCAAATCTTCAATTTTATGTGGAGGAATCTCATATATTATTCAGAAAATTAAAAGCATACGGTAAGTCTTACAATTTGAGCTTAATATGTTTCTTTTATGTAGTATTAATTATATCCAAATTTCAGGACTGATTGGAAAAATCAGGTCAACCAGATGCTATTCGAGAGACAATTGAAGAAAAATACAATAATTGTAATAGTTGATGAAAATTTCTTTTGACCAATTTTCATTCCAATGTCTAAGACAGAAGGAAAGTGTGTTGAAACAATTCAACTTTGCTGTACTTTTGGTCCTTAGTCACTTGTTGAGATAATGTGGATCTTCCAAATCCAATGATTGTCAACTTTTGTTGTAAATAAATACATAATATATTTTATTTTCATAATATGGCTGTGATTTGTCCCTAAATTTACTTCCTTGTACCATTTTTAATGAGAAAAATGAGTTTGGTATGTTTCATCTATTTTCCTTAATCATATAAATGCACCTCCTTTGATTTGAAGTGATGAAAAATGATATCAGATTGAAGTACCAATAAGTAATCAAGAAATAAATCTGAATGACATCTGATGTTTACGCATATAAATAAGATATCTTTTAACCACATGCTATATGTAGAATTTTTTTTAGACTTAAGAATAGATGCCAAACTGATTTTAACAACATCTTGTCATAACATTTTTCCAAAGAACTTTTAAATGTCAATTTCTGAAGATGAGGTAAAATGTAATGCCGTTGATTTGAAAAAAATTGTAAAATGATAAGCGGATGATTTTTCTTAGTTAAAATGAATGAGGAAATTTTTTTGCATTTCGCAAGCTGACTGATGGTATCTCATAAATTATAATGAATGTAAAATGATTTTGAAAAATGTTTGAATGTGAACTGAAAGATTCTAAATTGACTCATTTGAATATGTTTGCCATTGTCTTGAGAAAAATGTAGCAATTGATTGGATATTTGAGCCACCTATTGGGATCTACAATAATTTCTGCTAAACATTCCTCAAGGAAGCTTGTTTCTATCAGCTTATGTTCAATATATTATTTTCTATACGTGTAAATAAGTCAGCAGTGAATTATAGTATATTTGTCTTTGAACGACTTATGTAACCTAGTAATTTTTAAGCAAATGGCTGCAGTAGTGCAGAAATATTTATCGGCAATTGGAGAAAAGTACGACAGTTAATGCAAAATGTACTATTCTAGCAAGTTTCTGATAAATTCACTTATTTAGCGGCTTTGACGTTATTAAAAAATTATATTTACAAGTTTTTCATCAATAAGTTTTAAAGTGTACGTTAATTCGTATTATAAAACTCATTGCGTTTTTCTTTCATTTCTTAAGTCTCCACTTATCAATCTAATGATTCTATAGTGTAAACTGTGCAACATAACAACAATTTTGCAGAAATTTCCAAAGAGACTATAATGAATCTCCAATTAGTCAATTAGTTTTTATAGCTGTGGCCTGTGTGTAAATAGGCTTTGTTTACTCAAATAGGCTCCTTTCACAATTTTACTTCTGCTTTTCATAGTTTTTGACCCTTTCCTATCTCAAGTGACCTTTTTTTTACAATTGGCATTAGTTGATTATATTAAAGGCTATCACCCTTCAAGCAAAAAATTTCAAACAAAGAAAATGGGAGTTTTCAAAGAGCAGATGATATTTGACAAACCATGAAATAATCCTAAAGCTGGAATTGCTGGTAGAAGTATGGAAAAATGTTTTGAATAACCAAGAAATGGAAAAATTCCTTTATTTATTAAAGCCAATTTTTCAAAATCATTATCACATAAGAAATGCAGTACAAGAAAGCGATGGCAACCACTGATTATTCTCCAAATTTTCCTTGAAAATAACCTCAAAGTATTTCATGGGTAAGGTTATCAGGATTGACATCAGCCTTGTGGTCAGTAATATTAGGCCGTGACTCATAAGTGCAGATAGTGACCCCATGATGATGCGCTTCCTGCCATTCTCCTCTTAGCCCTATATAAATTATTTGAGTGGAATCCGATCCAAAATTCTTAGGGAAGTGAATGGTTAAGTTATACACAGAAGAAAATGTAACTATTCTGAAAACAGAGAAAAGATAATAAAAATACATAGTTTTTCACTGGTAATTATAAGATACAATATCAATGAAGGGATATAAAATAAAATATGAGAAATAATATGATTGCTTTAGATTCATACAATGTTCTATTTTAAGAAGACATTGTAATTTATTACTTATTCAGAAAAATCAAAGTAATTAAACATTTTAAATTTAGAACACATAGGGCACGTTTTTAAATTCATCGATGGATCCATCGATGGCATCGGAAATCCATCAAACCGTTTTTAAATTCATCGATGGATCCATCAAACCGTTTTTTTATTCACTGATGGATTTACGATGCTTTCCACCGATGTCCATCGCTTCCATCGAGATTAATTTCCGATGAAAAGCCGATCGTACTGATAACAGTAGCAGGTCATTCAAATGTCAATATCAATAACCTCATAAAAAGCAAGTAAATGGCAACTTACAATGGGAAATATAACGTATTTATAATGCATCAATTGACGAACACAAACGATGCAATGAATTACGTTGCAACAGAGTGTAAAGAATTATGGAGATGGAACAAATTGTAAATGCAACAGTAGTCATCTTGTCAAACAGCAAATAAACCAGCGGACTTTTCTTAAATTCATCAAGAATCGATAACTCATCGAAGTAATCAGACAAACATCGATGCAAACCATCGCTCATCAGATTGCTGAATTTAAAAACGTGCCCATATGCAAGATAAGCAAACACTCACGGAAAATTATGAAAAACCTGAAATCTATGTAAGTGCCCCCAATATTAATATTTTTACAGAGGAGGTATAATGGGGATTATTCTTATATGCTCGATCAATTAAACATGGTTAATAGCTATATTTAGCTTTGAGACTCAACTAGGAGGCATATGAAATCCCAGGCAAAGAGTTGCAATTCATATCTCAGATCACAACAACAAACCAATCATATTTATAAATAATTTATTTTTCTATCAACATATGCTATTTAGTTATTAAATTTCAGGGGATAAAAAAGGAAGAAAGATGTCATACTCACTTGGTGGCATACTCAAGGTTGGCATGAGTGTCATGGTGCAATTCAAACTCTTGGTCAGCTTTTATTCTGGCATCATCAAACGTCATATGAGGTCTATTCTTGAATCTGATAAAAATTGTGCACAAAGCAATTATTTATACTACTTAGACTTGAGAGAATTATCAATTTCAAAGCTGTGTTGATATGAAACATAAGCAATCACCCTTTTTAATTGGCAAGATTGGATCTTTCCAATTAGAAATATTTCCAATAAAGCATTTCAACTGTTTCAAAAATAAACTTCAATCTTCAAATGAAATCTTTGCTTATTATTGATTGATATGAACAGTAAAATTTTAAAGTTACATCACTTCATCAATTAAAATGATTTGCATAAACAACTTTATAATCTAATATAAAAATGAAGAAAAGCAACTGATTTTAATAATACTGCATGAAAGGTCGAACTTGATGAAAAATACAATCACTAGGGTCAAATGAATAGATTGAATAATTATTCATTCAGTCATATACACAAAACATAGTGAATCTGTTACCATATAAAAAGTTACAGACATAAGGCTAAATAATTTTTCGACTACTGTACAATGGAGTTAACCATATTCACATCTAATAAAATACAGCAATATTTATAAAAATAGTGTTTCTATAGGGTGAAATTAAGGAAAGTTACAAATGACAATAAAGCAAACAAGTCAATGCCAACCAATATACAGCACAGCACTTTTGCATCACTATACTAGCAAGAAAACATTTAAGATGCCAAGAGTTTCTCTAATCATCTCATCAATTTTAAATGAACGGTTATATTCCAGGTAGAGCAGCTGATGCAATATGCTGAAGAAAATAAAAAAAATGCATTCTTTTCTCAAGAGGTTCCCCTCGAAATGGATCTGAAGGAAACATTCAACGTAATGGAACAGTTTCAGTCATGCCTCGCACATTCACTTTAAAGGTTATACAAATAATATTTTTACTCACAGCCTCATTTTGGATGGGTGAGACTCATCGTCTCTACCGGCTACGATGATCCCTTTAAGCTTTATATTTCCAGTAAACCTGAATACAGAATTCAGATTAGATATATTCTTACCAAGTCTTGCATCTCAGGAAGTCGAGGATATTACTTACGGAATATTAAATAATAGTTCTTCATCAACGTCACTTTCCACTATCTGCAAAACGCATACATTAAATCATAGTTCTCTGAGTTTTTAAAACCCCAAATAACTGCGGTCAGATTTGACCGTACCTTAACTGTGTTCAATCTGTCTTCCCAAGTTTTGAAAACCTCCTTACCGGAACCTTCCACAGCTTCGTTCAAGCATTCCACATTTTCTTTGTCAATCTTTTGATATAAACTATACTGTAACCCCATCTCAGGAGTTTCATCATGGTCGTGATCGCCTTCGCAACTATGTCCATGCCGATGCCCAGACATTTTCAATAACTGTTATTTTAATAAAGCTGACCAGCAGATTGTACACTGAGACAGCCGGCAAAGCAAACTTAGCCCACCGGAACTTGTTCATTACATGCTGTCCAATAGAAAATTTTTTTTAAAGACTTGACTGTGAACTAGACCAAACCAGAGATATTACACAGATTATCAGGAGAGAATGAAGCTTCTCATCCTTTAAATGCGGACGTCCTCTAAAAACTGCGGAAGAGCTCAAAATAATTGTTATTTCATTTTTAATGGACTAAATGAAGAACAACCACCGACTATAAGAAATATAAAATGTATAGTTACGTTGAGATAAAAAATACAAGATTTTGTTTTACCAATGTATCTATCAGAATCATTATTAATGAATATGGAAAATTCTTGATACATAATATAGAAAAAACTTGTTCCAACCGCATTGGAAAAAAGTTTATATTGGCAGAGTTGGTAGGTTTAAACAATCGCGACGCGGTAGTTTTTTGCTGTCTTTGGAGGTTTGGAGGGAATTGCAATCATTGCGATGATCTCGAGATTTAGGGTAATCAGTAAAGAATGATGGAGATCGATAATGCTTGTGAAAGTCAGTATTATGTGATTCGTGAAGTTAATTCACGAACGTGAAAGACTCATATTTGATTTTTATTCCAGAAAAAACCAATGCCGAGCGCGAAGAAATATTATGCCCCCTTTTACCTTCTGTCGGCAAGGCTTTGTTAAATGAAGTAACAAGACATTATCAAGAACGAGAAGAACGTAAGTTCATTCACGTATGTACGTATTTTACGATGCTGTTGGATTGTTAATGAATCTAATTTCATCTCAACAGTGAGTGATGATGTTCTGCTAGCTCTTCAATCAGTCTTCGGGAATTCATTTGAAAAAGCACTGGAATTATTGGATACATCATCATCTTCCGTTACATTCTTAAGATCTCCTAGTAAACGTTATGTAGTACAAGTGACTGGTAGTGCCGGAAGTACTTACACCCTATTCCCGGGCATCAATTATTGCCCTTGCCCAGCGTACAACTTTCATGTTATGCGGAAAAGATCTCGCATTACCTGCAAACATGTACTCGTTGCTTATTTATGTGAATTGATGAGAAAAGGAAGGCAAGTGGAGGTAACGAACGATGCTTTAACGAAGGCCCTCTGTTTTTCTGCAAATTTAGGTGACGAATAAACCGCATATTGATTGGAAATTGTTAGAATATGTCAATACTTCTTTTTTATTTATAAAATATAAATTATTTCTATAATTACTCTAGTTATTTCTAATTCTTTCCTAACTAAATCAATTATGCTGCTATTAATAGCACATATTAGTATCCGCACTCAATACCGGTAGAATAGATCACTCAAACAAAAATGAAAGCAAAATGATGATAACCTACGACAAATATAGGAAAGTTTTACTGTACAAATATTTATCTTGGTAAATTTCTAGAGGTAAAGTTATCGATGAAGACTTTGGAAATAATTTTTTTTATTAAAAAATTGCCCTATTTCGATGAAATTTTCTGGGAAGACACTTGAAATATTGCGTCGATAATTTTACCTTTCTGGTAAAGTTATCTAGAAACTAGAAATTTATCTTTAAAGTGGAGGTAATAAATGGGGGCAACCTATTTGTTTCGATGTAGCAATTCCATTTTCAGGAAAGGTAGCTTCAGAAGAGAATTACTTTGAGAATATAGGCGACTGAATTACATATGGATTGCGTAAGCCATTATGTTCCTAATTTAGATAGCGTATCTTTGTCCTGTTTAGAAATAGACATTCACTGTGGCAAAAAAGCAAAGGTAAGTAGCGCGAGAAAGTACTATTATTGAAATGAGGGTAAGAGAAATTAATTTCCCATCACGTCCTGACTTGTTCAACTTTCACCTATGTAGACTGTCATTTAGTTCTTGGAGAATAAGAGAAAGATGATTATCATATTTTAGGTAACACTCTGATAGACTCAAGGAGATTCACAATATTTTGCCTTAGCTTACTCTGAAGTAAACCATATTCAATTGTTGGTCAAATGATATGGCAATGCAGCCAACTTGGTAATAAAATAAGTTTTTATTTCTAATTGAAAATAGATTTGTTCCACCTAAGTAGAATAAGTGGTTTTCATTTTGTACTGAGAATGAAATTTCTGAGCACAAACAATTAAAAATTTTGAGTACAATCGAAGTAAAAAGATTCTTCAAACAATTTAAATTCAAAGTTATGATTTCTTTCTATATTTGTTGTTAAGTATTCCAAAGCAAAGCCTCCTTTAAAGAATCAAACTTTACAACACTTCATATCTGTTGCACATCTTTGTTACTGATGTGACGCTTACTACGAAATAATTATGTCTTATATCTGCTTATCAGCCAAAACATCTAAATTCTCTTTTCTGGTTATCCACAGTGAAAGTTAGTTCACATTATTGTGCCGTTAAGTTATTTAAGACTATTTCTTTAGATTTGCTTAATGTAGAAACATCCAAGCTTCTAGCTCAGCTAATAAAAAGCGAAACTATACTAACTTGAGAAATCAATGAATGTCACATGATTAAAACATCAGATCTTACAAGTAAATGGTTTTATGTTAAAGGAAACAAAATATAAAAAGGTCATGCTTTTAAGAGACAATAAATTAGAAATTTTGAAAAATCACTTTTATTAATCATTTTAAACAATTTTGGCTAGATATTTTTGTTCAATCACTGGTATCCAATGGTCCATTAAGCACCCAAATAACTGGAAAATAATTCAAATTTTGCAATTTTTCGATACAATCATAAATTGCTATTTTCAGGGGGCCAAATTTCATACACTACTCAATACATAAATAATGAATTGCCAAAGGTAGAGAACATGCAAAATCTTACAATCAAATGATAATCAAATCACACAAAAGGTATGTACATTCTCAATTTATTAATGCCACAAAAATATAACTACACCTGATCATGGAAGAAAATACATACATGCTATACTCTAAACTCATGATAAGTAACTCCTTTCACTTATGGTATTCCATCTTCCACCTGGCTTGCTCTGTCAGGGTAGCTTACAACTTTTCCTCATCAAAAATTCATCCCTCATTTACCAGATCTCTCTCCTCTATGAGATCACGAACAAAATTACATAAAAAATCCAGTGGACTATCACAATCAATTGCATTTAAACGATATTAAATAGAGGTGAACTTTGTTCACATACTGAAATTTACCTCAACTTATAAAGATTGCTTAATACTGATGCATAGGATACAAAATTAATAAATCTTGATGAGTGGTTAACAACTAGACGATGGTTAAAAAAATATTCGACCGATATACAATTTTTTTGGTTCTGATTTAACAGCAGTAAATTATACATCACCTGTTTCATACATTAAACACCATGCAATACTCTAACATGACCCTTCACCAGCTCTTAAAATTAACCTCTATGCAAAAATAAATAACTCCTTAACTACTACACTGTACCAAGTTTACAGAGAGCGAGTGATAATACGGTTAAAATAAGACAAGTAAAAATATATTATGCATTTTACTTACGCAAGGAAGTCTCATGGTAACACCAAATAACAGTACAACATGAAAGGTGAAGGAATTTATTTGGATTTCAACATGGTGTGAATAATATTTATGAACAAATCCATTCATGAACATTTTTGTTTGGCTGTGGCCTCTCATTATCAAATAAATAAAAAAGTTTTCACAAGGATTAAGAAAAGGATTTTTTTATATTTTCTCAGTGGAACGTTTTCCACCTTAGGTGCTCACCAGTGCTCAAAGCAAATGGTCCCATTTGGTGTCTCTATTAGTACAATAATTATTTTTACCAAAGATCCAACAATCCACAGCTCAACCAGTCACAATCCTAAAAATAAAAGTTACAGTGAAGTGAGCTCATCTGAGATGTGCCTAAACAAAGGAGAGCTGATGGAAGGGTGTAATGCCTATTCATTCAATACAGTGCACACGGCTAGCACTGGCGAGACACTTTCCCATTCCGGGTGCCTTTTTCCACTTCATGTAGGGTCAACTCCAATTCAAGGCAACGCCTTTCAAAATAACGGCTAAGCCGCACACCAGCCCTGAAAGTCACAAAGAGTATATTTATTAAGCATATGAATTCAGTTATCAATAAATGCTTTAAAAGTAATCCAATTATTGTACTTAATGAGATAATTAAAACAAGATAAGGGTTTCAAGTTCAAGAAAATGTTTTATCTCAAAACAATATCCATACCAAGTATGAAATATTATCTTCCTATTAAGGCTGCTGCAGCACAATGTATTTTGGATATTAAGATTAACTTTTTTAAGAAACCCCAGAATAAAGGAAAATAAAGGTCAATATCTAACCATTTGAAAAACTTGCGGTATTGAAGTGGTACTGTAATTAAAGGAACTGAATGGAAGAGCAATTGGGAAGTGAGCTTATTTATAAAATCTACCAAAATTTGCAATTGTGAATAAAATTACTTCTGTTAATGCAAAAATGAAAACTTTTTTCAATTCCAATTAATAAATATACTATTAATTAGACATAAAAAGGCAATAGGGTTGTGGTAAAATTAAGTATAAATAGTTTCACAATTTGCTCTTTGGTATTAATTACTTGCCATTTATTTATTAGAATATTATCCATTGTCTTCAACTATGATAAAGGTTCTAGCAATAATTAGGATCTGAGAAATTTTGGCAATTCTCCATTATGAATATATAGGAGCTGGATGAATTTAAGCGATCGATTATACTGAGAAAATCAACAATAACCAATTAATCAAATTCTGCTTTCATCAACATTATCTATTTTGTAATGAAACTTTGCTTTATTTGATATAATTGACTTTTTGAACATATCACTGAATATATTTTTACAAAGGAAAGCAAAATGAAAGATAAAATATGCCAAGTTTTTCGTAGGGGTTAAATACAAATCTGAATTTTATATTAAGGTTATTTATTAATTTCAAATTGCATTGCAATTATTATTATTAGGTCTTTATTAGGCGAGATTGAGACTAAAAAGTCTCCTCTTCCATCTAACCTGTAAATTATTATCTACTATCTTAACAAAAATGCAACAAGATTGACAATAATTACTGAATAATGCTTCCAAAAGGCCTATAGATTAGGACTCAAGCAATGATGATGACTTTAAACCACAAATACAATATTTAAAAATCCTTAATTTAACTTACTTGTATTCAGGTGTAGAGCTATTATTGTACATTTGACAGTTTTCAAATACCAACAAAGCATCGGCTAAAAATTCATTATTATTTTTGTATTCCATTATTTTTAACTTGTACTTCATTGTCCCAAAGTCCATGGGTCGCTTGATAATTATGTGATAATCTGGTGCCTGAAATGAAAGATTCAGCATCAATTAAGAAAGGAGCAGAATTATTTCATTATAATTGAAATTAATAATACTGGTGAGATTTCAACCTGTATAAACAAATCTTAGAACAATCTAGGAACTAAATTTTCAATCACAAGCAAGTCTAACAGACATTTTATAATGATTGAAACTTTCAAGAGGATTCACCCAATAATTGAAAGATATCTTCAGAGCTTGAGAAGATAATAGCAATTAATGCCTCAAGAAGAATAAAAAATACATGCTCCTACATGAAAGCGTTTGAGGCAGAAATTGCGGAAAATTATAAAATTAGCAAGAATAATTTATGAGAATTTCATTACTTTGAAAATATAATGAAGAACAGAAGATGAAAGCAATCACTGACTAATGAAGAACATCTTAAACAGTTACTACAGATATTATATGTACTCAAAAATAATGCACACACTTTTGAGTACTCTTATGGCTCAGAAATTTGGGTGTGTGTTAGAGTCGATGGTGCACTAGATTCAGGCTCAACGCTACTTGTGCACATGTCCTGTAGAGCAGGGCCTGTCACATCCTCAACCCATCCTGGTTCTATGTAACTCTTAAAACTTCCACTAATGTGCTATCTATGTTTTTATTTGTAAGGAAATACACGGCAATCGGTTATTTAAAAAGTTTGATAGGTTAGCCTATCAAACTATTGAAAAGACTGATTTTGAATTAGTTCACCTGTGCACTTATGTGGGATTTATAGGCAGAGTAGATGAATGCCGGCAGTTTGCATACAGAGTATACGTATATAGTATAAATATATGTATATAGCAGCTTATAAGTGAATAGTAAATACAGATTATGGTGGTGCAAATGACGTGATCACATGTCTTAAGGTGCACATTACATTTACCGGCCGTGGTAGTGGAGTGGTTAACAAGCTATCGCATTAACGCTCCAACCTCCTTTTCCCGGGTTCAAATCCTGGCTAATCAGATTTTTCCGGTTAGGGAATGGTTGTCTGTTTATGTTTTGTGTGTGTGTACGATATTAATGAAATAAAAATGCAAAAAAAGAAATAAAATTAAGAAAAGAGGTTAATTGGAGGAATAGCCTTCCTAGGCTAAAATTCGCCAAAAAAAGAAAGACGGCATTATTATTATTTGATGGTGAATTATCTTTGAGTAGATACGGTTATTAAATACATAATAACAATTAAACAGACATAAATCAAAGTGAAAACTATGAATTTCATTATCTACAAAGGATCAATAAGTAATTAAACAAAACTTGGTGATATGAAGTATCAAGTCCATGCAACAATGAATACTTCAAATATGAATAAAAAAATAAGTACCTCAGACTTCAAGACAGGTCGCATGAAAGGCCAAGCATCATCATGTCGGGCTATATCAGCCAACAGGCTCTCTAAAATATCAAGATCCAAGGGAGCAGGCACCCCATCAAATATTTCACTCCTTCTCATGCGTCTTTGACCCCTCAATGATGCTGATCTCCTGCGCTTTTCCTCTAGATCATCATCATCATCTTCTTCTTCCTGTTCTTCTGCACGTTTTCTCCTCAAATTGCTCCTCTTACTGCGATCGTCACTGCTGTGAGTGCTATCTGTATCTAATTTATGGGAGAAAACGAAATAGATCAGTAATGCAACCAAGAGCAAAGGGGGTAAATGGCCTGCCAAAGAAAAATATCAAGCTACAAATGCCCTTTGGAACAAATTTAAGGCAACCCTCATGCTGATATGAACCTATAGGCAAAAAAAAACACCAAACAGATAATCTCTTTTGAACTACCAGCTACAAAAAAACTACAACAACTAAGAGGTTACAAAAAATAAATAGGAAAATAAAACAAGCTATGGCATTTGTAAGGGGCAGGCAAGGCCATCAGGACCCCCAACGCCACACAACAAAAATACAGAGGGACCGACCATCCCAGGAGCTGCTGCGAAGACGCTTAGCAATTGAAGAGATCTTGGCCACCGCTGCCGTGGCACACTGGCGCCTTCGGCTTGTGGTGCTGCCATCGTCCCACCAAGGGCCAGTGCCCTGCCCCCAGCCCTGCCAATCGTCACCCCAGCGCCGTCTTCTCCCCTCTCGCCAGGGGAAGTACATGCCACCATCTGAGAGGGGGAGGTGCTGTGCTGCAGATGGCAAGCTCTCTGCACAGGAGAGACGCCTCATTAGCCAACAAACCATCCCACACTCTCCCCAATATGTATGTACGATGATTAAATTACATATGCTAAGACTTTAAATTATCTTAGCATAACAAAGACACAAAATAAAATTTGCTTAACGTAGACTGATTAAGCTTATATTAATCATTTTTTCACTTAGGTACAATATGGCTGTAACTATCTAAGCTAACAGTAACAGACAAATCCAGCCATCGATTCAGAAGATCTTATACTAATATTTTTACATCCATAATCACCAACGTGATATAAAAAACTGATGAACTTCAAATTTTAGTTGATAGCAAAGTGTTAAGCATTATTTCCACTTCTTTCATATTCAACTAGCTAGAGAGCACCTGGCACCCCAAAAAAGAAATAATATAATGAATAATCTATCATTCCACTCTATAACCATCTGTAGCAACTCCATGTTTTTTTCTATAAAATCAATTCACTTTTTAAAATCTGCAACACATTCAACCTTGAAGACCTTCAATCTTTGCATTTCCTCTTTCCTTAACGTGAAAACGTCATATGAAAACGTCACTTCTAGTCATCAGGTTTCCATAAGACTACCTTGTCTAATGCCATTTTTATTTAACCTCATAAAGTGCATATTCTAACCCAGGAAAGATCCTCACTTAATTAACAGAATTTATCTAACAATTATGGTTTTTCTTATTCTCCTTGATCATTAACTTGGCTTTCTTTCCTTTAGTAAACCTCATTATTTTACTTTATCTTATGTTTATCTTCACCTCAAACTCCCTTGCTTAACCATTTAGTAGATTTACTAGAACTTGAACGTCCCATATGGAATTATCCTTTAAAACTTGTAATTTTTTTCTCCAGCTTTCACTCCATTACCAATTTATTCTCAAGGCTACTTCACAATTTCCTCAGACTATCAATTAAAATGTAATCAAAATGAAGTAAAGCTTTGTTTTACTCATTTCTACCCTCACATAAAGAATGAGAAAAAGCAATTTAACAAATATTGCACATCTTTTAAGGGAAAAATTTAGGAACTCTGTTTTAAGTAAGCAAGAATTTTATGGATAATTCTCTTATACTATGCAAATTGATAAATATGGGAACTTTTCAACAACATAAGATGAGATAAACTCATGAAACATCTCTACCCTTGCTAGCTTACTAAGAGAACTTCCAAAGCTAGTAATATTGAATTACCTACCCAATCAAGCTCAAGGAAACCAACAGTTTCCATTGATGCCAATAAAAATGCAGTAAGAGGACACTTGATGCCTTAATCACAAAGAATAACCATAATATACATAGAAAGCTTGATCAAATTTAGGGTAGGGCATAATGGTACCCAAACTGTGCAAAGACAGTACAAGAGGAAGATATGTCCATGGTTGGTTTAATGTTTGCTAACTACAGAAAACAGTAGGCACAGAACATCTGCCACCTTTTGAAGGAGAGAAAGGATTTTTTTCTTCTTCATTTGAGGATTGCTGCTGGAAATGAAAGTTGGTATCAGCATTTTCATTCCCCAAAACAAATTGAAAAAGCATAGAAAGGTGTTTGATTGCTAGAAATTAAAGACAGCCATATTGATCTCCATTGCTAATGAGAGTAGTACTTTCTGATGCTGAAGGCTACATTTTGATATACTTCTTAACACAAAATTATTAATCCTGATCTATATAATAAGAGGATAAAATAAATCCCTGAGAATAGAAAGCCAAACGACTCAAAAGGTCAAAGTTCACATTCACAGAACTTAAAAAATTCTAAGATCACGAAATAAGGTTTTAGGGATCAAAAGTGACTGAGGTTGACATGTTTAATAAGTAACTGAATTTGATTTAACAACATTCTAACCTCAAATCTAAAATCAAAATTAATTTTCTTCAAAATCTGACAAAATTTGTAGAAATATTAGCGAGGTGGTAATAGTAATGAAAAATGTCACATATATTTAAAGTAAATATCATACACAATCTTTTGCACAGCTAAAAAATGCAAATGGAGACCACTTAGGCTTGTAATATCCTATGTGTAAGCCATGTTAAATCGACACTACATGGAAATTAGTATAATAAAATAAACCACCACACCATAGATTTCTAAAATTACATACAAGTTTTTAAAGGTCCCCACTTTACAGTACGAAGAAAAATTTCTGCTTTGATACCTTAGAAACTATTTAAAGTTAATAACCACCTACATGAAATTTTAATTATACTACAATAACAAATTTATATAAGAAATTACACTATAAGAGGGGAAAAAGAGGAGAATAAGAGTTACTTTAAAAAATTCTTTTACCTTTCTTAGCTTGGTGATTTGCAAAATGAAGAGGTTTACATTTTGGACACGACCATGCCCCTCTGGGAACCTTCCTCATAGGGGGATCTGTGCATTCCATATGAAACACTAATGGACAAGTGTCGCAGCATATCACATGACCACCAGCTCCACACTGATGGCAAGTCTCATTGTGAACTGAGCCCTCCTCGCTGTGAAAAGATCCATAAAAAAAGAAAATCAGTTGAAAATTTTCTAAAATAAAAATTTCATTATTCTTTCTAAGCTTGTGAGACTGCTTTGAACAAGTAAAATATTGAAATTGATGAACTAGCAAAACTTTATGGCCAGAAACATGTTTTACGATTGGTAACTTGTCTGGGGATCTGACTGCTCATTGAGGCAAATTAGACAATATGTCAGGAGATTAATTTGGAAAGCTAATATATATCATGAATTCCATTTCTGCAAAAAATGACCACCACATACCGTATTTGATGGCATATAAGATGCACCGGCATATAAGACGCACCCTCATTAAGTTAGCCACTCACAAGGAAAATAAGTTTGAATAGTCCGTGCGAAAGCGCGGTACCACAATAACTTAAAATGCAGTTTCTTTTAGTTGTCACATTTCGTAAAAGCCAAATATTAACACAATCATTGATTGCAATTATGAAATAGGTAGTATAGACCATCTGGGCTAAAAATAGCATTCAGTATTGAAAGTTAACCTGTGGAGGTTGAACCTTCACATATAAGATGCAGGAAAATTTTTCGAGACATAATTTAGGGAAAAAGGTGCGTCATATATGCTGTCAAATACGATAGTTTTCGAGAATTTTCAATAAAAATAAAAAATGATTCAATTTCTTGGACAATCTTAATATTTTTAGGTCGGCAACTAGGTAAATGTACATCTGTTTGCCAGTTCATTCATTCCCTTTAATGACATTTACATTCCTACATTGAATTTGAAGAGTTAAAATGGTGAGCTGAGAAGGTCCTGAACATTCTAATTCTACAAAGCTGTTGTGTATAATTGCTACTCATCTTCCACTGTATCGGATGCTTGCTGTTGTATTATTTTTAAATAAAGGAAATTTTTTATCAGCTGAATTGAAGAATCAACTGAAAACATCCTTTCTGACAAACATCAAGTATACAGTTGGTATACTTTACTTTTAATCTACTACATAAAGTAGGCCCTTAGGTACTGTTTTATAAGTGTGTCTGAATGGAAAGATGAATGACTGATGGTTGGAGATTCATCAGCTCATTAAGGTAACTCAGGCAAGAACTTAAGACGGGATTAGGACGATACAATAGCCTGGAAAGAAAGAAAACAGCAATATTACCTCTCTTCTGCATCAACTTCTTCACCTTCTCCCTCCTCCTCTTCATCAGACTCTTCTGAGAAAAGCCTTCTAGACTTCCTTGGCGGCTGTGTTCTCTCTGGTGGCCGACATCCATTGCAGAACCAATCACCCAAAGGTATAACCTGTAAGGAATTTTTGTTAGAATAATCCAATGGGAATAATGGAGATTTTACCAGATGAATTCACAAATAAATATGTGAAAGTATGATCAAAACCGCTTAAAGAGAAGCAGATTCTCTAAATGCTTACATATAAATCTTTCGAAATACTAATAGTAAAA
This sequence comes from Sympetrum striolatum, assembly GCA_947579665.1. NCBI lineage: Eukaryota > Metazoa > Arthropoda > Insecta > Odonata > Libellulidae > Sympetrum > Sympetrum striolatum. Next base: position 62,360,611 of record OX388351.1, read on the forward strand.
AAATAGAGTTAAGTCACTATTGATAATCTGAAGCTTCATAACATTATGAGATCATTCCTAATCTTTCCAGAAACCTTAATTATTATTATCTCAATTGCCTCACATCAATATTATGATGTGCTCATCTTTAAAATATCTACTTTTCAATTCAGATTTTCAGGGAATTACCTCATGAAAATATCAGAATGATATGTTTTGTAAGGTTTCATAAATCTTAACAATCTTTCCTCTTCCTTACTTGAATAGAAATTGAGAGTTTGGTAACTGTCTTGGAGGAAATAAGTACACTTCAAGGGCATTTGAGCTAAGAAATCTCACTGGAATTAACTATAGATTCAAAAGAAGTAACCCTACTTCTTATGTTACTGCTTGGTATCCAAATTTTCAGCATTAAAGTTTTTCTAAAAGTATGCTTCACATCTTGATTATTATGGAAAATTGTTTTTCCTGGGATTTACTTCTTATATTTGTCAAGTAAACTAAAGCAACTGAAGATCTTACACTCAATTTGGGCTTGAGGCAGTAAAGATGGTATCCTTTGTTGCAGCCATCGCATAAAAGCATATTCTCTCCATCTCCTTGCTTTCTGCACACTCGGCAACGGGCAAAGAGAGCTGATTTTGACCACTGAATGCTGTTATCTGTAGTATAATTAACAAATTTTAAAAATCTGTGAGTGAGATGATACATAAAATAAAAAAAGAATAAGCTTAATAGTTAACCAAAACATTGAAATGACAAAAAATGAGTAATAAATCACAACTAGCTTATCCACACAATTGATTGAATAATGCAGCCAAACATCTTAAGTGTCATAAGTTAAAACAATTACCATCAAAATAATTTATAAACTCTGTAATTAATTAATGATGAATGAAAAAATTAAAGGGCTTACAACATTAAACGATTCTTAGTGATAGGTGATAAGCCATAAGGCAAAACAAAATAAAAAATCTTAGCCACTTACCTAAAGTGTAGAAATGGAGGTAGAGCTGGGAGAGACTTGTTGAAGCCATAAGAGAGGTTTCCCATCTCTCCATAGGAGAGGTACTTGTTTGTATGTCATCCTTTTCTTTCCCATCCTCAGAGCCTGTAATGTATTAGTCATAACAACAATGATTACCTGAGCATTGGCTAAAATCATAATGACAATAATCACAATAATGGATTAGCTTATAAGCTTGGATGATAAAAATTCGAGCTTCTTTACAATAAACTACATGACTGGTTGTTCACTTAACCATATGAGAGCCCTTCTTAAAGTTAGAAAAAAAGTTTAGAGACTTCAAATAATTGGCTATTCTGAATAATCAATATATATAGATTGTTAGGGATGCTTACCTTCTTCCATTTCTTCATCTTTCGATTTCTTCTTTTGATTGACTTTCATTCTCTTTTCTAGACTTTTTGGATCTTCAGCTAAAAAAAAAACATTGTATTATCAAATCAACATTCAGCCAAAAAATTCAGTCACTTCATACCGGACTTCATTAGTCTATGGATATCTGTAAACCTACCAAGAGGTTTCTTGAGATACCGCAATTCAATGCACTGAGCAACTTGAAGAATAGCTGAAGCCAGTTGTCGGACAACAGGCTTCACCAACAAGGAATCACCGGCACCATTCACAACTACTCCACTGTCCTCTTCATCTTCTTGATCCTCCTCTTCTTCTATTTTTAAGATACTCAAGTGGCCACCAGGATCTTCGTAAGAAGGAAGTCCTCCATCAGATGAGACACTTGTAGTGTCCGGCGTATCGGGACGACTTGTTTTCCCTAAAAGAAATTTACTTGGTGAGGTAACTGAAAACAAGTAACTAAATAATATTGAATTCAATATAGACGTTTTATTTTTATGCTTTACCTTCACTTTTAATTTTGGACACTGTCTTGTCAAAAGCAGTATCTTTCTGCAAGAAAGGATAAATAAAATTAAAGAATGAACTTAGGAAATACTGATCTAAAGGGCTAACGCCAACTAAAACATGAATTCACATCAAGCTGTTGTACTTACCAATCCTTTTGACAGGTCTTTGTTTCCCCAAACTAACTTTTCACTTTGTTGATCATAGCCTCCTGAATTGAGAGCCTCTCTCCAGACTTCTCTATCTTTAACCTGTAATGGGGAAAACAACTTTTACTTCCCTCCAAATAATATTAATAATCCTTTAGATTAAGTTAAAGACCACAAAAAAATTAATGACATTTTTCAAACAATAAACAATTTACAACTTTGGCAACAACATAAAGGATTAGCATAATAAATGGCAATGAAACCCTATTATTAAAATATACCTTAAGATTGCCAAAGCCTCCTGAGGATATCTTTTCTTCCATATCTAAGATATAGTCTCTCAGGGTTAGCTCAAAAACTTCTTCAACTGGAAGACCTGCACCAAAATTAAAGTTGCTGGCATATTTCTTGTAATTTTGACGCCCAGATTTGCGAGTCTCGGTAATTTCAACTGGTTCCTAAAAGGATAAAAATAATAGCTATTAGGCAGAGAAACTTCATTCATGAGGAGCAAATAGAACACGACTATGAAATATCAAAATATGATAACAATACCCACTCAATAGATTATTCTGTAAATCCTATTACCAGGAAAATATTTAACATAATTTGTGAGCAGGTGAGAAACTTCATAAATTTTAAGCTAAGGGCAGTAAAACATTTGAATTTCATTTTTAACACTTCTATATTGACTGAAAATAGGTACCCCACTTCTATCATTATGATAATGTATGGATTATGTCATATTCCTCTGATTCTATTGCAAACAAACTATTATCTCTTGATCTCTAATGTGATACTTAGTGAACTTAAAAAAATAGATCTATGTATCAAATGAAATTCATTTCCATCACTGTGGTATTACTGGAATTTATATTACATAATTATTCTGTAATGCCACACCAAAACTATACTTGTTATTTAATTTGTAGAGAAAATTTGCATGAGATTGAAGCAGAGACTGCATTCGGAAAAAGACTGATCACCATAAGAATAACTTAATCCCATAGAATATTATCAATATGACAATGAGATTCTGTATTACTAATACAAATCCTAGCAAGAGTAGAGATAGATTTTTTTGTTGCTTGTTAGTTAACAAGGTAGTCCAAAATAGAACATATGATCAATCCAGATATGAAGAATGCTGAAACATTAAAAATTATAACACAGAAAGGTATAAGGTAAATATTTTAGTTATTTAAACACCATTTGACAGATAAATATAAAAGCTCAGATTTATGAATATTTCCTAAGACAGGAGCCTTTGATAGGGGTTACTTTTTTTCTTTACTAACTACAGAAATTTACATATTACTTTACTTTCACATTACACAGGAAAAGCATTTCTAATTAAGAGTTAAGCAGAAATAATGGTCTAATATGACAAATATTTGCCTGCCATACACACTGTATTCCTGTCATAGATGTGTTTCATTCAAGTGTAAACAAACCATCTTTCCATAGCATTTTTTTGGAAAGTGGATGGGAAGGACTTTATTCTGATTAAGTATGACTGTGCATAGGATAGTACATCAATGGATATTAGTGCCAGGTCTCATCCCTTTATAAATAAAATTAGGACTTCATTACTCACCTTTGTATGGTCTAGCTTGTGAACAGGACACTTGGCCATAGATGTCACAATACGAGCTCTATGCTGCGTCAGAACTTGTCGCAAATGACTTTCCCTCACTCCCCTGGGGTTCAAAGCTCCCACCAAAGCATCTAACTCTGCTTCTCTGGCAAAAAATGCCCACCTTGTGCGTGGCAGGAATGTGGAGTGAACCTGACAAGATTTACTATCTGCAACACACACTAAATGGTGAGCGAGTTTCACATTCAGTTCAGCATCCTCTTCAATGTCACTTCCGGCACGCGAGTCCTGCCTTCTGTCCATCAAAGGATTACGAATCAACTCCACATCAGCCTTTACACCTAACAGATTCTTCTTGTGATTGGAATTCAGTCCTCTTTCACCTCCTTCATTCTCTTTATCACTACCGTTGCCGCCACGCTCTTCAAAAATTCTCTGTAAACATGCCAAAGCTTCGTCTGGATCATTAGCCATGGCAAGGGCAGGAATGTGGGGAGTCGGAGAAGGGAGGCATGACCCTGGTAGCTCCTCATTGTCCTCTACAAACAAGCCAGGAAGGGAATTGAACAGCCAGAAGCGTCGATATGCACGGTCCCGACCTAGTGGAGAGGCACGAGCTTTGATTTGATGAGTGGCCATGGCATCACGCAATTCCTTCTCCTTCTTCTGCAAATCCTGCTTCCTTCGGACTTCATCCCGTTTAGGGCTTTGGGCATCAAGTTTTGCCTCCTGCACAACTCCTCCCTCTTTGAGCTTCTTCTTTTCTTCCTTTCTCTTTTTTCGTCTGAAATTATCAAAGAAAAAATTACCTTTTAAATGCTTTTCCTTCACTTTCCTTCCTATTCTCACTCATTTATCAACAAAGAAATACTATTAACAATTATTGAAATGTTTTGAAAGAAGAATGAGAGGATCTAAAAATTTGTCATATTTCTGTGAGTGGCTGTAAATGTTTCTAGAATACATAATCACTCAATAGTATCAATAAGTTGAAATATCACGAAATTAATTTAACAACAATTTTTCTATGGGGGAAAAAAGACTACACGATTCTTGTAGGATGTACTTAACACAAGCCTTATCCCATATATAAAAGCCCTAGTTGAGACAATCTTTGTGTGCATGTTGATACATACGGACATACTGAGTAACAAGGAAATGAATGTACAGAAAATGTTAATAATATATGTGACATTAGTGCATTAGATAAATGATGCACAATATCAAAGGAGTAGTCAGGGGAGCAAATTTTACTTTTTGCCATTGAAAGGCACTCAGAGGACGAAGAAGGTGAAGGAAATAGAACGCTGACCTGCTGCCACCGCAACTGTCACCGTTGCTTTTACTATTTATAAAACCGTGGTAACGGGTTATTCCGAATTTAGACAAATTCTCTGAGAGAAAAGTCCCTTCAGGACGAGGAATAACCTGTGAATAACTTTAGCTTCTGTACTTTCCAAACGACCAAATTTAAAGTAGAGTTCCCAATGACCTGGCCGACCCCTTCCCTCCGGGTTTTAATTAACCAGCGCCTATGCATAAAAGGGCTAGGCAGTTTTACTCGAGAGTTCTCCATTTACAAGTGCGCCTGTGGATTACTGTGCTCCGCCGGGTCCATAGACACCTTCGCTAGAGACCACTGGAATAAAACGTACGCCCTCTGCCAAATCTCCGGATAAAGACGGTAATAAAACGTTTTTTTTTTTCATTTTTTAAGAACTTTGGATTAATTATTTCCGTGAGTTACCCCGACACCTGGCAACAACCCTTTCTTTTATCGCTGGCCAGACCTCTCTTAATCAGGAGGGGCGTGGCATAACGATTATTGTTTTATGGGTAATAAAAAGATAATTTTATGCTATGAATACATTTAGAAGCAACAGAAATGAAAAGAAATCAGCATGAAGTGTGCTTAGGAGCAAATGATATAAAACCTAGTCTTTATTTTAGGAAAACATTGTAATAATATTCCTAAAATCAAAAGAATACCAAATCATTGTCTCAGTAAGGCAGATATTTATCAATATAAATTTATGAAACAAGAAGAGTATTACACAGACTAAAAAATCAATTACCTTGCAGCTGCTTCTTCCTTCTCCCTTTTGATTTCACCAGCCTGATGTTGACGTAAGCTGACCTTGGCTATTTTTAATTTTTCTGCACTCTCTTCAATTATATCCCTCATAGCTGCGTAAGTGAGGATTTGATTCACAAGACAAGTCAAAATTTTTAGTTTACATCCTGAAAAAGAAAAATTTAAGTTATGAGAATGTTAACGAAACAAGATAACCAAAAACTACTATTACAAAATGTACAAAAATTAATTTTTATTCTTACCTAGAGGTAAATCGAAGATAGTTTTCACACTGAGGGCTCGTAATATTTGAGGTTCTTCTAACCTAAATAATAAACCAGGATCGTCAAAATTTGTGTATCCTCCACGCTGCTGATACCTATGAAAAGAGTAAAATAATACCTTAATTAACAACTTTGCTATGACAACAGAAATAAAAAGGAAATAATTTTGCACAAGAAATGTATAATATTCGGTATGAGTTTGAAACAGATGAAGCTAGGCTTTAAGGCAACATAATTTCTAATAAGAACTTCTGAAGTAAATTTACTCTGTAAATATCATGCAAGGTAAGAGTACAACATTAATTTCATACAACTTTTCCATTCATTAATTCACTATCTCCATTTCCTAAATGGTTTTAACTATGTAATAACAATAAGGTTATAAAAACCATCAGCAATGACATTAAAACATGCCCACATCACATTTTTAAGAAATACATATAAATATCAAGTGCTTAACTGACCTCCATTTTGCATTCTTTTCAATGCATTTTCCTCCTGATGTCAAGATATGCAGACGAACTAATTCGGAAAGTGTGGCACAATCCAAGGTGAGGTTTTTGAGAGCAACCCCTTGATATAATTGGCTCCAAGATGTTGCAGCAGTTGCAGCTTGGATTGCATCTTCCATAGTTAAATCTGTCGAGGCAGCCGCGTCTAGTTCCACTAAAAAAGCAAAGGCGAGACCTTAATCACCAAAATTTCTAGAAATTATTTATCACATTTTCCCAATTAAGTTAAATGCCATCCTGCCATGTTCTCCAAAGAGTCATTAACTACCTTAAATGAAAAACATTGCCCTTGAGAGGATTATTATATTTTGTGGAACTACTATTAAATTGAGAGCCACCATGACAATTAGTATCAATGAATATTATTATTATTAATATTGAAGGACAACTGACATCCATGTTTAAACCTGATAATCATTCTTATACTGAAGCTTTACATCACTGAGCTATATTTTCAATGGGATATTGGGTATGTGATTGAAGATATTGACCTTAAGTGTATTAGCAAAAAAAGGAAAAAATCTGATGTGGCCAGCACATGACTTTCTCCATACATAAGATGTAAATATTTATCTACGACAGTAATTTCGAACTCTATATTCCATCTAAACTTGGAAGATGAGTGATTAATTTATATATTATTATCTTTTACGTCACAAAAATTATAAATAATGTTTTTCGGGTCATGCTCGATGAAAAACGATGAATTTGGCCTTTCACCCATAGAGCCCAGATCGCCCGCAAAGTACATAATCAGCAACTTCCAGTTTATCAGTATTTCATGAATAACTCCTAAACAATCAGTGATACAAAAATATGTTTCATACAAAAGTCATAGTAATTACATTTTCTAAAACATTTATAAATAATAGTATATACCTATATATCATATTTATCGAGATATTTTGAAAACCGGAAATGAGCTTTGATGAATGAAGCTCGACTTACGGTCAACCGATTTACTCCAAAAACTAATCAACTCTGACAGCACGCACCACAGTACTATAAATTAAGTTTGGTATTGATACGACTAATAGTTTTCACGCCCACTATCACACACACACTAACACACACACATACACACAGACATCATTCCGAAAATGGTCAAAACGTGTTCTAGGGACCCCAAAACATGTATTTCCGTTGAAATCTCGAAGTCGATTTTTTTCACGAAAACAATACTTTCTCTATACTTCGTATTTGGAGAAAGTAAAAATACATCAAGAGAAAATTATTAGAACAACGTGCTTCATTCCTTACATTACTTGATAGCATGAGTATGTATTTCATGTCCAATACACCCTTATAAGAATTTTCAGTTACTTATTGCAGTGAAACTAATACCTACTTAGGTGAACCTCATTTCTTTTGGTCAACTCATCCATGCACTCTACCATAACAATATTTTGTTCAAATAGGTAGAGCAACTCTGATGGTGTCTACTTTATGTTATTAGAGCTAATTATCAATTTTCAAAATAAGTAAGGTATGTAGTTAGCAAAGTCTATGACTATCCAACGAAAATATTATTAGATCATTATAAAACTTATGCCTTTGTTAGTTTATCCAAAATCTCAAATTCTTAACAAACATTATTTGATAAAAATCTTAACCTGCAGAAATACAAGGATTAATTGATGTAAAAATTAATAAAATATTACTTAGCTTTTTTGGCCTACTTGATATAGTCTTAAGTTAATGACATACATGTTACATTTTTGATTAAGCTTACTTTGTAAATATCATTATAATGACCATGAGTGTACTTACCAACAGCTTGGCTATCATTTTCATGAACTTCGTGATCTTCTTCATCTTGCAATTGAAACAATGATGACAGAAGAAGCTGTACCACATCAGCAAATGTTTCTGAGGATAAACAAACAAAATAAGAAACAACTTTCTTGAATTATGTGCACACAATAACACCTTGAAATCATACTGTACAATATAAAATGCTACCTACCAGCTCCATCCTTTTCAATCAAAGCTTTCTCCAAAATATCAAAAGAAAGGCCCCCTGGGAAGAAGTTTTCAGCATAAACCACTCTTTTGAAGCATGTGACAAACTCAAGAACCATCAGAAAATCGCCAAAAAGCTGGTTAGGTATTCTACACTGAACAGCTGATGGAGCAGGAAGATTCTAAATAAAGAGAAGCAAAATTAATTAGTTCTTAGCCATACACGAATTAATCATACATAAAATAGCTTAAAACAAAATTATAAATTAAAATAAGTCCTGTGTTTATTGATTGATAACATTTCCTAGATGGATGAGATTTATTTGGTTTTAGAACATCGGATACTCATTTCCTATTTGAAAATAAAAATTAGCTTTTATCTTTTAAAGAAATATGATTACCTTTAGATCTTCACATTCTAGATCTTCTCTAGGCTTATTCCACTCTTTAAGATTAAGAGCTAGTTGACGCTTCTCTTCCCTGATTCGCTCCCTTTTGTTGACTCGCTCTTCTATCTTTCGCTGTTTCTCCACCAATGCCATTTGGCGCCTCTCTTCTTCAGTGGGAGGCTTTCGAGGCTTGGGCATGGCATTCTCACTAAAATAAACGTTTGAACAATTACAGAAAAAATAGAATTCAGTTACCTTTATAAACACAAACAAAGTTCTCAGCTGAAGTTTCTAAATTGCATAAAATGGTTATAATCTAATCATGAAACGTCAGTTCAGATTCACAATTACCTCGGTGCCAAACACAAACAGACAAAGTGGACAGGAATCTGCATTAGCTCTCTTGATAATCAATGAAAACAATAATTTACTGAGAACCATTATCGAAAACTCACCCCTTCTTCATTTTTCTCATGTCCACAACCTGTGCAGTCAGTTTTTGCTGGATCATTCGTTTCTTCTTTGGACCAACACCTTCATCAGAAACCATCTGTGAACCTTTAAGCATGTCTTTTATTTTTCTTTTTCTGGGCTTCACTTTATTTTCTTTGTTAGGTGCCAGAGGTCTATTTTTCAACTTGCTAGATGAAGGAGTATGTAGCTCCATTGTTTTCATCTTTTTGGGAACATCTTTGGTTGGTGATTTAACAAAATCGCTAGATTTTCGTGGTGATTTTGCTTTGCTAGAGATGAATTTTGATGGACTTGGAGGTACTCGACCCTTTTTGGAAGAGTCTTGGAAAGATGGCAGTGGCCCAGGGAAAAGTAATGAATACCTTGTATGTGTTATTTGATGCTTGCTGATAAAATCCTCCTAGAATGCAAAATCCAGTACAAGGTCAATGGTAAAGATAATGAAATTCACTAATAAAACTTGCAAGCTAAACTACTGCCATTATAAAGGAGTAAATTTTTATTTTCAATGAAAAAATAATTATACACACCTTGATACCCCAAATCCCATTCTCAAAAGGAACAGCAATTTGCCGAAGAAATAATCTATTGCGTTCCCTGGTGAATGACCCCTTATGTCTTCTGACCTTATCAGCTGGGACACAGTGAAATCGCATGACATCTTGTGTGTGCTTATCACTGATATCCCGCACCTCATATTGATAAAGCACACCAGGTGGCCAAAACTCGTTGTTATTACTGCGGAAAAAAAAGAATTGGTCTTTCTTTTATGTCCCATCAAAATAGATATGAACAAAACACAGCTACATATAAAACCTTATTAAGCTACATACTGAAGCAGACACCATTAATGACATATTGTATGCACTGAAATAGCTCAACACCCTAAACTAAGATAGAATATCATCTGACTTTCCACAATTTGAGGCGAAAGGCAAGGAAACAAAATTATTAGTATTATTAAGAAAGCTAAGAAAAGGCTGCTGGTTCCTAACCAATGACATCCTGAAATCTAGATGATCAGGCGTTACATTGTCGAAAGCCATTTTAGATAATGAATAAAAACAGTGTAATTTTCCACACTTTTATTTAGCTTTTACTTTACTTTTTTAGTAGAGCATCACCAGATGATGCTACTCCGGTAGCGAAACCAGTCGTATGTTAAATAAAAGTGTGGAAAATTACAGTTTTTTTTTTTTTCATTGCCCCAATGACATCCTATTTACTATGGATGGTATATGGCAAACTTACTAGGAAACATTTTTTTCCTCTTCTATTAAGCTCTTTTTTAATGGGTTTTCTCGAATAAATTTAGGCTAATAACCTACCACTTTGGATGATATTTGTTGTAAGCAAATGCCACATTGTAGGCAGAAACAATATTCATTTTTTGCTTACGCGATTGAGGAGTTTCTTCAAAGAATCTTTTCTTCATACACATTGTACCTAGTTATGCACTCAAAAAAATAGCTTGAAGTTGACCATTAGATTGATCAAGTATAATATCTAAGATGGGTATGTAGCCAAGGAATTCTCCATAAGACTTTCTGTGTGGATGACGAATATATGCACTTAATTTATATAAAAATTCTCAAAGTCAATGCAAGAAAGTATTTAGTTAAATACATTATGAAGCATTTAAAATACTGGATAATAACTTCAATTAAATAGAACTAACGAAACCTCGGCACTTTCAGTAGAAATGAAGAGAAATAGCTACTTGTAAAAAATATTTTATTTTGATTAAAATTGAAAGTTTTGATCGATAACTTTGGGAATTAAGGAAAAGAAAAAAATGTATCAGTGCCATGAGCAAAGCAGCTGTGTGGCCATTCACTTTCAAATAATATTATGTGACTGATTTACTAAATAATAGAAAATAGATATCTTGACCAAAATAAAACAAATAAAAGATCCCTTTTAGAACTTAAAAATAATATTTACTTCATAGCTGATTTAAATCCATCCTTTAGCTTCCAAACCTCACTTATGAACACAGAACTCCAAACCATACATATAAATCTTACTTTACATCAAAATAAAGATACAATGCCAACTTTCCAGGTTGAGATTACTGTGTAAATTAGTTTGTTAGGGTCAGACAGTTTAAAAATGAGAATATATGTATATGTAAGTACCTCTACAAGTACATACTTGAAAAACATTTTTATTGGTGGAGAAAACATCAAAAAATGGCTTGAAAATTAGAGAGAACTTTTCAAAAATAGCAAGGAACACAAAATCTAACTGATTCGAGTAACAGTTAGTTCACGAGTCAGAATTAAAATTCAATTTCCTTACATTAGCGATGCATTCAACACCAATACATGGGCATTTGTAAGTGAAACCAATTTGCAGGCTGAACGTTTAAAGATTTCATAAGCAGACTCATATAACAAAATGTAAAGTAAAGTTCAGATATTATGTAACATCTTTATGCATAATGAAGGAATATTGTAATAGATGTTTGAAAACAGGGTGACCAAATAACATCTCATAAAAAATAATATGTATATTGTAGATACCAAGCACAATGCAATAGGACTAGATGTAGATCATCAACAGGAAATAATTTGGTGAGGATATGTTTGAATTATTTGCATGAATTTATGAACTTTGAACATATTAATTGTGTACATATAGGGTGGGTCCAAGAGTGTAAACTATATGATCATTCCTGTTATTGCAAATCGAAGAATTAATTTTAAGGATGAACAAATCATTATGAGAAATGCCTCTCAATAACAATGAAAATTTTCCAAAAATGTATGAAAACTCATTCTGATGTTACAATCATAAAAATGTCTGATTTTCATTAGATTTTTTTCTGAACCAACTAAAAATGTATGCATGTTGTCTTATGTAGTTTAAAATGGATAGTTCAAAATTAAAATCATGCAAATTGGTCATGAATAAGTTAAGTCATTATGATGAAGCATTTTACCTGAGCTATTATAAATCTATTAAAATTAATTATTTTCTGCTCTTTAAATAGTAACATTACATAGCATTTGCTGAACTGCATTAATGCTATCTAAATCCCACCTGAATCTGAATTTGCCTTCCAAGAGATCCGTTTAGAAATACCAGGGGAAGAAATATGCTGTTTTATTAACCTATTCAATGAGGCAAAAGCTACTCTATTTGAAGATCTTACGGAATATGCTATACATGCCCTTATCTTAGACACATCTTTAAGTGAAATGAGCAACCATGAAAAAATAAACACCCATTAACCTTCCCTTTAATAAAAATAATCAGTCCATGGTTAATAAAAATTATTTTTCTTAATTGTGAGACAATGCTACACGATTATGTTAGCCTCATACACTTTCTAACCACAGGATTTTCAAAAAGACTACTACAAACACTAGGAAGAGGTAAATTTGAACTAAAAAAAGTTTTGCTAATGCTAAGAAGAAAATAACTCGCCAGCAATTCACTGATAGCATTCCAAAGATCCTAAGCCTCAACACAGATATAAGATAACTAATTATTTCACCTGATATAAGGCCCATTATAGATGCAGAAGTTACATTAAAGTACATTTGTAAAGGAAACCAACACATTCATGAGGAATCCTTATGAGGAATGTCATAAATGACAATTGATACTGTTGGATTAGGGGGTCAAGGATAACAAGATAATTGAAAACATCACAATATTAGGAGTTATATCATGGAATGGATATGTGTTGACCAATTTTTAATTGGTTAAAATTTTAAATAACACATTTAGGTACTTTCTATACAGCTATTGAACATCAAAACGTTCCTGACAATTTTTCCGATCTGCTTTGAGAATAAAAACTGCAGCTAGTATAACTTTAACAGAAAATATAAATGAAAACAATTTTTTTGGTTGATGTATACTTAATTAGTTACTAGGTCAATTATATATATCGCCTTAAAGTGATACTAATTACAAATAAGATAGAATAAGACACATCTACAATGACAACCGTAAAAGCACACCATGGTAATGCCATATTAACGTTGATACATAATTATACAAGTAAAGAAATACTTCGAAAGTAAAAGCAATACCTACTCCGTTTATCGTCAAGTTAATACTTTTCACAGAAGGAATCGATTAACGTCTTACTATTAGCCGATTATGATTAAGGATTGAAATATGAAATAAATTAATATTTACCTGGCGTTGCCATGCAAAGCAGCGAATTTTTCTACTTCACTCAAAGATGGGGCGATGACATTTAGAATTTGACAATCGACCCTGCAACCAAGAAAAATATTACGTAAAAAACTAAAATGAATGTACAGGTAATGCGATAAAAACATCGACAATGACCTAAATCATCAACAAATAGGTAAAAATTTATATACAAACAAATCCATATTTTAGCTCTGAAATCCTTACCAATGATTATCGGTAAGGCTGACTTCTACAGTTTCGCCTGCAAAATACCGATTTCTGACGTAGTTGTAGACATCATCCGCCAAATCTCGCAAGCAAGTACGTCTTGTTTTCGAAGCCAAATAAATAACTGGCAGTTTCAACTGTAAAAAAATAACTATTGTTTTAAAACTATTTTAATAAGTTTAGTTTAGTGACTAGTTGCGATAAACACCTCTTTGGGATATTCATTCAGAGTGTTTCTTGCACTCGCTTCGCTTCTCAGAGCTTCCGCATACGTGATATTGGGTTTTCCAGTTATTGAACAGGACCATATCAGTGAATTACACAAAATAATTCGTTCGTAGAATTCACTGTAAGAGAAATGAAGCATAACATTACAAAAATGAACAACACAAAATTAATATAATAAATTCGGTCGAGGTTTTTCCGGAGGCGGCAATGGTCATGAAATATTAAAGACTAAAAGTATGTCATCACGTATCAAGAAGTCGAAATTCTAGATATCTAACGAGCATATGGCCGCCTCTTGCAGTAAATGAAAGTTTAGTACTTACTCGTAATCTCTAAAAAGTTCATTCGTCAATTTGCAATGAAAGACCTCCTCGTCGGGCCGAAGATTGGGAGGCGGCTTCTTCTTTTCGAAGGGCTTTTTACGCAGCAGTGGCATCTTGAAATTTGGAGGGAAATTTCCGAGCTTTGCTGGTTTTAGCCACTAATAGGGATCTAATCGTAAAATTATAAGTAACTTACAATACGAAGTGACGTTTGGAGTTTCAAATAGCAACAAAAACAGCTATTTTAGCGAAACGTTAGCATAATATGCCAACATACTGCGACTTAATCTTCGCAATCACATCCTATCATACAGAGCGAATGTCTGCGTAACGATTTAACGCACGACGGCGCCAGAGCACGTTGAGAACGGTTTAATTATTTCACTGATGAACAGAAAGTAAACTTCGATCACAAAAACAAACACCTCATAAGCGTAGTTAATTGATTCAGCTATCTTGTGGAAAAACCTCAGAAATGAAAAGTTGAAATTAATAATGCTTCAGCAATTAACTTTTTGGAGGTCCTTCTTCCTCACAACCCGTTTTTCAGGTAAGGAGATGAAAACACAATTCTCTCTCCTGATTGGCGGAGAACGGACCATGGTTACCCATTTTGTTGACAAAAGAAGTGTTTCGTGCGGTTTCCCGCGTATATTCGCAAGAAGAAGCAGTTATTTTCTTTGCTGTGATTCTCTTCTACTTATTCGCTCATTCAACTGAGGCGTTGTTCTATTAGAGAGACAATTTCAGATCGTAAGTTAATTAATAAATTTCATCGTACGGAATATTTTTCCAGTTCTAGTAAGAGGAACCTTAATGGGTACTTTTTGAGGACGCTTGTTTTCATTTATATTTAACCATAGTGTTTATTCGAATGTTTAACTTACCGTTTAACCGAATATTCTGGATTTGTTCATGATTCCGAATATAATTCTGTTTCAGGTGACTGTAAGATTGAAATTTTCCTCGACAGTTGAAGTGAGCACCAAATCTCATCTAGTCCTAGTTTAAAATTATTACTCACCCCTCGCTAGTTAGAAATCGTTATATAGTTTATTGTCATTAATTTTAAGTGTATTTCTCGTTTAACTAAAGATTTTGAGGTATCTAACTTAATTTCAACCTCGTGGGACTGTTTCATTCGCTCAATGGTTAGAGTTAGGATTTTATTGTAATACCGTTGCATAGTTTTTGTACAATTTTGGGTTCTTCTCTTGGGAATTCTTATATGTGTAAGCCTATGATAGAAGATTAATTAACATTAAAGGGAATATTTATAGTAGAAATTAGTTTCCGTACGCCTTTTTTGTGTGACCTCATTCGCTTATCTTAGAAAAGATCGGGTTGCATCATCACTTTGTTGTCTCGCATGTCATACAAAGCGTGACTCAAAAAGTCATTTCAGTTATCTTCATCAATGCTTACTGTCATTTTTCAGTGGAAGATTTTCCATTTAGTCATGTTAAACTCCCTTTCTAAGTTTTCTAAACCTTTTAGTGAATGAAATATAAATAAGAAAATTATTTTTTGGGAGGGCAAGCGGGCTCCATCATCGATAGCATTCATCAATATTGCTTATTGCTAACATTATCCGGTAAAATTCGCAAGGTCCTTCTCTCAGTCCTCAAAGTATTATTTTGTGCAAAAATATTTTTGCTTGGGAATGATGGACTGCAGTAAATGTGTATCATTTGGGTATACTGCCTACTGGCGTATTTGTGTTTAGCGCAGTTAGACCTCTCACGAGGGATGTCTCACACGCTTATATGCCTGTATCTAATTTGGACAATTTGTTTTAAAAATTTGAACATTTGGCATAAAAAATTGCTCTGTTGCAATAATTTAATAGTTTAAAGCCAGGGAAAATCCCTGTTGAAAGGATATTGATTGAGATATGCATTGTCTATTAATGTTTAATATATTTCAGCTTAGTAAATGGCATTTTTTTATACTAATAAATCTAATCATGGAATTGTATTCTGTAGGTACTTGTTTATTTCCATTCAAGCCTTATAATACCACACGTATTTATGTGTGGTATAATAAAGGTTGAAAACAAGTTGTTTACCCTAGATTCAACACTTTTTGCCTAATATCTATCTTAAAAGTTTTTCAACTCTCTCTTCTTAAAAATCGGAAATACCTACAACTATCATCTCCAAAAAAACACAAACATAAATTCGTAATTATCATTCATTTGAAGTAATTACGATGGAACACCGTGATATTAAAACATGAATATTAAAGAAATTAATCAACCTAAAAAAACACATAAGTAAAGTAGCTCAATCTTTTCTTTGCAGAACCAGACAATGATTGGAACTTCTCGCCTTAAGACCAGACACAGCCTTTGTAAAAATGTCACCAATTTTTCATTGGAATGTGTATGTTGCGTAAGGTAATTATATATGTTGTAAGATTACCTTAGCATTTTCTTCTTGTTCTCTATAGAAATGGTGCTTGAGATCTATAATAATAATATTTATTATACCCCATACTGTACCAATGAGCAGTATAAGTATCGTCAGTTAATTAAATCCATACAATATGAACTCCTTTATGTATTAAAAATCCTCAATACTATGATGAAATTGTTGAGACATTAACAACATGAAATGTTAACATAATAACAAAAAATAAAATCTGTTTCAATTAGAGGCTAAGGCCTGGTCTTATAATGTATAGCTATCCAGGAGGTTAACTTTATCCTTCACATTATCTCAAAAAAGTGTATTAAAGTGGTATAGTATAGTATAGTAGTATAGTAGTTTATTCATCCATTGGTTACAGAGTAACATAGACCTCGTCATAAAAGAGTTAAAAAAAAAAAAAAAAACATGCTAATATAAAATTACAGTATTTGAAATGAAATAAACATAGCATATACAAAGAAAAAGTTTATAAGTCATTATTTTATATATTAAATTCATTAAGGTTGTAAAATATATTGGAAACAAGATATAATTTTAGTGATTTTTTAAAGAGATTTGTTGATGGCAGGTTTTTTATAGAAAATGGTAAAGAGTTGTAGTTTTTGGCACAGCTGAGGTAGGGGCCATGGCTGAATAGAGTTGTGTTGTGATGGACATAATGAATATCGTTATGTTTCCGTAAGTTATGATTGTGTATATGTGAGTTGAGATCAAATAAATGCAGATTTTCTTTGACAAATAAGCATGATTCAAAAATAAAAAGTGAACAAAGGGTAAGTATTTTGTTATCTAGGAATATTTGCCTACAGGATGATCTCCTGGGGAGTTTAAAAATAGCTCTTAATGCTCTCTTTTGGACAGTAAAGAGTCGTGTCATATGGGGGGAGCTTCCCCAGAATATTATGCCATATTTTAACCTTGAATAAATGTAGGCGTAGTATATTGTAAGTAAGGTTTTGATTGAGACTCTATCTTGAAGGGTGCGGATGAGGAAAATTGCTGAATTTACTTTGCTTATTATAGTTTGAATGTGGACTGACCAATCTAAAGTGTCAGTTATGTTTAATCCTAGAAATTTTGCATGATTGGTTTGCATTATATTGCTGTTGTTAATCATGATAGATATTGGAGGAGTTAGATGTAATTGGTAGGGATGAAAGTGCATGAGGGCTGTTTTATCTAGGTTTAGTAAGAGTAAGTTATTGTTCGTCCAATCAAGAATTTCATTGGCAGCTTTTTCAGCTTTGGTTTTAAGGTCAGTTAATGTCTTAGAAGTCACAAGTTGTGAGATATCATCAGCAAAAAGAGTTTCAAACCCTATAGTTGTGTGGTTGGGTAAGTCATTGATGAAAAGTATGAACAATAAAGGACCCAATACAGATCCCTGAGCAACTCCACAATTCAGATCTTTGAGGGATGAGGTTTGGTGCAATTTTAAAGAATTGACTTCATATGGGATGCTCACTTGTTGAGTCCTATTGGAAATGAAAGAGTTTATCCAGTGGTAGGCAGAACCACGAATGCCCAAGGATTCCAATTTATTTAAAAGGGTGGAGTGATTTACCATATCGAATGCTTTAGATAGATCGTAGAAAATACCTAATGACTTGTCTTTCTTGTCAAGTGAGTGATAAACTTTAGAGATAAAATCAAATATTGCAGTGGAGGTGGATTTTTTCTTCAAAAATCCATGCTGAGATAAAGCAATTAGGTTGTGATGATCAAGGTAAGCTAATAATCTAGATAACATGACATTTTCAAATATTTTTGAAAAAACAGAAAGTAGAGATATGGGGCGATAGTTTTTAATTTGCTCTCTATCACCTTTTTTTAGTAAGGGGAAAACAATAGAGTGTTTTAATTTTTGAGGAAAAGTACCCTGAGCAAGGGATTCATTAAGTAGATGTAGAAGAGGATCTGCAATATAGTTTAGGCAATTGATTAGAAGAGACCCAGGAATATCGTCATATCCAGATGTGGTCTTCTTACCTATTTTCTTCACTATGTTACATAGTTCTTTATGATCAACAGGATTCAAGAAAATTGTGTTGGGATGTATGTAAGGTTCATAAGTGGGGATGAAATTGGTGTTGTTTGGTTTGGATATGTTGCAGAAATGCTCATTGAATTTATTGGCTATTTCAGTAGGATCAGAGATGATGGTGTCCTCAAAGTTTAGTTGAAAATTGGGTGTTGAGTAGGAGAATTTATTAGAGGAATTTTTTATAATATTCCAGGATGTTTTAGATAAGTTGGAGGAATTCTCTAATAGTTGGTCATTATGCATTTTTTTTGTGTTCTTAATCAATTGCTTATATTTTTTCATTGCTGAATTGTATTCATTTTTTAATACTTCATTATTGGTTTGCTTAAATTCAATATGAAGCTCTTTTAGTTTTAAGCTGATACTTTTCAGCTCAGGAGTCATCCATCTTAACTTTGATTTAATTTTTCTTTTTTTGAGACATTTTGGAAAAGAGCAGTTGAAAATATAATTAAATTTCTCATAGAAAGAGTTGAATTTAACATTAAAGTCATAACTATCAAATGCAGCAGACCAATCGACTTTAGATAATTGGAAGAGAAAACAATTCAAATTATTATCACAAAAGTTTCTCTTATATTCATATATTACATTTTGATCATTTAAATTATTGACAGAGAGCAGTAAAAGTTGAGCCAAATGGTCTGAGAACCCAAGACTAATTACAGAGGAGTTATCAATTAAGTAATCGAAGGAAGTAAAGATATTATCAATAACAGTTTGACTATGATTAGTAATTCTTGTGGGAAAGTGTATTGTGGCCTTTAAATTAAATGAAGATGTTAAGTCAGAAAATTTGTGAAAAACAGAATTATTAACAGAAAAGTCTATGTTGAAGTCACCACAGAGAACTATGTTTTGTGAGACCTGTGAAGCAACCAACAGAGTTTCCTCAAGTTTAGGTAGGAATTCAAATAAGTCGTAGCAAGGAGGTCTGTAAACACATATTACTGTAAATTTAAAATCATTCACTGAGCACTTAATGGCAGCACACTCAAAAACTTTTTCACAAGAGATTATTTTAAGAGGTTGGGAAATAACATTTTCTTTAACAAAAATTGCTACACCACCACATTTATGGAATTTACGAGAGAAGGAAGAAATGCAAGAGTAGCCGCAGAATTTCACAGACTGGATTTCATATTCTAATAACCAAGTTTCAGACACACACAAAATATGTGGCCGGTGGTGATTGAGGGCAATCTCCATCTGGTCGAGTTTGTTTCGTAAGCACTGAACATTTATGTGTAGGATTTTGAAATTGCGATTTTTCTGTGAGCTTGGTTCCCTCATTATGGAGGTATCAGGCACAACAATGGGAAAGGAATTTAGTCATGTTCTATTTGTTTCACTAGGGGGTAAGGATTTTTTAAAGAAAAAACGATTAATTATGGCTCCAGATGGCCATAATTTGGGATTTTGGAAGTTTTCAATCATTGAGAAGTCTATTCCAACTTTAAATGCACCGTGAGCACTTTTTCCAATCACTTTTTCACACGAAATACACTCAATCTTGAGTTTGTCCTTGACGTGGCTGATGACTTCTTCAGAGGTAGTTTCACTGTGTAGTCTGCCAACATACAAATGAGCAGTACGTTTAGCAGCTTTAAGTCCAGTAGAACTTGTAGTCACGACGGTGCCAGTTCCGACGATACTACTTTGCTGTTTCTTTCTTTTGCGCGTAATAATTTGGTAGCCGTCATCGTCATTCAATGTTTTGGATGGGTTATGAGCTGCGGGAAACGAATAGTCAACACGTTTTTCCGGTCCATTTAATGCCTGAATAGTGACGGTTGAGGTTGATTGGTTCGATTTGGAAGCCAAAAGGACGGGAATTGCAGGTTTAGTTTTTTCTGAAAACGGTTGTATGTTCCCGTGATTTTGTTTAGAAGCAATCTTAGGCGGTTCGATGCTGGATTTTAGAGAGCGAAGTTCGGCTTTAATAGCGTCAATGTCAGACACCATATTGGTTAGGAGACGGCTTCTATCCGTTCTACAGAAAAGACACTTCCAAAATATAAAAGGCGATTCGAGGAGGGTTTTTAGGTAAAACTCATTTAAACCGGTACATTTAGGATGAAAAATACGATGGCAGAAACCGCAATTGATAGATTTATCTTGCGGTAAAACATCATTATCGCAAGCGAGGCATGAAGGCTGAACTGTTTCGGACGCCATCTATTGAACTTGTAGTCACGGTAGTCAAAGTGATGGATATCTTAACTAGTGGATTTTGAGCTGTTCAATTTGTAATGTGATGGTTAACTGAAATGCATCATATATATACTTCAGTTTTATAAAAATTAGTTTGTTACGGTATATTGTCAGAAATTGATTTTTATATTCATATTAATCTGGTATGTTTCTGTTAAGATTATATTTATATATTAATAATATGTACAGAAGTGCAACGATGCATTTTTTAATCAATAATCCCTATTTTTTAACTTCCTAAATTAAGCCTATTGGTCACATTTATTCCCCTTTAATTCAACTTCCAATTATTACGATTTATTTGTTTAAAATACTTTTATTTTAATAGTTTTTGCAGTGTATAATTAATATGTTCTATCCTCACTTGGTGGAATTCAGTATAAACCATCGTAATCAATCACTTAATAACTTCCACAATTTTATTTCAAACGACCGGTTTCGTCAACAAGTTGACATCTTCAGGTACATATTTAGAAATTTCCCGACATATATATGAGAGAGGAAAGGAGTAGGGAGGGGTTAGGAAACAAATATTCATTTGTAAGCATTTCCTTCTTTCTGCTGGTTATCTCGATGATTTCGAGAGCGTCGAGGCAGCGTCCTTTCGTCTCTCGATGGAGTTGAGGCTGAAAGCTGCTATGGCACTGGTTGTTGAGATGTTCTGCGAAGGCCGAGCCTGGACCCCCGGTGCGTAGGCAACAGTTTGCAGTGCCTTATTATTTGGACAACACGAACAGAACAGTAAGGTATTAAGGAAAAGAGGAAGTAATATTTATTCAGTAAAGATCTCGATGTTTAAGACTTCCACCATTAACCCTTTAGGTGCGTTAAGGATAAATTTTTTGATTCCACTACAGATGTCAAATATCCATGAAAAAATGACTCTTAAATGAGATAAAATTTTTATTTTTACCTCTTCATATGATAGCTATGTACCTATTTTCAATTATTTTGGCTAATGATATGCTTTTGTTTAAGATTATTTTGCATATTTTCCTTTTGGGTATGCAACCATGCATCACAGGTATTACAAATAGGAATTTTTCGTTTATTACTTCGCACATCATTAAATCTTTGCTTATAGACTATTAAGAGTTATGTTTGTATGATCTATAACCTCTTTTATTTTGGCTATCCCTTAGTGGTTGTTTATAATTCAATTTTCATTGATATTTTACTGCTTATCGTATGCTTATGCAACCCATTCGTCAATATCTACAACAATGTATTTGCGGTTTAGGAAAGACTGATGAAGGGAAATGAGTCACCACATGGGCAGTTGAGAGTGATGAAGTATGCAAAGCAACTTTGCTCCAACCCTAATCCATTACAGCTGCGTTTCTGATAAATTTATGTCTTATATTTTACACTTATCACCACTGTAAAAAATCCACAATTGATGCTTTCAAATTACTTGATTGCTAGAATTGCTTGATTTATAAGAAAATAATTCAGCCTATTCAAGGTAATCAATAATGCTGTAGATAGAATACAATTTATATCATCTGATGTGCATTTCATCGATTTCACTTATATCAAGGCGGAAACCCAGTCATGTTGTCATTACCCTCCAATTATCAGTCACTCGTAAAGTCCTTGCATAGACGAATTTTACTTAATTTTCTTATTTGAAATGTATAAACAGCTAGGTTCTTAAGAAAACTTAAAATACCAGTAAACATTTTGATGAAGTGATTTATTTTTAGGATATGATTTAGGATATATATTACAGAATCCTATTATTTATGTACGTAGAAATCTTTTATACAGAGAAAGCAAGAATGAAGTGGAGAGAAATTATGTTTCACAATAAAGAAATGATTTGCAAGCGCAAACATGTTTGTACTTTTCAATCATGTTGTGCCGTGGGTCTTAATCTTCGGCCCGTCAATAGCGCACTGCTCTCCCCCTTTCACCGTCCTCCGGTATTTATTGTTCATGCGGGAGGGGAAGCGAAGGATAACGACCCGTCGGCGGCACTCCGGGTCGGTCAAACGGGCCCACGGTGCGAGCGAACACGGCACATCCTGCCCCCCTACCTCGTTCGCGTGGAACAAGGACCTTCCCCCACATACACCAAAACAAAAACAACACACCAAAACCAAAACAATTCAAACAAAATAAACAAACTCGTTGTCGAAGAAGGAGTTCACAATTCCTCGGCGTCTCCTGTCCCCTGACCGGGCGCGTGGCTCCTATCCCGATCTCGGAAGGCTTTCAGCTGCGACACGTGGCATTTTCGCAGGACGGCTCCGGTCGACGGGTGGCTAAGTTCCGCGGTCACGGGTCCGAGGAATCTACGGATTACGCAGGGCGATGACCATTTCGGCGATAACTTGGCACATACTTGGTCGGGGCTCGAGCTTACGGGATGTAACCGGTACAGCACCCTCTGGCCTTCTCGATAACGATGTGGATTCCTTTTTACGTTGTATCGCGCCTCCGACCTCTTGCATGCTCGTTGTAGGTTTTTTACTGCTTGAAGCCATTTTTCTCCCGTGGTAGGAGTTGGATCCGCTCCCTCGAAGTCCCGGTCGAGACCCCACTGCATCTCCAGGGGGTGGTTTAGTTCTCTCCCAAAGAATAGGCTGGCTGGCGAACATCCGATGCTCTCGTGGATGGCGGAATTGAACGCTATCATAAGAGCGTGCACTTGCTCGTCCCAGCGGTCTTGATTTTCGCTGTAATAGATGCTCAGGGCGAATTTGAGGTTTCTGTTGACTCTCTCTACTTGGTTAGCCTGCGGATAGTATGGTTGGCCTTAACTGCAAACTCGTACGTGCTCGGACCTCCATGGGCCTTACTGCACTTTCGTATCACAAGGATCAAGTTGACTTAATTAATTTGGAGAGTGTGGAAACTCTCAAATCCTGAGGATTCATGTCAACCGCCTTGAATACCCGATCCGTAAACCGGCTGGGAAGGTTACGCCGAGAGTTCCTTCCTTCGACAAAATCCGAGGGAATCTTGTCTTTCTCCCAGTCAACGCATGACCAGGAAAGGATCTCAGATGGCTCTTTGCCTTCCTTTATATTCTCTTTCCACTGGCTTAGTCCAAAGATGAGACTAATACCGAGATGCATCTTAGATTCAGAGGATGCACTCTGTGGAGAGACTGTGGTTAGAGTCGCTCGCTTTACGTCAGTGAGCTCATCGACTATTGGTCGAGCTTGTATGACTTGGGCGATAGACCCTGTGACTGGCATGGCAAATATATCAACCTCAGAAATTTTAAAGCGGGTTACGCGTGCTAAGAGGTTAGATATTGTTTTAATGGCATTGTAGTTGATGCCTGAATTACCTATGCTTGTCGGGACTTCGTCAACACCAAAACCCATGTTGTTGAGTAGGGAAATAGCTTCCTGTCTGATGGAAAGGAGTGAGCTATAACCTTGTAGGTTCTGGTTAACCGTACCGCCTGGTGGTGTTAGGACTGAGAGGTATGTGTCTTTCTTAGCGTCTTTCGCTCTATGAAAACACGCCTCAAACGTGGGTCCAACCAATGGTAACTCCTCATATAGGTTGTGGTTTTCCGAGGATACGATTCCTCTACAACCTGGGATCTCACTGGTCTTTGTGGTAGGCAGTTCCGGGAAAGAAGGGGCGATGATTTCCCCATTCTTCGTCTTAGTACGTCCGTAGGCTTTTAGGCCAATATGGAGAGGTTCTAAAACTGTCAAAGTCTGGTTCGAGAAGGTACGCATTACATCAACTTCCGTCCGGGTAAGTTGATCGCCTAACTGAGCGCGAACGCTCACGGCTCTGAGCCAGAAAAGACAAGAGCAATAATACCGGTATGCCTCACGGGGCATCTCCTTCGATACTTGTAGTGCTTTGTCATTCCTAAGCTCCACGTACGTTGCGTCGGCTACAGCCGTCCATCCAGTCGCGGAGGGATTAAAACGCAATTCTCGTTTTTCACAAGAGAAACCGGAGTCTGGCTCGAAAGCCGATTCCGCAATGAGAGACTCGTCTGTTGTCTTGATTAAGTGTTGACGTGCTCTGTTCTCTTGCTTCATGCTTGGGGGGGCTAATTCCATATCTGCAACGTTAGGGGGTGGTTTGATTGGCATGGTACTTTGGACTGGGGGTTTTGGACCTTGTCCTTTACCCTTTGGCCTTTTCCCTTGACCCTGTTTGGGTTGCTTCTTCACCTCCTTCTCACTGTCAGGCCGGTTGGCCATGTCAGTTCACGAAAATAGGAGTGAGTGAAATGGAAATTTGGGATTGATAGTCTAACCACGGCCTGTGGTTGCCTATCTTCTCTCTGCTTACGCAGATATTACTCTAAAAGATAACGGGTTCCGAATCCGTTGTACTCTTAAAGAGAGAAGATGTGCCGTGTTCGCTCGCACCGTGGGCCCGTTTGACCGACCCGGAGTGCCGCCGACGGGTCGTTATCCTTCGCTTCCCCTCCCGCATGAACAATGAATACCGGAGGACGGTGAAAGGGGGAGAGCAGTGCGCTATTGACGGGCCGAAGATTAAGACCCACGGCACAGTGTGATATTAAAAAAAAATGGTATAACACACAATGGAGGTTTCTCAAGGCACTCGTTGCAATAAAAAATTGTCTGCTTTCTTTTGCAAACTCCTTTTCCTTTCTTCTTGCACTGACCTGGACGAATACTACAGACTACACAGTCTGGCTTATGTTTCTTTTCCTCATATTGTGAAGGGAAATGTCTTTCTTTTAGACTTATATTTAGTGTTGTGGGAGACTTTGTAACTAATCGGGACCTTACATTTCTCTCAAAACCCTGCAAAAGACCATCTATCACTGACTGTCTTAATTTACATTGGTCGAAATTCGTTTGGGGATTTTGAATCTTGAAGCATACATAGGAATTTACCAATGCAACTTCAATCAAAAAATGCCAAATACAATGGTACCATTTTTTATTCCTCCTACTAAAAGGATAAGTTTAACACAACTGGTCGAAGGTATCGACCCCACCCATGTACTTACTTTAATCGATTACCTACTAAATTTGGCTTCATTATGCTTGTCATTCCTTTCTTAGTCCTTGATTCAACTTTGGTAACACCTACATTTCCTACGGTAGATAGCATATTCACCTTAGCAGTATCTTGCCAAGTGCAAGCTAGTATTTTCCTATTTCTGATCTCCCACATCACAGGTAATTCTCCTCGTTTCATTTTAATAGTCCTCATTTCTGAAGACCTCTTCGATTGGAACAAACTGTTCCACAAGCTCCTGTATCTTGTAATCTGAGAGAATCATATAATTGTACACTGGAATTGTACAATATGACCCTTTTCTTCAAAACCATTAGTAAGATTACTTACTACCCTCGATGCTAGTCCCTCCCCCTGTATAGTTTGCATTTCTTTCCCTGTATAAACATGAAATTTGAAAAGAAAACCAGTGCGTGAGTCACATAGACACCAAACTTTTATTCCCCATTTTGTGGATGGCTTTGAAGGAAGATATTGCTTTAAAAAGAGCCTGCCCTTAAATTTCACCATAGATCTATGGAAAGTTCCTTATTGCTGCTGCAGAATTTAGTGTACAAATCCTGCACTATGTTTAAAATGGGTTGTATTTTTTACAGACGATCAGATTTAACCTCTTCATCGTTATTATCTACAAAATGTATGAAGGAACGAATTAATTGGTACTGGTCCCTAGAAAATACAGATCCAAACCCTGGTGTTTGGAAGAGCCAAATGATTCCTGGAAATAGGATGCAAGTGTGGGTTTTTGCACTACTCCCATACCAATTTCAAGGGCAATGAGAGCTTGAATCTCAACTGCGGAGACACCATTCCATAGCGCCAACCTCGATCTTGGTGAAAGGATCCCATCTCAGTAACCCTATATTTTGTGTATCTATTTGTTTCTCTGGCAGTGATGGCAAAAATAATCTTCGGGGAAAAAATTTAAAAAACACTAACTCGGGGATAAGGTTTCAAAGCCAGAATTCAGGAATGGAGCTCAAATCAGAAGTGGCTGCTTCTGAATTGTTCACTCTATTCCAGATGTATGACTCTGATGCACTGCTGGACTCACCACGGGATGAAATATCTTCCCTTTTTCCTCCTTCATCAGATGATGCTGCCGACTCACCATCGTCGAACTCTGATCCATACTCAGAGTCTGATTCTTGGAGAATCATGTTTATTTCTGTTTCCTCTATCTTCCTTTTCTTGCTCATTTCTTGGGTAGAGTAAAGATCCATTATAATAACCAATCCCAATATAAAATATTCAGTACCGTCTGATAATATTTTGGTATGAGAAAAATTACTTAGCTTACCTCGTATGCTTTTCTCCGTTTCAACTGTAATAATTATGTATATCCGATTAGATATCACTGCTGCAATATTCAGAAATATACCAAAATCCTGACATCAAATCGCAAACGTAAACCACTTCTTCGAAAAACAGGAGAGAACTAACTACGGAGACTGCAACTGTGAGCAGTGTGTTAGTGGTGGAAGAGGACTACCCAGTAGGATAATGTGTGAGTAATAAACCGCAGGGAATACAACAGATTGCAGAAAAACATGTTGCTAAACTGACATAGTATTCGGATGTCCCCAAAAACAGCAGCCGACGGATGGGCAACTAGCTTCTGCTGGCTCAAGACCGGCGGCGGCACGAGCCAATTGAGGATGTAAAAAAAACCTTTCCTCCAAGAGCATAGTACTTTGACGGCATCCATTGAATGGGTAAGGGTAATGGGTATGGGTAAATTATGTTCATAAATGTTGATAAACTTAGTGGAAATTATGAAAACAAAAATTCACCTAGATACTGCCGTCTTTTGAGCAAGTGGAAAAGGAATTCTCGTATGTATACTTCTTGTAATATAAGAGAGAATTGTCAGTCATAGTTATTTACTAGTAATAATTATTAAGTGGTAATTCAAATGTTTTCTCTATTAACTAAACATTTGTCTTTTAACACTTCTTTCCAATACTTTATTTTTTTGATTCTCCAACATCACCTTAAGGACATCATGTGTGAATACATATACCGTATATACCCACGTATAAGACGCATTTTTTCACATTCGAGAAAAAAATGTCAATTTATTTGCGTATTATACTCAATACAATCTTATTGAGGAAACATTATTACGTGCATTCTTAACAGTCCGAAAATCAAAAACATTCCTGGTCACTGTCATTGGATTCTTCAGAATCTTCTGCGGCAGATATTGTTACATTCTCTATGGTCGCTGCGTTGTTGTCATCATTGTCATCATCCTCCCACAGTAAGTCATCTTCTGTGCCGTCTAAACTGTTGCTGATGCAGCATTTCTCAAACCCCTTTACTATAGTGGCTGCGGGAAACTCAGCCCAGGCTTCAGCAATCCACTTGCAGATGGTGATAATATCTACTTTCTTCATCCTGCCTCCTTTTGTGAATGAGTGATCACTGTTAATCATCCAATTTGACCATTTTCGTTTCATCATTGTTTTAAAAAGTTTGTTTACAACAACATCAATTGGTTGTAAAATTGAATTGTCAACCCACCTGGAATAATCACTAGGTTTGTGTTTAAAGCTTGAAGCTTCCTCTTCATTTCTGGCTGAGTGTGGCATCTAAAAGCATTGAGGACTAACATCGATCTCTTTTTCAGCATTCCACCAGGTTTTCTTTTCCACACTGCCTCTATCCAGTCATCGAAGATTTTGTAATCAAACTATCCTTTCCCTTGGGCTCTTATTATGATTCCAGAAAGTAACTTGCCTTTAGGTAGAGTTTTTCGCTTGAATACAACATCAGGAGGAGGTTTTGTTCTGTCTGCCATGCATGCCAACATAACCGTGAATCTGTTTTTATCATTTCCCGTTCCTCTTGTCTGAACAGTTTTTGCTCCTTTCTCATTTACCGTAGAGTCTGATGGCATGATGAATTTAACTCTTTGAGTGCCATGCAGAATTGCCTAATATCATGCGAAAATTGCCATTTTACAGGGAATTGCAGACTTTTTGAAAAATATCTATTAAACCAATAATATTCTAAACAATTTGTTAAAAATTTTACTGGGCGTAGAAAACATTTAATTGTTAATCCTTCAATCTTTATTTTTGAAATTAATCAAAAAAATGTTATTACAGTAATTTTTTTTATAACAAAAATTTTTGAAACGAAAAAATTTTTTTTTTTCAAAATAATTTTTTCAAATCTCCACACAGAAAAATATAAATCCAATACATATTATCTGTAGAAACACACATTTTTATTGATAAAAAGTATGATATATGGTAATTATTGCATAAATGTTTGACAAAAAAAATAAAACTCTATAAGGTACTAACAGAGTGAAAAAAAGGCATTCTCACTAGAGACATTTATAAACACATATAAATATGGAAAAACAATTTTATAACCAATTTATAATCAAAAACGAAATTCATAAACATAGTATAATAATATAATTATAATTGTTTATTGACATTTGTGGCTATTGACACATCCTGCGTGCAGCCCTTTGTCGCATCTGACACATACTGTTCGCGATCTTATTTTTCTGACCGGTGTTGAGCACTCGTTACACAATCTAAGTTTCCTTCCTGGAAGCATCTTGACACCATATATTTTAGAGGAACCTGGAGGATTCTCTTCCTTTTTGGATTCGTTTACAATGTCTCTAACCTCATACCATTCCTTAGCAAGCTCCTCTATTATGGAGGTGTTGAAGTTCAATCTAGGCAGTGGTTTGTTCCTACCTAAATTATTTTCCTTATACAAAATGTACGCATTCAGCAGCATTCTTGATAGTACATTGAATACCACCTTCTTCCAGTACTTTAGCGTTCTCCTTTCATCCAAATACACATAAACCATCATGTCAGATGTGTCTATTCCTCCCATGTACCGGTTGTATTCCAATATAACATCTGGCTTTGAAACTGTTGTCATTATTTCTTTTTGACTCTATGTTTGATAGTGTTGGTGCTGAAGAAGTACTAAGGAGTATCACAGGATTCTTTTGAGATTTCTTTTCCCTAAAACCGCACAATAACATGAAGGCATTTCTAAAAAATTTTACCTCTCCCACATTGAACTTCTGTAAAATCTGGTAAGGGATAAATTTTCGATTTCTACGAAGGGTTCCTGTTATGCATGTCCCAATTGTGTAAAGGTATTTAGCCAGTGGTATTGAACTAAAAAAATTGTCACAAAAGATATGGTAACCCTTATTCGCATAATTTCCCATGTGAAGCAATTTTGTAACTACAGTGTAGGCCAAACTATATTTTTTTAGACTATCTTTGTCTGTGTTATTTTTTGCTCCAAGGTAAGCATAGAATGCAAGACAGTAATTTGAGATTGCATCACACATCATCCAAAATTTTACACCCCAACGATGATGGTGTTTATTTGGCAAGTATTGCAGTAATCTGCTATGACTTTTGGTACCAACCAAACTCTCATCAATACTCAGTTGTTGGTGTGGAGTATAGTAATGCTGAAAGATACGATTAGCATGATCAACTATTGGCTGAAATCTGGCACATGGGTCATAAGATGGATTATCAGGACTGCAGATTTTAGAGTTGTCCACAAGTTGAAAAAAACGGAGCAATAATTGAAATCGGTTATGGGAAAACATGTGTCGGAACAGGACTCATGTAGGTCCATATCACTAACGGTTAAAAATATTCTATTTTCATCGAGGGCTTCTTGATTCGACGCAACAGGGTATGACCCCATAACAACAAATCCAAATACAGTACCAAATGCAACTGGCATATCAGGACCAAGGGGTAGATGCTGGCTAGTGGCCTCTCTCGCGTCTGGGTTGAATCGACCCATGTGAATTTTAAAATTCCATATCTTTCAATCAGTGCTTTTTTACTTCTAATTTCTCATAGTAGCTGAGTTTTAGAATGTTCTGAACCAGTCATGCATTTTTGCCAAATCGGAAATGGAAGTTTAATTATTTAAACAAATTTTTCTTAGTGGTAGTGCCAGGTAGATGAAAGACCTTTACGTAAAATTTTGCATTTTTGACCTAGTTTCCTCCTCAAGGGTCGATGCTGTCATCTCATAGAATGATGAGGCAGCGTTGAACATTTACCGCAGCTCTCTGTCGGTGGCTCTGAAGCTGGAAGCATTGTCACTGAAGAGTTTGCTGCAATGACCCCTGAGGGAGACAAATATACGAAAGGCTGCAATAAAATCATCAGTAGACAAGACACATTCTAAATGGACAGCCTTCATACAAATAAACAAGCATATATATCCATTATAGGACTTATAGCCTCTGCCTTTTGTTGTTCTCAGCATAATAGGGCCCATATCAACTCCCATGGAATAAAAGGGTTTCTGAGGCTTCACCTTCTCTGCCGGTAAGTCTCCGATGATCTGACTGATTCCCTTGCTTTGGAATCATGTACAGACAGAACATCTCATTAATTCCCTTTTTACTAGAATGCGATTTCGTATGACCCTAAAACGACGTGCAAGATAAGACCTCATCTGCTGTTGTCCTCCATGAAGCATGGCCAGATGGGCATATCATCAGAACAGCAAGATGAGCAAGCCTAATTCTCCCACCACTTGCGTGAGTAAAATCGCTTGACCCCAAGAATGTGCCTCAGTGATCTCTTCGATCCACTGCATAATATTAGGAAAGAGGGACCATCGAGAGTGGTCGTTGGCCAATGATTCCTTCATTAGCTGGGTACAGAAAAAGAGCCCAGATCCGAAGATTGACTCTGATTCTTGCATGAGGCTAGTTGGCCGGATATCTCCAACCAAGCTAGGAGTATTGTCGCCTGCAATAAGTTCAGGACGAACAATAACGGTCTGAGATTGTGCACCAATCTCAGAAAGGGTCGAGAACACGACAGATGTGTTCTTGAAGGAGCTGGTCTGAGCCAGTGTGTAAGCCCATTTTTCTCTGTTGAGAAGAATCGAGGCAATAACCTTTCCGCCAAATCTCTACACTACATTGTAGATGCCTCACTTTGTACTCCTCCTATTTGGAACAGATTTCTCTTCTGACCCATAAGCTCACGTTCTCTACATAAAAAATCCCATTCCTTTCTCTAGAATTTTCTCCTCTTTCGTCGATCCTTAGTTTATCCTCACTAAATGTGCGCACGGTTGCCAAGCCAGTAAATGTGCCCAAATCACTCCCGACCTCTAACTCACAGTCTTCTTTGGTTTTTACTTTCTCAAACTCTGCCCCCAGGCTCCAGTCATCTTCCGCCTTCATACCCCTGGTCGCTGTCTCGCCAGTTTTCCCCTAAGCCGTCTCAAGGTTGCACTACGTGGCATCAGCCGATTTTGGCTATGGCGCGTTGCTAACACAGGTTTTGGCGGGAACCTTCCCGCTTGCTCTTATTTCGCACCACACAGTTCCAAACTGACCTATTTCCACTGGATTCTCTGCTGCTACGTGTGCTTACGGTCCCAACGGCAGTCACGCCGATCACCGATAACAATCCGCCTCCTTGGAGATCTCGTTACTTGGGCACAGTCGCTTTCGTTGCAAACTCCCTGGGTTGCAGTTGCAGAAATCCCACTTCTGATCTGTAAGATGCCAATACTTCTCTCTCAATAAGGAAGGTGAAGGTTTTTCTCTCTCTCAGCAATGAAAACACCTTCCCTTTCAATTATTATTCTAATCCAACTGGTATTAATAAAATCAGCAAATTTTTCCAAAGCTATCTATTGTGCCTATTTCCTCCCAATGAAATACTTCAAATTTATGTATATCAAAAATTAAACAATTATTTATTTAAACCTTTCAAAACAATTAAAGGTAATCCTCCAAAGATGGAGGATCAACTGAAAAGTATGATGCAGTTTGACTGCCATAGAGGCAGGTATGACAGTTAGTCAAAATAACTGCTGTATGAAACATTCCATGAACATCTTGCAGAAGCAGCTTCTGGTTTTTTTTTAAATCAAGGGAGGCAAATTCCCTCATAATTTTGCCAAAGCCCCACTCCATGCTCAGTTGCAAGGGGCTCATCATTGCATTGAACTCTCCTTGTCCTTTATCCATCCTGGTGTTAGGATAGGGGCAGAGTTATAATTCCTTCAGAAGATATGCAGGATCCCCATAAAGGACATACTTTATGTCCCCAAACCTGCAATTCCTTTCTAATTGTTTGTAAATCTCAGAATCATGGAATATTCCTGTAAAAATTGAATAGAACACACATGAATTTGTAAATATTTAGCAGACATAAATATTCAAGTATGGGACATTAAGAGCACAATTTTCAGTACAACACCTGCATCATGTCGACGACCTGGGTATGGCCCATGGAGGCTGACAATCATTCCATCAGGGCTCAAAATAGACTGATATTTGACACAGTGGACTCTTTTATGTCCTGAGTAGTACTCCTGTTGATTCTTTGATGGCCTGCAAATTGCCCTGGCAGTTCCATCAATGAAACCCCAACAATATCTTAAGGTGGTTCCTTTCTTCATTAAAGCCTATTGTTGGTTTAAATTAAAAAAAAGAAACATTATAAACTCCAATACTATCTTAGCACTACAAGCAATCATTCCTTCTCAGAAAAATACACTATTATCAAGAAAATCACCTCCAAGTATATTCTTATTCTCAATTTACCTCCAAGTATATTCTTAATTTTTCTTCATTAAGAAACCTCAAACTACCAAGATCCGTAAATAGAAGCCTCTTTCTGTTAATAATATTAACCACCTCCTTGGAAATTATTGATAAATAAGGGCTCAAAAGACCAAATAAACCTGCTGAACACATAGGTATTTGGTTGGGTTACATTATATAGTTGACAGATTTGATACATAAATAGGTGGCCTTTACATTGGTTGGTGAAATTATACATTTCTTATGAACTGAGTTATTATTTATAGGCCCCTAGAAAAAACTATTTTCTTCTGTTTTATTTCTTTGTTTTCTTCCAGTTGTTGTTTATGATTTTCTTCCAGTTGTTGTAGTGGCTGGGGCTCCTTGGAGTGGCATCCTGTCTCTGACCTTCTTGAGGTGGGATGTGAAGGTCAGGAGTTTGTCTAGTGTGATCCCCAAGTATTCACATTCCTTGCTGAGTGGTACTTGTTGGCCCCATAGCTGCATAGAGGGTGGAAGGATATGCCTATCCCTAGAGTCTGAGAAGACGAGATAGGAGGATTTGTTAAGATTAGGGCGGAACCTCCAGCGTTTCATCTATCCCTCAAGGGATTTGGTGTAATGCTGGAGGAGGTTGTTGGCCTGGGAGGGGTTAGATAATGTAGCCCATGCTGCGGTGTCATCGGCGTACTGTGCCAGTCAGACTGCCTGGTGTGCTACCTGTGGGATGTCTTGGCAGTATACCAAGAAGAGGAGTGGGGACAGGACCTGTGGGACACCTGTGTTAGGAGAAAAGCTGGAAGAAAGGGTTTTATTATTTTTGATTCTCCAGGTTCTGTTGGTGAGCCATGACTTAAGGAAGAGAAGAGAGTTAGTGGTGATGCCTGGGGTGCGGGATAGCTTTACTATGAGGCCAGCATGCCATAGGGAGTCAAATGCCCTCTCGAGATCTTATGAGAGGAAGGCTGTGGTGTGCTTGTGGTTGCAGGCTTCCTTTGCAGTGGTGGTTAACAGGGTGGCAGCCACAGTGGTGGAGTGGCCTTTCCTAAAACCAAATTGGTGATTAGGTGGGACTCCTTTGGACTCGAACAATTGGAGAAGCCTCGAGTTGCAGATTCTCTCCAGGCAATTACCTAGGCAGCTGAGGAGAGATATTGCCCTACAGTTAGAAGGGATGGTGGTGTCCTTTCCCTTTTTGGGGAGCATGAAGATATGGGCTTCTTTCCATTGCCGGGGGAAATGGCAGAGATGGATGCAGGCTGTGTAGAGTCTCTGGAGTATTGGGAGTATGGCTGGAATGTTTTTCAGCATGGTGTAGGTTATCCCATTGGGGCCCGATGCTCCGTTCTTTGCTGAGTGGAGGGCATTGTCAACGTCATCCCGGGTGACGGCTACCATGGTGGGATCAATGACATCAGGATCTGCATTGATGATTGGGGTGGCTAAACGACTGACACCTGCCACAGATGGTTGGGAGGGGGGGTGGGGGGGCATGATGGCTCCACTCGACAGTGCCTGCCCCAGAAGCAGAATCCCTCTTTGAGGAGCCTGGCGATTGATGGTTCGTCAGTTGAGAACAACCTAAAAAAGGTGGTAGGTTGGTTAGTGGCCCTTCAGATGATACGTCTGCACCTAGTGAAGGAGTATTTGTTGGCTCCCAGCTCTTCTTCGACCTCTAGCTCCTCTGCCTCCAGGGGGATGCCCTTGATAACAGCGGTGTAGGTGGTGGGCCTGGGGTTGGGGTTGCTTCGGGTTGTGGCTGGGGCTCATGGCTCCTTTGTTGGCCAATGGTGAAGAGAAGAGGGCAGCCAAAAGTATGTTCTAGTTTCTGCTTTCCCTCGCCTTCTAAGAGGAAGGCCAGTTGCAGGGGGATCCTAAGTCGGGCCTGTCTCTGGTCCTTGTAGTAAATGAAATGAGCCCTAGCTAAGACAGGGTGGGTGAACCTGAAAGTGATGTAGGAAGATTTTTGATCAAGGTGGTCTGGCAGTTTTTGGACTGAGATTGGTAATATGTTGTCGCTGGCTGCAGGTGGGGCGCTGTTGGATCCTAGAGCACTGGGTTCCCTGTTAGGGGGGGGATGGAGAAGGGGAAGTAGGAGAGAAGTTGTGAGGGGGGACCTTTGAGAGAGGGTGGCTGGAGGAGAAGAAGGCTGTCGGCTGGTTATGGGGCCGGGGTGAGGGGGTTTTGGGATTGGGATGAGCCTGGTCCGCTCAGGGGAGGAGGGATTGAGTACTCCGAGTCAGAGCTGGAGCTGCATATGCTTCTTGATGATTCAGAGATTCTTAGTCCGGGACTAAATACCATTTAGTCTGGACTACCTAGCTAGTCCGTATTCAGAGAGGCGTACTAAGCACCCTCTGGACTAAGTTATTCTGGTTCTATCTAATCCTGCGTTTTGCCGGACTAACTTGAGGATTAAGATCGCGCAGCTGAGCTCTTGGTATGTTCATGCGGATTGTTTACTTGGGTAAGCTGTACTCATTTATTCACAATTAATTAATTTGCATCTGTCAAAGCTACCGTCTCTCAGTGTAAATTATATATACCGTATCAGTGGTATTTTAAAGTCGTTGAGAATGTAGTTCATTTCAAAGTTTTCTAAAAGTGCAATAATTGAAGTCACGCCGATCGTAGTGAATTCGCAAACATCTTTCATTAATTTGAATAAATAAAATTTTGTGTATTTATGTAATCATAAACATATCTTACAGTCTTCTGAGGTTGATTAGAAGCAGTTAACGTTGTTTTTTGTTGACATCAAGTTTCCCTTTCTTTGGGTAAGTGATTTATACTGTGTTAGGTACTTTTTTTGTAATATCTTTGGAGTCTTATATATATCCATTGCTTAGGAAAAAAAAAGCCTCTCCATGTCCTCCTTATGTTTCTCCTCCATCATCCCATTTCCCTTTACTGCTTTGAGCTGTAGTACCTTTCTTGGTCCTTTCTTGCCAGCATCTCTTCTGCATGCATTTCCCTTTCCCTTGCTACTCTCTCCTGAGCTGTGTTGATTTGAATTTTTATCCTCTCTCCCTCTAATTCTTCATTTCCTCCACTTCTCTTTTTCCTGGTAGAAATGAAGTATAAATAAGTGTATAAATTCTGTTTATTCCTATAAGCTATTAAGACAAAAGAGAGAAGTTTATATACATATATATCAGACTAAAATTGGTTGAGTTGAGCTCGCTGTTGAGCACTATCAGTGCTCCCCTGGCAAATATTGCAATTTAGGGCTATTAAAAACCATATAGTCCAACTGTTATTTTGACTAATTTCCAGAAATTTCTCTTGAGGAACTATGTTAGCCTCAATTAAATTTTTTAAGGTATCTTTGCTGTCATAAGTCCTAATTGCATGATTACCACTTTGTTTCATCTTCTCAAATTTCTCTTGAGAGAGTACCTGTGCATTTGTTACAAGGAAAATATTAAGAAATTGATGTTTTTACTGCCCACCAAAAAGGGAATTAAGGAGTTCCCTTATTTAAACAACACACTTTGAAAAAAACAAGAACACACAAAAAAACTTATGAATATATTATGCCTCTTCTGAAGGAAGAGGGCAAAGTTTAGTTAATGGTCTTTTAAATGTCCCATTTGCAGTCCTAACAGTTGCCACACGTATTAATCCATCAGCTCCAGGATGAATTTGTTCAATTACCCCAACGCTCCAAGACATAGGAGGTGAATTGTCCTCTTTCATCACCACTAGTCCTCCTGGTTGCAGGTTAGCAGTTTTAGTTAACCATTTGGCTCTCTGTTGTAAATGTGTCAAATAATCATTCGACCACCGCCTCCAGAAATGCTGAAGCTGCTGCTGCAACTGCTGCCACCTGGATAATTCTCATTAAGTCCCTTTCCATGCTCAGACTGCCCCTGACCTCCCCCCTTTGTTGCCAAACAGGCCATTCCTCCACCTGTAGCTGCTATCGCAGAGCCCGTACTTGCCTTCCCACCTCATGGCCGAGTTGGCGATGACGCTCAGCGGGTTGGTGTTACTCTTGCAGTTCCACATTCCTGGGTGGGTATGCACTCCCGTCAGCGACAGAATCACCGTCGCCCGCCGGTTTACCTTCCAGCTCCAAGCCTCTGCCCTGAGGGGGCTCTCCTTGTCTAGCAGGGCCCCAATTGTAAATTGAAATCTCACTTGAATTTTTGTGCTTTTAAATACACAGCAGGAAATCAATTCTTCCTGATGGCCGAGAAACCTCGATGACCTTGCTGCATAATATCACCTGATAAAGCAGAAATGAATCATAAAGCATTTAAATATTCATGACAAAAGATGGCACAACACAAAGAATGACACTGTAATAGTGAGATTCATCATTGAAGAATATGTAATCAAATATACATCTTGAGGTATCATTTCCATATTTTTTGGTGATAGAAAGTTTTAACAGAAGGTAAAAAACTGGTAGTCAAGACTCACCTCTGTTTCTAGCAACTTCCAGGCAATGATTGCTTTGATGTGATTCATTAATCTTATTTCGCAGTGGTTTCATTCAGTGCAAATATCCTCATGGGTCAGAAATAGACCCTCTCAGGCTGTGAAAAGTCTCTATGAATGTGCTTCACACATCATCCTTCTGTATCTTAGTGGGATAGGGGCCAAATTGAAGTAAAAAGTTCATCATAATATTTACAACCTATTTCTTGTATGTGTTAGATGGCTCATGCCATAGGCTGGATCTTAGGAAATAATCTTCTGAACCTTGAACCTCTTTCCTAACAGGCTCTGAGAAGCTATTAAAATTTATAGTGAATTATCATGCTCGCCACACAGCTTGTCGAAGATTTGGTTGATGAACCTCTATTTCCATAGGAGACAAAAAGGTGGTCTGAGGGCAAGGTCTTGTAGTGGCAGCTTCCACTTCCTTCCTTTTAGGCTGTATTTTGCCCACAGCTGCTATCGCCAACCTTTTTTAGCATCCTCCTGATAGTATCTTTATATTCGTGCCCACCTACTGAGCTGAGATGGAAAATCTGAAAATTCAATGTCAATCAGTGGTTGTATTATTTTTCTTTTCAAAGAGCTGTGGATATTAATAGAAAAGTGAATCTATTCCGCTTCAGTAAAAACTTTGGATCACCCTGAACTTGCATTTCTAAGATTGAATATCTAAATAGACTATTACAGTAGCCATTTCATGTAAGATCATTGAAAGAGGGA
This sequence comes from Sympetrum striolatum, assembly GCA_947579665.1. NCBI lineage: Eukaryota > Metazoa > Arthropoda > Insecta > Odonata > Libellulidae > Sympetrum > Sympetrum striolatum. The sequence goes on from OX388351.1 coordinate 62,399,268, forward strand.
AAACACCAGCCTCTACATACACACAAAACCAACATCATAAAGCCATTATCGACGTCTGCATTTCCTGTTGTTCTATTATTGTATCAAACTTTATCAAAAGTTTGACCGTATTCTCAGAGCTCATTTGTTAAAGTAGATAGTAACAAATCATGCATTTATCACCTTGATAGGACTAATACAGAAAAAAAAGTAGGAGGTATGTTAAGACGAAATAAGAATAAACATAGATCAATAAGAATTGCAAAAAGTTTCCTTTTGATATATTTGTTAGCTCTGAGAAGAGCCTTATTGCAGGAGATAGTGGAAAAAGGGCAGGAGGTGAGGAAAAGGGTAATGGTTGATGGAAGGGGAACACAGGTTTAAGGTAAATTGAGGGATGGGTTTTTTGGTGGGTAGACCTTGGATATAGCCATAAAGAAGTGATGGAGGCTATGTACCTCCTCCGGATGAATTCGCTTCCAAAGAAACGACGCAAGGTATGCATCCAGATGTGCCTCCGACCTTCCAAATTTAGGAATGGAGAACTTAATATCCCTCCATTGCCTTTCAATATTCTGCGTGTGAGCGCCTGTACCTGGATCAACGAAGTTCAGCGAATGGTTCACTGTAAGATGTCGGTAGTCGTTGCTTCTGCGTAAGTTAGAGTATGCTTTCCAACAGTCCGTGATGATTGTTGTTCCCGGCAGCACGTTCTTCTTGATGAAGTGGGAAAGGGTAGCGGCTGACCTATTAGGGATTTTGCAAACGAAGATCTTGTGTTATCCCCTCTCGAAACCGCCTAAAACCCACTGATTAGTGAGTAGGCGACCAACATTGGATTTCCTTTTACCCAACAGAGTCTCGTAGATCTCCACGACGAGCCCTTCTCCGCCAATCTTAGTGCTTTTCAAGATCACATCCTCCTCCCACACCTCCCTGACGAAGCTGCACCAATCTACCAAGGTCTCAGTATCAATGACAATGTTCTCCTTAGCAAATTTCACCATGAGCACGTCGTTGAGGAAGGCGTTCGCAAGAAGAATTGACTTATCGGCTGTAAGTCTGGAGCCACTAAGCCATGTTCCTATGTAAACGAAGGATAAGTTAATTAATGATATATTAAATTAAATAATAAATGTTAGACAGTCAGATATAATGGAGATAATAAGTTAAACTTAATTATTAGTAATTACCCTTGTTCCGTGAACAAGAGAAACTGCAGCGAGCTCTCTTCCGGGTCTGAGGACGTGTAATAATCCCGTCGCAGACCCACATGTGCATATCCTCGCAAATCGAAGTTGAGAAGCACATCTAGGGCAAATCTGTCCCTCTTTCGGCAGCAAACAGCCGTGCGCCTCAAGGAATATTAGTCCATTCTCCAGAGACTTAAACGTCCAAGCGGCATCAAAAACATTGTACGAGCAACTATTACCTGATATATTGGATTTAATTGATTTCATACATTGTTCCAGCAGTACTGGAGGCTTTGGCAATGATGGATTCTTTGAGGGATTTTTTAAAAACTCTTCCTCCTTAAAAGTTCCTCAACTTCTTTTGATGGAAATTACTGTCTCATTGACTTTTTTCACTGGCAGCACATCCTCCTCCCCAAGTCTTCTGCAGATTTGTGCTAAGGAATTTTTATCTGACCTAACTAGCTTCTTTAACTTACATAAATAATTTTCAAAAGGAAATGCGCTACATTCGTCTAAACTTCTGTATGTTTTCACATCTTCTAACAAATTAATTAGAGAGAAATAATTTAGAGAAATACAGTATTTCAAAATATAGTGATCATAAGAATTTTGCAATGCTTACAAATCTTTATTTACATCTTACGTCACAATTTTTTTCAATGCCATCCTCATTGCAATGCTCCTACTCCCACATTTTAAATTAGTTATAGACTTTACACTGTTATTATAATCTCTCACAATTAAAATCTCCAATGTGCTGCCGTATTTCACTTTATATAAATTTTCAAAGCGCTGAAATATCTCGATAACCGCATCCACCTCCATTTTTCCAGCCGAGCCTGTATGATTTATATGACAATCATCTTGATGTGTTTCGAGCCACTCATTATACTCAGCAGTGTCACTTTTTTTTCTCCCATATTCACAAGCCTTGCAGTAACTAAATTTTATAATTATATCAATCACTTAACCAGTGTTATATCCGATCAAAGACGCCAAACCGTAACGCCAAGACGTAAACCTATTCGTAGCAGTCGCATGGCTATGATGATTCTTCTATTGATTTCATATGCTTTGTTATAGATAAGCAGGTAGTTTGGAATTTCCGTTTTCGCACATTTTTCACAAGACACAAATATTTTAAAACCAAGTCTGTGTATACTGCTTTCGGTGAATGTGACGTCCCTGTCGCACACCTTGCACATTACTACTGACGAAATCGCTGTAAAAACAGCCAGAAAATTGATGAAACGATACCCGTAGGATGCATCAACTTCGATATCTTGAGCATTATCACAAGTTTCAATTTTCTAGCTGACGTGCCGACGCTTTCAGTTGGATCGTGTGCCTTTTATTCATAATGATTTGCAGGTTGCTTTCGTGACATAGATGGCTTTTTTGATGAACTTCTTCCACCTTGTTTACCCTTGCAGCCATTATATTTTGAACATTCACGCATTTTGTAAACTTATTTCAGTAACGCAAAGAAAAATCACGCATGCGGTGGCCGTCAACAAGCTAGACTGTAGATTGCTTTTTACGATGCCCTAGCATAAAGCAATCAAAAACACATCAAGGATGTCGTTGATTTATAAAGACTAGGGTCAGACCGAACACAGACACGTTGCCCTGGCAGTCCTGTGGAGATAAGAGGTACCTTATCTTGGCAGGCAGGGCAAACCAGAGCCATCATCTCAAGATGCAACAAACGCGGTGCGAGGCGCCTTCGCAAACTGCCGTAAACAACCAGTTCGAGATTCTTAATGACCACAAGACATTTTTTTCTTATTCTGGAGGGTTTTAGGAAAATTTTAGGCTTACAAAAAAAATTTTGATTTTTTGAAAGTTGCTTGGTGGCCTTACCCCTTAAGGGTAAGTCACTTACATGATTTTAAATATTACAAATTTATTTCATGATGATTTGGCAAAATCATAATTGTTTTTTCATGAAAGATAACCTTCGATTTAAATGATTTTAGCATAACAATCACATAGTCTTGTGTGAATTTGACATCTTTAAATTGTTTCAGACTATATTTAACATTTTTTATTACAAACCTGTCACTTTCACTTACATTAATTTTCTGTACAAGGCCAAACATCTCACCAGGTGGCAATTTCAAGTAGCACACAGCTCTTCCATACTGTTTCCTTTCCCTTCCCTCTTCATAAATAATCATTGAACTATTCCTTTTTCCCTCATTTTTCTACATCGTACTGGTGAATATCCCTTCCCCCCAACATGAGCTCGGGAATAATACAAATAATTTCTCAATGCACATTTAGTTAAGGCATCAACTGCCTTTTTGTTCAGGCTATGATGAAATTCATGAATGGGAGCTCCTAAAGGTTTAATATCTTGCACTTCAATCATCCTTTGACTCTTTAACATCTCGAAGATGTGATGAGGCAAGTGGTACCCATTATCTGCTCGCTAGCAAAGTTTGTCCCAAGGACAAATGAGAGTAACTGCCCATTTATATTCTCGAACATGAAGCAAGAAGTGGCCCACAAGGGAGCCCAATCCTTGACTCCACGGACTAAATGAGAGAGCTGGTGTACATTGTATGACATGTGTCTTACACCATAAAGTTTCTGTGTACCCTCACAAAACGTCATTAATAATTTCCCTGAAAACTCGATCTCAACCATTTTTAATTTCTCCTGCAGAAGTAGAAAAATGGCAGCAGATAGAAGCAGCCAGTGTTGGAGGTAGGGAACAGCTAATGCATTTTCTTTATTAAAATAACAGCCATGACCGGTATTCAGAGGCTTTCCAATACTTCATATCTTTTATGCTTCTTGGCAAGCTAGGGAACAGCTAATGCATTTTCTAGGCATAGAGGGGAATAAAATAACAGCCATGACCGGTATTCAGAGGCTTTCCAATACTTCATATCTTTTATGCTTCTTGGCAAGCTGCAAATTGTGTTAGGAGGGTGAATGGACATTAGAAGGCCATCAACTTCATCAATTTTTCTGCTAATGTACCATGGCTCCCTAAAGTACCTACTCTATCTGAAATGTGATCTTAAAAAAACATAATGCATCAATTGTACTATCATTGAGCCTGGAACGTAATTTTGTGCAAAAATTACCTGCTGTCGAAAATGTTCTTTCAGCATCTACACTGGTTGGTGGTAGTGTTAGCAATACACGTTATACTTTTTCCAAGCATTTACCTTTAAATCCCTCATCTTCAAATAAATCGATTTCTCGTCGGATGGTTTTGGATTTATACAATTTTTGTATTGTATTTTAGTTTGTTGAAATTCTTTTAGATATCACCAATTCTAATTTTGGTTCAAGAGACAATTCCTTTTCACTATCTACTTTAGTAGATATCGATAGATAGATATGAAGAACAGAATATTTTCATCAACACTTGTCTCCATGACTCCTTGAATGGCCGAGAAATTGCAATACAAGAGGTGGGCAAATATAAGTGGAGTTGGGAGGTAGGCACACAAATGCAATATTCTTGTCTTAGCAAGCTGTTAAAACAGGACTAAAATGAGAAGAGATTTTTTAAAATTTATTCCATATACCCCACAAACATCCATTTTCTGGACTCTTAAAGTGGAAGATAATTAAGAATAACAATGAGCAATCACACATGACCATTCCCTAATCGGAAAAATCCAATTAGCCGGTATTGGAACTCGAGACTGTGGGGTTGGAGCGATCACATGCGAGAACACTAACCACTCAGCCACCAGGGCCGGAAATTGTAACGAATGACTTTCTTCACCCTCAAGTCTTAATGCATGAGGAAAGAAAGTAGTGGAGAACCAATCATTAAATGTGGCTGTGTCAATCCACGACTTGTTCTATTGTACCTTGCCCCCTTTGAACATGGTGAACGAGGGCAACACGGAAGGCCTTTCAGTCCCTCTCTATTCCATGTGTCCCAAAGATTTTCATACTTATTAATAACATAAGGGAGGACCCCAGTTGCCGAACCACAGACCATCAGAATTTTTGCCGCCTTGGAATGATTGGCCAGTCTATCTGTTTATTTAATACCCTGTTGGAAGAGACACTGCTTTTTTCCAGAATCGTCAGAGACATTACCCATGTAAAGAGATCTGTGTTGAAAGTCTCTTGAACCTCTGTTTTGACTGTGTTGAAACTGTGTTGAACTCACCTGTTCCTAAGATGGGCAAAAGTAACTGTGTTGAAACTGTCTTGAAATGTCTTGATCTTATTTGAAATGGACTGTGTTGGGTCTGGTCTGTTTATAACTGTATTGAACTGTCTTGAAACTGTCTTTGTTCCTATACTTCTGAACTCCCATATAGTGATTTATGCTGTGTTGATATGTTTTGGAACTCGGTTTTTATGGGAACTTAAGATCTTTCAATAATTTTCAAAAGTACAAATACTTATAGGTTTTAAAGGAATAAGGTAAATGGAAATGATTTGTCCAAAAATTTTAAATACGATATAAAAATGCAATTTACAAATGAAAAAAATCATATTACAAACTGGAAATATGAGGGAAATATTTAAATGTGAATATTTGATTATTTAATCTAGACAAGAACTGTCAAAGCCACTAGACACATTACAGACAGAGAAGTGAATTATGAACTTGCAATAATATAGTGATCAAAAGTATTCATCTCTATGATGAAACTATGAGGACAAAATAGATTTCCTATGAAGAATATGTGGTCTATAGTTGTTTTACATAACTTGTTCTTCACTCTTGCCTCTCTTGTGTAGTCATTAATGATATTGACAAATCCGAGCATGTTAAGGGCATATTTATATCTGATTGTATTTACATTGCTTTTGTCAGTTGTATCTATATTCATGTCCCCAAGAAAAAGGCAATCACGTCGACAAAACTCCTTAACCATAGTCTTCAATTCCTTAATAAAGCTAACCACACTGAGATTTGGAGGCCTATAAATACAGAGTATTGTCAACTCTGCCTTCTCAAAACCTTTCTACTTTAATGTTTTAGCATTGAAAATATCAAATATGTCATTAAAAATATTAATGAAGTCTCTTGTTTCCTCAGTGCCTTTAGACTTATCCAGTTTCAATACATTTTCACAGATTTCCAAGCTTCTGGCAATGGATTTACTCAGGACTTCAGTTGTAGTCCTCACTTTCATCTTCTCTCGATGAAATGAAATATGCCGTGGCTTCAGCTTATTGCAAAGTTGCAACCCTTCCCCCTCCTGTAGCTCATTCAGGGCCACGTACTTCCATGAAATTACATTGCCATTTTGAAACATAGACTGCTTTTCTCCCAGTGTGTTCCTTACCTGTTTTATAAGGTGGCATGCATCTTGAGATATACGAGGGTCATCCAAAAAGTAAGTTTCATACATAAAATACACATAAGCAATTATTAATAATCCATAAATTATAAACATTAGCAAATGCTTTAAACATGATGAGCCCTATCGATGGATTGCACAGGAATTTTAATTCCAATTTTCGCGTCAAAAAACCAATAACATTTTTAATCGATACTTCTCCTTCGTGCTCCGGGAGCCCGTGAATAAGAAGGCAGTTTCTGCGGCTATACTGCTCTAAGGCATCCAACCGCTTCTCCTGCTCCTCCACTTGCTCGCGGAGCCTTCGTATCTCCATCACGGCCGTCTTTATGTCTTCTTTGATGGAGGCCATCACCTTCTCCAGGACATCGTCAGGGTTCTTGGTGTCTTTCGGGCTCTCCGTTTTCTTCAGTTGCTCTTTGATTGCAAGTGATATCTTCGGGGAGAGCAACTCTTCTACTTTCGAGACGATGGATGCGGCCTCATCGTCCACCTTGCGTGCCCTTGCCTTGGCCATCCTCCGGGTTGGGTTACCTGTTGGGGGTGAATGGGTTAGCTCTGAAAGAGAAAGCGATTAGTACATCCGAACCCATACACATACACAATGATAGATCCTCACTAAAAATTCATTTTTACTATCACCGCACTAATGGACACCAAACAAGGGGATAGGGATGGAAATGACTAAACATGCGCACATGAGAATAAGGAACACTGAGGGAAATATTAAGCACTTATTTAAAGACTACGCTACACTTTAACCCTTTCGATGCAGATGAGGTACCATTACCTCCTCCGTAAGGGCGCCTAGTTTGCAGGAGGTAATAGTACCTCACCTGCATCGAAAGGGTTAAGATAACTAATGAAAGTGGAAGAGTAAGATATGGGGAAAACTAACAAAGGGGGGTGAAAGAAGAAGATCTCTGAAGTTCAATGGCGAAAAGTAACCCTCCTCTGTGAAGTTTAATATCCTGGTAAGAATCGACGAGGGATAGAGATGCACAAAATAGCTTTCAAAATGAATAATTGTTGGGATAAATTCCTCTGTCGTGAGATATATGAGAATTATTTCTCTTGTCAACTTACGCCTTCCTCTTACCTATCAACTCCGTCAGCACCTAGTTGAGATGGTTGCAGTAAATTCACTCCGAGTGGCATCAAGATCTTTAAGGCTCGTTTTATGAGCCCTTCTCCTGTATTTATGCAGGAAAACTACCTTTCCATCCTGTGTCCAGACATTGCGCGGACCCACCAGGTCTCTGTCCGCCTGCAGAACCGAGTTCCTTGCAGCCTTTAATGACTCGGTGATGAGACTCAGAGCCTTTTAATTCTTTCTTCGCCATCCACACCTTATGGCGAACCTGCTACGACACAAATTTTACAATTATTGGCCGTGGTTTCTCTTTAGATGGTGAGCTGTGGGGTCCAATGCGATGCACCAGCTTGTCGCCGAAGAGGGAGACTGCATGCTGCAGGCATCCTGAGTGGCTTCAGGAATGCCATGGATGAGGAGGCAATTCCTCCTCTAATATTGTTCCTAGGCATCCACTCTTTCTTCCATTTTCTTGATCAGACTCCCAAGAATTTGCACATCACTCAGGATTTTCCTTTCAATCGCTGTTCATCTTTCCCCGATCGACGTGATCGTGGAGGATCCAGGCTTTTCGCCGCATCTAACTCATTTCTAGACAATTCTAACATTTCTAAACAATTCTAACATTTCTAAACACTCTCTTCCATCTTCTCTAGAGAGAATTTAAGATTGGCGTTTTCGGACTCCGTGGGCTGCTAAGAATATAAAGGATAAGTCTTATACTTAATACGTAAACGAATTATTTAAACAAATTATGAAATCTAAATTACAGTATTAATTTGTCTTCTAATTGCTAAAGGTTTTTGATTTACATATCTATGTACAAACATACTTAAGATACCTGCAGTACAGTGGTTTAACAGGTTTTATTGCTACACTTATAACAAACCAACTAAAACAATTCAAGTAGGCAACATCAGTACTGCTTGCCCTCTTGCTCTACAGGTGGGCTCATGGAATTGCCAGCCCCATGGCATCAAGTTCCTATTCTTTCATTGCTCATTTTCACTTAATGCTGGGCACATGCCCTAGGGTTATTGGTTCCGGGGTGCTTTTATGTTAGTTCCATTCCCATTGAGGGGAATGGTGTTTTATACCTATCCCTATGGGGGATGGGTTCATTTCTGGTGATATCTGTCTTGAGTTGGATCCTAAAGCATCTTGCTCTCATCTTCAGATATTCCCAAAGTTCCTCCATCCCCGTACGATAAGAATCATTGGCACTATAATTGCCAACAAATTTTATTGTAAATTTCCATTGAGTTCCAAGTATTGAATCTTGTCATAAAATCCCAATGAGTTTCTAACAATGAATCTTATCGGAAAATCCCAATGAGTTTCTAACATTGAATCTTATTTTAAAATTATCATGCAACTCAATGAGTGGCAACCACAAATGCCTGACCAAAAATGACATGGTTGGATGATGAGGAAGGAGGAGGTTGGAGGAAGGGGTACCAACAAGGAAATAAAAGGGACTATAATATAATTACAATATACATCACAATCAAATATGTTAGCATTAATTAATATCTTGTAATTCTCCATACTGTACAAGATCAGGATAATCACATACATTTCAATTTATTCAAAAATGTATACATTTCTTTGAGCTAATACCATCCTCTATGCCACAGAGGAATTGTAGTAAAGTCAAGCTATGCTTTAGTTTTTTACTGTATTGAGTATTGCATGTATAATAAATACATTGAAGTAATCTTAATGATGTCATCAAATCTGAAGTATTTTTTATCATGAGTATTCCCTCCCCATTTATTTCATACTGCTTCCCCCCCCCCCCAAAATAAAAAAATTGGTGTCTTCTCTTCAGGAATCATGGCATCTTCATCCAACTGAAAATATCAATGTCACATTTTAGCAAGTCTTTCACCATATGTGGTTCTCTTGTAACATATGTCAATCATGCCTAAGGACAGATATGCTAAGGAGTAGATAGCAAAACATTTTCTTAATGTGGATATTTCTCAGGAATTTAAAAATTATATAGTCATCTCAACATAAAAATCTGAGCTTTCCCAAAAATACTTGGGGATTAGAAGTAATAGCCTCTCAACATCTGGGTCAGGGACTGGTTTTTTTCCTTGCCTCTGTTTCCTCACCTAAATCTGCAATAACCTAGGATGGTAAAGTTCCAGATTCTGGGTTAATGTCTTCTTGACATCTACATTAGTGAGTCGCAAAATTTAGTTGTTCATCTGTTAATAGAAAAGAAATCGTACATGTGTGAAGAAAAGAGCAATTGATTGGTGATTAAAAATTGAAACTATTTGAATTGTCATAGAGAAAAATTGAGAGAAAGAAAGTTGCCTCAAAAGTCTTTGATTTATTTTACAAACAGACTGAATTAATTGTTTAAGGAGGATACACCCTGCTTACCTCATCAGGCTCGGACAAAGATGGCCAGTCACCAACAAATTGAGAAAAGGTTGGAGGTGGAGTGGCTGTAATTTCCTGTCTCCTAAGAGAATATGCTTCAAAAGCAAGCCTCTGAAAAGATTCCAGTGGTACATTGGATAGGAACTCGTTTCAACTGCTTTTTTAATAGCAACAGAGTTTCAGCATTTGCTAATATTGGGTGGTCTGGAGCAGGATTTATTTCACCTCTTCTACTGACCTGGGCTTGATGACCTCACCGCGTAATATCACCTGATAAAGCAGAAATGAATCATAAAGCATTTAAAAATTCATGACAAAAGATGGCACTACACAAAGAATGACACACTGTAATGGTGAGATCCAACATTGAAGAATATGTAATCAAATCTACATATTTAGGTATCATTTCCATATTTTTTGGTGATAGAAAGTTTTAACAGAAGGTAAAAAACTGAAAGTTAAGACTCACCTCTGTTTCTGGCAACTTCCAGGCAATGATTGCTTTGATGTGATTCATTAATCTTATTTCGCAGTGGTTTCATTCAGTGCAAATATCCTCATGGGTCAGAAATAGACCCTCTCAGGCTGTGAAAAGTCTCTATGAATGTGCTTCACACATCATCCTTCTGTATCTTAGTGGGATAGGGGCCAAATTGAAGCAAATAGTTTGTCATAATGTTTACAACCTCTTTCTTCTATGTGTTAGATGGCTCATGCCATAGGCTGGATCTTAGGAAATAATCTTCTGCACCTCTAACCTCTTTCCTAACAGGCTCTGAGAAGCTATTAAAATTTATAGTTAATTGCCCTTCTCGCCACACTGCTTGTCGAAGATTTGGCTGATGAACCTCTATTTCCACAGGAGACAAAAAGGTGGTCTGAGGGCAATGTCTTGTAGTGGCAGCTTCCACTTCCTTCCTTTTAGGCTGTATTTTGCCCACAACTGCTATCGCCAACCTTTTTTAGCATCCTCCTGATAGTATCTTTATATTCGTGCCCACCTACTAAGCTGAGATGGAAAATCTGAAAATTCAATAATGTCAGTCAGTGATAATATTATTTTTCTTTTCAAAGAGCTGTGGATATTAATAAAAGTGAATCTATTCCGCTTCAGTAAAAACTTAGGATCACACTTAACTTGTATTTCTAAGACGAAATATCTAAATAGGCTATTACAGTAGCCATTTCATGTAAGATCATTGAAAGTGGAAAAAACACCAGCCTCCACATACACACAAAACCAACATAATGCCATTAAAAAGTACCATTTCATTCCTGAAGCCCTTTTCTCATAACTTCCGGCACAACTTGTTCAGTTCCTAGCACGTTGCTAGAGGAGCCGGAAGTTCATCATCAGCATCCTCCGTATTTCCACCCCTTCTACCAAGCAATACCCTCAGCATCGACGTCTGCATTTACTGTTACTCCATTGTTGTATCCAACTTTATCAAAAGTTTGACCATATTAGTTGCAATGAAATTTAAAATGCAAAGCCACTTTTATTTAATACCTGAACAAAAAACTTCAAGAAATATAGAACTTGAGTTTTTCCTCTAATCTATTTATGAATTCCAGGTGAGGATTTTTCTGAAAATTCAAATGAGATGGCATATTTGTTTCATCCAAAGTCACACAATTAGAGTATGCGGATGATTTAATGTTATTGTGTACCAATAACCTTTTGTAGGCAGACTTAAATTGTTTGGCTGTGGGATTATTGTTATGACCACCCCTGCTACGAAGTGCAGAAAAGAAAGTCTCTAAATGGTCTTGACTTAATTTGTAAGTCAAGAGAAATGATAGAGAAGGACATCCCAGGAGAACATGACGTATGTTTTTTTATACTCTCTGCACATACCATAAAGCCCAATCCAGTCTTCTGATTGGATGCAAGAATTGATGGCCCATTTACAGAGACTTTCAAACTACCTAAATACTGACAGAAATCATTTAAATACTCAAGAAAATAATGCTTATTTGATGCTGAAATGGGGGATTTGAATTTTTTAGCCAAGAGATTCCTACTGTTCTTAAGGTCAAATGCATTATTAATTTTCCTTATGAATTCTACTGTGGCTTCACAATTCTGGAATGCCTCAACCTTTCTAGACAAAACCAAAACAATACACAACCTTAAGCAAGACCGGTGTTCATGTTTTACGTTCAGTTTGAGGCTCTAATCATGAAATACAGGTAAATACATCTACTTAAATATTATCGACCGTTAAAATTTCATAAAAGATACTCACTTGTGAAAAGATATAGGACTTACTTTCAGAAATCTCTCCTTACAACCATACGCACAACATGAAAGAACCACGCTGCTACTTACTGCTTGCCTAATGTCACGTGACCTGCTTCCCGCTTATGTTAGGGATGCGAAAATGACGTCACGCGCAGTCTATCTATCCAAGGTCTATGATATTTTCAAACCTCTTACTAGCATAAGTGAAAATCCTCACTTTGAATAGAGACCACTTCTCCTTATCAGGAATTGACATCTTCTTCGCATGCTGGCTTGGGTAGACACGTGGCCAGTAACAATGGGATATTGACATCTGTTGAGAAAAATCATTTCCAACCACAATATATGTGTATTAATTAATTTGCATGTTTCAGCATTCATTTAGGTACTCTTCCATTGTTTACACCAAAAACACTATTTCTGTATTAAAATAACTAGTGCTGCATAGCATTACCTCATTTGCTACTGTCCATGACGTTGGAACTACTTCCACTGTTTCCTCACCAATTAATTCCACAACTGCTTACTTCATGCTTCTTCTGGTACCCTCTCCTGTCATCTGAAAATAGTAGACCCTTGACAAGATAAAAAAAATTATCAAAATATCTTCAACCTTGATTACAAATAGTACAAATTTTAAGAAAGAACCTTATCTTTAACAGCATAATTAGAGGAAAAATTCAGAACATTTAATGTATTTTGCTATCGAAAGAGGGCAAGAAATAGCCTGCCTTTCATTGCCTTTGCCAGTTTTTCTCAAAACACTCACACTTCCTTACGGATCACAATTAGTCGAAAGTACGTAAATATATCTATTATCACACTACACTGTTGCTGCATCACCATTTGATTGAAGACATTTATATTCACCTCTTTGTTGTTTTAAAGATTTGGCTAATTTCAATTCCTTGGGCCACTCCTTGCGACTAGATGTAGAACATGCATAAGTATTATTGTCAAAATATACATGATGGTGTAATCCTAAATAAGTTTCTACTAAATTCATTACCTCCTGACTGCCAAGAAGCATTCCCTTGTTTCTGACTTCCTTTTTTTCCTAAATACACGTTACCCCTCAGTACACAGCCATATGGAGTAGCGAGCACCCAAACCTTGAACCCCTATTTTGTATGTTTATTTTTTATGTATTGTTTGATATGGAGACGCCCCTTGAAAGCCACCATTGCCTCTCAACTACCAATTCCCTTCCTGGTCTATATTTTTTATGAAAAGTTTCCATTATACCTAATACTGGCCTTACTTTCTGTAATACCTCAAATCCTTCATCATGGGCATTTTGTTCCTCCTCAATATCACTGATGTGAAAATATTTTGTTAGTTTTTTCTAATAGGTCATGCAATTTTTGATGGTAGAACATTCGAAGTCAGGATTGTGCCAATAGTGTATCGTTTCTGACAAAGTGTGCACACCCATGTAAATAAGTATGCCAACATACGCTACTATTTCTTCTAAAGTAGTGTCAAACCATTCTTGGTCTGCTTTCTTTGCCTGGTTCTGTCTATACACGGCATATTTGTTTAAATATATTGTCACCTAGGATATACTTAAAATAACAAAACTCACTACTTCCTGGTGATAAGTCATGCACAACCCCAGAGTCGCCAATAAAATCCCTTGGAGCTTCAAAATTTCTCTCTTCGTTCCAGTCAGCTGATTCCAAGGGCGCTTGAACAAACACTTCCAAGTCACCTCCCACAGCACATGCAATCACTGACTCTTCATTTTCTTGTGAATATGAACCTTCCTCTGTATCACTCGAGGAGTTACTCAACAAATCGTCTGAAGAAGAGGAGTCTCTAAAATCTTCCCCGCATAGCTCTGCTTCGATATTACTCCTACTCAGACCAGCCATGGTCAAAGACTGGGGAGTATTTATAACAACAAAGGGCAAAAAAAGGCACTTATGACCACGTATGCAGGATGACCAGACTGTTTACAGCTGAAATGAAAGGAGTTGTTTAGTAGAGATGTCTCATAACTCTTTCAGAAGGTCCTCTTAGGGGGGACTAGATTACGGGTGGTATCCTCCAACCCAAAAATCAATAATACGCTCTTTCAAATGGTATTAACTCTGGCAAAGACACCATACAACCAGGAGAAAACCCGAAAAAATTTAGACAAAGGGATATCAAAAAGTAAATAACCATCTAAATACGACGTTTGCATACTGAGATTATAATTACATGATGGACACCAGAAATTAAGAACTAAGTTTTCATGGGGTGATTACTTTAGGAAATACGGAGAAATAATAATACAAAATTAAGTAACTAACATTTTATTTGGTTTTTCATTTTATTTTTCCATTTACTTTACAAAATAATTGCATTTCAAATGCCTCATCTCCTAAATTAGCCCTCCTTGGTGGAAGAACCTCCTTGATAATTGAAAACAAATGTTCAACAGGGGCACTGGATGGTATCCCACAGTTGAATTTTAAAAACATATCTTTCATAATTGGATATGACAATAACACTGAAATATTAGTCCCCACATTCCCTAAATAAGCCTCGACCTCATCGACAGCTAAGGCAGGTTGTGCTTCCTTTGCAATTCGGAAGAAGAGTGTTTCCTCGTCATTCCCTTCACTGTCATCTCTGGTATCCTCCCCATTGGTCTCTAGAGGAAGAAGCCTGGAGCAGCTGCTTCTCACTTCCTCCTTCAGCCCACAAATAGCCGCATCTTTTTCACTACCTTCTAGCCAGGAGTACTTAAGGGCAGGTATCAAGCCAGCAGCCGTTAAAGTTTTCCATCTTCAATAACAGTGGAAAACCTTTTGGAAATTTCTTCCAACAGACTTCTTGCCAATGACCTACAAAACACCAAAGAACTGTTGTTGCATAATGTAGGTCTTTAAATGAACGCCTACGAGTTATAAAAATGAACGTATATTTCTTCTTATACAATGGTTGTACAAAAACAAAAAATTCTGGAATGCTGGTTGCTTCCTGATCTCTCAGTCTCAGTTCTCAGCACATGGACTGATGAGCGAGTGCTGCTTGAGTGAGAGAGCCAGAGAAAAGTGACAGTGACAGGTTCTCCGCACCCCCAACGTAGGCAGGCTGAGTCGCGATTCATGCATGTTTTGTTTCCACGCCACCTTGGGAAATTTGCGCGAACAACTGTCCTTTGACATTTTAGAGAGCTCTCGCTCAAGACATCTAATGATTGGCAGCAAATACCCTAGGTACATATTTTTATCGGCCTGCAGTTTAAAGCTGTGGCCAATGGCTTCATAACCTAAAAGAGAAAGTATAGGCTTATAATGTACTCCTCCAAATGACATTTAACAAGAGAAATTTTACCAACACTTCCAACTCATACACAGCGACTTTAACAGGCTTTGATAAAATAGAAATAGTCAGCATGCTGACAAAAAGAAACAATACAAAAGAAATGTCAATAACTATGAAGATTAATAATAGTACATGCCACCAACTTAAGTGGTCTGACCCATGTATAAGTTACGAAGAAGTTGTCTGTCCCTCCAGTCTAAGCCCATTTTCTAAAGAAAGCTCATTAGCTGTACTCCAAATATTTTTTTCATAATCCAGAAAGCAAGCAAACACGTCCCGATTACACTCTAGGTTCCTTTTCACTAGCATAATGAGGACACGTTTGAAAAAGAATCTAGATTATAATCAGAACATGTTTCTTCCTTTGTGCACTCTGCACACACTAACTGAACATTCTGGTGACCAGCCGGCTCTTTATCCAAATGGAGTTACATACATGCATTTACTTACCAGAATATACTCCTTCTAAAATGCCAATTCCGCTGGCCTTAAACAGGCTAAATCTATCGAATCTACCAGACAATCCATCACAGGTTGGCCAAACTTATTGATGATTCCCACAAGACAATGAATGCTTTCATACATGCTGTTCCACCTGGTTATTGTGGGTACTGAAAGCAGCTTATCAAAGGCTGCCTTGATGGAGTCGGCACAAACAGTGCTCCACTGCTTATTCCATAATGTCTGGCATTTGGCAAAGGCAGGCCTAGAAATTTTTTTTTTAAACTCTATCGTTTTCTGCTTGTTGGGCATCCTAAAATGAGAAAATTGTATGAGCATTCCACTTCAAGGATTTATCACTTATATTTATCCAATTATGACCTTAAACATGCAAAGGCATAAAATAAACACTTTCTACAACTATATAAAAACATTAAATCTCACCTTGGTTGCCACCAGATTGTGTGGGGGGCACACCTTTGATGACAAGGTAGCATGTACTGGAAGTTTTGCTCTCCCCCATCCAAAACTACTCCTACTTCAAGAAATTGGACATCACAATCATCTTCCTCCGACTGCCCATCCTTCTCCCCAAACATCCTGAAAAAGAAAGTTGGCTAAATATTCTAATAACAAGGAGCAAATACACCATCAAGAGAAATTTACGGTAATGATATTATACTTACGTGAAGGCTTTAACAAAATTGGAACCATTGTCCGTGACACAAAAAGTTACTTTATTCTGGATGCCGAAGCTCCTGCAAATATTCTCTATTGCAGCAGCCAAAACATCGAAAGTATGCCTTCCTTTTAAGCACTGTACTGCCAGCATTGCACTCTTGCGTTTCAAGGATTCGCCGCTCACCCAGTGCACCGTCATCCCCAGATATGATCTGCTGAAATGCGACCAACAGTCGGCTGTTATACACTCTGAACTTTGTTCTGCCAGTTTCTCAATAAGGCTGTTCTTTAAAAAGTCGTGTCTCTCTCTCTCAGTTTGACTGCCAAAGTTTTCCTGCACATAATTTTTCGATTTGGTGCCAGGCCATCAAGTAAATTTCTGAAGGATTCTTCCTCTACCAGTGAAAAAGGCTGCGGAGACCCACAAACAAAATTCACAATCAGTTTGTCCAAAACTCCCTGGCTGACAACTCTTTCACCCGAAAAATGTGTTGTGGACTGCTTTAAATCACTAGGAATAGGGTCTTCGCCTAATTGCCTCTTGATTCCTCTCGTTTTCTGCAATTTGTCCATCTCCGAAACTTTGGCTGGATGCACCCTCTGAAAGAAACAACCTCATTTTTAATTCTCAGCATTCGGTGTATTCAATGGGGACTAAAACTTTCTAGCAGTTAAATGTAAAATAGGCAACATAGGAAGTCATGCCAGTTACAATGTATTTGCACTAAGGGAACTAATGTCTTTTTGCATGTTAACAATTTTTGTATCAAGCTCACATGATCTGCAATTCTTTCGCGATTGAATGCCATTACTTGAAATAGTTAGGTAATATTATATACAACCGAAAATAAAAATAATGGCCTAAATGTAGACTTCAATAGTTGAAAATAAGTCTGCTAGTGAAATAAAAACTAAAATTAGGGACTACAAAAAGATTAATTCATTTCATATCATAATTTGAATAGGAGAAATGACGTTGAATGAAATAACCTTCCTTTAAATACGCAGGAGAGCTTAGCTTTAGTTACATTAAACTATATTCGTAGATTTTATAATTAACGCGAAATGTTTGCATTTTAATAGCACATCGCTGGTGGAGAGAAACCGTAGTAGGAACTTAAAGCAGTCTTTACTACACAATTTTGTGACTACGTGGAATAACGATTGAACGCTGGCTTGAAATAAACTCAACTAGAACAGAGGGGAATTTCTACAGCAAGTGCTCCTGAATTTGCACAAATTTTGGTGTTAACACAGTGAATATTTGAAAAAGCATGCACTAATCCACACATGAACCCACGTGGATACAAGTTACCTTGTTAAACGGCCTAATAGCCCACATGCATTCACACAAATGCGATTTAGCAGATTTACACCTTTCAAAATTATTGGTGAATGTTTATCTCCTTCCCCATAGCTAATCTGATTGGTGGCTGGTTTTGTACCTTGTTTGTATATATATGTGTACTCCTATATTACTCATCGCTTGATAATGTACTAACGTCCAAAACCGGTCGCGGTATTAAAAACTTTTTAAGTGGAATTTTGCAAAGTTATTTCCACCCATTTATTATAGATCAAAAAATTGCACTTGGAGGACAGAGATTTTCGTCAAATGAAGAGGCAATCACCTTTGTGAACAATTATTTTGGAGAGAAAAAATCAGTCAGTCAGCATGGCTCCAGGAAGAACAGGTTATGTTCTTTGCTACAACAACTGTAAACAACACCTGTACCATAGTTGACAATCTTTTCCAATGTCACAACAAATATTGCAAATGTCAGAAGAATCCTTGTTGACTGCAGATGTCAAGGGGTTTGTGGCTAAGTCGTCAAATTTGTCCTCTTGACACAACTCTTTTGGATCAACGTCTGATTCTTCAGATGACTCATACTCTTTTTTAACTACTTTTTTATATTTTATTGGTTTCTTCTTAATTTTAGGGATTTCTTTGTTATCACGACGTTTTTTGTTAGAGGCTTTTTCAAAACCCAGGGGACATGCAGCTTTCTTCATTTCCCTCTGTTTCTTCTTTTCCTCATTGATAATTTTGCTTTCCATAGCATTTTCCAACTTTACTTTTACAGGAGTGCTGGTCAATATCTCTGAGTGTTGCTTTGCACGCGGAATTACATTTTTTGCTGTTTTTGTACTTGGTTTAGGGATCAGCACAAAATTCAAAAATGAATTGTCTTTAGATGTAGACGGAGTTGGGTTATCACACAAACTTTGATCATTGTTATCAGAGTGTTCAGAAGGTTCAATTTGTTGACTTAAATTAGCCCTACTTCTGTTTAGATAGAGATATATCAGTGAGAGGTAGCTCTCCTGTTAGCTCGTATGTTAGGTATCACATTACCACTGCGTTGACGATGGAATCAATCACGTTGGTAAAGCAGGCGCCGGAGGGAACACCTCCGTGTTTAATGTAGCGTGTGCCGTCGCTAAGTCGTATTGGTGTATCAGTAAAATAATTGAAAAGCTTTCTCCATCTTTTTCGAGATCTGTTCGGTCTTACGGACTAGATCTTACCGTCAGAGTCTTGAACGTGACCCCAGTCGATGGCCTCAGCAATTAAGCTGAAAGCGTCTCTAATTAACTGTGGTGGAATGGTTTGGTGAATCGGGTCCAGTCTCCCATCAGTTTGGGGTAGGATTGATATTTCTCTGCTGCTTGATGGATGTAAGCCATTATTCATCTCCAGCCCGTAGGTGAAGAGTGGAACTGGAGACTGTTTAATAGCGTCTAAGATGGGGTAGAAGTATGCTGCCTTGGCCATATATACCGTAAGGGGATATCCCCACGTGGTGCGGATCTTATTCTTATCCCTAGTTGTAATCTGGGTCCGGCAGTAACTAGCTCTACCTCATGGCCACATTCGATACCGTACCAGGTCTTTCGTATTCTGGACAGTATGGCTGGATCGTCAACGGCCTCTCCTTTGGTCCTATAGCCCTCCAGTTTTTCGGGTAAACCCGGAGACTTCTGCCTAGGCAGGTCTGGATGTTTGGTTATGGCTCCTGTGGTGAGTGGAACCACGGAACTGGGTTTGAGACCAAGTTCATGTCTAACTGACTCAAAGATAGTGTAAATGCATTGGAGTGCCTATGTGGTAGCTTAATGCAACTGTATTCCTTCAAATCAGCGTGGAGTTCTTCAAAGCTGAAAAACGAACGATGATACTTTGTTCTCACTGCTGCGATTGATGTCTTTGGAAATACTTGATTTATAGCAAAAAGCGCATTTCGATCTATTCGTGGCATTGTGTAATTAAATGGAAAGGGTTCTCCTCTGGGGAGTGGCTCGAGCCCTTGTCTCATTGTGGATGTTGGATGCATAGTGCATGTTGCGAACTTCGCACCGCAAGTACCTAAGTAAATGGGTTTCCTATAAAAAATGTAAGTAAAATGTTTCCTTCGGAGGATGCTTTGGTCTGACCAGGAAAGTCTAGATTAGCAGAAACATCCATCATCTCAACATCAAATGGCTGGCCATTTATTTCTCTTGCAGCTGCAAAATCGTCCTCCGAAAATTTGTCAGGATTGAATGGAAGAATTCCTGATGTTCTGAATCCTGACACAGCAGTGCTGATTTTGGCCACTTTCACAAAAGCTTTATTCAAAAGCTCTGCCACATCATATTCCGTGATCTTTGTATGTCCTGTCAATGTAAGGTAAAAGTCACACTCTCTGTAGAATGCACTCTTAAGCGGACTAAAAACTGTCAGGTCCAGAGGTTGGAGCCTATGAGAGGTGTGCGGTGGAAGTGACACCATATGCCCGGAGGACAGATGGAGTGGCCCAGAGGATGGATGGAGTGGCCCAGAGGACGGATGGAGCGGCCAGAGTGAGTAGAAATTGTAGGTCTCAAAGACAGAGGAGGTGCTGAGGAAGTAGAAGATGGAAGAGACGGTGCAGGAGTAGAGGCTGCAGGTGGAGAGTTGTTCAGAAGATGATGTGCTGGCTTGAGACGGTCGATGGAGACAGTAGAAGGCTTGCCATTGATATTAAGTGTATAAGTTTTCCGATCACGGCTGAGAACAGGATATGGTCCCATGTATGGTAGTTGTAGGGCTGGTCGCGCTGCATCTTGGCGAACGAAGACGTGGGAAGATGTGGCCAAATCTCTTAACGAAGATTTGCTGACGGGTTGCGTGATGCGACGCAGGGGTCGGACATAGCTGAGCCATGTAGTCACGCTGAGAGACGAGATCTGTCCGAGTCCGAGTGTTGAAAGGAGTTGATAAAGAAGTCCCCAGGAAGATGCAGTTGTTCCCCGAAGAGAAGTTTGGCAGGAGTTGTCTGCAGGTTGGCTCTCCAGGTAGTGCAGAGGCTGAGGAGAACTGTCGGTAGGGTGTCTATCCATGAATCAGACGAATGGCACATGAGAGCTGTTTTGGCCATTTTGATATTGTGTTCAGTGCTTCCATTAGTGTTTCAAGAAGTTCTAAAAAGTCAGACACTACATCAAATCTCTCAACCCATCTAGTTGCACAAAGTCTTTTCAAAGTTTTTGCAGCAGGTGATACATCACATCTGACAATACAATCTAAAAACACAGCTTTTCTTTTTGGGTACACAGAAAGGTATGGGCAGTCCCTATGATTCCCAAGCAGTTCCTGATAGCTTGCACTTCACAAGATTTGACACAGCTAAATTGATAGAGTGAGCTGAGCAGTGAAGGTAGAGCAACGAAGGGTATCTCTCTCTGACTACAGCTTGAGCTCCTTTGATTTTTCCTGACATAGTTGAGGCATCATCATACCCTTGTCCCCTTAGGTATTGCATTTCTATTCCAAATTTAGCCAAATTTTCTAGCATTAAGAAAGCTAGCTCTCTTCCACTAACGTTTCGAACAACCATCCGAGAAATTACGCACCCTCTAGTAAGAATTGAGAACTCCTTGTAAGAAATTACATTCAGTTCCAACAAGATGATGGAACCAAATACCATTGATAGCACTCAAGTAAGCAGCATACACATCTGTATCTTCAACATCAACACCCATCATTAACAGCCTCTGCGCCACGAGCCACGTTTGCTCAACTAAGATTCCAACAACATGGCACACAAACCCAAAGGGAGGGCAGCCTTGGGCAAAAAGTTAGAGGCACACAAAGAGAGTTTGCTCAACTAAGACTCCAACAACATGGATTAGATTACATGATTGGGGGGTCTTCGTCAGGTGCCCTGGCACTGCCCTGACCTTTCTTGGTCCATTGTGCCAACCCCATATTTAACCTCCCTGCAACTTGCAGACAGGGGACAAGAGCACCACGGTATGAATGGTCACCCATCCAACTCTAGTCCGGGCCCAACATTGCTTAACTTTGGTGATCTTCCGGGAACCGGTGTTTCAATGTGGCTAGGCTCTTGCCCCAACAACATGGAACAATCACACAAAGGGAGTGCAGCCTTGGGCGAACAGTTTGAGACAAATATATACAAAGAGAGGCACATTTTATGAACTATAAGTTCATAGACATACCTTTGAGGTGTCATATGATCACTGTCCTGGAAATTGGATTAATTTTGTGAAAATCTGTCTAATTTTGCCTTTCTGTAGGCTCTCAGTTGCACGTTTTGCATGGTGTGCTAACCTTATCTGAAAATATGTTATTGACACAGCCCTGAGAAGGTGTATTTGGTGATTTTCCTCAGGGTCCTGGTTAGGGAATGCTCTTTCAATTCAGGGAAGACGTTAGCTATTCCACATTGTTCCTGCGCATGAACGACCAATGCCAGAAGTTTTGGTGTGCAAGTCCTAATTGCCACTCTCACAATTTTCTCACAAATCCTGCAGATTGTAATCACATCAGCAGATGGTTGGGTTAACCCCCCTCTGTCCTTCTTATGTAAGAGCTGCCCTCCTGTATTCTCGCCTGTTAAAAGTGGACTGCAAATGGAGCACATCAGTGTGCGCTTCAACTTTCGGGCTACAAATCCAGCTATATAGGCCACAACATTTTCAGTTACTTCAGTGAGCTCAACTGGGTGGGGCACAGGGAAGTAGGAGTGATCAAGTGGAGTAGGGTCACCTATATTCACATCAGCTGGGTCCATTGATTGATTTATAGTGCTCACGGAACTGTTTTCAGAAGCACTGCTCACATGCAAGATTGGGAATGTTTTGCATGGGTATGCAATTTCCTCTTGCATTGCCAACTACTTGGCAGTGGATTATTAGCTTTCTGTAGGCAGCCCAAAACTGTCTAGCAGTGGGATTATTGTTGAATCCACCTTGAGATCTAATGCTGGAGAGAAGATCTCTAAGTGGTCCTGGCTTATCCTGTATGTAGGGAGATACCGTACTTCATTATTGCCCTCCTTCAATAATGACTGATACAGCCCTAGAGTACTTGAGATGCAGACTAGGCAGCCAATAAATCCCTTTTTTCGAATCGACTCTACAACTAATTTACCAGTGGCATCTCTTAATTTTAAAATATATTCTTTTTCTTGCTCCAAAAATTGCTTTACGTCCTCAATATTACCCACGTGGATATGTTTTTTCCATCCCCTTTGGAGAGTGTTTCTGGAATTGAGGATATCAAACAGAGGGTTAAAAATCTTCAAAAACAGACACAGAGGTGCAGAACCTTGAAAATCTGGTAGCTCCAATTCCTCACGGAATGCAAGGGCCACAGAGTCATTTAGGACCTGCGCAGCCAGTCACACTTTCATCTTCTGCCTCCTCCAGTCCATGTGGGCAGCCCTGAGTTTGTTACCCAGATGAACACCCTCCATATAGTAAAGATTTTTTAATGCCTCAAGAAACTTCCAGTCTATCTCCCCTTCTTCACCATCCCGGTGCAGTCTCTTATCCCCCAAAGTGTTTGTCACCAACTTCAACATGTGAGAAGGATCAAGAAATACATAGACTGGGCTCCTGGTTGCTGGATGCTGGAAATGCGTAACCATATTTTGAGGGGTTAATTGACAACCAAGTACATTGGCCATTGTCATGTTCGATGCTGCCCTATCAAACATAAGAGAACTATCTCAAAAGACAATGTTGTTCAAGTTAAATATTTTATTTTAATGAGGCATTGATTCGGAAGGGCAGGATGGGGAAGGGGTTGAGGAACAACTGGAGGAACTTATCTCCTCCTCTGCAGTCCACACCAGTTCAGGTATGTTCCTTTTCAACTTTATCTGCATGTTTTTTGGCATTTTTTCTACAGACTTGCAGATGCTCATAAAAAACAACTCCAAGTCATCACTGTTCTTCTTCTTTTTACCAAGGAAGTCTATAACTTTATCGACATCTGATAAGGATAAGGATACTCTCCTCCTCTTCTTCTCAGAGCCCTCCAACAACAACTCTGAATCTGTTTCTTCCTCTCTTCCTGCTTCTTCCTCAGCAAAGGCTTCTGGGGTCATTTCTTCTATCTCAGCAAATTCTACCATGGGCAGTATGTTTGTAGAGGTCCTGCATTGAGAAATTCCACAGTAATAAGTACCAAAAGAGTCATTTTTGGATGAAGTATTAAGCTAATTAAATTGTTTAGATAGTTAATTTAAGAATCCTTCTGCTTCACGTGCAGGAAAGGCTGTAAAACAGTCGTAAATGAATTGGTCACTATGCTGCGGTAAGGCTTACGTATTCTGGAAAAGTTATGAGCCTCTGAAAGTAATACTTCAGAGGAGATGGGCGAAATTGCTGGCTTTTCGCAATACAATCACAATCGTAGTCTGGGATCTTAATTATTTGCTATTATTAAATAAAAATTATTCCTATTTATCAAAATCGCCAAACATCATGCACTCGATCAGGAATTTGAGGATTGGAGTTATAATATAAAAGAAAATGTATGAAAAAAATGCTAGAAAAACAACTCATCGAATAAAAATATCTATTTTTAATTAATATTAAATTACAAATAATACTATACAAATTACCAAATACAAATAATACAATAAACTTTTTATGAAAATAATTACAAGATAATTACTACACGCTAACTTCCATGAAAATATTTAACAATGCCAAACAACATTTTTATGTACAGTAAAATTAAAAAAACAAATTATTTACAAAAGTAGGTATGTAAAAAATACGAAATCAATTTAGATAATACTAAAATTTTTCTTTGCGTACCACTCGATAAAACAGTTTTCTATGCATAAGCCTGGTTCACCCTCACAACCAGGACAGTAACTTGTCACCCACTTTTTTTTTTTCATTGTAGCACATTCGGCATCTCTTCTGCTTCCTTCCGGTATCCCTTCCTTTACAGAATAAAATCGGGGGAAATGCGTCGAATTCAGCATCTTTTCGCAACGCACAGATGTTGTGGTTGGCGTGATTTGGGAATTGCGTAAGGCTTCAATGATTGCTAAACGGTAACTGTATAGGTCAAAATTATTGTCCGCACTATATTTTATGTAAACAAAATAAGAATTTAAAAACAAGAGTTCTATAAAATGGAAAGATAATTTTTTATACCATTTGATGGATTTATGTTCAAAACTGTAGTAGGATAGCAGCTGATATACTTTGTCGACACCCCCCATGCACCTATTGTATTCAATTATTGATTCCGGTTTCTCGACCACTCTGTTATTTTTTGTTTTAGTTTTTTGTAAATCACCGGAAAACTTCGAAGATATCATCATCACCTCTCTCCTGTCTCTCCACAGGGGAATGTCCTGTGATATGATAGACCAAATTGCCAATAACACCTAATCCATCATGGGACACCCTAAAATCATTGCTCCCCAATTTCACCAGTTGTCTGCCCACCTCCTCCTTTCTTGTTAGATATGCATAAGGGTGATCCAAAAGAGCCAGAACTTCTGAGGAGTACAGTCCGGAGGGTGGGAGCTGAAGAGGGGCTAAGGACGAATTTAAAAGACTGGGAATTGTGTCTGTTCTTGCTATTCTTTGAAGATGTGGAGTGAGCTTATATAGCTGACCTCTGATGGCAAATACAGGGTTGGAATCATCATCGCACTGGATAGAGAAACTAGAAGATTTAAGCACATGAGTGACGGGATCCATATATGCATCAACAGATGATCCATTCACCCGAACTGGTATGTCAGTGTAGCACTTGCTACCGGGAGCCACAATCACAGGAATCTCTTCACATTGTTTGAGGGTTACACTTTCCCCTGCAACAATCATGGTTGAACCCAGGTGGTGAGTTAAGAACAGAGCACCTTCAGCTGGGTGTTCTTTGGCGTGTTGGATTAGAGTGTGCTGAATCAAGTACTCCAGGATACATTGATTTTGAAGAATAGTAGCTGCTGTGGTCCCTACTTGGAGTTGACTGGCGATTTTGTTGCCCACCAATCCTGATCTGATATAGCTGCTAAATCTTCCGGAGAAGGTCTCATCAGCAACTGGGACATCAATAGCTGTTGCATTACTAATAAATATAGAGCTATCATCAGTGGAGCTGACTCTCAGTCCACAGATCTTATCTTGGCCAGTATAATTAAACCCACTGCCCAGCTCTTTCACAGCCAGGAATACGCCTCCATTGGGGAATTGGACCCAAAAACCTCTTCCTTGATATATGCTCTTCCAGGAACACCGGGCAGCCTCAGGAGTGTTGGACACTACTACTACTACCTTCACTCACGAGGGGTTAATATAATCTTTGTGTGGGTCCCAGGGCACGTTGGCATCAGAGGCAATGAGGAGGCTGACTCAGCTGCTAAGGCTGCGCTACAGAAACCAAATATAGACTCAAGACATATCACTTCTCATGACCCGAGAAACATACTCAGAGAAAAGATAAATGATAGCTGGAAGCAAAAATTGCAAGATCTTGAGGGAAATAAACTAAGGGACATAAAACCAGTGGTTTCCCCATGGCACTCTTCCCATCGTAGGAATAGACGAGAGGAAGTAATGATTACAAGACTGCGGATAGGTCACTGTGCATTTGCACATTCATTCCTATTTATAGATGGGTTTAATGGCAGAAACAGATGTTTCCAGAAGTGGTACCGGAAATTTAAATGTGGAATGGGGAGTTCTGCCTCCTGGCATCAAATTGGCAGCTATACCAGTCCACGCTACTGGTAAAACAATTTTATTTTGCCCAATTATTTTATAAATGATGCACTTGTATAAATATGTTATTCCTGTACCTCCTGGTCTATCTACAAAATATATCTTATCCCGGCTATATCCGTTTACAGCATGTATAATTTTATCTACAACAGAACAGTTGTTCTTCATTTAAGCTTTCGTAGATTTCTTCTCCAATTAGATGTTGTTCTGCTGGATTAACTTCTTCAGCTCTAGTTCATAGTTTCTATCTGGAGAACGAAGACCGAAATCAACACGTTTAAATCCATGCTGCTTCATGAGAGCTTCTATATTCATCAGTCCTGAGACTCGTGATCATTATATTTAAGCTTGATGTGGACAAATTAGACTCTGTCCTTAAATTCTTAAGTGAAGTAAAATTAATTAAACAGATTTTAAAATATAAAATAGTTTAAAAATATAAGTATTAAAGAATAAATTTGAATCGGATTTTAAAATTTCAACTTGTGCTAAAAATTAAATAATATTATGATACATATATCTCCTCTGTATACGGTGCAACATGACCTTTGCTGTCGAGGCACCTTATAACCTATACTACTACTACTATTTAAGCTTATAATCTTCTATCATGTTATAGAAATTAACTCCAGTGTTATTTGGTGGAACTTTATTTACAAAAGTAAAAAACACACACACACTTGCAAAAATTCCACAAATTTTAATAAAGCTGTTGACCGGTTTTGGTTTTAAAGCACCATCCTCAGAACAGATGTTATTTCAAGGAGCAAGAACATATATATGAGAACAAAAGGAAGGGGGGGGTAGGAGTAGGAGTAAGAGGAGGGGTAAAAAGAATACAGTGTTGCATCAAGAGCGGGAGGGCAAATGGGGTCTGGTGGCTTCTTGAATGTTGAATACAGTCTTCCGTTTACTGCTTTAAGGTCATCATATGATTGGGCTCCTTTAATATGTAGAAGCAAAAGCCTTAGATAATATCGTTCTTGTTGCGGTGGATTAACAAAATATAGGCGGCGAATGATTTTACATGCTCCTTTCTCTCTTGGTTTCCAGATTTTGTTTTATTACTTACAGATTACTTTGCTGCCAAACATAATGAAATGGTAAATCCACATAACATATGTTTCATGCTACTTCATCTCTTTTATTAAATTGAAACCAACCAGTTAAAGTTGTTTCCTGTTCTATTGGTCTATGAAATTCCTCGGCTTCTTCTCCTGGAGCGAAATAAATGTTCTGCTCCATTGGCAAATGAACAGCTACTCTGAATATGGTATGCGACTGTGAGTACATTTCAAATTCAAAGAGATGCCAAGCTGCCTCTGGAGCGCTAACGTATCTGGAATCCAGGAAAGTGTTATTTTCGTCTCATGTTAAATCTTGATTGTGTTGTGTGATCTTGAGCGACAAGAGAGATCATGTCTGCCCAGAGCTTTAATTTTTTCTCTGCTGGAACTTTTTTAATTTCGGATAAGATTGACAGGAGAAACAGTTTATCCTCATATATCTCATTAGATATCATCTCTCCTGATGCAATACTCTTCTTCAGTACTACAATGAGCTCATTGTCATTGCTCGTTCTCTTTTTTGGTCGGTTTTGGGAGCAACATGCGGGTCCGCTATCTACCAAAATTGAAACCTCATTCTCTTCTTCCAAGTTTGTAGAGGTTTTTTTTTACAGCGGTTTTTAGGACACGCAGATGTTCAAAGTAGAGGTACCGCTTTTTTCTGGTTGCAGCTGAACCCCTTTTAGCTCCCTTCAATCGAAGTAATTCCATCGGGTAGCACGATGGAATCAATTTCCATCTCTGGGAAAACCTAGGTAGGATGATGGACCTGTCATAAGGATCTTGATCCGTTGGCGCTGGTTGGACTCAACTGCTTCCAAATGGTTGTTAATAACGGTCAGGCTTTCGAGGACTTGAGAGTCCCATACTGGTGGGTCTTTGGTAAACAGATTCGGAGAGGCCCCTCTGCCACAGAGTCGGTGATCTGGGAGGAGTAGGCATGTTAGCCGTAGTTCGAGATGAAGCAGGGGTGGTAAGAGTCCCCTTGCAAGTATGTACCATAGCGATATGGGCCTTGCCCCAAGGCACGACTTTTCTCCAACTGATGCGTCTTCTCGCGTTCCCACTATATATACCCCTGACTGCCATATTGTTGCAGTGACCAGGCATATCTATAATGGGATGGTTCTGGAAGGACGGTCAGCTGGATTGAGTCGGCCAGGGATGAAGCACCAGGCCACCTTGCGGGGCTTTTCCTTTATTAAATACGAGTACATTTCTTTTATGTTAACATTTGAAAATAACAAGCCACGTCCCTTATTCAGGGCGTGTACCACGGACATATTGTCAACGTTAACAAAGATTTCGTCATCCGGGTTTAACCATATCTTTTTGCACACGGTATAGGGGCCAAGTACAGCCATAAATCCTTTGGTAAATCGGGGTTGGAGTAGGAAATTTGTATACATATTCCACACCCCAGTCAGGTATAACAAATGCCCCTTGATTGGGGGTCGCATCTGTGTACATGTCAATTGATATTGTAAACGAAACACGAAAAGATCTAATCCTATGAAATACATTATCATCCCAGAAATTCTGTAGGCATCTGGTTTAATGCTTATACGCGTCTTGTATCAAAACCCAGGGCAAGTCCAATATATACATGCACCAGGAGAGGAAGCCGGCTGCCTTGGGAATGTCCTGGGCTCGCAGGCGTGGTATAACATTAATAACCAAATGTGGTCTTGCCAGAGTGGCTGGTGTCAGCTGTAATGTATGCATTACAGTATCAATCTTTACCCCTAAATAGACCAATTGGGTCATTGGAGACAAAATGCACTTTTCTAAACTTAAAGTAATACCTAAATCTACACGAAGGAAAGAAACAACACTATTTACAATAGGCTCTATTAGGTCTGGTGAAATCAAGAGCCAATCGTCCAATTATGGCAACATTTTCACATTAAATAACTGTAACACTTCCTCAGGGACGGACCGGGCATAACACTGGAAGATGGTCGATGCCAGGGTGTGTCCCATGGGCAACCTATTCATGGCGAACTTTTCATTATCAAGCACAATACCGTAAAAGGGGCGGTGTTCACGTCTGATGGTGATCTGAAAGAACGCGTCCTTCAAATACAGTTTGGCTAGTTTCACTTTTGGGGCTAGATGGGCTAATCCTTTTGCTGCGTCGAGCAGGCTGAACTTATGAATATTATAAAAGACTGTCCAGGGGGACAAATCAAGGATAAACCTTGGCGCACCGCTTGTCTTAGCTATCACTGTTGCCCGGAAGGCACACTTGATATTATCTTGTAGGGTAATGATACCCTGTTTCAGCCACATATTAACACATTGTTTGAGGACAGGTGTTGTGCGGGAACGGAGCCAAAGTCGCTTTTGACAGGTCCGCGCCATGTATCACTATTTGTAAGACGTTGTGATCGGAGAAGGGAAACACTTTCACTGGGATGAAGGGGAAATTGAATGCACTTACTTTTTGTTGCAGCGGGCAGCAGAATAATCCCCATTGCTGAGCCCTCGACAGGTTGGTCGGCAGGCTCCTGGTCATCATCTCCGGAAGAGATGGCAGAGTCTGTGTCTGGCTCTTCGTCGTCATCGGAGGTGGCATCAGGCAGTTCTATGGGGTCCGGGTATGGGGACCAGAGCCAGTCCATTGTAACATTTCGATGAGGTCAAGAAGGTCCTCTTCAGAAGGAGGATCGACCTCAGCGATCGCCGCCTCTTCCAGATGCTCAAGGTCTGGAGCGGCAGGACCCTCGTCAACCTTAATTTTACAATTCCTCATAATAGTTATTAGTAAATATCTGAGGACTATTTTCTATATTTGTTACCTTTGTTTGAAAGGGAATATTTTGTGTCTGAGACATTCCTTTGCCCTATGCCTCACTAACAACTTCAACTTTATCTTCACCTTTAGTTGGTACATCGTTGGCAATTTCTTTGTTGTTAGACACATAGTCTCAAAAAAACTTTCCAGCTCATCTTTTTGATGAATAAGCTGGCTCCTCTCTTGCCTCCTCCTATCCCTTTCCTCCCTCAATTCTTTTAACCCTTTCGCTGCGGCTTACTCTCCGGAAAGCTACTCGTCTCATGCGGCGGAAAAGTGAAGGGTATTTTGTCGCAGTAACCTTTATCTGTCCCGATCTTATGTTATTATGAATAAAAATAAATGAAACCAGGTTTACTGTTTTAATTCACAAAAACTATTTATTCATTAATTTTATAAGAATATAATTTTAAAAATGTTTCAAAGTATGATAATCTTTGAAGCAATTATCAAAACACAATGCTTTATCACATTCACGGCACCAATATCTTGTGTCTTTTCGTATGCTTTTCCTGCGCTTAGTGTTTTTACATACAAAGCATGGTCTTTGGGATTTGGTTTTCTTTTCGGTTGCAGGAATTTTTTCGCAGAAATGTCGTGCACTTAGTCTCTCGGGATTGTTTTCTACGCCTTCCAAACTTGCCCGGCCAGAAGATCTTGGTTTTAGTGAGACACCATATTTTTCTAATAGTTGTCTCACCACTTCTTTCACAAACTTCTTCATAGGAGGTTTTTTACCCGTGTTTATTTGATACAAATAAAAAGAATTTAACATGCAAATATCAACCAAATGGAAAAACAACTTTTTGTACCACTTCAAAGATTTTCTTAGACACTCAACGGACCCAATCATCATATCTGACTTGTCCACTAATCTCATATTTACATTGTAGTCAATGACAGCGTCTGGTTTCATTTTCTTTTCTTTAGTTTGGAAACACTTTTTACCACTGTCAACCAGTTTTCCCTCATGAATAGTGGACAGAATGCTTACATCACACTTATCACGCCATTTCATTGCAATAACTTTACCATCTGTTTTCCTTTCAAAGTCCCCCCTATTCATTTTTGCGGAAAATTTAGGCTTATTTTTTCTGTTACACCTTACCGTCCCGCAAGAACCCGTTTCGTTACTTAGCAAAAACGTACAAAGCGCTGGACTTGTATAGTAATTGTCGGTATACACAATATGGCCTTCGCATAATTGTTTCCCAATAAGTTTTTTTACCACCTCGCCAGACACACCTAAATGACTACTTCGATCTATATCAGTTTTCAGACCTGTATAGACTATCATATCAAGTACAATACCTGTCTCACAATCACATATGACAAATATTTTGATACCAAATCTATGTCGTTTGGAGGGAATATATTGTTTGAATCCTAGACGGCCTTTGAATAGAACTAAGGATTCATCAACTACTAACTTCTGAAATGGGCTAAAGACACCGGAGAATCTATTCTTCAAATATGAAAATACATAATTTATTTTCCATAATGGATCATTTGGTCTTGGCTGAGTGTTGTCTGCAAAATGGAGGAACCACAAAATCAAAAGAAAACGATCTCTGGACATGTATTTGCCGAATATATCAGTTTTTGTGAGAATATCATTAGACCAATAATCTTGAATCTCGTGTTTCTTTACCAATGGCATTAGCAATGTTAATGCAAAAAACACATACATTTCAGCGAAACTTACATCTTTCCACGAATGAACACGGGATTTTGGAGATAACACATTTGCATTCACAGTACTCGCATGGTAATTATTAGTCTCTGCCACAATATAATCCATCAAAGACCGATCAAATAATAATTCAAAGTAGTCACTTTCACAACTAGTCTCGGTAATGCCACAGTTTTCCTTTATCCCAGAGCTGAATGAGTCAAAATGGAAAACATGTGGAGTAAATAGTATAGTATAGTAGTTTATTCATCCATTGGTTACAGAGTAACATAGACCTCGTCATAAAAGAGTTAAAAAAAAAAAAACATGCTAATATAAAATTACAGTATTTGAAATGAAATAAACATAGCATATACAAAGAAAAAGTTTATAAGTCATTATTTTATATATTAAATTCATTAAGGTTGTAAAATATATTGGAAACAAGATATAATTTTAGTGATTTTTTAAAGAGATTTGTTGATGGCAGGTTTTTTATAGAAAATGGTAAAGAGTTGTAGTTTTTGGCACAGCTGAGGTAGGGGCCATGGCTGAATAGAGTTGTGTTGTGATGGACATAATGAATATCGTTATGTTTCCGTAAGTTATGATTGTGTATATGTGAGTTGAGATCAAATAAATGCAGATTTTCTTTGACAAATAAGCATGATTCAAAAATAAAAAGTGAACAAAGGGTAAGTATTTTGTTATCTAGGAATATTTGCCTACAGGATGATCTCCTGGGGAGTTTAAAAATAGCTCTTAATGCTCTCTTTTGGACAGTAAAGAGTCGTGTCATATGGGGGGAGCTTCCCCAGAATATTATGCCATATTTTAACCTTGAATAAATGTAGGCGTAGTATATTGTAAGTAAGGTTTTGATTGAGACTCTATCTTGAAGGGTGCGGATGAGGAAAATTGCTGAATTTACTTTGCTTATTATAGTTTGAATGTGGACTGACCAATCTAAAGTGTCAGTTATGTTTAATCCTAGAAATTTTGCATGATTGGTTTGCATTATATTGCTGTTGTTAATCATGATAGATATTGGAGGAGTTAGATGTAATTGGTAGGGATGAAAGTGCATGAGGGCTGTTTTATCTAGGTTTAGTAAGAGTAAGTTATTGTTCGTCCAATCAAGAATTTCATTGGCAGCTTTTTCAGCTTTGGTTTTAAGGTCAGTTAATGTCTTAGAAGTCACAAGTTGTGAGATATCATCAGCAAAAAGAGTTTCAAACCCTATAGTTGTGTGGTTGGGTAAGTCATTGATGAAAAGTATGAACAATAAAGGACCCAATACAGATCCCTGAGCAACTCCACAATTCAGATCTTTGAGGGATGAGGTTTGGTGCAATTTTAAAGAATTGACTTCATATGGGATGCTCACTTGTTGAGTCCTATTGGAAATGAAAGAGTTTATCCAGTGGTAGGCAGAACCACGAATGCCCAAGGATTCCAATTTATTTAAAAGGGTGGAGTGATTTACCATATCGAATGCTTTAGATAGATCGTAGAAAATACCTAATGACTTGTCTTTCTTGTCAAGTGAGTGATAAACTTTAGAGATAAAATCAAATATTGCAGTGGAGGTGGATTTTTTCTTCAAAAATCCATGCTGAGATAAAGCAATTAGGTTGTGATGATCAAGGTAAGCTAATAATCTAGATAACATGACATTTTCAAATATTTTTGAAAAAACAGAAAGTAGAGATATGGGGCGATAGTTTTTAATTTGCTCTCTATCACCTTTTTTTAGTAAGGGGAAAACAATAGAGTGTTTTAATTTTTGAGGAAAAGTACCCTGAGCAAGGGATTCATTAAGTAGATGTAGAAGAGGATCTGCAATATAGTTTAGGCAATTGATTAGAAGAGACCCAGGAATATCGTCATATCCAGATGTGGTCTTCTTACCTATTTTCTTCACTATGTTACATAGTTCTTTATGATCAACAGGATTCAAGAAAATTGTGTTGGGATGTATGTAAGGTTCATAAGTGGGGATGAAATTGGTGTTGTTTGGTTTGGATATGTTGCAGAAATGCTCAATACCTTGCTGCTGGTCCAAGTATAGGAAGATGATGGAGTAAGTAAGGGGCTCTCGTTGTCAGAATCACTTTCGTTGCTAACACTTCCTTCAGAAGAGCTTGAAAAAATATTATCCACAGACTTGTCACACTCTTCATCGGACTCAAATAACAAATCCACAATATCATCTTCACAAAACACTCGTTTTCTTTTTTGGCTGAAAGGCACACGTTCACTACTCATGATGAGAATGGCAACTGAAATTCAACGCTATTCAAGATAAACGTGGGCCTATAGCTGCTTTTGGGAAAATGAGATTTTCCCGATTTTCAGAATTCTCGGAAATGCGTGGGCAACTCGGTAGGTAGGAATGCTTCTAAACAAAGATGCAAGCACAATAAGCTTAGTATGAGGGACCATAAACCCTAAAACCTCCGAGAAAAAGAGGTACTTATCTAAATGGGTACGGGGAAAAAGTATGAGTCACTAATGGTCATGGAATAAGCGAATTTTTCCGGAGGGACTGAGGGTATGGAAAAGAGAAAGTTCGTCCACGGCGCGCTACAGGGAGAATGAAAAGGTACGTTCACAGCAGCCTACCGTGCGATCATACTAGGTACGTTCACAGCAGTGAAAGGGTTAAATAGAGCATTAAGTCACTGTCACCCTTTGCTTGCCTGCTGGGGCATGGGGCAGGAGAAGGTGACAGTGAGGGCGATGGAGAAGTGTTGTTGTCCTCCTCTTCCCGTACCTCACTGGAAGCAGCTCCCACTTCTTCCTGTGCCATACTGTTCGCTGGCATTCCCACATTTGTCTCGGTGGTCCGATTTACCATAAAATTAACTAAAAAATCCATCTGCTCCTCATATTTCCACAGTCTTCTGGTGGTTACCTCCTGTCCCGATCGAGACAACTTCCTTCTTTTTATAGCGTCCTGATGGCAGTCTCGCAGTCTCTTCCAATCCATTTTGATAACAGATGCTGATAAAATAAAATTACATGGTTTTAATATTAATGTGCACTTCTTTCAGGTTCCTATCTACCGGAATATCGTACAGATCACTTTCATTCAGTTACAGAATGGGTGAATCGACTGTCAGAAGAATAGTTAATGAAGTATGTGAAGCTTTATGGCAAAGGCTACAACCAATTGTACTGGAAAATCCTTTAAGAGAAACCTGGCTTCAAGCAGCGAAAAATTTTGAGCATTTGAAAATGGCGAAAAAATGCCACATGTATTCTTCGGCGACGAGGCTTTCCCATTGTTGGAAAACTTAATGCGACCTTACCCCCAATCCCAATTGCAAGACGAAAAGCAAAAAATAATCAATTATAGGCTTTCAAGAGCGCGATGCCTGGTAGAGAGCGCTTTTGGAATATTGTCTGCACAGTGGTGTGTGTACTTAAAACTGTTTGAAATGTCAGTTACAAATGTAGACAAAGTGGTAAAAGCGACATGTGTGTTACATAACTTCAGTCTGATAATAGTTTTACGATTGAAATTCTTGCTTCAGGCCGAGCCAAACAATGAGGAGTCTGCCTCATCTATCCCTAGCTGTTCCCAGGAGATCATTTTGATTCCTGGGGATTTTCATACTGAGGGTTCCCTCCCTTCCGTGCAGGATGTCATCCCCTGCCCCTCAGATTCCCCATCTGCATCGACACCAACGATGGGGAGAAGGAAAAAGAGGAAGGACATATGTTATGGTCAATGTTCTTCTTATTTTGTAGCTACTGCATTGAATGCAATTCAAGAAATTGTAGTTCTAGTACCCACTTTTGACTCAAAGAAATGATTACCTCTTTTCTGTTATATTAATCACAACTTCCATGAATTTCCTCAAACAGTATATCCTGTGCATGTTTAAGAGAGCTAATATATATCACAATAATTTAGTGTTGAAAGATAAGAGTTACTGTTGTCTCAACACTAAGAAATTGAAACATGATTTTGTTGTGCATTCATATATCCCTAAAAACATATCCATTTCAGAAGACATAAATGAGAGGATTGCAGCATCCTCGGAGAGGCGAGCAGCTGCAGAAGAGGAGATGGTGGAAGTGGAGAAGGGGAAGGTGGAAGTGGAGGAAAGGAAGGTTGCTGCATTTGAGCAAATGACTGCTATATTAGCAGAGCTAGTTAGGATAAAGAGGCTGAAGTACACCTTAGTAACCAAAAATAAGGACTGTGGGATCTAACTTAAATTGAAATTTAACTTAATAATTAACAATTTCTTTACATTACAAATGTTTTCATTTATTCATGAAATACTTTCAATGAAACATATTCCAATTACAATCAGTAATGGGTATATTACTGAAAAGTTTTCATTGAGCTCATTTAAAATTACAATGTTAAATTTGCAATTAATTACAATGATAAATTACTGTTTGAAAAAGTAATCAGTGGGAAAATTAGAGAAATTCAACTCCAAGGTGAACAATGTAGTTAGAACCAACTTTACCTTGCATTGGATGGTAATTAGCTCTTATGTGTAGTTTCAATCTGAGAATTAAGGTATGCTACAGTTGCTTTAGGGTTCTTCTTATTATACTTCCTGTTGAATATGGAAGACACTGATGCGCAGATTTATCCAAAAAAAGGAGGGTTATTAGAAGAAAATACAGAGGTGGATATTGTTTCATTTATTTTACAGAAAACATTAACAATGTATACCAAGAATTTTAAACAAAGTAAGAAAATGGAATTTCATTTGCAATGATTTACTCAAGGAAATCCTTTATTCCATCAAATAAGAGATAGAATAGTATGTCAGTCCAGCATTTACCGCAAAGAAACCTATACACACATTATACCACAAAGGAAATGCGAACACTATAAAAAACAAGTACATATAAAAATATTTACAATATATATTAAACAGAGAAGAATGAACACAAAAATAAATTCCAAGATCACAGAAGCACACACCAGAATCACCTAAAAAGATAAAGCATTTAAATCACACTGCACACATCGTTACCAGTAATTCAACTACTTTTACTTTGTTAAATCACATCACGGATTACAATATGTACATAACATTCACATACATTTATGCAACTATTACTTAGAATAACATAGAGACTAAAATGATAGAACAGCAAAAAGAAACACAGACACACAACATTAAATAATTCTTACCTTTATACATTCAGGCGGTTGATAATTCTTTCCCTGACTACCCTGGCTTCCTGCAATAAATCTTCTATTTGAACCTCCTCCTGTGGGAGGGGGTTCAAAGCTACTACTTCTTCCACTGGTATTTCAGCCTCAGGCAACCCTCCTGTAATGCACATATTATGAAGCACCACGGCAGCATTGATAATGCGCCCACATTTAACAGGAGCATACTACAGTGTGCGACTCCTAAGGAGGCAGCGGAATCGGCCTTGCAAAAGGCCAATTCACCTTTCCACTGTGCTCCTAGCTCGAACGTGCATGGCCGTGTACCTTGCCTCGGGTGAGCCAGCCCTGGGATTCAGAATGGGGGTTTGCAGCCATGAAGGTATCCTGAATCTCCTGTAAAGTCAAAACATTTCATGTTAGTAGGACTTTAAAATTTTTTGCTCAAAAGTTATAGCACTTCATAAGGTATGCAACTTGGCAAATACCCAACAGCCAGCACTGCTTGCCGCTTGCCCAAACACCCATTAGGTCTCTTTTAATGGGTGACTCATTCCAAATATATGCATTGTGCGTGCAGCCTCCAAATCCATTAAAACAGTACATGATTTTCATGTCCGAATCACATATCTGCAAAATCATGAATGAGAAATACATTGCAATTTTAATTTCATATGATTATTACCATTTCAGTTGGTTTTATTTCAAGTAATTGCTGCGCACTTTCATATTTGCCACTTACTATCATAGCATTGATGGAATGAAAAGCCTTTCTGTTGAAAAATAAGTTCTCATCCTCTGCTGGACCTTAAATAGCGATATGAGTACCATCAATGTATCATAGCACTCCAGGAATTTGAGATGACAAAAAATTCCTGTGAGGAGGATAGTAAGAAATCAATTTTTAATGAAGGCATTCTCTTTCCTTACAGATTTCTCAGCCCACCAGCACTGTGAAAATAGTTTTTTGTTTTTGTAATTATATGTATAAGTTCATTCTTTAGATATGTATGCATAATGCACATATGTACCTGTTTTGATTTATTTCACAAATAAATATTTCACAAAGATTATACATTTTTACTTACTTTCTTATTACTGCTCTCCTTTCCTCTTCTGTCCTTGGGAAAGGAATCCATTTCCTCAGGATTTTGTTGGAATTAAGGCCAGCAGTAATCTCCTCAAGTGCATTAGATACGCTGCTTTGGCATAGCCCAAGGTTGCTATCACTTCCTACGCTTTTCTGATAGCTTCCTTGGGCATAGAAGTGCAGCGCACAAAGGACCTTGATAAATGACTTCAGTTAGTTATCATCTCAGCTGAATGCTCATTTGTTAATCTCCCATAACCTTTTATCTACCTTGAGCTCTGCCGGAATGGCTGAACTTGATCTTGGAGCCACCATATGAGGACGCAATTCCTCTCCTGGGAAAAACGGTAGAGCCCATTAAATAAATCCTCACTCAAAGAGAAAGGGTCAGAAGCATCTCTAAGTCTCCGCAATCTGAGGCTATTACACCGTCTTTCATCTCTCAGCCTTCTTTCCCTTTGTGCTCTTAAAAACATGAGCAACTCTGCATCATCCACAGCTTAAAAAGTAACGTTCTATTATTCATTACAATTCAGTCAATCTTCAGATGTAGGTTTATAGCAAAGCACATAATAATTGGTAGTACTTCTGATACATAATTAGACCATTACATTTGTAATATCATGAAAAAATACTCTTCATTGGGAATGCTGCACTTATTTTCAGTCTTTGACCTATTCAGCTCAAAATATATGGCAAAACGTAAATATTGAAGATGTGGAATTTCATAACAAAACTATTGCTTCAACAAACGTAACAAACTTTACATGCAAAAACTGCTCCTCACAACATAGAATCAATGAACCTACAGAAACATTGGGGGAATATCAAAGGAGGATTTAGTCCAGAGAGAGTCAAAATGGTTTTATACTTGACAGTTATTTCAGATACAAACAGATGAATACAATTAAGGCTACAAGCATATTACCG
Organism: Sympetrum striolatum; assembly: GCA_947579665.1. NCBI lineage: Eukaryota > Metazoa > Arthropoda > Insecta > Odonata > Libellulidae > Sympetrum > Sympetrum striolatum. The sequence continues at coordinate 62,438,646 of OX388351.1, forward strand.
AAGATAGTATACAAATTCGTGGTAAATTTCTAGATTCAAATTTACCAAATTCGTTATTGGGTAGTAAGAGATGATGATTTTTTTTAACATATTAGATCATTAATGTTTATAGAATGTGTTTATCTCCTCATCTCCATGTGCAAATAGCCAATCTTTCACAGTTCTTGAGGATCCGAACTTCTAGTAATTGACTTGCAAGAGGCTTCGAACATTTTTCTGTATATAGACACAATGAACAAGGGCTCACGGATAGTATTATGTAGTATCTCTCGATAACCGGTGGGAGCCAACATGCGGAATGACCTAAGATATCGAAGATTATTTAAAATACGATATCACAGTCACATGCTACTCACACAACGTTTAATATTCACAAAAATCTATTGCAATATTACCTGCACATTATACACGAATATAACAATAATAAAAATCAATCCCAAAGTTTTCACCTCACTCCTACAGCAACAACGCTACTTCTTCGGAAAAACATATAATTCTTACATTCTAACTTCGTAAGCTACTAACACGACCTTTAATATTTACAAAAATGTATTGCAATATTACCTGCACAGTGTTATTACTCACGAATATAACAAAAATAGCGACTATTCCAAGAAAACAATCAAGCAAGCTTATCTCGCCGCAAAGAAGTACGTTCCCCGATTTAGAAAGCGATGTCGATATAATAACGATATAAAAATCGAAAACTAACATACTATTCAAGATATTACCACCAAGCCAACTATTATTGTAAATTTGTCTCGATTTCACTCCCGAAAAGTTCTTCGTCACCTTAAAAATAAAATTTTTTTAGCAGACACATACTTTGGACTGCACGATGGCATTTATCATAGGTTGCGTTCAACTTAAAAAATGTTTTACAAAGTTTTGGTTTATTTAAACTAAATAGCATGGTTGTATTAGTGCTTATGATACAAAGAGCAACTGAGGGAAAAACCAGATTTTAATATTGGATAGGTAGATAGTATTAGCAGTTTTGAAAACGATCACCGGTGAAATATTCGGGACTTTTCTTATTAAAATTCTTAAAGTTTAAGTTAATATAATTCATAATATACAAGTACAAAACACACATATTCGAAGAGAACAACTCTTCCTTAATGACAATATAATTATATTATGTAACATTATCAGAAAAATAGCGTCTGCTCAAAGTGACAGCTTCACTCGACTCATAAAATCTGTGGAACGAGTGCTCAGACCCGCTCTTTCCCAGACGGTCGGTACTCGACAGAGAAACGATTCGAGTACCGAGCAAAAATATTTCATGGTGACTCGGAAGACGCATTCTGTAGATTGTGACGTTTTTTCGATCCAAGCAGCCATGTTTTTATCGAGTTCTCGATACTCGACACTTTCGTGGTAACCCCCCAGGAATCAACATTGACAGAATCATCCGATGTTACAAATTTTTTGTCACCATCAACATCATGCCAAGGTAAAGATTGACACTAACCTCATGTTAATGGTTAAGTAATCTTAGGAATTCCGTTTCTGATATATATTTTGTATGTCATTGATTAAATGGAGTCAATGCTTTTTCGGTGAATAGTGACGCTGTAAATTCCTCAGGCAGAAACTCTACATGTGCCCAACAGGGTGAGAAATGCATTCCTTTTATAATTGGCAATTATTGCAACAAAGTAATATGTAGTGTATTTAGTGTAATGTATATTTATGTATATATAATTGACGTTCCCTTTACAGGAAGAACAATTTTTGAATGGGAGGAAACTGGAGAATGCAGCTGTGGTTCACCATGCTGCAATAGAAACAGGCATAAGTATGTCTGTATGAATGATTTTATATTAAAACAATTGTAAAATTGCATTTGCCATATCAGACCATTCCCTCTTATACACCTTGATGAAAATTATTTGGTTAGTTAAATGTTCTAAGTCTTCTTAAGTTCTCTAAATTTTACTCTTCAGGCACTATTGAAAACCTGAAGAAAAGAGTTATGGCCACCAATATTCTTCTTTGGGAGCTTCTCAAAAATTCAAAGTGCATGAGGATGGCATTAGATGGTATAAAGATGCATGAGTCAGTGCCTAGACTGGAAATGGGCATGGAAGAGGTCCATTTCCTCTAGAGTCAGAGGATGACTATAAAACTATGGAGGAGAAGTTAAATGATAAAACATTCAAGGAGTTGGTCGTAAGTTTTGGATGAAAATTCACTTGTTTGCGTATCTTCCCATTTCTCCCATTCCCTTTGTTCCTTTCTGTCTCTCTCATACTTATGTCAAAATTAGTCACACTGACTCTAATTTACCAAACTACCAGATCCGGATTAGTGTTTGTGCATGTCTCTGCCATCATTTGTATTTTAATCCCCAAAAGTTACTCAAAGACCATATGTTATATTGGGTTTCCTTTTCTAATTCAAATTACCTAGCTTATTTTGCATTTTCAGAAAAAGGAGTTATAAGTCCAGGGAGGTGTATCTTTGGTGGCCTCAGTCAACAGTATCATGTACCGGATAATGATGGATTCCCTGGCAGTACCATTCACTTATAAAGGTGTCCCTGCAAGGTTTAAATCAGCCTTCAAAGACTTGAAACTAGATAAATTAATATTTGGTGAGAAAATAATTCATAGATTGTAAACAGAAGTTCAGCAGAATGAAGTGCATGATGGAAATATGTTCTTTTATGTCCATAGTGACAGTTATTACATCACTCAGTGTTCCAACCTGAAGGTTGACATATTAATTGTATTTACTATATCCAACATTAGCTTTCCTGCTAAGATTAGTAACTCAACCCTTCAACTCATTAAAGTTGATCTGTTATGAGACTGCTTAGGAAACAGTTGTGAGTATGGAGATACATTTCTTGTCCATCTCTAGTAAAGAATGAGTATAGTTTGTCTCATGACCTGATAGAAAACTAGCAAAAATACTTTTATAAATTCTTTCAGTAGATTAAACACAAATGAATAATACTTTTAACTTTCATTTTCATTTCAGTGGTAATACAGGGAAGAGCCAGTTTGGCCTACTCATCAAAGAAGGAAGTGGGAAAAGTGATAGCGGATTGGCTGTGCCAAGCAGGTGCCAGGATGAAAAGGAGAAATGGTCACCATACAGATGGAACAGTTGTGTAAATTAATTGTGTAAATATTTTTAATCAATGAATTTTTTGTCTATGATTTTTTATTGATATTGTTTATTATTATTTGTTTATTGTGTATCAGTATTGAGTCTTTTGTCATGTATTTCACTCTGTCTGACAATAAATGTATTATTATTATTATGAATATCTTGAATTAAAAAATTTTGATTATAAATTGATGGTCTTCTCATATATTACTGATCACTTCCTGATAAGTTTATTTTGGATTTTTCCATTCATGCGTTGTGCGGTTTGTCATAACAGTATGAAAATTGTTTTTAATTTTTGATAGGTCAATAATTGAATTGTATGCCTTGAGTTAAGAAGTAATGTTTTGTGCATGCCATCCAATGAGCAATGCAATTAAGACATGTGGGAATCCCTCTTGAAACATCCATTAATGGAAATTTAATTAATCATTAGGGATTAAACAATTTAAGATTCAATAAATTTTTCATTTTCTGAAGAATTCATTATAATGGTGTATTACTGATCTCTTATTGATGTCTCAAAGATAAATCAGTGGTGCCTTAGTAAGAGTTGCACCAGAAATGTTATAATTTTCATGAGTTATATATAAAAATAGGAATTTAAATGTCAGTTTGAAAGTAATTTCTTGTATGTGACATCCCTTGATCACTGTAATTAACTTGCTCAAGAAATATGTGGGATTTACTGTAAAACAGCCTTTAATTTAAGCTACCAGAAATAATAAGTGAAATGAGGGTGCCCCCCTCACCGGCTGCTTTTCCTTGAAAATATTTCAAAATCTAGATTAAATCCAGAAAAAAATACAAGATTAAATCTCAAAAAATTGTATAAAATCTAGATTTAATATGCCATGTAGAGGACATTGCACCTACAAAAATCTAGTTTTTTTCTGGATCCAATGTTGGCTAGTATCTATATTAAATCTGTTTTCTTGGTTTGTAGGGTTATTCTCACTTCTTAGGAATGATTGCCCGAGTTTTCGCTATTCCATGACTTCTTTGACCTATCGACTCAAAACTTAATTCGTTTTCAATTAAAATTCGTTTCTTAAATTCTTTTAAATTAGAATGCATTCTCCTGAATCTGGTTGAAATTTAGCAGGGAGATTTCAATGTGGCATTCATGAATCACCTCCCTTTTGGGCAGCAAAGATAGTACGTGTGGAAAACCACATCCTGTGTTATCCTGATCCTATGTTTAAGCAATACTCCGACATTTAATAATATATAAGCTAAACAAAATTAATACATACGCTTAAAAGTACAATCTTCATTTATTGGTGATCTATTCCTTTTTCCTCACAGTAAATGGGAGAGAAGACATTTTTACTTTTTCTACAAACATTTTTATTGCATCTGACGGGATTTGAAATTATATTCATAGGGGGTTACATTTGCTATTTCAGTTGTTGTCAGCTCCCCTGATGGGGGGGGGCTGACAAAAAATGTAAGAGCTAAAGCACAACAGAACAAAAGAGTGGAGGGAGATGCAAGAAGTGTGAAGATCACAAAGGAAAGGGAGTCGTTTGAGAGGTGGGGAAAGGGATAAGGAAGGGAATGTGCGAACCAAAAGGGTTAAGGGACTCTCGGTAAAGATATATTCCTTATTCTTGGAGTGGAATTGATGCTGATTGTTGATAATTTGTAATATTTTCAAGTGAATCAATTTTAAGGCATTTTGAGCGACGGCACCCGCTACCCCCTGCCGGCAACGGAGGGGACATCTGCCTTCACTTGCTCTCGCCGACGTGACCACCATTTCATAGCTCAATTCCTCGTAAAAGAAGCTCAGAAGTTTGTGCATCATCTCGTACACTCGAAACTTAAGGTACATACGAGAGTCTACGTGATAGTCCCTGCAAATTAGGGTAACCAGATGCTCCGAGTCGAAAAAGCGGACATTCCACGACCACCCCCCCCATTACTAATCGAAAAATGAAAAAAACAAGAAAATAAAAAATCAATTGCATAATTAAAAAAAATAAAATTGAAAAACTTTTCAAAAAAGTGTTACTTACTCGTTGAGTCTTGAACCACAATAGTTTTATTCTAGTGACTATCAACTGTCAGGCAAAAAATATACTGAAGTACTTGGTGAAAGATTGTGTAAGATGGAAATATGTATAAAAATAGTTGATTGAGAGAAAAAAGCGGACAAGCGGACACGGGACAGAAAAAGCGGACGTCTGGTAACCCTACTGCAAATGGATCATCCATCCACAACGACGGCCCTGCCGACCTCTAGACGTTGGATTACGACGCGACTTCCGCTGGCTCTGGAGTGCAGCTCGATTTTTTTGTGTGTATCAATTATCCCCGAATGTTTAAATTTGCCCTGCACTAAATTATAAGCAAGTGATTTCTTTCCGAATATCACACTTGCAACATCGGTGGCGAAGCCCACGCAAAGAGATATTCTGCAAGCATGCGATATATTCCGATGGCATCAGTTGTCACACTGACTTATTCCATGCCATGTAATTTGTGACCTGACGGAATTAATAAATATTATTATAATAATGATTATTATTAATGTGCAGATTAAGTTGATAGTTATTTCTCTTTTTGGTTTTAAATGGCATGAACTTAAATTTATATTTGACTCATTTGGGGACTTATATCCTTCTTTTTGTTTCTCCAAGTTGTAGGGGTGTAAGACCACATAGATCTTAACAGGAGATTATCAATGTTTGATAGATTAAGGTTAAATTTTTGATAATTTTAGCTACCAGGTTGATAGGATTTGATTTATTTTAAGAATTAAGGCGGTCGGTAGTGGTAATTGATGTAAATGCATTATTGTAAAACGTTTTGACTTAATTTAGGTTTTCCTTGGTTGTTTTTAAATTAACTATTGCGGCGCAGATTTAAAATGGGAGAGAATAAGCATTGATAAGATTGGGTTTTGATTTTGTGCTCTTGGAACTCTTTCCTGGAGTAGAGGAGTTATATTAAATAAACGGGGCTGAGCCTTTTTCAGTGGGTAATTCATATGGTTTGTCCCTGTGGTGCAGAAGATCGGGAACGCGTGGGAACGGCGTTCCCATACTGGTTTTCCTCCGTAAAAAAATAGCCAATTTATTGCTAAATATTGATTTGGTAAAGCCTCTAATTCATTAACAGCCGTGTTCCAATATTTCTTTCTTTACAAGATTTGTGGCGATAAAGTTTTCGATTAACTTATTATTCTTATCGTGTCATACATGCAGATACGATGTGAATCAATCAAGCTAACTACGAGGAGTCCATCAATTAACTTGCTAATCGTTGTATATTTACATACAGACAAACGATTTGCTGAGTTTTAGTATCGCTATTTTCTTTTACCCAATTGAAAATCGTCAACTACTTTCACTTTAACGGATGAACTTTTGTGAGACTTCTAGAATCATAATTGTAAAGGATCGAAATTTCCATTATGCGTTGGATTTTAGCAGGGTTTCCATATGCAATTATTACTGGCGCCAACCGTCAGGCACCATTTAACTTAAGTATGGAAACACGTAAAATCAACTGGCGCCAGTAATCATTGTGCTAGTAAAAGTAGGAGAGAGCTCAACCTTCAGGCGCTAGTTGACTTCCCCCACTTTGTTTTCTCCCGCATCTTATTGAAAATCGTCAATTACTTTCGCTTTAACGGATGAACTTTTGTGAGACTTCTCTAATCATAATTGTAAAGGATCGAAATTTCCAGTATGCGTTGGATTTTAGCAGGGTTTCCATATGCAATGATTACCGGCGCCAACCGTCATGGACCAGTTAACTTAAGTATGGAAACACGCAAAATCAACTGGCGCCAGTAATCATTTTGCTAGTAAAAGTAGGAGAGAGTTCAACTTTCAGGCGCTAGTTGACTTCCCCCACTCTGTTTTCTCCCGCATCTTTCAACTTTCCCTTATTATTAATCGATCGATTATTGTTCATATAATAAAGCGATGAAGCCGTTACTCGGTGAAACTCCATCTCTTGAATGGCAACAGAAAAATTAAGTGTAAATTGTCTCAGAAAACGCTTTATTGGAAAAACTAGTTTCAACTCATCAGGCAATAAAATCGGAGAGAATACAAAAAAATTGAATTTGCACTTATAATTAATATTGGCCCTTATCGACATACGCGCAAAGAATCTCAGTTGATGCCATGTGGCGAAATATCAGTGGCGGAAAACGACGCGCGAGAGGGAGGAGACGGAGAACTTTCAAGGGGTGAGGCCCTGAGCAGTAAACGATGGCTCGGAGCATATTTGCGCATGGCTTGCCTCACTGCCTCTCCTGCGCTGTTGGCTACGGAGTATCCACCACTATTTCACGAATTTACTAAACCTTATCTCTCCACTTTCCTTCTCCTCCACGCATCCTCGAAGAGCGACCTCTTGTCGTTGAGGCATTAGTCTGAGGGGGAGAACAATCAGCAAATCGAGTGGGGCGGTTTTTTAGAGGTGAATATAGAAGAACCGTTTACAATTATCATGCAGAATTAAATAAGGGTGGAGGTTTTAATTAGAGGAAATCCGAGGTTGCGAAAAGGAGTATCGTTTAGAGACAGAAATACTTTGTTTACTAAGTCTTTGCTTAGTTCCGTTAGAACTGAGTTAGCCATTAAAATTGACCTTTCATTCGAGCTAAGGCAAGTGGAGAGGGCAACAGCAATGGCTATGAATATTCCTTCCTTCGGAAACGAGCCTTCGAGGTGGTCATTTTTCAACTACTTTGCAAATCAACCAACTCCCGATTCTAATTCGTGCACACTCATATTAGAATTCCAATGCTTCTGTGATGTTTTATCTTTTAAAACCTCGAGAAATTCGCATGCCTTGTTGGACAGCTTCGAAACCTGCGATGATTAATTACAGGCTAAGAAATTGCCTGACTCATTCGAAGAGCGGGAATTAGAGAAAAATTAAAAATAATAAAATGCTTTTCTTTGCACAGTACTATAGGGTGACTCTTGTTCAATATACAATTTTATATTTCTTTGCTCGCAAGAAACAATTTTACGCATTCTAGTTAAAAATATGAATGGACAAACTTAAATGTATCAACTTATCAAGAAACGATAAATTTTAATAAGCTATATATTTATCCCTAACTAGGACAGATTCGAAAATATTCTGGTCTTGAAGTTAAGGACAGAAATTCCAAGTGCATTTTAAGGAGACCCTCTAAAATCTACGATTCCTATGGGAAAACGGACGCTATTCTCACTTTAGTCGACATCAGTGTCTGCAACAGGAATTAATAGAGTCGTTTTTGTAGATCTTAACTGCGTGACCGAGATGCAATATCGATATTCGCATTGACAGAACTTCGTTTGAGCGAATGAAACTCCATTAGACACTAAGTATATCTGACTAAATTCGTTTTCATGCCATCGAAAAGTACGCGTGAGCGAGGTCTTACTGTAAATTCACCCAATATCCAAAGTATTAGCGTATCGGTGCTCGTGTGCTCACGGACGTGGCTCTGGGTTCGACAACCACCGACTTATCAGCTTTATTTCATTCTGCAAAATTTTATGGATGCGACTGTGTAACTTTGCGTGATATTCCGTTTGAAATAGATTTTCTTTCTTTTAATGCATAAAGAAGTTCATACTTTCAATCTTCAGTCACTGAGAGAGATTCAAACTTCAGTAAAATATCACTTTCAAAGAATTCCCAATCACTTGCACGAAATTTGGCATATGCATTTTAGATTCAATTATGAAAGAGGTGAAGGTTATAATTCCATAATGTTTTTACGGATACTTCTTTCCCTTTACTTTTCCGATAAAAAGCCGCATGAAAAATACGCATTGCTTCCGTCAACTGCTTAGACTAAAGATAACGAGGCTCGTAGCCGAGTCTACGTAGGGTGCAGCCACCGCACCCCACCTGGGCGACGAATGAGGGGCCTTTAGAGTAGCTAGTATGACGAAAAAAATGAAACGAATCTAAGTATAATACAAGCCTGGATTTTCCCAAATTTCATGTAATTTTCTGCAATACACCTCCGAGGGGATATCCCAGAGGGTGGTGGTCGCCCTTGGACTCTGCGGCTGGTGAGACGGAGAGACTTCAGTGAAAATGTTTTTGAACTAATTTCCCATTTTCCGTATCTTCTATCTATTACCGTCTCTTTTTGCATGATTCAAACGGAATTTTTATGAATCCATCCATCGATCCATTTAAATAGTATTCCACGTATTAATAAGCATAAGGGTTCACATTCCGGCAATCTCTCACAATGTGTGCACTCCAGAGACCTCTTTCGGAACTCCCGCACCGAACGATATGACGGTTTTATAACATGCTTTGCAACGCGTTTAGGGACAATCTCACTAAACTATCTCCAATATGATGGTGAAATGACAAAAATTGGTTAATGTCACAATTTTCACTCATCAATTACTCATGTTTCTTAGGACTGTCGCCTTCTCACTAAATCGTAAGTCTAATTCAAGTTCATTAGGAATGTCTGAGCTCCAATTCGTTTCTCCTCGCTCCCATAATTCCTCATTCCTCATTTCATACCGATTCCCTTCTCCTTTCATAGGGAGAAGTGTGATAGCACAATTCTGATGTTCATTTTTCAATTATTTACGCAAATATAAGGGTCAAAAGTTGAATGCAGAGGGAAGAATTCGGGTGATTTCACCTTCTTTCGAGAATGCCATTAAGACCTGGTATTATGTATCCGGATGGACGTCATAACGTCAGGATTAATTTATCAGCAGGAAGGTTAATCGAATTTAATCATTTGCAGAAATAAAAACTTGCGTCGAAAGGAGAATTTTTGTAGTTGAATGCAATTATTCCTGTATTGCGAAGAAAAGTACTTTAATTTGCCATTTTATCACTATTTGATAGACTCCTTCGAGTGAACATTCCTCACGAAGAATAATAAGTTAGGGAGTGGGATGGACGAGGACGTACTTCACTATTCAAATCCATATGTTTAAAACTGTCTTATTCGCCCGTTAAGGTCTCTATTACGTAACTAAATAAAATTCCGTCAAAATGGCCTATGCGAATATTGCATTGCACGCTTGCGGAAGAAGTGTAAAAATACCCAACCGTGAACTGGTCTAAGTGACCACATCCAAACAGTATGTGTTTTATAATATTTTATGAATAAATAAACACTTTATGTAACATTTAATAAGGATTACTCATTCAGTTTTACTCTAAAACTTTCAGCAAATCATACATGGCATTGTCGATAAAATGTCTTCGAATTTTGGTTGGATTTCGAATTTCTTAATTTTATCGAAGGACCGCAGTTATTACGACGAAAGAATATAATAATAATTCATAATTCATTTAGAAATTAAGTTGTATGAGAATTTCTCGTAGTGTATACAATGCAAGGAATTACTATTGTAATTTAGCTATCTAATTGTAGCTACCGCTTTCCCCAGTGAGAATTTCGAAAACACCACCGAAAAGTACTAAGAACATATACGCATATGTACCGAAAATTGGCTACAACAATTTAATTACTTTGAACATTTTCTTGCTTGACTTTCGATAAATTTATCTAAATATGAGAAAATGCGTTTAAGAGAACAAAGAAATGAAATGAACGAGCGATACGATCCCCATTCCAACGAATCCGGAGCGACAGGCAAGCCCCTCTTCCCCTCCCCGACCTTCTAGCGTACCCTTCTCCCTCACGTTTCCCTATATAAATCCTGGGCTATTAGCGCTCGTTCCATTCTGCGACTCAACGTGAGGACGGACGGAGGCCTCTCGAGAGCGAACACCTGAAGCCGGAATTACTTGAGGCTCCTCGGTGACGACCTTCCATTGCCTCATTACTTCAGAAGAGGTTTCCTACGCAGTTTCACCTTCTGGCGTTGACGCGGAAGATTGCCCTCTTGCTTTCGACTGTTTTTCGGGAGAATGAGTTTGGGGCAGTTCCAACGAAAGAAAATCCAACACTTCGCTGAGGATTCACCAGTCACCGGAGGAATCTGGTCATCTCAGTCAAAATCCACGCAGTTTTCCTGCAGTTCGAAATATCTGGACCATTCGACCCATGATGGAAAGTTAAATTGCGGAGATGACCGATCGAACTCTTTTCTGAAAGTCCACGTTTTGACCACCGAAAATTGCCAGCCAAATTCCCTGGGTTCCTAGAACATTTCCGACAAAATCGACGACGAAAAAACAATTCCGCTACGGACCGAAGCTTCTCCTGCGCATCAGAGCCTCCAGTTAGGAAGATAGAGAAGAAAGTGAGTGGTTTTAGTGTTGTGATCTATGGTCATTTTAGTGCATAATAGTGAAAATAGTGAAGTGACTTCAAGAGGAGGTTCAGTACGCCGATGGAACGCAGAGCACGGCCACCGCTGGAGGATTCCCGCAGCACAAGGTAAGGATCGACGTTTTTCAGGTGAAAGGGTGGTAGGTTCTTTAGAAAAGGGCCCGACAAAGGGCGTTAGTGAATAGGTCTGCATTAGAGTTTGGGGGGATTGGGAAACTTAAAGTCAAGTAGGGCCCACTTGATGGGCGATAGTGAAATTTGAATTGCATTGTTTGGGGGGAGAGGGAAATTGAAGTGGCAGGTATTACACACACAATGACAGACAGGCTTTTTAGCCATTAGCGAATAAATCTTAAGTCTTCTAAAAGTCTCTCTCTATCTTTTCCGTGTCAGTGGTTTTCATGCCACTGTCACACCATGGTTTTATAGGGCTGGTTAATTGCAACTGTCGCGTGCGTCCCGATCCCCCGAAAGGTTTATGGTAACAGTTGCAGTTTTCTGGCGAACCTCTCCATTTAAAAAAAAGAGGAAACGAGCTGGGCACGGTACGTCTTGGCGTGGCTTGGAAACTCGTGCAAAATCTCTATTTTTAATCTCTTAAGAAGAATTTAAAATTGATAAGATTTTACAAAACTAATTTTGAAAAATTGAATGATGATTTACCTACAGTTTTTAATAAGATTTCATATTTTTTTCTTATTTTTAGAAGACTGGGAACATTGTCAACGAGCGACAGGAAATTCAATTGCCTGGAGAACTTATTTCCAGAGAAATGTCTGGGTAAGTAAATTCCACTTTTCTGAAGTTTGTTTAAAATCTATTCTAAGCTTAGATGTTGAAGCTATTTATTGAATTATACTAGAGTAATATTATTAGAATGAATTTTAAGCAGTCCTTATTAAGCCTTCGTTTCTTAATGTTATTTTCGTAACTTTTAATAGAAAAATTATCTTCAGAACGGCGATTTCAATGAAGAACTTAATATATTTTGTAATCTGCTTATCAAGGAAAAAATCCATATTAAAAATACTTTGGAGCTTAAATTTACCATTAACAAACTTTACCTTTTTTATTCCTTAAACCTCTCTTGATGGGATAAAAACAGCATGTTGAGTCTAATTATATTTATTCCAAATTCTCTTGATGTTCTCAGAATTTGTATAGGTTTCATATCGAGCCAATAACATTTAAATAGTAAGCTAATATATCTCTGACAGTAAAGATTTTTCTTTCTTTTAAGATTTCTGGGAATTTCAAGCTAACCAATAGAATTGACATTATTGAAATTATTTAGTAGCAATATGTAATACAGCCTTTCTTTTCTTCCAGATATTATTCCAGCTTGGTGAGCTTCTTGCGCTTAAGTGGAATTCCAAGATTTTATGTAAAGCATATGATATATTTTCATTTTATTTTTTGTTGTTAATAATAAAAGTTTCTATATTAAATATCTGCTTCAAATTATTCATTACGGAAATGGAGCTCCCAATATTTCTGTAACTAAACTCCTCCCATCACTGGTCGCAAGGAACATAGCCAAAGTACTGAAATAATGTAATTGGGCTCAATTACAATTCTGTCAAATTTGTAATCAGTTACAATGAAAAATTACTTTTTGTAAAAGTAATCAGTAAGATTAAAATTACTTTTTATTTTGCTCCTGTAGATTATGCAATCTCAGTTAGCATTTTTTTTCAAACGGAGTACTAACATGCAATCTAACATTTGAATTAAATGCCATAGCATTAAGGTTTAATTCAAATTATGATTACTACAGTAATTACAGTGCCTAACTATTTATGTTCTACTAAAATTTACACCTGTGGATGAGGATAGATTCTAAAATCAACGGCATGCAAATAAATAGAAAGCTCTCAAAATATCAGAAATATATTTAAGAAAAAATCAAATATGAGAATTCAAGTTTCAATACAATTGCATTTTCAAAACAGTGAAAGGTTGCGGTTTGTTAGCAGTGCTCCGCCACTACCAATCGTTTAACCTGCGTTTTCAGTTTATTGGTCATTCTCACGCTGATCTAATGTAAGTGATGCTCGTGGACTCTTCTATATACTAGTAAAATCTGCTTGGATTCTGCAAGCATAATAATGATATAAATTTCAAGTTGATATTACATCGGTAAGGTCCTCTTGCAATTCTATATTCCCCCTTTGAAATATGTGCTGGAGTTCAAATGGTGCCTCAGTGTCAAACCAATGATCATAATGTAAATGGTAAACTGTATTTATGAAACATATATATTGTAAATATATTAATTGAAAAAATATGCTGTAGGAGTTGAGCTTAGGTTTCAGTTAATGATGAAGTTACATTCTTATCTTTGTTCCATTTAGATATAACACCCAGATTGCATTGCAACATTGTACACTATTAATCAAAATCTATTACACCTAACTTTATTTCTTACTTTGATTTGTGCCTTGACACGGTTTGATTCCCGAGAACAACACTTTTCCTCTGAACTGACTGAAACTCTGAACCATGAATGACAAACTAACGAAGGTTTTTTGAATTAAAAAAAGGTGAAATTAATGATTGTTTACTTATAATTTTGCAGTATTTATTTAGGTTTAAGAATTCCATCATCTGAGATTTATTCATTTCAACCAATGTTAATAGGAAAAATATATTTCATAATATTATTACCAATGCTTTTACATAAACTAAGTAATAGCTAAATAAATAATATACCCTAATAACAGTCTTTAATTCAAGTGCTGGCTAACAGTAACAAGTCCTGATTCATTGATGTTGTATGTTGATTACTTTTAGGAACCAATATTTCCAATCTAAGTTGTTCTTAAAGGAAATTCTTGAACAAAGGAAGGATTTGCTGATTTGGGATGGCTTGCATAAAATAAAGTGTAGAATAAAGTCAATATATTTGTACGTTGTGAAGGTATCATCATTTTGATATCACCAGTATATTTTGATTAACTAAGTTAAGTATTATTGATTAAATTAATTCATTTACTTTGATAATTTTTATGACAACCCAGAATTGTTTACAGCAAAGAGAATATTTTACGAGAATAATCCATAAGTAATTAGCAAGTTAACACTGTATGAATTTCTTGCATCAGTAAATGTTTTAAATTAAAAGTCTTAACAGATAATTTAAGAGGATAAAATGTTTCTCTCAAATATATACGATATTAGCCAAATGTAATAAATGTAAACTAAATTAATTCCTGCATCCAAGTATCTCATTATTTCCCATGTTCCCATAATTAAGAAAGCTTTAAATTGACTTAAATTGAGCATTGAATTTACTTTTCATAATTTGCACCTCTTAATTTCCTTTGTTACTTTAACTGTAGAGAAAGAGATGATCTAATTTACACCTTTCATAAACTTGATAGGTGTAAATTCTTACACCAATAGGGTTGTAGATGGTCCATCAATTTCATTTTACCTCTATTTTTATGGTAACTGATTTTATAGTTGACCTGAGATTTTCATGACCATAAAAAATTAATAGAATTTAAGATTGATCTATGATCACAGAACAGTTTCAATGAATATTTACTCAAATAGCTGTTGATTTTCATGGTATTCTACATTTATTGCACTGCATTTAAATGGTCTAATTAGTTACATAGAATGGATCAGTTACATATCCAACCTCAAGATAGGAAAATGCATCTCTAATAAAAGTATATTTTCATTGATAAATTTTAAAAGATAACTCAGTATTTTTCATGATTTAAATGAGAAGTACTGCCAACATTTATTTAGTCATTGGTAAAAAATGGTGTCAGAACAATTCTAACGTTGATCTAAATTTCCCATTTGAAGCATTTCACTTTTCCATAAATAAATGACATTTTCTGCAAATATAAAATTAAATTGAGATGAAATGAAAAACAGAAAATTATTCTGCATTTTGTTCACTTCCAATTATCCCTGTTTTCACAAACATCCAGGAATCAATCTGGAAAGATGAAGGCTTTTGCTGCACAAAACCTCGATGCTGAAGATTTTTGGGAAAGCAACAGGTAAATTTTTCACTTTGGTACTGAAAAAAATAAAACCAAAACAGTCCGAAAGTGAAATTTTACCAAGCAACATTCCCTAGTAGCACAATTTGTGATCGCAACATGCTTGAAAGATTTCAGTGAAACATTTTAGGAATCCTATTCCCATAATCCTTAATTTTAATTAAACAGCTACCCACATAGCAGAATCACATCTCAGAGATATCTCGAATGTCTAACAAGATGCCTCAGGGACCTTTCGTGACATCTCCAAGGTATTTGAAAACACGATGAATATTAATAAAAGGAAACATTCTAAATCACTTATCAGCTGAATGACTATATTATTAATAATACTCGATCAAACATTTCACACACATCACATTCCATCACTCTCTTCAGCAGGAAAACAAAGTAAAAACAGGAGATTAAGCTATGGTATTTTTTGTTTATTAAAACAAAAACATATTCAACAAAAATTGTCACAAATCACGCGAGCTGTCAAACGTCACGAAAACAACTACATTCAGAAAATTTTAAAATTATATACATGCTATTTTATAGTTTAACACGAATTTAACGGGAAAGCATAAGATCTTTCTGCAGCACTTAAATTGTTAAACCACACGATTTTTACACAAATTCGATTTTCAAACATTGACATCTATATCTTAATCCTTATTGATATGAAAATTCTCACTTCTACTAAGGAAATTACGGGTATACACTAAAGTAAGTGAAGCCAAGCTTGGCTAACGACCACTAACGACGCTAACGACATCAACTGCCAAGGAAACACGCCACCACAATTCGTTCTTCAACTGTTATAGCTACCTGCATGCGTTAGGCACGGTTTTAAATTCACCCATCTGATGATTTATGGTCTGCATCGATGATCTTTGTCTGATTACTTCGATAGATTATCAATTCTTGATGAGTTTAAGAACAGTCCGCTGGTTTTTCTGCTGTTTGACAAGAAGGCTACTGTTGCATTTAAAACTTGTTCCATCTCCATAATTTTTTAACCTCGAGTTGAATTCAGCAGATCTGTTGAAACGTAAATCATTGCATCGTTTTTGTTCATTGATTGTTGCATTATAAATACGTTATATTTCCCATTGTAAGTTGATATTTACTGGCTTTTATGAGGTTATTGATATTAACATTTGAATGATCCGCTACTGTCATCAGAACCATATATTATATATTGACTCTTCATCGCGAATTAATTATCTCCATGAAAGCGATGGACATCGGTGGAAAGCATCGTAAATCCATCGGTGTATAAAGAAACGGTTGATGGATCCATCGATGACTTTAAAAACGGATTGATGGATTTACGATTCCATCGATGAATTTTAAAAAGTGCCTATTGCTGAATATGAATTTTTATTGAATTTCCTTTCTTTAAGCCCTTGTCTCTATTACAAACGACCACTTTCTAATTTCAGTTGTCAAAAGGAAAGAAAAGCTGCATTCAATCAAAAATTTTTATAATTATTAGTTATAGAAGGAAGTGGAATGAAATTTTGCACAAACATGCTTGTAACATGTTCAGAAAAACGTGCGCTCTAAAATCACCTTAAAACATTTTTAGCACATGCTCACGTTGTGATTCTGAAACATTTTAGCTAAAATGACTAAAATTCCCTGAGCACATGCTCAGCATCTTCTGTGCTACTAGGGTTTGTCAAAAGGAAGCTGCATTCCAAAAATAATTCAGCATCCCAGTATCAATGTTTATTTTGATGTAAAAAGAATGAAGTTTGTCACAGGTATAAAAAACATTTCAATGGTTTCCATTAAGTTGAAAATCAAAGCATCTTGTGGATAAGATTTTCTTAAAATAAAAGCATGGTTTAATAGTGATGGTAGGAATCAAAAGACCACATGTACAATACTTTTGATGTTTTCACTGAAGTTTTTCTCATGTTCATGTTGTAAGTTTATATTGATTTTGATGATTTCGAATTAGACCTGATTTATCATAAGACCTTATAGCTCTAAACTAATAGCCAATATAAGATTTTCAAGTTAAGATAGCTTACTGGCTTTAAACATTACAGATGACACCATACTTGTTGTATGGATAGATTAGTGTAGTTTTGGAAATTATTTTCTTAAGGGAACAAAATTTTCCTGCTAAGAAATAAAGGATCCTACAGTCAATGATAACAAATTCAAGGGGTTGAGTCGGTGATTTCTTTTGTCACATCTAAGGTAATGTAAGTCCATATATTGTGCAATAGCTCTCAGTTTACTTCATATTGTATCCAATATTTTATTCAGAAAAGATTACTTCAGTTCACATATACATGAATTGTATGTTGCATGTGGTTTCTTCAACAGATGCTCAATGCAAGATCCATTCATTAATAATTATTCTAAGGGATGAAAGTTTTTGTAGAGAAGAAAGTGATGTATATTCAACAGTTAAGTGTTTGAAATAATATTGATGATTAAAAAATTAAATGATACTTGATAGCTGAATTGATGAGTCAATCATGATTGAAATAAAATATCTTTTGAATGGAGGGGGCCCCAAATTAGAGCTCTTATAAACTACTAAACATAAATTGATGGATAGTATCTATTATTGTATTGTGAGTTCTTTTAGCTGCCCAATTATAATAATAAACAACGTACAGCTACATATTTTAAAAAATTCTTATAATTTTAGAAAAGGTGCTTAAATAGAAATGTATTGGCAATCATTTGGAGTATTACTCATTTAAAATGCATTCTATCTCATATACCACTTTTATCTATAGACTGATAAGCACATTTCAATCTTCTTAGTTTGAAGAAATCCCAAAAACTATGAGAAAATCCACCAATTTCAACAATTTGATCAACAGTATACCAATTTCTGTGAGCAGTATCAGTACTTATCATCAGTATCTGGTAGCTCTTATCAATTGGATAGTTGATTTCAAATTTTCATTATCTCAATACATCTGTTCCACAAAAATTACTTTCAATAACTATGATTAAATTTATAGCAACCTTTAGTTGGAGGATGAAATATGTACCCCCCTTTCTTGAACACCAATTGCACATAGAAAAGTAAAAAACATATACATATTTTCATTTGAATTTAAGTAAGATTATTAAGAGTTCACTTGTAGGCGTGACATTATCTCTTAATATAATTATTTACTGATTATTTGAAAGCTATTTCTGAAATTCATATTAAAATATTCTCATTTTGTTCAACATCCTTCCATTATTTAGTCAAAACTCCAATTTAGGCTCATTTATAATGCATTTCATTCCATCTTTGGCAGAATTTGTGAATGTAAATTTTTGTTCTGTATGTCTTCATTCTATTATCTCTCTTTCTGCTTTCATTAATATCCCATCACATCTAATCCTTTCATTCTACCTTCTTCTCCCGCTACTTCTTCACAATTTCCCTCAAAGTCAATTGAAATCCTTCATTCACTTAGGCATCATTTGCATGTACATATATTTTTATGTTTAAACCATGCATTCCTTACATCCCTTTATGTTACAAATACCAATTACAGCCCAACCATCAACATTAATGTATAACTTTGGATCTGAGGCAATCTTAATAACATTTGTTATAAGTGATGAATAAAGTAGTTTAGCTGCTACCTCTATAATATGTGTGGCGCCCCCTTCGCTCCCGCCAACGGCTCAGCGCCCGGGGCGCAAGCAGCGTCTAATCCCGCGGGAGGTCTTCTGAGGGATCCCCCGAGTGGACACACCCATTCAGTCCGCGTCAGTGGTCCTGTTAGGGTGTGTGCGTGTTGTGCCCTGAAGAATTCCCCCAAAACTGATTTAACTTCAACTGTTGTAGTTCCTCTGTTTTGCTCTTTTCTAAGCTCCAATTAGCTCGCGCTTTTAACGAACTCTAAAGTGGTGACCCCGTATCAAGTGAGTTTTCGTCGAGTTTCTCTTCGTATCGCGGGCCTATCTTTTTCTTCTTTGTGCGCAGCATCCTAGGGGCGATTGTCGCTGCGCTAGCCCCCTATCGCCCCCCTTTCGGCCGTTGCCCTCTTCCCTTATCTCGGTGACGCCCGCCATAGGGCCGCCCGTTTCTCCGTTCCGAGTTCTTCGTCTCCCCCACCCCCGCCCATGGCCACCCATAGCGACCACGCCGATCAGGCGCGCGTGGCATCCGCGCCCGAGGCACGTCTCCCGGCCTCGACGCCCTCTTCGCTCCCCCCCGCAGTGACCGCCGTCGGACACTGTCGGCTCCGGCCCTTCTGGCGAGCCAGCCCAGTCCTGTGGTTCCTGCAAGTGGAGTCTCAATTTCAGGTGCATAAAGTGACCGGCGACGCCGCCCGGTATCACCTGATAGTGGCCAACCTCGACCTAGATACAATCGCGGACGTCTCCGACATCATCCGCTCACCTCCCGCGACCAACCGATATTCGGCCATTAAAGCCGCTATTCTCGCCCGCCTCACGGACTCTCCGGACGCCCAGTTGCACCAACTGCTCACGGGCGTCGAACTCGGGGACCGACGCCCTCCCAATTGCTCAGACACATGCGATCCTTGGCTGGCACCCGCGTCGGCGACGACGTTCTTCGAGTGAAATGGTTGGACCTACTGCCGCTGCAGACGCGCAAGATGTTGCTACTCATCAAGCACCAGACCCTGGAGGAGCTCGCCGCCGTCGCAGATGAGGTGCACGATATGGGCCCCTCGGTCATGGCCGCCTCGCTTCCAGCCAACGTTTCGCCGCGTCAGCCGCCGGATCAGGTCGCCGCTGAGCTTGCTGCCCTACGCCTGGCCCTAGCGCAGCTAACCACGATCACCCGCGATCTTCTTCACCGGGTCGCAACCCCCACCGCGCCACGTGGCCGCTCATACTCGCGTGGCAACCGTCTGGAGCGCGCCCGCTCTCCCACACCGGGACCAGACCCGCTGACAGGGCTCTGCTGGTACCACACCAAGCACGGCGCCCTCGCCTTGCGCTGCGCACAGCCGTGCTCCTTTTCTACGTCAGCCGCATCCGTCGCTAAACGGGACAGGTGCCCGGTAAACTAGAACTGCCGGCGCTATACTCGGCGGGCACCGTCGGCACCTCTACCGAAAACCGCCTCTATATTTCTGACCGCAGCACGGCCACCCGTTTCCTCGTGGACTCCGGCTCTGTCTTATCCATCATCCCCAAACGCTTCATCACCAGGCCACTTCAGAAGCAGAGCCTCCTACTGCAGGCGGCAAACGGGACGCCGATAACTACCTTCGGTACGCAGCGTCTCACCCTGAACCTCGGCCTACGCCGGCCCTTCCAGTGGCCCTTTATCATCGCCGACGTTCAGACTGCTATTCTCGGGGCCGACGCTCTGAAACACCACGGCCTGCTCATTGATCTCCGCCGCCGTCGTCTCCTCGACGGTCTCACCAGCCTCTCTACCTCCTGCTCTATCGGCCCAGCTCCTCAAGTCCATACCATCAGCGCCGTCTCCTCTCCGTCGTTTCCAGAAGGCCCTGCTGGAGAACCTTACCGACGCATCATCGCCAAGTTCTCCCAGGATTCAGTTCTGCCCGGAGAAATGGCTACGATTCCGGACCTTCCAGTCCATCACCAGATCGTCACTTTCGGCCCACCTGCATTCGCCCGGCCTCGTCGTCTCGCGGGAGAACGTCTCTCCGCAGCGAAACAGGAGTTCCATCTACTATTGGAACGCGGCATTATTCGGCGCTCTTCCAGCCAGTGGGCCAGCCCTCTGCACATGGTACCCAAACCTGGCGGTAAATGGCGTGCCACTGGTGATTATCGCCACCTCAATACCTGCACCCGCCCCGACCGCTACCCGCTGCCGATAATCGAGGATCTACTTCAGGAAACCAGCGGCTCGGTATTCTCGGTCATCGACCTACACCGGGCCTTTTACCAGATCCCGGTTGCTCCTGAGGACATCTGCAAAACAGCAGTCACGACGCCTTTTGGCCTTTTTGAATTCGTAGGCATGCCACTTGGTCTCCGCAATGCGGCTCAAACCCTGCAGCGGACCTTGAACCATCTCCTCCGTAAGCTGGATTTCGTCCGCATCTACCAAGACGACATTCTGGTTTTCTCCAATGACCACGAGCAGCACCAGCATCACCTTGGGCAACTCCTCTCGTCCCTGCAGACAGCCAAGCTTCAGGCTAACTGGGGCAAGTGCCAAGTCGGTCTCCCCGAGGTTATCTTTGCCGGCTACCACGTCTCCAAAACGGGATTCCGTCCACCAGAACCGAAGGTGCGGGCCATCAACGAGTTCCCCAAACCACAGGACTCCTCGCAGCTCAGACGTTTCCTTGGCGTCATCAACTACTATCGCCGTTGCGTCCCACACGCTGCCGAGCATCAGGCCCCTCTTTCGCAGCTCCTTAAGGGCTGCACCGCCAAGAAGGCCGAGCTCATCTGGACACCCGAGGCTGACGCCGCCTTCGAACGTTGCAAGCAGGGCATCGCCACTGCTGCCACTTCAGCCTTCCTGTCCCCTTCCCAACGAATTGCCCTCCGTACTGACGCATCCAACACGGCTATTGGTGCGGCCCTAGATCAGCAGCGCGCCGATGGTACCTGGGTTCCGTTGGGATTCTTCTCCCGGAAGTTGTCGGAGACCGAGCAGCGGTACTCTACCTACGACCGTGAGCTTCTAGCAATTTTCGTTGCTACCAAATACTTCCAACGGATTCTCGAAGGACGACATTTTGTGATATACACTGACCACCGCCCTCTCTCCTTTGCGCTGACTCAGCGTTCTGATAAGGCTTCCCCTCGTCAGAGCAGGCAGCTCGATTTCATCGGTCAGTTCGACACCAGGCTGGAGTTCACGCCCGGTGACCAAAATGTGGTGGCGGATGCCCTCTCCCGCGTGGGAACCGTTTCCATGACACCCACCCTGTCCTCTCGGGCCATAAGCGAGGCGCAATCCTCCGACGAACAACTGCCTCACCTCTTGTCCTGCCAGCGCCTTAATCTCCAACGGTTCGAACTCGACGGCCATGCGGCGTACTACCTGGCATTCGACGGCACAATCAAGCCGTACCTGCCGGTCACACTCCGCCGCCAGGCCTTCGATACCGTGCACCAGCTGTCCCATCCCAGCGGACGTGCCACAGCCAAGCGCGTAGCGCTTAAGTATTTCTGGCCGAGTCTGCGAAAGGACGTCCTCCGTTGGGCCAAGCAGTGCGTGCCATGTCAGCTGTCCAAGGTTCACCGCCACAACCGAGCGGAGCTCGGCAGCTTCAAAACACCGGACGCACGGTTCGATCACGTCCATGTGGACCTGATCAAGCTGCCACTCTGTGATGGATTCGAGAACTGCCTCACCATCATCGACCGGTACACTCGTTGGCCGCAGGAGGTCCCTGTTCGAGATACGGAAGCACCTACCATCGCTCGGGCTCTCTTTCATCATTGGATCTCATTCTTCGGCACTCCCCTCACCATCACCTCGGATCAAGGGCGTCAATTCGAGTCCGACCTCCTCGCCCAGCTCTGCAACCTCATTGGCGCGAACCACGTCCACACGACGCCCTACCATCCTCAAGCCTATGGGATGGTGGAACGCCTTCACCGAACCCTCAAGGCAGCCCTAAAGTGCACCCCCGAGACCCCCTGGCCTCGGGCTATCCCCGCGGTCCTCCTTGGCCTCCGCACTACCTTCAAAGCGGACCTGCAAGCATCCCCCGCTGAAATGGTTTTCGGGACATCGCTGCGTATCCCAGGCGAATTCATCACTCCTCAGGACGCTCCAGCTACCGGTCCCATTGACTTTGTTACCGACCTGCGCTGCCTCTTCCGCGCTCTTCGCCCTGTACCGGCGGCCAGGCATGACAACTGCCGTCCTTTCATTTTCCCGGACCTGGCCACATGCGAGTATGTCTTCCGCATTGACGCAATCAGGAAGCCCTTGGAGCCACCGTACACCGGCCCCCACCGCATCATCAAGAGGGTTGGTGACCGCACTTTCGTCATCGACGTCAACGGAGTTGCCAAGACCCTCTCCACCGACCACCTGAAGCTTGCCTACCTCGCAAAGGCAGATGAGCACCTACCACCAGCACAAGACCCTCAGCAGCCTTCATCATATCCACCTTCGAGCACAACCCCCGTCAAGACCGTCCGATTTTCACTCCCTTCGCCCCAGGCGAAGCTCATTGGGGGGGGAGTAGCTGTGGCGCCCCCTTCGCTCCCGCCAATGGCTCAGCGCCCGGGGCGCAAGCAGCGTCTAATCCCGCGGGAGGTCTTCTGAGGGATCCCCCGAGTGGACACACCCATTCAGTCCGCGTCAGTGGTCCTGTTAGGGTGTGTGCGTGTTGTGCCCTGAAGAATTCCCCCAAAACTGATTTAACTTCAACTGTTGTAGTTCCTCTGTTTTGCTCTTTTCTAAGCTCCAATTAGCCTGCGCTTTTAACGAACTCTAAATATGTATTTCCTTTTTGTCATATTTTCATTTCAGTTTATTATTAATGATATATTATTTGTTTGCAATCTCATTAATGTATGTTTCATCATCATGATTGTGAACATTAAAAATCTATTGGCTTCTGTATGATTAACTAACCTATTTATTACATTTATTTTTATATAAGCTTTCAATTTTTATATGATCTGACAAAGAAATTTATTTTTTTATTAGTATTTTATTTGTAATATATTTTTTTATTCTTATTTAAGAGAAGAGGGTTTTTAAATGCTGAAAAACTGGTGCATAATATCACCTTTGTTGTCGAGGTTCTATTTTCATGCAACTCTACTACTACTATAATTTAACTGCCACTCATTCCTTTCTGGTATATTTAAGGGAAAGTTGATCTATGATTTCAAAAGATTAAGATGTACACTAGGTGTGACTTTATAATACATGTCAAGTTTGATTTCTCTTTGCCATAAAGGATGGTTCTAGAATTTCCTATGAAAAAAGCAATGCTGGCAACTTTCTCCCTTCTATCCCTTTGGTTCTAAGCCCTTTGCATATTAAACCGCAATGTCTTTATGGGGAGCAGTATCTATGTCTCCATCAACAATATAACCCTGAATTGGAAGCAAGAATACTGAAATTGCTTTTGATTTAATCTATGCTACTTTTTGTGAGATCTATCATGCTTACCTGTCATTACAGATTGAAAGCTCAGAAATTGTGCGTATATATCTGTAATACTTGTACCTTTATAGAGGAAAAATAGTCTAATTGTAAAGAAAAAAATCCAATTCTATTCAATAATAATATTTATTTATTACTTTACTGATTTCCAATCTATTTTTGGATATTTCATCCACATTTTACAAAACGAATCTACAATTCTTTCTGTCGTATATACATCTTCTTTGGTACTTCACAGGAAAAGTAACTGACAAGTGTATTGTTGGAAGAGTAAGATATAAGTAATGAGAGTAATAAAAAAAGATTTTTTACTCTTTTTATATAAGTCAGTAAATTTTATGTTTTAATAATATGCATTGATGTGATAATGCATTATAAACTTCATATGCATGGTCAAAATAGTCTTCATTGAATTTACTGCAATTCTGAAGGTTAAATAAGATATTTTACTCTTCCTGTGATATCTTGTCAATCCTTTTCTAGGGAATTAGGTACATATATTTAAAAATAACTTATGTATGAGTGCAGAAGGTTATTCCTGCTGTGTTATGAGGACAAATTTGTCCCTCTCCAGGAAATTATACTATATCACTTGCAAATAATGCATAATGGAGAAAATATTATGTTAAAACATATAAAAGCAACAACCTTACTATCCAAAATTCAATAAATCTCATTTTGGTTAATGAATGGAAATCTATTCAATACTTTTCACTTTAAACATTGAAATACAAGCCAACTGAAATTATAGGGAACATTATTATGGAGAAGCTTATTCATTTCTCTTTTAGCTTATCCTACAATACTTTTATCTTTAACGGGATTACAACAACAACTTAAGGTGGAATAGTTCTGGAATTTGTCATCAATCTTTCAGTGTCATGTTTCGTTTAGTGTTAAAATTATTTTTGCCATGAATGGTTAAACTTATTTAATATTAGAGGTTTGTTTTGGAAATAAATGTATGATTTAAGGATTTATTTTAACCTTTATGTTAATTGGACTGAACTTTTCACAGCTGTCAATTGAGAATCACAGCAAGTCTTCACTTTAATCTTTTAGAGTTATGGTTGCATCGGAATCAGAAGGGGGATTGTCTACAAGAATCAAACAGTTTCTGGGCTCACATATAAGATGATTGTGGCTATATAAAATCATATTTTTATATCTATTCAGCAAAAATATCAGAATTAATGCAATCTATCTATTAAAAATTTTGATCAAATAACAGGATAATTCTGATTTCTTCATAGGTATGGTTCATTCTTATGTAAGTAGTTGGCTTGAGAACCTTGAAAATCTATAATTTTTTTGGGTGAGAAATCCATATTACCAGTTGATTGATTGATATTTAATGCAGTCTTCCTCTCCATTTCATATGGCTCAGCAAGAATGCATATATTACTCTCCAGAATCTTGGAAAACCTGAAGGTGGCTGGTGTCATAGATCAAATTTTAATTTGTAGAATAAGTGGAAGACTTACTGCTCTTACATACCACTGTGATAAAATAGTAAGATTTCAAACTGAAAATTTCAAACTGGGTTTTATGACAATTTTATATATATACTGATAGATTCAGTTAGTGGGGCAATAACTGTAGTATTGCAGAAGAATCTTGTCCTGTATCTACAGCTGTAACTAAGTTTCCACTCTCAAATATGAACACAGTTCTAATATATAAAGTATATAAATATAATTCATGTGAGGGTATCTCATACACTTTTGGTCTTCAAGGGCTAATTCACCATGGAATTGATTATAAAGAACAACTTGTTCAATTCTTGGTCAAATAAAAGGTTTGCTTCAATTATCAGATCTATAACATTTTAGTTCTATAGGGAAGCTAATTCTCAATTCCCTCAGCTCATTTAATTGTTTTTCACTTGACACGAGTCGAAAAATAACAGAGAATCAAAGGCATAGTGTAAGTTAAAGACAATAAAAATTAATTTCAGACAATGAAGTTCTAAATCTCATACACAATATATGAATGACTGTTAATTATAATTATTTATTGTATAATTTAATGATGGGAGTATTATTTTTGTGTTTGTAGAATAGCATAATTTTGTGAAAGAAAGAATAGCATTCTGTAATTGTAGGTTGATTGTAATAAAAATAATTGGATATAGTGTCAGCTGGGGATGGTTTCACAGTGATAGGAGTTTGTGTTCTGAAAATGGTGTTGAAGTCATGATGAAAGATTTTGCAGAGGTACCAATATAAGTATCATTAATGTTCAGGGAAGTAAATTCTGTATTATTGATTATGTAAAAGATCAAACATAATGAAAGCACAATTAAAGTACATCTCTTACTGAATGAATAATTTTAATAAGACTATGTCTGGCACTTGATGCATATTTTCATACACTAAACTAAATTCTTGAAAATAGGGTTATTTAACAAGCTATAAATGATATTTATGAAAAATTATCTAACACTGCTGATTTAGGGTCTTCCACATCATACACTTTCCTTTATGCAGTCACATAACTTAATTTTGCAGTAAAATTATGCATCATGAAAATAAATAGCACAGAATTTTCAGCACTTATCATGTTACATCATTTTAGCTCAATAAGATCATTCAGAAGCATTTCAGAGAAATGCTTTACCAATTAAAAATTTTGCTAGTGTAGTTAAAAGTCTTTATTATTATTAACATTTTCCAATCATCATTAAACGAGGCCAAATATTTCCAACTTTGTATTAATATTCGGTGGCAATCAATTATAATCGGCTGATAAAATATTAGATTCAAATTGGATGAAGTGTCAAAAAACAGTTTTATCATCCCAAGACAAAAATAGCTTCAAAATTTTCCTACAACTAAATGATTTTATTATTAAATTTACTTCATTTCCAAAAATTCTCACTTTTTCTAAAATACTGCATAAATGGAATTCAGAATGCAGTATAATAGATTTTTTTTAAAACCGTGTGGCCCTTCAGTAAGTAATCCTTTGATTTACAATCACTTCAGTGGTCCACTTTTTTGATTACCTCTTCTGAAGGCCAGACCAATATCCTAAACTCTATAAAACAATCTGCCTGGTTGTCTTAAGCAGCATGTTATGAGGTTTTAAGTAGAATAAGGCCATTTGGACGATTTTGTCTCTTGCTTGCTGATCTTTTTACACTTCTCTTACTCCTGTTATAGTCTTCAAATTGCTCGCCTCGTGCTGCTTCTTGTAGGACATGTCTCATTCTTTCTTTCTCGTGAAGGCGATGCCGAAGTTTTGCTTCTACTCCAGCTAGGGTTCTTAGTTGCTCCTGTTGAGAAATATTAGTAACTTGGTGAGCATTAGCTTGGAAAAATAAATATGATAATTATCGTGAAGATTCATTTGCTGTAGAAAATGGTGATACTTAACAAATTCCTTCAAGTTCCCACGATTTTTCCATGAGTGTGAACTTACACTGTCCTGAAGCAATTTGTTTTGCATTCATTTCTTTTAATAATAATATCGAATGGCAATTTAAAAATTTAGTTGCCTTTTCAATTCAGCGTTATCATTTGCTCGGAAGTTTGCATCAGAAAGAATATTGAACGCTAGTCTCACTACGCTGCCTTAGTTTACTGCGTTATTTCCTAGTTAAAGAAATGCTTTACTCCCAATATTTAAAAATGATGAATTACCATAGATTTCTTTTTTATTGATTAATCATAGCACACCCTTTTTAGTTTATCGCGAGAAAAAGAAGTGTTTTATACCCTCCGTATATGATACAAGTATAAATAGTGTATCAGAAGACAAGAGCTGGGAATTTAAATTGTGATGGATAGAACTACTCTAATATGCCTCGGAAGTATGATGTCAACCATAGGAGTGCTTGATTTTAATCTTTCTCATTGGAGGAGTTTCGACTGAGAAAGAAATTCTTACCTCTGACCTCGCATTATGCTTACAAGTGATATACTAGAATTTGGATCTACAAAGATATTGTAATCGCATTGAAACGGTGATATTGATGAAAAATAGCTTAATAAATATCCCAGTAAAAAGCGATGGTTAAATTTTTCTCTTAAAGACTTTCTTGCACAAATGCAATATTTGGTACTCAAAAATATCATAAAATGAATAAAAGCACTCCGTGTAGGAAATCGCTCCCGAAAGCCCTCTTTTTTTCAATGCCGAATGAGGGTTCTTAAGCGTTAGAAAAGCTATTTAGTTGACCGTATACGTTTCCTATATGTTAATTCGGAGTAAGTCTCTGAGAGTGTCTTATACTAAATGACTAAAGAATAATTACTTTTAAGAGTTAATGAGGGGAACGCTATACGCGTGGTTATTAAGAACATTCCAGGAAGTGGGCTCCACGTAGTGGAATCCACCACCTCAGAGGTTCTCACTCAGACAACCGACCCAACAAAGCGTTATAATAGAGAAATATCCTATAGGAAATTACAAAGAAGATGGAAATTGAATTCAACTTACATATAACTTAATTTAACTTGTTAGCGTGAGAAAGGTTGCGTCTTAACCCATAGTTGCATAGAAAGTGAAAAATTAGACCTGGGTTCGTGTCCCAGTCATGTTGTTTTTTCACTTCTTGTGCAAATTTAACTCAACCTTTGTCACACATTAAAAGTCAACGATTCTTGACTTGCCTTATTGTAAGTAATTCTTAATACGTATAAGGAGATATTACCTCTATTGGGTCTCCGTGGACTTTGTGATGCCGTCCTCTTGAGGCCGCCTTCGCCACATTTTCTACGATCTCCTCCTCCATGGGCTCTCTCAACGTCTCCTCAGAGATTTCTCTCCCTCCCACGTCCACCACCACCCTCGGCTGCGGGGGGACCGACTCTGGCGCTGGGGACACGTAAAGCCTCCGGTAGGGGGCTTCTGGAGTTGGTGAGACGGCGTTCACGGGAGGGGGCGAAGACAAAGGTTTGCTGGTGCCGCCGTGTCTTCCCTTCGGCGGTGTGATTACAGATACCGCGATGTAGGCGTTCCTGTGGTGTGGCGGGCTGTCCTGGTGGTTCTGCTGCTGAAGGAAGTACGGGTGCGGGGCGGTGGTGACTCGGTGGTAAGCGAACCTCGGCCAGTCTTTGTGGTGCGTGGAGGCGGAGGTGGAGGTGGTCTGAAGAGGCTGTTGGGTGGTGCTGGAGAGATTCTCCCCGTGCGTTCCGGAGGGAAGGCCCGACTTGGACATCTCGATTCTCCGTAGCTCCTTATCCTCCTGTTCTTCCTCCCCAGGTTTCTCCTTTCTCCCTTTCTTAGTCTCCCCCGATGATTTCTCCATAGCCAGCGCTTCCACGCGATGCATCGTCTTCTCGTAGGTGGTCAGGTCGTCGTCGAGTTGTCCTTCAATTGTAAAGAAATGGAATTGTGTGTCTAGTAAATGCTTGTTTGTAACTATAGACCTAATTGAGATTATGTTCAATATACACGGGAGGTTTATGAAGGGTTCTCCTCCTGTCTTTGGGCAAGCATGGTACAAAAACGCGCCCCTCGACCGTTGTTCCCTGGTTCAACGACCAAATTGCAACGCTATAAATACACAAGGGAAGGGAAGTAACTTAGGACGTAGAAGCGTGTGCCTTACATCAAAGAATAAACAGAGGGGGTAAATATCTATATTACTGGGAATCGAACCTTGGTCTCCCACTTTCAGGGCCGATAACATAATAGATTCGAAAGGATTTATATTACTGATGATTATTAAACTCTTTTTGCTAAGTTATCAGCCAGAAGGCTTGTTGGTTCCCAAACATTTCCAATATTTGGTAGAATTTAATACTAAAGAAAAGAAAGCTTTAAGAAAATGTAGCAGGTAAATCGAGTACCTGTTTTGTTTTGTTTTCTTCCATTTTCTCGTTAAGAATCTTCTAAATAATTGCCTCCCACATGCCCTTGACTGCAAAGTATATCGAATTGCAAGTTAGAATGTTCTGACTGGTTAGCTGAATTGGACAATGCAATCAATTCAACAATTGGGAGAAACATGTTCGTGTCCTGTTCCTGTCAGACAATTTCCATGTTTACTTTCTTTCTTTTTGGGCACGCCTTTACGTGCAAAGTCATCTACGTCCTTTTTCTTGTAAAATATAGGTATTGTATTAATGTCTCGTTCATAACGGTTGTGGAATAGATTGTAAAACTAGGGTATATTTGCTTGGATGGGGACATCTTCGGATTAGTGACGTAGAAATAAAATTACTCAGAGAACGAAACTTGAGAACAAAGCTCCATTTTTCGCGCCAATCGCATTATTCCCTGCGGGTTGAAAGTGCTTCAGAATTGACGGGAAAGTTTCGAGGACAAAAGGAACTAAACTAATTTTAATTCGTCGCTAGCGAACCGCGTTCGAAAACTGTCGCAAGATAAATAAAAAAAGGTCGGCGGGAAAGGATAGCGCGGGGAATGGATAGGACTGCAACAAAAGGAATTTTCGAGTGGAAACAGTCGACTCCTCCCTCTCTCCGCCACGTTTCCTTGGAATTCCCGAGCTTCGTCATCCGAGACCCTTACGCCGTTATACGCTTGGAAAGCCACGGCATTTGAGCGAAAGAAATTTTCCCATCGGAAGCAAATGGTCCAGAAGCGGAGGGAAAATGAAATATCTGGAGAAAGAAAAGAGGGAGGAAGAGAAAGGGCTCCTGAAGAGAAACTGGGAAGGAGGGAATCAAATTACCTCCCGCGAATGAAGGAGCTATTTTCTCGGAGGAACTGCCGAAATTTGATCCGCGAAGGGAAAACTTTGTTCTCCAAACGGAACTGTTTCTTTTTCCGCAAGAGGAAATCTTTTTCTTTTTATATCGCCGCGGCTGATGAGAATGTGTGGACAACAGATGGTCGGAAATAAGTCTGCGATGATTGGTATCGTTCTGAGAAATAAATCGGAAATGGGAAAAGCTAAGTGAGGGCGACGCAGGGTGGGTTTCTTTCCAGTTTAATTACGGGATAACCAATAATGAAAATATAATGGGGATCCGTCGATGGAAAAGTTAACTTGTCCCAGTATGCGGTCGCTAAGGATTTCTTTGGGTGAATCCTTTCCTCTGGGAGATGCGCTGTGGAGGTTCGACCCTTCAAAAAGGAAAGGTCTTGCATTACTAGCTCACTCACATTCTCCATCCGAAGGTAATTTTCTAAAGCAATTAAGGGAAATGGAGGTTAGGAGCTACGGACCAAATGAGAGAGAGGAGCAGAAATTTGGACGAATTGATTGCAGCGACAAGACGTGGCATTTACTTGATAATGGTGATGATGATTAAGTTTAAGATTTACATATTCTCCATCTAGTAATTTTGACCACGAATTATTGAGTAATGAAATAATATTTCTACTAAACACATAAGATAAAATATCTATTACTTTATCTTATGCGTTTAAGATGAAGTTCCACGAAGTGAAGGCCAAAGTTATTGAATATTTATACGGTTTTCCTCCATCGTTTTTCTCAATAATTTTTGTAATTGTATTTCCTGTCATTTATTTTCTTGTTGCTGTTTGCAAGTTGCTTAAAGTACTCTTTTTACTAGATTTTCTAAACAGCAAATTTTATTATGTCGGATACATCTTAATACGAATAAGTTGTTCACTCGTGTCTCTGTCTTTATATTACATTGCCCTTGGAATATATGTTTCTGACGCCCTCAAACACTGATTGAAGATAGCAAGTCTTTAAAAATGCTATTACAATTTATGATAAATTTTGTCTTTTTTCACTCTATATATCTTTCCGACTTTTAACATTAAGGAGAGGTAGAAAAAAAGGCATTAAATTAGCCATGGTTACCCAGGTGGGAACATTTACTCCCTGGTGGTGAGAAAAATACTGAAGTGAACATAAACGAAAAATCAGTTATCCATATTTTACGCTTTTCTCTTAATGAACCCATTTGTTTATAAATTCCATTATTTAAATTCAAATAACCATTTGCGGCAAAATCTTCAAAAAGGAGTTCAACAATTCCTGGAAATTTGGATTTTCATTTGATTAGTCACTGCTAATATAAACCAATATAGAATCAAGATGATTAGTCACTACTAATAGAAACAATCAGAATCAAGAAAAGGTTCGCGGTTTGGGAATTCATGGCTTTTATCGTACAATTCAATGTTACCGTGTATCTTCGAACCAGATTATTAAACCTTCCTAGAATTTGAAACTGCAAAATCTCCCAACTAACTTTTCCGATCCGTCTCCCTTTCTCCATGTTTGTAGCTCTCTAATGCACGGTCTTTCTCTTCCATCCATCGGCATCATGTCATTCCACGCCCATGGTGCTTTCCCGATCCGTCGAAACACATCCCTTTCCACGAGCAGGTTATATATTAGGCAGCCGAGCTCAATGAATCAAAAACTGATAAAAAAGACCTGCTCCATACCCTTGTTTACGATTTTAGGATAGCTTCAGGTCGGGGAGTTTAGGGGAATAGATAAATCGGATAGATTCGCCCGAAATTTATGGGAAGCAATACTAAAATTCCTTGCAAAGCTCGCGATAAGTCAAGTCTTCTTTCTGTTTGCTTGAATACTTTCCCTTTTAACAAAGTGATCTACGGTTCGCGGATCAGTCTCTCTCAATACCGAAGGAATTTCGGGGAAATTTCTATCTCTAAAGTATTCGTCTCTGCTATAAAGTTATAAGTTTCATCAAAGTATTTTTTTGCCATAAAAATTATTTGAGCAAGCACAACCATTAATTAGATCGTTGAGGATGTACACATGTATATCGTCCTCCTTGTTATTTCTGAAGTATTTGCAATGCTAGAGTTAGTTAATATATTGAGGAGATTTAGGCACTATCTGAGCGTGCACTATCATGAGTTTTGTGCGTAATGGTTTGTCTAGATGTACATGTATATAATATAAAGATAAAGGTACCTATTTACCCGTAATGAAAACCATGAAATAATTTGAGTCACTGATTAATGAAAAATACCCGATTCTTTAACCCTTCGACTACTAAGGTATTTTACACTTTATTCCTCACAAGAGGAATAACTGGGTACTTCCCAATTTTTTACATAGTTAACATATAATGTTATATTAAAATGGTAACATTATCATTCATTTCTTTAAAGAGTAAAATGTATCAAAATATGATCTTTTTGCATTACAGTAAATAACCAAATGAAGCTCACGTAAAGCTTAAACAAAATATCCCTTAGCCTCTAGGCATCCTCTACACCAGGGTTTCCCAAACTTTTTCTGCAATAGAACACTTTGCAAACCTGGGAAGTTTAACGGAACACTAAGCAAACCTGGGAAGTTTAACGGAACACTAAGCTTATATTTAGTAATTCTACTTGTAAAATTAAAAAATCATTTAATTACAACAAATTATTTAATTGGTAATTATTTTTAAATATAAAACTATAATATAATAAAATCTTAAAATATGAATCAATAAAGTATTTAATGTATTTTGTTCTCCAGTTCCCCAATGACATTCCAAATTATCGCGGAACACCTATTTAGGTTCAGCGGAACACCGGTGTTCCGCGGAACATAGTTTGGGAAACTCTGCTCTACACATTAACTCCAGCAAAGTTTTTATTTGTAATTCAACAAAACACAGTCCAATATATGAAGCATTTAAAACAAATTATCACTACCATTTAGTAATAAAATATAAAGAATATGATAATATTTGCCGATTTTAGCAAAAATCTATGTCGCTCGGTTCGCCATTTTCGACATAGTAGACATTATGAGCAACGAACGGTCGCAGCCGAAGCCTGCGTCATCAACTTCTCGCGTTCCTCGTCCATTCGCTACTTTCATACATTGCTTCTTTATTAATTTCCAAATTTAAATGAAACCTTCCCCGCGATGGGAACTAAATGAAATTCGCGAGCGAACCGTTGCAGCGAAAGAATTGAACCTTCCCCAACCGCATCCGATTCGAAATCAAATTGAAATTAGTTTCCAATAATTCCCTAAAGAGGATGTACGCAATCATCTGCCTCCGATGTGTCCAGTATCTCTTCAAAATCTCGGTTGCAGTGAAGAATCATGGAGGGACCCATGTTGTTCTACCTCGGGTAATATTTCAAAATTCCCAATTATTTTGTGTCTTCACTAACGACGAGGAATGAAGCAAAAGGAAAAATTCTTTGAAAGAGGAAGACGTTATTAGATAATTTAAAATTTATAATTAGTATGAGATACTTCCAGGAATTAAACTGAAACGCGATGGTGAGAGCAATGCTTATGCAACTAGCAAAAAAGTTATGAAGATCAACGATAATTTATTTATTAATATATTATATACGCTACAAGTGGATTCTTTTCCGGTGGCCGCCCCAACCAATTTCTATGAAAAACTTCAAAAAAGTCTTTCAACAAAACAAACATTCCAAAAATAACATCAATACCCACATATAGCATTTAAACACCGCAACACTACAACTAGATCTAATTTACAGACATCTACCCTCACCCTCACTCTACCCTCACCAAAACATGTATTCCACATATTTACTCTATCTAAAAGATTAAATTTCACAGTTTACAATGTTACTTTTCAGGTCAAAATGTCAATTCATCGTTTTCACATCGTCATGTTCACAAATATCCAAATAATACAAAACATAACTGTAATCAATCCACTTAATTACATGAACTACAGCATCTACTTTAAAACTCCTTTCTATTTTTCGGTGAAGGATTGAAGAAGTCTTCAGACACCTTATTCCATTCTGTTTAATAAATGAAGCTAAAATTTAAAATTGAGTAATTCATAAAAATTGGACTAGTATTTTGTCCATGTAAAATCATTCCCGCATACACTTTCATCTTTTTTCTCTGAATATGAAAGTACGTTGATCTCTTGCGCGTATTTTTGCTCCTATCATATTTTTAATTACACTCTGTAATGTAGGCACCATTTGAAATTTAAGGGCCTCTGTAATGTTCTACGGGTGATATTCGCACAATGCTGCTGAATTTTAGTCAAAATATAAAGTCGATCAAATATATAGTCGATTGTCTGAAAAGCTTTTAATACTGAGTGAAAGTTATTTCAGAGGCAACACATAGATTTAATTTAAGTTAATTTCTAACAGTAATAGAAAAAAAAACAAAAAAATTAATTTCAAGGAATGCCGGATTCTGTTTCGTTTTTTGGAACGGCTGTGTTTAATTCCCATGAAAGAAATGAAATTTGACATTTTATTATCAATTTCTGCATCTTATCTTTCTCTTTCCGTTAGTGTTATTTGTTACTAAAATAAGAACTTTCACCTTCGAAAAAACCTTCATTTTCGAAGGTTAATATTGTTTAAGTTTGTATTTTATAGGTGTCTTATTTGTACAGTTTCACTATATATTGTAATGCTTGGAAGTCGCTGGTTTTTTATCTATTTTTAAGCATTACTTTTCTGTAAGCCTTTCATACTTGTTTTTATTCGGGGGAGCGTTGTGGCTGTATTCTCTTAAAACACCGTTTTATTTCCTATAGTAATGACGACTTCATTGGGGCGAATTTTAGTCGTACAGACTACTCTTACAAGTAACCCTTTGCATAAGAATATGTACAACGAACACAAACCCTAGCCCCAAAAATCCGGTTAGCCGGGACTTGAACCAAGGACCTCAGTGTTGGAAAGCTATCGCAAACAATTGGCTAAGAGTAGAAAACTAAAATAGTTTTCGTTATTGCTCTTGCCTCATCATAAAATTCTTTTGTTTTAGATTTTTTTGCGTGAAAAAATTACTTCGCGGGGGTCAATTGAAACTATCGCGGTGGTTTGTTTTAAAAAGTACCTTACTATCGCAATTTTTACGACAGGGGCCATAAGAACCGATGGTGCACAACCATAGATTCTGGAGACGAAAGAGTAATCTTTAATAACTTCTGGAAAGAAAAATTTTTTTAAAACTTAGTAGTCACTGAACAGCATATATAGCTAAGACTGAAGAAAATTTTATATGGAAAAGATGGTGAACAAGTATATGAAGTTGAATGTTCCCAATTTCATATCACCTGCCAGAATAACTACGAGTATACAAGCCGATCGGCGGCATTCGTAACCTCGCCTTTGAATGACTTGCTACAGATATATTTAAGGTTAAGCAATGCAGAACTGCATGAAAGAAAAGATAACTATGATAGAATCCTTAAGCGCACTTGAAAGATATTTCAAAATTTTCTTCAAATATATTCAACCGCGAGGGATTCTAGCGTATTGATTATTCTTCCGGATAAAATTTGACCTCAAATACCATGAAATATTAAACATCAGTATAGGAAGTGTATAGCATTGCACGAATAATCCTCAGGCTACTCTCGACTCGCTATTTATAGCGATTTATACGGTGATGTATGCGAGAAAAAAATAGCTCGTTGGACCGAAATTCCTCACCCAAAGATTTTCATTCCCCGTTCTTTTCGATCCCATCTATCACGTCATTCCAATGCACCACCCGAGGGGCCTCCCCAGTCGCCTGTCACCCTAAAGTTACGCCCCGACGCACCTGGTGTCGACCACCACACCCCCTACATGGCCACACCGGGAACTGCAACCAAACGCTCCGATCTCTGCTTGTCATATAATGACCTCCCGGCTTCTGTACCTATCGAATGCCTATCTCATTGGGGAGAACGACCGAACCCGCAAAACCATCCCCGGACACTGTAGCTCCCTCTCGTGCCATCACTCTTCCATCCACGCCACCGCTACCATCGGAAGGAAGTCATTTCTTCCAACTTTACGAGGCAGGGACGAGCCATGCCCTTGTGCCGTTCGTGTTCTAAAAGCAGCTTTATTTTATGGGCTCTTTGAACTGTGATTTCAAACTTTTCCTGACCAGGACATAACGTTGACAGACGTTTTTTCATCAAGCTACTTCCAAACATAGTCTAATAGATCTTTGATTTAATACTAAACATATAATAAAAGGGGTGAAGAAGAACTAACTTTTACAAATACCACAATATGAATTTTATTATACGACCATGGTTACGATGCGTCGCATCATCGTCAGGCAGTACATAATAGTATTTTGTACTACGTGACGATGATGCAATGCATCGAAACCATGGTCGTATAATAAAATTCATCTTGTGGTATTTGTAAAAGTCAGTTCTTGTTCACCCTTTTATTATGGAGCGATACCACCAAGTCAAATCCGAAGTTGTTGATTCTACTAAACATATACTTACTATTATAAGGCTTTGGCTTTTTTATTTTTTAACGCCTTTTCGTGTGTATTTCCCTGTTAATATTCTATTTTTACTATATTTTACTATACATATTATCAATAATTTTTCTTCAATGTTAATAATAATATAGCGAATAATTTTAATAATATAGTACATGATTTTCAATTAGATAGCATTCGGACTTTAACTGTCAAACTTTCAAGATGGTGAATTGAAATATATTAAGTACGAAATCTTTTGTCCATCTACCGATGATAACCATCTTGATGTGGACGTAAATACTGAGAAATTATTTCTATGGAAGATATTGAAATGAAGCAAGAATCAACGGAAACTGATGTTTTCTAAACTTTCGCATCGCATAAAGAAATTTATTTCCTACATAAGTAAAGAATATCTATGTAATTACAAATAAACTTGCATATTTGATGTAGTCTACAGGTCAAAGCATAAACTTAAAACACAAAATAAGTTATAAACAAGTAAATAAGAATTTGAAAAGGTTTAAGATTTACATGTTATCTCATTGTTGTAATGAGGTATCCGTTTGGAGGGGATTTACTGAACTTAAATCGATGTCCAAATCACCTTCTTCTGGTAAGTTGGTAAGAATCAGCGGGTTCCCATTTTCAACCCGCGAAAACGGATGTTTGCGGAAAGTTGGCAATACCGTTTTGCACCCATTCTTCCGATTCTCACTTAAGCACTCCCCCTCGTGAGCATTTCAAAATAGGGGGACGTGCGAACTCGTTTTTTCCGTACACGGAAACCCTGTTTCGGATGTAATTAAGGGTCGTGGAGTGGTATTCTGTTTCCCAGAGAGGGCGTGCCCCTGCTGTATTTTTTCCTCTAATGCTTCGACCACAATTTCCGTGGAAACACTTCCTTGGTACTGTTACACCAAAATCGCTACCCCGAGGTGATCTAAGAGGAGAATTTCTTTCCTCGAAACCTGCTTTTAAAGACGATACTCTCGGTGATGCAGATTTCGACTGCTTAATTCACAATTATTCGGGATAGTAGATTGTTCGGGAGGCTCTAATAAGACAGAAAAGGAGACCCCGTGATTTGGTCCTTCGGTGATTCAATCTCGCGGTAATTTGGTTACTAAGCAAATATAATTTATGCGTCATAATCACTTTTTATAGTTATTGCTACGTATAATATAATACAATCCAATAATGTTATTTTTATTTTAATCTTCTTTGCCCAATGTAATCAATATTATCTAGCTTAACTTGTTGGAACGCCTTAATAAATAAATATGAAATTACTTGGTATTTCCACATGAAATTTTACTTCATGACCGGAAATTTATCATCTTGAATTTTCTTTCTAATGAATCCAACAATGAATTTCTTTTTATGTCTATTGTGGACTGCATTATAAATCTTTGAGTTTCCGTTGAATTTACCTGCCACAGCATTTGATATCCTTCATGCTCTAACTCTACCGGTTATGGTAATCTCTCTCCTTTTGACGTTAACAAATTTTCAATATTAATTAATTAAATGGATTAATCTATCATTATACGTGCGTTCAATTGCACTGTTCCCGTTTTCTCGTTTCTTCAATGTATTTCGATATCATAATCAGCCCTAATTTCTGGATTGAATATATTGAATGTTCAAGAAATGTTTTCGTCGAAAAGTAGAAGTGTTATCTTACGTTTCTTGTAAATTTAGTTTCTTATCTTATATGTTTTTGTTTGTTTCGTGATTTACTGTAATTTTCGATGTTTTTCGTTGTGAAAAGTTTGTTTCTTCTTCTATGAAGAACGTAGCGTTTAATTAGCGAAAGTAGATTTCTCTATTATAAATTATTGCTGTTAATTATGCAGACTAATCCTATTAATTATAGTTGTTTTCACGAGTATATAATGACAAAAATTACCCAAGCCAATATAGCTAGCTTGGACTTGCCATCATTCTATTCCATATGAAAAATTAACAGAATAAGAAAAAATATTAATCGGAAATTGCTCCTGTAATTTCTCACTCCCCCGAAGAACGCTGTTTAATTATTCGGCTAGCGCGGACGTTCTTCGAGATATTTAAATGGAGAATAGCGGGGATATTCAGCTCCCTCTGGTTTTATTCAGTCCGTTTGATTTGAAAGAGTTAGGAGACCGTTATTGGTCACTAAGCGCTTTTGCTCTGCTTCACAATGGTCGTGCGGATCACTTGATCGAAAGAGGAATGATTTGAATTCCAAAGCGTGCAGTTGCTGGTTCGCATTCCACGAGGGTCGCTGATGCTGTTTCATCTTAATGGCGAAAGACCGCGCTATTTAATGGTACCAAAAAAAATAGTGACTCTGCGACAATGCGTGATGGTGGTGAACTGTTAACTTGCTATAGACAAGTTAATTTTACACATTCCTATTTTAGCCGGTCAGAGAAATTTGGATTACATTTCCACTTGGGAATAGGACGATTCGCCTTTGCGGCTTGCAGGGTATTAATATAGATGTACTCTTATCGAGTAGCTATATTTTTTATTTCGGAAACGCATTATTTCTAAGATTCAATAAATGTAGTTTAGATAAAAATTAATGAATAATGACACCGAGAATCTGGGGTTTGTTTCGATACGGAAGGGTCTATTCTTGAGTTGGATCGTGCTAGGTTTAGTAGTGATGTGTTGGATTGAAATCTCCCATGAATCTATATAGAACTGTATTAATCGATAAATGATTATATTTGCTACCGGATAGCCTAGTGGGCAGTGAGTTTGGCCTTGACGCAAGCTGTCCCCAGTTCCATGCGAATTGACCTAAGCCGTAGAAGTACTAACCAATATTGTCACTACTTTTAAAATGGTAATACGAGATAAGCGCGACGGAACGGCTTCGACGAATTGTCCTAGTCCCCTTACACTGACGTATTCTTAACTTTTTTAATTCCGATTAACTTTCTTTAGAACAGCCTTTTTTCTCAAGTTTAATTTAGTGAGAAATTCTCATTGTATCAACCGATAATGGATATAATATACTTTGTTTACATCTGATATAGTTTTTAATTCGTCACGGAGCTTTCTTATGCATTATAATTCACTAGGAGTGAAGTCGTTCCCAAATCCGACTAGTTGCTGCTTGATAACAATTCTCTTCTTCAGAATATATTTAATAACTCTTTTGAAACTAATATCACCTTGACTGACTGATTTTCTCCATTTACGAGTCATCCAAATCTTTGGACGGGTCTTTTGCCCTCCTGGGTAATACCATAAGAAGGGTCAGTTCGCAAACATTCGCTGTATCGTAGTCAAGTCTGGGGGGAACCAAAGAGGAAAAACTTTACTTTGAAAATACATAAACTGTTGTTGAGGGGTAGTAAATAAACAATAAACAAGTAATTGAAAAGTATAAAAATTGATAACAAAAAAATTCACTCTCATGTCGGTAAATATAAATAGATAGATTGACCCAATGTTAGCAAGGTTAGGCTCATTTGGGCTTCTCTTTCACAATTCTTCTTCGTATGTCGCTATAATATGTACAGAATTAAAAGTAAAGAGAAATAGAACTCTGTGAAAAATCATTGCAACTGAAGGCTGACAAAGAAGAAACCCATGTTTAGAAAACGCCCACAGAGAAGAGGGGTGAAAACACTCAAAAAACAGTTTAAAATAATAATACCGTACCTTTAAAGGTAACCATTCCTAAGGTGAGCTTAAAAGAAGTGGATAGCTACAAAAATGAAATTACTAATCTCTGGATAACAATAGATACATAAATTAATCACAAGAACATACTCAGTACATAACATTAAGATTATCTTTAAATAGAAATAATGATCATGATTTCAGCCAGAGGAGTTCGTTGAATAAGCTATTGTCATATCGGGGAACTTTGTCATTGAGTTTCATCGCGTTACAGGGATATAGATAACTAACGAGAGGTCAACCGAAAAGAATGGAAATTAATTATTTAAACTGACCGGAGGATCAATTAAGCTCCTCTTCTGGTTAGGGTCGTACGAGAGTGTTCGGGGTTTTCCTGTATCCGAACTCGGATCATTAATTGTGAAAAAATGAAAGCTCTCTTCGGATTGGTAATCCAGAGCACGCGATGAGAAAACCGCATCCAATTACTCACGCAAGATAAAAGGCATTTAATTGCGATATCAGGGCGGGTGGTTGAAAGAGGACCGGATCCCATTTCGCTTTCCGGAAAATACATTCGTTCTTTGGAGAGAATTTTCCCCATGCGACCTTAGCCAGAAAAAACAGGTTTCCTTTCGAAGAAGCTCGGAATGACACGGTACTCTAATCACACGGACACGCATTCCGTCGAAATCACCACTGCACGTGAAAGGGAATGTATGTGGGCAATGCGTTGGTCACGGTTCTTTCGTAGGTGTCGGTGTGGGCACTGTTTTTGCGTGAGCGCCCTCGTTTTTGGACACGTAATCGGAATGCAGTGCGGGAGAAATAGAGGGTAGCTGACCGCTGAATCGGTGGTTTGAAAAATAGAGAGACATGTTACGAAGCTACAAATAACCTATGCCCTACTGTGCAAAAGTCCTGTAGTAAGAAGAGATGTACAGCTTTGACTTTCACGGCGTTCCACACGGTAGTGTACTAGGACCGATTCTGTTTTTAATTTTCATTAAAAATCTACATCTATGCAAAAATGATCTGCTTAGGAGGAAAGAGGAAAATGAAAAGTGTGAGAGAGAGGAAATATGGAGAGAAAGAATGGTTTTTGGAGCAAATAAAAAACTTTGAAAAGCTTGTTCACTGAAAACATATTTCCACAGATAACTTATATGTAAAGAAAGAAAATTTGGAACTCGGCTGTTAAAAAATTAGAGGTTTAAAATCTTCAATAGACGTTTTTGCCGGCGTTAATTTTCTTATTCACCGGTTTCCCGAGAAAACAAGAAAGTACACTGCAATTATTGAGAGCAATCTCAAAAGCAATCTCAAGAAAAGTACGGTGTCATCTCTTGTTTTATCGCTATACCGGCGAATGAGAAGAGGAACCCCGACAAAAACGGCCAATGGAGATTTTCAATCTCTAATGATAACTTATAGTAGGCATAAGTTACGAATTTAATTCCCACAGGCGTAATAATTAATTAAAATCGACTTCCATCATTCTTGAAGGGGAGCTCACTAGTTTACATATGGAATGAGAAAGATATAGATTTTCCGCGTGATTTATTCAGGCCACTACTTCTCTGTTAGTTTTGAAAATCCTTAGTGTGACAGCGGTTGATTGAACCCTGAACAAACCGGAGCGTCTGAACACCGTAGCCTCCGGGAAACAGCGCAGAAAAATGCAGCCAACTGTGTTCCGCGTGTTTGGGTATTCCGGATTCCCTTCATATGAAACATTCCTATCAGCATACGCGCACATTCCGTAGGCATCCCAAACAGGCTAACAAGCACGTACCTCGGTCGTGCAGCAGCAGGGTAAGAGAGAGAAGAAGGGCTAAGCAGATGCGTGCGCTCAAAGCGGTCGCACTTAAACGGGGGACTATTAACCGAGAGGGAAGCGTGACACGTAGTGAAAGGGAAATCTCCATATCTCCTCTTCGTGTCCTACGCTTGCATGTTCGCCGAATGTGCAGGCAGTGCTTGTAAGCCGTGCGCACCTATGATATATGTCCTCGACACTGCCTTCTCTCTATTAAAGCGGTGACGAGCCGTAAATAGCAGTTTCCGTAACAGGTTGTGATAGCGCATCTGATTATGATGAGGTCTACTCGTGTTTCTCCATTGGACTGTTCTTCGCTCGAGAGAAAAAGGCTGTCTTGGAAGATATTTCTTGCTGAGAGGCACACAATTTTTCGACTTCAATGGGTATCTGTCTACAAAACGCTTCTGAAATCCACAAAAT
Source organism: Sympetrum striolatum (assembly GCA_947579665.1). NCBI lineage: Eukaryota > Metazoa > Arthropoda > Insecta > Odonata > Libellulidae > Sympetrum > Sympetrum striolatum. The sequence goes on from OX388351.1 coordinate 62,482,074, forward strand.
TACTAAATTATATCCAGTTATTGATTCTCCATTCCTGAGAAAGTGTTCGAACCTTTTTCCCCCTCCTGCAATGCATTTATTAAAAGCATGAAAAAGGGTTTTGGTATTTTATTGTTTTATTGTTGTGAATTTTGAAATATTGTAGTAAATTTAGTAATTTCACAACTTTATAATTATATGTAAGACGGCCTTCGAAAGGTTGGGGGTTTTCCTTTCGACCAGGGTGTTATATTAGTCCTTCCCTGCACAGGAATGACTATCACCTAGTCCGGTGCCTATTTGAGGCCTTTAAGAACAAATAAATATATTAAAAATTAGAGATAAATACTTTAGCACCATAGGCTACAGGTTCGCGATAAATTTATATTACGTATAATATATATCATTTATTGGTACGTTCATTAGCGTTTCCAAACTCGTTTGTAGTTAACAAATTACCTATATGAAAAATCAAGAAATTAAAGAAATGAGAAGAAACTTGAAATTTTATCTCCAAATATAAATCTTGACATCAAGCAAAATACCATAGTGACGAATATATCTAAACAATAACCTCGGGTGAACTTTATTGAAACGGTCTATAAGTGTTATTAATGGCAGACAAAAATTTGCATTTTAATGATAGATCTTGCACGGAAGGTGCTGGTGAGAGAAAGATGTCAAATAACTGATGTCATCGGATTGAATTAGTCGTAAAAATAAATATCAGTGAGCGAAGAAAAATACAGAAGCTCAATAAGTATCTCTGGGGTATTTTCAGAGCTTATTCAGATGCATGCAAATTCTATTTTTAGGAACGTCACTACTCACTACGTACAACGTAGGACGCCAGCAGTAACTTTTTATGTAAAGTAACAAATACCTGGGATATATTTGGTAAAAAAATTAAGAGGTGTTGTAATTTTTCGGTGAAATTGATTTTGTATAAGTCGGAATAAAAACATCTATATTCATTTTTCAGCAAATTCAAGTGGCTGTATTTGGTGTGATACAGTTAATACGTCATATGCCTTTTGGAATGGTTGCGCCACGGTCCAAAGAAATTTGAATTTCTTTTGAAAATTATCATGGTAGGTATACCGACCCTGCTGCATTGACAGCACTCACTACTACAGTGTTATCGTCATTCCCAGTCAACTCCATAGTCACCGTACTGGTTTGCCTTCAGAGGCATCTGCGAAAGCATTTAATTTTCTGTTTGTGACCTTTTATTACATAGTGGAAACTTCTTTAGATGTTAACTCAAATTTATTGTTTATTGTTGAAGTAAAAGTTATTCATTTTCAAATTTTTTTATTAAAAAAATCATTTGAAATGGACCGTCACGACTTTGGGAACACGTGGTTGTCCAACTTAATCAACGAATTCCCGTCGAAAAAGTAATGGCGCTGGGCGAAATTTGCAGTTTAAAGCTAACAAATTCAGTTTTAAAATTTTCTATGTGAAGGGCTTCAACCATAATTTCTTGCTTTCATGTAGAGATGGCAGCACAAAGACTCTAAGATGTTTGGAGTACTTTTAGTATAGGAACTTAAATTGTGGCGATTTTTAACAGAATATACGAGTTAAGGATTAAAGACAAAATTTTATCATCGAAACATTTTAGTAGAAAGTAAATGTTACTTTATTTGCATGAATTGGAATTTGATAATAACAGATATAGATTATCATTATATAGTGATGATTCTGTTTGTAAATTTATAATCTCTGGTACGATGTTTTTGTCTTTTGATTTTTACAAACGAACTCCTGTTGATGAAATGTGCCAAAATACAGATATAAAGCCATATCTTTAATGCCTATGAACACAATATGGTGCTTGAAATTACAGCTTAGAGACTTTGAAAAATTTTCGTACGTTCATAAACATTTTCGTTACTATAGCGGATTTCTTAAATATATTCATAAGTATGGACACTCAAATTAGTAACTTCTGAAATTAGTCATTAAATGCGTAATTATCAAATTAGGCGAATTTACGTTAACACACGAACATTTATTTTACGGGCGATATTAAAGAAGCATGGGGTATTAGTAAACGAAACGTGATGAAACTTTTGGAGCATTCATTAAACATTTCACTAAGTAGCTGCTTTTTACGTTCGTTTGATAGGATTACTAGGGGTATAATTTTTCGCAGGTTAAACCTCGCAACGGTTTTACGAGCCGCTGGAGGCTGGAACGGTTGAGTAGGTGCTAAGAAAAGGAGAATGAGGGAAACGGATTTGGATGAAGAAGGAACGGGACCCTTTCAGCAGAATTGGGGAGAGAAGGTTTGAACATTGTAGGAGCACGATGAAAAAGGGCAAACTATTTGCGAGTGTATTACGAGGTTAAGAATGAAAGTAATAATTATCTTATATAATAATAATTTTTCATTTGAAAAATGAAATCAGATATAATGGTCATGCGAAATCGGGATGGATACCAAAGGAAAGGCTATTATATATATATATTCTTATTTTGGTTGTATACTATCGTATTCGAGTCGGAATTGAGAGAATACTTTCAAAAAAGTCGTGTTGAACTCAATTCTAATTCGAATATATGGAAAAGACAAGCTCATAAAAAACATATTGGGAAGATGAGCCGACATTTTATCGCAATAAAACCATTAATAAACCTTTGAAGTGGAAACAGGTAGTTCACTAGTATTTATAAAATATATGTCAATTTTATTGTTATAATATGTGTTAAAATGTCATAATTGTATACTTTCGTTTTCATCAAATGTGAAAAAAATAACTGCGTTGATATATATTACAGATTATTTTGATCAATGAGCTGATCCACTTCTTTACCTCGTTTATGTAAATGGTTTCAATATTGCAGCCTCCGAATATACAGATTTAGAGGTTTAAAATATCTCCAACGGCCGTCTCCTGAATTCATTTCCAGTGGTTTTCGGAAATAACATAAGTCCGGATTACCAACCATCAAAGAAGATCGTTATTTTGAAAATTTAAAATATAACTCATTCCCGTGTTGCCATTCTTAATATATGTAGGTATTGAAACGCATGATACATTACTCGGCTCAATTCATCTTCTTTGTGTTCTCTCCTTCAAGATTGGCCGAGCTTTTTCATACTCTTTAGATTCTTTTAGTTTCTGGACTCCTTTCTATAAATTGAAAATCCTATTAGATTATATAGCTCATTCTCTAAAGAATTAACCAATTTTTAATTAAATAAATAGCGCAGTAGAAAAACACTCAAAATGATATACGTAAATATGTGTTATAGCTATAGATCGCCTTTTATCAGTATTTATTAAGATATAGCCTTTTTAAGTTATAATCATTGATTATATTCACTGCAAGATTTAAAAATAGCTGTTGTTGATTTTTTAATAAATGTTAATTCCATTTAAGAATACTGCTGTTACATCTAGTGCAAAATTATTAAAATTGTATGTCGCAAATTATATTTCCATGGATGATTTTGGATGTATCTTGTTAACCATATTAAAAAAAAGAAAGTTTTACTGATTAGATGGTTTCATTATCGAATATGAGCATTTTGAGATTATTCTAATACTAGTATATTGCAGCAAACATTTATTTGATTGATCGTGGTTTCCATTTTTGAGAAGTTTTCACGATGGGAAGCAATTCATACATATACATTTAACCTAATTTCGGCTTTCATCTAAAAATGGACTTTAATACACATTTCCGATATTTATTGTCTTAATATTTTTCGAATATTTAATAAGATTCAGGCTAGACTTCGCGATTCGCCTGACATCGAATTTGCGTAGAAAATCTCATCTGCCGGAAACAATACATCCACTTCAGAAGGGAAAATTGCCGTAATTAAGAGGGGCATCAAAAATCATGACTGGCGAAGAAGAAGCATGAAAAAGAATGAGAGACGAAACAACATTTACGGTAAAATTGTGCACGACCCGACTTCAAAAGAAACCTTAATTAAGTGAGTGGACGGGGACTAGGAGCTTGATAACATAGGGGACGCGTCAAAGCTAAGCTATCGAACCGTCATGTGGCAATTTCGCGTTAAAGGCGCCTTGCCATTACGGCCGTCCCTCTGCACCCAGCAATTAAGTCCATCACTCTCGCCGTGCCGCACCCTCACCCTCCTGCACCCGAGAAATCCGCGCTCCGTATGAACACCGTCCTAAATTGCAATGACCTCTCCCCTATCACACTTTAAGCCGGTCTCCTTTATTCCTAGGTTTCTCCTCCACGTAATTTATTCCCCACGTCGAACCCCTATTTCTCTTTGCGACTGTTCCTTTCACCACGCTTACCATACACATGTATATTTATAAAGATATCCCGCCAAAAGGCACTGCTCAAACCACGTGCTCAGAATATCAAGACAGTTTCATGGTCATCTGGAAAGGGGTGCTTGGGAGTGTTAGCTTTCTGCAATTCAGATACACTGGAATAAAATTGATACGCTCTAGTTTTAGAGGTTTAAAACGTCCTATAGCCGACTTTGTCGGCGTTGCTCATCTCATTCACTGGTATTCCGAGAAAACTAGAAAGAACATCGCACTTTTTAAGAACACCCAATACGTATTTCGAAAGCGATGGTTTCATCTTCAGGAGTGATTAGATATTAGGTAACTTATCACTATTTATATAAAAAAGATTTGATTTTCGCTTCATTTCCCTACAGTTTCTCTATGGAAAACTATAGCAATATATGATAAATACTGCATACATATCGTATACTTCCATATTATAAAAGCACGCAGTGAAACTGGTCGCCATTATTAAATGGTGAGGAAACATGCAAAATATTTGATTATTGGTTAAATCCATGTTAAAATTATACAATATCATCAAATTCATCGTCAGCTCCCGCAAGAAATTATTAATGCCATTTAGTTTTTGGCTTTCTTATAGTACTATTGAAACGATTTTCTAAATCTCTTTCTTTGACATTCACTTTCCATCGACGGTCTCCTACTTCACGGCTCTAGAATAGAATTTCGAGCATTCAAGTTTGATAGAATTGATGCATGCAGACATAAGAGCTGTTCTTAATTGTTTACGACTGCATGTGTGTACATGCTTTTTCATTATTATCATGAATTACCTCACTGTAATGATGCTAGACATACTTTAACATAATTAGCGGTTTATTCATTAACATCTTCAGAGGCCTTCAAGTCTAAACATTTTGTACCAATTTTTGCCTTATCAACTCCAATGTAAATTTGAGACTACTCACTCAGTAGGTGGTGAACTCGCTTCCATTCATCTGGATTTTCTGCAATTCGCAGCATGAGTTCCAAGAGGTCTTCGTCTTTTTTAGGGTCCTCTGGGTCCATCAACTGCGACAACCGTAAAAAGAAACAAAATAGCTATTATACGGTAACTGCTTTCTAAAATTTAATTTACTCTTGCGATAGAATAGATAAAAAACCCTCCGTAGTATTTCCAACATTATGTGTATTTTTTGATTTCACATAAAGTTATTTTCTCTTTCAAAGTTTGAGAATATGAAAAGCATGGTTTGTCTCATCTATTGCTGCCTTTTAATTTCAACTATTGAAGATTTCATTTTGTACACAAGGTTGTTAATGTTGCAAAAGATTATTTATAATAATAATAATAATAACTTCTCTAATGGAAACAGGAAGAATTCCAATTATATCCATTTCAATAATTAATACTATTTACAAATACACACAACCATTCCCTAGCCAGAAAAATCCGGTTAGCCGGGAATCGAACCCTGGTATTCGAGTGTTATCACGTAGGCATGCTAACAACACCATGGCCGATATTTCGATACAAGGAAAAATGAATCAACTGACAATTTTTTTGCCAGCTTTGATTTTCAAATTGCATGAAAACGTACTCTCGTATCAAAATTTCAGATGAAATACATCCAAGGATAACGAAATTAATTAATCTTAATCTAAGTTTAAGAACAATTTGGACAAGAGAGCAACGTGGTGTTCGACGAATTCCATTACATTTAATGTATGGTCTGATTTCAAGGATATAATAACAAATCATTCACAATTTTTACTTATGCTTGAGTAATAAAGCCCATTTACTAATAAAGCATCAAATTTGTGATAGTTAATGAATTTATTGGAGAGTACTGCATCAATTTTTCATTTACTAATGGTTTATTGAAAGATAACTGCTGCTTCAACTCCCTAATCTACGCAGCAAGGATAAAAGATCAATCATGGACTTAGATTAAGATGTATCTTAAACTTCTTAACAAAATTGCGTAAAGGAATCCGGTTTTTTCATTCCTGATGTTAGCATATAGCTTAAAATTGGAGGTTGAATATTATTCCAACGATTCTCAATCGCGATACCACCACTTAAGTATGATTCATTTATTCTCTATTGATATATGTATATGTTTATCTGCTCTAAATTCTCTTTTGATATGATTGACTTTGTAGGGAAGGAGATACCTGGTTTGATAATAAATTTATTTTCCTTCCATTACTTTGATTTGTTCATGTTAGTCTAATATGTAAGTCGTTCATTGGGATTTTTGCTTTTCAGTTTTCTTTTACATTCATCTTATGTATTCAGAAGACAGTTGAGGAATTTCTTTAAGAAATCTTGTTATTAATACCTGAAATAATTCCATGTAAATTCAGAGAAAGATGAATATCGTCTAATATCAGGAGTTAAAAGTTGAAACCTTACACAGAACTGGGACTAACCTTTCTGGCCATGTGTGCCTTCTTCATCACAGCCCTTGATGTATCGTCCCCTTTCTCTTCATGCAGCGAAGGCATCTCCGGCGCTGAGCTTGTTATCTCTCCCCCAATCGGGTAGGTCCTCGGCACTCCTGGATACGCTCCCGGCGCCAAATCCCCGGAGGCACCTAGAGCCGTTCCGGGAGCTGAGGCTGTTTCCGGAGCCGTCCCCGGACCCGATCCCTGCATGTAGAAACCGGAAGGGGAATATCCCGCGTTATACTCATCCAGTGCGGAAGACGGCAGTTTCCCCTCCGCACCGTATCCCTTCTGGTCCTGCTTTCTCCGATCTGCCAACCTTCTGAGAGACTTGGACAGCCGTTCCTCCAGCAACGCCACTTCCCTCGCGGGGTCCTCCGTGGTTTCCTCTTCCTCCTCCTCGTCTTCTTCCTCATCATTGCTTTCATCATCTTCTTCGTCCGAGTCGTCTCCATCTTCATCGGAATCGTCGTCTTCGTCCGACTTGGAGTAGTGATCCTCTACAGCCCCTCCTATACCCGTACCGGTGGATTCCTCAACTTTGATGGGTGGTCGAGTTGGAGGCTCCAGGTGGGACGGGTCCATCGCGTCGTGGATGGCCGACAGTTTCTTGAGTTCCTCCAGCACGTCGGCCTCGGATGCCAGAAGGTCGGTCTGCACGGGGAGGTCCAGCGGTCTCGCATCCCCAAGGTCCTCCTCCTGCTTGTCGTCTTCTTCACCTTCCTTCTTAGCCCCTCTTCTGGGCGGTGGGAAGAGACTCACTTCCTCCACTCCCAGACCAGGGGTGAATAGATCTGTGGCGCAGCGGATTTTGTCAGCGTGGAAAACCAGGATAAACGTTTTATATAATATTCTATTGACACACTATATATAATACTACATTGCAGTATTTTAGCCACTTTTCGGCATGAACCAGCAGTGAAATAGGTGAAAATTGAAAGGAAACGTAAAGTACCATTTTTAGTTTAGCGCAGTTTTATTTTCAGCCAAACAAATCAATTTCAAAATCAAGTATTGCCAGAGCTACTGAGTGATTCTCTGTTTCGTAGACTTCCTACATGACCAATAATGAATTTTGTTCTTCGAGAAACATTTCAATAGCTCGGATAAGCCTTACCGATCAATCAGTCGGTAATTGCTACGTTAAATAGTATGACATGCTAAATTATATTTTTAGATATCATTAAAATACTCAAAATAGACACTAGTTACAGAAAGAAAATCTAAAGGATGCATAAAAGCATACATTAGATGAAATTATGAGGCGTTCAATTTCTACTAATTTGTATGCACAATCTCAAAATCAATCAAAATTGTGATTGTACTTTCTGCTAATTTGGATGCACGATATTTGAAGCAGAAATAGTTATGAGTGGATTTTACTACAGATACTTATCATAATAGTACTTCCATCTGCAACGATTGAGTATTCAAAATTCGATGTGAAATACAATGTGGACTATAAATCGGCTGTCATATTTGTGGATGGAACAATTAAATGTCCAAAACAAAGGAAAACATAAGTATTCTTATAGCCGAAACCAATCTCTTTTAGATGATTTTCTTTGCAAGATTATAGAATAATAGGATGTTGTCTATTTTGTAAACAAATCCAGTGGTAATTATCTCAGAGGATGGATTTACTAGTACCGTCTTTCCTTGAGACCGGCTTGATCGGTACATCATCTTCGACAATGGTTTGCTGTGGTTTAGATTCCACAACTGAGCCCGGGTCTTCTTTAAGCTGTGATAGCTGCTTCTCGAAATCAGGAAGTGGTTTTGGACTCTCCTCTTCCGGTGGTTGTTGGTGGTGGTGCTGCAAGAAAAGAATCAACCATCGATTAGACGCTGATTCAATGTTAAAAAACTTAGTTATATCTTCAAATGTTTAGCAAATGGGTAATTTCCGTGTTATGAAATTTTGGATAACGCACATTTCAACATCAGTTGGTAAATATGTCCAAGCGTCGTTGAATCATACGGAAGGGTAATAAATTAATAAAAAAACGAAATGGTACTGAGAGAAAAACACGATTTGAGCATTAACATATCAGCATATTTAATTATAGGTCGTATTTATTTTCGACAGCAGAAGTTTTTGTCAAGAGCCGTGAAAATTTAACGATGTAACGTCGTGTTTTGAAGACAAAGCTTTATGTAGTAAGGGGTCAGTAATGCGCGTCCCAGTTAAGCTGTAGTCACCCCACTTGAGTCTGAAAACAATGAAATTTGCTGGCGTAAAATGTGACCTCAAGTATCTCACAGGTCCTAAAGGATTTTGTACGGATAATACCCCAAAAGAGTTACAGCAAAATCACGGTCACTTCATATCTCATTCCCTCTGTTATGGGTAAAGAGAAATCTTGGACACCATTTACGTTAATTAAGTTGAAGGTCCAAGAGCTCTGTTTCCGTTCCCTTAAAATATTTATTGTTTATTTGAATCAAAATTACATCTTCCTTATATTTTTAACTTTATGACGTTAGTACGGCGCTCTTTTTTGATATATTATAGGACCTCCCTGTGAAATGAGCCGTTCTGAAGCGGTTTGTAATATCAGAAAAAAAGATACTACAACGAGTCGATTCAAAATTTAGGAATTAGGAATCATTTACTTTAGTTCACTTTATTTCAATTTTGTCATATACAAAATTCCAATTCACAAAAAATATAACTATAAGAATATAATATAAAAATTAACATCAAAGTACATATAATGCTTGGGATCGCCAAAAGATTACACAATTAAATCTTTTCTGGTTATCCATATTCAAAATTTTCGTTCATTAATTATATAATAAGAAAGAGATTAGATAAACGAAAAATCATAAGACATTTTGCCTTACTATTGGTGGACTTAAAGGAATTCCCTACGGAAATAAAGGCAAAATAAAAAACGTATTTAAAATCATTCATAATAATAAAATAAAATTTGATATATATTGAATAGTCTTCATAAATAGTATAAACAATATGGTAAGAGGAAAGTAAAAAATAAATAATTTTAGTGTTTAGAATAAAGAACAGTCCTTGCATAACTTTGAGTCATACCATTAAATTGTTAACATGGCTGAATACTTTCCATAACATGTGATTTACAGATAGTCAAATATGAAGAAAAAAGAATAGTCAGGAGAGCCTACCCATAATTCTCCCTGCTATATGCCCAAAAGTGACTCGGAGGACACACATATACATGTAGATATTCGATACTAATTCGAAAGCAATATTACGTGATGTTAAGAATGCTATTACTGATCGTTGGTGTTGTTAAACCACACTGAGATTCGCGGGGAAATGCAGCTTCGTAGAAGGACGGAAAGTGGTAAGGATATGTTAGGCGTAGGGCTCATAATTGGGCAAGCTCGCTTCTCCACAATCGTGGAGCGTGAAGACTCGGGATAATTGGAATATGCATCGGAAAACAAAGGAAAGGACATTTGGGACGTCCGAGCGCCGCGCATTGAGATGAGGGCCGAAAATAAAAATGCGCGTGGAATAGTCTGGGGATAAGGGAGGTACGAATGAGGCAGCCATGGATTGGCCTCTTGCTTGAGGTGAGCAGAGGATGGAATAACACATCCAATCAAATCCACTCATGGCTTGTTTGAACTTTTTCCTCCTCGGCTTACTGTGATTACAGCTCATTTTGTCACGGTCTAGAGGATTTCCAGTTCCCTGTTTCACGTTCAGAAAATCTAGCGTACAACATATTAATTGATATAATTAATGGTTTAAGCTTGTTAAGTTCTAAGTTATTTATATACTAATTAGAAGCTGGTAATACGCCAGTTGGCATAAAAATGTTGGGTAACCCAAAGTAATTAATAACGATCCTTCGTCATTAAAATCTTTCAGTATTTTTTAATTCTTCTGTAAAACACTTTGATATGCCCCTCAATACAGATATTGCCGGTGAATTAGACAAATTTAAGTATGTATATATAAGTCTGTAGGAGATAAATTCAGCTTTACTTAAAAAAAGGAAATAAAATACATCGGATCCTTCTCTTATTCTGGGGTACAATCAATTGTACAGAATTATAAGTAAATAAATTGAAATCAACAGATTCAATTAGAGTATAAATTTATAATTTTTATTCCATAAATGTATAAATCTAAGAAATCTCCGAAGATATCTTTATCCACCCAATTAATTAAAAGATTTCGATAATAATACACAAGGAAATAGAAAGTGCAGATTATAGATTGGCTGTGTCGAATGATTTAGATAGAATTATGAAATGGTGCGATGAATGGTAGCTGGAACCTGACGTGGACAAATATATGTACAGTAGTTAACTTCGAAAAGAAATTATTCGTTATGATTTCTCGTATAGTCTCCGAGGAAAAATTTATAGCAGTGGATTGGCATTTAGATCTCCACCAATTCCAGGTAAACCTTTTCTTAGGAACAAAATAAATACTATACCAAACGGTAAGGTGGTGCTATTGAGCGATAAAATATTAGTTCTACTATAAAACACAGCCGTTTTGTTATCATACACTATATGGGATAATATTCTGAAAATATGTTACTTTAGCATGTTGGGGGCATTCTCCGCACAGAGTATATTTAGTCCTCCGGAACTGTGTCACTTAACGATTGCAACCTTCGGAGAATAGGTGGGAGTGTAAGCGGGAGGCTGCGGGTGTTCCACAGGGACTTTTGATTGACCTCATGGACCCTCGTCTGAGTCCCAGATTGTGTTGCGCTCCCATGGACCGCTCTGGGATTCATTATAACAATGCGGTGGCGAGAGAGGCAGCTTGCACTATATATCTGCCCTGTTAGAGATTTCAGATCTTGGGGAATTTCAATTAGCGGCTGGGGTGAAGATATAAGTTCAAAAGGATTATACTTACGATCCTATGATGATGTTTTACTCATAATGAAGTGTAAATTAATATAACATTGTTATAATATTTGTAGACGTGAAGGTAAGAGCTGCAATTAGCTACACGTGTGGCTTCTATAATAGGATATTATTTCCTTTAAGTTCTACTTTAGTAAATTAAAATATGCAAAAATCAGTAATAAGAAAGGATAAATGAGAATTTTATGTACTTAAAACCAAGTACGCATTGCCCACAGTTAGAGTAATGAATATTTGTAAGTGTAAGTTCTTTGGTCTACCTTTACTTTATTATTTTCATCAACCAGAAATACCAATAGAATGATGGAAGTCAATGCATCCAAAATTTTCTCTATCCGTTCATCTCGTCATTATCTGTTAGACGTTGGAATTTATATTTTCCCCTTTGGAAATGGCTTGGTTGGTTTTGATATCGTGGAATTGACTAGTTTTTCCCCATTTGGCTGACAAAAATTGTCTCGTTTCTTATTTCTTGGGATATGGTCGATTACAGTTGGGTTTGAATCACCAAATGCCGACGAATCTTTTTTCATTTAGGGCTCATGAAAGTCTCCCTCTTTACTTAAGTTTCATTGCCCCTCTTATTGCCCTATTAGTTTATGTGATATTTTGGTTACCATTTTTCGTGTTATTCAAATTTTGCTTCCTGCTCCGTGTATATTTTCACTTTTTTCCAACAGCTCCTCATTTAGTTCATTCCACTTGATTTATTTTCTTCTCTCTTAAATTATTTGATTCTCTAAGAAAACGAATAGTAATAATGAAATTAATTTCTACTAACAGCTTAAACAAATGTCAAAAACAGGAAAATTACCACTTATGTATTACGATAAATATAAGCCGTGCACAATTAATAGTAAAAAGCCTTTCAGTCTCCAATGATATTCTTCATTGACGACCGTGCTTGGAACTTGACGCAATTATTTCGTTCGTTTTTACTATTTTTACCGAGGAGATTGACGGCCTATCAGTAAAACCCTGGGTGCCCTTTCCTGTACCCATCCACTTGCAACTCTGCAGGTGGCCTCGCTAAACCGGTCCACATTGGCGATAAGGGAGCTGAGATTCAGAAAGGTAAAAAAAGAGGTTTATGTAGCAGATTGGCATAATATGGCATCCGCTGGCCAGATTGAACTCAGTTGGCCCTAGCCTCAGGGATCCACGCGGAGATAAAAAATTCTAACCTTTCCTACGCACCAGTCCCGTAAAAGCATACATGACCCCGTATCGACGGATTTAAATTTCATATTCTCTCCTTTTACGCCGTGAAATTTGACACATTCCTATCTCTCCGAGTAAAATACCTTTGACACATATTAACCTCCGCAACATTCCAATAGTTGCCGTGGATTACGCGACGTTATTGGCCGAAAATTGCGCTATTTTATTTAGATATTCATCAACGGGAAATGAGCTTGTTGCAGACTTTGCTGGTCTACTTCGTATAAAAAGTGTTTTTGTGGGGGATTCGTAATTCAAGTGAAAATACTGCATGTGATATTTGTGAATTAGTCACAAATAAAATAAAATTTAAAAAAACTTTTACGCAAGGGAAATATATTGTTCTTTTTAAATAATATTCATTGAAGATTGAATCGAATTTCGATAAATCGTGTATGAGCAAACACGTTATCATCAGATTGATATAAACTTGGATACATAGAGTGAATAAGGAAAGAAAATTTGGAAAGCGGCTGTTAAAGAATTAGAGGTTTAAAATCTCCAATAGCCGTCTTCGTCGGCGTTGCTCGTCTCATCCACCAGTATTCCGAGAAAACAAGAAAGGACGCATCACTTTTTAAAAACACCAATTGGTGGGATTGGCTTGGACTTTGGGACTTGGTCCAAGTCCCAAGGTCTAAGTCATAAGGTCCAAGTTTATTGGGGATTTTAAGCTTCTAATTCCAATTAACTTGAGTCCGGAAAATACCTTGTAATATAACCATGTTCATTAGCTTTGAGGTAGGTGTTACAAGCAAGCGAGTGAAAGAATTACGCGGATAATATTTTATTGAATTAGGGTAATTCTCCAAGATTTCGAATTCGAGAGAATGTAATTTTGATAGCGTAAGGATTATGTCATCCATTAAGTGAGAACGCTACTATTCTTCTCGAGTTTGTGGTGATATTGTTTGTGAAGGCGAAGTACTGCAAAACCTGTTGTTATATTTATTTTATCTACTAATTCTCCTTCAGTATGCCGTTTGCACAGCGATGTTTGCAAATATCGAGCAAAAATTAACTTTTCATTGACTGCCAACTACGTTAATAAGAATTAGTGTGCCCAATACACCCATGAAAAAAGAAATTCGAAATATGTGAACTATTAAATAACGTAAAAATTTTTTAATTTATATGTTGCTCAAATAAAATAGCTGTTAAATTATTTTAGTCGTATATTTGAACTCCTAGTCTGTTGGAATTACTCCAACTTTGTTCGACCTTCGTCTCTCCATTGCCTTGAGCCCTCTCTATCAACACAGTCACAGTCAATGGCGCTTCTTTCCTCAGGTAAAGTCTTCATTTATTTCTTTAAATGTTTGGATAAGTCATATCTCCTTGATTTTGACGCTTTGCTTTGAGTTCAAAAACAACTCTTTTTCCACCCTTTGTTATCTTGCATGTTATTCCATTAGCTGTGCCCAATTATACTACATGAATCGATATCCATCTAACTCTTACGATTAAGGTCTCAATTTTGAAGGTTTTACTTGAAGAATGTAAGAATTTTAGAAAGTTTAAGGGTAAATTTCGAAATATTTTGCCTGTTTAATATCTCTGTATCTACGCATTACGTCGTGAAGAAATATTTTCTAGGTCATTACATTTCGCCAAGAAGGTATAATTTCAAGCTCAGTCCATTAAATTTTGACGTTACATATTTTTGATTTATCTCGTTCGAGCTGCCTTTAACTAACCAAGTTGGCTAAAATTACTTTATAGATACTATTTGATGAACCTTATACATCGATGATATTCTCTTTTACTGAGATGACCTTTTTCGGAGGATAATTTGAGCTTGAATATCCATCGTCATTTCAGTATTGATTAATTAATTACTGAGAAAGGAGCCATGTGAGTCTTACGGGTTGGCATCTGTTGATATCTCATTAATCATCCGATCATAACATTAAGAGCTCTTTTGGGATCAGAATATTCCGCAGAAAACCATAGTCGTTAGCTCTTCTCCAAGTCTATCTACAATGTGGAGACCCAAGATAAGTTTAATGTGGAGTTTAAAATCTCTCCATATTGGGTAAAACTAATTATTTATGCAAGGAGAGGTAAATTAATGTCAGTTAAGGAGGGCAATGTCGATGGTAATTGATCTTCTGTCTGATAATATTTTCAGATATAGAAGAATCTTATGTATGATATTGTGCCATTCATAACCGTTTACTTTAAATTACTTTCATAACCGTTAATTTTAACATTGGTGGTAGTTTAATTCAAGGCATTGAGTGCATTGTGTCTAATTATTTTAAATAGTTCTGAGATTCATCGTATTTAATAACTCATTTTTGGTAATATTTATAATGTTTCCTTCAGAAGAGTCGAAATTTGTATTTATGTTATTTTTATTATTTATGAATGCTTAATTTGTAAGAAGTTGGTTTTTTTGTATTGATGCATTGGAATATTTTTGATTTTATTAATTGATATATATTTAAACGTCGCCACCTGTAATCGCAACTAACTGCGGTGGCTTTATATAATAATAAAAATAACAATAAAAATAACAGTAAAAATAATAATAATAATAATAACAATAAAGAGTCCTTACTTTCTATGCACGTACAAAGTTTCAATGCCAAGTGAAAATCATGAATAATGCGGAGCGTTTATAACTAGTTGGCAAGGCGATAATTAATCAAATTTGGTCTCTAATCAAATTAGTGATATAAATTCTTCCATAAGTAGGTATGAGTACATCATTAATTTGGGAACTAAAAGGAATTAGTGCAGATGCTCAAGTTTTCCGAATTCTGTTACTGCTTTGGAAAGATTATTTTTTGCTAGTCGTTGACGATATTGTACTTTTTCGAACTCTCGAGGAATTGTCGTACTCCAATTAAAATTGCCAATTACTCCATGTTTATCGATTTCACTCGTATTTCCACCCCATTCGTTGTTTTATCGTAATTAGTTTCATCGGAGACACTCGACGCCTTCTAATACGCTTTTCCAATTGGCAGGGTTTCATTAACTGTGAGCGCAATTCCTGACGAGGAATAATCAAGACTGAGTATCGTAACCCTATGACCACCTCATCACAGTTTCTTCGCTGCACTTATGGAAATTGAAAGTAAGACGCTTTCCGTAGTAGGATTTTTCGTATGTCGAGTCTTTTCCGCGGTAGTGTACTAATGGATTAAAGATTAAGGATATTACGCGAGGCTCATCATTCATTGCTTAATGTAGTAGCATCAGTTGACGTTTCTTATCCTGGGACTTGCGTAACTTCACGTTACGTGCTTGATTATTCATTGATGAGAGAGGAAAGTTATCCAACTTTTACTATTATTTCATTACGCTGGTGTAGATTCAAACCGTACAATATGATCAATCTTTGTATTCTTAGCTTTGCTAAAGTGCTTCGACTCTAATCCAAATCAAATCAGGAACCGAACCCGGGACCACTTTCTTCAAAGGCGAACCAGCTTAGCTATCTGATAGTAGTGTTATCAATCGTCAAATGCTCAATTCTGTGGAACTTTGTGAATGCCTCATGGCATACAAACATGAAGATAGTGAAAAACCGAATAACGACTATATATCCTTAAAAATTTAGTTTTGGTCTATTTGGCAGTTGCAGTTTGGTCTAAGGTCAGGTAGGTAACATAGAAATCGTAATTGAATATTAATATAATTACATAAAGAAGGTAAGAAACCGACTATTAAAGATCAAAAAAATGTTAAATGCACGAGCAGGCTTGGTCTATTATGCCATTTAGGACATTAATGTCAGGTAACTAACATTGAACTTGTAATCAAGGGAAAAGGAGAGTGTGTAAGCTACGTGGAAAGCAGTGATCCTGTGTGTGGGAATTGAGGCAGAAGGAGGTGCATGTCTAGGGAGAGTATCCAAGCATCGAGAAGAATGAGGTTGGGTCGAAATTGTAGGTGTAATAAAAGGTATTTGCCTTATTTTGAGGAAGGACAATATTTTTATCTATTTTGTAGACGTATTAAATTGTGGGAGTGAAGAGAGGAAGAATTTCGCAATAAAGAGAGAGAAAAAGAATAGGAGAAGTGCGAGGAATACATATTATGGAAGAAGTGTTTTATGTTTATTTACCTATGTTGAAGTACTAGTTTTTACTAGTTTGTTTACTAGTGCCATAGTTAGTCCACCAACTATTAGTCGTTTTCGAGTTAGTCTTAATGAATGCGGAAGAAGTTTGTTTTCCGAAAAGAGAGTTCGATTGAAGTTAAAGGGAAAGAACCAAAACAGTCTTGACAAAACGCGTGCCAAACGGTTTGGGAACCTCAGGTCAAAATCGACCAATACATAAGTATTAGGCTGAATTCGGGCACGTTCTCCGTTCATGAGAACTAGGCCTTTGTAAATAATAATTATATAAGTAGCTTCGCATATCTCTGTGAAATTTTCTTGAATGCGGACATTCAAACGGCAGTGAATTAAAATTATTACGGTAAATAAATATTATAACTGGTGCACGATTAAGAATTAATATATGTGAAAAATTAAATTGATCTCTGGTTTCAATCTCTATCTTCATAATATTAAAAAAATATTATGAGCAATCACGCATGATAATTTAAAATACATTATCAAAGACTTTTAATATGTGAGAGGGGTGCATTTTGATACTATTTCGGTATATTAAATAATAATTAATTAGTTTTTGCCTGAGTGAATGGCCGAAACAATATTTAACGGCTATATAGTTTGCATATTCCACAAACTATTTTCCTAATAATATATCTCTATCTGTTTTAGTTATTATTAATAGTAGATTCTTGCATAGGTGATAAACGTTGCAGAAAACAGAATCAAAATTTAAGTGCATTTAGAATATTTGCAGTTTTAATATTATATTATGGACGAAATTCACAATCGGTGCGATATATATATTTATCTTATTATATACTTATATGCATATGAATCTACGGAATCGCTTAGTTATAAAAATCTTGAATAGATATACCATTCTATGATACTTTCCCATCAGCTGGGAGGAAAGTGCTGATAAAGAAACTGATTGAGGGAACATCAAAGACGAATTGTAATTGTCATCATACTCCAACGTTTGCCTTAACCCAAATCAATCAAATGGAAATACATACCACCTTTATTTTTATGAAAAAATAGTGCTGATGGCCTGAATAGGTTTTGCGAATCCAAGTTCCTTCATGAAAATGTATCAATTTCTTTTTTCCCCTGTCATAAAGTTATCGATAAATTTCCAAAATATCCAGAATTTTTTGTTGACATGATCAGTGCATCAATTTGTCTCCCATCCGATAATAATAAGATCTCCTCCACCGTGGAGACGTAGAGGATTGAAATTCTTCGTCCAAGATGGAACATGACCCATAAGGGCAAAGAAAATATATGAAACGTGCCGGAGGAGGTCTGGGATTCCCTTCACTTGAGAGATATTTGGCCTCAAAAATTTGACTATGGACATCGGGTGAGTTAAGAGCGGCTCAGCCGAGAATAACGTGAGAAGAAATTTTCGATGAGATTGGAAAATGGAAAGAAGGTGGAGGAGGAGGATGGGGAGGAGGTCCTGTGAGAATAAAATAGGGTTTTGGATGGGGGAGATTCGGAAAGATACGGCAGGGCCTATATCTGATCACCATCTCATCACCTTGAACCAGAGGTTATTTTGGACACGAAGATTGATCTCGAATTTATTTTATATTACGAATCAAGCATACTAAGTTTCTCGGGAATAAATCGGTGAAATTCGCCCTTAAATAAAAATTCCGGAGACATTTTGCATAGGCAATTTTCGTTTTATTTTGCCCAAGGCAAGGCGTCGTAGGAAAATTCCGAAAATAGTTATATCGAAATAAAATATCGTATAATATCCGATCGTATTGAACAGAAAAATCATAAGATTTTCTGCAAAATATTGTTTTAACTCTTACATTAAGTGTCGTATTAGTTCAATGTTTCAAACAACATTTAGTGTGTTTGAAGACTCACGTTTGGTTACTTTCATTAGAAAAAAAACAACAAAAAAGTGGTAAGATAAATTAGAATAGGTTAATGACTGGGTATAAACAAATGGAGGTTATGAAATGTGCATTGTAGAAAATACTTGAAAGAAGATAGACGCAACTTGGAGAAGAAAGGATTAGTCTCGAATAAAGCGTAATGGAAGGTGAATGCGTATATTTAATTAATTTTGTTACCAATTGTAATAATTCACATTATAAAAGATTGATTATTTAGAAATAAAGTAAGAGCAAGCAATAGTAAGAGGAGAAAAAAGAAATAATAACGATAATACAGGAATGAAGGAAAAAATTATCACTTTATAACTCACTATATGTATATTAACTTTGTAGGCGAAGTTTGCTGTTACGGGTTGAAGGGTGTCTATATTACTCTGTTAAGAATAACTACCTCCAAGTTAAGGCTAAAATAATGGATTTTGAAATAATGAAGATAAAAAAGAATGTGCAAAGAAAAAGAATCATTTAATTGAAAGCATATAGCCTCTTCATTTGATGGCCAATAATTTCTTTGATTATAAATTAGCTTCCCAAGAGCTTGGGAAAGCGTTTGATGCAATATTTAGAGCTGAGGATGACAAGAAACTATTCGGGGATTAATTTATCCGAATAATGGTTTGTTACAGAAACGAAAACCTTTTCCTGTCGCCCATTATAAAGTAAGGACGAAGCACCCGCATGTTCACGTTATGATCCCCCAAACAAAGAAGATATCTTCTGATTAGATCTGGTACAAAATGTCTGTTTTTATTTCGAATCTTCCCGAAACGTCTATTACGACGAAGATGTCCTCGTAAAGTAAGCGCTCGTGATGCTGTCGCCCGAAAAAATGGTTTACGGCTTCGAAATTTTGCTTTAGTACTCTCATCACCGCGTCTTCCAGCGCCCTCTCATTTGGAATATATGCGGCGAGAATAAAACGGGACTTATGGCCTCTCTCGAAGACCTCTGTCATCTTTCCCATCAGAGGCGCTCACATTTGGCCCTGGAAATACATTTCGCCGACCCTTTTAACGACTGAGAGTGTCTCCCTAGAGGGCAGGCGTATTCCGTTACCGGGGGAACGGCACAAAAATGAATAAAAGCTCCTTTAAAAGGTGGACCCCAAGGTTAACAACACTCGGAGGATGGCCTCCACACCACCGCAATAATGGGATCGGAATTCTCGCAATGTGCGAGATTCGTAACGTAAAATGAATTCAGACTTCCCTGGAGCTATGCGGTCAGGAGTAGTGGGAATAGAGGGGGGGGGAGAATATTTATATAACTTTCCATCGAATACAGATATCATGCCAACTGGAGTAAATATTGAATATTTTATTATTATTTTAATAATAAAAATTAGTACACATCATGGCGGCAGAAGGTAGAGAAATACAGTAGATAGATAAAACACAATGAAATGAAAGTAAATATTTTAAATCGTATATGATTTTAAATTACGATAAAAATATCAAAATTGAATAAAAATATATGTATTTTAAAATTTATATTGTATAGTAAAAATATTTCAAAAACTTATATGATATATGTGTTTATTAAAGTATGCTTTTAAATTCCTTGGCCCAAAGGAAGTAGATATCGTTTGTTCTTACAGAAAAAGGATTTTACTTGGTGAACTTGAGAATAGAATTTCCCATCTTTCATTTTAAGGAAAAATATATTCGTTTGTGAGAGTTATTAAGGGGTTTTTGTGATTTTGGAAAACCTCCATTTTTTCAAGAATAGAATAGTCGTCTACCCTTCTCCGCTATATGTAAGATTTTAGGTGTAAAATCTGAGGAATGACTGCATGTTAAAAGATGCTTCGCGAAATGAGATTGGTGTGATCCAGTTTGAAAACATTTAAGATGTTCTTTTGCCCTTAATTTAAAATTTATCCCAGTCTGGCCGATATATATTGAACTACAGTCATGACAGGACAGTTGATAGACTATTGACTTAAAAACGGGTCTATTGAGTCTTTACCGTTACAAAGAAAATTCTTAATACAAAATTTACTATAAAAAGCTGGGCGGATACGACTTTTAGGAAAGAGTTTCGATATTTTATAACTTATCGGCCCACAGAAACTTAACTTACGCCAACCAGGAGAAGTTGGAGGAGTTTGAGTGGAATATATTCTATTTAGAGCCAAGTTTTTAAGTTTATTATCTAGTAAACGATGGATTGAGTCTGGGGAAAACCCGTTTACCTGTGCTAAGTAAAAAATAATACTTAACTCTCCTTCAAACTTGGAGGGTGAAAGAGGGGTATTGAGGAGTCTGTGGAGGAGGGAGTGGAAAGCAGCAAATTTATGGGAATGATGATGATTGGAGGAAAAGGGAATAAGACGTGAGGTGTAGGTGGGTTTGCGATAAATGGAAAAATCTAAGGTATTATGGGATAGGGTAATTGATAAATCAAGGAAATTAAGGGTATGAGAGGTATCCAACTCATGAGTAAATTTAAGGGAAGGATGAAGAGAGTTTAGCAGGTTAATAAAGTGGTTCAATTGCCTTACAGTTCCGGTCCAAATACAAAAAATGTCATCCACATACCTATACCATAAACTCTTTCCTAAAAGTCGTATCCGCCCTGCTTTTTATAGTAATTTTTGTATTAAGAATTTTCTTTGTAACGGTAAAGATTCAATAGACCCGTTTTTTAAATCAGGAGTCTATCAACTGTCCTGTCATGACTGTAGTTCAATATATAATTGCCAGACTGGAAGAAATTTTAAATTAAGGGCAAAAGAACATCTTAAATGTTTTCAAACTGGATCACACCAATCTCATTTCGCGAAGCATCTTTTAACATGCAGTCATTTCTCAGATCTTACACCTAAAATCTTACATATAGCGGAGAAGGGTAGACGACTCAATATTCTTGAAAAAATGGAGGTTGTCCAAAATCACAAAAACCCCTTAATAACTCTCACAAACGAATATATTTTTCCTTCCTCTTCACCATTGCTCACGGCAACGCTTTCTTGTTCTCCCTCCTCTAATGTTTTCCAAGAACCCTAAACTCCTCCCCCTCCCCCCTGACCATGAACCCTCTGGACCATTCTCCCCCTATTTTCTTTTAAATATGTGGGTTTCAGGCCTCTTTCTTCACTTGAAGATGACGCTCACGCGTCGAAACTAGTCGTGATAATTTTTTTTTGTTCCTGTGGTATTTTGCAAAGTTATTAATAAAATCAGGGTGAATTTCATCAAGAAAGTTTCTCCTGTTTTCTTTGTTTGAAGTTATGGATTACCACAAAGTTACTCGCCAGTCAGTTGACTTTAAGTTTGATTTTCATTCATTACTAAATTTTCCCTATCTTATTTAGTTTAAAGTTAGTTTTTATCTCATTTTACTAATCAAAGTACCCTGCTATCGTATTTTGACGAATGTAAAATTTTTCTCTGGTCATTCAGTACAGGATGAAGAATGCGTATCTTTCATTTACTTTTATTTCATTGTTGTTCATGGCTATAATGAAAAGTATCCTACTAATGACGGAATGATACTGAATTATGGCATTGGTAATGTCTTGTCATCGTCTTTTCTTATAAAATGCCGCGATAAATATTAGGGTCATTATACTTCGCTCTCTGGGAATTATTCCTCTTAGAGTTATGATTGGGTGAGGAAAGTAGCAACCTCACTCCCTACCTTGTCTAATAAGCCTCATTCCTCTATTCTGATGGTCTATGGTAGAGGGTATGAGGTTTCCACTTGTCTTTGAGTAAAAGACACACCAATTACAGCCACTACGATGATTAAATGGAAAACAAGACTTTTACCTCTCTATCTTCTTCATATAAAAACGTTATTTATCTTTTGAAGCTAGAAAGCCTCTCCGAGACAGTTAGGAATGCCTGATCCAAGTTAAGTTTCCAAATTATAGAGCCTGTATTAAAATTTTTCTCTTGGAAAAAGGGTTGAAATTCAAAATTTTACTTTTCACATTTTTTCACTCATTCGACAAATTAACACCACTCCTCCATATCTCAATTATAGTGCCAGCATTAAAATTTCTCGGAAAAAGGGTTAAAATTAAAATATTTATTTTTTCTCACTCTTTAACTCATTCTAAAAATTAAACCCACCCCTCTTTATATAAATCACGAATGCACGTAAAATTCAAGTGAGAGAGACAGTAGTATTTTTCTTAAAATATTCACAATTAAACCCCAAAGCGTAAGAACTTCCATAATCTCTAAATATATCTAAAAATACTCAAAGGAGCTTCCTGAAACCCTGGAAGATCTTTATATACTTCGTAAGAATGAGAGAAAGCGGTAATCTCTGCATTCATAGGAGTGCACCTCATAAATCACAAGGAGGAGTGTTAGTGAGAAATAGTGACATTCCTCAAACACCGCATTCTGAATCGTGTGCCTCGATGAGGATCTCTGTCAGTTGGTTGGTACCACTATGCGAAGCGCCACTTGCCTACCTCACATAGCTTCAATTTATCGGAAGTGGGCTTAACGCGGTATGGTAGTTAAGTGGTTAGAATACCTGTTCGGAAAAGTGGAGACTCGGGTCCGAGTTCCAGCCATGTCGCAATTTTTCACTCCTGTTTATTCTTGAGTTTTACTTCGTAGGTCCTTAATGTCACGTTTATCGTTTGTTTCAATTAGAAGAATCTACCTGATTAGTAGAGTTGCCACCTATACCGGAATTCCGAGAATAATCCGGAATTTGGCTGATTTGGCGGGTCCCTCACGACTTCCGAAGGGAGATTAAAATCTTCCGGAATCTATAATATAAAATAGAGTGTGGGTGTGTGTGTGGGTGTGTGTATGTGCATGTATGTATGTATGTTCGCTAAAAATTCGAGAACCGAGGGTCGCAAAACTTTGAAATTTTCTACATTATCAAAAGTCAATCTCGCGCAGGGTATAGGCTACTTTTTATTTCCCAAAAGTCCACGGTTCGAACCCAGACGGGTCAAAACCTTACCATAAGAAATACACGTAGAGGTCATTTTTTTCGTTGCAAGGTTCTTATCTTTTGCAAAATTAATTTAGAAATAATGGTCCTAGAAAATCGAAACAAGTACCAAAAGAAGGAAAACAGAATACAAAGTTTTACTTTGGTCGTTGAATATCGTTTCCGATTCGAAATTGCGAACCGTTTGATAAAATACGTGAATATTTTATCCAAATTCTGAGGTTGTAAACAACCCATTCCCTTGACGATCTATGTGATTGTTGATTCTAGCTCATGAGTTTATATATAAGAAGAGATTGAAAATTAATGAAATATTTAAGAAAGTTTTTCGAATTTTGCTCAAGCTTCTGTAGCAACCATGTTTTATTTATTTATCATCTTTATTGTTTACCGTAAACTTGTAAGGTTAATCATAGTTTCCGTTTCGACTTTCATTCCCGTGATAGTGCTTGTGTTAATGATTGTGTTCAGTGCTTATGTGGTGTTTTAGTTGATTTCCCGTAAAAATATTTATCGGTTGTTTTCAAAGTAATATTTATTTCTATTATTTGCTTATTTGTTTCCGTATTACCTTTGTGCATTTCTGAAAATTAATCCTGAAAGGTGGTGATGTTTATCCTAATTTTATATTTGAATATGTTTTTATAATCTTTGAGCGAATGCTGTCTTCATCGAAGAAATTGTTTATTTGGAAGATATGAGATTGGATATATTTAGTCAAGGTGGCTTTGTAAACTTAAGTACAATTTTTATCTCTAGGTTTATTAGTTTGGAAATATAAATCGAAATATCGTTCGCAGGCTCTATTTCAATTGCAAAATCAAATTAAGAAGCATCATTGTTGTAAACCAGAGATAAGTTTGGAGGAATATTATATGAAAATGAATATTCAGATAACCGAACAAATAGATTTCAGCAACAAATTATGAGAGCGCAAGTTACTAGGATTTTCACGGAAAAGTTTCGTTTACGGTAATCCAACGGTAATCTGTCCCATCGAACGAAGCTAAAATGCTACATGTTAGATTATCTTCTTTTTTATAAAATGATTACTGTATTCAATTCTACTTCTATTCTCCCCGTTGAGAATCAACGGGCGCTACAGCTAGTTATTATATTTGCTGATCTGTGGTTTACCATCTGAAATGTGTAATCTTAGTCAGCCCGGTACATGTAAATCAATGCATGAGGAATACTCCCTGATAAAATGACTTAAGGTAACCTGTTTGCCGTTATATTTAAATTTCTTCTCAGAATTCATCGTTTTAATTAAAAAAGAATGTAGACTGAAGCACTGCACCACAAAAACTCTATTGGAATACAAATTGTTATGACAAACAGTTGTTGGAAATGTCTTTTTTTATGAGAGAAACTCTCCTTGAACTTTAGACGTGTAAATAAAATTCTACCGGATTTTATCTTCAGAGGTAAAAATTTGCCGGAAAGAATCGAAGTGGAAAAAAGGTGGATTAGACAAAAATTCTTGTAAGGGTCACGCTACTGGGAATGAAGTGTTAGAAACTTGACGTCTATCCCATTTAATATCGATCTATCAGATAACTATTATCTAAATATCGAGGAGTTAAACAGTGTCTTGGTGGGCTTCACATACTTTCCTTATCCATTCCCTATTTTTCCTCCCACCGCATTCCTTTCATCGATATAAAAAGCTAGCGACCCGATCCAATTCCTTTTCGGCATAAAAGCCGATTACGTGCGTGTCTTCCTTCTTCCGATATAGAACTTCTCCTTCCGTATCTTCTTCCACCTCTCAGGAGAAACCACTCCCCCTCCTTCTTGTCAACACTTCGCATCCTTTTCGTATAACCTTTTTTACAACTTTCTCTTCCCCTCATATTTTTTACATCCGTATCATTCCGCTGGCTTAAGACCGGCTTCCCTTCCTCCGCCCCGCTGAGAGACACGCATGTAACGAAACTCCTCTGGATACAGATATCTCCTCTTCCATCCCTCTGGACCGCTTTCTTCGGACATATTTGAATTATATCCGTGAGTTTCTTTCTTTAGTATTAGAGGATATGCTCGCCGTAGTGAAAGAGCCATCTGAGAGATGCTTTCTTCTGAATCTTCTGTAAACGTTTCCTATGTCGTGGGACATAAATTCAGCTCGGGATTTTCTTTCGGGTCAATATGAGATAGAAACAGATTCTCAGAAATAAATATTGCCCGAGTTGGCTGCGCGTTATCGGCTTTTTTCCATCCAGGCTTGTAGGTATTAAGGTTTTTCGTCAGTTTGATCCCTGCGGTTTTAATATATAAAAAACCTTTTGGGAGAAACTCACAAAACCGTAACCTAATGTAAGATTTCTTGTATTTTTTTGTTGGCATGATATGAATAAAGAGAAATGGGAAAGTTTTACATGTGAAATATTTTATATACATGAATACGAAAATTGTCACCACCAACTTTAATACTGAGGTCCTGTTAGCCGTTCTGATTCTAAGAAGAATATCTGGGAAATAAATGCTCGAATAAGCAGTTAAACCCTTATGTTTCTTCTTGCACACGATACGCTAAAGTAATCGATTAGATAAGTAGAGTCACGGCTTATTCATCCCTTGCCAGACGCTTAAAGGCGTATTGCAAGGTACGTAGATCTGCATTACTGGTTTGGAATGAAAATTTGAAGAAATACTCTGAATCGTCAAAGGCTAAGATGTATGGCGTCTTTATGAACTGTCACTTCACACTGCACCGAGTGATATTTATCGGCAATTGCCCTGAAATATTTCCTACTCTGTTGGTCCCAAATAATCCCTATGTACTATTTTAATTTATCATTTTAATTAATACTGAATATTCTAATATGTCCTATTTAGTGTGTTAAATTCCCTTCATCTCTCATAAGGACTTTTTCGATTTAATATTTCTACTTATCATTTTTCAAACAACTTTAATTTTTGGATATTTCGATTTATGTTTCAAAGGCTAATTTTCTTATCTTATTTATTGTTTATCAAAGTGAATCATTGCCATATATACATTTATAAATTTCATGTTTTTAATTTTTGTCATAGAACTGTTTCTGTTATTTCCATGTTATACAGAACTTTTCTCTACATCTTTTAGCTTGTACTACCAGTATGTTTGCGCAGGTTCTTCAGACCTACCTTCTTTGTGTATGGTTTCCAGCGGTTCTTTTTCTTAAGATTTAACCTTAGGTTTTTCTCATCTACTCCTTCTAAAGTTTACCCCTCTATCTGTATTAACCTATGCATTATTTATATTTTTAATATCGCTGATAACATGTAAGGTGCAGTGACTTTTCAGCCTCAACCTCGCCTTAATAAAGACGTTAAATACCTTATATTTATTCGTGATTTAAGCATACATTCGCCGAAATTACAGTTTAACCTGATTACTATTCTGAATAGGGTTTAGTTTGTCATCAAGTCGCGGAAGATGGTTTAAATTAGGAAATAATTTCGGGCAACCTTGATTAACTCCAACTTTAATACCCACCATTTCCATGTTCTAAGGGAAGGTCCAAATTTTCGACTTTGGAAGCTTATATCGTAGGAAAATGCTAGGAAACTGATGCAAAACAAGTAAGATGTTCGTAAAGGACGCACTTCGCTCATTCCCTTGACCCTTTTTTCCTCGTGAGCATCGCAGTGTAAAATCGTACTCATTTTCAAAAGACGGACGCTAGAAATGGGTCACGAGAAGCCGTTTTCATTTCTCTCTTTCGCACACCGTCGCATTTTTTATGCTCTCGCGGACAACTGTCTTGACTTCCTCAGTCGAGCCCTTGTTTCCCTGCGTTGTAATGTCCCTTTCCTCAACAAGCAAAGGCTTCCTTCCTCTTTCTCCATGCGTTCGGCATTAGTGCCAAGTCTCGCTGCTAGAGGACACTCGCATCTCTGGACGCCGTTTCGAGCAGTTAATGACGCTGTGAAGCACGTGCTATAAAATGGGCGGCCGAGCAATTTTGCTGAGGAGATTTCCTCGCTAGATAGATATGATATTTTTTCCAAGTTCTTCCCGTGCTGCTACGCTTCTTCAGGTAGTCGGTGTTTACGCTATTGTTTTTTCCTCGAATCTGTTTCTCGCGCTGGCTCTTAAAAATAGGAAGTATAAGTATGTATGTACTTATACTTCGCTCATGTACTTCCTACTTCCTGTACTCTGAGTAAATTAGGACAAAATGGAGCCCGAAATTCTTATTGGTGGTCCAGAGTTATCAACGCACGAATGAAATATGTATTCACGTGCAACAGTTCATTTTTATAAAGAATGGGAGAATAGTTCAAGTAGTGATTGCAATGGTTAACTATTTTGTTTTGATTTCGCCTTCATTTCCTTTGATTGATATACTTGATCATTTAACATTGAACCACAAGTGGCAATATACAGTAGAATATATGATATTTTTTGCCCTCTGGGACCTTTTCTATGTTTGCTACTGATGAGTTAACATGGGGTATGATATGGACAATTAGAACAATTTATAAAAAACAAAGTAAATTCGTCCGTTATTATATTTTTTCTACCACGAGAGTATGCCCTTAACATTTATTTTTGTCGACACTAATCCCGCAACAAAAATATTTTGATTTATGAAGTTTTCTTCCTGGTCTTTTGGTACAGGGTAGTGGAAAATGTAACTTTCAATCAAATGAGTGTTACTGAGGTATGAGTGATGCTGAACATTGGTATTAATTTTGATTACTTACTATAATAAATAGTATGTTGGTATCATATATCTGATCTTGTGGATCTTATCCTCTTATGTAATCTAACCTAGATAGGATAGTATATATAACTTCCTCACTCCTAATCTTGCCAAATATGACTCATTCCCTTTAATGGGCTCATATTAGTGGATGGCGAAGGACACTGACCTACTGTTGTATTTTAAATCTAGACAAATGTGTTAGGTACTGCAAATGCAAAAAAATTACCCGTAAATTACCGAAGAAGTTGAGGGTAGAATTGTGCATCATTTTGCTTTATTCTTTGTTAGCTTCGTTTTACGAAACTCGTGAGTAGTAAGAAATTACGCATGAATTGTATTATCGTATATGCGAAGATTTTTTTTTTAAACTCTCTCAACTTTGGCGATACACATGAGTTATTGCTTTCCTTTGTAAGCAATAGAACCATTCAAAAGAGACCAACATAAAAATGCTATTGATGGGTTGCAGTTATTGATGATCGATGTTTCGCGGGGATGTTCATAAGAGGTTTTTAGCGGCTCTAAAGAGTAAAAAAATAGAAATATGCCGTTCATCGGAAATTCCGCAAACATCGTCGCACTCAAATGCGTAGTATTGCGAGGATATAAATAAACCAAATCGTATAGCGATAGAAAAACGGACGTTTTTCATTCGGAGGGATAAAGCTATAGGCCTATCTTCGGTCACGGGATTTCGCTCTTGATAAAGGAAGAACTGTGGATAAACGATGGTAATGGCTCGGACTGCGATGTCAACGATAGCCCTCTCTGAATGGGGTTTGAAAGTAGTTATGATGTGCCGCATTAAATCCATAAAAAGGGGAGAAGAATTGCGCTGGATGGTGAAGTGGGCAAGGAATTTTTTTCTCTCCATTAGGAATTCAGCGGTTTCAGAGTTGGCCATGGAATAAACGGAAGGGTTAACGA
The DNA here is from genome assembly GCA_947579665.1 of Sympetrum striolatum. Taxonomy (NCBI): domain Eukaryota; kingdom Metazoa; phylum Arthropoda; class Insecta; order Odonata; family Libellulidae; genus Sympetrum; species Sympetrum striolatum. The sequence continues at coordinate 62,511,406 of OX388351.1, forward strand.
ATGAAAAAAATAATCCGAGAAAAAATGCTTTCTAAGAATTAAATGGGAACTAATTTTAGCTGGAATGAAAAGGTATTAGTACTTACTAAAAGAGGATACTTTTTCATTGAACGTTTTTCCATTGTTTCCAAGGAGCTAAAGATGATGATAATTTTATTTCAGTGAGCTATCTGAAGGGGTTTAGGTATATGAAAGGAATCAATTTCGATAGCAGAAATATCGTACATTCAAATAGCATTCATACCTTTATAAATTGCGCAATCAATTTTAATCTCTCATCTTTAGTTTTCCCATTGGATTTAGTGTTGCGGTCATTCAGTCCATTACCACAGATTGATTGTGGTAATTTTTAAATATCTGGCATTAAAGCATGTATAATACTCATTAATTGTTCGAAAACCAGTAGAAAAATTATAATTCTGACCTAATGCGTGAGTCAAGCTACCTCTTGTTTCATTAATATTATTTGTTTAATTTCATGAATATTTAGGGGGCTGGTATGGAAAATTGTTCTTATATCACGATCGATAAAATTTTATAAGGCCTCATTTACTAAATGTATGTACATCATTTTTACTTTCTCCCTATACGTAGTATAGAGAAAGTATTATATTCGCAAAAAAATTCGACCTCCAGATTTATACGGAAATAAATGTTCGGGGGCCCATAGAGTTCGTTTTTGCTAAGGTTTGTGGGCGCTCTTTTTTCTTAAATATCTCTGACAGAATGAGATGTATTTATATAATTAGTGCAAAAGTTATAGATATTTTTTTACTACAACTTTTGTTTGAAACATTTTTCTGTAACACTCATTGTTTTGGAGTTATTTATATATTACCGGCATAGGCAAATTATTTTTCCAATAAATATGGAGAAAGTCATGTGTTGGCCACATCAGATTTTTTTACTTTGTTTCGATAACATCGATAGTCAGTTATTTCCTAAGAACATTGCCTATAAATTATTAATTAATATCGGTATAATTTATGATTTTACATAAAAAATAAAGGTGGAAACTAAATCTGAAAAATATGTTATAAGTAAAAAAACAAAATTAATTTAGCATGTCCTTTTCTACAGATTTATCAATAATATATTGAATTATATTAAGTGACTTCAAGTATATAAGTTTTAACAGGCACCCTCTTTAGAATTGAATATAAATAACTATTTTTGCACACCTACTGAATTCGTTTCATTCTATAGAGAACCTACACTATAATTTAAGAAGTTGCTACATAATGCTCAATGGCTGGGTCACAAATACTCAATCGTTTTGCAAAATACTAATTTACCTGTTTCAATTATTCGATTGCGGATATATTATTATAGATGGAGGATAAAGGCTTGTAATGTTAGCAAATCTGCTTCATCAGGGATCGTAATTAATAGAGTTTTCGCAAACATATGCGCAATTATATCCCACAGTCTCTCGTTTAATTACGAAGGTCTTTTCTCTAAATACAATCCTGTGGAACCTAGAAACGGATTCACCATATCGTTTGACTACCAGTGCTTAATTAAACTATCACTTTTTGTATGTTTGTGCTCGTTAGCTGTTAAGCTGTTTTGCATGGTGTTTTATTGAGAGTCTCCATTTCGTGATTTATTATGAAACATATAATGTAGTTATGGAAATTGCTATTGCAATCAGGAGAAACATAGCATCGTTAATGTCCTTATTTATTCCTGGCTATTAATACTGAGTAATCTCAGTCCAAAATTATTATAAAGTAATCGTATTTTGGAGAGTGTTTTATGGCTTTGAGATTCGCCACTCATTGAAATAACAGATGTATCCTAAGCTTAATGAGTGGTAATATGGAATATTTGGATGTGCATACAAGGTAATTGAGGGTAAATTGGTCAATATTCCATTTTCAATCAACTTATTATCTTTAATTTTGACTTGTATTGTAGCATTTTAAGAGACGTAGCAGAGAAGTTAATATTCGTAGTATACATAAATAAAAATTATAAGGGCATAAATTAATATTAAATAATGATAAATAATTATTGTTTATTTAAAATGGTATTAAACAATGCTCTGTCATAACTTCATCCTAAGATGAGAAAATTGTTTTTCAATATCATTTTATTCAAAAAAAGCAGAAAGCTTTATACCTGTAGTCCTGCCGTACATCGTTGCTCTTAATATCTTTTATTTGAATTTCTGTCATTTCATATACCTCGAGGCTATCTCATCCATTGTACTCTGATTCAATCTAGCATGGCCTATAAGTATGTTTCAGAATTTGACCAAGTAATGCATTTGAAAATTTTTATATCTAAAATTCATTTTAGCTGATTTTTATTTGTAACACAGTTTCTAGGACATATCTATTCATACTTTTAGTTCTGTAGTATTATAATTTATATTTGTTTCATAATTTGAACTTTTCTCTCGTGTTTTCGACGGTTACTTTTATCTTTATTAACCTCTTTTATCATACTTTTGGCCATTTTCTAGGTATAGAATATTTCATAGGCAATTCTGGGTTTGGTGATTTATAGTTCGGATCAGATAGGCGCACCTGCGAACTTTTTCCGTTCGATAGCAAATGACACGTTCATTCCAACACTGCCAGCCTTCAAACGCCTTCCTTTGAATGTATACAATGTGGAACAGCTGACGTATCGTCATCTTTTCGGAAAGTGCCCCTCAGGACTTAATCCCTTCCTCTGCCATCCACTCTCCGTCCTCTATTGCGTTGGAAAGCTGAAGAATTTTCAGCGTTCGATGTGTTCCGTGCGATTGTGTGTCTAACCGCAGCCGAGCAACGGCGGCCATTAAAGGCTGGGCGCATCCATTAGACGCCGTTCTGCAGAGGGTCGCCGGAGAAGGCCGTTTTGGGCCTCGAAACCGGAGGTGAAATTGGAAGGGGTTTTTCCTAGTGCGAATGCTATATCATAGCGCTATACTGAATACTGCTTCTAGGATTTTACTGCGTATCATGGGTTGCAGTTCGACTAAAGGTTTTTTGTAAGCGTTTGAAAGTTAAGCTCATCACGTTTTACTACCTCCCATTCCAAAAAATATTTCTTCTTCTTTTACGCACAAATTCATACAATTATACAATTGACAACGTGGTGGTTTGTTTGACTAATATTTGAAATCAAGGGTACACATTTTTACATATTAATTTGCATATTGAGCCTGAAAGCCGCCAAAGTCGATAACGGCCAGAGGTTTAAACTCACCGATATTTAACTCTAATATATATTATCTAATTTAATTATTCTATTATTATTTCCATGTGCCGATTTTTCGTTTTTTAATCGTAACTCGTGAACGTGTTTTACTGAAACACAAAATTAGCTCCCTCTTCTTCTCTACTAATATATTTGTAGTGTATAGTGTGTATGTATGCTATTGGTGTGAAGTAAGTGACTCGCGTGGACAATGCTAGTGTTCAAGCTACATATCTTCCTGAAGATGGATACATGAAAATAGGTCTACGCTCAGTAAAATTATTCTTGTCTCAAAAGAATCTGATATTTATTTCTCACTTTTCTCATCTCACTCTCATTTCATCATTTAGCTATTCAGAGACGAATCCTCCAACTTCAGAATAACAGAGTTCTTGCAGGAAAAAAACTGACACGTTTATGCTCATAGGGATGCATATATCGTTAAAAATCATCTGTTTTGAGGTCTTAGAAATAAGTATTTTTTCATCCTTTGAAAGGAGTCCTTCATTGATTGAACCCGTATTTCTCGGATACCCGTTTCCAATGATTGGTTTTTACATATGCCATAGTAGACGAATATAATCGTCTACTATGCCTTCAGTTATTTTCCTATTGTCACATTGGATTCCAAGGTGGGATCACATAGATGATGATAAGTTTAGCTTAGAAAAATTAAAATTATAAATTTAAATCTTTTCAAAGTGAAATATATTTTGCTGCCTTAACTCTTGCAGCGTCAGGGGTTCTCAGCCTTAACGGTTCCATAAAAGTGATGAAGGTGAGCTAGGCTTTCTGAGTCATCTGCAAAATCCTTGGAAAATATCTTATCTCTGCGAAACAGCTGACCGATAAACGTGTGTGATACGGCACAAGGTCCGGCGGCGGTTAAATTCGCATTCCTCCCGCTCAAAAGTGATTTACTCTCAAGTACCGCAGCCTGTTTTCCAATTTTAAGCACGTGGGTGCTCCCTCGGTGATATAAATTGCGGCCAAGTAGAGAAAAGCGGTTATCGAGACATTAAGCGGTACGCATAAATTACTGATGCGGTCTGCAGTTTGGGAAACGCAAATTTACTAGATCGCTTTTTTCTTCTTCGGTGTTTCGCCGCATTATGAACTCGGAAATAGAGCTAGACACATAGTGCATACAAATACTTTAATTTAACGCGAGCAAATGTAGGTATATTTGGAAACATTATGGAATTATCATTATTTAAACGTGTAATACAATACGAAGCCAATAAAATTAGCTTTAACTTCTTACACGACACGAAGTCATCTGGTTATTTGTATATTAATTTATAAAAAATGTGCGTTTACAATTTAGGCGTTAATATCTAGGAATAATTCGGAAATTTAATGGAATTGACTATATTTCAACGTGTAACAATATACAGACAAAAACACTGGCTTTAACTGCTTACTGGACACCAAGCTAGCTGGTTATTTGCGGATAAGATAAAAATGTGTAGATGTAAATGTGTACATGAATATATGTGGATATTTCTATTCAGGAAGTATATTTTTACCACTGCATTTCGTGAGTCACAAGTAAAATAGTAATTCAAAAGTCATCTCAATAAACAATTGTTAAGACTTATTTTTCGATTTTTTTTGGGAGGGATGCTTCAAAAAGTGAGATGCTATTATAATATCGCAGGTTTAAAAGTTAAATTATTGAATAATTGAAGTCTTCGATGTAACCTGATCTAACAACGTCCGACTTTTTACGGTTCTATATTTTTAATTATCTCCGTTCTATTCCCTGGAAGTCCGTTATGATGGTGAGTTTGCATCTTTGATGTCCAGCGTATTTGCTGGATTGGTGTCATCTTAGATGAATCCTGCACAATCCAATCATAGCACCAGAAATGGAAGGAGAAATTACGCTATGTAGTGAATCAATTAGCTGAAGCAACCGGCTTGAAAGTGGGAGATCCGGATTCTAGTCCCGGCTCCGAAAAAAAATTTTTCCTTTGTTTCCTTTCTCTAATTGACCATCATGGATGAAACACATGTGAACCATGCGTTTCATCATCGATTATGAAGTTTGATGTCCTACCCCTGCCCATTACGCTTAATGAACTAAGGCATTGATCTGCGGCGGAGATCTACTCTGGGGGCTGTGAGATGCTTCAACTTAAATATTCATAAGAAATTAAATAAAACTTGTTTATGAATGCTGGAATGTGATTCAGCTAAGTTATTGAAATGATTTGTCCTGTATATAAAGCAGTTTTTTCAAAAACACTAGTCGCATCCTTTTAAATATTTCGGTATTTTGTTAAGGAGAAACAGGTGCGAAAAATTGTGACAAAACTAGGACTCGACCCAGGTCTCCTACTTCCTGGGCTTAGACCGTAATTTCTCACCGAGCATCCCGTTAGCAGAGTGAAATAGAAGTGATATGGAAGTTTGCAAATTAGAATACCTGCCCAGAAATTAGGATAACTTGGTTTTTTCCCGGTCATTCCGGTAAACTCGCTACAGTGTCGAGTAAAGTCACGTAGCTTTACATGGAAAATAACTCAACTTTCCTTAATTCATGTATCATGTAGGTAAAAATTATGGAGGCATGATTCGGGTTTATGCCTACAGCATCAACTTTATTTATTCCGCGGTTTATTTTATTGAGTAAAATTATCTTGGCATGATTTGGGTATTTGGTAACAACTTCAACTTTCGTTATTCCCTGAATTATTTTTATGAAATTATTCAGGGATCATTCCAAAAACTTCCCTTTATCATGTTAATACAGGGAATAGTGATGTGACTTGGGGTTTTACTAGCAACTTTTAAAATTGGTAACGATTAGTTTCATCACCGTTTTTATTTTTCTGGCTCTTCTGCTTTGAGTTATACGAATTTTGTCTTCGATAAATTTATTCATATTTTATTCAAAGATTCCATTACAGTTTTGAAATAATTTTAAAGTGAATAGAAGCAACAAACAAAGAATATAACAAATTGAAATTATATATACACGATAGTACGAAATAAAAATAGAAGCGAAATAAACGAAAAATAACATAGATGTTTATATTTACAGTGATAAGATAGTATTCTTATCAAGTCCTGAGAGTTTTTCACTCGGTATTTTGTAAACTCGTTTTGCAGTAACGCGTACTAGTTTAATCCGGGGACAAACCAGAGACCGAAATCTCAGCGCCGTCAAACTTACAAAGTTTTGCCAAAATTGTTTTCCTCTCCTCACATTTGCTCCGTATCCTAGGCGACGTGGGAGAGGCGAACCGTATCCTAGAGCCACCGGCGTCTCAGGAATCATCCACTCACAATTTCACTATCTCCCCACGTGAAGTTCCTCACGCGAAACTTTGGAGGCAGGGTCGTAAAAGCCTTGCGTGCTCACGTGCCCGATGGGGCTTCGCGGAATCCTTGGGAATCCACCCGTGACCGCGAGTAAATGAAGCACGGGTTATTTGGCCGAGTGTCCGACGATGAAAAAGTGTTTGGAGAGGTGGGAAAGAGTGTGAGGGCAGCACTCGACTGAATAAAAATCCACGGGAATTCGTGGCCGTAGAAAGCGAGTTGGAGTCGGCGGTAATGCAAGTCACGCTCGGGCTCTTGAGTGCAGTGTCTCGGCCATATTCCCCGCAGGCGACGGAGTATTAAGAGAGGAGTGGATGGGCGGAATGTGCGGAGGATACAGAGGGAAATGATGGGAGAAGTAATATGAACGTGGGGGAGAGGGAATGAGCTAAAGGGTTGGGGGAGGAAGTAGACAAACCGAACGTTTTTATTAGGAGGTAAAAGTGAGGCTTTAAAGTTACTTCTCGACACCGGAATGGGAATTGCGATGAAGTTGCTCAAGTTTTTGGCAGAGGGAGGGAGTTCTTATTTTTAATTTATCGCAAGTTTCATCAACTATGATCATTTAAGAATATAATTAAAGTATTTTAATCAAAGTGAAATCTCGGTTTAATGTTTATACCGGAACAAACACTTTAAAAAGGAGAACGTTAAATCAGAATTTTGCTGTGCATTATTAAATAGTTATACAATCATAATAATTATATTATTAAACATAGTTAAATGATCAAATTGATTATTTAACTATTTTAGATCCTTGGAGGATTTTAATCCTTCAGAGACATACAGCCCTATTTTTGATATTTATGGCAAAAATTATAAGTTGCATGTTTCTTCCGCATATGTTAAATAGATTGATCTAAAAAAATCAAATTGATGTTGGTTTTTGCATCATTTTTTAAGCCACTTGATTTCCTTAAATCCTTCGTTAGTTCTACATAACTGAAATTTCAACATATAAACTATATTTGCCGATTTCACTTCGAGGTAAAGTTTTTAGACTAACTTGTCCCAATAATAGAAAATTTAAATACATTTTAATGAATGAATAAAATTCGTGTGTTTGAACTTACATTCATTTCTGTATATTGATTGTTTTACGGTATCATCAAATGTCCCTGTAAAAACATCTACTTAGGCTGGAAAAAGTTCAGTGTCGCGTTATTCTCCATTCATTAAGCTATTAAATCCATGTCGAGGTTAAGTATTGTCTCCTCATTACTATCCTTTACCAAATAAGAGACACAACTAGAGAGGGGAAACCTAGAAGGAAATAGTTGCTTATGTGTAGTTAGGGAGTGGAATTGTTGTAAAATATACTTTAGGTATAAGCTGTATAAGTAAAAGCTTTCATTCGATGAAATTGTTCAGTATGAGCTAGAATTTTCTTTTGGAGCCGGAGAACCCTTAAATCGACGCAGAGGAAATGGTTTACTCAAATGAAGGTTTTTAAGTACCCCAAGAAATACGAAGAAAGTTCACTTCTCTTAATTAAATTTTACTGCCGGAATATTATAAATAATGAATTCGCATTCTATAAGCTTACGTTGTATTTTCCTCTTTTGAAGTACGATATCAGTCTCTGAAGCTCATGATTTCGATAACCCATCAATGATTTGATTGGAGGAGATAATTACATGTACGGATGCTTATTTTTTTAATTCTCAAGAAAGATTATTTTTTCACAAAAACGATTGAAGAAAAATTAATTTCAGCCTTTTTCTTTGATTCTTGCTATGATGTAAGTACGTATATAAAAATAGAAAACTATTCTCAGTAAAACCCGGTACGTATAGGTGAAGTGTGCAATCACAAATTATTTGTTTTCCTTACAGAACATATTCATTTACCATTATTTTTGGTACCGAATGGCTACAAAAATGATTGCATCTGTCGTATAATATTTAGGACGTAAAAAGGAATAGAAATATTTAAAGCCTATCTAATTATGATTTTTGATATTAAATATTTTTTGTTTATTCATATACATTTATTAATGTAGATTCAACCAAGCAAGGAATTTAGTTAAAAATTTAAAAAATAGACGAAAATGAAGCCCCAAACCTATTATTCTGCCTGTTTTCGGTTATTCTGTGTGCTGAGATTACGATAGACTATTTTAGCATAAAACATTAAGAAATAATGTATGACCTGGGTATTATGGAAATTACGGGCTTCCGAGATAATAGACTCTGAAAATGAAACCGGATCCGTGGTAAAAATATGGGCCCAAGTATGTATCTAGAATAAAATAATTCGAACTCCGGGCTCAAAAATTCCCTTTGGTAATTGGTATTTCCGCCCGAAAAAACAATCCAATTAATCAAATAGGAATATGGAATGGAATTTACTTAAGGTTTTCCGTTTTCCGAAGACTTCCCGGGTAATTTATTTCTTGGAGCGAAGGTAAATAATAGAATGCGGGTTTTCTCATTCGCCATTCCGTATTTTTTAATCGAGAGCGACATTACGATAATTAAATCCGTCGAGCCTTAGTATTTTTCTGATCGAATCCCTCCATTGCTGTAGGAAAATAAGAGACTAAAATGGAATCGAAGTACACTTCATTGCGGACGAAGTCAAGGACCAAATACTTTTTCTTCATTTATGGGAACAATGCAGATTTCGAATTTGAAAGTGTATTTGATTTAGCGGATTAATTTCTCTGGGGTTTGAAAGTTTAATTATAGATATGGAATTCTAAAGGAGAGCGAGTGAACGTATCGAAACGAGTTTGAACCAAGAGATGTGTTTAAATAGATAATAGAAAATGGTATGAGATACTGATGAATTTAAGGAATTAGTTTTACATATTTGATGTTGAAGTAAAGGGTATTGTATGACAATGGAGATCTTTTACACTCTCTTCTATTCCCTTATACCAAGGAATTCACCAGGAAAACCGATTATATTCTGAACTTTTGTTTTCTGACAGATTGAGCAAGTTCAGCCGTATCCGAGTTTCATCTCCTTAGCAAATTTGAGCGTGTGGTATGTCTTTTCGTGTGGGTCTCATACAAATTTTTTCAAAGTATACATCCCAAAGGAATTCCTATGAGAGATTCATGCAACTCTAACGTTAATGTCTATGTAAATTGCCCAAAATATTATTTTTACTCTTCCTTATAGCGATGTTGTTCTACCTGCGAAAAAAATATAGGAAGAAGGTAATCATCGAATTTATCAAAAAGAGCGTGCCTCTTTCTTTTTCTGCTTTGAGAAGTGCTCCTTTCCTTACGCCGAGGAAATTGCCGCCAGGAGATTCGCTATCTTCCTTTATTTAATCTGCGTTTCGGAGAATTACAATAGCATTTTTATTCTAAACTCCGTAGCCCAGCAACTCACTCGACTTCCAAAACAGTAACGAAGGCCACTTGAAATAATTTATAAATGTAGCAAAAATGTTAGCCGTTTAAGAAGAGGAATAGAATTTTTCACTAATATGAGGTGATTTACTCATCACATTTTAGTTATGCCGTAATTGTTTTTGGAAATTGCGTATGATTGCGAAAAAAATAAGAGTTCGTAAATATGAATTCTCAAATGACGGCTACTTTCACTTTAAAATATCCGAATAAAAGCCTAACTAAACTAAGCTCTCTCTAACCTGATAAAATTCTTTTGTCCTCTTTTCTCTTACAGTTCATATGTTTTTCTTGGTGTTATTAATTACTGAGTTGTATTACACTAACGGAATATACTTTCCAAAGATGGTAAAAATGTATTCGTCAATCGGTTAATTGAGAGAGAGAGAGTCTAAATATCTTAAGAAAGTCTTAATTAATTTTTTTAAAAGGTTTTTAACCATTTAAAGTATTTCAGAGCGATTTTGTTTCACCTTTAACCGTATGGCTTTAAGAAAAAATCAAGCACAGACTCAATAAATTACATTTGGGTACGGTTGTTTTTATATATCATGACATCTTCATCTTTGACATCATGTATCTTGACATCTTTGAGATTAAACCATATAAAAATTAACTTAATGAACTTATATCAGTTGGAATTACAATTAATAATATGAAAGTTTAAAATACATAATTTTAGTACAATCCACAGCAATACTATGTTAATTTATTCTTACTTTAATGTTATTTTTTTCACAGAAACTAGCTAAAATATTTGCATGAAAAGATAGTGTAGTAAGTGCCCAATATTTTTTTAACACTTTGCAAGGTTTTCTTATGGTTGAACTCTTATGCTTCGATTAGGAAATTGCTAACCTTCATACAATTGAAAGACAAATGACTAAGTTTGTAAGGTGTCTGTAAATCGCTATTATAACAATCGAAGTAGCGTAAGCCATCCATGAATATTCGATGAAAGTGCTTTGCATTCAGTTTCAACCTGAGAAATTACAATATTTTCTCCTATATTTTACGTTTACGGTTAAATGTATCATGCAGGAACATTTTGCTCTTGCTGAATAATTTGCTATCCCTTTCAGTTGTGCGTAACTGGTCTGATTCTGGAAACGCTTTGTACCGAGAAAAGTTCCCAAAAATGGTATCGTATTTCAGAAAATACTCTTTCTTCGGTTTACCGTCGGACACCTTAGGAAATCCGCCTCATTGGTCCATTCCCCAGACGATGTTAGCGCCAGCGAAGCAGAGTTTCGCTATTTGGAGTCTGGCCACGTTCTCGCTAGATGTCGTCAGAGAGCCCTTGTTTCCGGAAGAGACAGCTATGAAAAAGAGGGGAGAGGGGAATAATTCGACCGTAAGAGGGGAAAAAGGACGAACACGAAAGAAAAAGGGAGGAAATGCGAAAAGGAAGGCTCGTATTGCCACGCTACTGCAGGAAATATTATCACAGGGATTAAGTGCTGTATATTTCCATAGACAGAGAGGTCCACCTCTGATTCCTAATTACGATAAAGGTCCACAGCTCGGCCCAATAGGAAGAACTCTTAATGTGATTTATTTCGTCTAACCCAATTTTTGGTCGCTAGCCGCAGAAATTTCCTATGGATTTATAGGAGGAGGTTCAGAAGTATTTTTAAAGAGATTGATTGATTAAAAGCTTGAAAATTTATGGAAAATTATAAGCGCATTTTGTCAAATTTCTCCAAATTTCGGATTCGATTCGAAAAAAATATTCCACGACAGTAATAAGAATCTTTATTCAATTTCCGTTCTTTTGGTGCTTGTCTCGACTCTTTGAGACAATTCCATCTAATTTAATTCTTCATAAGAAAGAAAGCTTGCAACCGATATAAGTGAGGTTTACGTGTATTTCTGATGGAAATCTATCTGAGCGATCTTGGTTCGAGTGGCGCCCCACTAATCACTCACTGACTATTAGGAGTCAGTTACTGTACCACTTGGTAAATTTAGGCATTGTTTACGTATCCTTGGTTCGACTTCGGACGACTCGAATCGTCTCTCGTATAAGGATTACACGTAAAGTTCGCTTTGATCGATCGCAGATATTTTTTCTTTCGAGGAATTAAATCAGAGGTAATGGTCGTACGAAATTGAGACGAACACCAAAAGAAAGGAAATTGAATGAAAATTCTTATTTTGGTCGTAAAATATCGTATTTGAGTCGAAATCGAGAGAATTTAGACAAATTTATTTTTTACTTTCTCCATATACGAAGTATAGAGAAAGTATTGTTTTCATGAAAAAATTCGACTTCGAGATTTCAACGGAAATACATGTTTTGGGGTCCCTAGAACACGTTTTGACCATTTTCGGAATGATGTGTGTGTGTGTGTGTGTGTGTGTGTGTGTGTGTGTGTGGTTGTGTGTGTGTGTGTGTGTGTGTGAGTGTGTGTGTGTATGTGTGAGTTTGTGTGTATGTGTGTGTGTGATAGTGGGCGCTCTAACGTGAAAACTATTAGTTGTATCAATATCAAACTTCATATATAATACTGTGTTGTGTGCTGTCAGAGTTGATTAGTTTTTGGAGTAAATCGGTTGACCGGAAGTCGAGCTTCATTCATCAAAGCTCATTTCCGGTTTTCAAAATATCTCCATAAATACGATATATACGTGAATTGTATTACTTATAAAAGTTTTAGATAATGAAATTTACTATACGTTTTGTATTTAACATATTTTTTTATCACCGGTTGATTAGGAGTTATTCGTGAAATACCGATAAACCGGAAGTAGCTGTTATGTACTTTGTGGGCGCTCTAACATAAAAACTATTCATTGTATCAACACCAAATTTCATATATAAATCTATGGTTGGTTTTGTTAGAGTTGATTAGTTTATATATAAGATGTAAATATTTATCTACGACAGTAATTTCGAACTCTATATTCAATCTAAACTTGGGAGATGAGTGCTTAATATATATATTATTATCTTTGACGTCACAAACATTATAAATAATGTTTTTCGGGACATGATCGATGGAAAACGATGAAATTGGCCTTTCGCCCATAGAGCCCAGAGCGCAAACAAAGTACATAATCAGCAACTTCCGGCTTATCAGTATTCATGAATAACTCCTAAACAATCAGTGATACAAAAATATAATTCATACAAAAGTTATAGTAAATTACATTTTATAAAACATTTATAAATAATAGTATATACCTAAATATCATATTTATGGATATATTTTGAAAACCGGAAATGAGCTTTGAAGAATGAAGCTCAACTTTCGGTTGACCGATTTACTCCAAAAACTAATCAACTCTAACGACACCAACAAAAGTACTATATATGAAATTTGGTGTTGATATGACAAATAGTTTTCATGCTAGAGCGCCCACAAAGTACATAATCATCTTCTTCCGGTTTATCAGTATTTCAGGAATAACTCCTAATCAACCTGTGATAAAATATATGTTAAATACAAAAGTTATAGTAAATTTTAATATCTAAAACTTTTATAAGTAATACAATATACGTATATATCATATTTATGGAGATATTTTGAAAACCGGAAATGAGCTTTAATGAATAAAGCTCGACTTCCGGTCAACCGATTTACTCCAAAAACTAATCAACTCTGACAGCACACAACACAGTATTATATATGAAGTTTGATATTGATACAACTAATAGTTTTCACGTTAGAGCGCCCACTATCACACACACACACACACACACACACACACACACACACACACACACACAGACATCATTCCGAAAATGGTCAAAACATGTTCTAGGGACCCCAAAACATGTATTTCCGTTTAAATCTCGAAGTCGAATTTTTTCATGAAAACAATACTTTCTCTATACTTCGTATATGGAGAAAGTAAAAATGTATGAGGATCAATCAAAAATCGCCAGTTATACTCGTAGAGTAGCTGTTCCAAAAAAAACTTGTTGAGAATTGAGAAAATCAAGGTACAGGTTTTTGAGTTGACATTAATGGTAAAAGTTGTAAATTTAGTCTTATAAATATTTTATTCAAAAGATAAACTCTTATTTACTCGCAACATACATGAAAATTAGTAACGAAAAAATACAAATACCACTAAATACTACTAGAAATAAATAAAATCGAAATAAACAAAATATATGTAAGTGCAAGATGAATTAAGTTATTAAATTATTTAGGGGCAGGTTTCACTTTAATCCGTTTTTCTTGAAGTAGTTAAGCCCAGCAGTTCCGATTATATGATTACCATACCAATGGAAATCAATAAATATTAAAGATGTAATAAGAAAAAAAAAAACACAAATTCACAGAAAAAAAAGAAGATATGATTTTTGCTGCCTCAAAATACATTTTCTCTTCTTAACTTATTATTAACTATGAAGATGGAGGTCCATAAGGTTTGAATTCAGAAGATTCATTTCAAAACAAACACGTGAAGAGAGTTTTGGTAAGATCAAAAAAGTTCCCGATGATACCAACAATCGGCTATACTAATGCCCAATCATTCTGAAACAAAAACTAATTCTCGGAAGCGACACTTGTTCAACGCGTGACGTTGGAAATAACCACCCTAAAACGACTGCGGCGTAACGAAGAACACACGCGAAAACTACTACAGCATCTCCGGAAAAAAGAAGCAGGAAGGAATACGACGAAAGAGCAATGGGGAGAGAACCCTTACATTTGGTGTCGACCCCAAAAAGTTGAGGAAACATCTGGAGTGTGATGAGAGGGCAACAAGATTGGCAGAGTTGGGCAAGCGGTCATTAGCGGAGGGGAATTCGATTGCGCTGGGAAGGACCGGAGGCCCGGAGAAATCGGGGGGATAATCGGGGAAGTGGGGAAGACGATGATAAGGGAGAGATGATTATTAGCAGAGGAGTATCTGCCCGCGAGGTAGCAACAATTGCCGGAGGACATCCGATATGGCCAGATGAGATCCGTGAGGAGAATTGCTGAAGAGGGTTAGGGGTGGGGGGATTATGGGAAGCTACTGTTGGAATCCTGCTGGACGTCACAACCTTAAGGAACAGATGGGCAAACTTTGGGGTCAGTCGCATGCTAACCGGAGGATAATCTTAGGACGCTGTTGAGCACATCAACATATCGGATTGCGCAAAGCTACGTTCGAGAAACGTTTAGGATCGGCATCTTTATCAATGGGTGTCAGGTGCGGAGGAAATTTGTTGAACGACATGTGAAACAATCACGTCCATCCCTTTCGCTGTAAGCTTTTTTTTTGGTTCTTGTACTCCTGCAGCTAGCGCTAGATTTAAATGATGATAAGCCCTAGGCTATTCGACTAGCTAGGCCACTCCTCTACGACTGTATGAAGAAGATAGAGAGATTTAAGCAAGGCGAAGAAATTGGTCAAATTTTATTTGAGTAAACAGTATCGATCGATACTTCTTAAAATTGATATCGCTTATAAATTTGAAAATCACTGAATTTTGTAAAAATTTGTGGAATTGTTTTTGTTTTTCAAGAATGTGAATTGATTAGTTCATCAGCGTGATATTTAAAATATTTTGAGAATAAGAATATTTTTACCCATATATTTTTCAAATAAGTATACTGACCTGTTTTGGAGTATTCCGTTTAGAAACATGCAGGAATTATTGCTTAAATTATCAGCAATATACTCTATCATAAACCATATTATGTTAGAACATTCCTAAGACATCAGCAAGTATATATGAGAGTAGCGAATCGTAGAGTTCTAACGAAAATCTTTGAAAGGTTCTTCAGAGACTTGAGTACTCTCATAAAAGCATTATTCACAATTCATTGGCATATCGTATTTTGATTCACATTAAACGTATGAGAGCAGGCAATGACAGTAATATGTAGACTAATTCTTTTTGGATGATAAAAATAATATTTACATTTAAATTATTTTTCATCTTATTCCCTCTTTAATAAACTTTTAGTTGCCATCTCCTAGCTAGAAACTTTCAGATATCTGGAGTGAATTTTTCTTTCCGGGAAAAGAAGAAAAAGTTTTAAAACGCTAACATTTGAAAGTCTATTATGTTATCACAAATTTTTAATCTAATTTCTCTAATTGTATCAATCAATTACGAGACTAATTTATTTTTGTGCTATAAATCGTGGTGAATTATGCATGTAATGCATGCAGCTCTCTCATACTCTTGATGCTCGTTTAGCTGACTGATGTTTCAAAGACTAAAAGAAAGACCTGTATTGTAGGGAATGTTATAATTATTGCGCTGCCTCGTTCTCCCTACAGGAAGCGGTTAATACTCAATTCTTTAATTACGTTTTAAAACATGTTTCCGTGGAATTAATGATAAATGTCACATGTGAGTAAAGAAAATGGCACTCGAATTTTGGCAGCATGAAAAACTTCTGTATCTCTTCCATTACTACTAAACCTTGAGCGGTACAGTGCTTACTGCGACATAATAGGAAAATAGGGTGCTCGTGTCATTACAGTTACGAGTTTCGTGGCGATGGCTCCAGCCATCTTCGCGTCTGACCTATTTTTCTAAACTTGCTTCATTGTTATTAATTTTGCGACTTGTTTTCACCGTGATCACAGTGAATGTTTTAGTGGTACGCTCCTTCCCGTTACACCTAACTATACAGCCGTTGCGAGAGAAGAGAAAATTAGGATTTATTCCAACTTGAGAGCTGTCTTCGGACTAAGGCATTTTGGTTTAAATTATGTAGGATATATATCTCTTAATTATACCGCGTTCGCAAATGACAAGTTAATGCGCAAGAGTCAGATGGCAAACAAAAGAACGTTCGGTGGACGGGTGAAAAAGTAGAGCAGGCCATTATGGCGTTCAGCTGTTTCGAAAGTTACTCCGAAGCGCGGACTGGAAGCAAAAAATAAACGTTGATATGAAGGGCACGATAAAGTTAGCGCACTAGTGAAACAAAGGCCTAAAAGTTTTTGTTGCCCAACATGCGTAATCCGAACTCTTAAATTAGCCTGACCCCATAGAATGTTATAAATAACTTTCCAAGGGTTAGTGGAAAGAAATATTTCATTTCCAAACAAATGATGACGAATAGTCCTGCTCTTAAACCTTGAAGCGTTAATGAGATTTGTGATTAATTAAATTTTCTAGTAGTATTGCGAGGCCAAAGCAGCATTCCTGTATCATTACAGTGCAAAATGTATCTCGCCTCATCATCTCTGTGACAATCTAACACTTTTACATTTACATTTACATTTAAACCCTGCAATCCGCCAGTGGCGCGTGGCAGGGGGTGTAAGACACCAAAATACCTATCTAATCTGGAGAGCTATTAGCTTCTCTAATACTTCGCGGAAAAAATGACCTATCTGTCCTGGCAACTACTTCCCTGTATCGTTTTTTTGTTTTCTCTCGAAGGTCGCGTAGGAATATAACTGGGATGACAATATCTGTTATCTCCTCCTCGAAATCGGTAGAGATGAATTTATCAAAAAGCTTCCGTCGATATTCACGTCTTCTATCATTAAGAGAGTTCCAACCGAGGGATTCTATCATAGCCGAAACACTGCTGTCGAATCTGAAATTCACCCTTGACGAACCTTGCTGCTCTACGTTGAACCATCTCGAGATCGGACATTAATCCTACTTCGTGAGGATCCCAAACCGCACAGCAATACTCAAGTAGAGGTCGAATTAGGGAAAAGTTTTGAAAATGACGCAATTTATTCATTGCAAATGTATTCAAAACATGTGCATAGAGATCTTTAATTTTTATTTATCTCATTACCGCCGAAGTTCTGCCATTTTTAATTTTAAAACTATTCGCTGCTATCAATGTCTCCTTAACATTTATCTGCTATTCACTTGAACAGCCATGCATACATATCTAGCTCTGTATGACGAGAAAGTTTTTCTCCTGGTGTTACAGAAGATTTAAAATGCATGCATATGTATGTATTTAGCAGTAGGTATATTCACCTTACTCGAGGAAGTTTCTCTTAATTTCTTTTCCTTTTTTCTATTGCTTGCTCACCTGTCAAATAATTTCTAATTACGACTGCACTACTACTAGTTTACATTTTCCCATTATATATTATACTCACCTATTTTCCTATTTTCGTAATTGAAAAACTCTTCTCTTTATCAACATAAATAATTAATTTTCATTTTATTGAAAACTTTTCACCATGGCTACGAAGAATTAACTATAAATAGAATCAGATGTAAGAATCACTCAAACTAATAATGCTTCCAGATAGGATTTTTACTTTCTCCATATACGAAGTATAGAGAAAGTATTGTTTTCATGAAAAAATTCGACTTCGAGATTTCAACGGAAATACAAGTTTTGGGGTCCCTAGAACACGTTTTGACCATTTTCGGAATGATGTCTGTGTGTATGTGTGTGTGTGTGTGTGTGTGTGTGTGTGTGTGTGTGTGTGTGTGTGTGTGTGTGTGTGTGTGTGTATGTGTGTGTGTGATAGTGGACGCTCTAACGTAAAAACTATTAGTCGTATCAACACCAAACTTCATATATAGTACTGTGGTGTGTGCTGTCAGCGTTGTTTATTTTATTTATAGTTTATAGTTAGTTTCCTTAATTACCGAAAATACGTATTTCCGAATAAATCACTAATATCTTAGAAGCCGTAAAGGAAAAAATAATGTTGAATTTCGTACATAAGTAAGTTTCGTCATCAAGGAAAACTTTTTCAATGTGCTACAACCCCGCTAAACTGAAACTGTCATCACGAGGAGATATTGCTTTATTTTTTGCTCTTCGCGTTTCAAAACTTCGTCCCTTAAAGCAAGGAATGACAGATGCGTCTAACGTTGGACACAGGCGCTGCCGCCATAACGGAAGCGCCGTCTGGCCAATCGCGGTTGACCTCACGGGAAAGTGTGGCCACAGCGGGAACATATGTTCTCTGCGTCATCACTCTCCGATCCTCCTAATTACTTCCTTCGGGCATAACTCTGCGGTGATTCATGACCATGCAAAATAAAAGCAAATCTTCAAAGGAGCAAAACGAAAACGAATCTTCAAAGAGAAACATATGGCATATTTCCGAATTTGAAGGATTTCCGGGTAGAAGTAACTAAAATAGTGAAGAAAAAAAGCCTTCGTTGCTGTATCCAGGAAGTTTATAGATCAGATTGATTGTCTGTCGGTGAGGTATTCAGTACAAAGACGTGTTGGATCCTCACATCCTCTACCATTGACTTTTAAGAGATAGTTGAGGAGAATGATGCTTACTAGATGAGGAGTGAGGTACTTTCCCTTGCTTTCTTCCCCGAGCTAAAATGTTATGAGCGAAAAATGCCTCTTTAAATATAGAACATTGACTCTTTTCGTAGAATTGCTTAAGGATCTAAGTCAGTGGCAAAAGAGTGAGTCAAAAGTAAAATGAAAAATCACTTGTTCTTTGTTCTATACTAATAGTTGGACGAAGAACATTTCATTCATCAGAATATGGTAGCAGTAATAGATTGATAACATGATATTATTTAAAAATATTCGAACGTGATCCAGAGTTTAATTTTTACAATTTTGTCTTTAAAATATGCTTCAATATTTAAACAGTTCAATTGAAACTTTTGTATTTGTATTTTGGCTCATGAAGGAAAATGTATTTATTTAAATTTGATTCATTAACAGTCATTTCGACCAATTACAATGAATCTTACAACAAAATATTGAAATAAACATATTTCTACCTAATTTTAATCTACATTATGATGCCGCGATAATAGAATGCAGTAGAAAAATAACACATGCCTTGGCTGAAATAGTTATACTTTTTATATTAACGGTAAGCAACATGAAAAATGGCGAGAACCTCTTCAAAATATGAAATAGTTCTCATCTGTTTTAATTGTGTGCATTTCACACTTGATTGTGCATTGAGTTTCATACTTGCAAATTCTATTTATAAAAGTAAATCACCAAATTTACTTTTATGATAACAATACTATTTTCAATAGCGTTTCTATTATGTAATTGAATAGTCTTTTAATATCTGTAAAACAAATTACTTTACGCTATTATCAGGTACGGATCTAGAAAAAAATTTGGGGGGGGGGAGGTCCGATAGAAAAATTTAAAAATAAAAGAGATTTCGTCTTTCACAAAACGTGACGTTAGAATTGTGTTAGACGAACTCGATTTTTTTATTTGAATTTCATTTTCGAAAAATAGGCACAAGTGATATTTCGGGGGGGGGGGGGGGGTCCGGACCCCCAAGACCACCCCCTTGGATCCGTACCTGGCTATTATTATAAATAAAAAGCTTAGTGTGGTTTAGTTGAAATTTTGTCATGAAGCAGATTTGCGTGAATGGATACCACGGAGTGATTACCACGTCTTTGTTAAAATTGCTGCATAATCTCACGGGAATATGACCAGAGATCCCACTGCATAGTATATGGGGAAGTTAAGAAAACCTCACTCGATAAAAGTCGGGCTGTATCAGTCAGATATTCTTTTCCCTCTTGACCTGAATACATTTGAGGGCAGGGATGGAAAGGCATCTCATCCCTCTGGTTCAATCAGAATTTCCCAACTGGCCTTCCTTTCCGTTGCCATCTCTTTCTCACTCCTTCACCAAACAATCAGTAAAGTGACCCTTCAACCTCCAACTATATCCACTTCCACCACTTACGAGCCTTCTCTTTCTTTCAGTTTCTTTTGGAGGCTCGAGAGAGTGCATTTTATGGTCTCTTGTTTTCGATCGTGAACGAAATCATTCTTGGAAGCTCTCACCCGATGGAATACTTTACTAGATTACAAGGAGCATTTATGCAATGTAACGTATCATTGCAGACGATGCATCCACATTCTTACTCTTGAAAACATATGAAAACGTAAGGTACCTGAACGTGGGATATTTTTTATAGATCTGACAAGTTCTAAAATATCAATC
The DNA here is from genome assembly GCA_947579665.1 of Sympetrum striolatum. Lineage (NCBI taxonomy): Eukaryota > Metazoa > Arthropoda > Insecta > Odonata > Libellulidae > Sympetrum > Sympetrum striolatum. The sequence continues at coordinate 62,532,150 of OX388351.1, forward strand.
TTTCAATAATATACTGCAAAAGGAGGTTGTAAGTCAAGGGAAAATCATTTTAGGGAGGGTAATAAGAGGAGAGATATGTGGGAAACTAAATTCGTTTACGAGAAGACTTTGATCAGAGAATTTTGCTATTTCTATTATTTTTATCAAGTTTAACCGACGTCCTTTTATTTATTAATGAAGATATTTGAGGATAAAAACCCTCTTGTGCACGAATATATCTTGTAAAATAGTCATCCACAAAGTGACCCCTGAACATATTGCTATTATTTATTATAAAAAAGGTCCGAATGGCAATTTGATTTGCTCTCATTTTTTTGTAAACATATCTGCATTTCTTTTCTCGCTGAGATGTAAATTAGATCGGAACAGCCCATTAATCAATTTTCGAGTGACAATACGTCTTCATGCATTTGATTTTCTTTTACCGTTTATTATTAACAATATATATAAAATGTATTTTGAATGTGGATACTTGCTTCCCTTACGCTCAAAACAGTGAGTTATTTTTTGCGCCGTTCTTGTAAATTGGAGAACATCGAAAAGTTCATAGCAAAGATCATTCGATTATTTTCACATTTAATCAGACTGTTTGCGTTTAAAGAAGAACAGTGAAATTCTGAACTGGTTACATCTCATAATTTTGTGATTGATTGTTAAAGTTGAGCGACTACTCCCAGTGCAGCGATTATTCGAGCTTTAAAGCCAATCAAAAGAAGAAACGGAAAAGCATTGCATAAGAGTAAAACTTGTGATGTTAGTAACTATTTACCTTCTACTATAATTTCTCAAATAGTTATCTGAATATTTTAAGGTATGTTTAAGTATTTCGTTTAAGATTCGGATAGCCTTCCTATTAGGTAAGTATAGATAAGGATTGTTTTTGTTAACTTCAATCTTGTGTATTTTAGTCAGTTTTACAACTGAGCAAATGATATTTATTTATATTATAAATCGATATTGGTGATTGACACTTGTGGGGACTCTATGACTTGGAAAATCGCCGTGTTTCCAATTCGATGAATTATAATTTTCTATTTTGTTCCAGGGTTAATACTCTTGTTGCTCAGATCTCACTACAGCTCTGCTTACAATCATGTACGTATAATAAGATTGCAGATATTGTAATACGTATCCCTGTGGAATGGAAAAATTGGTTTTTGTATTTATCTACCTCTTTAGAGCTTCTGTCCTTAGGTTTCAACGTAAATGTTGTCTCCTCAGCAGTTGAATCTCTCTCTTCGTCTCTGCATAATTCCTTCCTTCTTTCATATCCGTTAGCATTATGTGCCTCCTTCCTTCTCTTTTCGATTTTATTATTAACTTATGCACACACTTCTTCTTTACAATGTGTCCAATCTATCTTGCCTTTCTTTTATAATTTCTCTCAGAAAAATTCTTTCCTCTCCTATCCTACGATGCATTTCTTCCCTCTTAATTTTATCATTCCATCTCCAATCTCCTACGTTTGCCGCCTTATCCAATTCTACAACAGTGAAAATTGCGGAATTTTTACCCCAATGAGAAAATAAGATGTTAAAAGATTGAAAATTTGTAGGCATACAATGAATACAATAATTATGCATATATTACACCCCAAACGTGTAATTGCCCATTTCATGAATTGGGAAATTACACGTTTGGGGTAACAGGAACCCTACCTACCCCACTCAACCCATCGGCGTCGCGCATATTTAATTAATTATTTAATCTCCGCTACAAATCGTGAAATATGCGCGGCGCCGATGAGTTGAGTAGGGTAGTTAGGTTCCTTTCACCTCAAACGTGTAATTGCACAATTCATGAAATGGGCAACTTCTGCCCATTTCATGAATTGGGCAACGCGCCTGCCCATTTCATGAAATGGGCAATTACACCTTTGGGGTGTAACACATATATTATTACGCTGATAAAATAATTATAATAAAACATATATACTAAGTGAAAAAAGGGTATACGGCAAAGTTATGACATTAGGGTGAAGAAAATCTCTAAATAGCCGTTGCTTATCTAGACAATTGAGCTGAACAACGGCTGTTTGGAAATTTATTTAAACACAATACATATTAAAAAATATTATTAGAATGCATATAGTATTTATTGATAAAATTATTATGCATATATTATTATGGTAATGAAGCCATTATATTATAAAAATATATTTTCACAAATATTATGACAATACATATAGTATTTATTAATACAAGAATTCTACAATATTATTATTTCCACAATAGATTCATTTTTTTGACATCTTAATTATGGCGCTCCACGCCATCGCGCATTAATTTTACTCGACAGAAACTTAAAAGTCCTCCCAAGATAACAATTAGAAAGTAACAGCGTAGCGCCGAGGAAAGCTAACGAGAAGGGAGACCGCGTCGTTTGTCGAATCCTGGCATTTTCAGCGACTCCGTATTCTTCAATCCCCGCTGAACTTGATTCACTGCGGACTCGGCGCCTTAAGAACATGTTAATCCCACGCATAGCCGAGCGACTGAAGCTAGGAAACTCATTCACTTGTAGCGGTTTGCTTTATTTATCGCCCCCTCTATGCCCGCTTCTTTCCCGGGAGGCCTTCCATTCCGCCAAAGGACTCTTAGCAGGGTCCGAGGATAAGAAACAGCGGCGGGTCATTACGGAAGAGGGTATTTCCCTCAAGAGGAGAAGCAATTAATTAAGGGCTTCCTCATGAAGTAAAATTAGGGAAGGAAAGAGGGGAACTTGGAGATTTGCCTCCGCAAAGGCGCATGGCCTCGACTGTATCTGGAAGTCGAGCGAGTGGAATGTTTGCTTGGATCGAGCAAACATGTCTGCAGAGGACGTATTGCAAGAATCGGCCATAAAAGAGGATTTCGAGCTCGGACCCCGCAGGCGAGAAAAATAAAAGTTTAATCCTCCGGGGAATTCTCAAATGTAGTGGATTGAGAGTTGCTTATGGAAGCTGCTCGGTTGGTTTAATTTACTTACATGTTTGATGGCAAGGAAATTATTGAGGGACGCATTGCAAAAGTTTAAAAAGTAATGCTCCTTGATGTTTCAATAACGACCTTAGGATAAATTTGATGCATCCTTCATAATACAAAATATTTATCGTGGTCATAGTATGGGACGTTAATTATGAATATCGAAGTTGATTTTTCAATAAATTAAAATTGATTACAGTAATCACATATATGCTAAAATTACAATTTTATGTTGGTTAAAATATTTATTTCACCACTATTTCTCATGATGATAGTTAAAACCATTCACTACACAACACAGGGTTTTAAGCATTCGTCAGGGATCTTAAATCTTCCAAGCTATTCCAATAGAATTTTTTATCCTTTGCTTATCTTATGAATTTCTCTCCCTGCTTTATTCGATATCTCCCATGCACAACCACCATTCCATTGAGCCTTGAATAACTTTAAATGAATCGAGATGATTTGCTTATCGCAATCTCCTTCGTATCCAGTTGACTTTCCAGGTGTTCATATTTTTATCTGTGCCCGAGTACGTTCTCTGCCAAGTTGACTGTATTAATAGATAGCTTAGAGGCTACCGTTTGGTTATACCTACAAAGGAAGCAGTGAATCCAATAAGGGTACTCTTCTCGCTATGGAGAGCGGAAGCTTTCATACGACTGTTTAAGTGGTAAAGAGCGTGTTTACTAATACATAGGATAGCCCTCATCTGTTCCCATCAGTGTGTTTATTTGTACTACTAGCATGACTGTAAAGTCTGGAATAGGAGCGTGAAATTCTGCGCTAATATCATCAAGGCGGAAAATATTTACCTTTCTCCGGGAAAATTAAGCTAGCTTAGAGAGAAGTGAATAAGCGGCGAAGTAGTGGAATATCCTCTGTATTTTGAACAGAAAGGGGTGCAATTTGCACACCCTGTGCACCTTATCCTTCAGGGGTAAATACGACGTTGTTTCGGAATAGTCTAATTTTCAAATCACAGTTACTGTTCCATGAAACGGAATTTACTGTTCCTTTTTTGAATTACTCTGCGAGGAATTGAAATGTGTCCTAAATTTATCGCTTGAGATAAGCTTATAATCTGCATCGCGGAAAATCATCCTCATTAGGAGTATGAATTCACGAGGAAGTCAAGATTTGTCCAAAATAGTATTTGAAACTCATGAGCATTTACGGTTACATCTTCCGGGTGTCATAATAGGGGGATATACCGTATTTCCAAAGCGTAATTTCTGATTTATATGCTTAATAAACATATCATAGATTTTGGTCTCACTTAATGATTATCAATGTGCATTTTAGCTGTCGGGAAAATTTTCTTCAGTCGTTTGACTATAGCTGAATAAGTTTAAGCCATCAAACAGTTTATTTTTCATGTGCTTGTTTAATACTATAAAAGATTTAATTTAAATATATTTAAATAAAGATTTAATGCTATAAAAGAAAACATTCTAAAATAAATAAAATTTTTCTTTTGATACAAGATGGAGTTTCACCTTTTAGCATGAAAATAAGACGAATTAAACAAATTAGAATAGCGCATCCTAAAATTATAAAATTAGGTCGAAAATAATTTTATAAAAATTAATACGAAGTATATAAAAGTTTACAAAAAGTAATGGACGGTAAACAATGAAGGGTCTAAGAAAGCGTAAAAACTCCTATGAACCACCAATTCATATATTTAGGAATTTTTACGGTTAATGGGAGTGTGTAATTTCACATATGCTTTAATAGTTACTGTTGTATGTATGAGTGAGTCCAGCAACTTTCGTAAACAATGCTTTGAAGCAATTGAAAGGAATTAATTTCAAGTTCTTTTCCATGAGAAAGAAATATTACATTTAGGATTCGTTAGAAATCCAGTTTACTATTATATATAGATATTTTGTAGAATAAAAATCCTTGGTTCAACTCTAAATGGATACAAATAATCCTCAAAAGAAGGCCTGTGGACTTTCATTTTTAGTGGAATAAAATTAGGAATATTGATCCGACGAAATTAAAAAAGTATCACTCGCTTAATATACCCATACCTCTCAGAATCCTCTTGGTTAGTATAATACATTAATTCAGTCTTCTTTCCGTGGTAAAGACTGATAAGTGGTAAATAGACTGATATGTTTTGGTTTCCACAGGAAAAAAACTGTTTTAATAAAACTTTTCTTGTTGAAACCAGAATATTTCTGTCTAATTATTCACCATGAATAACATCTTGATAAAATTTATAATCAAGCAGGCTGTTTGAATAAACAGTGCATACAATACTATTTAAGCCGACAAGGTAGATTACAGTAGATATGAATAATTTGTCACCCAAGAAAATCACCTCAGAACTTCAACGACCGCCTTCCGAGAAAAGATTGGTCAAGCGCAAGGAGATCTCGAAATTTTTCCGATCGCTACCCATAACTGAAACCCTGTGCAATATCCACTCTATGTAGTCATTTGCCCGTCCGGTTGAAAAAACAATCAAGGGGAGAATGCAAATCAGACGGCCTTTTCGTGGATCCACCCCCTTCATCAGGATCACAAATCGGTCAGCGGGAGTTAGTTCGAGAGTTAACGTAACACACCAACCCCCATATCCCGTTCGTGCCACTTTCCATATCCAATAGACAGACCCCTGCTGGAGTTCCCATTTCTAACATCCTGCCTTCACTCACACAAACACTCCCCGCCCACCAAAAGCCATTTTCTCAAAATTCGATGCCTTTCCGAACCTTCGGAACATGCCTTCCAACCCCCTCACGCCACGCTCCCTTCTCGGGATACACTCCTTTCTAACCGAAAACCCCTCGCCGGGGAAAAAAAAACCTCACCCTTATTTCCATTCGCTTTGATCTCCCCTCATCCCATTGCCGAGGAAAAAACCTTCCCCCTAGGGTAACTTATGCCTCCAGTCCCTAACGCATACTCCTGGACTACCAGCAGGTCTGTCTCTCTCTTTCGCTCTCTTCGCTTTAAAACCCACGACCGCTTCTGCATCCTTTATGAGCTCCCTTTCCCTCCGCTGGGGAATATTTCCATTTTCTTTCCTCCTGTCGCATCTTCTCTTTCTACTTTCTCCTTTTCTCTAATCTTCTTTGCCGTGTCTTGTCCAAAATTCCTTCATTTCCAAACTTCACCTTTCACCCATTGAGAATCAGAGCATCTTGTCTTATCTAGTCAATCAATTCCTCTATTTTTAGTTTTTTTTAGAATTTCTTTGAAGAATTGATGAGTAAGTAGCTAAATCCATGAGCGTGTGAACATTTTTAAAGTTACGAACGTAGCACTAGCACCAATTCGAGGAATGAATGAAAATAATACATCACACTAGTCTATATACTTTAAAGGCTTGGATATTCTAAGAAGGCTACGTTTTCTAAGAAACAGAATGAAGAATTTACTTGGTGGTTAGCAAATAAATGTTTCTAATGTGATCTTTGTATCTAATAATTCATAGAAACAGTGGATATTTTTTTTCTTTTTCCGGGTCCTTTTTATACGAAAAACTGTTATTAGAAGTTAAAATTTTCCAATTGCCATCTTTATCGGCGTTATTCTTCTCACACCCCGGTACTCCGAGAAAACAAGACAGGAAACTTTCTCTAATATTTTGGAGAATCTTTAATAAAGTTTCCTGTCTTGTTTTCTTGGAATACCGGGGAATGAGAAGAGGAACGCTGACAAAAATGCTATTGGAGATTTTAAACCTCTAATTCCTTAATAGCCGTGTCTCAACTTTCTATTGTTTTCACGAAAAATGGTTATTTCTTTAAACTATTTAATTGAAATATTTAATTAATTTTGGCAAGGCGTGATACATTATACTGTGCTCGATTCCATGTTAAATACACAAATTCTCTTTGAGATCTTAATTGGAAATTATATCTGTATGATATTGTCCAATGTGTGTAGTGTTAGATTAAAATTAATAAACGCATCATAATTTTAGATGTGTAATCGAGCCCAAATGTTGACCGGATCATATTCTTTCATATTTTAATTGTATTCTATTGCATTTATCTCCTTTACATTTATATCCCAATTGTTATCAAGCACTTACGGTGAAGGGCTGTGTTGTACTTACAATTTTATCTAAAATCAAAAATATTATACGTGGAGATGTTTTATATTTTCTACCCATTCATTTGCTATAAAATTCTATCATTGAAATTTTGGGTAGCAAAGGAATTCATGTTAAGCTCTTATTTATTTTAATTCCATGCTATTTTATCTGTTTAAATGTTTGAAAGAAGACGGTTTTTATACATCTTCATCGGCTTCATTACTAAATTATTAATAATATCATTACTTATAAGTATGCATTATGTTAATACACAACTTGCTTTGGTCTGTATCTATCTATAAATTCATGGTATTTCTTGCTTCGTCACTCTGCAGGAAAGAGTTGTTTTCGAGCTGGAGGCCTTGTCGTTACCATGTTTCACGATCATAAAATTGGCCCTTATGAAATAAGCACATAATTGTAGAACCAAGAGGTACGACGGACATTTTTCTCAGCTTGTTATCGAAGTTTACATATGCTTCTCACGTCGGGATAAGAAAAGCAGCTATTTATGCGACTCGTACGTTTCCCAACTTCTTCTCCCGCATTTTCACAAGTTTTCAGACTTGTTTACACACTCGAATATGCGAAGAGTTTCCCCTTGTTTGTGCTTTTACTCTCTTTCTTCTCGTGGGCACCGTTTTTATGCCTCCCACCTCTTCCTCCTCGCGTTCGGAAATTTTTGAAAGGAAGTTCGAGAAGTGTGTCGGGAAGCGAAGCTTTTTTCATCGCGCAACCAGATGCTTGAGGGGCTTGGGTTTCGACGCCGGTGGGAGGGAAAGACTCCCGTATGGATTAGATGAGTAGGGGTTTTGTTTTCCCCTGCATCAAACGGTTTTTTCACGGGAGAACTTTTTTTTACCGAAATTCTTCGGGCGTTGTGAAATAAAGGGAAGCTGCTGGTCACAGAAATTCTCACTTTATCGCCGTGAAAATCTATTATCATCGCTTCAGAGGGATTGGTCGAGACAGTCGATCGCTTTAAAATGGCGTCCGATACTCGAATGTTCCGGTTTCGGTTTAACAATGAAAAACCGACGCCAGCGCCGGTGCCAAAAAACTGAAACGCTCTGAATGTGAAACGAATAAGAATTCGATGCGATGCTTGGAAATTTCATGCACCGATGGAGAGCGGTCTCCGATAACGTGATGAATTGAAAAAATGTCTGGATATCGATGGAAAGGAATTAATCGGATTAAAATTTATCATCCATTCGCCAAATTCCATAACTTTTAGCACACTCTCTGATAGAAAAATTCCTAACTGAAATCACGCGGGAAAAAATCTCATTTTGCGACCTCTTCGGCCGCAGTTGAATCTCCGAGATCTAATTAAGCGTTCGGACGTTCACGCTTCAAAAATTCCGCGGTCCAGATCTAAAAAATTATACTTTAAAAATTCAATTCATATACTCTCCAGGAATTTAGAATATACTCCACTTTAGGGATATCATGTATGTCTTTGTCGGCAGGTATGAAGAGATTATATATGCTTTTATCGGTGGCTTGTGTATTGTATAGGACTTATGTTTCAATTGAGGAAGGATTCAAGCAGTATTATATTTACTCTGTCATGAAATAAGCCTTAAATTTCAACACGCGTAATGGCTGTAGAGCAAGAATGCACAATACTTAGTGATACTTTACGATACTATATGATTTTTACCTAATTAAATATTCTTATTATCCTTTATCTATAATAAGAATATTTTCAATTACAAACTTCATTTTTCAATGCTTAATGTTTAAAATATGTAGTAATTTCCTTGTAAATTATGTAGTTTTGTTTTTATAAAATGTGTAAATTTTTGAGCGAATGATTCTATGCGTCCAGTTGCTGATTTCATCTATGTTATTTTTTTATTGTCTTACTTTTGTGATTTCTATGTTATACGTGAAATTTATTTACATTTTTAGACTTTGCTATCAGTAGGTTTTCACAGATTTTTCTTCCTGATTTGATTGTATTTTCTTGCTGTGGATGTTTTTTTCTTAAAATTACACCTAAGGTTTTTTCTACATTTAGTCCTAATTTTTTCTCTATCATTTTTATTTCCTAGTAAAGTATTTATATTTTATTAATTTCATTTACGACAGATTACATGAGAAAAAGAGACTCTGGTCTCAATCTAAATGAAGAACTTAAGACCAACAAATGCAATAAAAGACTTTAAATAATCAAATAATATTTTTCTATACTACTGGTGAGCTATATAAGAATCTTCTTAACAAACATTCAATGTTCGGAAGAAAATTCTTTGCTTTTCGGAAGATGTGGCAAATTGGCCTAATACATGATACACATAATGATTTCCAACAGTAAGGTTTGGTTACTCCTGGGGATAAAATTTCCCCGCTGTTTCAAGACTTATAGATCGCATGCATTTTTAGGAAAGCTTTTATCGATTCCCATACGCTCCCTATCAGAATCGAATCTTATTTCCTGGAAACTCATATCCAAGGTTGTAAAGTCCGCTTGGGAGCTGCATGTGGATTGCATAAGACTAAGGGGGACGTAGGTCTGGTCGTATAAGATCAAGGATACTTGAAACGTACTCGTGTAAAGAAATGGTAGAACGAAGAGCAGCTTGTATGCACCGATTTGACAATGATGAAAATTGTTACATACATCGCAAAAATGAAAATTTTGAAGTGGAACCGATATTTCAAGGATTTAAGTACTATTTCATGTTTTTAAACAACAATGAACTTAAATAAATTTTAGTTCAAACTGATAAAATTTTATTTCCTTGTTGGATTGATTGAATCGAAGATTTCATGTATAGTAGGCTTATACAAGCAAAATTTTTTTTTATTCCATTAAGTTATTATTTGTAAACTGAAAAACCTAAGGTTACCGTGCCAAATAATATGGGATCCTCAATCGATTAATTAGACGATGTCCTCTAAACTCGAATGCCCCTCTGGATTTAGGGGCATTTAAATTAGTCGTTGAGATCAAACAATAATCTGTTGAGGGGTTACTATTGCAAACAAAGATGATATCATTCTTAGATGCTCAATCAATGATCACGTATCACAAGATCACTGTTAATAAAAGGAAACGTACGGGTGGTATGGTAGAAAAAGTATGATGTACATAGTACTAATTGTTTTTCTTGCAGTAGGCATACATTTTTACTATAGTAGCTTTCCTTGGAGAACAATAGCGGAAGTATATTTTCCTTTATAGAATCGATTATTCTAGTTTCATAACATTAATATCACATTAGTCATCTTGGTTAAATACAACTGCATATTTCAGTTTCCTCAGACGTTTTCTGTTTTCTTGTTTTTTTTTAAGCTTTTTGTTTTCTCTGGAAAGCAAACTATTAAGTTCTATTTATTCACCATGAATTGTGTCTATTATAATGTGAGGTATTGAAAGTCGTAGAGGTATAAAATAATTCAGTGGTACCGTAAAATGGGGTAACTTTGGACAAATTTTCATATTTTTCTAAATTTTTCGTACTATAGATATATTTTTTACTTAAGATATGTATATCATTCGTTTTGCACATTCATTAGCTATTAAACGCCGTAATTTAAGTTTTAAAAAATTTAACCCTGTTAAATAAAATTTGACTTGAACATTGTCCCGAGTTACCCCACCGAGTGGGGTAACTTTGGACAGTGTAATTTTTTGGACAAAAATTGGTAAAAATGAAGCCTTTACAACCAAAATTACTTCTAAACGTTTATTTTAACGTTTTTACATGTTTTTAAAATACTTAAACGATTATAAATTCGTTTTATAATGGTGAAAAATTGGTAAAATATTAGTTTTAAACATTTTTCAGTTCTTTGGTAAAAATTATGTAAAACAGTAAATTTTGTAATATCACTCGTGCCATCAAATATGGCTTAAAGCTTAATATACATTTTACAAATGTATACTTATCAATTAGCAAGTCTTCCATCTCATTGGCAAAATGCACTCCAATCTCTGGCTTAGAGAACAGAGCGCGCTTTCCTACTCTTTGAGGGGGGTTAATACCTTGCACAATTTCGTTAGCGCTGTACCAAATTTTGTCCTCCCTACTTGGCCACTTCCAGTAACCGCCAGACTTTTCTATACCTGTAACTAAGTACCTGTCACTTTGCCCGTCTTTTTCTGTAATGTGCCCTGGGTACAGTTCCCCCTCAAAATTCACCAAACCAAGTTGCCCCACGTCAAGATCAATTGGAACCCTTCCTGCGGAGGGTCCAGGGCTTTCGTTTTCGTCTTGAACAGAAATCATTTCTCTGTCGGAGATTTCAGGGGAAGAAACGTCATCAACCTCTTCGCTCCCAGAGCTGCTTCTGGAGTTTTCGTTCATCACCAACCGGGCGTTTTTCTTCCTTCCACCGCTGCTGCTGCTATCTCCCCGTCCGCGTCGAGTTACTCGTGAGCTAAGAGCCCCACGTCCGCCGTTGGATGGTGCGTCCTCACTTTGACGGCGTACAGCTTCCACGTCCTCTGATGAAATACTTCTTCCTCTAGTCTAGTCGTTTGCAGTTGTTGCTCCGGCGACGCGATACAGTTTCAGCACGGCGTTGCTCCAAATGGTCCACAAAAACTTTGGCAACTCGATCAACAAGGTTGGCGTTTTCGGTTCCCATCACGCGGTAGGGAAGTCTTCGGAGGGGTTGTTCAGGATCCAAGGGGAAGATTCCTGTCTTCCTAAACCCAGCTTGAAGGTTTGAGGACGATGTTGTCAATATCAGGGTTTCGAAAAGTTGTTTTAGAAGTTTTGGAAACTCGGTTTTCGGGATGAAGCCGCACTTCTTACCAACGTCGATTTTTTTCCATTCAGATAGGATTTTTCTCCATATTACCTTCAATGCCTTAAAATAAGCAACATCAAGAGGTTGAAGTAGATGGGTGGTATTTGGAGGGAGAGCAATAAATTTAATGTTTTACTTTTCGCACAGTCTCAAAACTTCTAAATTGATGTGTGAGCTGAGGTTGTCTACTATGAGCACTTTCGTTCCTGGCTGATTTTTTAAAATTGGCAGCATAACGGTGAGGAACCAATCTTCAAAACATTTTGCGTCAAACCACCTGGATTCTGAACGATTGTACCTTGTTTTTGAGGGGTCGTTTTCTGTCCATACATCCCAGAGCTGCTCCGATTAGTAAATGAGATAGAGCGGCGCCAGCTCTCCGGCCGCATTACCGCAAACCATTATTGACGTGCAGCCTTTAGTGGAATTTCTAATTCTCTCCGGATATTTTGAACTCCGTTTAATAATCACTTTTTCGGCCCCAGGATCATCATGCAGATTCGTCTCATCAAAGTTCCATATATTGGACGCTGGCACCCCTTCCAACTCAGTTTCCAAATTTGAAAAAAACATCTTGACCGTCTCTTCGTCCGTTGCCACTCTCGCGTACGATATGTTTTTCGCAGTCCTTTCGCTTATAACCGTCTTATGTCGCTTCATAAAACTTAGCACCCAGTCTTCCCAGGAAAGTTATTTTTGAAACGGCGTTACTTCACACCTTTCCCGTCCAAGTACGATCTCACTACGCACCTCAAATCGTATAAAGTTGCAGGGAACCCATATGTTGACATAGTTACTAAATACGACACAAACGTCTCCTCCTCATCATCATTAAGCACAGAAGGACGGCCATAATCAAGTTTAGGATTTCCTTTCAGTAGTGTTGACAATGTACTCTTCGGAATTCCGTATAAGTCCTCGGCCTTCCGTAAGGTTATTTTGCCCCTTCGGAGCAGGTTGACAGCATCCTCAACAGCTTCATCAGTGTAATTTCGATAATTCCTCGTCCCAAGTGGCCGAACATAAGTCCTCGGCATGATTTCCTATTAAAAAAGTCGAGTGTTCGTACTTTTTAAGCCAGGTGGGGTAACTATGGACATGTAAAAACTGTCCAAAGTTACCCCACCAGGTAGCAACTTTTCGTTTCATCGCTCGTCTTAAGTTAACCAAGCAGGATTTTCTTATGCGAAAAAGCACATAACTAACTCAGATAAGCATGTCACAGGATACATACCTTATTTATTCCACTTCGTTGTAAATATTCTACTTCCAGACCACTTAATCTAACAAACCGGTGAGAGCATTATTGTTGCCATTGACTGAATCTGCCCGTAGACAGCTGAGATGTAAGAAGAAGTTCACGTAACTTCTGCTAGAAGTTGCCACATCCAAGAGCTACGATTCGACGCGTTGCCACGCATCTTGGTGGCCGGGGGCAAGCCGCGCGATTTAAAATATTTAAAGAGAGTGTTTGTCCAAAGTTACCCCGCTAGTCCAGAGTTACCCCATTCTACGGTAACATAAAAGGTTAGATTCCTTGACCTTTATGTATACCTGTTATACTAAATGTGATGCTAAGTAACATTCCATTAAAGATAATTTACTGACCCTCAATGATTATTCATGAAGTCATTTTAAAATTAAGTTTCATTATATGCGTGACGCTATAAATTAGCAGCAAATGAAGTTTCATCTTAAAGTTTTTGGTAGTTTCATCTAAAATTTGAACGTATATATATATATACCTTTTTATGAATTGTTTTGAAAATCTTTATCGACAAGATATTTAGGTTATCATTAGACGTCATAGATTATATACAATATCTTTGTTTCTACTTTAATGAATGGTCGTATTTTCGACGTGTATATACGACGAAGTATACGACTATTTTATAAAAACAGGGAATGAATTTTAAAATAGGATGCTCCACATAAACTTGACTGAATAATTGAGTTAGTCCGTAGAAATGACATAGTTGGTTGCCTTGCGTTTTTGAAGAAAATAGAGCGGAAAATGTCTTGGGAAGAAATATGGCAGAAAACTGACCCAAATTCTGCTTGCAAATGCATTTAGAGGGAAATGTGCCCGATGCAATTTCCGCGTCCTTGTGACAGAGGAGGACTGCATATTCTTTATGGATCTCCATTCCTTTGAAGTAACATTGATTTCTGTTGCTTTCTTTCCGGGACTTAATTTCTTGCATGTGAAAAATCTATCCAATAACTAACACCAAGAACATAAATAATCTATAATATTTTTTTTAAATTTTCACTCTTGAGATAAGAAACAGGGTATAGGTGTCAAGCAACGAAAGTATACAAATAAATAAATTAATATATTCAAGCTTGACTTCGTGGAGTGTAAAATATCTTGGAAGCGGAAAATACTTAGCGAGTTTCTAATGAATACATTTTTTTCGTGGTTCATTCGTTGACTAAAATAATATAATCTGAAGATGATATTATTCTGAACGCTTTGACGGAACCGGTCGTTAATAAATTCATCAAGGAACTTACTAAGTGTTTTTTCTTTCAAGATTCATACAAATAAAGATGCACTTAGGATGTGATGAAACAAATAATTACGCGAATTAGGGCATCATTACTTTAAAATAAGAGTTGTAAAGTTTATTTAACCAAGCAAAGGAGATGTTACAAAAATACTTGCTTACTACTACTATATGCTTCTTTACGTAACTAAGTTCAACGTTCAATAGTAATGTAATAGAAATAGTTTATTAGAAATAAGGAGTTATACTATCCTATAGCATAATAGTTGTGATAGTATAATACAATCACTTTGAGTGAAATAATTCTTTAAAATTGTAAGCTTTAATTCCATTCCCACTTCTAGTCTTAAGAGTAAAAAGAGCTCCAAATAGCCGTTGTTTGTCGAATATTCGACAAACGACGTCGATTGCCGTTATTCGACAAATAACGGCTACTTGGAGCTCTTTTAACTCTTAAGGTTAATAACACAGCCGTGTTCCTTTTTTCCTATTAGTTATCCCAGTTCTGGCTAAAAAAATCGGAAATTTATTTTTTATATATTTGTACTAAATTCACAGGTTTTTAAGGGACTATTTCCCTAATTTTTATAAGTTTTTTCGTCGAAGCGGTGTAACTTTCATTTATCTGAACTGTAAATTTGATTTATTTGTACAGAACCGACGATTTTATAGTATCTAAGGTACCTTCCGTTTGTTCCTAATACTCAGTATTATACGAGTGTTTCGCAATTCAAGTAAGTCCATTTACCGTTTTCGTTTAGTATATTACGAGTGTTGATATTATGGTTTCCATTGAAGATATTCTCAGGATTTCGTTGGAAGTCCCCGCTCGAACGAGGAAGCTCCTTCGCATAAAACTCTCCTTTCCGCATTGACCGAATTCAAAGAAGCTAAATCCAAAACTCAATCCACATATCAAACATTAACTTCAGCTTTAGTGTGTCTTCCTCAGCGAATCTCTTAAAAACAACTACTTTTCAGATCCCTTATACACACTCACTGAACTTAGTTACCTTTAGCGAGGAAAGAATATAAAGAATCCCCTCACAGAGGAATGGCTCTTGCCAAAACTTAGGCAATTCCCATTTGCTTCTTTCGAGGGAGGGATTTAGGGGTTTTGGATTGAACCCCTTCTCCCTAAAACCCTCTACACTCTCTCTTCGATCCTCTCCCTCTAACATTCAGCATCTAATTGAAAAAATAAATGACGCGCCAAACGTATAACTTTCCCCGCGCTAAAGGGACAGAAAATGTTTAAAAGTATTAAAACGGGTTGGTCCCGCATTTTACCACATTCCATTTGCATTTCAAAGGCCGATGAGCAAATATATCCGCGATGTGAATCGTTTTGAAGGCGAGTTAAAGAGGATTCCCATCATCCGCATGAATGCTTTAAAGTTGGAAAATCCACATTAAATTCCATATTAGAGCCGAAGTTCCGGAAATAAAGACTCTGATTATTTCCTATCCGTCAAAAGAGTAGAATTTTTGCAATCCTAATGCCAGCGTATTTGGTGTTCGTTGGAAGAAAAAAAATCTTCCAAATATGTCTGTAATTATAACTAAAAATATGACCAACATTTTTCAGGAATATGAGCATATATATGTACGCTAATGGAAGTTTATCTCCTGCATAAGATGATGACAAAGAAAATATTACGTTTCTACGCTTATGGCAGCCTGCCTAGATATTGAACATGGGATATGTAACAAATGCAGATTAAGTTAAATTAATTCACCCTCTATTACCGACGTAGGGCTCTGTGGACACCCCAGTATCTATTTTTAAGTAAGAAGTAGATTGTTTTTTGTTATGGTTTCTCTTCTTTAGTAGCTTAAATTGAATCTATCTTCTACCATATGTACATGATTTTATATAGCCTTTAAAAAACGGATATGAAGAGAATGTGAAATACGTTATCATGTTTAAATGCTTATTGTCCTCATAAATATAATCAGCATAAAAATATCTGTGAGTTAAATTTATTCCAAAGAGCACTCTTTGTCAAATGCTTTTGAAATTCTTCTTTCCCAGCGTTTTTAACGAAGAAACCCAAATTGAAATAAGTTAAAATGAGAATTATGAAGAATGGGAAACATCCCCTTCTAAGAGATATCCTGTAATTATGGTCATTCTTAAAATTGTGTTAAGAAAAATCGTGTTCGGTTGACGTTGTTAATGCTGGTCTCATATCTCTTTTAATATCTTTCAATTATGCTGAAAATTGTATTCTATACGGAGAGAGATACCATAATATTCGCCAAAATTTTGAAAAGAGATATTCCCATTCATTCCTTTAAAAATTTGAATTGTATTACTGATATTCGTGCACTTCTTTTTCTTTTACTTTACTTCCTAGTAGTATATTTGGTATTAGTTGCAGAAATCTGTTTCAATGCTTTTGGCCCTTATTTCTATGAAATTACCGTAAAATAATACTTAGGAGAGACCTTTGTCAGGACATGTAATAGCAACATTAAAAGTTAACATAATCACGGTCTTAAAAAAGGGGTATTAAAAGTACTCATACTTTAATTATAAAAATAAAAAAATCCAGTTATGAAGAGATTTTACAGCAGAAGAGAACAACTAAAAACGAAAACCGAAACGAACTCATTTTAATATGCACGATAAATCGATCATTTTTAAAACTTATTCATACAAGAAGTATCTTAAATAATTTATAATACGTGGTTCCATCATTTTAGTGGCAAAAGATTTAGAATAAATACAATTATTGCAGTTACTGTATATAACCTACGAAATGTAGCTATTTTATGAGAAGGGGCATAACATTTTCTAATATTTGAATTGAATAACTATTAAAGGTCAGACATTTATCTAGTTCACTAACATTTAAACTAACGTCTACTCATTTCTGCATTGTTCGTAGAAATAAATAGCAATTCAATTAACTCTGGCATCTAAGTCTTAACAAGATATTAAACAGACATTACCGATTGGGGACCATACATATTAAGATTATCCAATGAGTTATAATCTAACCTCTCATAAATTTGTATGATATTGTAAATGGCCTATGAAATCTAGATGTTATGTGAGAGGGAGCATTAAATTTTTTAACATTTTGCCTTAAACATACGCGGTTGTAACAGAATAGAGAGCATTCGAAAGACAAACTATATGCTACTATAATGGATATACAGTTACAAAGACTTGGTTTCCTTAGTCCTGATTTCGAAATGCATTAGCGAGGATTTTCTTTATCTAGATCAGCAGTATTTGCCGGTAATGGAAGAAACTGGATAGTGATTGTTAATGAATTAAAGGTTTTAAAACGTTAAAAAGTCGGCGTTCGCTATCTGCGTTACAACCATTTCCGTTTACAAAGGGAAGTACCGGATTAGCGACCTACTAGAAATCACCAAATTTATATTTCAGTAGCTACGCTATTATCTTCAGGGATAGAAAAAGAGAGCAGTTTTAGTACAGGAGGCTGGCATAGAATATTTTGGACCGTTTTTATACCTCTATGTATTTAAGAGTCCCCATCAATCCTTCCTTGTGGTCATCAGAAAATTCATAAAAATAATCCCGATGTTAATAAGAAAATAATATGTGTAAACATTATTTAATAAGTTCTAAAGAAATTAGATAGACCTAATTAATTACAAAAAAGCGTATAAAATGAGACTTAGATGATAAAGCCACACACATTTTAATGCGGAAAAATATTCAGGTCACTTTAAATTAGGATTTTTAATAAAATTGATTAATTCCTTATTGGTTTAATAAGTAACGTGTAGAATTTGTATTTAGCAGTCCACCGACGCATTTGATGAAGAATTCATTTGAAATTATATAATTTAAATGCAGGAGAAAGAAAAGAGAAATCTGGGGAAAATGGTTTTAGACATGCTTAAATAAGGACCATAATGAGGTTGATCAGAGGTTAATTAGTAATTTTTAGGATTATATTTAGCGGTTTCACTGAAGAATGCCTCTTAAATTATATTATTAAATGTAGGTGAAATAGAAAAGGGAATCTAAAATGGCGGAAAAAATCCCTCGCCGCAGATTTTTATCAAAGAACTTAAATTACTTGGGCGTGCAGGGTCGTGGAGTTGGGAAATGTGTGGCAGATCTAGCAAAACCGTCACATCCGTCTGACTTTTCCCTGAATCGCAGCCAAGACCCTTGTACAACCACCACGATTCATTCCTCCCTTTCCTACCTTTCCTCCCTTCTTTTCTCTCCCCTCTTTATCTCGGCTTCATTTTATTGCCCCTTTTAAGGAGTGGGAGGGGCAAACCAAACCATCTTATCCACTCCTGCCTTTTCCTTTTTTTTAACCTTTCCTTCTGCCACACTCCTCACTGCCGAGCGAAAATGAGTACCTTTTCCTTGCCTTCTTCTTTCCTCGCGCCATTACTAGCAATCTCCCCTATCTTTTACGATTCAGACGCCTTTTTCCATAATCAGGGAATCTCTCTACTGTGGTGAAGAGTAAAAGATAGATGCGCTGTTTTTAAGAGCGGTCTTTTCCCTACGGGGTTTCTTCCTCAGGCGATGCTTATGGCGGAATTCATTGCCGAATCGAGCGAAGCCGCCCTTTCACTTTTAGTGTGTGACATACCTCTGTGATAGTGCGTACACCTAACGTAGCTAGAGAAACAGGTTTCAGCCCGAGCTACTTTGTTGGTGTAATTTATGATAATTTTACGTTCCGTGCATTTTTTGTCAATAGAAATGCAATCGACTACCTCAGTCCTAACTTTGCGTGACTCAGCTACATCGTTAATTGTGAACTAAATTGATCGGGATATATCGATTTCCACATTATTTTGTTGGAACATAAATACTGAAATAATCAGAAAAAATCTGAATACGATGAAATAAGGAGAAACATATTTAGTTTTATATGGATAATCTAAAAATAATGGATAGGTAGGTGAATATTTTTCGTGTAATGTTTTCGTGGTACTCTTCCAATAAGTTTAAGTTCACCATTATTTGATATAAATCGAATAGTTTTTGCTTGGGATGTCTAAGTTAATAAAAGGGCGTCTGTTTTGATGAAGTAGAATGAAGAACTACTAATTGTTTATTTTTACGTTGACGAAAACACTGTAAGCATCCGTTATTCTTGTGAGAGATAAATCAAATAGATAATAGATTGATTACGTTTGGGTTTTTATTATACGTGTAGGTTTTTATTATACGCACCTACAACCGATGCTATACTACTAACTTGATGTTTACACCAAATCACGTGGTCTCTCTCGTTAATAAAACAATCTTTGGAAACTCTTTTTATTCAAACTAAACCTTAATGAACGGATGATCAGGGTAAGCTTTAAAATTCTGTTCGTTCTTTTTCCTCATGTCATTGTGCCTAACTAAATTTTAAATAGGTAACGTTTGAACTCAATATTATTATTACTTTCTCCATATACGAAGTATAGAGAAAGTATTATTTTCATGCAAAAATTCGACTCCGAGATTTCAACGGAAATACATGTTTTGGGGTCCCTAGAACACGTTTTGACCATTTTCGGAATGATGTCTGTGTGTATGTGTGTGTGTGTGTGTGTGTGTGTGTGTGTGTATAAGTGTGTGTGTGATAGTGGGCGCTCTAACGTGAAAACTATAAGTCGCATCAATACCAAACTTCATATAGTACTGTGGTGTGTGCTGTCAGAGTTGATTAGTTTTTGGAGCAAATCGGTTAACCGGAAGTCGAGCTTCATTCTTCAAAGCGCATTTCCGGTTTTCAAAATATTTCCATAAATATGATATTTAGGTATATACTATTATTTATAAACGTTTTAGAAAATAAAATTTACTATAACTTTTGCATGAAACATATTTTTGTATCACTGATTGTTTAGGAGTTATTCATGAAATACTGATAAACCGGAAGTTGCTGATTATGTACTTTGTGGGTGCTCTGGGCTATATGGGCGAAAGCCCAATTTCATCGTTTTTCAGCGAGCATGTCCGAAAAAATATTATTTATAATGTTTGTGACGTAAAAGATAATAATATATAAATAAATCACTCATCTTCCAAGTTTAGATGGAATATAGAGTTCGAAATTATTGTCGTAGATAAATATTTACATCTTATACATGGAGAAAGTCATGTGCTGGCCACATCAGATTTTTTTATATTTAAATTTGCATAGTTTAAAAATTGTTTAATTTTGTATATTTATACTATTGTTGCTGTGAAATTTATTTAGTTCATCAAAAACTCCATGAGGGTAAACTTTTAACAATCACATTTTCCTGAAGATTTAGTGCTGCTACGAAACCATGGTCGTTTCTTTCTTTAATCATGGGGTTTGGTAAACTTTTACTCTCATGGATTTTTTGTATTTTAAAATTACCAAAAAATTACACCTGAATCTATGTCAAATCATCAACACATTTTACTTTTGATCGTAGAAATAAATAGCTAAGCAATTAAATTTTCAATCTAGAGTTTAACAAAATAAAAAACACATTTTCGATTAGGTATTATACACTTAAGATTATCAATTCAGTGATAATCTAACCTCTCATAACTTTGTATGATATTATTTGGCTGCTACAACAAGGAAAAGAACGTGATTAATTTATCCTTCGCATCAAATATGAAATCCTTTCGCATTTTCACTTTCCTTCACAGAAAGATATGGTAATCAGACCCGACGATAAGCTCGTCTTCCCGATGCTATTTTTTCAGCGTTCAATCCCAAAAGACAATTTCGAGAACCGTTCGCGGAGTTTCCATCTTTATAAAACAGGCAAATTGATACTCATTCAACTTACGGATCTCCCAGATTTTCCACATCCATTTAAAATTCCTTTATTCCTCTCCGGAATGGTCGGAAACTATTGGATTCGAAACTCATTTCTGCGGATATAAAAGGTATATCCAGCACGTTGCGTTCGCGCTATTGATTTTCTAGCGTTTTTCGCGGGATTCGAGGGCGCGCTCTTTTTTCGAAAGGAAATGGAGATAAAATAATATCTCCAGATGTAGAATACGAGCGCACTGCATGTGCAAGCGGCAGCAGCTGCTCCCTAGAACCCTTTCGAAAATAACGCTTTTCGGCATTTTTTATTGAAGTGCCGCCGCCTTTTCTGCCTTTTTGGTGCGCGAATAGAAACTGAATTTACGACATTTGCTATTCGAGAAATCGGATGTTTCTGGTAGTTATTTACGGTTGTAAAGAGATTTTTGACGACTTAAAATTGCATAAAATTCTGCTTTCCTCTCTGACGGCGGTAGCTGGGGCCTCCAAAGCGAAATTAGAAGTCCTCCCAAGATCGTCGGTGGTTGGTTGTAAAGATAGTTCTTCGTGTCGATTTAAAGAATATTATGCAGCAAAAGTACAGTGGATTTTTGATTAGCCTTTTTAATGCGGAACTGAGATCCATCTTGCATTTAAAAACTCGGAAAATACAGAACCTTATTCGCAACATCAACATGAGTCAAGACACTTTTTATATATTTTTTTAATTGCTTACCTGCTGTTGCCCTTCACCGGTGAAGTCCCCCTAAGCTCTACTGAACTTTTCAGAAGGTGCTTCACCGAGGCAACAGCAACAACGAACACACACGACCATTCCCTGAATCGGAAAAATCCGACTCAGCCGGGATTCGAACCCGGGACCTTGGGGTAGGAGCGATAGCTTAGATGGCATGCTATCCACTCGGCCACCATTATATCAGAATTCTACAAAAAACAAGTAAATGACTTAATCGATATTCTAAGAATCGAAATAATATTCTGATAATCGAAGGTTGAATTAAGGAGGAAATACATATGAGGAAAGGGTTGAGGTGACTTAAAGGCACATAAAGGCGTGCACCCAAGGAAAATTCCCAAGGAAGACCGGACTTGAAAAAAGTCTGACAGGGCCGGGAATAGAACCCGGGATCTTCCTCTATCCGGGAGGCTACCTTAACCATCTAGAACAGTGTTCTGGCCGGGTAGGCTAGAATTGTTAATGTTATAAACTTATTCTAAATTTTTATGTTAAAACATTTTAAAGTTTTTTGGGAATTTATTCAAGAAAATATTAAATTTATTGTATATGTAAAAGAATATCAATATTTTTGTTATTATACAGAGATAAAATAAATAAGATGAAGAAAAATATTTCTGTAATCAAATAAAAAATATAGAGGTTACGATGCAGGTGCGTAAAATTATAATATAATTTCATGATCGGCAAAAAAAAACGAAATTGTAATATATGCCACTGAATTTAAAATATAATAGTTTGTTTTTTACATATTTGCAGGAAACTTGCCGTTCTTTTGTGTAACATCGTGAAATTAGGATAAATTTACTAGAAATGTTAAGATAAAGAATATTAAGGGCGATTATTGTAGTCGCAATGTTTACTTCGTATTACTAA
The DNA here is from genome assembly GCA_947579665.1 of Sympetrum striolatum. NCBI lineage: Eukaryota > Metazoa > Arthropoda > Insecta > Odonata > Libellulidae > Sympetrum > Sympetrum striolatum. The sequence continues at coordinate 62,554,823 of OX388351.1, forward strand.
GCGAAAAATTTAATACGTAAATTCCAAATCTAGTTTTATTACAGTAACTCTCCGAAATATGATAATGGCAGAGCACATAAGAAATGTGTAGGTAGAATTTTAAGTTAGGGGGATTAAAAAAGAATTAGAACAAATAGGAAAACTGGGTTGAAAATTACATTGCCTTTGCTCGATGTAAATAAAATACCATACAAACAATGTTTAGACGATCTTAACGATTTAAAAAGCCAAATATTGTAGTTATATGGAAGTTGTTAATGTACAGTATCAGGTTCTATTCACCAATTAAGTCCGTGTTTTTGATTAGCTGGAGTTAATTTAGGGAATATTACGATTGGACTTTCTTGTCAAGATTATAAAATAATTCGGAAGATCTCTCAATGTAACTTATTTTTGAGAAATTTCTTTGCGAAGAAATTGGAAGTGAACAAAATGAATTTTAATGCTGAATAATATTTCCGTATTGGTTTCTAATTACTGAAAGTTATTTTTAAAAGATAACAATTTTCGTTGGAAGATCGAAATTTGGAATTAACTGCGAATTATTGTCTCTTATTACTGCTGCAGAATACTAAAAATACCCTCGTAGTAAAGGTGCAGGGTATCCATGCCTATCCCATTTTTTGACTCTTAAAACACGGAAATTAGGGCTGTAGAGCAAAGGAAGGGAATCCCTACAAGTTCAACGAAGCGTTTAATTAATGGGAACGCAGTTTAGGTCGTTTTGTTTGCCTCCAACGTAACTTCGGCCGCTAGCCTCGGGACGGTGTATGAATCTAAATGGAAAAGAAATCGGAGAAAGCGAGTAAATACTTCCTACCACTTGCAGATGCTTATTGGAGAAATTGAATCCCTTGTGGTGAAGGATTCAATTTTTTACAACTTGAAAATTGAGAAAGTGAGGAGATTGTGGCCGTTTGTAATACAAATATCGATTAGTCAGCCCAGTTAGTCTACAGATTAAAGAGCATTTTATTTGAATATAGCGAATCGAATATTTGATATTGCCTTTTCCACCCCGTGATAACAACACTTGGTTTATCGTACTTTTGTGATATGTTATTCTAGAAATAATTGATTCTTGTAGAAGGTTAATGCTTTATTTTTGCCTTCAGGTGTGGGATATTTATATTGTAACTTAGAATCAAAATCGTGGAAAATATGATTTCTGCCTTTGACTGAATCGAATAAATGATGTATATGTATAAAGTGTGATAAAGTATTCAAATTGAAGAGGATTTTTAATCTATGAGATCTGGTTTGCGATGAAAGTGTCGAAATGCCATAAATGTTATCAGAAAAAACAATTTTGAACTTCATTTGAGGAAATATTATAAAATGTTCATCTAAATAAAATAAAAAGGGATAAAATCAATGACTTATAGCTGCATGATGCACTAATCAGAAAATATGTATTGGAAATTTGCTTTTCATTAATATGCTTCTGCTTCAGTAAGATTATTTTGGACATTTCATCATATAATATTACATATTCATGAATGTACTTGCTCCGAAAAAAGAATCCTAATACGTATATTTTAATAAGTTATTTATTTGATCAAAACCATCTTCCTTTGGGCTATTTCAAAATACTTTCATTCTAATACAATAGGAGCGTTTTGAAGTAACAACTCCTCAATTGAGCGTACGGATTTAAACAGCAGATCCTAACCAGTTACACGACAGCCGGAAGTATTTGAAAAAAATGAAAATAAATTTAGATGACAAAATCTGAGGTTGATTCCGGAATGATTGAATCCCTCCCTCCTCCCTTTAAATTCTTTAGACGTTGAAGATAAAAGCGGAAACGGTACCGAAAAACACTCGCTTCGGAATCATCGCTCTCAAATTGACTGCAATAAATGTCAATTTCAGACCGAGTCTTCGTCCCCGGAATACCAATGTCTCCTCATGCATTATTGACATTCGCGCCGAGGTCATATCGCCACCTTTCCATTCATTCCAAGAGACCAATGAATGAGTCGCATCTACATACCTTATTAGCTCCCCTTTGTTTCCATTCCCATTGAGAGGGAGAGATGGGAAACCGAGCCCTATAACTCTACATAATTTGATTCTCTCTTTCTTTTTTCGCTTTGGGGTTCCGCTTTCCCCACTTCCGGATCGTCTTTCCGAAGAAGGGCTTAGGATGAAAAACTCGGCGGCAAAAAGTTGGATTTTTTTTCCATCTTTTCAGTCGTCGTTCTCATTTTAATGGCGCCTCGCCAGAACACGGAAGGGAAAGGAGAAAGTCTCCTCCGGCATGCGGATGATAAAGATCTCGTTTCATTCAATCTCTCCTCTGGTTCTTACGATTTCTTCTCGTAACGAGGGCGTATATCCCCACGGATGGTCCAGGCTTATAATTCATCCATTCCTTTCATTTCTCTATTCTATCCGTTCTCGGATGGATTTTCTCTTCCAGGACCTCATTATGCGATTAATTCACACTGTAGGAAGGATTATGTAGGCAAGAGGTGGGGAACTGTCACTCTAAAGCCACGTGTGGCTTTTCTGGATGTTTATTTAATATTTTTAGCTCCTTCTTTGTTATTATTATTATTATACAGTATTAACTGCTGGTAGGCTGTAAGTATGGTGGCAGTTTTTTTTACCTACATTTACATATATACACGCAAGTTACATTCTTTTATTAACATAACCGCCAACAAACTTCTTAATCTGAATCGAAACAAATTAGATAAGCATAAAACCTTTGAAGGTATTAATGAAACCTTCTTTAATGGTAGGTATTTGTGGATTGGTGGATTATAATGGAGGGTATTAATTAAACCATCTTTTTGATCGCCAATTTTAGAGATAAAGTAATCCCATTAAAAGTATGACTTACCTTTGTAATATTTTCCTATGCAATAAATCTGTATTTTTATCCAAATATTTCCTAAAATTTTAAGTCTTTCCGTTTTAAAATTTCTTCTCATACTCACACTATTCCTTTATTTTTACTCGTATTTCGTTGCTTTATTTCAGCTCTGCGCCTCTATTTCCTTTCAAGTTCCTTTTCTTCCGCGACGCGTTAACGCAAAATGCTTTTTGTGTACTTTCCCATTTCTCTCTTCCCCCACTTTCTCTACTCAAGCCTTTATTTTTATCTTTTCATGCATTCCGCGTTTTAAATTGCCCCTCTCGACTCCTTTAGTTCCTTTTATTCACAAAAGAAGGCGCTCGAATTTTTTCAACGCGGTAATTTCTCCAGCTTCAACGTTCCTCCCGCGGCAGGAACTAATTTATATTTTGGTTAAGCGTTTTGATCGCCAAATCATTTTTGTCTCTCGAGTTTTCAGTGTTCCGCGACAACGCATTTTCACATATATTATTCTTAAAGATGTTCAAAGAGATCAACTGCATAAAAATATTATCTCCATAAGCTCATATATAATTACCTCCATAGAACTATAAACTCTGCAAAAATGACAATATATTATTAGGACATAGTTGCAAGACTTTACTTCATGTATTTACTTAAAATTTTTTTAATGGTTAGATAATTGTTAAAATTCATAAATGAATCATTGAATTACATTTTTTATTTAGTTATCTTTTGTCTCTTGTAAATCCATGAGTCCTATCGCTATAGGCTGTCCACGTTGACGATTTTAATCGCTATAATACATTAATTATTATTATAGCTTGTATAGATACTAAATATTTAAATGATATAGTTATAAACTAGTGAATCGGGGGCACGTGGCATTTTAGTTATTCGTTTATAGCTAATCTTTCAACTAGTGACTCGTATCTCTTCGTACTAAATTTTACTGTTATTCCAACAACCATTTCAACTTTCTGTCTTCAAAAAGCTTCTAACTAACCATACAAAAGATGCATTTCGTTATCAATTAAAACTATTCTATTCTCTTCAGTTATACTCTCCGCCTCACTATCAACTAGTATAACGTTGATAATAATTATTTATCTGTGCTTTGTGAATTTAAGAATCGAGGATTTCGTACTTTTTTATACCTCTAATAGTGGATTTCAGTAATTGAACTTCAACTCAACGTTCCGATTAATTCTGATAGATAAGGGAGTTAGATAATAGTGTTTTATACCTTCGTATGTCTGTAATGCGATTAAATTAAAGAGCGAACTATGGTGCGGAATAATACACATTCTTGAGGATCAACTCTCACACCGAATTGGTTTTAAATGAAATCAGTCATAGAATTGCATACATAAAAACCAATTGAATATCGAGTAAAAAATACTTGGAACGAATTTCTAAGGTTCTATTGTAGTTATCAACAGGATCACTTCTTTCGTTAACGATATTAGCAAAAGCTGCTTTGGAGCACAATAATTCAGTGGAGAAGCATCAGACCCAAGATAAGGCTTTCCGAATGTTTCCCACCGCCGGGACACCGGCTTAACATGTCGCTGTAATGGGAAGGCGACACAAGGAAACCGCAGAAAGGGAATCCCCATTCGCGTTGACCCTCTGACCTCCCCGACCGCCCACAGACACTCCAAACTAGGAAGAGGCAAACCGTCGTTCTCTCCAAACACCTTTATTTTTAAGACCTATTCTCTTTATCTTCGGCCATACCTTTCCCGACCAACTTTCCCTTCGCCTCTCCGCATTCTGGATATAAATCTCTACCCCATTCTCACATTCGGATTCCGGCACGATAAAACAAGAAGAGGTCCGAAGTAAGATAGCAGCTAATTCCGCAGATCCTTTTGACGATTGGCCGTTTTTCGTCCCCCTTTTATTGACTCTGCCGCACAATCTGGTGGAAATATCATCCGCCCATCGACGGACGATTTAAAGGGGAGGCATTCGGAATCCGTCGGCATCTCGACGCTTTATTCTTCACCGACATAATTGACTACGAGTGGATACTTTGGGGGAAAAATTCGTTTATAAAGTTTTGATGGCTTTCCACGATTCCGCTTTCGATTTCAGTATCTGGAATTAAAGAAAGGACTTTAAAGTCGATATAATCACCCGGTTTCTGAAGAATTACGCATACAAGAGAATTGCGGAGCAATTGCTGATTGCATGGGTTTTAGGAATTGCAACTTTACAACACATTCACGTTGTGCGGTTGTTGAATATCGTTGTATTATTACGATTGATAAATTCTGGCATCAATGGGAGAGTGGAAATATAGCGTGGATTTACAAATATAAGATTTTGATAAAATTTAGGCAATCCTGAAAATCTGTGACCGAACTAAAATATAGGTGGATAATGAGTAACTTAGATGATAATTTCCTGAATAATTTAGACGGTCATGTTTGCAAGACTTTGTGTTAGCTGGTTTTCTGGGGAATTGGGATGTTAATTTGAAAAAAAAATATTCTTTTGAAATTCTGATCGCCCCAGTTCAACTGATTTCCAGCTTTCGAGTGTAGGATGCCAATTATAATTATAAGAAATGTGAAAGAAAACTCTAAAAATGGTGTCTTAATTTCATTAGTGATTTTGTAAGCGGTGAGGATAATGCAATTCAACTCTACGTAATCGACAAACTGAATTATCTACTCTTCTGTCAACGATAGGATCGGGACTTCATTAGCAATCGTTTATTTTACTTAGTAAATGTATTGAAGCTTTCTCTGTAGTGATATACTATCGGATGTTAAATATTCTTACATTACAAGCAGTGGCGGCGCGTGACTAAAAAAACAGGGGGTTCACTTCAAAATTCGTATATTTTTAAGTGGCCGCGATTATGGTTAAATATTCTGGCTCATACTAGAATATTGCCTCTGCTTACATGGACGCAGTATAATTCACAACAACCGCTGATGAAAGTAGTAGAAATATGAAAATTAATATTTCGGGTTGAATCAATATATGCCTTTGTTGTAAAAAAATCCCTATATTCTCGAAAATTGAGGTTTTATTTAAATTCTCGATTCATATATCTCCGTATATATTTTTAAAGACCAAAATACATATTGATATTCAAGTTGTATTTATTTTTCGAAATATCAAATATAATCATAAGAAACTAAATCAATTACCTTATATTGTTTTATTCAGGGTTAAAGTATTTGGAAGGACTGACACCGAAAATTTTTTTGAGATTAATGCATCAAATCAAATACACCTATTTTTGCCCAGGTCGCGTCATTGTCTTTCGCAAAGAGCAAACAAGGGAAACAGTATAGCCCATTGAAAGAGTCGTAGCCACAAATCCAACTATTTCTCTCATATATCTATGGCTTAAACACTCGGAAGTATTGCCTACCTTAGCTTCTCTGACTCTGAGATAGGTTCAGCAAAGGAATAGGACTTCCTACTTCTTTTATTGCACGTTTTTCTTAAACAGAAATAGAGGAAAAATTAATCCCTTTCAGAAATTGGACACTATTTACCATAAAGAGCGAGAAAAACTGTTCACAAACAAGTAACGCAGTTGGTTTACATACTGAATACGCCACTAGCAACCACAACACCGGTAACTGAATAAGCACACTGGATACGAAAAAATTCCGTAAATTCACAATATTGCAGCGCATTATGGGTAGCTATTAGATAGTTGCAGACACCAGTGCATAAAATAACGTGGAAAGTAGGCGACACGAATAGCTAGTGCCAAGTTTTGTCACCCAGAGACAGTATTAGGCGCCGGCAAATAAGGAAAAAACTCAAGTTCTACGCGTGTTAAACTAAAGTCAGGAAGCGTTAAATGCTAGAGTTTGGATAAAATGTTTCTTTTCAGGAACAGAGTTCGGGAAGGTGGCGGGCCCTATGTTCCTCCTCCTTCAGCCATGACTTCGTCAATAGCTAGGCTTTACCATTACTGGAAGGTATCACAGCATCCATCAATTTTCAACAAATTAATTCTGGCAGATCTTACTTTAACTTCTCATAGTGCTGGCACGGAGAGAGCTGTGTCAATCCATACCTCACTTAATTCCAACAAACAGTCAAGCCTTTATAGAGAAGCTATAAATTCTAGGATGTACACATCGCAATTAACAGTGTTGGAACTGCATATTATGACCAAAGACCTGCTGTTGCCCGTTTTTTAGAGATTAAAGAAATAGGAAGAAAGTTTACAGATGCAGAAACTTATGAAATGCATGAATTTGTTAAAAAGTATTTTGCCAAGTACAACGTAATTATTCATTTAAAGAAACAATTAAAAATGAAAATGTTTTATAAATTCTTATTTAAAATTAATTATCCATATATATACGAGTAAAAGTTGCTTGCATACTGAAGGAATATTGATGATACTAATTCCAAGTCGATATCACATCGGGAAAGTCCTCAAACGTAATTCTACAATCCACCTTCGAAATATATGGTAGAAAACAGATGGTGCCCCAGGGTCGAACCAATGATCATACGGTAAAAGATAAATTGTAAATATGAAAGGCTCATTTCTTCTGTTTACATGACTGGCCATATAATTTTCAATTTCTCGGTAAATGAATCATAAAGAAAATTGAAATTTCCACCATACATTTCAAATGGTAGATCCGCCTGGTCTCGAATCCAGGACATTTCTGGAGTTATAAATACATATAACGATCTGGTAGATATAAAACTTATTTAATCCAAATTTTTATGTTGATATCGTACTGGGATGATCTTAAAATACGATTCCATTATCCCCATTCGCAATGCATAAAGGAACGTAAATGGCGCTCTGGAATCGAACCAAGAATAATCATGGAAACGTTAAACAGCGAATATAAAATTTATTTATGATCTCTATTCACATGCCGGGTTTTAAGTTTCCATGTCATCGGGAAGACATTTAGAAAAAATCTGAAAAATCGCCACAATAAATTTTAAATTGGAGAATATTTGCCCTGACCTAGCGTCGAACATGGGATAATCTTCGAGGATGTATTTATAGTTTTCGTTGAACATACACGGCTTCCAGCAATTCCTCGAATTTCAACTCTCTAAGTTGCCGGAAAGTGCCTAAAACAAATTTCCGAAAATTCTATGAAGCCATTCTCGTCGGCTGTCGCTGCAACGTAGGGCAGCGATCGGCCCATGTTTAAAGGCCGTATGCCCCTCTTTCCCCTCACCGCTCTTCACCTATAACGCGACGTCTGAAGGGGTTCACTTCGGCGACTGAACCTCGCGCGAAGTCAAGCTAGTTGGAACCACAAGCGGCAGGAATCGCGACTCAACGAAGGAAAAGTTAGGTCCAGTAATTGGTGTTATGGTTATTTGGGTTATGGTAAGAACATTGGTATAAATGAAAATAGTACAGTAGTTTTCTTAGGGGGTTCAGTGAACCAGTGAACCCAATGGACCCGCCGCCACTGATTACAAGGTCTTACGACTTAATAAAACTTCAAACTTAGTATTTGCTCTACAAAATGAAATTACATTATTTCTCGAACTAGCTCTCGTATCCGTTAGGAGTCGTTAAACATACTTATGAATTTCTTTAGGTATTAAAAAATCATTGTACTTCAAGAGAAAATTAACAGCGATAACGGTGGTTTCTGTATATAAAATATCTTTTAAATATCTTCATCGGTTACTTTATAATGGCTAAGTGTTTACTTAAATCAGTTGAACCATCAAAATATTTTTTCCAACTTTATTTAGCCAGGATTATATCTGCATCTAAATAACTCAATACTAAGTAATAATTTCTAAAATTCCAAGTTTGTTCGCAAATTTAACAGTTAGATTTTGGGCAACAGAATGAAAATGAATTATATAGCAACTTTTTTATCAATTATGTTTGGTGTTTTTCCAACCTAATTATCGTAAAATTACAAAATAAGCGGATTTAAATAAGCAGATATTATATTTATCGTTAATGAAAATTAAGAAGTGATATTTTTATCATTGAGACATTGTAAACCATTAAAACGACTTACAATGAATATTAATGCTAAAAAATTAAATTTGAATTTCATTTATGATGTAAGCTAATTTAAACGACACAAGTTAAGCTTTTCAATTTCGCATTGAAACTACCAAGCGCCCAGTAATTGATGGAATTAAATTTAAAATTGTTTTGCTTTGGCATAACTGCGACTGGACAAATTCAATTTCTCCTTTGTTCACATACCCACGTTAAAGAGGGGGAAAACAGTATACGGTGAAATCTCATTACTAGATAATAGCTGATGTTTCCATAAGCGGGAGATGAAATGCATTACGGATTTTTTAGTTGATTTGATTTTAAAATGTCAACAACAAGGAAATGGAAGTAAAATTATCCGAAAATTGTGGCGTTTTATTATCTGATTACGAAGAAAAAAATATACAGAATATATTGGGGAGTATTTGAAAAAGGTCTTGTATCTAGGGTGGGAACCAGAGCAAACTCATTTATCTTTGGATGTTTTCATCGAATTTTTATAGTTTAAGTTTCAACTTAAAAATAGCTTCTACAATCTGATTTACCTTTGCTAGTTTATGAAAGCTTTTCTCTCAGCGGATATTCTAATGTGCTGGGTATAGTTTTTGTGAATCATAATCTTAAATTTTCACACATATAAATGTTCGTTTATTCTCACTCGTATTTTAGTTTTGTTAATATTTCATCATTCGTGAATACTGACTTAAGTAGACGGGTTTGATATAAATAGGAATCGATTAGCTTTGTTTTATAAAGACTTCGTTAATTAATTTAGTGCTTTGAATGAACAAATAATATCGCTCAATTCTTCCATGAATGTGGAAAGAATTTGATCTTATAGTGATATTTACATTCGTTGAAGTATCCATCAGCTAGTTCTACACTCGTTCTTATTTTCAATCTAATGAATTTTTGTATTGATAAATGACACATCGTTATATACGGGTCATAAACTGAGAAACTCCTTCAGAATCGTTACCTTAAGCCTTACCTAGTATTTAAGCTTATAGAGATTCTGTGATCATATCTAAATTTTTATTATTTAGAATTATACTGTTAAATTGCGCTATGAATTGAATATTTAACCCTTAACCAGTGACGTGCGCTCTGGGAGACGGCAATTTTTTACATAACTTTAAACTGACTAAATGACACATTTAACAAATTTTAAAAGTCTTAATAAACTAATCAGTTATTCAATAATTTGAATTCAAATTTAATTTTATGTTAATAAGATCAAAATTGGAATAATAAATCATTGTATGAAGATAGTAAAAATTTGAATGAAGAAAACATATCCTTTTTAAAAAATTTCGCATATTAAGAATAAGGTGGCTATTTTTGCAGCAAAGCCTTTAATGTATTTTTGGGATGATAAATGGTAAAACCTTCTTAAAAAATATTTCGTTTATTGCGTTTTTCATGGATTCTGCAAACGTTCATTATTACATTTTTCGTGAAAAATGTCCTAACCCTCAAAAGAAGCACAGTTCTTGCTAATTTTTTTGTGCATTCTAAACAAACTGGTTGTAAACATCTACAGCAACAGGAGGAGGTTTTTCTTTTTTTGCATGGAGGGGCAAGTCTTCCGCTTCTCTAGTTTTAATTTCTAGGAATATTATCTTTTGAATGTAATCCTACTGAATCGTAAAGACTAAGATTTTATACGAGTAACAATTTAGCGTCAAATTTGATCAAAGGGAATTAAACGTATACCAAAAGTTATAAGTGAATAGAGACTTGAGAGAACCCAGCGGAATAAATATTACTTTCCTTGATAATATTTACTAATAGAAAAGTTTCAAGTCCTCTCCGCAACCGTAAATGGAATTGCTGGTATCATTAATTTATTTTCCGACGCATCCTTTACGCTTATCAGGATTTACCGGCTCTAGAGTTCTCCGAATGCGAAGTATATCTGCAAAGTATCCTTCCCCTGAATCTGACTCCATCAAAACAACATATTCTAATTCGATCCCAGCGAAGCCCACTCGGCTCTCGGACCGTAATCCTTCTCACTATCTGATCATGTCAAGGAATAAAGGATTTCAGGTGCCTCGTAGCTGTCCACTTCCCTTAAATTTCGAGGAAAACAACTCCCATTACCGCGCTGAAATCCCCATTCACTTATCATCTTACTCTAGAAAGGGCTCCCTGCCCGCCCATATTTTCTCCTCCCCTTTTAATTTGAAAACATTCTTCCCGTTATCCATTCCTCCTCATTCTGCCCCTTAATGGAGTTCGCATTAACTCCTCTCCTATGTACTCTCCTCCTAACTCAGTTGTTTTAACTTACTCTTCCATTTACGTTCCCCTCTTTTTATGCCCTCTCTTTTCCGAGGCTTTCTCATCCGCCGAACTTTTGACTCCTTTTCTTCTTCCATATATTCTCAATTTCCATTTCGGAGAGGGCCTCAGAATTTGTCTCGTCTCGAGCAGTTTCTCCGCTTTGTTATCACCCGTATTCTCCCTCTCTCATCTTTCTTTCTCCCTTCTCGCAACAAACATATTTTCGTATATTTTCATTCTTTTTAATCTCCAAAGTTTAGTAAATGAAACGAGATTATCTACTGCTACGTTCAAAAAGTTCTCAAAATTATTTTTTCACATGAGAAACGCCAATCAGGAGAAATGTAAAGTTTTGGTGGCAAACAGGTAAATAGGTACCCAAAATATGTGGCGCTATCTACAACCAGAATTTTATATTTCTCCTACTCGGTGTTTTTCAAGGGAAAAAATAATTTCGGGAACCTTTTTTGAGCGTAGTAGTATAAGACATGATAAAACTTGAGAAAAAAGGAACACATACCTTACCTACAGTAATTTTATCATCCTCAGGTGAGATGATTTAACTGAGGGTGATCTTATAGATCGAAACCATGGTCGTGAGTTAATAAATTTACTGTGAAAAGATACAAGTGTTCTTTTTTCTCAAGTTTTAGTTTGGAGAACTACCACAAAGTCGAGGCCGAGTTAGCAGATTATAGTATAAAACATGTTTTATGTTTTTTTAAGAGCTAGAATGATGTCCGGTCTATTATTTTCGCATAATAGTTCGGTGATTCTAGATTATTCGTATCGTACTGGTATCGTATTCATATTGTAATGCAATTTTACATTTCTGGAACTGTGAGAGATGATATTTAATTCCAATTCTATCGTTATGGGGCAAGTTTTTTTGTCTTTTATAGGATAAATGGTATATATGAAATAAAACATTAAATATTGTGCCATTACTCTTACTTACCTTCACTTTCATCTCTGAAAGTGAAGGTATCAAAATCTTATCACAAATCCCCATGCTGTGAAGTCTTATCACAAATTCCCATGCTCTTAACTGAAACTGCGTTATCCTGACGGGGCTAATTTTCTAAAATTTTACTGGAGTCAAATACTAAAGTGATTTGATGCTAGGATAAAGTTTTGTATAACGAATGATTTTCAGGGAATATTTTCCATCTATTCAGGAATTACCTTACATTAATTCTCCAAAACCATGGCCGAAAACATTAAAGTTCATTTTTTATTAAAAAAAATTACCATTCATTTCACAACACAAATCAATCAAAATAATTTTAGCAGTTACTATTTTGGGGAATTAGTTGATAATGTTATTTTTTCATATACTTTTAATTGAAGCCCTAAGTATCTGAATACATTATACAGATTTATTAATATGTCAGTCAATGTAATTTTATTTCCAGGTATCGGAAACTCTTTGAAATTATTTAATTCTAAAACCTGTCATTCATTAATGAGGAAAAAAGTAATAATATCTACAATTCTTAAAAGAATCACACTTCCGCAGAAGATTTTTTATGACCAGTTTTAATGACACTTAGCATGTTGACGAAAGCGGTCATTAAAATATGTTACGGAAGTTATATACATTCATTTGATGTGTGCTGTGAAATTCTGCGAATTCAAGATATATCATATACATTTGAAAATTAATGAACAATTTTGTCGAATCAGTCGTTAATTTTATTCTTACTTATATTTTTAATGACAACTCAAATTGATGAAGAATGTATTGAAATGTCGCCAATGGCTGTAACATGACACTCAAGCTATAGATTTATTCTGACATTGTATCCTCTCTCTGCGGTAGAATACATTTTTTAAGCAAATACTTTAATCTATGTAGAAAAACAATCTCTAACGGTTGATAATCGCTCCAAACGGGTGAAAAGTTTTACTTCACTCACTTAGGATTTTATTAAAAATTGTCAGCAAATAGCGATTGATATCATATATGTATATTTAATTATTTAAGACTAAATTGCAAATTGAACATAAAAATGAATTGATTTTAAGCCTGGAATTTGTCCAAATACGGCAGAGATAACCCTCCAAAAACCTTCCGTAGGCTGTAAAATTATATATTTATTATTTAAGGGTCTTAATTAGGCGAGATTGAGACTAAAAAGTCTCCTCTTCCATCTAACCTGTCGTTAAGTTTTTACATTATTATAAGTATATTACATGTATCAATGAAACTTAGAGGAAAATAGAAAAAAATATAAGAAGGGATTGCGGATGTAAAAAATACCTAAGAAAAGCTTAGGAAAACATATCCGCTGCAGGAAAACACCCACAAAAAAGGGGGGTGTGAAAAACCTGCGCGAACCTACCGATAGCAAAAACTAAAAGACATTAAAGAAAACAATGTACATATAACCTGGAAAATTACAAGAAGTGTTAGAGACATATTATCAAGACAAATAATGAAAGTTAATAAAAAATGAAATTCAGAGAATACAGTAAGTAGATACATACACTTGTGATAAAAAATATGACTGAACTAGAAAAAAAGCAAAATAAAACACGATCAATCCAAAAATAACGCTCTACAATAATTATATCAGAGAGTTAGAATCATGATTTTGGCATAAACAATAATCTAAAGTAAGTTAATATTATGGAAATACAAAATAGGAGAAAAAGATAAGGTTATACTGGATGTAAACTGTAGTACCAAAAACGAACAAAATATTCCAAAGTAAATAAAGAAGTTTGAAGTGTTGTTCCGTGCAGCTTGAAAACATAAGAAAAAACGAACTTGACTTATGGTAAAATGTAAAATGCTATGATGGAGATAATTAGCGTTATTGATTCTCTAGAAGATACGAAAGGCATCTCCTCTTGAAAGTGTGGATAGAACAGGAAGATTTGATACTGTGCGGAAGGGTGTTCCATAAATTAACAGAGGTCGCTGCAAAGGATTTATGAAGCATTTCCGTCCTGTGATTTGGAATGAGTAGATTGTTTCTTCCTCTAGTGTTACAATTATGTATGTACCGACCCTAAGCTGACAAATTCTGAAAAGAGGTAATCGGGAGTTTGTAATCGCATGACACGGTAAGTTGTTGTTAAGATGTGTAATTTTCGACGAGAAGCGAGCTTGAACCAAGATAATTTCTCAAACGCACCCGAGATATGGTCGAATTTCTTTAAGTTAAAGATAAACCGAACCGATGCATTCTGGGCACGCTGCAATTTGGTTGCTACACTCTATACATATTGTAAGTGCATAAGATTTAAGATCTATCATACAAAATATATACATTTACTGTAATTTCACTAAAATAATAAAGTACATGGTCAAGCACTCATATAGTCACATACATATAAATACATCGATAAGATTAGATGAATTTATTTTCTTCTTATTCATCGATATTCCTGGGTTTTCTTAGATTTATTTAGTTTGTTCTAATAGTTGTAATAAGAATAATCATAAAGTGATTTTATTAAATAATATCTTCAAAAAGAACGATGTTATTAATTTTCAGTTTTCACGTTTAGTTCCATGAATGATGATTAAATGTAGCCACCGTACAGCTATAAATGTTGGTGAAAGTAACTGTTTGAATTGCAAATTTTTAGCTCCCAATCAGTCAATGTTAATAATGTTAGCTCTAATAGCAGTCCATAGCAGCTTAATCTTAAAGATTCCCAAGTTCCTCCCTTTGGAGGAATTTTCCTATTGTATGAGGACCATTTATAGCTCAGTTAAGGAGTAAGTGACGTAATTTCGTCATAAAAGTTCCTCCTCATCAACGGAAAATCATCAAAAAGCTTTAACCTTTTGGACGGATTTTGCTTTCATTTGAAAGAACGGAAGTGACTGAGTGATTTTTGTTTTACAAATGGTAGGCATTAGCATTTTCCACATCCCGATGACTATTTTTTTCCCCGTTCTCTTCTGCGGACAATTAGCGCCTTTGTTTGAGTGGATGCCGGGATAAAATCTGTAATAGGAATCTGCCATCGAGAGATGAATTATCTTCGTTATAAATATTCAAAAAGCTTTCAGAAATTATCTGTGGCTCAAAAAAAAAAAATGAAAGGAAACTGGAAATGAATAGCTGGAAGCCATACTTAATGGAAGAGTCGCTATTCATGCATTTATTCGATAAATTTGAAGTATGAAATTTTTTCAACAAAACTGTGATGAAGTTCGACGTATGCTCTTCGGAAGGTTGAGTGTTCAATTTGAAGCAATCGACTCCGAATACGATAAATAAAATCTTGTATAAATATATTTTTTTATGTTAGAAGTGATGTTTCATTGTAATTTTCAATATATAACGAGGGACCTGATACAGCGATGGCAATTAAAAATTGAATATCAGACTTATATATTCGATTAAACATAATTTGGGCAACTAGATATAAAAATTATTGTTTATAATTACTGCTTAGGTTCTTTTTTCTTAAATGAAAATTTTCCTTATTTGGATGATCAATAGCTATTGCTCTCAGGCTTTTTGGAAAACAAAAGGCAAATTTTAATGGTCGAATATATTTTGAATTCACCCATGAGCTTAATTGGAAGTGATGTTATTTGAATGATACTATTACTGATTCAAGATTTTAAAGAGTTTTCATATAGTCGAGAATCAAGTACCCTTTTTTATAATGTATGGTATTAATACTCATACTATTACCGTATTTACCATTCGTTAGACTTTTAAATTTCCTAAGAAATATTTGAAATTCATTAACTTATTATTCCTCATTATTGCGGCTACACCAATTTGTGATGTTCACATCTTCTTCAATAGCCGCATTTGTCGGCGTTCCATATCTCATTCACCGGTATTCAGAGAAATCAAAAAAGGGTCACTGCAGTTTTAAGGATTATCCTTTCTTGGTTTGCCCAAATACCGGTAAATGAGACGAGGAACACCGATAAAGTCGGCTATTGGAGACTTTAAACCTCTAATTCAGTGGTTTTCAAACCTTCCAGTCTGTTGACCCCTTGAAAGAAGAATAAAACTCAGGAACCCCTTTTCAGTATTGGCATGAACCAAACATTAATATTACACACTCATATATTTATTGTTTTTTAACTCAAAGGAAAAAATATTAGTAAAGGACATTACCACAGAAAAATGAATTTCATAAACAAAATTATTATATAATTGTCAAACACAATGTGATATTTAATGTGAACAATTTTTACTCTCTCCATATACGTAGTAAAGAGAAAGTATTGTTTTCATGAAAAAATCGACTTCGAGAATTTGATGGAAATATATGTTTTGGGGCCCATAGAACACGTTTTGACCATTTTCGGAATGATGTCTGTGTGTATGTGTGTGTTTATGTGTGTGTGTGTATGTGTGTGTGTGATAGTGGGCGCTCTAACGTAAAAATTATTAGTCGTATCAATACTAAACTTCATATATAGCACTGTGGTGGGTGCTGTCAGTGTTGAATAGTTTTTGGAGTAAATCGGTTAACCGGAAGTTGAGCTTTATTTTTCAAAGAAAATTTCCTTTTTTACAAAATATCTCTATAAATATGATATTTAGGTACATATTAATAATTATAAACTTTTTAGAAAATGTAATTTACTATACATTTTGTATGAAGCATATTTTTGTATCACTGATTATTTAGGAGTTATTTGTGAAATACTGATAAACCGGAAGTAGCTGATTATGTACTTAGTGGGCGCTCTAACATGAAAACTATTTGTCGTATCAACACCAAATTTCATGAATAGTACTTTAGTTGGTGTTGTTAGAGTTTGTTAGTTTTTGGAGTAAATCGGTTGACCGGAAGTCGAGCTTTACTTTTCGAAGCTCGTTTCCGTTTTGCAAAATTCCTCTATTAATCTGATATTTAGGCATATACAGTTATATAAAAAAGTTACAAAAAATGTATTTGTATATATCTTCCAAGTTTAGATTGAATCTATAGTTCGAAAATACTGTCGTATATAAATATTAATATCTTATATATGGAGAAAGTCATGTGCTGGTCACATCTCATTTTTTTTGTTAATGCGTATACGGAACTCCAAAAATATTGTCGTGGATCCCCGGGGGTCTGCGGACTACACTTTGGGAACCTCTGCCCTAATTCATTAATAGCCTTGTTTCACATTTTCTTTAATTATAATTTGCGATGATAAAGGGGATGTAATTGGAGATTCCTGATTTTATGATTTTCTCTCTATCTGTCTACTTTGTAGTTGTTAACAAACGCAATCCCAGTTTTAACAATTTTTTCGTCACATAGATCAGTGTCACAGAATGTTTCTTCCAACAGTTCGTTACTGTGTTCAGTTCCTAAAGTGCTTCAGTTGCTTTAATTCTTTACATTAATCTTCCAACTGTCCGACTCTATCTTCTCCTTTACGCTTCCCAACTTGTTTTTCGTTGCTTTAGATTCCATACCAAGTCGAAAATGAGCCATTTTCTTCCTTCCCAAAACTATTTCGTCGTCCATTATCTACGAGTCATTGCCTCTTATGCACTCAATCGCTTAGAGGAAGACTTCAATCCCAAGCAATGGCACTCTTCAATCTTCTGCCGTCTCCCCCTTTCGAGCACTTCAAGCCGATGTCGCGCGGTTTCAATTCGGATGGAAATATTTCATATAGACTGAGTGAGGTAGTTACTGCCCACGCTGCTCATTACTGAAAATGTTTGGTATTGATTCAATTGTTATGATTTTGTGTGAAATTAGTCCAGCTTTTGTTCAATCTATTAGCCCAAAAGAGATCACGATTTGGTGAGGCATTTTGAGATGGATTCTCTGGGAGGAAAATCAGTACGCAAAGAAATTATCAGTTGGAAAAAGATTATTATTGATGAATAATCTGATTTGGAATTATCATAAAATTAAAGCATAATACTCACAATTTTCCTTTTCCGGTCATGCGTTTAATTTGCTTAGTAAGTTCTCAGGATTCTTCAAAAATCTCTACTTAAATGGTAAGTTGGAGTTAAGTTGTGTCACGGTGCATCCCTGCCAAACTTCGTTAGGAGAATAAAATTATCTTAGGATTCGTTACATTTTTCTCAGACACATCCATATAACTTTTAAAACATTCCCTTTCCTTCTTAAACTATCGTAACAACTTTATTTAGTAACTCTTTCTCGGTTATCTTTTCACTTTAAAACCATTCGAATTGACTCCGAACTCAATTGTAGTAATTTGGATTCCATACTTCCTATCTATACACGATAATTTAGTGTAATTAATATCATATATCCTTGCTTTTCTTTCCTAATTGGCGTTCCTTCATTACATATCATAAAATAACGTACTTAAAGGTTAGCCATGGAATTCTAAGCAAAAAAACATGATAAACCAGGAGTATGACAGCACTTACTGGCAGAAGATACAATTCCATAACTTAGTATATATGTTACTGAAATTAAGTGATTGCAATTTCTAACACAAAAATTGGTATGATCTCAATCTCCAAATTATGCTTTGTGTAAATGACAGCAACGTTAAAATGATTGGTTGATTGCAGGATGGAATTGAAAATATCAAACCAGGATTAATTTAATTAGATATAGATTATCAAAATTTTCGAAGATTTAAGTATGTAGATTAATAAATATGTATTATTATTTAATTTTATATTTTTCTACCCTTTCATTCGTCTTTCAAATGCAGACGCTAAAACCTGAGCAAAAATTCCAAATCAGAGTGCAACTGGTGAAATTCCATCAAACATTCTCGAGATATATTGTATCCTAAAGATTCCATTCTTACGCTAAAAACCACTCTAATTTACACGTAGTGACATCTGCTTTAGAATGCGCTTCGGCTTGAGAATGATTAGACTCCTCCTTCTCCGAAAACAATTTCATCGTCCATTATCTGCAAGTCATTGCCCCGATGCGCCCAATCGCCTTAAATGAGACGTAATATCTTCAAGTGCTCAATCAACTTCCTAAGCAATTACCTTCCTCAATCTCCTTCACTCCTCTCTCTCCATCATCTCTTTCCTTATCGCTTCGATCCTTCTTCCCATTTCCTTCCGATCCGCATCACCAAATTCCCAGTTTTCGTCCTAATTCCCTGTTTTCTCTTTGGAACTCCTTTCTTCTCTCGATCTATCTATACCCTCTGACCCCATTGACGTTCTCCACCACTCTCTCCAATTCCCTCCTCTTCTCTTCTTTTCCTTTTCCCTTCTTCTTTCCCTTTTCCATATCCACCTTTAATCTCTTTCTTCCGAGCACCTGCTACCCAAAGCTGAACATCAGTGAAAAATATTGAGACGAGTGGGACTTGAACTCAGCTCTTCCATTTATTTAAATTTCAGTGGCTTTTTCGTCTTTGCGGATATTGGGAGCATCAGCTGTTTAATTTTTGCAAATGCAGTTGGAAGATTATTCAAAACTCCCATGTTTATTATATTTTTGTTTTTATCCTTTTTTTCCTTTTGTTTAATCCTAACACTTCTCTGTTAATTAATTGTGAATATCTGTTCCTGCTGATTTTTTTATGAACGAGCATACTTGTTGTATCTTTACAATTTCACTCTCGACACTTAGATTTGTCTTATATTCTCCTTTCATTATTCCTATAAATTTTAGTTGAAAATTTTTGTATGTTTTACGGGTATTTCATGCTCCTTTTTTGTGTATGGATTTTCCTGCAAGGTGTATACTTTTTACCCAATTGCTGATTTTGGTTTTTTGTAAACCTACGAGTTATCTCCCTCCATTTTACTTTTATTTTGTCCTATTCCTAAAAACTTTTCTTGAAACATTTTATAAAATAGAGGTAGATGTAAAATGAAACTTTAAAGTCGTAATCTCGCCCTTAAATAAAGTGCTTTAGTATTATCATTTAAAATTTTTTAATCCACCAATATCTTATAGAAATTAGATTTTAGATGCGCCAAAATTGTATAAAAAAGTAAGGTGTGTCAACTGAAATATTGTGAATTGGTATTCTTAAAAGTGCTTTAAGAGCCTTGGTGATTTCGTACATAGGCACCCACCGGAAATCAAACCAGGGACCGCTTTCCACGAAGCGGAAACCGTTGCCCACATGGCTATCTAGGAGCCAGATCGTGAATTATAACTAAAACATTTTCAAGATATTTTCGACTATGGAAAGAAAAAATATTTGATTACGTGTTACCATGATTACTTTCTGTGCCTTGTAATTTATTTGAGATTTGGAAACCTTCATTTCAGTCTACCTGTTTTACCTTCTTAACTTCTTTCGTTTTCCTCTCTTTCCAGTTCCTTTCTCTTTTCTTTATTTTCCCTCTCGTACATCCATTTGTCTATCCCTTCCTAAGTCGTTTATCTCAGTAATTTATGTGGTATTTTTTCTCAGTGGGAAAGCTAATTCATTAACTAATTTTCTCTTCTTTCGCACTAAGTAAATCAAGATCCAATTTCACTTCCATATGTTACATTCGATGTTACTTAAATTCTTTCCAAAGTTTAGTATTTTAATTGTGCAACAATGATGAATGATTAGGTTTTTATGCAAATTTCTATCAATCAGTGAAGCAAGTCATACTTTTCAAAATTCTCGAAAAGAATATTCAATTAATAACAGATTTGTGAATATTATGATCATATTAAGAATTAAAGAGAAGAGTGTATAGAGAAAGAAGGTCTGAAAGAATAGAGACCTGAAATAAGGGGCAAAAATCAAAGTGATCAATTATATTCTGGGAGAATGATTATCTTGTATAACTCATATACAGTCGTTGTCAATATATAGCAGATGGCTTCCCTTACTAACTTCCATGTACTATTTACCAATATGATATTTCGAAAAATGAAACACTTCACTCCCAGAAATTTCCTCGCATCGATGTTTGAAACTTTTAGTGTTTACTGTAGGAAGTTTACAAGAACTACCAAGTTGCACCCTACGAGCTTCCGGCGTATATCTCTGAAACCAATTAGCAGTTCTCAATCATCTGAAGGCCCAGAAACTTGGCCTCATTTCATTTGGGAGATATTATAGATCATAGTAGTTCCCATTTGATGTATTTAGAATGAAATCAGTATATTTAGACGTGAATTCCTAAGATGTGAAAGAGATTGCATTACTAGCTAGCTAATGTACCTGTATAATTTGTGTTTTTGGAGCTTGCTTTAGTTATTTTTCTCTTGCTCTTATTTCACATCGTTTTCTTTGGTATTCAGCTATATCTAACACTATTTCAGTTTCTCATGTAACGTATGTGGTATACTTCTATTTGTAAAATAAAAAACATTGTAAAATGTCTTTTGTAACACTGTTCATATGTTTATTGATTATATTTTTAAAGTAGTATGATTGAATCTATAATTAATTAGTGCATGTAAGTGGCAAAAGCTCAGAGGTAGCTTTCTCATCCACAGTATTTGAATATAGCATTATGGGAACTTTTCATTATAGCTACCAGACTAACTGAATAAGGTTTTGATACATTCCAACTTGTGAATTGACCGCCATTATTATAACAGCAATCTTCACAGACTATTAATTTTGTTAAAGCGACTAGTTTCAGCTACAAACAGACATCTTCTGTGTTGCTTCTTTAATATGGCCCCTTCCACTAAGTTGAAATTGGACTAATCAGATAAATAATAGATATGTAGTTAGATAATTGGACTCCAATTTGAATGATTCTACCAATTAATGATGTTGGTGATGACCGAAAATGATGTTTAACTGAAAAATACTCGAATACATTACCAAATTCTTCTAACCTTCTTTTTCGGTAAGTCAGTGTTATCGGGAACATACTGACCGCGATTCTAATGCCGCTTCCATTTGATCGTTACCCTCACATCCTCCTTGAGTTATTTATCTCTTCTTTACCATGTTCCTTTTACATATTTTCATCCGTATGTTTCTACCTCCTGATTCTTTTCCCTTTACTTAGTTTCTGCTGACTCTTTTTTTCCTTCTATTTTATCTCACGTCTTCCACTCCTTTCGAACTCACTTTTTCCCCGGGCTACACTTTCGCTATATTGTCAGGTGTCTGTTCTAATTCCGCTCTCAAGAAAACCTTTTTCCTTGCCATCGAAATTCTTGCAATCGCATTATGATTTCTCTCGTGACCCTAATAGTTCCTAACACCCTTTCACCGCATTCTCTTGCTTCGTTATTTTCTGTTTTTAAAAGCATCGCAGTCGGGAGGTTGTTTCATTGGAGGGTTCTCTTGCACAATAAACTTTACGTTGTCTAGCTTTATCAAATATTACGAACCTCAAGATTGGATTGTGAGATATTAAAAAAAGGCTTTTATTTAATTTTTATATTGGAGGTAGATGTAGTTAAATGTTTAAATTATTAGGAAATTTAATAAGAAATTTAGTAAAATCAAGATGTTCAGGGTGAACGTTGTGGAACGCCATAGCAAATAAGTATTTAAAAGTTTCCTCGTATTTTCCACAATATTACCCAAAATGTTGTGGAAAATACGAAGAACTTTTTTAAAATTTAAATTTATTTAAGAACCTCAGTATTTATTAAAGTTTATCTGTAAGTGAGATCAATTCATTTATCAAGAGACATACCAAGCGAATAAAATAGATTAAATGTAACGTACTTTCTCCTAAACTGAAGAAAATGTTTCGCCTGACTTCCAATGTTGTATTTTCCTTCAAGTTCATTAGTTTATCTCCCCCCTTATACACAAAGGAAGTGTCTATTTTTCAATGGCATTTAGTTTGATCTTATAGTAAAAGCAATTTTAAAGAAATATCTTTATGTTACTACAAGCACACTTTTATCGTTTGCTGACTCCTTTTCTTTGGAAAAAATAAAATTTAAAAATGCTATCTTGCTAAGTCGATATAAGAGTGGCAAGAAAAATAATTCAAAAAAGAGTTTTTCTTTCTGTGAAGTTTAACCTCTTAACTACCTCGGTGACTTGCCACCGAAATGTGTAGAGTATTTTCACCGGTTTCAAAGAGATTTTGTCGCAAACTTCCCTTCAATTTCAAAAATTTCGGAAAATCGATCTTATTGCTTTTGCCGTGCTAAAGGAACAGTGACATCGGGGAAAGAAAGTAAATTTGAAATTACAATGCGAGGGACTTAAAGGAGCAGAGAGGGATCCTGAATACGCAATGAGAGGGTTAATACTGAACGAAGCAGAAGATTTGATTCCTTCTCCTGAATTAAGCAAGCAATAAATGAATAACGATCTCGGATAATTAGGGAACGGGGACTTTAATAAGATGCGGAACTCCTTGTAACAGTTTCATAAATATACAGGAGGATACATCTTGTGAGACTGGCTCTCGCTTTTTCATTTTCTCTGATCTCCGCTTTCATCAAGGCTCTCTCTTTCTTACCAGCGACGTCTCTGTATCTTTCACCGCTCTCTTTTCTGTCTCGCTAAACACGATTTTCATTTGTTCTGCCATCTCACCTGCGAGTAATTCCCCCGTCCACAGACCGTCTTCGACTTGTATCGCTTTAATTCCGTCGATGTTCCATTAGAAAGAAGCAGCAGATGTTTCCCTCTTCCAATCCTATCTTAATTTTACTCGTGCCAGTCCCTGTTTATTTCATTGTGTCGTTTTTGTTTTCTCTCATATTCTCACGCTGCCTCCGTTCACATACAGTATACATACATATGTACAAACATAAACAAATACTTCACATCTACATCTACAAAGAAAGGTTTAAAGTTTATTTGCGCTTAAGAACGTGCACCCAGGAGTAATCCCAAGGAAAAACGGACTTGAAAAAAAAATACCCTTGCAAACAAAATTCCCAAAATGGCTTGTTCTGGCCGGGTAGCCTAGTTGGTTAAGGCAGCCTCCTGGATATCCCGGGTTCGATTCCCGGCCCCGTCGGACTTTTTTCAAGTTCGTTTATAATTGGTATCTACATCTACATAAATACCCTACAAGCCGCTTTTCGACGTGTGGCAAGGAGTGTAATTCGGGCTATTTTTTAGCCAATTATTGTCACGTATCGTTCATGGAAAGAATGAATTCTTAAAGCAATTCGATCTGGAATTTATTTCTCTTAGTTCACGCTGTTTGCCGAATCGGCCAAGGTAGCAGGGAGGTCGCATAATATCACTTATATCTTCGGCAAACGTAGTTTCCCTAATCTAACAAACTTAGGACCGTATTTATAGTCGACTCCTAGGAGTTTCTCAGCGCCTAGCAGTCCCCCAAGGCCAAAAACGGTATTTATAGTCCTCTTTCTACCCCTTACAACCCCACAATAGTGTGATACCGGTGGTGGCAAAACTGCGTACTAATTTAGTAAACAACAAACATGGCGGATAATGTGTTCGATTCGCTCGATTAGATTCAACAATTGATGAATAAAACTAAATGGTGGACTGTGAAACCCTCAAAAATTCTTTGAATTAGGGTAAAAATCAGCAAAATATTTTCGGTATATATTTATTTTATCCTAATGCATTTAAAACTATCTAACGGATGTTTTAAAACCTAAGCTTGGGCAGTCGTTAAGAAATGTGAAGTTATTAGTTTTATTACGTGATTTCCTTGAGGTTTAATTTATTGGCAATTACTATACTTATTAGTGGAGATATATTTATGTTGTACACGGGTTATTCCTACTCTTGATTGCTGATTCTTTGTGGCCTTTCGTTGTCGTAGTCGTGATATATAACCTTTGACGCAGATGGCTACCATGGAGAAAGAGTAAATATTTACAGTGCAATGCCACAAGGTATTATTACAGTATTAGGCCTATTGCTATTTTTAATTTACCTGATGATATATTTTCTGTCATAAAGTGCTGTAAATTATACATGTATGCTGAAGACTCTGTATTAATATCTGTTCACAATTACTTCAATGAGGCTGAAAGAGCTCTACACACTGACTTAAATAACATTAATATATGGTACCATGATAACAAATTAAAACTAAATTTGGTAAATTTCCCGTTTCAACCCAAAATTTTCACAAAACAAATGTTATGAAAATTAGTTAGAGAAGAAATAAATCAGAAAGTGGAACCTCTAAAATGCCTACACACTTACATCCTGCTTACAGAAAATTACTTCTCCAATGAGCACAAGGTAAAGTTTGCTACAAGACATGGCATGATATGGAGAGATAGAATAACGTACAATGTACCAAGTTATTATAATATGTATGGCAGGAAGCGACTTGATGTCATAATACCTATGTTATTTAATGACTTACCTTATAACATACACTTAAGAAATACTATGTCCAACGTATAGAAAGAAATCAAAAAAATATTTGCTTCAAAAATTTTGAAAAACATATAACAGATCCCTTTCTACTTACTATGATATATAGCAAAATGGTATTGAGTTGATTTCGCATATTCATTGCTCTAGCTATGGTATGCTAATGGTTGTATCAAATTTTATATCTGTTGTTTTACTTTGTGATTTTATATACAATGCTTTCTATAGTCTTGTGTATTACATACTTTGGTGTATGTTCTATGTATTTTGTGAATCATTATATAATTGCTGAATTTGATATTGATTTTCATATTATAATTAGTGCAATAGATAAGTAGATGCAGTATTTACAATTTTTGGAATCACAAGCAGTATTTTGTGATTGTTTTTGTAAACTTAATGCTTTATTTGGCTAGAAACGTTTGGAATTGTTTTTAATTTTCATTATTAATTTATGAAATACTCTAAATTTTAAATAATTTGTAATCTTAGGCTTGTGGTTATTCAACCTGGCACTTCCTGATGAGCCTACATCTGGCTCAGGAGGACCAAAAATATGAATATTTACAATCCTGTTTCTTGAACTTAAATGTCACTTAAATTAATTTGTAAGCCGTTCACAGGCAGTAATTTACATAGCATTATTGTATCGTTTGAGCAATACCATACAACAAAATAATAATAACAAACAACTTTTTCTAAATAAATAATTCAATTCTAATAATAAATCTCATGGATAGAATCAGTTGAAATTAATGGGGCGTGTGAAAATGTATTCATTTAGTATTTATCTGTGAATGTGAAGAAAGTTGTTGGAAAGTCTCCTATATATTGTGTTATGAAGTCGACATTTCTATTGTTTGTGTAACAAGTTTCGGTATCTAGATACCATTAGATGGATGAAGCAGCTGCTTCATTCATCTAATGCTACCGAGGCAATATCTATTCTTGATTTTTCATTTATTCGACTTAAAGTTGACACTACCGGCGTTAATATGTTGCGTTACGCTAACTGATACATCGGTGTAAGTAATTTTTAAATTCTAAGTTATGACACTAGAACTCGGTTCGTGGAAGGTTTAAAATTTCACAAAATGTCCTTCTTCAAAAACCTTCTAAACTATAATCACCTCTTCCCCCACCTTTTAAAAAATTTACCCAAAGGATGCAAATTAAACATTCATGAACAGTTGGAAACATCACACCAGATACAAAGTAACTACAACCTCACAAACATAAACCTATTTCTATCTTGATTATAGTAATGCAGTTTCAACAAGTGACATCTTCCGTAGTGAATTGTTGATACGTTATAATAAATTTAACAGTGTTGTTGTAAATTGAAGTTATTTTTTATTAATATGCATGGCTTCCTTGGACTGTTGTAAATGCCATTAACAGGAACATTGAGCTCAACAGAACCTTGGTTTAAACATGAAAATAAATACATGTAGAGCTGAAAATGGAGGAGGATTGACATGAAACTGATTTTTATTGTTTGGAAGAGCTTAAATGTTATTAGAATTCACAATAACTATATAAACTTTGCCATCAATACAAGATTTCATGTGAACCAAAACAATTAGCAGAAAGAAATATAAAAAAAACTGAATAGCGAAACAAGTTTTTGGCAACGCTGTTGCCAAATTTATCACCAGTCCGTCTCCTCGTCAGAGGACTACTGGGAGTTGTTTATAAATGCCAATAGGTGGCACTCGCCCGGCAGCTTACTAATAAGGGGTTCCTTAGGTATAGGTGAAGGAGTCGATTATAAATACGGTCCTTAGCCCACCGCATTCCAGTCTTCTATCTTTTAAGGATTCCAAACCTAAGTCAGAAAGCATTTCGGTGACAATGGCTTTTTTGTAGCAATATATAAGGCAAATTGGGACTAAAAAGTCCAATCTTACATTTAACATTAAACAAGAATATAACTTATAATATATACAGTTTTCTTGATATATAATCTGGAAATTACGAAGAAATGTGGTAAAAAGGGTGTTGCGGAGAAATTGAAAAAAACGTGTTATTATAGATTACAAAGGAAACCTGCAGCTGGAAAACACTCACGAAGAGAGGGTGTGCATTAAAACTATACGAAATGTGTAGGAAAGAATGAAAGAATGTAAATAAATATATGTACTTAACACCCACGTGCTGTACATGTCAGCAGTTACTTTTCAAGAATATTCATTCTTAAAGTCTTCTTTAAAAATTAATTACCAATTATACGAATCTAACCGACCGTATCAACAACCTGTTCAGTAATAAATTAACCTTAAGTAAAATTATTATGCGTAAACATGCAAAATCAGACGTAAATATGTGAAATCATCATCCTGCTACCTCATCAAATTTGCTAGTCTCTATGTAACCATTTATTTTTCAACTATAATTTTGTGATTTTATTTCCATCTAGAACCATTCAATTAACTGTCAATAATTAATTTTTAGTTTTAGATTACTCCGCATATGAATGTGGGATAAAAATTTCATATAAACCCCCATTACTGCAATAAATATCCACTTCTAGAAGGATTCTTAAAAACATCAATCTCAGGAAGTTCATTAATATCATTTTAATGTAAAATTCTTCGTTAATAACTAATTGCCTAACAAGGCCCGATATTAATCATTTTCCTGTTGGTAATTCATAGCCCAATATTCATTCTTCTTATAAGCCTTCTCCGGCTATTAATTCCTCATAAAACTAATCGCTCCTCATTTATGAGTTTTCTCATAGTGGAAACGTTTCCTTTTTCTTTCACCGCTTTCCCTTCTATCGTCGAGCGACCCTTTCGTAATACCCTATGAAACTTAAGCTCCCAATGTGCTTTCCCTCGTTCTCTTATACTTACTTTCTTAACTCTTCGAGAGACCCCCTCTTAATTTCACCATCTCTCTCTGCCCCTATATCCTCTTCAATTTGATCTTCTCCTTCTCTGCATATTGCTTTCCTAGTTCTCTCAATAAACTGCTTTCTTTACCTTCGCTAGAAACCATCGCATTTCTCTTTCCCTTCCTCCCAACCCTAATCCCGCTGGTCTCCTCCCCCAGGTCCCTAAATAACGTTCTATTTCTATTGTCATGCGTATTATTTTTAACATTTATAAATAAAGATGATTGCAAAGTCTCTCATATTTGATATTGCCCCTTAGAGGAAGCATTTTAATTTTATTCGAGCCCGCACTTTTTCCTGTTTACGTTTCCTCCTAAATTTATTCAAAGAGGGCCGGAAATACAAGGAAAAAACCTCAAAACTTAACAGAAGATGTTTCAAGTTTCCTTTTGAAAATGTTTGTAATTCAGTATTTGATATCAGCCCTCGTAAGAAGGTTGAAAGCAAAAGATCAATACACAGGAAACGATGTTCTTTTACTTTCTGAAAATTCTTTTGGATATATTTAAGGAGTTCACTATCAATCAAAGGTGGATAGCAGCTGATTATCATATATCGTTGAGATAATATATTTTAACAAGTGTTTTGGTATTTTTCATACTTTCTCCACAATTTTTTCACCGCTAGTATATACTTTTCTGTGGAATTCAGTTGTTTATTTCATAAGAGATCAAAAAGTTTTTGAAGAAAGTTTTCCGCTAAAAATCTTTTGTTTTTTAGTTCTATTACAGTATTTTTATTCTGATCCAATGAATCTGAGTACTTTTTAGGATTTGATTGATTATTATTCATACTTTAGAAGAATTAATACTTTAAAGATATTTCAGTTTTTTGCCCTTCATAACGGTCGTAACTCTTTGATCATAAGATTTGTTAAATTTTTTGTAGTACAACTTTTATCTAATGCACTTATAACAGAATAAGGTATTTATTGCATACACTACAACTCAATAAAACACATATTTAACTTATAACGTTTTACAGGTCAAGTTAAATCTTGCACCAATTTAGTGCTGCCGTACCTCATTTACTTCGTTGATATTTTGATATCCCTCGTGATGACGAATACATAAGTTCACTCCGGTGATGTAAAAAATTGAGATACAGAAAAGAAATTTCATTAAAATAAGTTTCTATGTAAGAGGTAATTTTTACCAAAATTATTAGCAGCAAAAAACGGTTTGTCACTATATACGATATAACGGTACGGTATCAATGTAACTCGTACATGAATAATATTGATTCAGTATTACGCTGAATCTTCGTGTTAAGATAAATAAACCTTTTCACCGTCATTATTTAATAAAAATCTGCTGTCAGTGGAGACCTCTCGTTTATATCTTATTTTTCTTTCCTTCTTTGTTCTCAACACCCAATCAAACTTCTTATGATTTTCGTTACATCTCCCTCACAGATTTCTCTTTAACTTCTCCTTCACTTTCTCATTTTTCGAATAAGTTCCTTATATTTAACAAAATGTAGACGAGGAGGAATGTTCTGGCTTATGTATCCCTCAAACGTATCTTATTTCCTCAGTTTAAAAATTCCCATCGTTTCTCCTTCTACTTTTCACAACTTTTTCTTCCTCATTCCACAAGTATTCCACTCGCACCTTCTGTTGCCGCTTCCCTCACATTCTCAATTCCCTCACATTCTCAATTCCCTCACATCCTCTCCCATCAATTCCTTTCTTCTCTTTCAAAAGCCCTCCCTTTCTCGCCCGCTTGGCTAGCAAACTTCCTCGGATCTTCCCATTATTTTCTCAACCTCCGTTCGACCCTATCCTCCATCACTCTTTCCTTCTTCCAGGGAATCCGGGGGACTATCTCTCCACTGCTTTACGGATAGTTCTCTGCCTCCCAGCTATCAGCGTACCACTATATTCTTCAGCCTCCCCGGAGGTTTATGATTTTTATCCAGAAACTTCGCCTCCTCGTTTACCACATCTAAGTGCGTGGCACGTGAAGATTTTTTTCCGAGATTAGATTAAAAATATCTTAAAATATCACACGTTAAAGAGGAGGTTGTGCTTATAAAGAGCTAATTTCGCTTATGCGATCAAGAAAAATTGCCCTATGTACTCGTGCATAACCCGAGTTCTTTTTTCAGTAAATTTTTATGCTGAAAAAGCTCTCTTTTATCCCCTCGATTGAGGGTCTCAGTTACATGTTCTCCGGTGGAAAAAGTTTGTCGTAGATTAGATTAGATTGTTTGCCGAAAATTATCTTGCAATTTCACCGCTTATTATTAGAGGTTAAAAATGTCAAATTACTGTCTTTGTCGGCCTTCCTCATCTCATTCACCGCAGTTCGGAGAAAACGAGAGAGGACACCGCACTTTAATAACACTCAATGCGCATTTCGGAAGCAATGCTTTTTTCTCCAGGAGTGAATGGGTACGTAATTGGAGATTTTTTTACCTCAAATTCCTTAACAGCCTTGTTCTAAATTTTCTCTCTTACATTTCCCCACTTGCTCAGTGAAAAATTCTTTTAACATTTAGCCTATCGATGCCTCAATTACTGAAATATTTTTGGTTTCTATTTTCATTTTGAAATTTACCAGTAGCTGCTGAATTTCTCACCCTAGGTTTATACTCGAGTCAATTATTGTTCCCAGGAACAAAAGTGAAACCAAGTTCCAGATGGATCCATAACACGAAGTCAAGATCCAAGCAGTTGATTCCATCATTCCAAGCATTTTTGTGATTAAATTAGGCACTTTAGCTTTTATTAAATGTACGCTAATTCCACGACGCTTTATGAAGTAATATGTGTAGAATAATTGAGTTAGGATATGCTATCAATTAAAATAGATAACCTCTGTTTCTTAATTTTTTCTGATTGCTGCCCAATCACATAGCACATGGGGTTCGAATAAAATTTTTCGCTTCGTTTCGTAAATTCACTGTTTTTATCCAATACGAGGCAGTTCGGTACATGTTTGAGATTAATAATATTTTCATTCATTTAATCAGAAGATTAATAATTTCGAGTCTGGCTATTCAGGCAACTGGTAAATGATATTCTTTCAATAAATCAATATTTTAACTCAACTTTCAATGTTTCCTATGACTTTGATTCAATAAATTGATTGATTTTTCAGGTCTCGGCAAGAAACTTCCTTAATTTCGTCAATTCATTTTATGATTTGATTTTTATAGCTTTGAAATTAATAATTAATATTGAGCCCATTGTGTTTAAAAACAAATCATCAGGTTTTATATTAATATAGAGTTTATCTCTAACACCAGATTTGAAGGTTTATGCAACGGTGTAACCCAATCAAATCAATTTTACATTTGATTGGGATACACCGTTTGGGATTGGGATTGTAATGTAACACATTTGGAAATTAAATTTTTCATTTACAAATTTGTTAAAATAGCGGTATTTAATAATATATTTATTTTTACTTTGCTAATTAATCCGGAATTGACGTGACTGAATAAATCATATATAAAATATATTATTTGCCGTAAACATTCATTAGAACACGTCAATTTCAATTAACTTCGAAATCCACCTATAATCCATATATAATCCTCCGTTAATTCAGGGACGTTGATGTCACCTCTCTCTAAAGTAATTGAATTAGAAAATAAATATTTTGCTATGTGTTGTTGATCGTGACGTCAACCAGATAGAAAAGAATCAAAAATAACACCGGCTTACCAAAAGCAAATATAGTGTAAATGACTTTGTAAATGAAAAACACATTTAATCGATAAACATATTTATACTATTATGCTTTAAATTTGGTTTGTCGTATAACGAAATTTTACAAATATCTTACAGAGTACCTTGTATATGTATGGAAGCATTTCATTTTCTATATTCAAAACATTTCTCTCGTTTTACTGTATGTTTGTACGTATTATGCTATGTTGTGATGTATATCACAGCATATCATAATATCCTTATCATTGCATATATCCATAGTAAATTAAAATTAATACGGTGGGTGTACTATTCATATGTCAGTGAATTGCCATAAGCATGCTTGAGTAATTTATTTGTGTAAAACTTTATTTATTTTGAAGTCTAGATGATCAGGCGTTACTTTGTGGAAAGCCATTTTAGATAATGAATAAAAACATCTGACGCTACCGGTCGTCAGCTAAATAAAAGTGTGGAAAATTACACTTTTTTTATTCATTAATTTTATTTATTTTTATTATTATAGCTTAACTGTGGCAATTAAGTAAACATTAGATGATTAAGTAAATTTTGAACTTAAATGATATTTGTCTGCTTTATAAGGAAACCTAAATTTTGAAACTTTTGGAATATCTTATAATGTGGAGAATATCCATAAATTTGCAGCACCTGGAAATATATCATAAACAGCACAGTACCTTTTTTAATCATAGGACGAAGAATGGAACAAATGGATGGCTGATTTCCACGTACCTGGAATAAAAGAAGGATAAAATTAGACTCTAAACAAAAATTGGATCGTTTTGATGACGTATGTATACAAGACGGCAGATGTTGTTTGATATATCCTCGAAAGACTCGCGGAATATGAATTACTATATGCTGACGGAACCTGTATCTCTATAATGTAAATAATTTACGCAACTCACGGAAGGAATTATTTCGAGAGACGCCACAAATATTCCGAATTCAACAAACAGTGGTGATTATTATGGTTTAAAAAAGGATTCTGCAAAACATTGGTCGACGTAATTTATCACATGGCTCCGTGAACGTGACTGGAATGAAAAGCACGTCCCTCTTGGAATTTTAATTCCGATTTTAATTTGGCTTTAGCGAATTTTTGACGTGCGGTGGTAATTCATATGTTTCGCTGGTGCCATTCCTCCCCAAAAGCGTAGCAGTCGGATTGGGCGAAAATGGGAAATAAATTGCAATTCGGAATCCACGCTGACTTTTTCCTTTTACTCTTGTTCCCTAGTCAAAGGTGACCTTCCATAATTCCCTTAGTGTTGCTATTACAGTGTTAAGGGATTTAAGTTGAGCTACTCCTATGTTCACTAAGTTGCTGCCGCCATATTCTGATGAATGAACTATTTTTCATTTGGTATAGGATGGAGAAATAATTATCCTTCATTAAATTTATGCTATGGCTATGAAGATATTGAAGTTACTGAGGGATGAGTGCCCCGAATTATGGCACTAACTTAGGTCGCTCCCAATGGAATGCCTATCTTATGCGGTTGTTACGAATAATAACAATAAATATAA
The DNA here is from genome assembly GCA_947579665.1 of Sympetrum striolatum. Taxonomy (NCBI): domain Eukaryota; kingdom Metazoa; phylum Arthropoda; class Insecta; order Odonata; family Libellulidae; genus Sympetrum; species Sympetrum striolatum. The sequence goes on from OX388351.1 coordinate 62,588,191, forward strand.
TAGTCTGTGATGCCTACAGTACTAATGCCTTTGACCAGTTAAAAACATTGGATAACCATTGAAATGATTATTGAAAAAATCATGTAAATGAATCCACCGAAACTCCCTCGATTTAATAACAAGTCACGTTTAATGGACAAAGCATCGTGCCAACTTCTACTTTTATTATTCAATGCGAGCTAAATGATATGGCGGAAGATACGATTAAATAATGCATATTTTACCAATAAAATTGGCATAATTATAACAATAGATTGTTATTACTTATCCAGTTTTTTCTTATCGAATTTTATTTTACTTCCTGTTTCTAATGTTTAAAATATTTTAAATTTTTATTGTTATTTTTACATCCTATTCTTTTCGCAGCACATCAATTTCGGTCTTTTATTGTTGAGAACTGTTCATAGTGGAATCAAAAGATAATAACTATCGTTACTTCTAGGTTTATTTACTGTCTTGTTTTTAGATTTTGACTCTGTTAGCCAGAATGAGAGGACAAATAAAAATATATACATATTTACATTACCTAAAACTCATCTAACGGTCAAGGATAATGATCTTGGGACACCTTTCAAGAGAGTCCAAACAGAGGAAGCGTTCTTTCATAGTTTCGCTATTCCTTCGATGCGCTTTACGATGACCTCAATTTATTTTCCCCATCCATGAATCCCTCCTTCGAATACAAATGCCTCATCATAACATAAGAGACGCTTCAAGAATTCATTCCTAACTATACACCATTCTTATGGTACTTCTATGCATGCAATACTTCTTAAATCCAAGAGATTCCGTGAAATGATCATTAATATTTAATAATTAATCTATTGTCGATAAATCTACACTATTACTGATATAACCTATTATGTTGCGTCATTTTGATCGTTTTGAACGAATAATATTTATAGTGCTACAATTTACGATATTTTTTTTCCTTTTTGAGATTTTTCTTTAGAAGGCGTGTCGATTTTGGAGTATTTTAAAAGATTTTGAGAATGTCTTTTGTTCTTCGTTTATTTTTCCTTTATCTTTGTTACAATTTGCTTTCTTTTTCTTGTCGAGTGCTTCATTTTTGCATCACTTTGCATTCCGTCAACTTTTGACTCAACCAAACTTCTTTAAATTTACAAAATAATTTATTTCACTTAGATATTTAATTGATTTAAGTTTTTTCACACATTCTAACAAATCTTGCTCCAAAAATTAACATCGCTATTTCACATCTGGAAAAGTGAGAATTTATGAAAGATATTGTTCAGTTTACAAAAGTTTATTAGCACCTGCTTTACGGAAATGCTGGGGCATTTTCCATAATATTTTTCCTTAAGAAGACTGCCGCTCTCTAATTTTCAAGTCTATCATGATCATTTGAGGTGCTTGTTTTGACCTAAACTATTTTAATGTTTTCTCCATATCTGTATATTTATTTACATACGTAAAATACTGTTTACGATTCTGCCTTGAAGGAAAATATGTTTAATTCATTTCGAAAGTACCCTTTTCTCAACACGGAAAAACGTATTTCAAGGGAAAAATGATTAAAAAATTACAGAAATCACTCATCTGGTGCGGAAACTTTGGAAAATGATTTTCCTTTAAAAATTCGTATAATACCGCGATAAATATTCCCGCCGCAAATGCATTCCGCGAAAAAAGATAAAAGTCGACGCTGGAATTCGGCCCTCCCAGGCATTTGCCTACCCGCCGGCCATGTGTGTAATGACGGCTTTATGCTCCTGGGAGAGCTCTTAAGTCCCACAAATAAGGGCATTTATCCTTCGTCATCATCTTCCCCTTCTAATACCCTCTACCAAGGCCATTTTGCGGCGTTCTCCCGTCCGACCTGTTAGGACCACCGATCGTTCCTCAAGTTTACAAATGGGGGCAGCACTATAGCCTCCTCTCTCTTGTTGATTCCAAATAGTCTTGGCGACCTATTTCCCGGCCTTCGGAGGGACGGGTACAGAAAAAGAGCTCGCTTACACTACACTCAGGGTCATCTATAACTCGGAAGGGGGAGAGATAGGGGTGAATGCAACTCCCCCGGCATGTACTGAGAACGTATGAGTGGAACCCAGAGGTCGTTTTCTCTCTTGCGTAGGTGATGGAGTCCAGATGGACATAAGAGTGGGAGGGGGTTTTAAGAAGTGATGCTGATGTAGAGGTGCCGTAGAGTTTGAGTGGAGGAGATGAGTCAACATTGCAGAACGATGAGTCTGCCTGAAATGGATAATGAACCAGGATTTCCAAACGTATTTACTAACGAGGTCATACTGTAATTCTTTCGCTCTAAGTAATTTTTGCTGAAAAAGTCCAATCTCCAAAAGTTTCGGTTAGTCACGTATAAAAATATTCGCATATCAATAAAAAATATCGATTTAAAAGTTAGTGAAACATAGACATCTTTATAAAGGATATATTGGTTGGAAAAATATATGTTTTTTGAATGTTAATAGAGCCAATGAGTTGAAGTTAATTAGTGAACAGGATTAGTAATGTCACGTTAATGAACAGTAAGTGACATTATGATGAATAAATAAACTGATGACTAAGTGTTGAATGAGTAAAGAGAAAATAAAAAATAATGAGCATTGATGTATTAGTATTTTAATTTCCCTTGACGTATTATTTTACTATTGGTGATGTTCTAGTTTTCGATGATGTATTAATTTTTTTAATTGCCCTTATTTGGTTCACCATATCTATTTATTACTTGTGCATATTAAGACCCACATTGTGTGATGATTTAATTTAATCAAACTGTGCCATCCTGTTGCATACCTATCTTTATTTATGTATTAATAATAATATCAGAATATGATGGGAGATATGATGAAGAGTTGGATATGAAAAACCTTCTTAATGGAATTGGTAATATTTAAAAATATGTGTGAGAATTTCACCTAATTCTTTTAGCCTTTCCTCGCCTTCTAGCTTGAAGTAAAATATTTACTTCCATATCCAAGCATGAATTATATTATTGCTAAAAATTCAGAAAAAGAAGAATCCTGAGAAGCATGCTGTAAATTTGTTTACATATTTTCTAAACCAAATAATTTTACTCGGTATAATAAAAAGTATGAACCAGTAGACTGGTAGAATGGATAACGCCACACTATCTGAAGAAATTGATTATCTTTTAGGTTAAAATGGCTGAGAGATGATAAATAGAAAATACCATCACTGCTTTACAAAAACTGCATTTTTGGCAAATTTAATTCTTTCTTCGTAAAGGGATGTTAACGTTGTCCTTATAGTAACAAGAAGATTAAAGGAAAAGGATTGGTATGAAAAGAAACGATGCGCTTAGTCTGGCATGGGTGAAATATTTCCTTTAAAAGCAGCGTTCCTCTAATTTTATTTATCGTCTCCTGAGATAATGTTTTCATTACGACGAATTGCTGTTGGGTCACACTGTGATTCATCGTGAATATTCTTGTTTACGAAGAGAATTTGAAAGCTCGAGTGCTCACTTTCTCTATGCATATATTCCGTGTATGGAATTGAATAAAATAGCCAAGGAATATGAATTACTTAAAAAAATATGCCCCGAGTTTCATTGGAAAATCTGTATTGATGTTGTTATTATTAAACTCCATCCATGGGTATTTTTCCGTGCAATTAGCTGGCGATGTTGAGAAAGTCAGTAAGAGAAATTTACTTATAAATTATTTAGCATATTTCTCTTATCCTTTCAATAACTCTACGCTAAACATTTTTTATGGCTCAAATAAAATATATTTCTCTCCATAGTTCCGTCATGATTAGTCCTTTCCTGTTGTGAGTTTTTGCACAAAAGTGAATCATAAATTGCAGAGGAATATAATTCGCAAGATACCTGACTTATATTGATCAGAATATTATATTATATAGAAATATAATTATAGATTCATATCGATTGAAAAAAATTTAGTACATTTTAACATTTGTGAGAAACTTGTTTATTATTTATCGCCCAGTAACTATACATCATACTGTATTATCATAATTCAGTTAACTCCTAAATGCTAATATTCTGTTCTCCGGTTTGTGAATTTATTTTATGATTGTTCACAGAATTTCTGTTAATATTTAAATATAAAGATGAACTAAATTGAAATATATATTAACGTAATTCATTGTTTGCTATTCGATAGTAAATTTTACGCTTTAGTTCTGTTTTAAATTAATTTTCAGGTTGGTATTATTATTTGGTGGTTCGGAATGTTCTTTTATTTAAAGTTTTCATGGAGTATATTATGAGAATGAGAAAAGAGGACCAGAAAGAGTCATTTAAGTCACAAAAAATACTTTTTGTCTTAAGAGCTAGTGGATCAGTAGTTACAAAATCACCAAATAAGAGAAACTGAAATAAAATAACTCGCATCAGAAACGGACGCTAAGCAATTCGTATCACCTAAAATAACAAGATCAAACTCTATAAACAGACAAGGATAAATATTTTCGCTTCCTTCTCCGTGTGTATTGTAAATCAAGTAGAAAAACAAATGTATGAAATTTCGTCAAGCTTTGATTCTTGGAGGAATTGTTTCCATATTAAGTTATTTTAGTCTCTAAATATGCTAAAACACCAAAGCAATACATGAATTCCCCACTGAAATAAAAATAATGATTAATCGATAAATGTGATGCCTCCTTCATATTGCAATATCACCTATACATTGTATATTGTTATTGCTTTGTCTTTCAAGCCAATCTTTTAAACGCAAGTTTGACCTTTGTTCCTTTTAAACACAAGATCAAATATTTTTTGGAGTGCTCAGTCGAGCAGATAGTATACTTCCTTTTTGAATAATTATCTTTATAAGTACTATAACCTTATCTAGATTTAAAAATTTAAAACAATAACTTATATGTAGTTTAAATATCATTAAAATATTTAAGATAAACCGAAAAGTGGAAAACTAATGTTATTTGATGATTCATACATGAATTCTCACCTTGAGTCGCCTTTGCATTAATTGGGAATGGTTAATAATATTGTTGTATAGTCCTTTCTTGGTAAAAAAGTTTTTATTCTAATTTATGAGTAATTGATAGGATGTAGAGGATACTGTATCACAGTGTGTTGACTGATGCGGTGAATGTGTTATATGTTGTTGATGAATTTACCTCCTTAAACTTACCCTTCATTATAACACAAATCTAATACTTTAAAGCTTTACTTTGTGAAGGGAGTCATGATACCAATCGAATTACCAGTAATTAATACGTAATTACTAATTTAAAATATTATTATTGTAAATATTTCAACAATACTCGTACTTCAATGTCTGATTTGTTTGATGATGTCTAAATTTTAGACAAAACTAGTCGCTTTTTGAAAAAAATATATCAGTAGAAGTTGCGAAATGTTTGATTTTTTCTTTACTTAACTATAACACCACTCATTGTCATTGCAATATTAAAAAAACGGTGCGTAGTGAACCATAATGAGATATATTTCGGAATATATACTGCTTATTTTAAACAGATAGATTTTTCCATAGTTTTCGGATTATATTGCAGCAATTTTCAATGGAATAAATTCCTCTCGGGTTCTCAGCCGGGTTAAATTGTTTACCACCGACTTTCTAAGAACCCGAGAGGAATTTATTCGTCATATTCGCCGGTAAAGAACCAAGTCTAATTTTCAATGGAAGTTTCTCTTAAGGTTTCATTTTCCCCTACTAATCCGAATATCACTGCAAATTTAACGTATCTTTTCGAAGAATAACAGTAAGGACAGAGAAGCGCCGAGACTGAATTTTTGCGATCCGCCTCGTGATGAGGCAAGAGAAGGGAAAAAGCAAATCTCGACGAGCATAAATATAAGGGCTTTCTTTCTCCTTTCATAAAGAAAATATCTCTCGTATCCTCGACGAAGGCGCAAGATACCGGTAATGCAGCGGCGTACAGACAGGAGTACACGGAGGATGGAGAGGAAGGAAAACATTTCAGTTCGGAATGAGTCAAACGTTAGAATGCTAAGTGCGGGCTTTAGCACATCAGTGGCGGACCTTTCGCCTCTCCTTTACCTCCCTTCTTGTGTTTTCTCTTCGCCTTTCTCCCCTTATCCTCACTCTCTTTACCTGTCCTCCTCTCTACCTTGAATCGTCTCCGTTTTTGACAAAGCTCAAGATAGCGAACATTGCGAGATGTTTTGTGATCACTTATTTATAAACTTTAACTTAAATATAGCATGCCTGAATATCTTAAGCTCCTCTAACGGATAATTTATAAAAATTATCTTAAGCTCCATTGCCTTGAGAATGTTGAACATTGATGTATTTGAACCTTAATGCACAAAACGGCATTCGTTATATTAATGGTACCATAGTTATGAAGAAATTATGATATTTCTTATCTCCCAGTGTAATATATATCAGTAGGAAGGAATTGTACGCATTCACGTAGTTGGCGATATGTAATTAAAAATAGTTACGTCCCTTTTACCGGTTTTAAACATAACAAACAAAGAATTGTTGATCGTTTGATTACTTATCTAGGTATAAAATTCACTGAAGATAAATTTCATTTTCAGTCAATAATTATATTTAGACCTACTGGTACGCTTATTGATTTCGTAGCTTCTCAGCTATTCTGTCGCCATGAATGTGCTTCTGATGAGTTCCATCTTCCGCCTTCCATTTCATGTTCCATTCTTTCTTTTCCTATGTTACAATCTTCGTTTCATTGGAGTCATTAATTCGTGTATTATTTAAATCATTTCGACCACATTTCTGTGTATGTATTAAAGAAGATACTACATGTTGTTGTTTGGAGTTACTCTTTACGTATCAACTTGACAGTTCATTATTTTTCACTAGGTTTTTCACACTATTTCATGACTTTTATCAACAAAGTGAGACTTGACAGCTTTTACCTTATTTCTGAATTCCCATCCTATATCTTTTCAGTAATAAGATAAAACGGATAATTTATAAACATTAACTTAAATATAGCATGCCTGAATATCTTAAGCTCCATTGCCTTGAGCATGTTGAACATTAATGTATTTGAACCTTAATGCACAAAACAGCATTCGTTATATTAATGGTACCAAAGTTATGAAGAAATGATGACAACCAAAATGAAAAATTATGTCGATGATTTTAGCCTTTCTTGCATCATGACAAAATCAGGAATGTTAGTGGAAAATAACAATTATAATTTACGCAATATCAAAAACAGGAAAAAATGACTCGGTTTTCAATGCTTAGCATCATAATTAGTTCGGTTTGATTATAAGAATTAAATATCCAGGGATTAATTTTCATGTATTTTATTTTTTGTCGGAATCTTTCCAATACTAACTATAACTAGTTTGCAGCCTGTCACTTCCATTCCTAAATCGTGGTTCAGTCAATGTTTCAGTAATCGCAGAAGTATCGTAAATTCAATTTATAGGGTAAAAGTCATTCAATGAATCAAAAAATATAATGTATTCCTAGAAAGTAAACGAAGTTCTTCAACTGAATTATATCATATGTTTTAAATTAACTAACGGATGCCCATGATTCAAATTTCCGCTCCGTTCCGTATCCAATAAAGAATTTAAGTTAATACCTCCGCTTTCTTTTTTAATGACGTTATTCTCTAGGACTAACTCTGGTCAAAGCTTGGAAGTCTCCATTTTCCCTTTCGGTGAAGTCGTTTTTGTCATTTCGTATGTTTGTCCCCTCCTCCTCTTCCTTCTTTATCTTTTTTTCCATTTCCTTTCACCGCTGTCCTCCTTTCTTCGCTTCCCCTTCCTCGCAGAAACTGGAGAGATGTTTGCATAGGATGGCATGTCAGCGGAGAATAAAACCGGACAAAGAAAAAGGAGAAAAACAGGGAAAAGAGCGAGGGGCATATCTGATGGGTATTTTACGATGTGTGGTGGACTCCTTATTTTACTGTATAAATACAGTGGAAATACACTTCAATTTTCACTCTATTTCATTTAGATCAGATCGTCATGACTACAAAATAGTTTATTCTTAAAAAATTCAAGATTTAGCAGAAAACAATTCGCGGAAATGTATTTTATAATGTGGAAAATCATGCTGACAGATGTTTTTATTGCTAAAAATTAACAACAACGTTAATTTTACCAATTTTATACAAATCACTTATTTCTGGCTCAAGTTCAATAGAGGTCACCTCCAAAATATGCGCTACACAATGGAAAAGATTGAAACGTCCGCGACAATCAATTTGTTTTGTGTTGTTTAGGTCGGGTGGATATGCGTGTGATATGATGTTCAATAATTAATGTACTAATTAATATACGTATTGCTACATATGTGGGATATTTTAAATCATTCCATTATTTTCCTAACATAAGTAGTAAATCTTTACATACTAGAGGTGTTGCAGTCATATATGCTCTACGTTGAATTTTAAGGAAGAAGGAAAGGTCATTAACCACTGGTGAAATGAATATTCTTGTCATTTTGTTATAAAAAATACTGTCCTTTACTTTCCAAGAAATATGACATCTACGTTTTAAAAAAATGAAAACTGCTTTCATTCTCAAAACTTACTGTACCCGTTCTTACTTTTAACTTATTCTCAATTTATTAAGTCAGAAAAAAGCCATAGCTATCAAATATTTAAATTTTGCTAACGGAATGCCGTATAGGGGCTTAGCAGTAGCTACTCTAACTTAAGATTTATGTAATCGTTGATCCCGCAGGAGTAAATTATGTTTAATTATGATCTCTTGCAAAAGAGGGCGTAATATTAATTTAAAAAAATGTATAATAATGTGATTCCTCGGGTGAATAATGCTCCAGAACTAATTGTATTACTATTGTAACAATTAAAGGAATCCTATCGTATGTCTTACCTCAAGAGAGAAACCTATCTTCTTACCGATTACACAATTTAATGATCAAATTATAATATTTAATATATGTGAATCATTAGTAAAAGATACTCCTTGTCAATACTACTTGGATATCTTATTTTATTCTTATAATAATAATAATAATTAATTTATTTGCGTCACAAAAACATTCATTACAAAAACAGAAAATAATTCTGCCCTGAATAGGTGACATGTCAATATACAGTAGTCAACTTAAACTAGTACAATTACACCTAAGAAGATATAAAATATTATTTTTATTTTTCAATTTAACAAAGATTCAAAATATCTAAACATACAACATCTTTGAAGATTTTACAATTTTTTCATTGGAATTCACAAATATGCACATAAACATGATTGCCACAATCACAATAACAATTTCTTACATTTAAATGAAAACTCGATTACACAAATATATATAACAGCAAAAATATTTTATCAATTTATATACACCTTTGAAGCATATTCACTCACAAGCTATTGTCATTTTAAAATTCCTCCACTGTGTAGCAACACTTTTTAGATAGTAATTTATGTAGGTTTTCTTTATAAGTTTTTATGTTTTTCCCATACTTTTCTTTGAATTCTTTTGGAATTTTATTATACAGTTTTATTCTCATGTAATATGGGGTCTTCTCATACATTGTCAGTCTATGTTCTTTCTTATCTACATTGAATAATAGATCTATTTGTTGTGGTATATAGTTCTATTTAAAACAATTAATTTTCTTTAATCAACGATGTTTCGATGAATAGATTGATGCATAAATATTCGGTGAAACTGAGATTGGAAAATCTTTCAATAACCGATGAAAGTACTCCATAGGCTTGATATTTCCCAGAAAAATGAAAATAAATCAAATGTCTCGATGACTAGGTTTGTTAACAAGAATGGATAAGAGTCTAGTCAGTTAACTTGGGATATTAGGTTATAAAATATAGAAGGACTATACAAATACTTGCAATAGTGGATCCCTCTCCTCTGATAGGGGCTTATTAAGTTCGGAGAAACACTCGACAGGAGGTGAACGACCGCTCGAGCCTTAATAAACAATTACCGAGATAGAAAATTTCCGCGTGTGGAATGGAACTTGGAGGGAGAACAAAAGCGTGAGAGAAGAAGAAAGAAAGGAGAAGAGGATAAATAGGACGGGCGGAAGGGAATGGAGAGAGGATAATCGACAGGGCTTTTGCGAGAGACAGCTCGAGAGAGAGAAAGGAATTAAGAGTAGAGTATTAAGAGAAGGAGAGAGCGGAAGAGGGAATGGAGTAAGAGGATCGGAAGGAGGGATAACCCTTTCCGAGGGAAAATGGCGTTAATATGGCTTTGTTTGATTCGAGCCATGATCCGTGAAGAGAGAAAAGGCGCACGGATCGTGCGTGCAAACATGCAAAACCGAAGTGTTCTTTACGAACTGCGTAATCACGGCGAAAGAGTGAATTATTAACGGTTGGGTGAGACGTGCAGGAGCGCCGTTATTAGGGTGCGGAGTATGGAGGAACTATCCAGGTGGAAAAAGAAGGGGAGGAAATGAAACTTGTAACACTCTTTTCCTTAAGCGGGATTTCCTAAGGGATGGAGGATGATGAAATATCGCCATAACTACTGATTCTTAAAAGTAATTAACTTGTGCATATTTCAAGTACCTATGAAACAGAGAGAAAATCGTATACAACTAAATAGGTAAATTCCATTAGGGGAAATATTGAACAAATATATATTTACCCTATGTTATGATATGCACTAGAAATATATTTAATTGATATGTTTAAGCGTGACTTCGTGGAATGGAATAGACATTTCAAAAAATGAAAACAACTTGGTATCTTCCATAGAAATGATTAAATTCTGTGGAAGATACCAAGTTGTTTTCATTTTTTGAAATAGAAATATGTAATTTACAATATTTTATTCATTCATATATTTATTTCTAAATTAGTATTCATTTCGTATCTATTATTTTACTGGTTACATACTAGTTGGATACAAGCTGAACATTAAAGAGTATGATACATATTTTGCAAGTATAATAAAATAGTAAACTTAAATATACATTGCATACCTCTAATTCTTTAACAGCCGTGTTCCAACTTGCCTATATTTTAACCGCTGTAACACCGCCTCTCCTAGTTTTGCGATATTATTCTCTGTTAAAGATGACTTAAAGGGTATGTTACGGACATCATCTCATATTCCCTAGAAAAAGTTTTCTTATTCGCAGCTTTTTTTCTAATGCTAATTTACTCAGTATATAAGTATTTGCCATAGTTCTATGCATCGATTACATTTTGAAGTAAAGTTCTATTAGATTTAAATTACATGCAAATCTATCTTTTCAAATTGAACGACGTATTGCTAAAGAAATTTGTTGTGATCATACGGTAATAAGTAGAGGGGTAAAATAGTATATATTTTGGAATTCTAGGTTATTTTTAAGCCATTTCTCAACGACATAGTCCAAACGAATTGAAACGATGGCCAATTTCTCAGCTACATAGTCAACACATTATGGAAGGATAAGCTCATAGAATAGAAGTTCATACTATGACTGATCCGAACTGCAAACGGATCGTTTGACAACTTTTTATCCTACTTTGCACTTAGGCTGAGGGGAATAATGCTATGGATTAAGGGAGCGTTACGCACAAAAAATTAAAAGGGAGGTTACAATGCGACAATGACATCCTCTTGAGAGTCTTCCTAACGCTGGAATTAATGGAGTAAAAAAGAAAGATTGTTGGTCGTTGAAGAGTGGGAATTATTCGGATAAACTGGAAAGCTGGGGCTTTTTACGTCATAGCTCTTATACGGTCATTACTTGAATTCATGAATTCATTTTTTTATTAAGAGCTGAAAACATGGAGTGAATGATTATAAAAATTATGTAAAACTTGGTTTAATGTTACTTACTGACATAAAACGCAACTACCTCGTAAAGTATTTGAATAGACGAAATAAAATTTTCCAATATTCATCATACTGAGGCAATGATTTACCCACTAGCTAAAAAAGCATACAACGGTTGTTCAGAGATAATGATTCACTACTTTGCAATAAAGCTGCTTTATGTGATGATAATAAGCATGTCTTTAACTTATTATAAACACTTTTTTCTTGCTTTTTGGTCGCTTTTGAAGATAACTGCGATGGCTCTTATAAAATCAATCATGTAACAAGATGATAGTAGAGTCTCTAAGTTTGTTTGATGCTTACATTATTGATGCTATCTTACTCGTTACATCGATAATTCGTAGATTAGCCTCTCTTATATAGTTTCATTCACCATTTTCCTAAATATTTTTTTGTGATTCAAATATTTGAAATTGGCGAATTGACCAGTAAAGGATAATTTATGCATTTCATGTGCCAAATAATTTACTATTGATTCTGAAACTATAAAATGAAGCTCTCACAAATTCGCTGAAGTCGCTGTTTGACAATGAGTGATTGGTTGTAACTGCAGAAGATTACGATTGAGGATTATATAATAAATCCCCGAGAATCAGCATGCTTTAAAACCATTAACTGTACCTCGAAAGAGCAATTAGAGCAGAGCGCATGGTAAGATTTTTCATCGGTTTGGGATCCTATTATTTTTAGTCAACAAAGGAAGCCATCGAAGATAAGTTGGGAAGCTTACTGTACTTTTTGCCTTTGCATTTGATTTAGATGGATGCTTATAAAATCAAAGTACATAAAAAATTTAAAAAATAATACTAAAAGGCAAAAGGTTCTGTCAACTCTGATATGCCGTAGACGTCAAACCTCTCAATGCAAAAGAGGTTTAATGCATAAGCCTCAGGAAGAATGGCATTTATAACGGCTCTACACTTACTTAGGGAAGGAACTGACGTGATAAGCTAGTGAAAATGTGGTTTGAAAGCAGTTTGTTGTTGGAAATACCTTGAGGCGAATGGCGTACGAGAGAAAATGGAATGGAAGACAGGAAATGGCGATGAAGAGAGAAAATTGCAGAGGGATCAAGAGGGGTAAATTTTGTAGGGGAGGGCAGAAATGGAGAGAGGAAATGAGAAGATAAGGGGAAAAGGATAGAAAGAGGAGGGGGAGTTGTTAGGGTTTGAAGTGACAGATTTGTGGGGTCGGAGATAGTGGTGCGCGAAAGAGAAAGGGCAGATAGATAAGGGCGTCGAAAAGGAATGAGAGATGGAGGAAGAGATACATTCAAATGCACGTAACTACGCGCATACAAGCGTGGAAAAATCTAATCAACTGGAGGACAGCGGAGTAACGAAGTTACTGACAGGTGGGAATGGATGCCACTAATGCTATGCTTGCATAAACAATTGCCTGACGCTGACAACAGATGTCACCGCGTGGATTTTTGCACATTAGAGCCGAATGAACAACAAAATCATATTTAGTTTGCAACATTGTGCAACGTTGAATATTTTTTTCAAGATTGGAGAAATTCTAATTCCTTAGGATAAAAGCTTTTTCAGATATGATTCGATTAACTTTTATTGAAGGAAACAATCTTATAGAGACAAGCTTTCGATTATATCATCCATACCAAAAACTATGACATATATTTGGCTTTAAAAATAGGATTTTTTAAATCGTTTATGTGGCGAGGTATTCAATACAATATTAATCCTAAAGCATAGGGATAAAACTGTCTAAAAACTATGTACAAAGTTAATAGAAATGCTACAGACGAGTATGGTTTAATAATGCAAATACTTTCATATATTTTGCAGCATTTGAGAATTAAATTGTACATTGACTAATATTAAAGATGTATGCATTGGTTCGGTCAGACAATGATCATGGCCGCAAATAAGCTTGAAGCTCTTTATGCGTTGTCAGGCTGTGCCAGGTAATTGGAATGGGAAGGGTATACGGGTAGGATATCGTTGAAACTTGCGGCTCCCCCAGGCCTCCCTGAGGGGGGGGACCTTGTTATTTTAAATATATACATAAAAATACTAAAATGAAATACTTCAATTCTGACATAGATTGAGCCGTGTGGCTAAAATTGTCTATATACTCTGAAAAGGTAAAATAGGAAAAAACGGAAATTAGAAAACGAAAATAACTGTCTCGATAAATCACTCTAGTTTTTATAAGACCGAAGAGAGCTTACACGCTGCCCCTTCGGCCATTAATCCACTTTTATGCAGGTCATGAAATGGCTACGCAAGAGACATCTCCTGGTAATAAATGCATAACAAAACACGTATTATATCTTCGTTGGTGAGACTTTATACATGTCGCTGTTTTATTGTAAGGAATACAAATGCATTCTTTATAATAATACGTTGATAATCTACTGTACTCTTCTAAAATATAAGGATATATCCTCTCATCTATGTGTTTTGAGGAACCATTTGCCATGAGGAAATTTGATATAACTCCCTACAAATTAAAACTATATCTTTTGGAACGTCATTCTTTTTCTTTTTTCTTATCATAAACCGAAAAGGAATTTTAAATTATGTAAAAAAGAGGTCAAAGAAAGGTTTTCATAACGTCGTATAATCAACACTAGCAAAGAAAGAAGAATATTCTATAAAATATTAAGAACAATTGGAGAGCATATGATTTTGAAAATATTGTTTAATTGATCATTCAATTCATTTAATTTGTTTTAAAATATTCAGTTAGTCATAGAATGTTAAGCCCCGCGTAGGATTTATCTAAGGTAAGTGCAACGGTTTAACAAATCATCCATTGTCCCCTTTTCCCGACTCTGTGAGGGCTTCCGTGGATTAGTGACCGCCATTTTGCCCCATCCTCCAACCATATCTCATCCCAAACCTTCCTCTTTTGCTTATGCCTTTGTAAATAATACCCTTCAATCATTCTCTTGGACTTTCCTTAGATCGTTTTCCTCTCTTCTTTTCTTCAAATACTCTTTGTTGCCAGTTGCCATTCCTTCATCCTCATCATGTGTCTAAACCATCTTAATCTCATTTTCTCAATCTGTACTTGCAGCCTTTCTATACACAAACTTTCCCTAATTCCTTCGTTCCTGATTCTGTCTCTCTGTTTTCTTTAAGATACTCCTTAATAACATCTCCATTGCTTGGAATCTACTCTCTTCTCGACCCGTTCCTCGAAGTTCCTAACAGCCTCCAGCTGTTGACCATTTACCTCAATCTTTCGTCATTCCGTCTTATCTCAATCCATCGCCAATACGAATAAGAAAGGAGAAAGAACACTCCCTTTCTTTAATCCTGATTAAGCAGGAAACTAGTTAGATCTTCCCATACAGGTTTTCACACAGTTCTGACAGTTCTTGTACATAGTTTTAACCACGTGGATTATTTTCTTCTCTACCTTTTTCTGTTTTAAGACTTCCCAAACTATTTTCCTCGAAATGCTATCGTTTGTTTTCCCTATGTCTATAAATACTGCTGTTAAGTCTTCGTTCCAGTTCCAGCTTCTTTCCATTTCTTGCCTCATTGTAGATATGAGGTTGACGGTTTACCTTCCTCTCCGGAATCCGTATTTTTCTTCTCTCAATTCACCCTCTAGTTGTTTCCTCAATCTTTCATCTATCACTCTTTCAAATATCTTTGCCGTCTGTGAAATAAATTTTATTCCCCTGTAATTATCACACTGTTTCCTATCACCTTCTCTGTAAATTGGCACAATCATACCTTTTTTCCAATCCTCTGGACCCTTACACGTCTTCCATACAACGTTGAATATTCTGTGAAGCCATGAGATGGTTTGTTGATCTCCTGCTCTAATTATACCCACGGTTACTTCATAAATGTCTGCAGATTTTCTTGTTTTCATCCTTTTTACTGCTCCATTAATTTCTGCCAGTGTTGGGCAACCTTCTAAAATTTCTCTCTTCCTCCTTTATCTCTTCTTCCACTTCTTAACTTTCCCTCAAATTCTTGGGATTTAAAAGTTCCCCAAAACATTTTCCCCATCTTTGCCTTATCTGTTTGGGGTTTGTCAGTATATCTCTGTTCTATTCTTTGATAAAGCAGTTTTCTATCCTCTCATTCCTATTGTTTTTCAGCATTCTGTGCACTATTTTCCTGTCTCCTTTAACATCTTTCTCCAAAAGTTTTGAAAACTCTTCCCAACATTTCTCCTTTTCTACTTCTATTACCTTTTTACACTCCCGTTTCTCAGTGTCGTAAAATATCTTTTCATCTTACCCTTTTCGCTTCTTACCTTTCTTCCATGCTTTTTTCTTTATGGCGTCTCTTGTCCTGTCATTCCACCAATCTGTTTCTTTAAAGTTCTTTTTACCTGATGTCCTACCACAAACCAACCCTAACCAGTCATCCAGGTTTAGTAAATGTTTAAAAATCATTTTATTAAGATAAGGGCATATATAGTAATGTAATTTAAATACGAGTAAGATAGTTAATGATCGCTATATGTTCTTTAACATATTTTATACGCCTTTTCAGAAGAGAAAAACTGAAAATAAATAAATAAATACATACATGACGTATTTAAAGGATAAATTTATTAAATAAGTTCAGAGAAATTACGTTCTCAGATGATGCAGCCAGTATAGTGCGACACCCCTATTATACGGGTCGTTCATATACTACGAGGAAAATTAGGGACTTAGATGCTAGAACGAATCGTTTCAAAAGTTCATTTTTTCTGCGATTAATACGCGTAAGCCATCGATTAGGAAAATAGAGTCAAAGTGCCTGCACCCTCTGCCACACGCCGATAAGTGGCTTGCAGGGTTCTTACATAGACATGAAAATGTGGTATTTTTTCGTGAGATACAATTACTATTAAATGAGTAATCTCAGAAGAAAAGTCAGTATTGGGAAAAAACAAGAGAAACAGAAAATTTGTTAAAGATGGGGCTTAACATGAGGAAAATACGTGAAAGAGAAAAAAGAAACACATCGTAAAAGCTGAGAGTTGAAAACCTTCGAGAAAAAATGACTGAAATCGGAGTAATGCTCAGTCTCTCGGCTGTGCTATTGAAACGCGCTCCTTGGAACGAGGATTACGGAGAATGGCGTCGTGATTGGCAGCCATGCACGCTTGTTTTGCCCCGCACGCATTCTCCAAGAGCAGTCTTTTTCAATGTCTGCACTTTGCCGCCGTTCGAGGCATCGATAGCAGATCTCCTCCCTTCAATGCTCCTCATTTACATGATAGTCACTCTATGAAACCTCCCCCTCGCTCCATTTGCACCCAAGCTGAAATCTGATAACAAATTCACCGCATATGGTTTCGATAGAATGCGCGTATTATCCTCATCTCTTTCTGCGATGCATCAAGTTAGATCAATGCTCCGAACGTCTTTGCGCAATTTGGCAGGGAAGATTTCCTCGAAATTTCGTCTTCTATCTCCTTTTCAACTAGGCAGCGTTCGAAAGAAGTGGTCGCATTGTTACGCTACATAAATCATGTAAATGAGATGCTCCTACGATGACCTTATTCTGTTCCAGAATGTCTCATAAAATGGGAAGGATCTTGCATAGAAAAACGTGCTTGCTGCGATAGATATCTAGATTTATGTAGATACTATAATATATATGTTTCGTATGTATAATTAAAGAGTGCAGAATAATTAATAATTAGGGTTAATATCCCAACGTATAAACAGTGATGATTTTCAGTTTGCACTACAAAGAATTAGACCACATATCATCCCTAGACTATCTGACCATAAAACGGTTATCCTTTTTCCTCAGTTGATAAATTTATATCCAAAAAGCGAAATAATCTTGCTCTATTTTAACGTTTTACTTCCATTCCCGATTTAAAAATTCTCCGTTAAATTGAATACCTAATTAAATTTTATCTATTCTTGTAGTTACAAAGTGTTGTTGTATGTTTCTGTTGATGTAATAATTGTAATGCTATTTGCATCGGTCAAAAGTATGTTAACGAAAATATAGTGTTAATAACAAAATGAAAACAACATACTACACATTGTATTAACAAACTTCAGAAAAACTTTTCCTCCTATTCCCACTTTGTAACCATCTAACCACCATATTAACCAGAATTTTTCAACATCCATCCCATCATCCTCAAAACATCTAAAAAAGCCCTAAGTTAGACTTATTGTAAAAACTGCATATCTAGTAATATTTTTCTCACAACCTTATCAATGAATACTGATTTGCTCAGAATTTGTCTTCCATTCTAGTGACCATTCCACAGAAAATACGCCATCCCCTATTGCATGACTTATTTTGCTCTACATTATGTAGGTCACTTTTCCCTCTCCTCTTTCCTCTTTCTCTGAACCCTCTCCTTCTCTTCCTTTTGCCTTTAAATGGTGCCCTGAAAACTTTGCCATGCATCTGATTATTTTATATTACGCTGTAACTGGTCATATGTTTCCTCAATCTACGGTTTTTGTTCGATTGAATTTTGTGGTACATACATACAGGCTTACCGCTAAAATTAATTTTTTTAATACTAAAAGAAACATATTTTCTATGGTTAGAACTTTTTAGTAAATGGTTTTAACAGGAAAGGCAATGCAGGTAATTTCATATTTCTGTTGAAACTCCATACATTGATGAACTATGTGTTCATCCATTAACAGCCGCATCGTATTAAGTGTCTATTTTTTAATTCGAGGTTATTCCGAGAATTATTCACGTCCCAAAGCTCTTATGAGTTAGTGGAAAACCGTTTGTTAGGTTTAATACAATCTTAACACAGTTGCGACAACTTTTGGACTCAATCGGACGGTTTATTATCAATAATAATATGCACTCAAAATTAATTCTTGAAACTTTTCAATTAGAAGTTTTTCGTTGGGTAAATTGCTGAAAAAATATTTACTGCCGTTACTATATGTAAGTTTGTTTAAGACAATATTAAACTCACTTCTTTATACTACATATTAAACCGGTTTGCGATCTTAAAGAATTTTTAATTCTTTAATTATAGAAATACACATTAAGAAATATGAAAGAAAAATACGATATTAAATCCTCCCTGGCACTAATATGGTACACGTCAGGGGGACAGCAATATTAAAGGTATTAAAATATAATTATAAAATTACTGTTTCTAATTGAAAGAACCAAATGAATAGCATGTAATGATAAAATGCATACAATGGATTTTAATTATATAAAAATTAATATTAGTTGTATAATTAATAAATAAATATTGATAAAATATTATTAAAATTACAAAATTATTTAAATCTAAATAAATTTAAATCATGGAATGTTAATTATAGTAGCGTTAAGTTGGGTAACTAAATTAATGTTTATGAAGTAGTAATGATAATCCATCAATGATGTATGCATGGAACTTGTACCTCCTGAAATAGCGGATAGGCATAGGATATTCAGATAATAAATTGTAGTGGAAGAGATAAAAATAGGTACACTTCTTAGAAACTTTAATCAATACATATTTAGTTCCTCTCTTCCTTCAAAATCCTAAGAGAATTCCCCCAATCTCACTCTCCTCTCCCTCCTGACAATAGACGGCTCAAAAAACGGCAAGACCTTTAAAGAGGACCATTTCTACATGAAATACTTGTCCCATGCGAAGGAGGCGGGAAAGGACGAGAAGAACGGGCGATAAAATAAATCGATTATTCTTTTATTTATTACCAACAGGTTCGATGGACTGTGACCGATACTATACGTTACTCCGTGAGGAAAATTCTTTTTTTCATTGGGGCTTCGTTATTGCCTTTTTTTAAAGGCCGTAAAAATAGAAAGGGAAAGGAATTGGGCCGAGAACTGATACGCAAGAGGGAGTTTCTTAAAAGAGGAGATATCGATGGAAAGAGATTTTGGGAGAAAGAAATGCCCGAATGAATGGTCCCCTAATAGTAGATCGGGAATAAGAATCAACCCAAGTGAATATGCTTCCGCGCCCATGTCACGTTGGGGGGCTTATAAACGAGCTGATCATGATACCCAGCTCTCTCTTCGAACTACTTGCTGTCTCTTATTTAAACCAAGCCGATTGATAGGTAAGGATTTCAAAAATGAATATATATAGGATTTAGCAATCACATGCTTACGACATACATACTTTAAATTATCAATTTATTCTCATTGTTTTAAACATGGTAATACACGGAGCATCAGTGTTATCCTTAAATCAGGAATGTATAATTCGCCTGTACAAGAGAAATTTCTACAATCGTATTCCATACTATTATCAGTACTGTAATGTATACTATACTGCGTAATACTTGGGAAATAAACAAGAAAAATCTTTAGATTACAATTGTAATAATCAAGGTGAATTAAAAAAACTTTTAATTCAGAAAATTTTTCAGGATATGTATCTTCGAGTAGTGTAGCAATGGAATAAACTCAAAAGTAGGAACGTAAATGTTAAAGAGTGAAAAATTACATTGCGTTCAACATTGAGATACAATAAGTGAGGTCCCTATTCTAAATCTTTACAAATACATTCAGAAGGAAGCGAGGGGTGTAACAAAATTGAGCGTTATAATTAAACCTACGAGGTTACTCAGAAAATGCTGCAGATGTGTCTTAGAAAACAAGGTATTTCAAAAGGAAATGCCAAAACTTGTTTCTTGCGTATGCAATATCTAATTCTCTGCGCGCAAATTGAGGGAGCGATGTGTACTTAGAAAATGTTTGCCTTCCTATGATTTTATTCCCTTTTCACTTCTATTCTACTCATATTAATCAACTCACAAGCTGATTCACGCGCTTTATACTGAGAATTCCAATGGCTCCAACAAAAGGCGAACCTTCATGCATATTCACCGACCGTTATTGTTTATTATTCAATGCATCTTCTATTGAACGAAACCTAAACGGGAACGGAAGCTATACGGCTAAAAAGGAAATGACCTCCTGAATAGTGAATTATTTAGCCGCTTCAATTTTAATCGTGGTGAAATAATAATGGCGCTGGTTTTATTGCCGTGCGGCATAAAGGAGCACGATGCCAAAGGTGAGGTGGAAGAACAAATAGGAAAACAAAAGCGAATCGGCAAGGCGCTTTGTCTTTCACCTTGGCGAAATGTTCCGGTTGGGGATAAAGTGGGCCTAGTCTGGAATTCATGGAAATAGAATGTAGTGAGGGGTTTATTACAGGAAATCGAGGAGGAGGAATGGGGAGAGAGAGTGAGGAATTTAAGCAGCAAGAAGGAGTGAGAAGAGGGAATGATGAAAGAGGATTGGCGAAGGGGAGGAATTTTCGAGTGCTACTTTAATCTCTGCGCTAATGGTGCTTCTCGGTGCTTCTGCTTTAAATCTATCCAATAACATCTCGACTTCTTAGCGTGCCGATTTTATGCGCTCCTCGCAGGAAATTTTGCGAGGAAGAAAGCTCGATGCCCTTACGCCCTTCCTGTTCTTTTCTACTGCTCTAGAAAGTTCCGATATTTATTTATACAACCCTGTGTGCTTACAGAGGAAGAGATCGTGATAGCAAGCCCGGTAGTATTTACTCGAAAATGAGCTAGGGATTCTATCTGAAGTAAAATATTTTTCTTACTGACTCCGTGAAATAGAGTAACTTTCGAAAAGCCATGTAGTCAGCCAAATCGCCCATTAATCAACCGAACAAATTTAAGTAATTTTGATATTACTATATTTAAATAGAACCATACTTATTCAAGATATTTTATTTGCAGCTGCTATGCGGGGAGGTAAAAATTTAATTTGTTTGATAATTGGTTAAATAAAATAAGTCGAATCAAGTCATTCTACTAGTCGTTTCTGCAGAAAAACATGTTTTAATATGAATTTAAATGAACATCATCCGATAAAACGCTGCACTACACGTAAGAAATTACATAATCAAAGGTGTTGAATGGAAGATAACAGAAAATGAGGTATTAGATGTTATACTGCGTGCGAAGAATTGTTGTGGAGTTTGCATATTGGGTAGGAGGCTCGTGCTTTGGTTCTCTACGTTGGGCGAACATTGTATCCTATTGTAGCTCGTGATAAGGTCTATAAGATCTTTATTTAAAGTTTATTTTTATTAATAGTAAATTTTTGGTAGACATGTGGGCTTCTTTTATGTTACCAGTGAGAAATTTCGGAGAATTTGCAACTGCAGTTTGAGAAAAAATATGAAGTCTGGCGTTAGCGAGACTGAATATGCCAATTCACTTCTCAGCTACGACTGCTTTACTTTAGGCTGCCTTTCATTTGAAAGCCTTGCCATGAATCTGAGAGGAAAATTTACCTAAAAGTATGTCATTTAGACCGGGATTATGACATTCGTTTTATTTAGACATGCTACGTTACAATTAGGATGAGTTTTTTCTTATAGCTCCACGAAGAATAGTGTAAAGTACACTAAATAGTGTGCATGCGAATGAATAAATCTCCTTGCACGGAGTCACGGCGGCACAGAAGGAGAAAATAAAAGCGGGAAGCGAAATTATTTGAGAGGAATTGAAAGGCGGAGGGAACATAGAAAAATGAGGTTTAAAGGATTGAAAGCTTTCGGAAAGCTTTGCACAGACGGAGTAGCTCTCTTTGGAACTTTGATGCGAAAGGCAAAAAAACACTAAACCGATTATAGGTACCGAGAGACCTGCGGCAGAGGTGAAGCAAGAGACTTAAATATTGGAGTTTTTTATTTTAAGGTTAGCCGTACGTTTTCGTTTTCATAGTTGGACGAGTTTTTACTTTCCGCTGCTCTATTGAGCTGCGGTAGAGTTCAGGAATTAATTTTCCTGTTATTATATCAAATTAATCGTAATTAAATATTGGCCGATCGATAAGAAATGTCTCTAGATTGCTTTGGAAAGTTTTGAAAATTTTAACCCAAACACTTTTATGTCAATCTGCTGAATAGTTTTTCGGTATCATTGCCTAGTCAATTTATGCTTTAAAATATTTCAAACCGAAGAATTTTATGCAAATTGGCTGCAGGATTTTATGGAATTATAGGCATTTTTAAACTGTATAGTCATTTCCAGAGATAATAAATAGCTCTGAAGGATGATCGACACTTTATTTTGTGGTCGCTCAAGTTCTGTAACTCAACCTTTATTGTATTGGTTGTAATAGTTGACCTACATCTCAAAATAGCGCACCTATCATCATTATGCATGTACTTACTATCAGATGACTTCATTAAGTGAAATTCCTGCAAAAATAATTTAAGCGATGAATATTATGTATTACAATAAGAAAATGGTTTCATATGGTGCCAATGAGGCATATCCGCCATCATCATATTCTGGCAGTTTATTGTATTGGGAAATTTGTAATGTGTATAGGGATGGATCTATAATCTAGTCCAGGCAGGAACTCGTGCCAATGGGTGGGAACTATCTCTATAAGACACCATCCTTCTGAGCTCATTTCCAATTATCTTCGAGATCAAGAAATCCAATTCTTGTGTAAAAATTTTGTCGTTTTTTAATTTATTTTAGGGTAGTGATAGCTTCTTTCTCTAATTTAAATCCAAGCTTCTCTTCAGATCTGCGCATGAATCTTAATAACTTGAAATAATTTTTGGTGCTACATAATAAGATACGGATAAATTGTTGAGGCATATTTTAATTAAGTCATTAAAATTTTTATTCTCTACATATTCAATACTGAGGAAAATATTTTATTATAGCTTCGAGCTTAAAGAATTGGAGTTTGAACAAGAGTGATTATTTACTGAAAACTAGAGCGGAGGTACTGATACCGCTAAAACATCCGGAAGCTTTTAGCTGGAACTTTGAAAGCTTGCTTTTCAGAATAATGCTCTCTTGGGGGTCTCTGTTAGTCATTTGCAATGTCTAAAATCTCGATGGACTTGGGGTAAACTTCTCCATCGGTTCTCTACGGATCAGCTGGAGTCTGCTTGGAATCTCCACAGATCAGCCCGAGAAGCTTTCGTGTTCTCATGCGAACGCTCAAAGTCATCTCCGCAAACTTGTGCGAGAGAGCAAGAACGGCCTCTGCGTCCTACATAAACTGACTGAGCGAGGCACTTGAAATACTGTGATCCCATCCGTTGTTTGGATCAGTTTCAGATAGAGCCGTGGATTTTGACAAGAAGAAGTCTCATATTCTTTCAATGACAAGAAAAAGCTGTGCACCCTTGAATGAAAAAGCGAACGTTGAGAGAAGGACTAACTTAACGCGATCGTATTCTCTAGACTTAAAACAAATTTTTGGGTTGAGGGAGATCGTGCAGGAAGAATACTTGCTTTTTATTGGCGTATTCCTTGACCATGATATTCTTTCATTTATAAAAGTGTAAGTTTCTTCCTAATATGCATCAAATTGTCTCTTACTTCAAATAACGATGAAGAATAACTTATATACTTATAAACAATTTTTCATAGATAATTTCGGTACCTGCTAAAATTAAAAATCAGCATCAAAGTTATAGTAAAAAATAAAAATTAAATTTATTGCTGACAGTATTTAGGAAAATGCTGGAGAAACTCATCCGATGAAATAATAAGATGTTTACTTTATCATGAAGACTGTGCGCGAAGAGTTGAACTTTTAGCTGTGAAAAACGTCTTTAAGCAAAGAAAAATGATTTAAAAGAAGAATTTTATTAGAAATTGTTTCTAATTGTAGTATTTTTTTCGTTAAGAACAAAATTATTTTCAGGAAGTTTTTAGAAAGTTTTAACTTTCGTTTTTTAGGCAATTAGAAAACGAGTTCCTTTGACCACGAAATAGATGATTACTACTGTTAGATACTCTTTATTACTATTAATTATTCAAATTATATAAAAAAATACAGTGCATAATCAATGTCAAACATCGTAATTAGTAAAAATTGATTAAGATGTGACTATACTTTCGTGGTAATCATATCACCTAGGACAGATAAATGTATGTCCAATATAAGGACAACAACTAAAGTTCCCTATAAATATTTGGCAAAGTTGAGACCAAAATAAGTTCTATACATTTACAATGAATAAAATCATATTGCCATAAATATCTATAAACTATAAATTACCAGAGAGATCATTTTTAGGTTCAAAACAAGGAATTTTCTAATGTCCTCAAAATCTTCAGCCCGAACACCAGTTGGTATCTCAACTCTGAGATAAGCTACCAAGAGCTTGCAGAGGAATGAGATTTACTAGGTAGTATAGAGAGTGAGATACAATACTTATATGTATTGTAAATATAAAGTTATATACAATTAAAAGATGAACACTTAATTTCCCCATTGAAAGGAGGAGACCAAGATAAGTTCCTTAATGATGTCTATAATTATATTTTCATACGTGTAAAAAATCATAGATCCTAATAATTTTCGTGTATTAGGTGGTGCTGTTGCAACTGTGTTTATAAAATTATGAGTCATTATTTAGGTAGATACAAGACAATTAACAATTTTAAAATTGGGTCAAAGGTACACTCCTGGCCAAAATTAACGCAGCACCTCCCTAGCGATCCTTACGGCCGGTGCTGCGTTAATTTTGGCCAGGAGTGTACAAAAAGGTATTGGCAGTTTGTCTCTAATTAATTTAGATACGTAACCTTAAAATTCAGTCTTTTATACGTCTTCTTCAAGCAATTTTACCACGAACAATGAATAATATCTGTTTGATAAATAGATATATTATTCATTGACTCTAAAGATCTAGGACTCGTCCAACGTGAATGCTTGTTAAACGTATGTTTTCTCAGCAATGACGTTTGCGAAGCGATCTTCTCAGTATTAAAGGAGAGAAAATGGTGGAATGAGAACCTTTTCTAATTCCTCGATAACGGAAAAGCGAAATTCCGAGGAAAAATTGAGGCGACTCTTGGAAGGAAGGGAATAAATCCTGGGTCCGAAGTGGTGACCGACAGATGTGAAAAAGGGATGGAAAAGTAAATGACGCGAAGAGAAGTGCGTCCCGCGACAAAACGAAAGGGCGTCCGAAAAAAGGTCTGAGAGACATTCATATTTATAAAATGGAAGGTAGGAAGGGAAAATGGATGGGAATGGAAGATTGAAGGAAGTGGATTTGGAAGACGTGCAGAAAGTGAAAAATCTCTGCATCAAAATGGATGGCGAGGATAGAAAAGAGCGAAGGAGAGAAAAGAATAAATATAGTGCAAAAGAATAAGGGCATTTGTAATGGTACATCATGGGCCTTTTCGAGACCTAGACTAACCGGGACCAGAAAAAATGCATAAAAAGTGGAAGTTTGCAGTGTTGCTGTGTATTGATATTATTGGAATATCTGTATCGTCGTTTGCATACAATTTTGGGGTGTACTTCGATTATTATGTTGCAATCTGTGTATTAGAAAGAAAGCATGGAGTATGAACTCAAGGAAGCGATATGCTAGATCGGCTTTACACAGCATGCTTAAGAGCTTCCGGATAGCCATGTAGGCTTTAGTAGGCAACGATGAAAAATCTTTCTTCTGCATCAAAAAATATCGTCAGGCTAACTCGTTCGTTATTTAAGAATATGCATAGTAGATTTAATGGGTATATTTTAGCAATTTTTAAATATAATTCCATTTTATTATTTTGAAAATTATTTTTCGCTTACAATTATTCGGCTGAAGAGGTAGTATAATTAAGAGCAAAAATAGTCATCATTAGGAATTGCCATTAGTTTTAACTGCCTCAGAGATCTTTAACTTATTTATTCTACTAAAAATGGAATATAATTGTTTTTCTGTTCATTGTAAAGCAATTATTAGTTTGAAGTTGAAATGTGTAAGAATATATAAGTGCAGGACTGGCTAAAAAAGCGTCCTTATCAAATCTTAGGTTACCTTTAAAAAACTCACCGAAATAATTCCCTTACATTAATATTTTCTATTATTCAAAATTTTTGGAAACTCATCAAAATGTTATGCGTTTTATTAACTCTCACTTGTCCATCTACTATCACTCATCCATCAACTATCGTATCCTCCTCGAGGGTACGGTGAATATTGCTTTATTCACCAGCAGAATACCGTATAAATTATGAATCATTCTTCCTTGGTATTGGTGCTCTAATATTAACATAGGCGTCATCCATCAACTCGTTTATAGTCGCACTGTGGAAATGGAAGTCAATTCTGTAATGATCAGAGAATTTTTCCCACTCCCGATTTGAAATTTCAAGAAATTTTGGAATTGAAAATAATTTTTAATTTTACAATTGAATATATATTCCATTAAATTTTAAGAAAGCAAACATTACTACACGTCAAAAAAGGATTTTTTTTGCGATAGCTGCAGTGAGAGAAAAATATACTTAATTACCTCGGGAGACCACATCACCTTTTATATTTTTCTTTCGTCTATTAATCTCGAAGATTAGTAGTCAATCAATATCCATGGAAGAAGGCACACATTAGAATAAGTTATTTTATGCTTTTACTCTTCCTCGATTACTTATATATATATATATTTGTATATTTAGTGAATATTAATTATAATCTTTATTGGAGATTAAGGTCTCTATAACGTTGAAAATTTACCTCAGAAACCATTTAAAACCAAAAGAAAGTAAAATAGCCGTATACGTCAGCAGAAATGAATAAAAAAGTTGGGTGGAGAGGGTTGAGAATGATAAAAATAGGAGGGCATTCCGGTGAACGTAAATAATCCGGAATGGAGAGGAGGAAATAGAAAAGGGGTCACTTGACAGGGAGATGGAATTGGTAAGGAGGGGATTACAGGGGAAGAAGGAGGATACAATTGGGAAATAGAGTCTCAAGAAGGCGTTTGAGTGGAAGGAAAGAGTCAAAAGAGTTTTGGGCATATCGGTCCGGAGGGGGTCGTTGCTGGAGGAACCGAAAAAGAGATGAAAGGGGTACGGGAAGGGGCGACGGAAGCGGATGTGGAGGAAAAGTGTCTAAAAATGTATGAAATGAAAGAGAAAGGGAATTCTTCGGAGATGTAGTAAAAGATGGAATGACTGGGAGGGAACCACTGCTAGATTAGCCTATTGATACATTGGGAGATAATTTATTCCTATCATTAACACACTGGCAGGAGCAGTTTCTGCGAATTTGCTATTTAGTTCTCCCATGGAGATTGTGATTAGGATAATAGCAATTACGTTCTTCATAATCTGCGAAAGCGGTCCAACCGTTCCGATGATCGGAATGGGAAAGAAGACCGTTTAGCCAAAGGTAGTCTAAAATTGTTTCGAAGAGGAAATCTTTGGTGGATGGAAATTGAGGCAATTAAGAGATCGTATCGATGCGAAGATAGTAATATTCGCACTCCATAGCTATTAAATATAACTGTTAAGGAATTTCTGAATGATTATTTTTCAAGAGTTATTTCCTTTCCGGGAATGCTTTATAAAGAAGGAAATGTAGATATCGCTTTGAAAAATACGTGGGAAATGAATAATTATTTTATCAAATCATTTTCTTGATGTTTAACTTTTCCAGATAAAGTAGTTGTGATTATAAGATTTAATAACAACTTTACGTTGAAAATTTTGTACGAAGACTTGAAAGAGTCCTTTAAGTAAATTGAATTTTGTGTGATATTCAACATTAATTTAGCAAAAAAACGAAACCATCTCAGGGTTAACATTGTGGTATTTCTTAATGTTACCATGATTTTTTTATTAATTGAGCATCTATTTCTTCACTCATGTTTTATAACATATATTTAATAGAGACAGGTTATGCTATCCATTTGCTGCAGATACACTAAAACAAGTCTAAAAATAGAGTTTAAGGCAATTTTTATGTAAATTACACCCCTCTTTGGTTATGAATTGCAATACACTTTAAAGATATAATTGTATAATTGTTGATGTTCAATAAAGCTCTTAAAACCATATTTGCAACTTATTGCTTCAAAAATGTATGTATATTCAAGTATAGGCGGTATTTCTATATATTTCAAAATAATTTATCATCACTGAATGTTTCGTTATTAGGATATTTGGTCATAACGCTCAAATTTGACCAGAGCTTAATGTCAATGCTTTTCTTTATGTAACTCGTAATATTCTTTGCCCGTATATTTTTGGCAATCCATTGCCATGAATTTCCCGTAACCGCCTGTATATTTACAAATAAAACGGAGGACTGCTAAAGTAGGTTGCAGCCAAGTAAAAAAG
The DNA here is from genome assembly GCA_947579665.1 of Sympetrum striolatum. Taxonomy (NCBI): domain Eukaryota; kingdom Metazoa; phylum Arthropoda; class Insecta; order Odonata; family Libellulidae; genus Sympetrum; species Sympetrum striolatum. Next base: position 62,616,965 of record OX388351.1, read on the forward strand.
CTGAACACGCCGGAGTAAATTTGAATAAAAAAGAAAAGCGGGTCGCATTTTGTCAAACTGTGCGTCTCGTTCTTGAGCGAAATGCGGAGAATAGAGTTGCTCGAATTATTTCCTCTTAGAAACTGCGTTCCGCGATGAATTTCCTTAATAAGGCGGTTGAAAATACTTCCCTCATAACGGCACAATTTAAGTGGCCCAATTTCAAGCACCCCAAAGCGCTGTTCGCGAGAAAAGCATTAGGCGCAGGGAGAATGCGTGGGTACATCACGATTTTAACGCCGCGTATGTGCGCTATTATTGGGCGGTAACGAATTTCCGCGGTGCCCAAACACAATGGTTTCCACAAATAAAGAAAATCCCCATAACATTTAATTTTCCTCTCCGGCGCTCGAGCAAAAAGAAGGTGAGGTAAAAACCGCCGGAAATTCGGGTCGAGAAGAATGGTCCACGAACTTTTACATCCGTGTGGAAGATTGCTTTAGCGGAGTCGGAGGAAGGCTTGGACGCATAGAAAATGCCGGTGGGAAGGAAGGAAAGAAGTTATGAAGAGAGAGGCGAAAACATTTTTCATCTCTTCAATTTCAATTCTGGGATCGAAGCGAAGGGGCCGATGCATACGTGGATGAGACAAAAAGAGTTTGGAAGGGAAAGAAATCGCGTGCTGAGAGAGGGTGGAAAGAAAAGGGAAAGAATTTAGGGCTGTAACTTTCATCAATCCGAAGATTAGAATGTCGATGATGCTTTTACCCTGTAGAATACTTAGATTAGTTGACATGATAACAAATATATAAATTCGATCGACGAAGATTTGACCTTTTGAAACACCATAATAGGGAGCATGGGGAAGTAACAGAGCTTAATTTACGCGTGATAAAAAATAATTTTATTCGTGACCGGTTTCAACCTATTGTATGCCAGATTATGAACTTAGAATAGTTTGAATTAGGTTGTAAATATTAATATTTCTTCCCGTGTAATTTACGCTTCGTTACTTCATCCCAATTCCTAATAAAAATAATTAAGTACGTATATTTAGCCTAGCACTTATTCTTCCAAATTCATCAGTGTTTATGCGTATGATTTTCGGGTTCTATGCACATTTTCTCTTGCCATGTGAAAAAAAATCCTACGTTAATCCTATGTCTTTTGCTGCTACTTATGAATATTTTAATAGGCTTGAAATAAATTGTTGTTCATTGATCAACGTGATATTATGAGTTTGGTCAATAGATCAGAAATGTAGCAAACAATATTAATGCATATATCAGCTTACTGAACATTATTAGGATAATTAGAATATTTTAATTTATTAATGGATAGTTTAGAGGTTTAATGAATTAAAACTGTGGATGAAGAAATTTCTACTTAGAATTAATTGGAATAAAATTCTAGGTATCTTGCACAGATTGTAAGAGGTTTTAGGGTAAGAATAATGGAAATTGGTAATTATTTATCCGCGAAAAATTGAAATAAATACTTTTATTTGTAAAGCGACCTTCCACATAAATAAGCTGCACTATGTTAAATTTGTGGTAGGCAGAGCTAAATTATCATGGGACCCAACTTTGCCTTCGCGAATAGCTTGGTCTTGTCATCTTTCCCCTGACATTTCTCACGGTATCTGATGCTTCAATATTACGGAACAGAATATTGTATCCAACTTTAGAGATTGTATATCTTCTATGTTTATCATGCGAGAAACATAGAGTTTACATTCATCGAAATTTAACGATAGTTTAATACGAAACCGAATGAAGCTCCGTGAGGGAAACAAGATAAAAAGTTACGAAACAAGAGCAGGGGGAGGTGATTGGGGTAAAAATAGGCACCTTTCCCTTATTCTCCCACCACATATTTCTCCCCTCCCAAACTTCACGACATTCAGGATGGATCGTGGGATGGGTTTTTCAGGAGGCTTTGTGGGAGGAATTGCTATAGGGTAAGGAAGGGTTGGTAAAAAAAGGAAGAGAAGAGAAAGGGTCTCCTCCAGAAAGGGTATTCCCCGGAGAAAAGACATGTTTTTAATGGAGCAGTAAATCTACTTCACCTTTTTTTGTTCGCGGGCATGATGTGATATGAAATCCTTCGTCACCAGAGTGTGTTTAGAAAAAAATCCCTCTCCCGCCACTAACTCCCGCTCTGAATTCTGGGTAGGGACGAGGCGCCATATGGCCGTGAAACGGGCAGTTTGGCTGCGGAGGAAGATACTTAGGGGACACTTATATTGCGGCAATAAAATGGAGGGAAAAGTGACAGCGCCTCTGGTGGACGGAGTTTACATGACGGCCCGAATTGGTTCCGATAATTCTCCTCCGAAAACGGTCCGACGCACTCTCTTAGTGGTAGGACGCTTCCTCAAGTTTTGTACATCAAAATGCGCTGGATTAAAAGGAGGTCCGAGGTAGTCCCTAAAATTAAAGTGGCTGATTTATAGGAGTCAGAATGGAACAGATGCCTGAGTAGATCATTTAGGGTCTCGTTGAGTAATGTTAACGGTCCTTGGTTGATGTCATAACAATGAAAAAGAGTTCATAGCACCAGTGTAACTTTTTTATAAATCAAATTTGATTTCTTAATTATCGTAAAAGAATAAAAAACCCATATATAAATTGCGCACTGGACAAATTTGAAGGTAATTTATAATATTCAAGTTTTCCAGCGCGATATATTTATTTTGTAAATAACCAAGCCTCTCACTTCGTGTAATTTGTACTGGTAGCTTAAAGATAAAACTATTTAAATATAACGGAAACTTATACAACCCCTTAACTGGGGTAAATCTATAAACTTAACTAGTTAACGATTATAAACTGTTTCCAAACGTACTCTGTCTAAACTAACGATGTTTTTAGGGTCCAAAAATTTCCTTAATTAGTTATTAAAGTGTCATTAAATCATAAAATACCAATAAAAAATATAACATGATAATTTAGAGATTAATGATAATCTTTGATTCGCGTAATTATTAGTTCTTTTTGTGGAGTTGTTGAACCAAATTCTCAGGTTTTAAGAATCTGAAAGTGGGTGTTTGCAATCCCCTCCGAGTGATCCTAATCCTTCTTTGCTTATTTAACTATCTCATAGAAATAACTCTGCTGGACTCCTAGTAATATAACGCACAAGACTGCAATCAAAATTTATTTCTCTTTCATCAGGAAAAAAAATGATTACCTTTGCCTGCAAAATTCTATTATTGGCTTCGTTATTGATGCAGCAGACGTAGAGGACTTTTAGGAATACTGTAATGATGGTTTATTGCGTCATAGGTAAATTGGAATATTTTAAGTTTAGTATTGCCTATGAATCATTCTTGGCTCAGTTTATACTTGAGTATAATGGTATACATTCATTTGAGAACAAAAATGAATAGTAGAGAGAGTCTGTGTACAGGTTTTTATTTGTTAAATAGCAAATGATAAAACTGCTTTATATGGATAGTATCAAACCAAACCAAGGTTTATATACAAGAATGAGCACAGTTTGTTATCAGAATTAAATTCAGGCGTCGAAAAAATTTAGTAACATATTGAGAAAAAATAAAATTCAATATCATTTCAACTCAGCTAGGTGGCTTTTCAAGGGGATAATTTTAAGCTTGAGCTTCTAAAAAAATATTTTCAAACTAATTATTATGGTATGTTGAAGAAAGTCTTCAAGATCTACTAACCAGGTGGTTTCTCGGTGGAACACCGACGATTCGGCTGCTAGTACCGCAGCCATCCTCAAGGTTGAGTTATTATTATGGAGGTATTATATTTATTTATTATGGTAGCATAACAATTATTTACGAATTTTCAAATAGATATAATTTTTCTTAATTTAGTCCCGTGGAAATAATGAAAATCTACTTTTTGAAAAACAAAAAAACCGACTGAGCTAATGGTTTTCATGAAGAAATGTATGTGCTGTATTTGGATTGGTCTCTATATCTCCGCACGTCTTTGGGTTGCAATGATGGGAATGTCAGCCGTTTTGATAAGTGTTTCTCGGAGAGCGTCTCCAAGGCAATCCTCGCTAATACGTCCAACGCAAAGGCAATTGTGTACTTTAAGAAAGACGATGGCCAAAATGACAGCTTTTCTTCCGGGAAAAACTACACCCGGTTGAAAAATGTTTCTCCACTCGTTATTTTCACGAGGAAATTATCTTTCTGTCCCGTTCCATAAGGGTAGCGGAGGCTAAGTAAATTGAATTTCTATTTGCCCATGTGGAAAGGGTTTGGTGAGTGTTTTCTAACATCCTAGACTCATCAGTGACGAGAATTATGTAATTTTCGTGGGATTTTTTCAATTTGTCACATTGAATGAATTCATTCACGGAAAATAGTACATTAATGATGATCTATTAGGAACTGTAGATAGTTTTCATAACTCAAAGTCATTGAATCTGTCACAATTTTTATCAAAATATCTCAGAGTTAATTAATTCATGGAAAATCGTCAAATTTATTTCTCAATGTACCGATTACGAAAATTCGTAAAAAAGAAACCATTGTATTTGAACAACGGTTTTGCTTAGCCATTTTATGAAGTTGGAAATTTAATTCATCTGAAGAAAATTGAGGTATTGAAACTTTGTCTCTAAAACTTGACTCCAATTTAAGGAAATGAAAAAATAAACATTGAGGAATTCAAGCTTTTTACATATGCTATTTTAGTGAATATTAAGTTTCAAAATGTATCAATTAGAAACAAATTTAATGAAACAAAAAATGAAATGAAATAGTTAATGCCTTTGAAGTAAATAATAGTAAATAATGAATGGAGTTGAGGTATAAGAACTTTATCTCTGTAAATTAACTCCAGATTATGGAAACGATAAAATATTAAGGACAATTAACTTCTGCAAATGATGTTTTAGTGAAGATTTGGCCTTCTAAATGTTTTAATCAGTTATTTTTATGTTGAAATGTCATTATTCCGAACGAAGTTTGTACTATTTACAGCTACGCGTACATAAAAAACAAACTTCATTATTTGGATTGCGATTCTAGAGGTGTTAATTGAAAATATTACTCTCCTGTTGACACCGTCATCAATTATAGTGTAATCAAGAAATTAGTGATAAGGCAACGCGTTGAAATAAGTATGCAGCGCAGTGATACGCGGAGACTGCAATGATTAAATGGTAATTTGACCGTGCACACCGCTGCACGAACGAATCAAAGGAGAATCACGTTTGCGCTCGTCCGAATTCGTTAATTAAGGCTCCCAATTTGCGAAAGCTCGACATTATAGTGGAAACAATGTATGCAAGTGTCACAATCTATGCAGGGGATCGCCTACGACGCAGTCGCTAGTCGAAACACCTCCACGGAAATGGAATTTAACTCTCACTGGTGGAATATAATCGAAGAGGTGCTGATTCGGAAGTCACGCCGTAAACGCGTTTGCATTTATCCCGGGCAGCGGGTGTCGCTAAATTCAAATTCAATTCGAATGCCGGCGAAAATTAGTTCAGCGATTAATCTAAATTCCGATTCTTCATTTGGAATCAAATCAAATTAATGCCGACGCTAAAACACCGAACTCGTTGAGAGACGGTCTAGTTCTTCGTGATTGAACTACGCGGGAAAAGTTTTTCCGGAAAATTTCCAGATATGGAGTCAATTGATGCGATTCAACGATGCGGTTTAGGATTAGGCGGGTTTGTAAAAGCATCGATGGGACAGCTAGAACCCTCCTCTGTTTATAAAATTTTCTTTTTAAACTATTAGAGTATTCAATACCTCAGTAATAGCCATGCATATTAAAAAATAATGAGAGTAATACATGGAGATGAAATTTTATTAATGCTAATATATAATCAATCGATTCGGCCGAGATGTTGTGGAAAGACATAATTGGAAATAGATTTTTACTTTTCCACAAGGTTCAATTTATTTTCAATGTTAATATATATCTTAACATTGTAGTAAGCGTAAGTAACGCATAGCAAGTGGAGATATCTTTCTTAAATATGTAACTTAGAGAGTCAGAAAATTGTTTCTGAGAATTAAAAAATGACATATTTGCTACTTTCATTTTTAACATATCCAATAAAGAATGCAATTCGTAGATTCTGCTGCTTTTATCGAATTTGAATATTTCAGAAACGTGGATGTGATTCAAATGTGCTTGAAATTTTATTTTCTCGTGAAATTTGCAGTAACTGTACTACTGCAGTATTGATTATACCCTGCGAGTCTGGAGTTTTGAATTAAGGCGTTATTGTAGTGAGAAAGAGTAACTTATAGTCTCCGAAATTACCGAGCAAAAACGTTACAGATACTTTCTAATAAGCATACTTTTTTTTCTAAAAGGTGCATTTAAAATAATAAAAAGATAAAGCATTGTAAACAAATAGATGTTGTAGTTTATAAAATATAAGCGAGGATGAAACAAAATATATATAAGGTTCAAATTTATATGACTATTTTCCATTAGGGAACGAGAGGTCGAAACAAAACGTAAGGAAACATGAGAGCTTTTTTCACCCAGGAGATTTAGCCCTTGAACCGGTTTGCGCACTAACACTTCCAGGGCAAATGGTATGGCGGACACAGGCAGTGAGGTAAACCAAAACTCACAACTTCCGCTTCTAAGTCTCTCTTTAGTCACGTATTCCCATTAGTAACATGAGATGAGGGAAGTGCATTGTGGGAAATCGGTATCAGGAAGCTGTACGAACTGCGGGAAAGGTTTCGTCAAACAGTAGTAGTTTTAGTGCCAAGTCCTGGTCGGCTGGGGGTGGCTTTCGTTTTCTAGGTGGATATGCAAAATAACTCACCTCACCTCGAGAATTGAGAGAGAATAGCGAATCCACCGTTCCGCTAGAATTTGTTCACGATGAATTATACTTTTGATATTATTTGTTTCTTTGAGACTTTGGTATCCACCCGTTACAATTATGGTGTTTCACTTACGCTGCATGAATTAAATTTCATTTAATCATTTCAAATTAAATCAATCTTATTTCACTACCTTAAAATTATCCAATTTAGAATTTCTGTCAATCTATCCAAAATGTTTTATATAGTACATAAATGATTTTTCCAGTTCTTAGTTCGCTAAAAATTCTCCTGAGATGGGAATATCAGAATATAAATTAGATTATAAGTAATAGTTCCATATAATTCTCGAATATATAAAATACGACCAATACTACGTATTTTAGTTAAATTGAGAATAAAATAAACTAGAGTATACCCTATCTACAGTGAGCCCATCATTTTCTTCAGGTTCATATTAATTTATTTATATTGGATATTATACTATACTAATAATTTAATATGGGTAGTTTTATGCTATGAATTACATCAAGAAATACATAATTTCCGCAGGTCAGTTATTTTAAATTACCATAGTTCCGGTGTTCAATCACCCGTTAATGGTGCACATTGGATCTACGGTCCTTCTAATACATAACCCTTGTAGTTTAACGTAATTAATTATGTTGAGTATGACGTTATACCGAATTTCCCTTCATGTGTGGAAACTTGGCTAGTGGATTCTTCATGATGAAGTACTTGTTCCACTTCTAATTGAAATGTTTTCAATCCAATGTTTCAATCAAAGTTCAATAGCAACGCCCCGATCGCATGCTTCAGCAAAAGAATAAGCCTTGTATTATTACATCGCTGTTGTTTCAACCTTATAGCGCGTTACTCAATACGTACTTTGTTTTGCAATTGAATTGACACACAAAAAGGGATTGTAACGGAGAACAATGACTGTGATATTCATTGATAGTACTCGGTTAGAATTCAATTTTCCCATCGAATTGTTGAAGTAATGATCAGAGGTTATATCTTTTTACCAGTAGCTCTACATGAAAAGGTCAGTTATTAATAAGTGTGAGTATGAAGGACTAATTCAGTAAATTTAACCGGTTGGTGAATCAGTGATTCGATTATCCGTAGAATTAACTCATTCCCTCCATCAAATCTCGGTGTATGGAATATTTTTTGTGCTTTGGTTCAAGATAGATAAAAATGTATATTTAATCTACTTTGTCGGCCTCGAATATAGCTGTGATTGCACGGAAAATACAGAGTTATGAGTGATGCTGAAAAGGATGCGAGGTAATCGAAGTGTAGTAGACTCATTATGCATCACTTGCGTGGAAATGCTCCGCTTGTAACATTTTCACTTCTTGAGTAAAGCAAGGACAAACTACCTCACTCCTCATCTTTCCTAATAAGCCTCAATCCCGATTATTACCTATTGGAAGCTTCTGCTTGAGAGGGCTGAATATATAGCTCATAGTATTGAATCGCAATCTTCTTGCATGGAAAAACTTCAGCATTTCACCAAATGCTACCAAATTGGGGGCGCTAAGAAAATTAAAGGATGATAATTTACATTAAAATACCGAATTTATTGCGGATAACCGGTGAGAAGAAAAAAACCTGGGAATAATTTCATCACTCCAGCCAATCATCCATGCGTTGACGGTACTTGCGAAAGAGCTTAATAAATAAAGCCTTTCCGTATCCATCGCTTGCAGATGGATGGATATATTTCGGCATCGTTCACTCTCAAATAAATTCTTTTCTACATTACTTAATGGAAGTCTCAATTGTTCATAACTGTTTCAAGAATAAAAATGGATAGGGCCAAAAATAGTACAGTAGTTCTATTTTTGCCTGTTCGAGCACACAATTCCAGTTTTTTTCTAAAGAGAGCGGCAGGTTTATAATAACCTTCGCATCGGTATTCTCGAATGCCGCTTGTCGGTGAAACGTCAATCATTATTTTTTCGTTCGATGGACTTGAAACTCATGGGAATGTCATAAAATGGCAGCTCCACGAACCGATGGACGTGACAAGAAATAATTTACATATTTACTTTTGAAAATTTCGGGTATTGGAGGTATGGAAGTAACTCGAGCTTTAAATGAAAGGCCACTCAAAGTATGTTTCACAATGGGAAAGGGACAGAGGGACACTTTCTGTATGGGTGAATGTAACATATGATCTCAAGTGATATTTTCAGACGCAGTTTGATCTTTTAATGATGTATTTATATGTTTAGTCTGTTGTCCATTTGCTGGAGGTTTTGAGACAATGATGGGAATACAATCTACTTTCGAAAACCACATTATTCTTATCAGAATACATCTTTCCTATACACTTCATTTAAAATAAATACATATCTTTAAGAGTTAGTATTTTGAGTTTATGTCCAATTGAAACTCGTAAGAGTATTATCAGATAATTTTAGAGATAAAACTACTAATTTTGGGTCAGTAATGAGGCACACAGCGGTGATTAAAACATCTTCTCCCTACTGGCTAGGGAAGAGGATGCAGTGTGGTGAGTTACATTGTTTTCGATTTTTGAATAATTAGTTATGGAAATATATAAGAAAATAAAAAAGGTCTTAATTAGGCAACCTTTCCCTATACCTTTACCCGTAACCATAAACTTAAATAACACAAGAACTAGCTCTCGACTTTCGTCATCAATACGTGATAAGGTGGTGATAAACTTCGAAATGTATGACTGTGTTATTAAATTTTGTGGCCATGGCTAATATTTGTGCTTTAATTCTTCTATTATGTAAAACTACGTAGTCAAGACCGTAGCGTCGGATATGGAAACGCATGCTGTATATATATTCATATTTTTTCTTATAACTTAATTATTCACTTTTAGTCAGTTTCTTCTTCTGCTACGTAGAGATTTACATTGATTATTCTGTGTGAATATGCATCTTGCATTGTGGAGGTTTTTCTGCTGAGGTGTATTGTTTCTTAAATGAAAACTTAGGTTTATAAGCCCGCAAATTGTTTTCTTTCGTGTACTTTATCTCTTTCTTAACAATTTAAATGATTAAGAATTAGATATCAGGAAAGACTTACTAGCTTCAATAAAACTCGAATTAAAGACGATTTATTATTATTATTTATAATCAGCGTATTATCTTCTAAAAGAATCGTATCTTTCTTAAATCCTCGCCACAAAGATTTACAGGATAATTAAATTAATTTAGAAGAGACAGTACAATTTTTATTACATTGAATCTGCTGATTAGAATAAACCAGGTGTCAGAGTCTGCTTTAATAAAATGAAGTTCGTAAGTACTAGTAATGTGTAGACATGTTAAAACAGAAATGGACAAGTAGTAACAAAAATACATGATCAGAAACTTAAACATTGTTAATATTAAGATAAAACACAATCAAAAAGTAAAGTACTAGTACAAATATGCTAATTATCCTATTTCTTCCCATCACTTATGCAACGCTTATTCATCCGAATATAACTGTTCACTGTAATAAAATTTACATTACTTTTTACTAATTAACTTCAACTCATTAATTATATTAATGCCCAGCATACATCACGTGCTCAAATATGATGAGCAGTCCCTATGTAAAAAATTACGATGCTCCGGATAACAAAATGGCCATAGTCATGCGTTGGTCATTTTTCCACATCATGCACACTGTGGCAGGCGGATTGGATTAAACGGGCACAGTTGGAATAATTCGGGGGCAAATAACGGCTGCGCGTCCTATTGGGCGGATTGGGGACAGGTATGGATAGCGGTATTATGAAGAGCGAGGGTAAAAAAACGGCGGAGGGAAATGTTTACTCTTCGTGTTCGAAGGTGGGGCCTGTGGATATTCGCTCCTCAGATTACGAAAGTGGGACGACGGGCTTCCGTTGACACGGGAGAAGGCAAATAGAGCAAAAAGTGAGAAAACGCGATAAAGCCGATGTGTGTGCGGGAGACGTGTGAGAAATTAGTAATCAAGAAGGATGACATTCTCACGCCGTCCTGTCCGGGATCGCCTACCCTTTTGTTCTCGGAAAATAAATTTTGCAGGTAACAAGGCGGTGGTGGGACGGGTTTCAAATGTTATTCCTATAAAATTTTCACCACTGGAAGAGAAAGGCATCCGCTGGGATCGGGCATCTATCCCTTTAAACAGACAGGCGCACGGATGACTTTTCTGTTTTAATTTTCGCCTTGCGTATATAAAAGTTGGGGGTAAACAAAACTGGGCGGGAAATACTGTCGGGAGGGCCGTTATTATTCATGCGGAATTAAAGTGCGACGAGAGCTCGAAAAATTATTGTTTCGAAAGGATTTCGTTACTTCTGGAGAAATTTCGCCGCGTGGAATATGTTCCAACGTTGTGTTGATCTCATGGAATTCAGATTATGCAAAATGCCGGTTGGATTTGGAACGCAGGAGACATGGAGGGTTGTCTTATTTTAAAGCACACCGCCCGAAGGTTGTAAAGTCGGTTTTTTTGACCGTGTGTATTCTTTGTATAACAGAAGTGTTATTGCTAATATAGAAGCAACACTGTTAAGCTTCACTTCGAGGAAAACGGAATATATGGTGAGATTATTTTTTTCTTTTTCAGCGTAGCAAGTTTTTATTTCAATAAGCGTTTTCGAAAATCCAATGGTGTGAAAGTAATTTCTACCTGTTCACCCAAAACCTGCCAAGTGCTGTTTGAGTAATGCATTTGGTGTTCCATTCTAACGCGCTAAAGCTGCATATATATGTTGAAACATTTGACGAATACTTCGAAAGAATTCTGTATTTGGCGTTTAGTTCAGATCATTTTCAATTCTGTCTCACTATTTTTAGTCTTTCCAAAAGGTATTGAATCTTTTGCCTAAAAAAATTCTTGTGCTTGCACGAGTAAAGCAATTTTAAGATCACCTCCATACATAGGTCCCTCTCTCATAAGAGTTTTAGAGTTACCGAAAACAGTAATCTTATTGGGCGTTGTGAATTCATTTTTAAATATTTTTCTACAAATATCTAAACAAGTATTTATGAGGCTTTCAGTAAATAGGTGAAAACTTGAGAAAACATTGATTGGAACTTCTCTTCGTTTCTTCGATAAAACTATTTTTCGATTAATTTTGAGAATTTTAAATATTTTCTAACGTAATGGAAAGTCCCTGAGGATAAGTATTATATATATCTGTTTGCATTCATCCAATATTTCTGTATATAAAATACCTGCTCTCGATAAAAATTCTATTCTATTGAGTGCTACTGTCGTCAACCTGATACTATGGAGAAATGATTCATCTCTTTAAAGGTAAATTTGTATAATTGCAAATCCACTTCTAAATTATAGCCACAGGTTAGATAACGTATTATTCAACACTTTTACACTCTGTAAATGTCTTAAGCATCGTGACGTGGCTTAATTTGTTTTACGCAGAATCAGAAAAATATTTAGGACAATTACTCCATAAGAGTTGTCATCAAAAACACTACCTTTAATTGATTACAGTAAATGACAGTTGTGAAACCTTTGGTTCTCATTCACATCTAACACAATTAATTATGATTAATAAAAGTGTAGTTAGAAGCGAGTAGTCGTTGAAAGCTGGTCGTGTATTTTTTTAATGAGAAGCTACCGTGGAAAAAATACAGTAATTTCAGATTTTATTGGAGGGATTTCCAGAAAACATCGCCTTATACTTTGAATTTGATTAATATGCATCGCTTGTCATGTTCATATGCCCTGAAAGAGATATGTTTACTAAATAAAGTATATTAAGCAGCTACTCCCCTTCTTAAAATAACTTCATTGAAATATAGATATCATTTGACTAGTTTGCCGATTATATTAAAATGTTCTTTGTTCGTGTATGATAACAACTGGTTTTAAACAGAAAAAAATCATTTCGGCCATTTTTTGCGGATCTTCGTCGTAAAAAAATGATATAAAAACAAACTATGACATAATTGAACAGATTTAAATTTGCGGAATAAAGTCATACATTTAAATATTACGTGTCTTATTACTGGTTTTGGCGTATATCAAGCCAATAACGTAGCAACTTCTAATTTTTTCCAGGAGTAGAGTAAAAAAATGTTTACTCTGAGAAAATTCTTTTGGATTGTGTGAAACGTAATGTTATCTGGAATACAATGTCACATGAAGAACGAGGGTTATTATTGAGGTGCGGACAGAATGAAATATTTCCTTACATTCCTGAGAGAGAGATTGATCCTTGGGGAGCGCCAAAGAGATATTTCTAACTCGGAGCAGTGGGTAAATAGAGTTGAGGGAGATCATTGGAGGCAGGGAAGAATATGGGCGTGATATTTACGCCGAGGGAGATGGAAGTTGTTTAAATAAAAGCAAGGGCAGAGAGGGTGGAGATGAATGAGAAGAAAAGTTACGGCCTCAGCGGGAAAGAAGAGCTGCAGAGGGCAATTTTGGACAGTCGTGGATACAGCGAGACAACACCATGAAAAATTCAGAGGTCTAATGCGAGTCCAGAGCCAGCAGACCGAGGGGAAGAATAAGATGGCAAAAAGTTAGCTGGAATGCACGGAAATCCATCCCAAAGAAATTCATAAATACCCGTATCTACTTATATGCAGAAACCTTAGATATGAATAGGTTTCGAAAGCACGTGGATTCATTAAGTTTTACCGTCCGTACGTGAGCGCTTCTTCCATTAATTTACCTTGCAATGATTCTCGTTTCAAGAATTCGTTTTTGGTTCTATTCGTGGAAGGCTGGAATTCTATATAAATTAACAAATGCATGTATGCAATCATGTATTTCACCATTCACGGACTATAAAAACATGAATAAATTCAGGAAATCGCACATCATTTTTTCTGCAGGTAAAGGTTTCCTGGACTATTTTTGCTACGTTTATATTTCAGAAGGACTCTCTTGATGTGACTAAAGTAGAATGTTGGAACTGAGATTTTCCGAAAGAATATCATGTATTTTCCGAAAAATATTATTTTCGCAAGAAGAGAACCATTAATTTTCACCCTGGAAACAGGAAACTAGCTATAAGAACTCAATTTTTCTGTAGAAAAAAATGCACTCAATAGGTCAAGCGATAAAATAACATGAAAATGCACATAATTAGCCTTAAATTATCAATCCTTTTATGTTCAATTAATTAGACCCAAATTACTTCAACCGAAATGACTAATTTGTTAATGGCTTTATTTATAAAATGTGTTATTTTTCAAATCTGAATTAGTTTTGAATAGATAAAAGTCGAATAATATAGCTGTTTTGATAAGTGAGAGATCTGGGATCAAATCCCAGTGAGATTGATATTTCAAAATTTTATCTTTGATTTTCAGGAGAACGTCTCCTCGTGTTAAGTTAAACGTTTGTTCTTTCTCTTCGTTTAGAATATCGTTCCCAAAGTTTATTTGTATGTGTTTGCAATCAATATTCATATGCAAAGAAGGAAGTTCATCAATTAAGGAGTTTTGAACCCATAAATATAACACCACAATATAATTAATTAAGGAGGAACAAAATAAATATAAGAAATGATTGTTTCGACAGCTCTCTTTGAATTCACCATTACACATTTACAACCTTAAATCCTGCCTCCTTAAAGCTTTCTTTCTTGTCATGCTAATCTATAAAAGCCATTCCGTTGTTATTTTGAGAATTTCCTCACATTTTCAGCTAAGACGTTCTTGCATGGGTCCCACTATTCTTTCCCCTTAGTTTTAGAATAATGTAGATAAGCTCTTGGATAGTTTAACTTGAGAATCTTTCTCACACACGATGCAACGCTAAAAGCACTCGTGAAATTTTGGACTTTATGGTAAAACGTTCCTTTGGAAAGGGATATTTCTCTAAAAACTTTTTAAAAGGGTTCCGAATTTCCGTACCGAGATCTTGTAGCAACGCAAGAGAAAAAACGAGATGGTGGTACCGAGTCTGCGAAAGCAGACACATAAATTGGACTGTCCGAGTGAAGCGCCTACGATTCTCACACTCGAGGAAATAAATCCGACGAGTTTGCCTAGCAATGTTATCTCTTTTATTCACGTTTTTTTGATCCTTAATTCTGATTGCTTTATCATTAAAGAGGGTCTCTTGCACCTGAATTATTTTAATACCTTTTACATGTTTAGATGAAATTACATCGTAGCGTATCTTGGTATACAGCATTCTCCAAGCAGGTATTTATCACTTGACTTAGTTTTTATTTATGTGCTGGGGTAGGTGAGGCCCAAATCGCCCCCTCTTCCCCTACCCAGCTCTCCAAAGTTGTACATGGTTCGTTATTACAGTCAAGTGCAATAAATACATAAATAAATAAATATACAATAAATTAGAGCATAAAACATAAACAAGTAAAGATCGTAAATAAATACATAAGTAAAAGTGCTAATACAATATACATAAAAAAGTGTTGAAAAAGATCTCAACTGTTAAAACACGTTGAAATAAATAAGTAAATAAATAAATAAGTAAAAGGGCTAATACACTGTATATAAAAACGGGGTGAAAAATTTCTCAACTGTTAAAAACACGTTGAAATAAATAAATAAATAGGCAAAACATTAAACAGCGCTTAAGCCAGATATGTTAAAGACGGGGTAAAAGAACTCTCTCTCTCTCTCTTATATTTAGCAAAAGTTTGATGGCCTATATTTCAAACATTACAGATTAATGTATTTGGCATGTAATTATTGACATTAATGTATTTGACATGGATTTTGTATGGATAAATTATCCGAATAATTTGATTTGTATCAACATTTTCGTATGCCGCTAAGCTATAAATCATGATCAACAGCTGTATAGAAAGATTACAGTATAAAATAAAATTAGACTCAAGACTGAAGTAAACTCAAAGGAAGGAGGGAAATCAAAGCCATGGTTGAGCCGTATGAATATGTAAACGATTTGTATCAAAATGTTCTCTTTCAGACTCGCGCATTATCATTCTAAAGGCTCTCGAATGAAACAAATCGCATACTGGAACGTTAACCAGAGGGGTTTTCTTCATCTATTTCCTTTGTCTTCCGGATTATCTTCCTACCTTTTTTCTTTGCTTCCTTCTCATTCTTTCTTTCTTTTCTCCACAATCGATTCCCTTCCGCAAGAAAGCCTTCCTTTCAGTTTATTTCGGGTGTATAGGTCTTTATCCCTATATATCTCGTGTATTAAAGCCAAGATTCGTGGAGGCTCTTCAAAGGATAATAGCCTGGTGGATAAAACAAACCGATACGAATTGTTATTTTTTCAAAAGCCTCGAGGGCACTTTTCTCGATAGTTTTAGGAATCACTCGTGGGCCACTTCAACCACTCTCAAAGGCGTATCAAAGGAGCCTGTCGACTATGCCTTGGCTTAACCGATTTGCACCGCGCTTTTGCTACCGTCAACCTTGTTTCCTACTCTATATGTAAAGATACTTCCTTTTCAAAAATGTATCTACGAAAAAACGGTCTCACGTATATTTGAAAATTTTCTGATATCCCAGTATAAAGAATGATGAAGGTTCCAACTTTTTCGAATATAAAGCCAAAAACATCAAATCTATTATTTAAAAAAGACTATTTTATTTGATGGATTAGTAACTCATTAGTCAACGGAGCCGAATATCAACAGCACAACGATAGTTTCTTCTGAGAGCATTTTTTTTTAGCTTAAACTATATAGGTACATTATTAAAACAGAAATTAGAATAAAGGAATAGAGTATGCCTCAAGGCAGAACGGTCATGAAAAAAGTCTGACAAGACAGGACAGATCTCCTAATTTCTGGTCTGTTGACCTATCCAATATTTATTTATTTATTTATTCAAATTACGCTGCGATTAGGCCATCAGGCCTGGCGGTAGCGGTGTAGGGGGAAATACAAAATTACAAACGATTGCCTGGCATTCGCCCAAAGACGGGAGGGAAACCCCTCCAAAAACCTCCCTCAGGCAATGAATTACTTTTATATATATACATGCACAATATAACATTAATATTACAGTAAATACCCTATAACCGGGTTCAAATCCTGATCTCAAACTTTTCCATGTCATTTCTTTCCTGGTTGGACGCTTTTGTGTACTTTTACATCTTTAACCACTTACCTTGTGAACGGAAAAGTATATTGATTTTCAAGTGTAAAATGTATTCGTCATTAGCTGTAGGTCAAATAGTTAACCATCGTAATTAACACATTCTTGTGAAGGACTAGTTCAGATATTAGTGTCAAAAATAAGGTTGTTGAATTGTAAACTAATTAACCACACCGATTACTTAACTTTGTGGAATTAAAACGAAATATTCTCTATTTATTTGAAATATAGGTATTCTCAAAATTTCTTGAATTTTGTAGGTTCACGTTTTATTCAGCTATATGATCTTTTATATATTAAGAGTAGCTTCGGAATGTGACCGTTTTAACGTTTATTGAAAAATGATGCAATTTTAGAATGGTCTTACATGGAGAAACCAATGTTAGCTATTTCAGAAACTATTTCCCATTTCTAGTCTTGTAAATTGAAAATGTCATATTTTTGGTACTAATACTGGTATAGAAATAGCAAAATTAGAATAATAATATTGTCCTTGATTTTATATAGCAGTATTATTATAAACCAGTGAAGCAAATAGTCGCCGGGTAAGGAAAATCAGCAGTGAATGATTTGAAAACCACGTAAAAATTAGATCAACTATATTTTCGATAATGAATTGAGAATTCGATGTTAAGTCTTTCAATCATAGTAAACCATTAGTTACATTATCATTAGAAGATAGTAAAGAACTTAACAACACCTAAACAGGTATCTTCCTTCTAGTTATCGACCGAAGCAAGTAAACATTTTATAGGAGGTTGCATTATAGCACGTAACCGTAAAAGGCCTAGATAAGAGAACTATCACGGATTCGGTGTATTGAATCGTTGCCTTAAGTGTTATCCCGTAGACGAGGGCGGTTATTGCGGCCGAGGAGGAACTTAAGAGCAGGCTTACCCGTAATAAGGGTCTACATGTAATGGGATGGCAAGAAGATGTTCCCTTTTCCATTTTCTCAAGATAAATTAGCCCTTGGAATATCCTCGCCGGCTGAGGGGATAACAAATCGATAAGCATTTCTGCCTTCCCAAGAGCTCCTCAGAGAAATTGCTCCGTCATACGTACCGATGTGCTACGGTGCAAATGCAAGACGGGAATTAAACGGCAGGAGGCTGCATTACGTAACGGACATCTTTAAATCGTTCTCCCTTCAAATGATGAATAAGTCAGAGCTTCCAATTAAAGTCCCAAACTTGTTTAGAGTTCTAGATAGCCTGATTACGGTTTGAGTTTTGCACGAAGTATAATTAATCCCGTCCTAATTATAGAAAAATCACTCTCATATCGTTAATAAATACATTATATATGGAATACTTTTATAGATATATTATTAATAAATTATTGTTTATTATTGAATGTGATTGCAAGCTGATTTAGGGCTGAGTAATTTAGTCATAGATAATCAAAGGTTATTATTAAAAATTATTCATAAGTATTTCAGCGAGTTAAATTACATCACTTTATATAAGATATAGGAAATAATTCAAAAAATCATTATAAAAATAAATTTAGGAATTTTAAAGTAGGGACTGATAAATATCACTTTTATAAAGTAATTAATCTCTTAATTTAACGAGAAATTTTAGCAACCAAACCCAATTAATTCAGTTTTGCGGTAATTACAGGACAATGAAGCCGATTCGAGTAAAGAACAATTAGAAATTAACATTTATAAATTCATGATGCACAGTTTCATTAGACAAGCGGAAAGAATGTTTTATCTCAAGTTTTATTTCACTTTCATATAGAGATAATCAATATTTTTGGTAAATAACTCATGATCTTCTGCATAATCCCTGTGATTGATAAAGGAATTAATTTAAATGCCTTTTTTTAATTCCAGATTTTGGATTATGATTTCCAACTATCGCTGACAAACGTTCCAAGAATGGAATAATTTAGAATTATTTGTTTTAGGATATCTGCGAAATTTACAACTTCAAACAGAAATTCCTTTAGGCCAGCTCTGTATTTCACCAAATTTTACTGACCAAAATAATACATAGAGGGAATAATTTAGTGATATTAATTCGTAGTAGCCTCTAAATGATTGTTTTACATCGATAAACTATGACTATAAAGTTAGCAAAGTGAATGAACATTTTCTGTGAATGATTTAATTGTCAAAATAATGAAAATAATGCTCATATAGTTTTTTAATTATCAAGTCTGTATTTTCTCTTTGATACTATTTTCCACGCTAAAATACAGGATTACCAATATTTAAGGACTTAATGAATCAATTAATAAGCAAAAACGATTTTTTCATTATCATATTGCCGCTTTAAAACACGAGGTACAGTAAAATATCCTCTTCTTACATAATTCAAGCATATAGATGTCCTAATATAAATCAACTTTTATTCGAACATTTTGGCATCAAACGCATCTATTAATAATTAGCTGTGAATAATAGGCATCAAGATAAACGTTAATTACCTTTTGATATTCTCACACTATCTTATAAACTCCAATTCACATATGCATAAACACTTATGAACCTATTTTCATATGTTTCTGTCATAATTTTACTATACGTTAATAAGAATTCAATTTCACCACGTTAATGTGGTATTAAACTCACGTGTATTGGGAGTTCTGTTCACAGCTTACTTTTCTTTATATCACTTTTCAGTTAATCCGGAATATATGTGCGAATGTTCTACCGTGATCGCTTCGCAAGCTCACGACTGCAAACTCCATTTTGCACGTGCTTGGAGTACAAATAGGTGAACAGAGAATTGGATCTTTGGGATTTCATTAAAAAATAGATAAGAATCTAGCTACTTGTTTCAATATCATTTTTGAACTTCTCTTGAATTCAACGGAAACTTTTAAAGGATAAGGAGAGTGAGTAACTTATCCTGGTAACCGTTTTTCGTCGAGAGGTTATGTAGATTGAAGCAAGTTACTGAAAATAAGATTTTTAATCTCTTTAAAAGACGGAAGTTATTAAATTAGGAGAGATTACAATAATCTAAAGATGGCTCCATAACACTTTTTCATATTTAGCCTCATGATTTAGGCCGTTGCATTTTTACTCTATTGTTTTGTGTTATCATTCTCAGTATACAAATTGATTTTTAGTTGGGAGTTTTGAAATTGCTCGCAATAATAATGAATATCGCCAAGAATACTAGACAAAGAGTGATATTATGGATTTAATATATATGAGTTAATAAAGATTTGATTGTAGGAGGAGGAATGGGATCAGGGCTTTAATGAACTAAAACTTTAATGATTCTCCAAAATCCAGCTTTTGTTTCTAGCTATTGACGTAATATTTACTTCTAATGTTCTGGTTATATACGAGTTATTACAGCTTAGATTTAAATTACATTATTAAAAATCAGTAAGATGAAAATAATTATTTGTCACTAATTTCACTGTGTAGTTAACCTAATAGACCAATTATGTTGTTATAAATTTCATGTAAGATATATAACTTAAAAATGTCTAGTTGTAAGAAAAAATAAAATAGCTATCAATGAATTAGGCTCAAAAAATCTTCAAAAGCCGGTTATTTTCAAATAAATGTGCTACTCAAGAATGAAATAAATGTTTTGTCGCTTATTGTACGGTGTTGTTTACAAAAGTTTGGGATAAATAACTCTCTATTGAAGATGTGTCGATAATTTTTTGATAATGAAAGGAGAATCTTTTGATAGATGCAAAACCTTGGAAGACAATTTTTTCACTCAACTTTCTTAACAATCTCAAATATAAACTCAAGAGGAGTTTTCATGTTTTTGGCAATTGAAGTACATGTAGAAATTTTGCAGTTTCGAGAACAGCGTTTCGTTATACACCTTTTGCTGTTATTTTCATTTTGTATTTGTTTCGAATGAAATTTAAAATTTCAATTTTACAGAAACAACGAAGTGGTGGAAACTGGAACATTCGAGATATATATTTTCAAAGCGTCCTTGTCAAATTTTACCGAATGCATTTTTTATGGAGAAAAAACTGCAAAGAAGTAATTTATCGATGCCCATTTTGACGCTAAAAGTATGTAGGTCGAGCATCCATGAATCCCATCGAAAGGGGTTCCCAATCTATGGTTGGATATGAAACGTTATCGAATAAAAATAGAAGAGAGTAAAACATGAATAGCGAAGAATAAAATACTATACTGGGAATGAAATACTGGGTTTCTAGTTTTACATTTTTTGATACTGGAAACAGCCCTGGAAACAATGGGTTGAAAAGCTATATTTTATGGCGGACAATTTTTTTAAATTCACTCCCTCAATGTAGGAGAACTATTTTTCACATTTTAATGCTTTAAGCATGAAGTTCCGGCTTTTTGATAATCCATTACTCAGCGAATAAACTCCGTGACCTAATATGGAGATGGGAACCTTAAAGCCATCACTCAAGAAAACTGCAATCCTTCGAATTAACATCGCGAAGAGGTTGGATATAATCAGGATGACGGGTCTCTTGCGCGCACACTGCATTGCGTTCTTCTTTTCTTTATTCTTGATCTAGATCTTTCCTCGTCGCCACGAGAGACCAACTTTTTCACTTACCGCCTCATGCTTCCTTCCGACTCAAACGCCTTCATAATTAAAGTCCCGAAGAACTCTTTCTTATCGATGGGAAACACGTTGCCTATTCCCCTTTGTTCTTCAGAATCCCCTTAATGGTTCGTCGTCTTAATTTCCCCGAAGATCTCTCCCACAGTCCAATTCACGATCCGACAATTCATTTCATTGGGTAAATCTTTCCCGTACCTATTCATCCAAAGTCCTTTCCCAATCAGCTTAATTTTTATGCAATTGATTCTTCGATGTTGTAATTTATGAAGTCTTTCTTGAGGAAGAAACTGAGCTATTCAATAATTTCAGGAATCTGGAATAATTCATGAACTCCCTTTGTCCGGAATTAGTTATTCACTAAAAAGATGAAGAGTTGGTAGCTTCGTCTCAAAGAATTTGCCAGGTGAAGGTTTTTTGTTTCGTGTTTGAATATTGACGGTACTAAATTGGAAATAATTCCAATGTAATTTTTTTTAAGAAAAGAAGGTACAATTCGAAGACGAGTTTAAACTTTTGGAGTAGGGGAAGAACTGGTGTAAAGAAGGATTTTCAATTCTTTATTCCTCCAACTGTTCGAAAACTTATATTTCTGGACTGTCTAAGGCAAAATTTCAACATTTTGAAGAAGTTTCTGATATCATCTTGTCATATAACACAGTTCTTTCTCAAATTATGTTTGACATAAGTTTTACCTCTTAAATCAAAATATACACTGTATGTTTTCAAATTAGCTTTTTTGGCTGTTTGGATCGGTGGATCTATACAAGACATTTACAGTGCTCCAATCTTATCTTTATATAATAGTATCTGTATATTTCATTTATATTTTTATAATAATGTCATGTTCAAGACGAGCATGGACATCATATTTATACTCCCAAATCTTTAGTAAAAGCTAACTTTGGACTTCTTTTGGAAGGTAAATTTCATGTTAACCTTTTCAATGAAATGTTTACTTGCGTATGCTCCAATTCCATTTTCAATACCATTATGCTATGTTTTCGCATGACAGATTACAAAGAAAAAGTTAAGTCATCGTGTATTTGTGTTGAAAAATTTTCTTAGTGTTTACATTTTCCGAAATAACCATGCATATGTTTATAACAATAGTTGAATTAGTATTAGTCTTAAAACAGACAATTTGATGCAATGGTGATGAAAAGTTTTTCTCTGGTCGTTCTGGTACTATGTTGGTAAATATGAAATCTATTGAAGTTGTACGTCGGAAACTTCTTAAAATTATTTTATTTCAACAGGATATAATATCTCTATAGTTTCTTCAATCATTTGGATGTTACTAAAATTTATTTTAATTTGTCCTTCAATTTCAAGCAGGACTTCATCCGTCCCCGCGGTCACTTGCAACTTGTTCCTCTCATAACATATCATGTTTAGATACCTTTCATTCTTTCTATTTATCTAGGATATCTTATAGAATTCTCTTTGATTGACATTGAAAGGTAGAAGAAAGTGGTGTCACAGGAAGGCCTGAAAAAGAGCTTTGCTACTTGGCTGTCAGTTCAGTGATAACAAATCTCTCTTTATCCCCTTTGTAAACAAAAACACATAGCATTCAAAGTGATAAGTGTTTTCATAGATGTTCATCTCGACTGAAATTCCCCACAGTTAATTTAT
This sequence comes from Sympetrum striolatum, assembly GCA_947579665.1. Taxonomy (NCBI): domain Eukaryota; kingdom Metazoa; phylum Arthropoda; class Insecta; order Odonata; family Libellulidae; genus Sympetrum; species Sympetrum striolatum. Next base: position 62,639,965 of record OX388351.1, read on the forward strand.
TTTCGAGAGAAAGGAAAATATATCGGATCATATATTTCTTGAAAAGAGAATTTACCATCACATATTTATCTACATTTTTAACCTGCAAGTCACCTATTGCAGGGCGTCATACTTACAATATTGATTTCAAAGTGGGAATAACAACAATTTTGTACCACGTTTGAGCTTAACACTTTTCTACTTTGAGTAATTACTCAGAGTAACTTTTGGGTAAAATCATCATGAATAATGAATGCAGAGCCTTCCAGTACCTCTTTTAACCAAGAATTAGTATGAGAGGTTTTGATATAATCCTTTTGTTTTAGTAAATGTTCTTATTGCCAACTAAATATTAATAAGTTAACTTTAAAGCATGTTAAATAGCTGTAGTAGCGAAATAAATTAAACAAATCAGCATTAATTTCTTCATTATCGCACGGATGGAGTGTAATAGTGTACCTCAACTTTATCCTCAATATTCCATTAGAAAATATCACATATGAAATGATTAAGAGCGAAAATATTTTATTTGATTGACAAAAGGTGTTTTATGGCATTTGGCCCATTTATTGGCATTGAGTTGGTAGTATTAACATCTTCATGTTGCATTTATTTAGCTGCCTGCTTGGGAGCGGTAGTTTATTTCTTGTCAGAGTCTTAATTTAGTGTTTAATTGACTAAATTGCTCATTCGTATCCACTTATGATAATTATTTTTCTAAAATTAGTTTTTTCTAGACTTTTATTTTTCCAAAAGTCCAAAAGATTGTCAACATATGAAGCATAATTTAGTACGAGTGCAATATTATTTCTAAAATGTATTGCTCTATTAATTAGCAATCAATATTTATCTTCTCCGATTTTTTAAAGAGATTAATTAAATAAGTTAAGTTTGATTACTTTTACATTGATAATATAAAATCTGAGTTCTCGACGCTAATACGGAAATGTAGGATTAATTTTTCAAATCGTTAAAAGATTAAAAAAAATAAATTATTCGCTTACTGAAAATTTTTATGTGCACGTGTTGAATTAATAAATATAAATACAAATTACAAATACAGAAAGGAATTTATAAAACTGGCTAGGTGACAGGCGATGAAATCGAACCATATGATATTTCCGGGAAAGTATATTTTACAAAAAGTAGATAAATGATTTGATCAAAATATTCGACGAGGTCACTTTAATCAATTTCGTTCCATGTTCTAATTTGACAGTCGATAATTCTGCGACGAATTCAGAGGCCACGAATCGAAATTTAACCCCCGATATCTACTGACGCTGACATTTTATACGCAGTCATTATTTTTTGCTAACGTTGCCAATCAAGCGGGGATTGAAATTCTATTCGATTCTATTCTATTCCATTACTACACGGGGGTGCCCTAATTGCTATCCGTCGCCTACATTTTCCACGCGCGACCATAAATTCGTTTCGACTTAATCCCGAATAATAATTATCAAGTGACGGATTGATTATCCTCTGCCTCGGATAAAAATATTATTACGTCACACATTGATATTTGGTGGCGGGAATTCGAAAAGAGGGGTGACCGACATTTTTACGGCATTATCCCAATTAGCCCGAGGTCGCAAAATATTATGGCGGATGCATTATTGGTTTATCAAGGATTATTTATGGTGGGACATAATTGGAAATAGCACGAGAAAAATTTAATGAGGATCAATCGCTTCCGCCCGGTCTGGCTTCGGTGTAGATAAAGCAGCCCCCGTTTAACGACTCGGGACAGGAATACCGAAGACCAGATTTATGGCACCGCCGAAAGTAAATCAAAAATCCCCGCAGACCAGTTCGAGCGTGATTGGAAATTTGATTTGAAATACGGCCCAACGCTTTCTCGCTCTTATTGCTTTAAATCGAACGCTATCCGCGCGATTTTTCTTCGCCTGCGAGAGTTACTGCGATATCCATTATAGATGTTCCCGTCACGTGCCAACTCCATTATTACGTGGTGTGAGAGCATAGGCTGCGGTTTAACACATTGTTGGATTATTATTTATTCGAATGTCTCGATGTAAGAGTTTCCTCGTGGCCTGGAAGGAATCTTATTGCTCACTACGATCGTGGGAGAGAAGATATTGCTCGTTTCTTTATTTCTCTGGAAAAGTTTTCGCTTTCGTTTTGAGCGCCTGGACTCGCTGTCAGGAGTGCAGTAAAAACGGTATACTCAGCGAAGATAAACGGCGCTGTCTGTGTGAGCTTGAAGTATAGCGTCCGGGCGCCAAATACTGAATTCTGTATGGTTTTTCGACCTTTCGTCTGTTGGGAGAATACTATCACCAGTGCATTCAACCTGTGGGTATATAATAATCCATCACTGGTGATAGACTTTGAATTCCTTAGACTTCCGGATAACTTATCATTTTATTTGTTTTTCTTTCTTATAAATTTCTATGGTTTACAAAAGAATTATGGAATTATGTGGTCTTCTATAAATTTTGCTCAGATCTAAAATTTAAATATTTCCTTCTATTTCAAGGACTCTTCCAGAACATATGGATCATAGTGGTTGTTAAAAGAATATTTAATAATTTAGAGATAATAATCTAGAAAGTCAACATAGACCAAGAGATGGCCTGAATTAGATAAAAAATATGTTTCTTCGTATAGAGCGTAGCACAACCCGAGGTTGTCCAACATTTGTACTATTGAAAGTGTCATACAAGTATTTAATCTACAATGTTTCCCAAGTTTTGTAGATTAATTATGACTATGGATACTTTTATCCGTTGATAAAGTAGGTGTAACCAATTAATCACATTAATGAATCGTAATACATAATTATTGCTTTTCTAGAATTTTAGACTTATTTGGCAGACTCTTCCATGTCCTCTTCATCTGAACCACTTGTAAATCTTCTAATCATGATTTTAAAGCAGAAGAAGTAAATAAGACTAATATATCACTGTAATTAGTTCCGTAACCGAATGGAAGTAGAACCCCAGTAATGCAAACATAAGAGCTACAGGAAAGGTTTCATGAATATTGAAATTAAAATTATTTTAAAATCATGTTTAAAAAGAATGACCGCAGCATTCATAATGGGCTTGAATGCTGCAAGTTAATAAAACGATATAAAACTTGAGAAAAAATAATGACAAAGAATGCTAAAATGTTATAATATAGAAAGAATAATGATAGTTTAAACAAATTATCCAAACTATTACTGCGTCCTCAATTCGCCGAGTGAGAGCGGAACGTGTTATTAGCATTTAATCTGCTATTTATTATATATGCGTTTTGTTTAACCTGTTTTTTATTTCCTAATGAACAACGTATAATCTAGAGTACGAAAATATCAATTAAAAACTAGCTGAATCCGATGTTTGTCATTGGGGAAAGATACATAAAAATCCCATGCTAATTGCGATTGACTGGAATTTCAAAGATTGTCAATTTAATAAAGTAGAAATAAAAATTCACTCAACGAAATGCCACGTGCAGCTAAAATCCTCAATTTCCGCGAATATTTTTAACCACAATAGATCACCATTCCATTGTAATAATTTGAATTTGCTTTTTAAATTGGCGCTGCGTCATGACAGAGAACAGAGAGAAATTTAATTCGTAAAATATCCGACGAACTTGCATTATTTAGGATTACCTCTTGTTTGTATACGTGTGTATAAATAGCTGATACTGAAAGAGGAAATACAAATTGAAGTATGCCATACTAACTAATAACTGGATTTCCAAGAATGATATTGACAAACAATGCAAATAATCAGCATTAGGAATTATTACTGACTGAACGAGAAGCATATTTTGGCACTTCATTAATTTAGATCGTGTTAGGGCATTACACTTGAACCGAGTTTAAATTTAAATGAAAGGGAGTATACGGTATGGTCGTATTTGTATGTATTGTATAGAGATGTATGGACGTAGTCGAGATGATGCGCTGACCATATATCATACTCCTGCATTGCCGTTTGGTTACTCCTTGTCTCTACCCGTATATTTGCTTTTGTGCTCAGGATTTAGTTTTAGCTAACCATATAAGGATATTCCTTACCACTTTTCAACGAGTTTTCGTCTCGTTTAACGTGTCGTTTTTGGCCTGACTAGCCCTTACTATTTAATGTATCCATTGGGCAAACAGATAAGACAGATCTATGACAGATTAGTGTTCGTGAAGCCATCAAGTAGATGAGATACCGACATAATTAGAAAGCATTTAAAATCTCCAATAGCCGTCTTTGTCGGCGTTTATTGTCTTATTCGCCGGTATTTGGAGAAAACGCGAAAGGATGTTCGCACTCTTATGTAAATGGGACTAGGAACGACGATAAAGACGGATATTGGAGATTTTAAACGTCTAATTTTGCGTCCAAATCACCCGTACAAAATTAATGGAATCAGTATCAAAGTAGTAGATACAGTTGAATATCTCGGGATCAACATTACTAATAACTTAAATTGGAGCACGCATATTCGAAAAATCTGCGGCAAAGCAAGTAAAAGGCTTGGCTTTGTAAAGCGTATTGTCGGTAAATGCGATGAAAAGGTGAGAGAGCGATGTTATTTTACCTTGGTCAAACCCCTTCTGGAATATGCGGCAAGTATATGGGATCCGGCGGATGTAACGTGTACTCGCAAACTCGAGAAAGTGCAGCGTAAAGCGGTTCGTTTTGTTAAGAAATGCTACGATAAAAAATCAAGCGTAACAAAAATGCTCTCAGACGTAGGTTGGGAATCCATGAAAGAAAGGAGATTGGAAGCTAGGCTGCGTTTGCTTAATAAATTCAGGGAAACTACATTTTCGGAAGATACACTCGGTATCATGCAACCCCCCTGTTACCTCGATCGATCCGATAATAACCGTAAGTTAAGAGAAATAGATGCTAGGACGAATCGTTTTAGAGATTCATTCTTTCCGTGAACAATACGTGACAATAACCGAATAAGGAAGTAGTATAGATTCAACTGGTGTTTACACCCCCTGCCACACGCCGAAAGGCGGCTTGCAGGGTATTAATGTAGATGTAGATGTAGATGTAATTCATTAAAAACCGTCTTACAAATTTTCTTTCATTACGTACCAACAGTAAATAATCATTTATGTTGTTCATTTTGTTCTGGTAAACCAGCAATATTCAGAATTTCCGTGATAAAATCTTGAACCACATTATTTAATTTTACAGACACCAGTGGAAATGGATCTTATCGACTCCTCTCCGAGACAAAACGTGCGAAGCTTTCATCGGCGACCCCCCGAATCTGGCCGAAAGAAGTTTTTCCCATGGAAATATTCCGTCACTCTCTCCGAACGTGAATTTGGGATTCCTTTGAGGGGCAAGTGATCTATATTCTTCCCACGACTTTCCTTTGGCCTGCGACGGGGTCTGATTGGTCTCCGCAGGTATGAAACTTTAATAAGTAGTCCCAAACGTTGCGTATGCGACAAGAGTCGTACATTTCGGTGCGAACGATCTATTTAGTTTAAATTCGAAATGAGATAGGAAATGTACGTGACGTTAGCTTTGGGGAACGCGTTACGTGACGTCGCTTGTGCTCATCTGCGAGAATGCCGCTCGGCAAAATTGTTACAACTACGCGATAAGGGGAGTATTTAACCTCCTGAATTGGGTACCCGGAAATACAGCAATTCCAGCAACAGGATCTACTTTAATGCTCCGTTACATTAACCAGCTAGATGTAGTAAACTGTTCATGTTGTGGCACGTAAATTGAGCTCATCTCAGTTTTCTAATTCTTTTGAGAGCGATTCGAAAGATTTGCTTTCTCATACGCGTGGACATTGGTATTATTATTATAAATACAGGTGTTACAAATGGACAACTAGTCCGGTGGTAACAACTTGCAAGTTTGTCTACAATTTTCCAAATAACATGTATAACAAATTCACAAATTAAAGTCTTACACAATACAATGTTACGTACTAGTCTGAATCATAATCGTACAACAAATTTCCATCCCTTTGAAATAAAAAGAAACCACAATTTATACATAAGCTATTCCCGTTCAATACATGGTTGTCTAAAGATACAAATATATCTTATGCATATATGAAATATTAATTTTGCAACTATAAATTTTTAAGTCTATTTTTTAATTCTTTTATACTTTTCGGTAAGGGTATCGGTGATGCATTGTCTAAAATATAAAATTACTGATGATTTTTTTTAATCACTCACCGTCAAGTGATCCCTCTATTGGTGATTTCATCAGCATCATGTAAAAGCCACTTCATTTTACTTTCAATCTCAAAATACTAAAAATAATTAATTACGATAATTAGTAATTTTCCACAGATTTTATTGCGCGACCGGTTTCGTAAGAAGTTCTTACATCTTCAGGATGCTAAGTATCTGAATTTATTATGGCTTTCCACAAAGTCACGCATGAGCACATTGATTTTATACGAAAAAGAAGATCAACGATTGAATTATTATAAATATAAAAATAAAATCTACCAATACCAAATGCAAAGTAAAACAAGAAGCTTTTGATTCACTTCTTAATGGCACTTAGTTCTTGAAACCTTGGACCTCGTATGATTTTTGGTCGCTTTTAATACTATGAGTGCTTACCATTGCTATAGTTTAGAAGACCTTGATGTGAATTTCCACTAACAAAGGGCTTAATCCTCTGTTTTCGTTGTATGAAATCAAGTTCATTAATTGAAAGAAGGAAGGTTGGTGACAACTGAAAGTGTAAATAATTCTCATCGAGATTGATTAAGAAAAGTAAGAAGACACAAATATTATATTATTTCTTTTGGATGTTTACTTTACGATGTTTACTTTACGATTTGTTATGTAACGATGTTGATTTTATATATTTTATTAGTTATGTTTTTGTACTCAACTCCTTGTATCACATAGCAATTGGCTATTTCCTCAGGCTTAATTCCATCGCTTTATTCCGCGATGATAGATATAAAAGAATGCTTTTCTCCACTTAATGGTTCATCAAAAACAATCCAAATAAGCATTTCACTGAGGTACTATATAACAGAAACAGTAGCGGCTGACTCCACCTTAACTTGATGTTCCAGAAATGTAAGCGTCGCTCTCTCAAAATAAGCGATTCGTATTCATTATTTAATTATAAATCTGACAAAATCAGTGTCTAAAAATAGTGTGGTAAAAATTGTAATGGTTGAAAAAATAAGCTTCTATTAAAATAGAATTCATGGTGTGACAGAAATAAGAAACAATTCATACGATATTCTAATTAGCTAAACCTTCGTTACTTGGTATATTTTAAAAATTTATTCAGCGATTTATGAATTCAGTATCGACTTTATGATCTTCCATTTCGTTGTTTGTTTTGTTAAATCTTGAGGAAAATTATGGCTGATTTCAATAATGCCTTCGGATTACAGATAAGCATAAACATAGAAAGATTTATTTTTTCTTTGCCTTTTTTCAACCTTTTCTTCTGGTTTCCTAGGCAAACTGAGAGGCAAAAACAAAGAGGGGAAGCTATTATCCCATTCCGGCCCGCAAAAACATCCCTAATCCCCCGCTCAGCAGTCGCTGATGTTTAATTAATGATTTACTGCGGATACAGGGCTATAAACCCCGAAATATATCTCCCGCAAGAAGCAGCCGTCAGCGACTTTGAAAAAAATTTCAAAGACCGGAGTGAAAAAGTATCGCCTCGCTGGAGTGAAGCGAAGAAATTACCGGACCCGATCGGGTCGTAAATCTTTAATGGGCATCGCTCTACTTCTTGTATGGTTTGACTGATGAGTGCGGGGAGCGTATTTCAACTGTCACCCCCACTCCCGATCGATGCCGAGCGGGGGAAGAAGGGGAACGCAATTAAAAAAGCGGATTCAACGCTATAATGGGACTTCAGACACTCCCCTCTTTGCTCATTCCCGCTGCCACCGACCAAATTTACGGCGTTGCATTATGGGACGAAAGAATAATGGACGCGACAACAATGCCAACGACGACTTTCGCCCAGTTGGCCGTCGAAATTTTTAATCGTTATTTATGACGGATGGTCGTGCTTTGATTCCGACGCAAGAGGAATGAGAAGGCCTTCCTTTTTCGCTCTCTCTTGTCTTTCATTCCTCAGCCCTTACAGATTGTTTTGCGAATTGAATCAAAGGCATTCTGATCGAAGGGTGAGTGATGGATGCGAAGTAGATGGCAACACCACGTCTGGTATTTATTGCCAGCTGGGCTTTGATAATGGGATCAAAATACAGAAACAATCCCCCTAATACCTCAGGTGAATATTTATCTTAAACTGAAACATTTTCTGCCCTTGAACTTTAGTACCGCTTTTATATTAGATAAGATTGCTGTGGCTTCAGATGAGAATAACTTGTGTTACACCCGATTGGAATTCTTTTCTACCGAAAGTCGTTTTTCGAATATATTACGCAAAAAAAAGAAAGATAGGAGAAAGTATAGTGTGGGAAATTTCTCTGTAACTTACCTTTGAGAGAGAAAAAACACGTCAAGCAAGAAACTATCAAAAGGAAGAGGAAAAATACGCAAAACTAATTATGATAAAATTAGAATATATATATTAAAATAAACGAAAAATTAGACTAAAATAGCAATATTATAATTAAAGAAATTTAAATTGAAAGAAACACCTATGTGAAATAAAAACGGAAGAAAACAAATTTATAATTTACGTCAAATTGACAAACTGAAAAATTATTAAAAATTTATCAGACATTATTCTCGCCTAAAGAAAGATAGAACCTTTTTCAAATGATCGAATTGTTTTATTTAACTAATTCTTCGATGAAATTGTTGCAACTCTTGCGTCAATCTTTAAGTAACTCATAGCAACGAACAGGTCTTCAATTTAGTCAAATTTTTGACTGAAATTGAATACCCGACTTTTGATAGTATTGTTTTTTAATAGGCATTGATATTATTTACGTCTTTCTCTATCTTTGGAAGTGACAGTTTCTGTATAAATATTAAAGCACCGTTAGCAATAACGATTGTAACAACGTTTTGTACGATTTTATCCGTAATTGTCAATTAATTATTAGAAATTTCAATATGATTGTTTCAGCGAGTTGAGAACCTCCATATCCATGCCAATTTGTGTTTCAAAGTGATATTGTTAGTAAATGAAACCGTAAACTATTTAAGTAACTCAGTAACATTATGATTCATCTGCTGTTGGTAAGCAAATTGTCATAATTTGCATACTGTTAAACAACTTTTGAAATCACATTTTGGTATCGGCCACTTAAAAGAGAGGCCTTTTCGCTTTGAATATTCGTTAGGCTGCACATCTAGAAAGTGAAAAAGCCCGGATGGAGAAAATCTTCGTCAAAGGTATAACTTGAAAGGAAGAATCGTCTTTTTTCTGTGTTTCCACCTTCTACTTTCTCAGCTCCAATGGAAATCGCGGCCGGATCTATCATAAAAGTTTTCGGTCGCGGGCGCCAATCGCATAAAACTCCTTTTGGTCACCAGGGGCGCGCCGAACGTGAGCGGAAATGCAATGTGGCGGTTGTGTTCATGCATGCAACTTCCAAGTATATTGAATTCCGTTTCAATTCGACCAAACGGACAGCCAGCGTTCTATTTTCCCGCATGGATTCACGAGGCATTTCCTCCCCAGGATCCACCCACGTTTCTCTTAAAACTTCCCCTCTTCGACGTACATCCCTTCCCGTGGATTACCCCCTCCAACTTGGCGATTCTCAATTCAATACCTCTTCCCCACGGCGATGGGATTCCAAAGCCTTGGCTGCATGCCCTACGTGCAAGTTTTCGCATTAAATTTAAATCCCGAAAAATCGGAATGCATTTTGATGCAATTGCCGGGGGCTCTTCTATCCCTTGCTCTTTTTTCCGAAAGAGAGCCGTCCCTTTTCTTTCCGACTAGTTGTCGCATTGCTATCGAGGCGGAACGTTTTTTCCGAGCGATTTTCTCCTTTCGTCTCTTTTAAAGAGGTACGGAACGATTTTGCAAGAACCCATCGCTTTAATTCCATAGCAATTCGCGGTACGAAACAACTGGTCCTGGAATTCCATCGTTCCGAATATTTCGAAATTGAATTGAATCCTTTGGCCACATGCCGATGACTGCGACATACCTCGGCATATTAGAGCTCCGAATTCATCTTTTTTAATAGCTTTTGTTTTAATACGACGTAATATCAGTCCTCTTATCCCAATATTATCCTTTATATGCCGGGGCTTAACCTAATTTCGCATTGGCAAAACAAATCTCCTCGCGTAATTTTAGTGGAAATATTTTAACTCTTGAAACGTTTGGAATCTCAGTCTGTATTTGATGACCTTTATTAGTAGATGATCAACTTTTTTAAGTGTTTCCGCTTTGGGCAAGGAATAAAATTTATCTTTTTTGGGGAAAGCTGACCGGAAAACTTTCTTTTGTTGTTTCCCATCATGTAACGGAAAACTGCTATCTTTGAGCAACTGCTTTGAATTGCTTCTCTAATGATTCCCTTTTTATGCATAAGTGATTCAATTGTATTTCCTCTGTTAATAGCTACTAAGTTTTACCTGTGTAAAAATAGGAACTATAAATTTTTTTAATGATATTACAAATTTATTTCTTGGATATTAGATTCTATTCAAAAGTAAGAAACGAATAACATCCTCTCTGATAGAAAAAGGATGATCCCGATTACATCCGCTTCAATAATCATTACTATTTACAAAGACACACAGCCAGTTCCTAACCAGGAAAATCCAACCAGCCGGAATTCGAACCCGGGACCTTAGCGTTGGAGTTGTTGGAGCGGTTAGCACCAGATCAGACCAACAGTTAGCATTAGATCTGATAAAACCACTTGGAATGCTCAACACAAATTCCAACTCCCTTTTATAAACTTGTGAAATAGTTTTAGGAAATATTCAACGGATTCATAGCAAAAATTTTGGTGTAATGAGAATATTTTATCAAAGAGTACAGGCTGCAGATGGTAGCAAGATGAAGTCTTAATCGCGTATTTGCAATTGAAAAGTTTATGAATCGCCCCAAATAGCAGCGGTTTAGAAACGGATTTGGCGTTGTAAGCCCTCATTGGTAGCCCGTAAATTATTTCAAAGCAAGTTTAGCGGGCGTTTGCGATTTCCTCTCAATCTGCCTCATTTCAACCAGGATTGACTAGAATGATTAGGCGCTGCGAGGGGTTCCCTAAACAGAGCAAATAGAAACGTAATTACTTTGAGATCAGGGATTAGTTGAAATGGTGGAAGCGAAACCAATTTTCTCCGTTGCTCCGCCTGTCCTTTATCATGTTGACATTATACCCCCTGAAATCCATTCATCAGTTCCGGATCCTTTGATAACGGTGAGGCTAAGTAATCTATCATTGCATTTCAAAAGATTGCTTTTCATTGCCTTATTATGGAGAGGATACGCTGAATAGAACCTGCTACTATTTCTCTCAATACTAATGCACTTTTATATTTTGGAATTGTATTGAAGAAATGAGAAACATTTGTATGACATACCGGAACTCTCTGGCCATATTATGTTATAATTTTACCTAAAGGACAAAAGAGAAAGGAGATCAGGATTTAAGTAGAATAGCTTTTATTACGAAGTATTCATTGCCTTTAAAATTAATTCTAAATAAAAAATAATGGGAAGATCAATTAAAACTAATCTAACGTGATTTTCATCAATTAAATAACGTAATTTTTCGACATTGAAAAATTCATTTTCGTTATAATTCCCGTCATATCAATTCTTCCAAGAAAGCTCAACGCACTTCTTTCTATTTCAAAGCACAAAGTTATTTTATTTTTCATTATCCATGTTTCTACAATCATACGAATATAAGCATGGAATTGATGGTTACGCATCTCCTGACTTATTCTGTTCATGTTTTGAATAACCATGATCATGCTAATGGTCATTCATTTAATACTCCTCGCCTTGCATTATATTCTAGTCATTATAAATTTGTTTTGGAAAACTATACGGAAGATATTAATAGAAAAATTGCCCTGACTGTCTGCTAATTTAAATTTATTGTTGTCCAATAATACTCATGAATTGCACACAGTATTTTAGTTTCCACATTTTTTATTTACAATCTTGCCTGCTCGCAAATGCTGACGGAACGGAATACATAAAATACGTAATCAAAAATTTAAGGTTGTTGTTTGATTTGGTTTATATTATCAAATATGATGATGAAGTTTTTGTGTCGAATTCGGTATTATGTTAATCAAAATTGTGGAAACAGAAATACTCTTATCTGTTTTATCAACCTTGAACGATTCGTAGTTCTAATCAATAATTATAGATAAATAGATTCTACGAATTGAGCTCGGGGGTAATCGATTATATTACAGTCCAAATTACATTAAGATAATTTAAATTAACTATAAGATATATAATATCTTTAAATAAGTATTCAGAATTATATTATATACTATATTACTAATTTCCACGTTTTAAAAATTAGGTGAAATTAAAAAAAATATATGAAGTATCCCTAGTGTTTTCTAAGGCAAGAACACCACTGGAATGTCAATAATATTTGCGTAAAATCACGTCTAGGTCAATTAATTACTATCGATTGGACTAATTCCAGCGGCGCATTCGTCCCACGTTCGAGATTTCCTCTGCATCAATCTTTGCGCAGACATTTCCTCCATTTTCGCGTCCTCCGAATCCAACAGCACGTGCGCGAAAGAACAATGAAGAACGCGGTGGACGCGGAGTCCTACAGAATGCAGCCACGCACCGCGATTCCAAAGAAGGCTACAGAGGAACCTTTATCTCCATCGGAAATACTCGAATAACCCTCCGCACCACCCCTGTCCATCGGTACAACTTTCCCCTTCCGTTCCGCTCAAAACAAGCCTTAATTCAATTCTTCTCTTCGGCATAGAGGAAGAGGACAGAGCGGGATAAAGGCCTGGAGATAAAGAAGCGAGATCTCTCGTAGCTTTGAAAGCAATTTATCTGCTTGCGCTCCGGGTTTTTTCCCCCATTCGACGCAAATTTCCGGGGTCCGGCCGAGCCGGAAAACAATGGAAATGATCTAAAGTAGTTTAGCTTCGAAGCAGGTTAATCCCTTTAGGAGCAGTTCCTGCAGATCGTTATGGAGCCTTCAATAACGCGTGCTGATGGGAAATCCATCGGAATGCCGAAACGCGTGGATTAACGGCGGGGGAATTGACTCGTGTGTGGTTTGACTACTGCGGGGAATGAATTGCTCAAAAGTTTGCTCGTCGTCGCAGTTAGGATTATACACAGTCCGGAGATCTATCGCGGAATTCTTTGCAGAGACGATTTAATATTCTCCGGCAAAACTTTTTGGAGTCCCGTATCGAGTTTTCATGAATATTCGAATATTTGTGACCCGAATAATCCTAAATGAAAAGTATAGAGGAGCGGAAAAGTCATTTCCAGGAACGGACGCGTTAATATCGATTGTTCACTTAATAGGAATATTGATGACCCAATTGTATTCTTGTTAATAAACTACGAGTTATTGCATACATAATCGGAGCTGTGGAATTCCTGAATGGCCGAGGCAGTTGTTCCTCAAACAAAAGGCAATTTATATTTGTCAGAATGTGTGTAAAAGTAGGATTTGGATGATTATACTGGCATTATCTACTTTTGGCATTCATGTAGAAGTTGTTAATGATACTTAGTAGAGTAGAATAGGAAATACTTCCAATTGCAATCGAAAAATTGGTCGAATTCATATATTTTATATTCCTTATTACTATATATGTAATATTTAATATTCCATGTCGATAACAATCTAGCATAACAATCCTAGAGTTGGTTTTTATGATTTCTTTAAATCGTCAAATTGTTCAGTTTGTAGTCAATTCGAAAAGACCTTCGTAAATCCTAATCTTTATGTTGACATTTACAAACCTCCTATAGGTAAATATAGGTACTTATAGAACTTCTAGCCTTAACTATTCCAAAACTGTCCTTATGAGATAATAATATCTCTTAGTGTTTTCAATCAATTCATCACGCCTTTTCACTACGCGTTTTGCTGTTTTCGGTTAACCTCTTCAATTGTTTGTCGATGAACTTCTATTTTAATCTCTCTCCCTATTTACATAATATTAACCGTTCTATGTAGCTTCATGTTTTCGTTCTTCATTACTTCTACCCTTCTATTCTCCGATGGCGATATAGAGAGTGTATCTTAGCCTCACAGTTCATATGTATGTTTTTATAATCATAATAACTAAATTATTCACATCAAAATTTAAGCCCGTACTCTAAGAGTAAAATCATCCTTACTTTAAACTTCTAATTAGTTACGCAGAGAAAATCATCAGCAATTGCATCTATTATCGTGACGATTCAAATTAGAATAAATATCCTTTAACCTTAAAAAAAATAATACGAAAACTAATAATGAGGAAAACTGCTTTTTATTGCAAGGCATGCTTCTTGTATTCAGTTATATTAGGGATGAATAAACTGAAGAGCCTTATGAATGACTCTTGATGGATGCAAATTCTGCTCTCTTCATCCTCTTGCAAAATATTCTGTTTTATTAGATACGCAAATCTGTAAAGAGCTCAGTGCATGCTCCCTCATTAGATTTTATTTTCAGAAGAGAGGAATGTTTTGTGTCAAATAAAATAGACCTCGTAACCAGACTCAGGAGAATATTGGAGAAATATCGTATTTTGCATAGAATATTTCGCCGCGAGCAATTCTCCTCTCACTCAACGTCATGAAAGTGCGCAATGGACGTGAATTTTGTTTGACTTTTACCCGGGTTTCATTTTAATAATCCTTAAAATGCATTGCCTTTTTCGATTTTCTTCCTCGATGGACTCCATTTATTGATTCCAGTTGTTGACTGTGGTCGTATATTGAATCTCTGTTCCTGTCTTTTTTCCAATAACCCTTGAAAACTTTTATCACTCGCAGGGACGTCGGGCTGATCAAATTTGTCTTTCATTCCTTTTTTGTCTTCCTCTTTGGATTATACTACACTGGATATCTGCATGATGTTACTAAAGTTCCTCTTCGCGTAGTTTCCTCAATATCGATATTAGGATCAATTCTCATCTTTGTTAGATTCTGTATATTTATTTTTTGTTACCATAGGAAATCTCTTTGGCTATCTACAAGCTAAAAAAGGAGCCAGATTTCTGGGAGACTATTGCATACCAGGTTTTGTTATGTATTTTATCTAACCGATAAACAAACGGATACAAATGTATCTCAAATCTTTGGTTTAGTTCTATTTTTTAATTTCTTTAAGCCTTTCAGATACCACTACAAAATTTACCCTGTGCAAGAGTAATGATTAAGATTTTTCTGGAGGGATAAAAATGTTAGTACGTTTACATAAGCAGAAGCGAATTAAAATTATGAGGTTGTTTCACTCTGTGATGTCTTTCCACGAAGTCACCCCATCGAGTACAAATCCATAAAATTATATCACTTTTTTGTGATAGACTCGATTTATTTAATGAAATAATTCAGTTTATTGTCCTCAAACTGTTTTTACCCTAACCGGCCTTATGTTTTGTTGAAATTAAAAATTTATTTATACCTTCATAGCTTTTGAATGATGCTCAAAATTTATAAAGTAGAGCTATGGTAACATCTGCCTGCTTTTAAAGAAGTCAGATTTCACTCTCAACGGGTATATATCATTGAAGAGTAAATACCTTTCAGCCAAACCGATTTATGGAGTCACGATTAAATAAGTGGCACTTATACATTACGCGTCACGTTCCAATACAGGAGCCATTTTATTGAAAAGTCATAAATTGTCTTACGACTGTCATGGGGCATAATTATCAGTTTGAATTATCTTACGGATCGTAAACATGATAAGTTAACTGTTTATTTGCTCATAAACTTGCTCGAACCCTAGGACTAACCCAGTGCAATTTTAAGGTGCAATTAAAGTGTTTAGGTGGTTTTCCTGTCAGTTCTCTCTCTTCCGATTTTCCATTGATGAAATTTGACTCCAAATCTTCTCGAAAATCGTATTTTCTCACTTAATATACATCTCTCAGGTGTCGTGAAAAACCTTAATCCCGCATAACCAAACTGATACGGAACTCTTTCGCCTCTGGCGGGAGATAGTGGTAACGGCCCATTCTTCCGTTGGGTTAACTTTAATCAGACAAGGAAATAAAAAGATAAAATTCCTGGCAAAAGTTCTAAGTTAGTCTTCCGATCCAGACACCTTAACGGTGTCGTCATGCGTCCGCTGGGCCCATTTGTCTCCGGAGGCAAAAAGACCAGCTTACCTCGCTATCAAAGTTTGACGCTCTTCTTCTCTTCTCGAGGCCGTAAAATAAAAGGGCAATGCCGTCTGCCTCTTTAAGTCCGATATCTGCAAAGTTCTGGGACGTCGCGTCCTCGGGGCGAATTCGATATTCCACAAAGCAAAGCTGCTTCAAGACGGAGTACTGCGATGACCCGTTACGTGGAAGTTCCGCTGACAAAACCGAGTCGTAAATCAAAACGAAGTTGACGGCCGTTTATTAGATGCGCGGGAGCCTTGCAAGTTAGAGGGACAATGTCCGGTGTCGCAACAGTGTTGCAGCGCTACATATATATCTCCAACAGCTTATGATATATTTTCGCGGAAATCAATTTCCTTTCGCAAATGAAATACTGAACATCACAAGGATATATCGAACCGTGTGAATATACTAAGTACAACTTCCTAATCTGTATTTCTCAGCACATTGGACCTCACGGAGGTTGGCGTTTCTAAATTTTAAAAACACAAGTGTGTTGTGTCCATTTTTAACGGGTTTTCCTCCCTTAATGAGTATGTTTCTAATGGAGAGGCTATTTGAACTTCAATTTAGAAATTTTAAAATTAAACTTTCATCATTTATCCACACCAACTTCGAATCTTAAATGATTCTTCATTCTTCGACTGCATACATGCATTATGTAAATCTACTTCCACCTTATCTTATAGTAGCATTTAGAAATTAAAATTATTAGTGCTGTGATGAAGTGTATGAAACCCATAATATAATGAAAATGATAATGTGATATGAAAGAAATGTGTTTTGTGATAAATTTTTCGCTTAACAGAAGACCGTTATGCTAGTAATAATATATTTAATGCCGCAGTTGCTGTTATTCTTTATAATTTATATTCCTAAAGAACCTTAAAAATCCGTGATTAGTGCACAACGATATCACAGTTGATATCTGCCGAGTATTCCAGCCCAGTCAAATCCAGAATACGGAATTTCATTCTTACAGCACCAGGAATTTTAGCTTGTATTGCGTATGTTCAAGTTACTCTTACTTCTCGTGTTTCTATAAAAGCGTGAAAATGAATACTTGTTGAAAGATTTATTTGAAAACTTATTCCCATGGCCAAAAATTTTTTGAAACATACGAGTGAGATATATTTGGATGCTTTCTTCCTGAAACATTAGTTAGAAGTAATTTTACAATATTTTAAACAATAAGCACTCCATCTTCTTTAGGAGAAATTAAGAATTATTAAGAAAAACAAATTCCGTAAGAATTTCGTTAAAAGATATTAAAGGAAAACTCCGTCTGTCAGAACTGAATCATGCATTATGATGCACTAATAAAGCACAAACGAAGCACAAAAAAATGAAAAATTGTTGTATAAATTTTGAAATATCCCTAAATAAGCATTTATATTGATATAATGGAGAAATACATACCATTATTGTTCCTAGATTCAGAGGGAAAATCCATTCGTAAAATCTAAGTTGAATTTTTCTATTTCGCTTGTTTGAAATAAACTGTAATGGGTATGAATTTAATATACTGTGGCTTTGGTATAGGAAATCATAATTTTAATAATTAAAAGGTAAAAATGCAAATTATTAGTAGAATCAGTGTAAAAACAGACCATGCTTTAAGAAAATTACACAGTGACCATTCTTATTCATGAAATGTTAAACTCCATGAAATAGGGTTTCTATTTAGAATCATTTCATTGTGCACGTCAGTATTTTATGTAAATCATGAGATTTGCACGTTTCTAAATCTATTAAGACAAATTTATGACAGTTACAGGGCTATGACCAGTGGCGCCAATAATAATATCATCAAGTTGCAGCATTACATTCAAAATTGTTGCTTGAAGGCAAAAGCGAACCGAAGTGGAAATTGTGTGCCTAATTAATGGCGGCGTATGGTAATGCCCCGTTGATGCGAGTGGAATAGAAAATAAGGATCCATTGCAATTTTGCTCGTCACCGGAACTCCCTGAACTGGAAACACAGATGATTGAAATGCTGATACGCCAACATGTGAACACGCGTACATGCGAGTCAATTTATCAAAGAAATTTATAATGCTTAGTTAAATGCTCTAACAACCCATAATATAATGTAAATGTAGATATCTATCGTTTGATAATTCGAGCATTATATCGAATCTCCTGAGCTCTTCTGTGATAGTTAGCTATACATTTTTAACTACGCTATTTAGCAGAGGATGGTTGCATCTGGTGATTTAACTGCTAAAGAATTACTCTTTAAAAAAGGAAAATTATTCACAGGTGTTATTATAATTTAGACTATTAAAACCAGTTTACAGGAGTACGCGGACTTACGCTTTGTCAGCTTATAGAAACCAGCAATAACAGGGCTATTCTCAGAGAGTCGGAATTCGAAGGGATTCGAAGTCGGAATTCGAAATTCGGAAGTCGGCTTTCCTCTTCGAATCTTGCGATTCGAAGAGGAAAGCGAATATTCTAAACGAATTTTACCAAAGCGTATTCACATCAGATTGTAACATAGAAATCCTCCCTAAGGTTAATATACTGGATTCCATGCCAAATATAACTTTTACGACAGACGGTATAGTTAAAATATTACGCAAAATTAAGCCAAATAAGTCGCCAGGGCCAGAAGGCATTCCAGCAAGAGTGCTTAAAGAACTGGCAGAAAGCGTCGCCCCTTATCTCAAAATTATATTTTGTAAATCGATGAATGAAGGTAGGGTCCCATCCGATTGGAAATTAGCTAATATTACCCCTGTTTACAAAAGCGGATTAAAGGAGGACCCAGGAAATTATAGACCCATATCATTAACTTCGCTGTCCGGAAAGGTAATGGAACATATCGTCGTAAGCTCACTCATGGGATTTTTAGATAGAAATGAATTCCTCGACGCAAACCAGCATGGTTTTCGTAAGTTCCGATCATGTGAAACCCAACTTGCTCTATTTGTATACGATATCTTAAAGTCCGCCGAAAGTAAAAAGCAAGTGGACGCTATTTTCCAAGATTTCAAAAAAGCATTCGATTGAGTCCCCCACTACAAACTAATTTACAAACTAAAACTAGAGGGCATTAACAAGGAAGTAGTCGACTGGGTTAAGGATTTTCTCTACGAGAGGGAACAACAAGTTGTACTGGATGGCGTTAGCTCAAATAGAGTCAAAGTTACCTCTGGCGTACCAGACGTACCAGTTGTATATAGGGAAATAACAAACGAGGAAGACCGGACATCCCTCTCAAACGATTTAGTCCTCATCCAAAGGTGGTGCAAAAAATGGGAATTAGATATTAACGTAAGTAAATGCTCCGTAGTTAATTTCTTCGAAAAGAAAAAAATGCGTCCAAATCACCCATACAAAATTAATGGAATTAGTATCAAAGTAGTAGATTCAGTTAAATATCCCGGGATCAACATTACTAATAACTTAAATTGGAGCACGCATATTCGAAAAATCTGCGGCAAAGCAAGTAAAAGGCTTGGCTTTGTAAAGCGTATTGTCGGTAAATGCGACGAAAAGGTGAAAGAGCGATGTTATTTTACCTTGGTCAGACCCCTTCTGGAATATGCGGCAAGTATATGGGATCCGGCGGATGAAACGTGTACTCGCGAACTCGAGAAAGTGCAGCGTAAAGCGGTTTGTTTTGTTAAGAAATGCTACGATAAAAAAGCAAGCGTTACAAAAATGCTCTCAGACGTAGGTTGGGAATCCTTGAAAGAAAGGAGATTGGAAGCTAGGCTGCGATTGCTTAATAAATTCAGGGAAACTACATTTTCCAAAGATACAATCGGTATCATGCAACCCCCCTGCTACGTCGGTCGATCCGATAATGACCGTAAGTTAAGAGAAATAGATGCTAGGACGAATCGTTTTAGAGATTCATTCTTTCCGAGAACAATACGTGACAATGATCGAATAAGGAAGTAATTTAGATTCAACTGGTGTTTACACCCCCTGCCACACGCCGAAAGGCGGCTTGTAGGGTATTAATGTAGATGTAGATGTAGATTCTTAGAATCTGGGCTAATTTCTTTTGGTTATCTGAGTCTATGATTTAAGGAATATTTTTAATATCTATCAGATGTTAGAGACGAATGGATTCCCGGATATTCAAGTGGGTAACGCGTTCGCTTTCGGTTATAGCGGTCCCAGGATCTATTTCAAGTGGAGGTCTTACATAGAAAGTCCTAAGCGTGTCCGAGCGGTCTAGAAAAGTTAATTACTGCGGCGTGGGCGTCAAATGTTTTCCACATCTCTCAACGGGATGCCTCAACATAAAGTCTACTTTCTTTGTATCTGAGTCTCATTATATGTACGATTATCAAGGCAAAATATTTTCTAGTCAGCCAGCAATGCAAGGAATAAAAATAGAGATCTGCGATATAAGAAGCGAACTACAGTGAACAAGTGACTGTTACAAGTGATTCCTGACGAAAAACGTTTTGAACCTGGCTAACTCACAACTTATGAAATGTTTTCATCTCTACTAAAGACTTATGTTGTGTAACGCCCATCTAATATCACAGCTATCTTTCCAATAAACAGTATATAAAAGCTGTATATTCAAATATACCAAATAAGTAACGTGTTGCACTGAAAAAATGGTAGTTTGTAATGCAATTCATTGTAAAAATATCATAGAATTTATTGCTGGAAAGCTTTGCAGAATCGGAACAGCTTTTACTAAACATCTATATTGTTGTTTAGTAAAAGCTGTGATAATCACAGACAGTGGTTTAGCAAAAGCCATGATAATGCGATAATAAATCTCTTCCTTTGTAACTACCACAAAGTTAGGCCAGAACTTATCATTTAGAGAAGAAGAGGTTTCAAATTCGGGTGTTAATTATCTTACATCTATTTAGATAC
Source organism: Sympetrum striolatum (assembly GCA_947579665.1). NCBI lineage: Eukaryota > Metazoa > Arthropoda > Insecta > Odonata > Libellulidae > Sympetrum > Sympetrum striolatum. The sequence continues at coordinate 62,661,022 of OX388351.1, forward strand.
TTCACACGAAGGAATTTCTGCGTTTGTTCCATTCAACGCTTATGTCTCATAGTTCTTAGCGGAATTTAGACCAATTGTAATCTGCTGTAATTGAAGGAGGTGATCGAAGGAGGGAAGTAATTTACACAATGAAAATTTCCGCCAATGGCAAGCGGATAACACGATTACCGAAATTCGTGATGGCACGCATTTGTAGGTTAAAGCAGCTTCATTAGCGGCTTGTTTGGCGCACTTCAGTCGAGTTCCCAATTTAAAGCCGATGGAACTGTTTGAAGGTTGCGTTCCTGAAAATAATTGCTTTTGTTTAAAAGAATCCGACACCCGAAAAACTCATGAATTGACGCACGGTTGCAGTTTTTCCTTTTTAAGGATTATGAATGGCAATCCAAAACCTGTTTAATGAGGTCAACATGACGTTCATTATCAGCAGCAGGTCATTTTTTATCACAAAAGTGTCGTTCAACAGTGGCAGAAGCGTTGATTCAATTTTTACAGTTGTTTCTGTGACAATTTATGATGAATGTTAGGTACTAAAGTAATGAATTTGTTGAGTAATTATTTTTCGTAAATATTTTAATATGCAATATTATTTACCACTAGAGATTCTTTATGAGGGATTCGAATGTTTACGTTATTGTAGTGCACAATGTACATGACCATAATGCATTAGCGCTTAAAAACTGTTTATACATGTGAAATATTTACTTATTGTGGTAATTATCAAAGCATATTTTCAAACAAAAGTATATAGTGAAAATAAATACCTCTCAATGATGATTGAATAGAACTTAATTGAAGTATTGAATCCAAGTTTTTTTAAATTTCGGATTTGATATGAAATAACCTGTCAATTAATTTAGCTTGTTAATTTTTACACCAATAAGGTGGTTTTACTCTGTTAAACAGTTAAATTTTATCCTTATATAGAATGTAAACCAATTTTTTTATAAGGCTTAATTACTAAAAAGTACGACGGATGATGACGGGTCTGATCGCATGACTGCAAAAGTATTGTTCTCGGAAAATTATTTGGCACGTCGTACTTGTCCAAAATAAATATTGTAACATTATGACAAGTTTTAACTTTAATTTGCAACTCAGTTATATAATGGCTCTTTTGTAGAAAGGTAATATATAATCTTGTACAATTGGCCTTGTAGAAATCTATTGTATGGATGGAAATTGATATAAATATAAGGAATACGAAAGGCAAATATAATAATCTTTATAAAGATATGGGATTGAGCAAATATAGTAATCTGTGATTTATTCCACTTTCAGTTAATGAAATCTATTTCAAGAATGTACGCAATTTACAATTCTTTGACAAAATATAATCGAATCGAATTGAAAACATTAAAAATTACAGAACCAAAATCATGACGTATCGTGATGTTGTTTACAAGACTTCACATGCGGAATCTCATAATGATAATGGCATTTACATTCATCAGCTGGTTATAAAGCTACCAAAAATTCAGCTGTTTGGTAAAATACTGTTTAGTAAATTAGAAACTTCTAAGCATCCTCCTTAGTCGATAGATAAAGAAAAGGATGGAGATGACAAAAGAAAGAGCTGAGAATGTAGTTAGAGACGTAGTGCACCATTAACGGAGACATTGATACTTTGCCTAAGACCCTTTCGAGATGTTTTAACGTAATTGCAGTTATCAGTCGCAGCATAGCGCAACAGGTTTTGCACCATCATTTTTTCTCGGACAAGAAGAGCCTACGTGTGATACGCTTTGCACTTTTCCAGCTCGTCCTTTCGTTTGGGAAAAATAGCCCTTAAAAAGCGCCGAGTTCAATTACATCGCCGGGCGTACACAAAGGATCGGGCGCTTGACTTTATTTAAAATCTCCAGCCAACTTTGAGAGCGCTTTTTGCCATGCTTGGCACGTAGCTGAAATGCATTCCTAGCGTGCATCCTGGAAAACACGGAAAGAAAGGGCGAGCAAACAACAAAGCACGGCGCGAAAAAAAGCACGGAGGAAGAATGTAAAAGAACTCCGTGCTTGTCAAAGTTTCATTATTTCCATTTGCCTGCACTTAAGCTGGCGACATTTCAAAGGGGTCGGAACGCAAGAGGGGGTGTGGCTGTATCATACGTCGGGTTTGAAAATATGTGTCGCAGGGGTGGATAAAGACACGACGGATGACTCCTACTTGTTATTCTCTTCAATCACCAAGTTACTACGTCCACCGAGAGCCATGTTACTTTGAAAACGTGATTAATTTATTTCTTATTATTTTCGACCAAAATCATCTGCTTCCATTATATCGAAAATTTCATTTTGCGGACCTCGTTAACTTTTCCAATAGCTGATTAACGCGCATTTAATGTTATTTTCTTCCTTTTGTATTTTTAATTATTTAGACCGCTCTTTATTATTTTTTTATTTACTTGTATATGTCTATTTTTTACCACTTACATGTAAAAGTGTAACTGTTGGTTCTTTTTTTGTTCTTGTATGATACTATCGATATGTCTTCTGTCTTTTAAATGTCATTTAATCTGATTTCATCGATAAAAATAGTTTTACTGTCAGTTACTTTCGCAGGTTTTTCTCATCCCCCTTCTCCAGAGTGTTTTTTTACATTTATATGACGAAAGGTTAGATCTAATAAGAGGCATTGTAGTCTCAATCTCGCCCTACATAAAGTCATTTTGTTATTATTATTTAATTTACGATGTGCGATGGCCAGGGTAATTCAAGGTGTATTTTTTATGAGCGTTGAAAATAATTAATTTTTGACGTATTTCTAGGAAATCGATTGTAAAACTGATAAATATGAAAAATGAAAACAATCGCAATTTTAGTAAAAAATATTTATTTAAAATTTTAAAAAATACACTAATAAAATTACAATAATTTCATTTTAGCATAAGAGAGGATATCAGTAACTTTTCGATGTAGAAGTTTCCATTTAAACAAAGATTATTATGGTTATTTTTTGTATTAAAATAATAATTTTAGGAATCAACGGTTCCTTTAATCAAATCTTCTAGTGTTTGAAGTAATTGGTTTAGTCTAAATTTGTGTTTCAAAATTCAAGATCTCGTCTTTACCTGTGTAAGTATTTGCAGAATAGTCCGATTTAAATTATTAAGTATTTGTTTTATGAAACCAGAATAAATAGCTTATTGTGGATCTTGTTAATATTATTTCTAGTGCTCTACGTCTCTTTTTTAAATGTTAAACTCGCAAGCGTCAACAATCAATGATATTTCCATAATTTCTAAGTCAATTTGCTAGATATTCCTAAAATTATAGAAGAATAAATTATTGTTACATTGATATATTCATACCCATATAGGCATATTTAATAAATATTATTTATGCTGAAGTTAGAATTGTATATTACATGTCCGTGCGTCATTAAGTTAATATTTATTATTTAAAATGCTCAGTAATAGTAAATCATTGCAGTTTCGAACTGTACTGAAGAGAATAGGCGAGGAAATAACGCAAAGTATTTTTAACAAACATTTTGTTTTATTTACTTCTCCTAGGTATCGCATGTTGAATATTTTAACGAGATAGTAATGATTTATTTTTGGATATCTGACCAGATTTGCAATTCAAACTCGTACCGCAGGATAGTAGAATGATTGTTACTGAGCATGTGCACATTGAATCCTGTTACTTCATGTTGATACCGCAGAGTATTTCGTGGGGACCCAAATATGTCAACGGCAGAACCGAATGCCAATCCACATTAGTCGCCGATCGAAATGCCACAGTTTGGCGATAAGCATTGGTGTGGAATGAAGAATTAAAATTCTGCTTTTCTCATCCATTCAACATGAAAGGCACTGAAAAGTTCTTAAAAATTACAAATTTGAAACAAAATTGCACGAAAGTAATGTTATGTTGAACTGTAGATTCCAATTTGTCTTTGACTCAAATGCACTCAGCTTGATTGTCCAAGAAGATGAACGTTTAAAAAGATCGCCTTCAGGCTTCAGATCGAATAAAAATAATCATATCCCAAAAAAGTGGGAAATTAAATAGCAAAATCTCATTTCGCACTTTAAAATTATCGCGTTTGCTTCATGCAATCGATAAAATTAAACTAACTCATTTTCAAAAGGCTTGGGAAAATCTAATACTCTAGTTATAGCTACAGAAGCCCTTTCTCAAAACACAATATTAGCAGTTGTCACTGCTTCGATGGCCATTGATACATGGTAGGGATTACCGTAAGTTATAAATCGGCCAATTAGATGATAGATGGAATCTAGCATACCCATATTTAGCATAGTGGTATGCGATGTGAGCAATTCTCTCTTACAGTGTAAATAAAAATAGAACCGCAAGAAAATACAAAATTTTAAATGTACGATATGTTTTTAAGAATAAGCGTTGTAATCAAGAGTGAAAAAACAGCAGAGATATGTATGGATATAATTTTTATTTATTTTCCTGTTTGATATTCTAAAAAGTGATCCTTGAATCAAAGGAATAATTTACTTGTGAAAAAATTTTATATTTCTATTTTCTCTGTAGATACGGAATACCATACTTGTCAATATTTTGCGTTTAATATTCTCTCATATGAATTTAGCGGACGGTAAATAGGTTCAATTGAATTCGACTGTGGGATCAATCTTAAATTATTAATACGAACCTATACATTACAGAAATGTCTGAAAATACCTGATACTACCGAAAATAGTTTAATTTTTATCGCTCTCTTAAACTGTTGAATTCGCTACCGTAAGATAAACTCATTCTCGGAAAAGTCGAATCCAGCGATGAGACCGAGCGAAAAAGCCCTCAAAATTAAACCCCAAATGTTCGCAAAATCTCTGGATCCTTCAAGCATTCCGCCCCTTTAAAAGATGCAAGGGACTCATTATAATCAGGTTCCGTAGCCCCTGCCGGACCTCCACCTAACCTCTGAAACCGAATTCCCCCTTCTCCCTAACCCCAAAAACACAAAACCAGACCGAAATCCCGGCCAGGCCGCAACACCCCATCTAATAAGATGGGTCCATTCTCGCCGTCATCGCCTCCCCCTCGCTAATGGCTCCCCGAAAACAGCCCCGCACCCTTTTCTTCCGCTGCCTGAATCCTAAACAGGGTACGCTCGGGCTGTGTGGTTTGCGCTCCGGCCACTGGCCACGTTCGCAGCAAGTTATCGCTTGCTAATGGCGGAGCTAGGGGACTGGGCAAGATACTGTGCCCCGGAAGGACAACGGGGTCGCCCGCGGGGAATTCCCCGGCGGGATGGGTGGTGGTGGGGTCACGGTGTAAGAGGGTGAGGTGAAAATATTGCATTCTGGGAAGCGTGAATAAAAAATATAGAAAGGGTGCGCTCTCTGTTGGGACCATGCATGCGTAACCCCCGAAGCGGAAAAATGATTTCTTACGGTCAGTGGGGTCCACTCTCGGAATAATTTTTAAAGCGATGTGATGAGAATGCTAAATATTTCCCAAATCCGTGATTTATTGCTTTGCTTTCCGCAATAAACTGCTTGGAGGGCCGATAAAGACTCGCACGTCGTTAGCAGAGACGATGCTTTCTCGGTTCTAAATGCGAAATCGATGGGGTCGTCCATTGGTATTTGATTAATCCCTTTCGCTAAATATTTTCTGTCTAATTGTATAAATAAAAATCCAAAGTAAAATAAAATAATAAATTACTTATCTCCGATTAATAATAATTTTTACTCATTTTATAAAGAAAAAAATTCCGCCAAACAAACCTCATCATCATGGGTAGTCTGCTCGCTCAGGTGCTAGGTGTTGTTTCTCCGATTTTCCCCATCCTCAGCTCCTCTCTTCATCCCACTGTACCCTTCTTCATTCTTTAAGCAATCTATGGATTTCACTCTTCTCCTTCTTCTCTTCACTTTTCTTTCTACTGTGTCTTCCAGCATATCCTTAAGTAAGCAGTTCCTTCTTATTGCATGCCCTATCCAATTCTTCTTCCTTTGGTTGATCAAATCGACCAATCTTCTTTATCATTCACCCTCCTCAGTACCTCTTCATTCCTAACTTCGTCCATCCATTGATGTTTAACATTCTTCTCCAAACCCACATTTCGAACGCCTCTATTCAATTTCTCTCTTTCCTCTTTATGGTCCATGTCTCGCTGCCATATAGAAACACACTCTACACAAAGCATTTAATCATTCTTTTCCACTGTTCGACATTGATGTTTCTACTCATAACGTTTCTCTTTTTTTCTGAATGCTTCCTTTGACGTTCCTATTTTTAACCTGACTTTTTTCTAAGACTCTTTTATTTTCTGTCTACCGAATTTTTTAAGCATTTATGATTTATTTACCGCTGTTTCATCTTGTATTCTTACTATATAAAAATTTAGATTTCGTATAAGTATATAGTAAGAACATAACTATGTTAGATATTCATTTAGTATATAATTCACGAAAGTACAAAGATTCATTTAATTTTTCAAGCAGCACACTACCGCAATAATTGTTTTTGACTTCATGGTTGTTCTTAGTTTTTGCTCTCCATGAGAAGGGTACAATCAAATATTACCAGCCTATGTGGAATACAATTTAATGTTTAAGTCAAAGAATGAAGTTAAATATCAGTTTCATAAGGTAAAAGATGATTAGTTACAACTATTTTACAATTGTATTAAATAATACCAAAAGCCTGCGTGGAACACAATATAAGAGTAAGTTGAAAAATAACGATAATGGTAAGTTGAATAACGTTAAAGAGGAGTTTCAACTACTTTCTGTACTTTACTTCTTCTCTTCATTTAGGTATAGGAGTGTTTCTAAGATTAGAATGTATTCACAAATCCTTGAGAAGGCGAAAAACCTTAAGCGGGCTCGCACGATTTCGCTGGACAACTAAAGAAGAGGTACATACAGGAATTTCGGTCACTCCAAGAAAGTAGGAGGTTTCTTCACTCGATAAATACCCTCCCAGCAAACATCTAGTGCAAACCACGCTTTAATTGCCATCTCTACCGAAGAACTAGGAGCCACAGCGTTGGCCGCCCAACTTTTCCGCATTTTTTCGCCGTTAAAAGCCCGGAATAAAAAATCCTCTCCTTCCCCTACTTTCATACGACGACATCCTTCCGCGGGCCTTCCATTTACTACTCGGCTTCCTCACCTTCCGTTCCCCGCGACCTCCGAGGCATTTGCCTCCCGCGCACACAAGCCCAGCCACTCCGGAGAGCAAACACTCCTCGAGAAAGGGACGTTTTCTCGCTGTTTGTCTAAGGAAAAGGAGTGCCTTATCTCAGCCCATCATTGCCTATCCATTCATACCGAGCCTTCATAAATTCCAATTCGCGCTCCTATCTTTCCTGCCTCTTGAAAACAGGGATTTACATTCTTCTCCCGCTTTCATCCGCGGATCTCGAGCGGGAAACTATTAGAGAGGTTTTGGGAAGTATAAATCCGAGGGGATTACCTGGGGACCGGCGTCGCGCACCGGAGAATTCCGCGCATAATCTCCGATGCAAACGCTCGGTCATGAAAAACAAATGTCCCCGCCCGAGAACTGGAATTATATCAGATTAAATAATTTACATTTGCATTTACATGTATGCGCGGAAAGCCCCCCTGCGGAGTTTGACAGGCGGAACACGATTTCCAGCGATATGACGCTTTCGCAGGTTCGATTCTATCGATTAATATTCACTCGACATCGTTCCTATTAATCGCTCCGTAGTTGACTTCGGAAGTCATCCTCATTGTAGTTACAGAGCTTTTGCTCGACTAAATAGCGATTTGATGAATTTTTGGCTAATCTATGCGAGCTATTCTGATGAAATTTGTATTTGAATTTATGTTACTCGGTTTAATTACAATTTTACTTTTTGGGTGAGGTAGATATTTCTTAGTCTCATTTCTATAGTAAACAATCACATATGAGATATCAAATGTTTAAAAAGTACATGAATGAGAATTATTTGCACAAAATGGAGAAAGCGAAGAATGAAAATTAATCAAATCAAAGTGGATATTTATGATAATAAACCTTATACAAGAATCGACAAGAAAAGATGAGAGAAGATGGAAATGGGGGTGGGGACATGGAATGTTAGGACAATGCTAAAAAGGAAAGTTGTAAAATGAAAAGTTATAAATGAAGAAGTCCAACATTAAGGTACAAAGGGGTCGTGTGAAGTGCGGTGGAAAGACGAGGGAGACTTCTGGAGTGATGATGTTAGAGTTATTTTCAGTGGGGAAAGTACTAGCCAGAGTGTTGGATAAGAAAGCGGGAGAATCCGTGATAGCCACCGAGCTTAGGAGTGATCGGGTTACGTAGATAATAGTAGATAATAATAGATTTATAACATATGTAAAAAGTATAATAATGCTGAAAATCCACAAAAAACGAATCAGAATCATATTGGTTTGTTGCTCCTCTCAAAACACGAGAGCGTAACGGAGGTCGCTTCTCCGCCGCGCGGATTTGGCCCTTGTAGCGTTGTCGAAAAGTCGATTTATAAATTATTGGAGCAAATTGGGGCAAGATTTTATTTCAGATTCCTATTAAGGAAGGCTCATAGCTTATTGTAGAGTAAGTAATCCCGTGTCACACGCTATCTCAATCTACTATTTTCCTCGCTTTAGGTAAAAATGTGTTCCAAAATAAGGGTCCGTCATTTTGTAATGTAAAGTATATAAATATTCAACAGAGATCATTAAAACCAAGTATTATAAAGGACAGAAAACATATTCAAAATATGGCATCATATTTTACCCGATGATTTTCCTAGTTTGGGTTCAGCATCGGTTTGAAGTTGAAGGATTTCGCGAAAAATCTGCGACCGGCATTTTTCGCAAAATTTGGTCAACTTTGACCCCCTGTAGAATGGTAATGCGCTGGAACCAACAAAAATGATTTTGCAGTTATATGCAAAATTTATTTAAAAATGACCAAGCGAAGTTTCAAAGTCCTCACTTAAACAAACCACTTTCGTATTTTTGGCCAGCTTTTTCCGGTTCTAGCCCACTGTGCGACGGTAGAAGTAAAGTCTGAACCAGTAAACATGGTTATATATACTTGCCCACAAGTAATTAGAGTGAGGATGATGTAGACATGGTTTATGAACAAATAGAGGATGTTATGAAAAGGGTAAAGGGCAATGAGAATCTCATTGTTATAGGAGACTGGAACGTGGTAGATGGGTAAGGAAAAGGTGGGGAAGAGGGGGAAAGATTCGGTTTAGGGAAAAGGAACGATAGAGGAGAGAAAATGATAGACTTTTGCAAGAGAAATGATCTCTGTATCACAAACACACTTGTTTAGCGCCAGCAACAAACACGGAGATGTAAGAGATGGTTGGGGAGGAGAGGGCTTGAATTGACGTGATTAAGCATCGTCAGAAGAAATGAGTGGGTCAAATATTGAGGGGAGAGGGATTGGTAAAGGTTGTAATTGAGGGTAGGATTCAGGGGAAAAAACAGAGGGAAGACAGAGACAAAAGTTGTTAGATGACATAAGGGAAATGGCACCTAATTGGAAATAAGGAAACGATGTAGATGGCACCTAATTGGGATTTATGATTGTGCATGAGCCTACCGAAAGGTAGAACACTCGTGAATGAGCATGCCTCTCCGTCGGAGAGCATGGATATAAAAGGAGTAATCCCTAAATCTGCTGTCACTTAGCGCAACCACAGCTTTTGAAGTATGCCCCATCCCACAGTAATGATGAGCGTTCTCCTGTTATCTTCGGAGTAGGGCTTTAGAGAGGAGTTCTTGTCGTGAGCATTACTTATTCTTGTTCTCATTCTTCCTTAAAAAATTTGGTATTTATGAAAGATTAACGAGCATGACTTCTTTAGGAAAAGCTCGGGAACTACTGCTCAAACACTAATAAAGGAGGAAGTAGCGCTGATAAGATATTCTTTAGCATCTCTTAATTCTTATATCTTGGAAAACTATGCCTTTTCATTGAGAGGTAAATTAACTCTTTTGAGATTCTTACTGAGCTTTTGTTCCCTCGGTATGCTTTCTTTGCCATTTGTTTTGGTTGTACGATTGTTTCTGATTCTATTCTCCCAGATGAATATAATTTTATTCCGTATCAAACAGATATTTTTAATTCAGGAGATTAAACAAGAAATTGCATGGGGCTTACTTTTTTCTGAATTTTATGTCTTAAGCAGCCGTGGCTGAGGTATTGTGCTCAAATTCATCGGAAATAACACTGGATTCGAAAAATATTACATATGTAGATTTGAAATACGTTTTATGAACAATTTTTCTTGTAGATTATATGCAATTATTTCTTATTCGATTCTGTATACAAAAGTAAAGTACAATACAATGAAAATGAACATTTACCATTAGCACGCATGAAGTCATGGATACACAGTTTTTTCAATTACCTGGAAAGATAAAAAATACGAGTTAGAAACAATATAAGACGCAGCCTATGTTGATTACGTGTAAAATAATACACTCAATTTTACCCAGGCATTACTCAAAGTTGATAGTTTCTACTTCATGAAATTTAATAAACCATCAAGGGAGATTAGCGAATTGTTATAGACTGGGATACGATATGCAAACGTTAAAGTATAAATACTTTTGAACAGTGGATTTTTCCTGAATTTGAATCATCCTTGAAAGAAATAAAAATGGAAAAAAAATCAGTCATGACAGAAAGAGTTAATGCTTTTATTTCTATTGGTATCCATTTCTTTTCAAGAATCTAAGAAATCAATGGAATATGTCTTTGACAGATATAATAAATTTTATATGAGATTAATTGATTGAGAAAGTAGTCACGGTCAATATACTTCTTGCCATACACCGAAAGGCAAATAACAGAGTGAACATGTAGATGTAGATGAATAATGATCAAGATAATGGGGGTAATATTTTTACTAAAACGATTCAAGGATATCAATAAATGGAATACCGTATGATAGTAAAAACAGTTATTTACAATTTAAGATATTTATGTCGAGATTGTAGATTGGATTGGCACAGACTTAATAGTTTTTGTTTTCATTAATTATTCACTTTTGTATATGTAATAGATAAAGACGCTTTCTTTGATTTTTGTTTTTAAATTCAAAGGATCGTTCATCTTATTCAAAATAGGAACCCGCCGTATATTAGGAATTCAACATCATAGATACGTTACTCTAAATTTGCGCATGGATGTCTATGTTTGCCGTATATTTCAAGTGAAGGAAATATCTTCCAATGAGTAAGAGAGCCAATACTTTCTCGAGTATTACCTGGAAATCCTTTTTTTATTCTTAGGTTCCCTTAACTTAGTATCATGTTTAGATATTACCCTACGATATGGAATTTATTCATCGAGATAAAATGTAGAGTCTATAAATACTCAATTTTATGCTATGCTTTTTCTTGATAACATTAGGTCGATGAAATAATTAACTTTCTCTGGTTTTCATAACATATATAAATACCTTCCCTCTATTTTACGGGATAATGATAGGTAATCATCCTGTGATTGACTGAGTAAACATTTGATTTTATTTAATAGCATAAAATAAATTATTCCTTACGTTCAATGTGATTGAAAATTCATTGGAATGATAAATGTAGATTTAGTAAATGGGTGGGAATAACTGTGCAAAATTCCACTTGTTTTTTTTTTATTAGTTAATTATATATTCCCACCCATTTACTAAGATGGAGTTCTACAAAGTAAAAGCTTCTTTGATTGCTTTCAAATGTGGATTTATTAAAACCGGAAAATTTTGTAGATATATTATATTCATAACGAGAAATACTACGAATCAAATTCAATCAATGTTTAAAAAATATACATAAATAAATTAAAAATAAACTTCAAATGCGTTATGATCTTTACTAATTATTATATTTTAAAACAATTGCAATAAAAAGAGAGAAGCCCCTACACCGCAGATGTAAATAAAAATTCTTGGTTCAGAAACAATATCCTACTGGTTTCTATACTATTTTCTTCTTTAATGATTTACTTGCTTTTGGCAGGTTCATCATTAGCAGTATAATAAAAAGTACGCTTAATTTAGCATCAATATTTTATACCTTTGTCAAATTAGCCTCACAGTCTCATAGGATTTTCATTTTATATTTCTACTCTAGAAACCCTTTTCCGTATATCTCTACGATACGCAAATTTACTCTTTTACTTTAATTTTTTACGTGGGAGAGATGATTGGGAAAGAAGGCATGGTCAAGTGCAATGAGGGTGACAATCATTAATCGTATCTGAGGCACCGCCAGGGCTTCGAGAACAACTGCAATTGACCGACAATTCGGAAGCCGATCCAAAACAGCCGTTTCCGGGCTCAGTCGAGCAATTCAGAAGCGCATTAAATACGCGCCACTAAACTGTTCCCAATGGAGCCGTATATGTGAAGGGTTAGGAGCATATTTCAGTCATGAAAAGCAGTAAACTGAAAACCAAGTCTACGCCAATGTTTGTCAGGAACTCCTTTGATTTCATTCATTCGCTTAACTCCCATGGAATTGAATAGGTAACGAAACTTTACACAGATATACATTATATTTACCTATACTGGCGAAGAGAGGCATAGATAATCGATTCACAACTCTAATTTTCTAGTTTACTTTAAGCTCTAGTTCTGAGGTAATTGTTAACAGAGAGAAGTATTATTACCTTCCATTTCAATACAATTTTTTATAAAGAGAAGCATAATTTAAATAAAATACTCGAAAAAATTCTGTTGAAAGAGAGTAATTTTCAACTAGAAACCATACCTTGTTTAACTTGGCAGCTGAATAATATAACATTTTTCGTTGAAATAGTAGATGTAAATGGAAAATTAAAAAATCCTTTTCTTTTATTGCTGTAGGGCTATGAAAATATATTTGTAAATTTAGCAAACTGTTTATCTTGATTGTTTTATCAATACATTTTGAGAACGGTAATCCTTCAGACAAAAAGTGCTTTCTGTGGAAAGTTTGGGAATGTAGCCATCGCTCAAAATTTACTATTTTATGTTCGTAGAAAGCTCTTCTAAGGTATTATGTTCAGGTGGTATCAAAAAATTTCTCGTTCAAGTAAAATACCGTATTTTTGCATTGAATGTCTTATAGTATGAGCCTCATGTATTTATTTAGCATTTCTTTAATATATATTTACTCAAACACTTCAATTTATTTCAATCAATTAGATAAGCTTAGGTGAGAGGACATAGTCTGACATTGATCTGGAATAGCGATAGGAAATAATTGCTTTTAAATCAAAAAATGTAACTTTGCATCACGAATATTTATACATAACCTCTCAGTATTTAAGTTCAAACTTCAACTACAATTTTCTCCCTTCTCTAATTAAGATCTCTATTACGAATTCAAATCAGATCAGCTCTACCAAAAGAATCAAAGTGGTGGCATCATTAACCCCAGCTATATCGAGTAAACTGATACATTGGGTATGTTAGATAGAGAGGCAACCGCTTCCTTAATGGCAGGCATCTTTCAATTACGTCCAATCGTTTCCAATTAGTCCCCATAAAAGAAGTTTCGAGTAATTATCTCGGTGAGGACTAACTAAAATTCTACCTTGCCCCATCGAATCATCTCCATTAAAGTGCGGCCCGGAAGCTAAAGCATGCTAAAAGGTTTGCGATCCCCTGGAGCAATCCATAAGGAGTGCAGGTAATAAGAGTGTAACCAAGTGTGTAAAAGAAGATAATCTGACGGCAAGATCCCGATCGAAAATTAGAGGCGTAATTGAAGGGGAAAAGGGAGGAGAGGGGGGTTGGGAGAGGGCCTATCGCTTTTAGAGTGCTTGTTTAAGGAGCTAATGGGAAGCATCTAGAAGCTCAATTACCTCCTCCGCTTTAATAAGTCCATGCTTAGTACTTCCTCCACCTTCATATCGAGTCATAATACCTTACGTATCTTACATTATTCGCTCCGAAACCACCTTCTCTGCGTCACCACGGAAAGTTTGATTAAAAACTGCCCAATTTTTATAGACAGTACTTACTGCAGAAAGGATTAATGGAAATGAAGTATAAAATACTGCAAGGAAAATTAATTTAATCCGAAAAATATAAGTTATTATCTAGTAGCGGAAATACTCCTTTGTAAGTATAACCAGAGTGATGGAATTCCAGTTTTGTTAGCTATTGGCACAATTTCACCAATAAAATAATCATTTTATTCGCAACTGGGTCACCAGTTCTCTTATTTCTTTGATTCCTTACTAGAGTTCCTCCGCAAAGCTTTTTACGGGTTGGTTCCATTTGAGGAATATCAAACTGAGTTCCCGACAATAAACGAGATATTCTGGTAAAAATGCTGCAATAGGAGAAGACCATATAAATGGTTTTATTTATTAATATTACGGAATCCACGTGAAAATGAGCTGATAGTTAAAGTTTGTACACATCCATTCTATTATGAATCTTTTTGAAAACGTAGCTATACGGGATGTCATTTAATTCTATATCGTTTATGAAGTTTAATATTTACAAGTCTACTTTGAGTTGAGTATATTTATAACTATCAAAGAATTACGCTCAAGGATTAAAAACAGTATGGTATAATTCAGAAAAAATCCTTAAGGTCTTTAAGCTTGACTTAGAACTTGGAACGCATGGTAAAAGTCCTCTTTCTATCATCAACCTCTCAGTAAGACCTCATAGCTTAGCGAGCTCTACAAATCTTTGCCTGACATGAGAAAAATATCCTTTTTTTGCTATTTTCACTAGATACTAGAGTTAATCGATACTAGATACCACCTTTCATTCCTTTCTCTTAATATTTCGTTTTACGTAAAAAAACAAAATAATAATTTTGCTAAGTAGTATCTGAATTCCCTATATTTTAGGAGTAATGTTTAACAAATTCGGTTATTTAGGAACTAATTCAAAAAGAGGAATTCAATTAAAATAAAGTTTTGTCTGTCTGCAAAGTGTACATCACCTGCAGGTGAGGTACCAACCATAACATATCATACCAAAACAAAAATTCCGTATTCTTCTTATGATAGATACAAATTCCTTTTCCTTAGATACTAAGTCATTTAATTTATTACGGAGTTGCTTCGCCTTTGCAATTCAAAATTAAATTGTTTTAAATGGAGTATGATTGATGATATACAAGCAACGAGATCACTACAAGTTTTTACAAAAATAAACCTTTGCTACGCAAAACTAGATTCTAACCACTAATGTGGTTAGAAGAATCTTCGAAAGAATAGGATTTTAAGTATTAAGGAAATAAAAAGAAGTTTCAAAGAGACTTTTGGTACTCAGTATGTTGTATTTACCGGCCGAGGTGGCGGAGTGGTTAGCTTGCTAGCGCGTTAACGCTCCAACCTCACGGTCCCGGTTTCGAATCCCGGCTATTCGGATTTTCCGGGTAGGGAATGGTTTTCTGTGTACGTTGTGTGTGTGTGTGTGTGTGTGAGAGAGAGATATTAATAAAAAAAATGCTAAAAAAGGAATAAAATTAAAAATAAGGGGTCAATTGGAAGAATAGCCTTCATAGGCTAAAATTCGCCCATAAAGAGATGGCATTATTATTATTTGGTTTCCTTGATTGCTTCAGCTAATTCGCCCTTAGTTTACACATTTAAATAGACCATGTATTACATCCATAGAGCTTAATAAGGCATTGGTTATATTAATAATACTCTCCCAGTTACCCGTATTCTCTCATCGTTACTTTATTTAACGAAATAAAGATTTCCATGTTTCTCAGGTGGATTTTCTTATCAGAATTGCTTCACTTTCTTTATCCTTCTGCTTCAAAAAATGTGACGGGATAAAAGCACCCTTTTTCGCTCTAACATTGCCGCAGGGCTTAAACCCTAAGACTGATTTCTCTCCTCATCCATTATCCCCGCAAACATTCTTTCGTCAAGCCATTTCAACAACTCCACCAATCAGAATGGCTTTAACATCCGTATTTATTCTTGCGCGCCTCTCTAATACCAGAATTTCCTTAAGTCATTCCATTTCTCAATCTCAATCTCCACGAAGCTTTTTGCCTTCGCTCCCGGAAGACTTTCTGTCAGTTAATTCACGTCATCTTTCCGCAAACTTCGAAATCCCAAAAGCCTACTTGGATTAACTATCCGCTGTCTTAATGTCGTAACTTTACTCCCGGGTGTTCCATATTTTTTGCTGAAATTGCCAAAATAAGCGTGTTCTTTTTCGTGGTGGATGTTGTAAGTTTCGTTTTCGTTTTTGACACGATAAATATGCAAATCACTTGTTGGAATACGTCTTCATTTTTCATTTACTTGGGAGAAAGTTTCTGGTTAGGCGAATGACTCGTTTCCCTCGGAAATAATTTTCTCATCTTTTGTGCTGATTTTTTAGCAATCTTTTATCGGTGGAGTTAATTTCTCTTACAAGTTTCTTATTTCGTTAACATGGACTACAAAAATATGAAACATTATAATTAAATATCAGGACAAATACTATTTGAAAATAGTTTTAGGTAGTATTTATAACAAGTTATGACAGTATAAAATATCTTACAAAAGTGTTGCACGGATAAATGCAGTGAATTTATTAAATTATTCTAAGTAAATTTGATTCCATCATATAGTCATTACTATATATAATAAAAATGTGAAAACTTAACTTCTGATACTAACCCTTAAAGGACGAAAGGACGGCTAAAAAGTGTCCACCTCTTTTAAATTTCAATATTTTAAGAACTTAATCGTGTTATACAGTCTTATAAATTCATTAAATTGTCAAATATAGGTTGTTAAAGATATGTCGATGCATTTTGTTCGTTTTTTACTTTCTCCATATACGAAGTATAGAGAAAGTATTGTTTTCATGAAAAAATTCGACTTCGAGATTTCAACGGAAATACATGTTTTGGGGTCCCTAGAACACGTTTTGACTAATTTCGGAATGATGTCTGTGTGTATGTGTGTGTGTGTGTGTGTGTGTGTGTGTGTTATTATTATTATTATTATTATTATTATTATGCCTCCAATTAGGGGAGTAGACTGAATTCAAATTTAGTAACTGGCGTAGGTCTCCGGGGTCTGAGCATGAGGCCCACCACCCTCTTACACTACCTCATTACACACATCTATCCAACAGCAAACCAAGCAATGTCAAGGACCACCCGAAACTTACCCTCCACCACCACAAAACTCTACTTCCTGTGTATGTGTGGTAGGAGAAAACAAGTCCTGTTCAGGGATAGAGGGTCAGAAAGGTTCCACCCGTGACAGAGAGTACAGAGGGCAGTCCTCGTTTAGGACCGCCTCTTCTGGATTAACCAGAAATTTTGCGTGTCCCAGAACAGTGAGTGGGAACCGATTGCCGCATGCATTTGAGAAGTCGATCTGCACGGTGATTCTCTTCCTTAGGCTTGCCGAAAATGCCTCTTCGTAATTGACCTCCGCCTTCTTGCCTCTGAAGAAAGCGTCAAGTTCTATTTTGATTACCGACTTCGCGAGGACGATAAGGTAGTTTGACAGTCTGGCGGCCGTGTTTCTATCGTCGAGGCCCCCGAATATATCGGCTACCAGGATCCTGGGCTTGTTGGTGATACCCTTAACAGCCTTAGTGATGGCGGTCCAGAGGGGCCTTGCCTTTTTGCATTGGAATGCCAAGTGCCATCCGGTGCCGACCGTTTCGGGGCACCATGGGCAGTACTCGTCACTTCTGATTCCTGCTCTCCTCAGAAACACGCAGTCCGGCCATGCATTGTGTGCGAGACGCCAAGCCGCGTCCGCATCTCTTCCGAGGGTCGGCGCCGTTCTCATCGCCGCCCAGCACACACTTTCCTCGTCTGGCTTACCTTTCATGGGCCAAGAATTCGCCTTGCTCGCGTATCCCATCTCTATGTAGACTTGTCGTTTTGGAACAGGGAGAGGGAGGTTGCATTTGAGCCTCTCGCTGCGGACACAATAGCGTGGTCCGCCACCCAAGGCTCCGGTCGAAGATGCAGGTGAGAGGGAGCGCCAGGCTCTGGCAACCGAAGCATAGAACCCGTCCCTGGGTGGATTTCGGACTCTGGTGAAGATCTCTGTCCACGACGCAGAGCTACCATCTCTCCCCAGGATGGAAGACGCCAGCAATCTCCATGGTGTCGCGGGGTTGTCAACGTCGGCCAGCAGTCTTTGTGCTGAGATAAATCTGAAGGCCCTCAGCTTTCTCCTGAGGTCCACTAGCCCCAGGCCCCCCTCCCGAACCGGGGCCGTCAGTGCATCCGACTTAACCCAGTGTGTTCTACCCGACCACACGAAGTCGACGAGCTGCCTCTGGGCAGCGTCCAGCCATTCGTGGGAAGGCTCGTAAGTTTGGAGAACGTGCCAAAGTCTCGGCGCCACGAATTGATTGATAACACTGACCTTCCCCCTGAGTGACAT
Source organism: Sympetrum striolatum (assembly GCA_947579665.1). Lineage (NCBI taxonomy): Eukaryota > Metazoa > Arthropoda > Insecta > Odonata > Libellulidae > Sympetrum > Sympetrum striolatum. The sequence continues at coordinate 62,679,325 of OX388351.1, forward strand.
TGGACCGGTTCTCGGCAACCAGCAGCGGAGTGCCTTCTCGAGGTTTTTCTGAAGCTCATCTTCCAGGACCGCTCTCTCCATATCACGGTCATTGGCTACAGTCCTACCGAGATATCTGGCCTGGTGGGAGCTCCACTGGATACCCATGGGGGAATCCAGCCGGTCCTTCCATCTACCTACCCATAAGCCCCGTGTCTTCTTAATATTCAGGCTTGCCCCAGACAGTGCAGCGTACTCGTCGTAGATAGGAACTACCTTTCCAAAGTCCTCCTCTCTTTCGACAAATATGGTGAGATCGTCCGCGTAGGCAACCAGGGGCAAGTACCTCTCATCGGCGCCTGGCAGGGAAAGTCCTGCCAGGGTGGATTTCAGCCTCCGGATGAGCGGCTCAAAGGCAAGAGAATACAGTTGTCCCGAAAGGGGACAACCCTGCCTTATCCCGCTCCTGTATGTGATTGGGGTGGTTAAGGAGCTCCCGACACGGACGTGGCATATTGCGTTTGCGTATAGAGATTTTAGTGCGCCTAGGAGCCAGTTTCCAAGGCCCATCCTCTCTAGAACGGCCCATAGATAGTCATGGTCAATCCGGTCAAATGCCTTCGACTGATCGAGGGATAATAAACCGAGGGGTTTCTGATCGTCATTGCAGATATATACAGCATCTCGAATGGTAAATATTGCGTCAAAAATACTGCGGCCTGGCACGCAGTATGATTGTTCTACAGAGACGAGCGATCTCATCACCCTCGATAGTCTCTTTGAGAGTGCCTTGGCTATAATTTTGTAGTCCGTGTTCAACACGGACACTGGCCGCCAGTTGTCAAGGGCCGAGGCATCTCCGCCTTTTGGGATTAGTGATATTATGGAGGTCCTTGTAGTCCTCGCCAGACATCCTGTCCGAAGAACGTAGCGAACCATATCCAGAAAGGATTCTTGGAGTTCAGGCCAAAACTCCAGGTAGAATTCTGGAGTAAGACCATCTGATCCAGGAGACTTATTTTTGTTTAGGGATTTTAGGGCTGCATGAAGCTCCTTTGCGGTAAACTCGGCATCAAGGTCAGCGGTAATCTCATCAGAAAGGGAGTCTAGTGGCTCCAACATTCTTTCGAGCTCCGACTTTGGGCCCGAGGCGAACGACACGTTATATATTCCGTTAAAATAATTACGAATATATGCTCGTAGGGTCACCGGGTCATCTACCATCCGCCCGTCGATTAGAAGTCGTTCCAACTGTTTAGGTAACACCCTGCGGGACCACTTCGCGACCGCGGGCGCCGCGGGGGCGTCGTTAAAAATGATCTGCTGCCACCCCATCTTTGCCAGGGTCGTCTTGGCTTTCCTTATGTCCAGCCCAGCGGAGTACATGGCCCTCGCCTCTCTCTGTTGGTGCTGTGAGTATACGATGGTATGCGTTCTGATCTCCTCCTTCAGGCGCTCCCACTTAGCAGCCCCCCCCTCCGAGCTGTGCGCCTCGGTGACGGCTTTTAGCAATTCTTTGGTCCACGTTTTGTATTCCTCATCCTGCAGTATGTCGTTGGAAAGCCTCCAATATGGAGGCTTAGGGATGGGATGCGACAGGCCGAGAGTAACCTGGAGGGCCTCATGATCTGTGAAGGACGGAACGGTCTGAATCCCCTTAAATCTCGAGATGTGCCCTGAAGAAACATAAATTCTGTCTAGCCTCGAGCGAGTGGGACCATCTCTCCCATAGGTAAAGCCTTCTTCCCCCCACCTCAGTTTTTCCCACAGGTCCGCCAATTCGAGGTCTTCTACCATTGATCTGAGGGATGCCGCATATCTTGGTCTCCTCTCTCTGCCGGATGTACGGTCAGTATGGGGAGTGAGAGTAACATTGAAGTCCCCTGCGACCAACACTATGCCCCCATCGGTAGGATCTGATGCTGCGCGCGCTTCGAGGAAAGCCCTGATCGCCCCCACTAATGCCAATGCTTCCGTCTGATCATGAGGACCATATACTGAAACCAGTGTTAATTCGGTGTGGACGTGGGTTCCGACTCTAAGTGTGATCCCAATGGCGTATCCCTCGCGAATGACGATTGGGGGGCCCGCCGCCGTCAGGAGGTTCCTGCGAACGCCTATCGCAGCACCAGACTGACGTGCGGGGATGGGGGAGAAGAAGAAGACATACTGCGTTAGAGTATCTAACGGAGCTTCCTCTGTATTTGTCTCCTGAAGGAAGACTATGTCAGGCTTATGTAGGTTGAGGAATACTGTAAGTTGGGCCCACTTGCTTTCACTTCTGACGGAACGGACGTTGGCCGTCATTAGGAGTAGGTGTGCCATGTCCTTGATGCTTGAAGCAATGAAGTATGTTTCAATAAACTAAATAAAAGGTTAAATGCAATAAAAGTATGATAAGGGAGGTGAGGAAGCCTCCTACCTGTTAAGGGAGTCGTTCTTAAGCGAATGCTGGACCAGCCTCCTGATCCGCATTTTCAGCGCCCCTTCTTTCACGACTTTCTCCCGGTCTAGGATACGTAGGATTTTGAAAACCTCAACGGGGTCTTGGAACGTTTGTTTGACGGCGGCGACTCTATCCGTCCGTCCTTTGACCTCGTTGAGAAATTTTCTGAGGGCGGAGAAGGGGACGCTGCTTAGCGAGGGATTTTTGGCGTAGAATTCGGCGATTTGCCGAAAGCCCTGTTCGTCGATAGATTTTCTGGGGGGCTTCTGGCGCACTGGGGTCCAAGTGTTCTTGCCAGCCTCATCGGTGTCGATTTCCATCTCCCCTGAGAGGTTAAGAGACTCCGGGGTAGCGGAGTCTGTGGGCTTCGGTGTTGCGAGTTGATGGGAAGAAGCCTGATCTGTGGCGATTTCCATCGCCGCTGGGGGGTTTAATGACTCCGGTATTGTGGAAGTCGGGAGTTTCGACGTTGAGTGTAATTGGAAAGGGGCATCAAGTGATGAGGTGCTAGCTACGTCTTGAGATTCCGCACTGTTCACAGCGGGGGAACCGGGGACTTGAGGAGTCGCGGCACCTGCGGCTCCCGTTGACGAAGAAGAAAAAGGGGTCTCCTCCGTGAGGGGAATCCTGGCGGTGGGCATGACAGGGGAATGGGTAATGTCACTGCTGTTGGGGCAGGCGCTAGCCGCGTGTCCCTCTCCTCCGCAGTTGAAGCACCTCCCGTCATCCACACGAGAGTGTGTGTGTGTGTGTGTGTGTGTGTTATTATTATTATTATGCCTCCAATTAGGGGAGTAGACTGAATTCAAATTTAGTAACTGGCGTAGGTCTCCGGGGTCTGAGCATGAGGCCCACCACCCTCTTACACTACCTCATTACACACATCTATCCAACAGCAAACCAAGCAATGTCAAGGACCACCCGAAACTTACCCTCCACCACCACAAAACTCTACTTCCTGTGTATGTGTGGTAGGAGAAAACAAGTCCTGTTCAGGGATAGAGGGTCAGAAAGGTTCCACCCGTGACAGAGAGTACAGAGGGCAGTCCTCGTTTAGGACCGCCTCTTCTGGATTAACCAGAAATTTTGCGTGTCCCAGAACAGTGAGTGGGAACCGATTGCCGCATGCATTTGAGAAGTCGATCTGCACGGTGATTCTCTTCCTTAGGCTTGCCGAAAATGCCTCTTCGTAATTGACCTCCGCCTTCTTGCCTCTGAAGAAAGCGTCAAGTTCTATTTTGATTACCGACTTCGCGAGGACGATAAGGTAGTTTGACAGTCTGGCGGCCGTGTTTCTATCGTCGAGGCCCCCGAATATATCGGTTACCAGGATCCTGGGCTTGTTGGTGATTCCCTTAACAGCCTTAGTGATGGCGGTCCAGAGGGGCCTTGCCTTTTTGCATTGGAATGCCAAGTGCCATCCGGTGCCGACCGTTTCGGGGCACCATGGGCAGTACTCGTCCCTTCTGATTCCTGCTCTCCTCAGAAACACGCAGTCCGGCCATGCATTGTGTGCGAGACGCCAAGCCGCGTCCGCATCTCTTCCGAGGGTCGGCGCCGTTCTCATCGCCGCCCAGCACACACTTTCCTCGTCTGGCTTACCTTTCATGGGCCAAGAATTCGCCTTGCTCGCGTATCCCATCTCTATGTAGACTTGTCGTTTTGGAACAGGGAGAGGGAGGTTGCATTTGAGCCTCTCGCTGCGGACACAATAGCGTGGTCCGCCACCCAAGGCTCCGGTCGAAGATGCAGGTGAGAGGGAGCGCCAGGCTCTGGCAACCGAAGCATAGAACCCGTCCCTGGGTGGATTTCGGACTCTGGTGAAGATCTCTGTCCACGACGCAGAGCTACCATCTCTCCCCAGGATGGAAGACGCCAGCAATCTCCATGGTGTCGCGGGGTTGTCAACGTCGGCCAGCAGTCTTTGTGCTGAGATAAATCTGAAGGCCCTCAGCTTTCTCCTGAGGTCCACTAGCCCCAGGCCCCCCTCCCGAACCGGGGCCGTCAGTGCATCCGACTTAACCCAGTGTGTTCTACCCGACCACACGAAGTCGACGAGCTGCCTCTGGGCAGCGTCCAGCCATTCGTGGGAAGGCTCGTAAGTTTGGAGAACGTGCCAAAGTCTCGGCGCCACGAATTGATTGATAACACTGACCTTCCCCCTGAGTGACATTGGACCGGTTCTCGGCAACCAGCAGCGGAGTGCCTTCTCGAGGTTTTTCTGAAGCTCATCTTCCAGGACCGCTCTCTCCATATCACGGTCATTGGCTACAGTCCTACCGAGATATCTGGCCTGGTGGGAGCTCCACTGGATACCCATGGGGGAATCCAGCCGGTCCTTCCATCTACCTACCCATAAGCCCCGTGTCTTCTTAATATTCAGGCTTGCCCCAGACAGTGCAGCGTACTCGTCGTATATAGGAACTACCTTTCCAAAGTCCTCCTCTCTTTCGACAAATATGGTGAGATCGTCCGCGTAGGCAACCAGGGGCAAGTACCTCTCATCGGCGCCTGGCAGGGAAAGTCCTGCCAGGGTGGATTTCAGCCTCCGGATGAGCGGCTCAAAGGCAAGAGAATACAGTTGTCCCGAAAGGGGACAACCCTGCCTTATCCCGCTCCTGTATGTGATTGGGGTGGTTAAGGAGCTCCCGACACGGACGTGGCATATTGCGTTTGCGTATAGAGATTTTAGTGCGCCTAGGAGCCAGTTTCCAAGGCCCATCCTCTCTAGAACGGCCCATAGATAGTCATGGTCAATCCGGTCAAATGCCTTCGACTGATCGAGGGATAATAAACCGAGGGGTTTCTGATCGTCATTGCAGATATATACAGCATCTCGAATGGTAAATATTGCGTCAAAAATACTGCGGCCTGGCACGCAGTATGATTGTTCTACAGAGACGAGCGATCTCATCACCCTCGATAGTCTCTTTGAGAGTGCCTTGGCTATAATTTTGTAGTCCGTGTTCAACACGGACACTGGCCGCCAGTTGTCAAGGGCCGAGGCCCTTGACAACTGTGTGTGTGTGTGTGTGTGTGTGTGTGTGTGTGTGTGTGTGTGTGTGTGTGTGTGTGTGTGTGTGTGTGTGTGTGTGTGTGTGTGTGTGTGTGTGTGTGTGTGTGTGTGTGTGTGTGTGTGTGTGTGTGTGTGTGTGTGTGTGTGTGTGTGTGTGTGTGTGTGTGTGTGTGTGTGTGTGTGTGTGTGTGTGTGTGTGTGTGTGTGTGTGTGTGTGTGTGTGTGTGTGTGTGTGTGTGTGTGTGTGTGTGTGTGTGTGTGTGTGTGTGTGTGTGTGTGTGTGTGTGTGTGTGTGTGTGTGTGTGTGTGTGTGTGTGTGTGTGTGTGTGTGTGTGTGTGTGTGTGTGTGTGTGTGTGTGTGTGTGTGTGTGTGTGTGTGTGTGTGTGTGTGTGTGTGTGTGTGTGTGTGTGTGTGTGTGTGTGTGTTTTTTTTTTTTTGACCATTTTCGAAATGATGTCTGTGTGTATGTGTGTATGTGTGTGTGTGTGTGTGTGTGTGTGTGTGTGTGTGTGTGTGTCTGTGTGTGTGTGTGTGTGTGTGTGTGTTATTATTATTATTATTATTATTATATTGCCAGATAGGGAAGTGAAACTGATTCCAAATCTGGCGTAGGTCTTGGGGGCTGAGGCTTGGGGCCCGACACTCCCTTTGACCATCCTCTACCTTGACCGGTACGCAAAGTCCAGATCCAACACCAGAACTTATCAATCAACATAAGTCCCATCCACTCTTTACCGGCCAGCCTTGTTCCCACACCCTAACACACTCCCAAACCCCCTCTCTAACCACATCCCAACCCACATCCCAACCCGCACCCTAACCCATACCCTAACCCACACCCATACCCTAACCTACACCCATACCCTAACCCACACCCATACCCTAACCCAATGTGTGTGTGTGTGTATTATTATTATTATTTTGCCTCCAATTAGGGGAGTAGACTGAATTCAAATTTAGTAACTGGCGTAGGTCTCCGGGGTCTGAGCATGAGGCCCACCACCCTCTTACACTACCTCATTACACACATCTATCCAACAGCAAACCAAGCAATGTCAAGGACCACCCGAAACTTACCCTCCACCACCACAAAACTCTACTTCCTGTGTATGTGTGGTAGGAGAAAACAAGTCCTGTTCAGGGATAGAGGGTCAGAAAGGTTCCACCCGTGACAGAGAGTACAGAGGGCAGTCCTCGTTTAGGACCGCCTCTTCTGGATTAACCAGAAATTTTGCGTGTCCCAGAACAGTGAGTGGGAACCGATTGCCGCATGCATTTGAGAAGTCGATCTGCACGGTGATTCTCTTCCTTAGGCTTGCCGAAAAAGCCTCTTCGTAATTGACCTCCGCCTTCTTGCCTCTGAAGAAAGCGTCAAGTTCTATTTTGATTACCGACTTCGCGAGGACGATAAGGTAGTTTGACAGTCTGGCGGCCGTGTTTCTATCGTCGAGGCCCCCGAATATATCGGCTACCAGGATCCTGGGCTTGTTGGTGATACCCTTAACAGCCTTAGTGATGGCGGTCCAGAGGGGCCTTGCCTTTTTGCATTGGAATGCCAAGTGCCATCCGGTGCCGACCGTTTCGGGGCACCATGGGCAGTACTCGTCCCTTCTGATTCCTGCTCTCCTCAGAAACACGCAGTCCGGCCATGCATTGTGTGCGAGACGCCAAGCCGCGTCCGCATCTCTTCCGAGGGTCGGCGCCGTTCTCATCGCCGCCCAGCACACACTTTCCTCGTCTGGCTTACCTTTCATGGGCCAAGAATTCGCCTTGCTCGCGTATCCCATCTCTATGTAGACTTGTCGTTTTGGAACAGGGAGAGGGAGGTTGCATTTGAGCCTCTCGCTGCGGACACAATAGCGTGGTCCGCCACCCAAGGCTCCGGTCGAAGATGCAGGTGAGAGGGAGCGCCAGGCTCTGGCAACCGAAGCATAGAACCCGTCCCTGGGTGGATTTCGGACTCTGGTGAAGATCTCTGTCCACGACGCAGAGCTACCATCTCTCCCCAGGATGGAAGACGCCAGCAATCTCCATGGTGTCGCGGGGTTGTCAACGTCGGCCAGCAGTCTTTGTGCTGAGATAAATCTGAAGGCCCTCAGCTTTCTCCTGAGGTCCACTAGCCCCAGGCCCCCCTCCCGAACCGGGGCCGTCAGTGCATCCGACTTAACCCAGTGTGTTCTACCCGACCACACGAAGTCGACGAGCTGCCTCTGGGCAGCGTCCAGCCATTCGTGGGAAGGCTCGTAAGTTATAGAGTTCGAAATTACTGCGGTAGATAAATATTTACATCTTATATATATGGAGAAAGTCATCTGCTGGCCACATCAGATTTTTTAAGCAATGTAATGAGAGCGGAAATAGACTGTGGACACAAAATGACCCTCCCTTGGTACAACCTGCGACATATTTTTGAACCAAATGGAATCATATAATTTGACAAATAGTTTTTAATTAATTTTAATAATAATTTTTTTTTAAACTATACCTTGTTGTTGATTTATAAGCATAACTAACCGTGATTTACAAACTTATTTTCCAAATTAGAACTTAAAAGCCGGTAACATCGAGAAGAAGCTTTATCATATCCTCGTCGTTGAAAGTAAACCGCAGACTTTGTATTTTCCACAAATATTTAAATAAATAAAATAAAAATAATTATAAATTTTTGTGGAAAATACAAAGTCTGCGGTTTACTTTCATAAATGGCGTTCCAACAAGTAAAGTCAGTTCATATCGATTTTATATCCTCGTATTTGATGACTATTAAAAAAAATAAAATTTTCATTATTTTTATCACAGTAGTACAATTTTTAGCAACAAAAATCATTGTAAGACATTTTAAAAAATTCAAAAATGGCAATTGCTGAAGAGATATTCATATTATATGTTTCATTATTATTTTATCAAAAACAACAAAAGTGTACAATTTTTTACCCTCCCTTGGTCCACGGAGTAACCAAAAAAAGGTTGGACCTTTAAGGGGTAAGGTAATACTTTGTAATGAGTTAAAAACTAAAGAAGTGAAACTGTTGAAAAGTTTTCTACTGAAAAAGTGGAAGCATCATATCAGGTATCTTGTCTTGTTCCAATAAATGTTTTCCATATTAGATAGTTGCATTGAAAACAATTGGAAAGTAGTACAACATTTTAATTTCTAGATGAAAAGATTTTCCCCATTTTATTTTACAATGCTGAGTTTCCAGGGCACCATTCTCAGGAGTCACGATTTATGTATTTTATGTAATGAAATGTTCATGGTCTCAGAACCAGAAAATATTAGCGAGAACGGTAGATTATCTTGAGATATTATCGCTTTTTGGAGCCGAAATAGGAGTTTACTGCAGTTTAGATACCAAGGAGAAGAGGAGAACTTCTAAAGGAGTTGAGCTCGTAACATTGTTTCTCCTAGTTTTGCCTCGCATTTTTTATAATATGGTTATATGCTGCAGGTGATATTTACCTCCAAAGATAATTAAGCTCATAAAATGCAGCCTTTGTCTCCTTTTACAATGTTGCTTTATTTTCCTATCATTCTCAGTGCTGTAAGCCTTTATGATATTTGCTGTATTACGATGAATCTCATCTTGTGAAGATACTTAAAGTGTTGATTATAAACACTAAGGGTATAAAATTAGACTTACTCTTAAATATCTGATATATCATCTAAAGTACATTTATATTATATAGGATAATAACGTAAGGAAGAGATATATACGATAAGGAGATATCGGACGAAGGTATTACAGCAATCACATTAAAACTGGGAGTATGTCAGGTAATAAACGTGAAGGTAGATATAAAATTTCATGCCAGATCAATCAAAACAGTTAAGAAAGAATATTCAATTTCTTGAAAACAGTTTACAAGAAAACTGCGTGAGAGTACTACTTTATTAGCTAAAAAATGTTTTATTGCTTAATCTGGTTACCATCTTCAACTCTTTTGAAATATTCCTTCCATACATGCAATATACATTCACTCGTTACCTATAATAAATGTATAGCATACATATTTCTTTCAATTATTTAATTTTAATCATCTTTGACATTAAACGATTCTTTAATTCAGCACCATACTTTTTGCTATGTGACAAAGGTAACGTTGAATTTTTGTGAGAAAGTCTTACAGTAATTCGATCAAAATTGTTTTGAATATTAATTTTTTACCTCCCATAAACTTAAAACCACGTTAAAAGCATACGGGAATATACAATTTTCGTCGAAGCTCTAAACATTCCATTAAAAGTAAATGTAAAGTGAAAGGTGGGCCAAATTTCATTCTCGCCATTTATCGTGAAAGCATACTAAAGTAGAAATGGCTTCGAGTGGAATGCTTTTTCCGGGGCCGTTATTCTGTGCCAATCTGCGCGATGCTGAAGAAACGGGAGTTATGCAAAACGAGGCGGTAATTGTTGATTTGCTCTCACTTGAAACTGCACGAAACGAGCTTGTATGGCTGCCGCGTCCCTATGGTGTGTAATGTAGTTAGAGGCAGGTTATATGGCTTACTCAGGGAAATGAAGAAGCTGTTGAAGCAATAAGTAAGCGGCAATCATCATTGTGTTTCGACGGCCGCCATCGTACGTATAAGCTAAACATAACACGGAATTAGAGAGGCTCTGGAAAATAGATTTTGCTATTGTATCAATGTAGAAACAAATTAAGGATTCAACATTGAGGTTGTTAGCGAATTCGGATTTATTAATATTATTTAAATATCAAGAGGTTACATCCACGAAAAGAAAAAATCTGATGTGGCCAGCACATGACTTTCTCCATACATAAGATGTAAATATTTATCTACGACAGTAATTTCGAACTCTATATTCCATCTAAACTTTGAATATGAGTGATTAATTTATATATTATTATCTTTTACGTCACAAACATTATAAATAATGTTTTTCAGGACATGTTCGATGAAAAACGATGAAATGGCCTTTCGCCCCAGCGCCCAGAGCGCCCACAACGTACATAATCAGCAACTTCCGGTTTATCAGTATTTTACAAGTAACTCCTACACAATCAGTGATACAAAAATATGTTTCATACAAAATTCATAGTAAAGTACATTTTCTAAAACTTTTATAAATAATAGTATATACCTAAATATCATATTTATGGAGATATTTTGAAAACCGGAAATGAGCTTTGAAAAATGAAGCTCGACTTTCGGTAAACCGATTTTCTCCAAAATCTGATCAACTCTAAAGACACAAACCAAAATATTATAAATGAAATTTGGTGTTGATCCGACAAATACTTTTTATGTTAGAGCACCCACAAAGTATATAATCAGCTACTTCCGGTTGATCAGTATTTCACGAATAACTCCTAATCAACCGGTGATACAAAAATATGTTAAATACAAAATTTATAGTAAAACACATTATCTAAAACTTTTATAAGTAATACAATTCACGTATATATCATATTTATGGAGATATTTTGAAAACCGGAAATGAGCTTTGATGAATGAAGCTCGACTTCCGGTTTACCGATTTACTTGAAAAACTAATCAACTCTGACAGCACACACTACAGTACTATATATGAATTTTGGTATTGATACAACTAATAGTTTTCACGTTAGAGCGCCCACTGTCACACACACACACACACACACACACACACACACACACACACATACACACACATACACACAGACATCATTCCGAAAATGGTCAAAACGTGTTCTAGGGACCCCAAAACATGTATTTCCGTTGAAATCTCGAAGTCGATTTTTTTCATGAAAACAATACTTTCTCTATACTTCGTATATGGAGAAAGTAAAAAACCTAATACTTCCGTAGAAAATGTTGGATTCCTGTGGAAATAAAGATAGTTTCCCTTCTATAATATGGTATTTTTCTACAGTTGTTGGAATAAGATTTGCAAAAGAATATGTGAAAGAAAAGTTATGTTTAAGATTGTTCACTTCGCCAGGATAGTGCGGAAGAAGGATAAGACAAAGAACAGATAAAAATACTAGTAAGAAATATATAAACTTAAATCTTCAGTTTCACGATTTTAGATGAATTTATTGAAAACATTTTTCCTTCGAATAATATTCATCGCTTAGTAATTCAATTACATGCGAAATGATATATATATCTTAGTTATAAATCTCCACTGTAAGGTATCTTATGGACATAAAAGTTTAATGATTTTTTTTCATTTTTTCGAAACTCGAAAAGAGATTTTTTTACTGCGGGATGATAAATGATTTTTAGAATCAGAATCAGCAGCCAAGAAAATTCTGCTAAACAATTTGCCACTAGTTTTCGGAAAAGTAAACTTTTTCATTTGCTTTCCGTTGAATTAAAGCGGCCTTTTCCTGCTGATAAATTCCGAAGCCTGAATCTGAATGTTAATTATAAAATCTGAATGTTAATTATCTTCATAATTTTTATAATGTGATGCAGATTGGAAGTAAACGTGTGTCGTTATTATAATAAGCTCGTCATTAATTAGTTAATTCTTTTCTTAAGAGTTAACAAATACATTGAACTTATGTGAATGATATATTGAAAGGCCAATGAAAAGCATATGAAAATTTGAGTAGTTTTTAATTACATTTTCTGCAAATATATTTGGTAACAGAGGTTGATAAAATATTTCATTTCATTAATATTTTTGCAAATACTATCATAAAATTTCCGAAATAATCAAAATTTGCGTGATATTTTCGATTATTAGGGTTAGTAAAAGTTTTTATAGCTAATTATTGCTTCGTCATTTGCTAACGTCACTTCAATAAGTATATTGGTGGTATTATATCTTAACAGCACGAAGGAATTAGAGTTGTGATAAACTCATGCATTCCGTATATTTTTTCTAGCAATTATCATCTAAGGAAAATGAATCCCTTTCAGAATGTAAACAAAGATTTGATATTAAAATTTCATTTGAAAAAAAAACGTTCTCTGGGAGATGTGTTATTGTCCTTTCAAGTAATTTAGAAGGTTATTTTTCAAAACATAAAATAAGTGATCATTAAATGGAAAACCTTGACCGCTTCGGTGATAACATTACAACCGGCAGTATGTTCCACGGAACCAACGCCCCGCTCCCTGTGTTTCCTCAGAGAAGATGGATATTAGAGTTGGTTAAATGAAAGAAAAATATTACATCTAAAGCTAATGTACCGCAGAGAGGCGGAACACGAGGCAAAATATGGAGTCGGAAGGAACGGCCTAAAATTCAAAAATAATTCAATCCTGAGGCCCAGAATCCTTTTGCACGTGGACCTAAAATTACCCTCAACGTCCCACCTTCCTCCTTCATTACAATGTCAACATAAATCCCATTAGAGTTTGGGAAAGTCAAATTATCAGCCCTCGGAATGGGGGGAGGGGAATGAAGTTAGAGTATGGGTAAAGGAAGGGATGAGGCTATGGGATGGGGAGTTAAGGAACGGTGTGAGTGGGGAATGAGGTCGATAAGATGGAGGGAGATTCATGCACAATTGGATGATTCAATGCGGAGTGAAATGGCGCGATTTATGCCACCGAGCGAAATTGCCTTCACCTCGCGAAAGTAAATGGAAAATCATTTACGTGGGGGAGTCGTGGAAATGCGGAATTATATCGATATTAAGTGCTCGGTCTGGCCTTTTGCTCTCTGGAGCTGCGATATTTCACCCATTCTATCTTAAGCAACTATTTGAAAGACTTTATTTAATAACATAATCGTTATGCTGTGATCTTAATTTCCTTGGATTCGGAGCATTTTCCTCTACAACAGAATTGAGAGGAAAATGGAAAAAATGACCGCTTGCAAATGAAAAGCTGACAATTTTACAAGGGAATTGTTGAACTCCATTAATAAATATAAATTTAAAATAATATCATCAATTACAACTAAAGAAAAAATGTGTAAGTTCCTTTGCCGAAGGGAAATAAATATTTAAATATAAATTTTGCAAGGGAATTGTTAAACTCTATAAATATCTATTGGTCTAAGAATGTTATCAATTTAAAAAAATGTGTAACTTTCTTTTCCGAAGGGAAGTACATTTTTTTAAATATTTTAGTTTCATTCACTAAGAAGTTTATTAATTTTATAATGCATTGCATTTTTCATTATCCTATAACAAAATTCAGTTTGCTTTCTATAAAGTAAAGTGTGATTCAAATAGCGAATATTTAGAATTATATAGCAGGGGGTATATTCCTACTGATCATAAAAGGTTTAAACCTTAGCGTACGTAAAATATGTCAAATTTATGTAGTTATGTTAATTGGTAACGTAACATGCCAATAGGTTGTTTACTTCGAATTCAATGTTTTGATAATCTATTCGAATCAAGTAAACAATGTTAAATGTCACTCTTCACGTTATAACTTTTGTTTTATGGAATATTTGTGGTTGATATAATAACAATTATGCTGTGAGGTGTTCATCTACACCAGGCATGCACAAACACTGCCACAGTGGCTGTGGCGCCACGGAATGCCACGGGACTCGGCCTGTGGCAACCTTTCTCCCCTACCACTACCCCAACCCCTGCGAGTTGATTCCCTCACTCGCTACCACGACCTTGGTTCAACGCGACGCTTATGCGGGTGTGAGAGATAAAAACCTTCTCTTTCGCGCTAGACTAGGTCTTTGCAGTCATTTAGTCTTTTCTAGTCGAATGGCACCATGGCAAAACGGCCTCGGAAGGAGGTGGAAGTAACCGTTCCTGGGAGCTTTGTAAATATTGTCATACTGCTCTTGTAAAAAGCATACGCATGTATACAAATATTAAGTAAATTTTGTAGTTGTCCGAGTTATTGGTTTCAATAATATATAGTATATTATATATAATAGCAAAGCCCCATTTGACAGTGCTACGTTTGACCATTTCTGTCTCCGAACCGTCCGCTGCTCCTACCACTACCACAACACCTTCATCTTCAGTAGCCGCGCCGCGACTAAAATTCCCCCCCTCCACACTACCGTACAACCGAGTTTGCCAAGGCTATGAAAGCGGTGGCAGACGGTTGCCACCGTGGCATTTTCTTTGAAATTGCCTGATCTAAACTATGCCTTAAATATGCCTCCCCTGAATATTTTAGGATATGAGATGTTATTATGCATTATGAGATTGTATGGATTGATATGCATCGTTTTAGTCTTTTTTAAATCCATCATATTAAAATAGCAATTTTAATAACATGTTTTTGATTAATCTTCTATCGAAAATAAAAAATATTTACTTATTTTTCTTTGATTTACCTCTATTTAATAGATATTTCTTATTTTTATTTCCAATTTTCATTACTCCTAAATGACCAAAATCAAGGGACTCCTAACCAATTCCGTCAGTTTATAATTTAAATTGAAAAGCCTCTCCGGAGTTTATCGAAATTAAAATACGCTCGAATTAATTAAAGATAAAAGCTGCACAAAACCACTCATCCAGTCAGAATCTCCCCTGAATACACTAAAAAACAATTTTAAAATGGTATATTACCCTGTTTTTATCGCATTAATGAAATTGCCATTGGCTTAATAAGATTTTATTGCATTCGATGGATCTATTTAGATCATGTCTCATACAATTGAAGGGTTATTTATCCAGTTTAAATGATATGAGGTGAAAATAAATATAAAAGGATCGGCACATTTCAATCTTCCGAAATCAATCAATAAAGAGATAATAAAGCAACGTAATCAACTTGATCCATTGAAAAACGCACTGTAAAACATTTCCATGATAACTGTTGTAGAGAAAGATTATGTTTCTGATATAAATAAAAAATGATGAAGTGATAGAGAGATTCAATCAATTTTATGAATCACTAAAGAAAATAGGGATAAATTAGATTCGTCTTAGATTTGCAGCAATTAGGTTTGTCTTCACTTCAAACTTATATCTTTGTTGTGAAAACAATTCGAATGGATTTAAAGTGTCATACCAAAATGGAGAAAAAAATGAATAATGTCTTAAAAATTACAATGATGTATTTATTATAGATGTTTTTAGAAATACGTGAAGCAAGAGTTATTGATTAACAGTCATAATAAAATTGTCAGAACCATCGTAAATAAAACTTTTAGTAACTTCCACAAAGTGTTACTAAGTTAAGTTACTAAGTGTTTTATTTACAATGGTTTATACTGCATTCCACGAAGTGAGGACAGAACATATAAATTTTATTATAAAATTGTCAGGTTCATCATTATTTTTGTTAACTCCAAGGCATGGATGTT
This sequence comes from Sympetrum striolatum, assembly GCA_947579665.1. Classification (NCBI taxonomy): domain Eukaryota; kingdom Metazoa; phylum Arthropoda; class Insecta; order Odonata; family Libellulidae; genus Sympetrum; species Sympetrum striolatum. Next base: position 62,694,965 of record OX388351.1, read on the forward strand.
AAACAATACCACTCCTTCACACTTACTCTACTAAAGGCACTTACTGAAGAATAGTTTTTAACGAATAGGGGATCATAGCTTACGGTCAGTTCGGAAATAGCTATTAACCAATATGGCGGTTTGCTATTAATTTTGTTTGTGTTCGTGAGCGCCAGGTTTAGAAGGAGCTTATCAGCCTTTTCCTTCTTTTTAACGGCCAGGGTTTTAAAAAAAGCCTTCGATGGAAGTTATGGTGGGGATGCAGAGTGTTATTGGGCGAAGGCGTAGGGCTCTTACGGGAGAATTACGGTGAGGTAATGGGCAACGTGCTCTGTGTCCGTGGGTGGAATTGAATCCATAGATTCCACACCTTATCGGAAGCACAAGACGGAGCAGACTGCTTATAACGCCGCCTGTCTAGAGTCTCTCTCCTCAGAAACGTTTTCCTGATCGAAACCATCACCAAAGTTAGAGACGTAATGGGAGTATGAGATCTTTCATTAACCGCAAGCAAATGTTGTTTGTTACGGGTAACCAATAAAATTAGGAACGATAAATATGGGCATTCACTTAAAAGGCGTTGAGTTGATCACCTGAGCTCGCACTTATTGTTTTATGCAGGGTTCTTACGAGGTCGATAACACAAGAGCAGGTCAAGTATGGTCTTCATAATTATCAGGCTCATGGCTTTTCTTCCAATCTCTAACAACTCGTCATCATGTGCATATATAATCAACAAACATAATTGCTGGCAAGTTATTAACCATCATAATTATTTTTTAGATTTCATACTAGTATTATAAATGGTCCATGTGATAGGATATATAGAATAACAAAGTAGCTCAGAAAAAAAGACAGTGATTTGCAGTTATTTTCTTCTGCGTTATGGTATCCCGCTAATTAACACATGAACTTTCGATTTAATAATAATGAAATAGACCGTTAAACATAATAGTAGTCAAAGTTTCTGTTTGATTAATGTGTTTGTACATTATCTCGTATGAATCATATACATTGCATCTCCATACAACAATAAATAAGTTAATTACAGAGAATAAATTATTGTTAACTAGCCAAATGAGCTGTGATTCCTTTTGATATACATCTATTGTTAAAATTTGTTTTAGTCATATTAGGTAAAATATATTATCACTTTTCGGAAATTTATATTGTAAGGTTTATCTTTCGCATGTACGTTTTTATTTAAATAGATAAAGTTGCATAGCACTGACTATACAAGCGTGAGAGTTTTACATGCTTATCGTAATATTAAGGTTAAAATAATCGTTATAATCCACTCGGTTTTCTGTTAAAGGCTATTGCTACAGATATCCTTATCCTAAAGACCTCCTCCTTAGGTCCTTGGAGGAAGCGACAGTAACTACTTTCTGTGCTTCTGTGCGTTATCAGGATGAAAGGTAACTCCACGAAGAAAGCAAATGAGCCGAAGAAATAGCCACCGAAATGAATGCTCCAATTGTGCCTTACAGAGAAACGAAATGCTCTCATCCCATGATACACACAATTCTGAGTTACGTTTTGCTTCTACATCCACAAGCTTGTTTTTAATCGACGGATACCGACTGTCTGTTCATTCTCTCTCGAAACTGTTTTATTCATTTCTCTGATCTTGTCTGAAGATACGGGCTATGCATTGTATCGAATTTTAAAAGCCTAGAAACATGACAGTTCTTAATTATATAAATATGTTCTACAATATTTACTATTATTCACATAAATAATGGCTAGGTTTAATTATTCCATCCAACATACGTTCAATTTCATGGTATCTTCTACCAAGCATATATTTTTTATATTGTTGGTGTATTTCCTTTTCAAAGTCATTTCATAGAGAAAAGATTTTGATTAATCTCAACCCGACCTGTTTCTACCTTTTGGTACGAGAATAAAATAAATACTTACGTATTTTATCGATATTTTCTGGATATTAGAAGAACATTCAGATGAACGAAAAATACTATTTAATTCTCTTTATCGTAGAGTTATGTTCTCTATGTATATATTTAATGTTAGAGGTAAGCAATATGTCCTAGCTGTACTTCGTGGAACGACATTCGACCTGAGGATGGCTGTCAATGCCGAAACCGGTCGAATAAATTAAAATTTATTGTGGAAATTACGAAGTCTTTCCTTTCAACTTTAGAGGTAAGGCTTAGATTGACATATGGGTATACATACAGGACTAAAATTCATCAAAACAGCCCTGGAAAAGATGACAGAGATGGCTATCAAAACCTTGGCGACTTCATGGAAGCCTCAACTTATCTGGGTATTAATCAGAGAACAGTTTATACGATAGTTGTATTAAATTATTAAGTAAAATTCAGGTAGCTTTATGAATATTTATAGCATTCCCTCTGTGATTTTAAATATTCGTGAGCATTATCCCAGTTTGTATTAAGATTAAATGATAATAAACACAGTATACCAAACAGATACATGTAGTACAACTAAATTGTGGATGGGCTCATATAATGTTATCACAAAGGCACGAGACAATAAAAAAATGTTTCCTTGTTTGTTGAACTGCGCAAGATATACATTTACTTTGTAGATAATGTGCGTGAATTGATATCTTCTCTGATCATACAAGTGCATTATATGAAATGTTTGGTAGCAGATTGATAAGAAGTCACGGTGTAGATTCAGCGATAAAAGTCCGACGATTAGGCCCACCTAAACTTGTCAATTCCGCGAAGTAATTCCGATTTCCCTCCGACGTCCAAGTAAATCATTCCAAACTCTATTATTTCAAATTTAATCGGCGTCAATTAGCCAAAGCCACAGGTAGTCCCCGAAAGATTGAAAATGGGATCGGGGAAATAATTTCCAGATCGGCTGGATACGAATCATCTGGTAATCCTGGCGAATTAAACCGCAGTGAGTTAGGAGGCAATGCGTCAGCGATGGCCACGTGGAGTTGATTTCCAATTTCCGAGATAAGCGCCTCCCGATGCCTGGAGTCGAAATTTCGATGTGAAAACAGTGGCAGTGTGAAGGAAAAAGAAATATACAAACAAATGTCGAAATTATCTATCTGATGAGGAAGATAACGTTTTGCGTCATTGGTATCAAAAGACAAGCAACAGATATCGAAATAATGAAAAATTTTCAGCTTTCACAAAATGGCCTGGAGCGCAAAAAGAATAACTTACAAAAAATTTAGCAAGCCTGGCTTATGATCAATAATATTATACTTTTAAGTACTGTACTTTAAAAATTATCTTCCACTATATTAGTCCTCTAACTTAGAGGGAATACTGGTTTGCATTCACTTGATAATAAATCATAAGAAATAACATTCTTCTCTCATCGCGGAAATATATGAAAAATGGAAATAATATTCACATAAACTATCTATTATAGAAATATAACTGTATCATATACATACATATATTGTTTAATTTTGGAGAAGCTTCATCGCATATAATATTTACCTGATACCCTTCTCATGACAAGAGTTGGTCGTGTATAATTAATTTGCGCATTCATATTAAGAAGTTTCCCTTTAATTTTATTATTACTTTTAACTTATAGTAGATTAGCGGGAGAGCGTATGAATGTGGCTAGACATGCTCCGATTTCAGTTTATTACGTAGATACGATTTTATTACATCAAAACTCTTCTATCATTAAATTAAAAACATCTCAAGTTGCTCAGAGCAGCCCTTGAACTGTCTTCATATCTCATATTTGCTTCGGGGTATGTTGTAATTTTATTTCCGTCATATTTAGTGATATCAATCACAAGATCCAATTTAGAGTATAATCTCGTGGATATAAAAATTTGAGGAATTTTGGGAGCAAGGTATGCGTTTGTGACTCATGAGATCTCAAATTACGTTTTGCTCCGTAACTCAATATCAGTTTCGTCCTATTTCGCTACCCATGGAAACCAATTTTGCTATCGCGTTACTGCGGAGGGAGGCATCCGCGGAAGGAGATTAGGTTTAAGGGCTCAGATTCACAAGGTGGCGTAAAGGTCGCTCATGTACGTAAAAATACACAGACTATTGTGAAATTGATGCATTAAAAATAGAGACTGTAAATGGTTCTGAGAAAAGTGTATTATTTTTTAGATGTATAATCAAGTGAAATCACAGGGTATGACACAATGAGTAATGCGTGTCGTTAAAAAGGGGCGATTCAAAAGGAATTAACAGGATAGAATAATTTTAATATATATTCTCCTTATATTTCTATATTTGATATTTTAATCTTAGTTGTAAAATTCCCTTTAAGTTCTGTATTCTTTCTTATAAAAAGTTCTATGATTGAGAGTCTCCATTCCACAGCATTGGCATAATAAATTATACACTTCCTAATGATCATTGCTTTTTGTCAGAATTGTAATAAGTAATGCTGAAAATTGAACTCTATTTTGAAAGTAACCACATAACATTAGGGAATACCTTCAGATACTTTAATCAAACAACTATAATGTAGAGACTGCAAAATCTCGAAAAGCTTTATCTTTACAAAAATTGAATTCCGTACGTTTTCTAGTACACTATGTTTCATGGGTATTACACAATTGAAAGGTTCACATTAACTTTAGAGAGTTTAAAATTCACAGAATTTGATTTGTATAACTTGTACCTGAAGATGACGGTCCTCCGTTGAAACCGGTAGTACGATTAAAAAATTTTGTGGAAAAAGTACCATTTTTATCACCTTAATTTTGCACTTAGAGAGTTTGTTAGTGATTAAGTGCTTAAGAGCGTGTTTGTCCGTAGCTTTGTAGCCACATTAGTTATACATTCGGGTGACTTCTAGAATTGGAGATTACTTAGAAATAGTTTATAAAGAATTTTTTTCTTAACCCCTTCAAAAAGTTAAGTTTTAAAACATATTAAATGAGAAGAAAGCAATAAATAATGTTACATATTTTCCTTTCCTCAATTTTCTGTTAAGAATCTACATTCCCGTTGTTACTCTAACATATATCTTAATATCCTCCTTTCTGATTTTTCTAAAATTGCAATGTAAAATAAGACGAACTATTGATCAACTCTTTAGTATGTTTGCTGGTAGCGAGGAGTCAAAGAATATATAATTATGCCACTGTCTAATTTTGGAATAGCAGAAATATCCACGTTTTGAATTATTTTGAGTGATATTTAACATAAAACTGTTTATTGTTCTGCGTCTATGACGAAACACGATTTCTGCGAATCCCGCTAATCTTGCGGTAAAACAAAAAAGTAGGACCGTGGCTCTATACTTCAGCAACGCAGAAATATCTCCGCTCCACTTGCGTAAAGCCCTGTATAATCCCATACTCAGCGATGTGTGATCATCCCTCTCCCGAACAAAGGACGGAACAATAACCGCATCGCCACCTTTGGTCGGGAGATTTAAAAAAACACGTCGCAAGAAGATCCATGGCCACCATAAATAAAAAATGAAAACGTTGGAGCGAACAATAAATAAACGGAAAGAATGCCCCGTAATCGTTATCCCGCAGAACCCTAGGTGTGACCCAGACTTCTCCAATCATCACCACGATTTAATCTCATTACGTTCGGCTTAATTCAATGCCTTTCCGCTAGAGGAAATCCATTCGCCGCTCCCGTAATTAATGAGAGGCACGTCAAAAATGGGACGGAAGATAGTGATATCAGACTGATTCGAAAGTCTTTTCCTGGGAAAACCTTACACCCAACACGTTAGGTGCGCGTGTAAATAATATTAATCGATTACCGAGATTTCAAATACTATAAAAACGGGATTATCATATCTCTTGTTTTTCCAGGCTTGTGGGTTTATCATGGTGACAGGATGTTTTGAACCCATGGGAGTAAACAGAATCACCTTCGTTACTTTTTACAAGGACGATCCTAGTTTTTCATTGTTCTAGGTGTACCAAATTCGTTCCGAAACCATTCATCTCAACTTTAATAATATTTTCAAGAGAAAAACTCTTTGGAATTAAGTGAAATTCCGTGTTAGGCGTTTAGATTGTATTACATCAGGTGTTCCCCAGGGTAGTGATATAGGTCCGATAACGTTCATGATTTACTTAATCGAGGCAGTAGAGAATCTAAAGAGGATGATTGGACTATTTGTAGAAGATTCTCTCATTCGTTTACCTCACGAGATGATACTGATATCAATCTAAACATCTCATAAATTTAGCACTTATTTCCTTTTTTATTAAACGATATGATCGAAAGGATTGTTGAATAAAACAGTTATTATAAAGCAAAAAAAGTAACTTCTACTATTCCACATACAGAGGTTACAGTGTCGACTAGTATGTGGAATACTAAAAGTTACTTTTTTGTTTTATAAAAATTGTTTTATTTAACAATCCTTTCGAATGTCAGAATTCCACTATATTTCGGCCTCCTCCGTAAATGTGAACGATATGGCCATAAGAAGGAATGAAGCAAAGAAAGAGGGTAAAACCCTTTGTGATAAAAAAAGATTGACCACAGTCATAGATAAAATATTAAAGTGAACTCATTATGTTGGATATTTACGATACCTTGTTCCGCCCTTTTTCAGTTGATATAGATAATATCCATAGATTTATAAAGCTATACATGATTGCAGTATTGATCTAGAGCGTAAAACGACAGTAAACAGTCAATTTGAAATAAAATTAGAAGTTTTACATTCTCCAAATTCATAACGCCCTTTACTGACCCCACGCCATAATGTCATTGATTTAAATTAGAAAGATATATCGTTGTCACGTAAAAAATGAGCAAGAGCTTCAACCTTACAGAAGTGTGTTTGAAAGAAGAAATTTGGATATTTATTCAGATAGTGATCGACAATCACTGTAGTACTCTCGTTTAAGAACAAAAGAGAAGTAGATAGTATAGAGTCCTAAATTGTAATTGATTTGTGTGGTGACGGATTTTAAGAAGTATATCAAACCAAGTTCAGTGGCAAAATCAAGTTACTATCGAAACTAGATATTGGAACACTCATCAGTGTGTTGCATCAACACGCCGCTAGTAGTTTGTGGTAATGAATAGGCGATTGATGAAACTGGTTACAGCACATCGTTAGATATTGAATCACACGTAGTTATCTCTATGCTTTAGGCGTTAGGAAGCGTTCTTTAGAAACTGTATTGAATTGCAAATCATTCATTATGAGACGTGACATTCTAAATCTGAGGCATCCTTTCCCCATTGGTGACTAATTTATTCTCCTCAAAAATTTATATTAGTAAATACAGTATTCTTCTAATTGATTTCACTTTCATAGTTTCAAATTTGAGTAAAACTATTTTAAATTAGCACTAGACGCCTTTTTTTCTCTTTCAATGAAATGATACATGTTAATTTTAACTGTGTCTCACTCGGGGGTTTTTGGTCTTTTTAAATTAGATGTATGGCACAACACATTTCTCCTGATATTATTTACTTCGGTTAAATGCATTAGTTTATGCTCTATGTTAGTGGAAAAATACTTAATATTTAGATTGGAGGAATTAAAAAGTAATAATCAATGTAGTATTTTAAAAATGACAATTATTCGCAGTCAAAGAACGCTAAAACTGTCCTCTAGAAAAAATCACAGAAATGGGTGGCGATTATTATTTTGCCTGAAAAGTTTTGAGAGCTCATTTTTTGTCGAAATAATTAATGACAGGTTTCATGGAATAAAACTGATTATAATTTACTCTTGACGCTGATTGTAACCGTCAAATAATATCAAGATTTTTCTTACCCCTCAAATTATCGTTGACATCTCTAACGATATTTCAAAAATATTTATTTACAGGCTCGGGCTTTATTAGTGAAAGAATTTCGTGGAATTAATACACAAATAATACAAGGTAAAGAGAGGAATTTCACAGTAAAATTTCATCAAATTTTAAAAAATTGAACATACCTTGTAGACCTAATTCTTTGCATATTTCAAAAAACACCGTAATCGAGATATTTGAAGATTGTGTAAATAACGAAATTGCCGGCAAAAGGTGACATTCTTGGGAATCTTGAATTTGCTGACTCGAGCATACCACGTGTTCTGATCCCTTAAACATTATGGCCTGAGGACAGGTGAGATCGAAACGAGGAAGCTAACGGTGAAGAATTGGAGTGGGGGCGAATTGATGAGAGAGAAATGGGTAAGGACGCATAAAGGGGGAAGTGGAGAGGAGAATGAAGGAGGAAAAAAATAGTCGAAAAGCGAAAGATGACGAGGAAGAAGAAAGTTAACGGAAAGAGGGAAATAAGGGTGGTAGAGGTAGAAATACGAAAAAAGAGGGAATATTGTAAATAAAACACTAGAAAATGTACCATACTGACAAGGGAAAAGTAATTGGAGATATAGAAAAAGCTTGGCATAGGATATTTCAATAAGGAAAAATGGAGATAAACTCTAGGTTAGAGGAATTTTCATTTAAAAATTCCATTGCCTCATTAGAAAAATTGTTAAATTGTGTTATAGAATTAACTAAGCTTGTTGGAATTGGCGGAAATACATTAGTTTAAGAAACTAGCAATTTAAGTAGTTAAAATAATTCATGATATTCCTAAATATAAGATATAAAGACGCTTTTATTGAAGTATTCTACCCAGATTCAGTAAGGCAATAATTACGTTCGATGAACGATAGTGATTTTTAATTGATGGTGGGGAATGAAGAAACTTGAAAAAATAAACTGAATGTTATATTTTCGAGAGGCTTTGAAAAAAGAGAAAATAGAGGAACTGAGTTAAGAGTTACATTAGTTAAAAGTTACTAGGAAAGAGCTATGAGTCCTCGATGAAAATTACCGTATAAGCGTTTACATGCAAATGTACTTAGAGGTTTAAAATCTCCAATAGCCGTTTTTGTCGGCGTTCCTTTTCTCATTCCCCGGTATTCCGAGAAAACAAGACAGGACACCGCACTTTTTGACCGCACTCCATATGTAGTTCGAATGCAATTCATACTTCAATAATGTGGTTTCCTATCTCGTTTTCTTGCAACACCGGAGAATGAGAAGAAAAACGCCAACAAAAACGGCTATTGGAGATTTTAAACCTCTAGTTCTTTAACAGCCGTGTCCCAACTTTCCTTTCCTTTCATGCAAATTACTGATATATTATGATTAACATAGTATACTTTAACTTTTTCTTTTGCCTGATAAAAATAAAAGCTTCATTTTTAACATAGTAGAACTTGAAATGATATACCGAGAAGAAGTACGATAAAAGAAGAATGATTGAATCTTCTCTGATAAAGGCTAACTTTTCAAAAATCACGCGAAAACGGAAAGTAAAAAGGATAAAGTGAAAGGAATAAATTGAATATATGGGGAAGCCAAAGGAAGTGTCAAAGTAAAGAAAAGTTGAAGAGGCAGCAGAGGTTAGGGAAGAGATTTGGAAGAGATGAAGGAAGAGAAGAACAGAGAGAATGAAGGAAGGGTATAAGGAAGAGCTGTGAGCGAAAGGAAGATGAATAAAAGTGAAAAGAGAAGACAGAAGAGAGGAAACAAGTAGAAAAAGACATGAAATTGCGGGAGGAAATGGGTGATAAGAGGGGAGAAGAGACGTTTAGGTAGGGTGAGAATGAGAGTATTAGATGCGAATGGAGGCAGAAGGAGGAAGTAAGAGGGGACCGATGATGACAAACTGATGGGCACAGGAAGTGGAGCAACCGATAATTCGATATATCGAGTTGGAACAAGTGCCCTCCGGAGAGAAAGGGTCGACTCGAGACTGTTCACGCATATCGAATCTGGCGACCCGACCCTTTTGCGCAACCTTACGACCTCCTACCGCCCCCAAAGTCACCCTTCTGCCCCCAACGCTTTACACCTGCTGCCCTCCATTACTCCCCCGCTGTGAGTGCTGTCGTTCCTCCGGTCGACCTTGTCAGGAGATGCTGTGTTTGTAGTAGGGGGACATTAAGACGTGAAGTGAGTATCGACTGATGGAGGGGGTATCGATTTTCGGGGAGATTTCTATTAAACACCGTGGTGGTTCTCTAGGCTACTGCGGTTTCTCCTGTGTTTCCTTGGTGCCCTTTCTATGTGCTAGGCAACTTTTCTTCCCCGAAGCAAAGGTTTTTAATCAACTCAAAGTTTGAGGAGCATAGATTCCCTTGATTCGTAAATTCAGTTTGAACCTGAAAATGCAAAATGGGAAGCAATAAGTCTATCGTGAACATTTTTAAATCTCCCGAAGAAAGAAACTGTCTCAGGTGTGGCTTGTTGGAATTCCCTCGTTAAAAAATAAATGAAAAATTTAGTAGTAAATCGCACAGCAGCGGAACCAGTTTGGGGGTTTTATTAAATGAGTGATTTACTCACATATTTCCTATTTTCGACACCTCAATTACGGTCTCTCATTAAATGTCGAATCATCTGGCTTGAGTCTGCACGTACTCGAGTACATTGGATGTGAATATAATCTCTAAACAATCTCTAATTTTCCTTTTTGAAGTATTGGTTTCTTCATTCGGTGGATCGGTATTTCCGAATAAATTTGAGTTCCAAGAATCAATTAAATATGAATAATGAACAGAAAGGTTTATTCAATACTTACATCTGAATATTCATCATACGTATGTTCACATATATTGAGTTTTTGTGGAAACGTATACATTTTCTAAGATTCTTCCATTCTCCTTTTAATTGAATAGTTTTAAAATCATCGTTTAAATTCTCGTGATTCTGCGTTTGTTAATGTATAATCCCCAAACACCAATAAGAGGCCTCAAGGGCATTAATGTAGATAATGTCTTGGAAATTTACATCTCACAGATCCAATCACTAGATTATAAATCATTATTTATTTCAACCGAATAAATATGAAATATGACCGTCAAATCTACTTAATATCTACATCCGAATGTCTCTAAAATGTAATATTTATATCCGTTTACTTCATATTGAAGAAATATATGATTTTTGTAGGATTCATCTCTTTTACTTTTAATTCAATCATTCCTAAAGACCATCTTTGAAATTTTTTTAATGAGAGAAATGCAGTTTCTTATCTAGAAAGGTTGTTTCTCTCTCACTTAAACGAAAAATCACATCATGTGTATCAACCGGATTGGAAGTCATCAAGGTATATAAGTCGCAAATTCGTGGAATCTTTAATAAAGTTACCTCTCTTAAAAGTGGTTTTGGAGCGAAAAGTACCCCGGCCGCGATCGCCATTAAAATTAAGGGATTCCCGTCAGGAGAGCTAAACAAAATCCGGGATGAAAAAAAGCGGGAATCTCCTTGGTAACTTCGTTAACCGAGGTTTCCCGACGTCCTATCGAGATCGTTATCGGGGTGAAAACTTTCCACTTGAGCCATGCAGAAGAGAGGAGTAAAAAAGGAATGCCACGGGGAGTAAGTGGTGTCACATTACTGCCATCAAAAGAGGACAGCCTGTTATTCCCGGAACCATCATTAACCCATTTCCAGCAAACGACATCGACCCACCCTCTCCGCCCCCCCTTCTGCGAAGTTTGCCCTTTATTCCGCCCCCTCTCTCTACATCTGCCATTCTCCTCTCATTTGGATATATTTGAAATAATTGCCGATCAACGGAATCTTTGCAACTATTTGATTGTTTTCACATATCCCAAAAATAGCTTATATCGTGAGATTTTACCAAAATGAAAATAAAGGATCCTTATTACAAAGAAATAAGAACGATAAATATGCCCAATAATCGACCTAATGGCAGGCTTAATTTATTGCATTACAGTCTTCGGTACGTAATGAATTTAAACGCAGAAGTTTAAATCTTCAAAAGCAATTTACAAAGCTTGAAGATACCTCAGTTGTTTATGGAGCTTGTGCTTTAGGAATAATGCACATCTGTTCTACAAAGTCTGTGGGCTTTTCACACCTCCTTTCTCTTTGTGGATTACATCCCGCATTTGAAATGTATTTCCCTCTGATCGAAATTATCAGTTTCTTTTGCTCCGCATAACCGATGTTTCTTTCCAAATTACCTCTCTATTTCAATATTACTTGTAAAATAATTTGTACTTATATAATTGGCTCAAACTCAAAAATGAGAATAAACATTCTCATTTATGAGTTTTTTTTATTAGACAAGTTGAAATGGGAGAATGGTCTTCCTGAACTCAACTTCTCCCACAAAAAAATTGGATGTACGTATGGATATTTTATTATATATATATTATTATTACGTATAGGTATTTTATTTGTATTGATATATGTAGTAACTTAATTGTCTGTGAATATATTTTTACCTGTAAACTTTGAAGTATAGTATATTCTGAAAACAAATAACTAAATCCTTCCCATGGTGTGTGGATATATGTGCCTCGTTTTTTATGGATGATCTACATTTCCTTTCAAGTATATTAAGAAGCCTTTTATTTTGGATTAGTTTTTTTCTCTCCTTTACCATTATATTTCAAACTTCAGCGATAAAATTGTTTTAATCCATGTTGCGCGAATATACAAATAATTCTTGATTATTCATATTTTTATCAAGCATCCCTTCATTAGCAATATTTTACTATCAAAACATATATCTTCAGAAAATAGACAGAACCGAACGAAATAGAGCCTTACCTTAAATACCAAGGCAAAATGCGATTTGTTTCGTTTTACTTCTATTCCTGAATGTTAGTTTCTTAAAATTGATATTTGAATAACGCTATTTATCTTTCATGCGTCAATAAGATCATCTGCTATATTTATTTTAAATTATTAACAGTATGGCATCTTATAGGAAGTATAAATTATTTTAAACGTATTTTTATGGAAAAAAAGGTTTCAAAGTTGGAAATTCATATCAGAAAAATGATTGCAATCATCTTTACTATCATCAATTTCCTCTATAGTGTGTATATATAATTAATGCTCAGATTACCAATGGAAGTAATAATTGGAGAGCATCGAATACAATAATGATGAAATGTGAACTTTGTTGGGTGATTTATAAATGAAAATAATTTGAATCCCACCAATATGATTACTCATGCATTTTCTGAAGAGCAGCCAAAATTATATCAGTTGATGTTTGGCGTATATTATTTGTGATTTATTGAATTAAATAACGAAAATTCTCACTAATATAGAAAAATATACGTATTTGTACATTCGAACGTATTCAAATTTTGTTTCTTCAATCGAATGGCGTCTATAATGAAGACGTAAATTACTTTATAATTTCACTCACCTAAAGTTTCGGATTTGTCCAAAAGAAAAGCTTGGCAGTCTTTTAGGTTCAAAGAAAACTCATCACATTTTGTATTAAATCTTTGACTCTAAAAAATCAATATCATACCTAGCCTAACTATTCCAAGAGCTCCTCTGCACAGTTTGGATTTAGAATCCCAAGGAAAAACGGATTTGAAAAAGGATGGGACCGATAATCGAAACCAAGATCTTTCTCATTCGGGAGGATGCCTTAACCATCTTGGCTAACCGTTTTGGGAACTATGTGTCCTTGGGCAAGTGTGGTTTCATCCGAAAGTGTGTTGTGTTTTCTGACAGTGTGTTTTGTTGTCGGTGCCTAGAGGTGGCCATGGCATTCGACGATGCCGCATTTTTGGACGAAACCATCCCTGTCAGATTTTTTTCTAGCCCGTTTTTCCTTGGAATTTTTCCTGGATGCACGCCTTTATGTGCAAAATACCTTTAACCCTTTCCTTGGATTTAGAAGATTTGGAAGTAGAAGCGAAGAAAAATTATGATACATCTTCCAGAAACCTTCATTGGCAGAGGCGCAAGGATAAAAAAATATTCAAAGGCTGAAAAAACCTCTTTGATAAGCTTATATTCATGACCCCATTGACTCCGATTACCACCCCTTATTCCTATCATCAATTCCCGAGTCTTCTTCAGGGAACACCGTCTTTGGTTAAATCGTGGAAGGGATTTTGCGTTAACCCTGTTTGGCATGCGGTGGTGCGGGAAGGGGAATATTAAGGGAAGTGAAACGGAATACAGCGATAAATTGTGGGGTAATATGGGAGTTTATGGATGAGGTTGGGGGCTGTGTAATTGGGAATGAGTGATAAGGAAGGGCAGAGAGCGCGGATATGAAGTTTGGGATATTGGCTGAGGGGTTATCCCCATATCAAGGAAGAGGATGAAAGGTAGGAAATGATGGTGCGATGAGTGGGAGATGGGCTAATATTGAGACGCGGGCTAATAAAGCATGCAAAATAGAGATGATAAGGATAAATTAAACGATCAATCGTGAGTCAGGGTTAGGGATGACTAGTTTTTCACGCTTCAGATAAATTTTAGTTGATTCAATTATGCTTTATTACAGTATGTGTAAGCGATATAAAAACAAAACTGAACGCTATAGATTTGGCAGTCTTAACCCTTTCTGGTCCAAACTCTGAAAAATTAGCAAAGAAATTTATTTTTCCTACTGAAGGACTTTGAAGAAAATATAGGCATAGGCAAAATAATTTTTCAAAGCGACTGCTTGAAACTTAAATATGCAATGCTGGGCGTTATTAAAAGATCTTTAGAGTTTTATATATGAAAATATTCCTCTTCCAGTCAGATTTTCAATAACGTAAACACCACCACCGATACACCCTGAATGTGATTCGGAACCGTGAGACCGCTGAAGATCATAATTTTTCTTAAATGGCGAATTATAAAGCCTGCTGCTGGAATTATATGCTACAAGCTAAAGGCCCAAACTGAGTCAGCCACGTTATTCCATCCGAACTCTGGATCGGAAGGGATTAATCGATTTTTGAAACATTCTTAGTTAAAATTTTGGTTATGTTAACGCGAGAAAAACCAAATCAGGAAAAAATAGCAATCAAGCGTCAAATTAATCACACACAAATATGTACCACATAAACTTCGTACATTTTACATGAAGAACGTTTTAGATAGATGTATAATAATTCACAGTAAATAAAATATATCAAAGAATTCATTATCACTATGTTTCCATTTAAATAAAGAATGTCTCTATTTAGGCGAGATTGAAACTTAATGTCTTGACTCTATCTAAACCGCGTACGTAGTCTTAATGGCACAGTATTTGAATCCGAATCATTCTTTTCTGCGATGTAAGTGGTGATGAAAAAGATAAGCTTACCAATTCATCAAACGTACCATCAGACCCATGAGGTTATTTTACATTTATCTAAGAGGTTATCTCCATATTTAATATTCTTTCTCTCTATTTGGCAAATATTCAACTAAAAAGTTTAAGAATTTGATAATAGACCTTTTGATGATCGATAAGATATCAGCAAACTTTTGATCGTGGTGGAATGTTAAATGTGTACTGAAATCAATTTTCAAATCCTAAAATTATAAAAAAGGATAATTCTACCTTATTTGGGGTGTATTTTCAATGCAAGATTGACCAAACGTTCGTAAATCTATGTATAAAAGGATGCAATATGAGATTTCGTTAACGCTTGAAAACTTCTAGCCTATATGATCTTATAACTATTTGAAAAAGTGTAGTCTGTTAACTTTATTTAATAGGCCACTCGAAAATTTACAGATAATTGTAGATAAATATCTTGTTGGCAATAGATGGCATGTGAAGCATCTATCTGTTTACTTTGTTTCCTTGTGATGAATGAGTATTCAGGGCAATAAAACGTGTAAACTCCGTAAGTAAACTGCTATACCTTTGCTCATCAGTCACATTCACGGTTGATTGTGTTATCGGTTGAGTATTTGTCTTTATGTTGAACTTGGTTATGGCATCGCGATGAGAGAGATAACAAATACTGATCGATCGAGAGGCATGGGGATAATTTAAAATGAGGAGCTTGATTGATGTTGCATAGTAACAACGACTTCACCATCATCGTTCACATCAGAGTGCGATGATTTGAATTTCGGAGATATAGTAGCTCGACTGCATACAAACGTTTCAGGTTTCTAAAATTTTAAGGGTGATAGTTGAAATTCTATATAAACAAATATTTTTCAAATACTACATCTAAAATAGCAATGTCTCGAATCGACGACGAGTAAGAAATTACAATGATCTTACCACTGTGATAGGTACTCAATATTTTAATGGCACAGTAGTGAACTATTTATTGTCAGATAATTTACGTCATTTAATGGAGATAAAATTAATACATTTAATTTCTCCGTATACGTAGTATAGAGAAAGTATTGTATTCGCAAAAAAAATCGACCTCCAGATTTCGACGGAAATAGATGTTTTGGGGCCCATAGAGCATTTTTAGCGATTTTCCCAAACATGTCTGTCTGTGTGTCTGTCTGTCTGTGGTTAATAAGTTTGTGGGCGCTCTATCTTAAAAAGTAATTATCCGATCATTTTCAAAATTCATATTTAGAATTTTCCTAACAATGCCAAGAGTTGATTAGTTTTTGGAGAATATCGCTTAACCGGAAGTTACGGTTTATCCGGAGCAAAATTATGTATCTTAAATATCTCTGTAAGAATGCAATATAGGTATATACATTTACACACAGAAGTTGTAGATAATGTACTTTACTACAACTTTTGTATAAAATATTTTTTCGTAACACTGATTTCTTAGGAGTTATTCCCCAATAATGGTTAACCGGAAGTTGTTGTTAATCCAGAAATGGAGGTTTTTCATACATATTTCTGTCAAAATGCAATGTAGGTATATACAATTGTGTACCAAAGTTTTAGATAATGTTTTTTACTACAAAGCTTGTATGAAACATTTTCCTGTAACACATTGTTTTGGAGTTATTTATATATTACCGGCATAGGCTTATGTTTTCAATTAATACGGAGAAAGTCATGTGTTGGCCACATCAGATTTTTAATAAATAAAATATATCTTTCTAATTAAAAAGAGTCCAAAAAATATTATCTTACGATCACTGTGTTCAATTATGCATAAAATTTACATTATATAAGATTCAGTTACATCAATGAAAGACTTCTATGAAGATTGCAACTGCTATTTAAACAACATGAATCAAGTCGCTACAGTTTAAAGAATGACGCAGAATCTGTTCCGGTTGTTTCGCTCTGTCGCTGTATCTCTCAGATATTCTTCAAGTAGTAAGTATGATGGACTGTTCAAGCGCAAATACACGTTTTTGGACTGGGTTGTACGAGTGGACTTTTGATTTTTGACTGCGAAGAGGGAAAATTTATTTCTGAGTCATTTGTCCGACAGGAGCAAAATTGAAGGTTTTTATTTCGTGAAAGAGCAACTGGTGATTCTGAAATCTGCAGCTGCTGCGCCCGTTTTTAAGGTCTTTGACAAGTTTAAGTCTCTTAATTCATTTAAAGCAACGAGTTTGACGCATGTTGAAAATGAATATGTTTATAGATTTTTAACTAATTACTTAAATCGTTATTTATAGACAAAGAATAAAATATAAAACAGGGAAGAAAAGAATAAAAGAAAGAAATTAAACATTGAAAAAAAAAATCGCAGACCTCTCGTTATACGACTCAATTCAAGGAGTCTAGATCTAAAGGACAAAAGGTTATTCAGTCAATTTAGCTATTACTTGGTGGAAATTCATCTAAAACTTAAGATAGAAAATATTGCTTTATCTTATGTAATTAGACTTACCTTTCTCTTTAAAATCACGCTTGTACGTCGATACTAGTCGTTGGAATTTGAGTACTGTGGTATTATTACAAAGTATTGATTATACAGAATCTATCTTTCTGGAAACATTGATTACTGATTTATTTTTCCTATCATGAAACAATATGTAGTCTCCGCTCATTAGAATATCTATAATTTATATTTTATAGAACAAGTTAAAAATGTATTGACTGTTAAGGTGGAAGAGAAAACTAGCTTGGTTCTACAGGGACATGGGTCAAAAATGGTTGTTTTGAGTGCGGATCTTGAAAATTCGCATAGTCATTGGAAAAGGATCGACTACTATGTTATTGTTTGTCATTCTCTAAAATTAATATTGTTAGGCGTCAAAAGGTTACAGGGCGTCAAACTCGAGAAATATTTACAGAAAATAGGTCTTAGATTTTTCGGAGAAACATTCAAGTTCGTTGATTAATGGAGGCCTTTAGAAGACACTGTTGAAAAAAGCGTCGATGCAGTAATCTAGCACAGTCTTTTGTCGATTAATTTGATTCTGTTATTGCGCTTAACGATGCGTCTTAGCTCATGTAAAACAACAAAATGAGGGATTCCTTTTTCGGCCAAATTCAGAGAAAAAGTGAGGATCGTAAATAGATAAACGACATTAACATTCTATCTTTTTCCAATAAATATGCAAAATTTCAGTTTCTGCACTAAAAAAAAATCACCAATCCTGTTTTTATTGACTTCGCTCTATATCCGTCGTCTTGAAGAGTAATTCATTCACTCCGCAATTTTTAAGCATTTTTACGTTACTTAGAACCTCTTGTGCACTGTAAATAGGCATGCTCAATGTCGAGAGTAAATTCATGGCGTATTGAATAAGACAGTGACTTTTAAGGCGCTCCTTTTTCGGATTTCCCCCAGAGAAACGTCATTTCTTCATCCGTGAGTGGGTTTTTGTTTCGAGGGATAACGCGTCTCTCCTTCCCGCGGGCTAACCTCCTCTTCCGCAGTCGTTTTCCTCTTTGAACCCTCGTCACTTCCGTTTTTTCGAATGATATGTTGCCCAAGTCCCCTTCCATTTCCGCGGCCGGCGCATCAATCACCAGAACAGCAGAAAACCGAGGAGCGTGTCCCCGAACTTTTTTATCCACCCACGTGCGCCCCACTCGGATATGTACGTGGCCGGACAAAAAAAGAGGCGCGGCTAAAAGAAAAGGCTGCTGGTAGGAACGAGTTATAAAAAATGTAGGCGTGTAGCGCAGCGGCGGACTTATGAATGCCCGATAAAAACCCCTGTAATTTTGGTCTCCGGATAAAACTACGCCATCCATTCAAAACGCACTCTGCGGATTACAATTATTTGCAAAAAATTCCGCGCAAGTGATATTATTGTCTTTCTTCGTGTGTTCCCCGGGGTTGAGTTTTTGAACCTGTGTTTTTCAATGTTTTTCGTCATTCCGGTTATTATTCTTAGGATTCCTATTCATTGAATCTCGTGTAAATTGACGGTCGAATGTACCAATATGGCGTAAATTTTAAGCGTGTTATGAAAAGTTCTTTTGGTTTATCTGAAATTTATCCAGAATAGCATTATCGAGAATTTAAATATATGTACCTATTTTACTACAGATTTGAAAATTAAGAAAAATAGATTGTGTTGATTAAGCATTTTAAAATTAATTCCCTTTTTCATTTGCTCATAGTAGCTTTATTTGAAATGATTATGATACATAGATTGCTGTAAATATCGCTAAACATAAATTTGAACACTAAAGCTACTTTAAGGTCTTTGAGTATAAAGATTTAATTTTTATGGATTTTTCGTTAAATATTATTATTTCTGTAAGTATTAGTGAATACGATGCAATTTGAAACTGCTCTACGTAGCAATCGTATAGATTAAATCGATGAAACTAATAAATAACACAATAACACTATAAATTATACATGACTGAGGACGAGAATCATTGATAACCAGATTTATTTCTTTGGAATGGGTCTCTTCATCAAGTTGATGGAGGTTATCGCTTTCTTTAATCTTTCACTCATACTTATCTTTTTTATTAGATGTATACCGTATAATTTTACAACTTATTCAATGATTCGAAATAGTATTAATTTAAGTAGTCATATTGTATGAAATACAATGTATAATTACAAAATATTATTACTGCAATTTGTTATACGTAGCCATTGGAAAAAGAGCCAGGTGGCCGATGAAACTTAGCCTAAAACTTGTACGTCATTATGCTCCACCAAGATAACTCTAGACACGTGAGATATTTGTTATCACGGATGAAATCGGATTTTGGGGAGATTTTCCCGGGAGACTTATCCATAATAGACAGTAGCTTCGATGCGCAAATCCTTTTCCCCTATTCGTTGCCATATTCCACACATAGACAACGGGGAATTCCCCGCAATCCCCAACAAATCTCTGCTGCATAAACAATAGAAGCGAGGAATTATTATGGAATGGGAACACATTACGGTTATCACTCGGGAGCCACCGGAAATGAAGAAAAAGAAGGAAGAGACGGGCGGGTTTTTTAAAAATTCCATCCGAAGCGACGTGAGATGGAAAGAAAGATGAGTGAAAAAAAAAACGAATCGCAAAGCGCAGGAGAGATGAAAAACTCTCCGCTACTGTAACCCGTACCTGCTGAGTTGTGAAAATCGATTTTCGGAGATGTGGACTTGCAGCGCGGTGAATAATTGAGAAATGGCTCTCAGCGGATTCGCCAAGTGGGAAAATCTGTGCTGGAAACACAACGAAACAAAGAATGCTTGAGAAAGAATTGACGGATGGCAGGTGCACCTGCGGTTCGGACGGTACGAATATTTGATTTTTTCGTCCCCGCCCGTTGTGTGCCCGTCCTATTACGCTGTGTGGGGCTTCAAAACCGCTTGTTACATTTTTTACCTCGCCATGCATGGGGCTAATTATGAAGTTCCGAGGATTTTCTGATGAATAATCATCGCCTACCTAGAGTGGCCCTCATAATCCGATTCCATTTTTTCAGAATACGTGAATAATTTCGAGATTATTATTTCCGGTTCTTACCAACATCATATCACATATTTAAGGCCATAAAATCTGTTAAATGGAAGGGTAATTTTTTACATTCCAATTCTCGTTAAGATGAATTTAATGACGTACATGACGATGAAGTGATAATTCCTGAAGGTCTTTTTATATCCTGACTTTTACTGGTAGCAATTTTGACGTTTGATTTCATTTATTAATTCATTTCTTTTAATCTCTTATCTTATATACTTAATCTCGCTAAAAATCCATAAAAAGCTATTACTTGGAAGCTTAATCTGCATAATATCTGAATTTACAGTTATCGGTAAGGTAATTAATTTATGAATTCCTTTTACTAGTAAATATCATGACTTTTACTGGTAGCAATATCGACGCTTTATTTCCTTAATTTTTTTAAAATTATATATTCTCTTGTGCTGTCTTAATGTAAATGTACTTGCCATTTACAATGTTTTAATAGTTTTTAAACATTTAATTTAATAGTTTTACTTCCCATATTCCGTCAATATTACACATTTGATATTTTTTGTACAATTAATTACGTTTCAAGTATACACAAATGTAATTCGAAAAGGAAATTTAAAATGATAACCTTAGATACCATTGCTTCTGGAAAATTTTTTGCCACTATAATTTTTACTTTCTCCATATACGAAGTATAGAGAAAGTATTGTTTTCATGAAAAAAATCGACTTCGAGATTTCAACGGAAATACATGTTTTGGGGTCCCTAGAACACGTTTTGACCATTTTCGGAATGATGTCTGTGTGTATGTGTGTGTGTGTGTGTGTGTGTGTGTGTGTGTGTGTGTGTGTATGTGAGTGTGTGATAGTGGGCGCTCTAACGTAAAAACTATTAGTCGTATCAATACCAAACTTCATATATAGTAGTGGTGTGTGTGCTGTCAGAGTTGATTAGTTTTTGGATTAAATCGGTCAACCGGAAGTCGAGCTTTATTCATTAAAGCTCATTTCCGGTTTTCAAAATATCTCCATAAATATGATATATACGTATATTGTATTACTTATAAAAGTTTTAGATAATGTAATTTACTATAAATTTTGTATTTAATATATTTTTGTATCACCGCTTGATTAGGAGTTATTCGTGAAATACCGATAAACCGTAAGTATCTGATTATGTACTTTGTGGGCGCTCTAACATGAAAATTGTTTGTCGGATCAACACCAAATTTCATATATAGAATTTTCGTTGGTGTCGTTAGAGTTGATTAGATTTTGGAGTAAATCGGTTAACCGTAAGTCGAGCTTCATTCTTCAAAGCTCATTTCCGGTTTTCAAAATATCTCCATAAATATGATATTTAGGTATATAGTATTAGTAACAAAAGTTTTAGAAAATGTAATTTACTATGACTTTTGTATGAAACATATTTTTGTATCACTGATTGTTTAGGAGTTATTTGAGAAATACTGATAAACCGGAAGTTGCTGATTATGTACGTTGTGGGCGCTCTGGGCGCTGGGGCGAAAGGCTACTTCATCGTTTTTCATCGAACATGTCCTGAAAAACATTATTTATAATGTTTGTGACGTAAAAGATAATAATATATATAAATTAATCACTCATCTTCAAAGTTTAGATGGAATATAGAGTCCGAAATTACTGTCGTAGATAAATATTTACATCTTATATATGGAGAAAGTCATGTGCTGGCCACATCAGATTTTTTAATTTTGAAAAAAGAACTTTGATTTCATGTTGGTCAGCATACTAGTTCCATTGTTGCGTGAATGCATCCTAAATAACTATCGCTTACTCAGGTTGAAATAATCTTTCTTTAGATTATCATTATAAGTTACCAATTTCAGTCATCATGAAAATAGCTATAACTCTAATCCATTTGCTAAGAAAATGGCCGTAAAATAAACGAGAAACGAACTAAACGAAAGGGTCATTGACCTTATGCAAAAGTAATTTAGAGGCAATCTAGCTATTCTCCATTAAAAAGGTTGCTTCCATGGTGTTAGGCTGTTCTTTTCTCTTGGCCACATGTTGCTCTAAAGAGCAATGCCTGGAACTAAGTAGCCGTGAATTTTAAATTGCGTGGAACGAATTAGGAACCTGCGGGTCGGACTTTATGTAGCTCCTCCTCTACTGTAGTTAATTAATTCTCCTTTTTTGTAAATAGATGTTAGAGCAAGTGGAGACTAATACTGTCTAAGATCAATATTTAAGAATATTACGATAATGTAGTATCAAACTAACTAGTGACTTGGAAAAAACTATCCCGAGAAATCACTATTGATGAAATAATTGAAAATGTATCTTTCATCGGTGGAAATTTAGTTTAATGATTAAAAGTATACACCATCCTGAATTTCTTTTGGTTTCCAAGTTAAAGTGATTGTAATATAATTCTGATTAATCATCTATTAAATTCAAATACGGCACACTGATTGTGAATGGCACATGAAATGAAGGAAAATGGCAAATCTGAATGCGAAGAAATATTAAGCGTAAACTTTAAAAGTACTATTTAATTATTCCTGCTACACGGTAACACCACACTGTAACTGCTACACTATAACACCTTCTGTTTATTATGCATGTGTGTTTTTTATATGGGCCATTTGCTATCTGAAATTCGTAGCGTTATTTTATAAATGTGAATATTATAATTTTATGTTAATAAAATCATAAAATCAGTAAAATTGAATGCTGCATACGTTTAGGTACAAATATAAGACTAGTAAATGCATTACAGCCATAGTAGATCAAACAAAGTATGAGAAACTTCTATTATCTTATCTTTGATACCTATCTTAGTTGGCATATTTATTTTATTAAAAATTCTAATTAAGGCACATGAACTATATCTTCAGTCTTGCATGATGATAAAATTTCGTTAAAATTAAAGAATAATTTATTTGTAGAGCATTAGGAATATTGCATTGTCACTAAGGAAATCCTATAAAAATTGCAGTAGAAAGAAAAAATTGGTCTTCAGTCTTTATTTCAATTGCAATTCAGCGAAAAATGTTCATTGCAAGCTTTTATCGGATTTTTCATGCGCTGTTTATAGCCAGTGAAATCCGTTTTTTACATCGCATATAAATCTTGCTGAAGATTGGACTCCGCATTCCATCCTTTTTGACATCGCAACGGTTTTTCTTGATCTGTGAGAAATGAATCAAATGGCATCCGTTTAATTAAATTGCGACCGCATCCGTGGCGGAGATAAAAATGTATTGGATTTTGGACGTTTAAACAGATCCTTGAATAAAGGCTTCGAGGGAAGCAATTAAATTTGCGGGGAGCGTTGCTCAAAATGACACAAGAAGCGACGGTAATGAGCCCTTTTGAGC
The DNA here is from genome assembly GCA_947579665.1 of Sympetrum striolatum. Taxonomy (NCBI): domain Eukaryota; kingdom Metazoa; phylum Arthropoda; class Insecta; order Odonata; family Libellulidae; genus Sympetrum; species Sympetrum striolatum. Next base: position 62,718,796 of record OX388351.1, read on the forward strand.
AGCGAGTTTGACCTTAATAAAAAGCAGGAGTAAAATGCATTACTCGGATTAGCTCGAGGAAACGTCTTTGAGAAATGAAACATCCTGCGACGGCGAAATTAATACTGCCAGAAGGCGGTCTCATTTCCAGAAATTGTGCCGTGTTTGTCTAGGCTCCTCTAGAATCTCATTCTATTCGAATTGAAAATTCTGATTCAGAACAGATTAATCCCTATTATTTCAAAGGTAGTTTTTCAACATATTGCAATACGTATAGTTTTACTGAAGAAAAATATAACGTAAGATACGTAGTTATAAAATATTCTGTACAAAGTCCGTAACTCTAATTATTTAGAGTGACTTCCTGATTAATTAAATTTTAATCGGATACCATATTTTCAGCTGTTTTTTTTTGCTCTTTGCAGGATTAAATAAAACATGGACAAAATGACAGTATTTTACTGTTCTTCCTCTCATAAGCTGAACTCGTATTACTGCAATTCCATTTTTTCTATTCGAAACTCATATCGAACTGTTACTCTTTTACTATGACTGAAACCTATGATAAACACAAGAGAAGGGACTAAGAATATTATTCAAACAGTCGATGTCCCTTCTAGTTAGCTCATGAAAAGATAACCACCTGGATTTTCCTATCAGTAAAGCATGTTTAATGCGACACACGAAAGTTTTGCCCGTATCCTTGAAGCACATTCATCATTGAAATCGCAAAATTTACGTTAGAGGTTATTGCATATTTTAATAACTGATTATGGTAGGCATGAATGATTGTCAGCTGATATCAGAAAAAGTAGGAAAAAATTACAATACGCATTTTATTTAACTTGCTTTGGTTTTTAATATTTTATACTTTATTTTGTAGCGACGAAAGTTTACGATGACTTTAACACAGTTGACTACTCCTGACTTATCCGATGAAATTGGAGTCGGTAATTTACACGGATATCTTTCCATTGGTACAAAAGAAACCGTTGAAAAAATCTATTGTATTAGTTACGATTAGCTATTTCATGCTACTTAGAATGTGAAGGTTTAGTGGCTTGAGCTTAAGATTTAAATAGTTGCCTCCAAAGTTGTAAAATAGGGTTTTTAACGCAATATTATTTCAACTCAGCATGGGAAACTTCTTAAAGAACAAAAACTAGAGATAAGGTGTTTTCATTCTATCGTTATCATCCAATTTCTAGTAACTCCACGACATAGTTTCTTTATTTTTAGTCATATTATTCCAGATCACCCATTTCTCGCTTATTTTATTCAATGAAATGGTGAACTTCATATTTGGTAAACTGTCAATTAAGAAAGAAAAGAGAGATCGAATGCTTTTCAAATATCTTCTCGGGTGTTGAACCGGGTTAGAATGCTTAAAAATGTTGACATTTCCGCCGCGCCTTCAGCAACAATTTTTATTGATGTCGAGGACAAAATGTCGGAATTTTCCGACACCCTAACCCACTTAAAAATCTGAAAAGAGTTCCTGAGAAGAAAATGTATCGGTGAAAGTATATATAGAGAGAATCGGTGAGCCATGACGTTCTTATAGCGCTAAAATGGAATAAAAAGAAAAGCGTCCAAATGCTTCAAGTTCAGCGGAAGTCTTGCAAGGTTCACTCACGTTTGAGGTCGTTGTGAAACTTACCGACTGACCATGGTAAGAGTGAATTATTTCTCGAAATCGTAGAGAACGCGGTGAAGAAATAAAAATCGACGATCCGCGGAAGACCGAGTTCGAAAAGTCATAAAGAAAGCATCGCCTTGGAAACGGATTGCCGAAGAAGTACATTCAACTGCTGCAACTGTATCCTCCACTCTGCGGAATTTCAAAGGAAGAGCGGATTTGAAGTGAATTAGATGAAGGGATTTATATTCAAGGATTGAGTGTCATCTGCGAAATCCCATATGGTCAAGGAATTGCATCCGAAGTAAGGATCCGGATAACTCAGCTTGGACGTGATTTCTATTCACATCTCGGCGTCACGTGCAAAAAAGTGATCCGACTTCTTTCCCATACCATGCAACAGCTCACTGGTGGAATTGTAAATTTCTGTTTTGCAGCGTCAGCAATGATTTGCATTCGGAATAAAAGAATTTAGGGCATTCGAGAGATATTCAGAGGAAGACTGGTACATTTCATGTTTCTACTGCACTGAATAAAGAGCCATATTTTTTATTGCTCATACGCTCAGCAGTCTAGAGAGATGCAAAATTAACCTATTTTCCTCAACATTTCCCGTATTTCTCATCCAAGATTTTCTACGAAGACATGCTTTATGAATGAAGGAATTCCAATTACGCATCTAAAAGTTATGATTTGCAGAGCCTTGGCATAAAGGGCACTGTTGCATTATTGTGAAACTTCTACTTCCTTCTCATCATGGGTTTTGATTTATATAATACCTTCATAAGAAAGGATATTACAAAATACGTTTCAAAGCCGTTCTTCAAACATTAAAGAAATTAATTATTACAGAGAATATTCGAACAATTTACCATTGCTCTCTTAGAAAGAATATTTTTTTGGTGCGTTATTAGAATTTGCGAGGAGGAACAGTTATGAAAAACGTTCGTACAGGGCTAGAAACATCCCGGATCTCGCCATTGGTGATCATTGCATTGAGTTTTTCCGCCCTAAATCTTTGTTTGCTAAAAGAATTCATTACGTATTATTGCCTTATCACGCACCAAAAATATACAGTTTACCGATTCCGTTGTATCTTTTGCTTAAAATTTGGTTATCCAAAATGAAATAATGTCTGTGGTTGATTCGGAATTATTTTCATTTTACTGAAGTTTACTCATAATACCCTTTCCTGCATTCGTGTAACGCTAATTCAGAAATAAATGAAAACCTCTTTCTTAAGAACTACTTATATAGTGCCGTGAACCGGTAACTTAGACATGTTTTGGGACATTTTTGTCGATTATAAAAAGTAATATAATCGTAATTTATGCTTATTCTATCTCTTCAACACAATTGAAGTCTTGGATTGGAAATTAGTAAAAAACGACAACCTTAGACTCTCGAACAATTTTATATGTTTTTAAAAATGGTGTCAAAGTAATCTTGAGTTCGGGGTAACTTTAACACCTCGTTGGATTTGTCTGAATGTCAATGTTGATGCGCGGGTTTCTTTGATATCCCTAATAAAAAATATAAATTTTGCAGGTTTTTTTATATATTATAGACGTATTTGTAGTATGAAACAAACATACAAGTAAAATGAAAATAGCCAGTCTTTCATTTTGTAATATAATTCTTACAATATTATATGGAACTTTACTGCTGAAAATTAATCATAACATGAGATAATTAACATTATTATCAAGCAAATTAACAACTCAATTTAATTATACGACTCGACTTTAAAAATTACTCAAAAATATCAGTGTGTACCTTCTCATCGCTCATTCATATGACAGATTTCTAGACCTTTTACTACAGTGACCACAAACCCACTTGAGACAGGTGAAGCAGCAGATCCAATCACTCTTCAGTTGATAGCGACCGTAATCACATATGCAAATAGTACACAGATTTACATCCCCTTCGTCATTTTTGTTGCTCTTCGCATGTTTCAATAGTCTCTTCACACGTCTTCTTCCTCTGAGAAGAGTCCAAGTGTTTTAATTTGCATGTTAATCGTTTATTTTGACTTGGTGGTGTTTTTTCCCGTAATCCTGATGTTGAAAGAAGATAACTCGAGCCAAGATCTTCTTGGATACATAGAATAACTGCGTGCCAATGAATCCCCAATAACTGTCCAAGTAACCAGCAAAATGAATGAGCTGTATCAGCTTTTGTCACTGTCCAAGCTATCAAAACTGCGACTCTCTATCCATTGTTTTATTCATAGTCTAACTTAATATCATCATTTATAACAGCTAACTTAAAATCTATCTGCTTTTTAGGATGTAATAATTTTCTGTGAGGAAAAATTTGGCTTCTATGGATGAAAGATAAACTGGCAGGCTATAACTTCATAGGAATTTTATTTCAATAACAGCAAGTGTAATAAAAGTTGGAATAGAGTCATTGTAGCTATTTTTATGCATGTATTTCATCCCCCAAGCTTCACTGTGTTTCCCTCTTTTTAAAAACGTCACCTGAAGATAAAAGATCACAGCTGAAGACTGTCAGAAATTAATGATAGAGAATTAGAGAATAAAAAACTCAATTTATATCTAATTCCCCGTTTTTATAAGCAATTTCTATGTGGATTGCTGCTTCACATTTATGCCCTTACGAAATTATACTTTTTTCGATTCTCTGTGTACTCTCCATTTTGTTCTTCTCCCCAGGGGTAAATTCGATTATTTTAGACAAGCTTTACTGATCGCTTCTCCTTTTCACTGTTAGTTCACCTTGAGGCAATTCTCCATCCCTCCGCACATTTATTACGTTTTACCTTTGTCTTCCCACAACTTCTTCCCTTTTCCGAACAAGGAAATGATGCTTTGCTTTCCCTTAGCTTCCATGTTTCCGAAGAGGAACCTTCGAGGTTTTATACTTCTATTCTTAACACAAAAATATACTATTTTCATGTCCAAAAATAGCAGTTTTGATTAACCTCTTAGTTTAGTTCGGTAACAAGGTAGTTATGTGTTAGAATTTATCAAACTTTCGAATTTTGACCTAATTTTTTAACCTCTTCTCAGATTAAAGTCCGCAGAAAGTTATGAAAAGTAACTATGCTATTGGTGGTAAGTGTTGGTAAATATAGGAATGAATAATGTTTTCATGAAGTAAATATAAGTTATTCTAATATAAGTCGTAGTAATTCGTAAACTTTAAGTGTTGCCAAGTGGTAATTCATTGTGTATTCAATACCTGATAAAACTTTCATAGTATGTAATAGGTACATACTATTTAACGATAACTGTAGGTGCACACATAAATAATAAATATTGCACTACGATGTATATTATTATAGTTATTTTGGAATATTGGTTATTTACTGATATTCTGTATTCGTATACTTAAATATACGTATAATTAAATATTTTATGGAATTTTTATAGTGATTGTTTACCGTATATGCTATTTTTCTTGGTTTTAGAATAGTATACAAATTGTTAATTATTGTTTTTCTCTTTGTTAGAATTTTTATCTGAATATAAATCTTCTATTTTAATTTTTAAATTATTTAAAAAGTAATTTCAAACCGCAAATTGTGAAAAATTCAGTGGTCATTGAAGAACATATATATCTATAGTAATAATAACTTACTTAGACTAGGTTTTCGCAGTCATAGTGCATCACCAGGTACATAACATATTTTTTATGTGTTTAGTGGTCTAGCAAAGTTACCATTATGGGTTTCTGTGCTTCTCACATTCACAAACTAATATTTGAAGTCATTAGTTGTACCAACGCAGAATATAACCATTTTTCATCTATTTCTTAACCCATTACTGTGATCGTAATAGTATTCTTTAGAATTTATATCATGGAGTTGCAATATTCACATAAATAATTAAGTTTATCTGAAAGTATTTATTCATGTTTTTTATTCTAATAACCACAGCATACCAGCATAAAAACGCATTTTTTCATATTTACAAAAAAGTCGAATTATTATAAACAGAAGGAATCTGAATGAAAACGTTGGGGTTTTTAATGATCGTTTGTTTGAGAGGACTGTCTATAAAACTTTTAACGATGCCCGATCTCCAGTAATTCTTTTCCCTTTCCCTCCTCCATTGTCCCCGTGCCCTTCCACCTTTTTCCCTGAGATGGGATTTTTCGAAGCATAAAACTTCGTGAGCGCATCAACTGATCCCCTGCAATTTGTGGCTTAACAGGGGACGAAGTTTGGCTGTGCGTTATTACGGCGATACGAAACTGTCGCCTGAGGGAGAGGCGGTCAAGGTTACCCGTGCGACATTCGGCGGAGTCACTGGGAGGACGTATTTCATTGAATTAGCGCAAAATCCTTTAGAAATATTTACATGAACCGTAATTCGAGAAGAATGTATGCTCGGGGAGATGCTCCTTCTTAATTTGTGGATGTATTTTGAACCATGACGTAGACTTTATGTAAGTAAATGAAAATATTCTTTTCGGATTTGCAGCTTTAGAAAATTGGAAAGTTTTACCTTCATGATTCGGGCTCGTTTCAGAATATTTACATTTACATTTTAAGATTGCATACCTTGATTAAGGAAATTAACTCCAGTGTTATTTGGCGGAACTTCATTTTAAACTTACAAAAGTAAAAAAGCACCATACTCAGAACATTGTATTCCTCCTCATTCCTCGTCCTCAGAACATTGTATCCATCCTCAAAATTGTATTTCTTTTATCCATCCTCCAACCCTTCCCCCTCATTTTGTACTCATATATATGTTCTTGCTGCTTGAAATAACTTCTGTTCTGAGGATGGTACTTTAACACCGAAACCAGTCAACAGCTTTATTAAAATTTGTGGAATTCGTACAAGTGAGTGTGTGTGTTTTTTACTTTTGTAAGTTTGCATACCTTGATTTTAGAAAGGATGTGTTCATTTATTAAACTACTTAGGTAACTAATATCACAGCTTTACGTAGTTGTATGGGCGTTATTGAATGGTTTCTCTTCGTGTTTAGTGTATAACATATAACTGCAGATTATTTTTTCGGCCACCATATCTCATTTCTCACCGTCTGGATTTCCTTTAATGAATGAAGTCTTATCATACCAAGCGCATCTAAAAATAAATATCTCCTACAAAATAAAGGTAAAATCAAATTGATATTACAATTTCATTCACAGTGACAACACCTTTCAGCCACATTGATTTTCTTTTTAGATCCTCCAGTTTTTAATAACTTTTTGAATGAAAATTCAATAAAACACATTTAAATATTAGTATTAAATTGCATATTTTCATATACAACATATTAAGAACCTTGTCAGGAGGTTTGGAAAAATTTTCTAACATGCTCATATTAAGATTACAATGATATTTTAGACCTTATTATCTCCAATCTACGAAGAAAGCATATTCCCGAAGTACATGCAACATGAAAAAAATAATTCGTGGAAAGATTTCACTGTTAGGGCCTCGTTTTATTTCTTAGTTATACCTTAAGGCTAGTAGGGGAATCATTTTCCTACGTAGGGAGGCATGTATGTTCCATTAATCCGTATTCGATATCATCTGATTACATTTTTTGTCCGTATGACCTACAATAGTAATTATCAATATATGAAGTATAACGACTTCAACTCTAAAGTAAACTCGGAAGGAATTTATTTCAAACTTATTTTTACTTAATGTTTTAAACCTCTGATATGAGCAAATTAAATTTAAAAACAAACCTTTGCAATTAGTATTCAATATATTAATTAAACATATGTTTTACACTTCTTGGATATCGTTCTGAAGTAAGTACAGAATCTTAGTTAGAGGATAAAGGTAAAATATATATTTGTATTATGATCCAGATTTTTGATTAAATTTTTCAATGACAAATACTTTATATCATCTTCTATAGAAATTATGATAATAGAACAAATTGAAAACCTGAAGCTCATCTTCATTTGATTTTATCCGACTGGAAAAATTAGGAGAAATTCATGACACAATTGACCTTGCTACTAACGAAATACAAATATATTATAATTGTTGACCGATAAGTTTATTTTTAGCGTATAATCGCCAAGATAAGGAACACTAAGCAGAAGAATGAAAGTCTGCAGGAATTGAGACAAAGAAAATTAGTCCCTGGAAGTCATGCAACTGCGCGCGCAGTAATACAGGTGAAACTGCCTAACTTTTAGGGACGACCGCCCGGCCGTTATGGGCAGTGAGGATGCTTGAGTGGGTTGTAGTCACCAACTTTCCAATGGGACAAAACTGCACTAAACTGACCATTCTAAAACTTTCTTTCCTGACGGCTTCTATTGGCTTAACATGGTGCAGCTAGTGACCTTATTCATATGGATTTTGAGACGGTCGAGTTGGAGTTAATTTGGACTAAGAAATACGTGTGCAAGGTAATCTTCTTGCTCCTTAAGGATACTAGTTAAAAGATAAAATCGTATTGGTAAATTCAAAATAAAGAAATACATATGATTCCAGAATCTGCAAACGAAAGCATTTTTATCTCTGACGAAGGTAAATATTCTTATAGCATAGAAGCTTATAAATTTCATGGGTTGAATTTAGTTATCAATAAGCACAACTTTGAATGAAACTTTTAGAATCTTTAGCACTAATAGTTCATATTCAATTCCTGTTAAATTTGTTCTTTTAGAAATAATTAGTGTTATTATTTGTTTTCTGTTGATTCAAAATCTGTATTTATAACTTTTTAGTCGCAACTTTGGATTGAAGTCCCACGGATAGCGATAAGTTTCATAAATAAAAAATACAGGCTCGGAAAAGTTGATGATGAGGAGTTTTAACGTGTATTTACGATCCTCCAATTTCGGTTTACACAGAGTAATGAGCTTTCAGCGACTAGCCTTGATTTATTTGAAATAAGTCTAGTTTGAAGCATCTAGTTTGAAGTCTCTGCTAAGATTATTATTTAGTATTATTATTCATATTCATATTCATCAATAATTCATTATTCTAGTTCGAATCCTTCTATCAATTCCATATAATCCACGTTACTGCCTTCTTGTTCCCGACTTTTCTTACAGCGTTTAATTGATCATAAATCGAACGCGCAACTATAGCCCTGGAGTATGCACGGGATGAAATTCATCTTCACCACGGGAAGCTGGAGTTACTTCACTTCTTCCAGTTTGTTTACCGCGTGTATAGGGCTCGGAAACTTTGGCTTCGCCGCCAACTTACACGCACCTAATATCGGAGGTCCGTCCTACCCCTCTCGACTTCCCAGTTCTCCGAGGTTATGGCTCCCCTTTCGAACTCCAATAAAGAAATTAACCGGAAGAAGCTTCCAAACTTTGCGCAACTTGAAATTTACGCGCGCGGTTTGGATTACTCGTCCATTTCCCGTCGACAAGCCAAATTAGAAATAATGCACCGAGCTCTTACGCGGGACCCCTTTTTTCGGAGGCCTCTCCGGAGGTTCAGAGGCGGAAATTCCCTCAACGCAGCGAGAGATTCTTCCCGGGAGGCCGGAAGGGGAAACAATTGAGTTAAGAAAGGACGGGAGAGCGCTCTTCGACTGTTTTTTCATTTCCCACGAGCCCCTCGATGCGTGCCTAAGACTCTTCAGCCGACGTTGCTATGCGCATAATGCCGAGAGAAATTGCGCTCGGAAACCATGTTGGCTGTATCCCTTAAGGCCTTCGGACGCTCTTTTAGCCGACCACGGTTGCGTTAGTGTGAAAGCACTCCTCCCATCATGCACCAAAAGGCAATCTGGGGAGAGGAACGGAATAGGAAGAAGAACAGGCTAGGAGAGAAGACTTTGTAGATGTAAAGTATATGAGTAATAATGTAATTGTAGAGAACTTTTATGAAATGGATTACGGACGGTGGTAGGATAGCCATATACTGATTATAAAGGTGAGATTTCAAGTGTTTTAGGAAAATTGAAAAAGGCGACGATGGAAGTGAAGAAGATAGCAAATCATAAGCTACGTGAAAGATAATGTAATGAGAAAAATTCTGGAATATATATAGCAATTACCATAACGTTATTGATTTATGATTGTAGCCCAAATTCTCCGCGTGGTATAGATACACAAATAAAGGAAGCATCCAAGAAAATATGAATGACCTGCAAAACTAAGAAATAAAATTCCGTTTTGTGTCCGCCAATTTGGGGAAAAATATCCTTCCATAAATTTCTTGCTAAGAGGGTCGCCATATCCTGCACATACTGACTGAAAAAATAATTTATGTAGGGAAGAAATTCCACAAATACTTCATTTTTAGCGGAGTGTGTTACGAAAGGACATAACATAATATTGGTATAAACCAATTGAGCATTAACTTATTAAAATAATCTTTCTATACATAAAATTTGCTTTTTGATAAGTTACAGTTATAAATATATTTTAAAGTAGAGATTACCCGGAAATGGCAGGTGTAAGTAATGATTCAATGCTGCGAAATATTTTGCAAGCCCATTTGAATGTTTTTTGAAAGAACATGTTGTTACTTTTCTTGAACTTTTTATGTGCAATAGCTATTACGCACCATTCACACCTTGGTATATTTTAGAGCAAAGACGTAGAAAAGTCTGACCGCTGAGTTATAAACCGAGGTACTTCAAGAAATGAAAGATGCGTTATGATTTGGTAGAAGTAGAGTGATGTAAATATTAAAAATGAATAAATAATAACACCTTAAAGGAGGTATAAGATAATGAATCATAAGTTGAAGATTAGTAAAACGATGCATGGCTCATATTTTATGAGAGTTTATAAAAACCCTCGAACGGGGAGGAGAACGAGAAAGGTAGAAGGAGACATACAGATAAAACAGGAAGAGAAACATTGAAAAATTTAGGAGACTAAGGCAATTATGAAATAAGGTAATGTGACAAGACTGAATGGCTCAATACAGCTGAGGATAATTGAAATGAAATTACTCTGGGACTTTGGAAGATTGAAAATGTGTAGGAATGAGAGCAACCAAAGGAAATCAGACGTAAGGGAAGCAAGTAAATGAAAGTTGAAAAGGAGAGCGAGGGGCGGTGTAAGAGTTGGTGGGGAAGAGAGGAGAAAGGTACAAGTAATCTTGTATGAGGGCATCAAAGAGTTTCTCCCCCAAAGGGGAAATTACGGAAAAAGTCACCGCCATCCAATCGCATTTAGGGTTCGGCTGGTGGAGAATATTCGAGAGGAATGGAGCCTTCTGCTCTACCGAATAACTAAATAAGTAATGACGCTCACACAGGGGAAGGCAATTAATGAGGAAGAATACTATCGGAAGGTAAATCTTATGCCATTGAGGTGTGGTTGATTGGGAACTATTTCATATCTTCCCAATAGAGAAAGAAAATATATATATATATATATATACATAGAATTGGATTACTACCTAACTTTTATGACTCCTCACAACACAGAGTTTGAAATCCATATATACAGGATTCTTTTATACCGAAAAAGGGATTGGCTTTCCAAACCCAATATAGTAATTAGAATTGAACTAAAAATGATTTGATATCCCCTTAACATATAATAAAGAACAATATAACTCACAGAAAATGAACAACGTTGAAAAGTACTGTTTGTATTCTTCATGGGTCACCAATGCTAATGGGTTTTATTTTTCTGTTTTCGTTTCTCTTCAGTTTTATCTTTCTCTCTTCTAAGTCGATCTTAAACTAATTTCAAAACTTATAGAAAAATATTAAAGATTTTAATTCAGTTGAAGTAAAATGTAAGAATGAATTTTCAAAGAATCAATTTCAATGGATATTTATGATTGAATAACAAGATAGGGTTACTTAATGAACGCTTCTTCTATGATGTTTCAATTTTTTGGAATTACTTGTGATATTTTCTTTCTGTTACACGTTTTATCGGAGTTTTCATCTATTTTATCCCTACCTAATTTTTTTACAGGCCTACGACACATACTTAATTTTATAATATTTATTAAAAAAAAATCTTGATATATTAAGTACATTTCAGTTGGATTTTAAGACTTATCTATCTTTAGTATTCGCGAACGTAAGGAAACTAGTTACTAAGCAATATCTCAACACACATTATCACTTATTATGGTCTTCTATGATTTCATTTCGTTAGCGAAATAGATTGCTAATATCCAATATAATTTTGCGTACACGTCATTTCTGTTTAAAAGAGGCAGCCAGATACTCTTCCGCTGTATTCAACACGAAATATGAATCTGGAAAATGTATTATGTGTTAAAGATTTAACATTTACTAAATCTATTCGTGCCTGCAAATGTCAGGCTTATTTTGTCTCTTGTGTGGGATGTAGCATACAGCTGATTATCTATAAACATTGCTAAATGAGCCCTTTCAATGAGAACTATTCACGCGATATCATTACTTTGTTGCCATGTTTACTACGTTTTATTAGATTGTATTCATGAATATGAAACAAATAATGCCTGTTGCCGACGTAAGGTAACAATTGGAGAATTGCCGAGCACTTGCATCCCTGACCCTGCGAAAACTCGGCTTATGAAAAATAAAATGTGTAGCTATTTATTTAATGAATAAATAGTTTAACATAAAGGCTCAACTCTATATTCTGTAATTATATTATATAACAATAGTCTTCCTCTTATAGGAAAAATCCTCCATTATATATACTTCAGATGTGGTATTTTTTAGGAAGTTGGAAATTTTATGAAGGAAATATTTACAAGGAAAAGTGTTAAGACATCTTACTTAAAAAAAGTGCACCATATAAAACTCTCCGGGAAGGAACAGAGATAAAAAGCAGCCCCAGTTCTTTCAGACTTATTTCATTCTCATTCATTAGGTAATATCAATATATGCCCTAGCTTCATCAACAGAATGAGTGCTATAAAGTAGAGTTACCCCAAGTTATTTCTTCAAAAAGCCTTTGATTTAAAAGTGATTACGGAAAACAACTTCTTCACTGCCACAGGAAAATGGATTCAATGGCAATCAAAGGCATGTAATAAATCACGATTAAGACTTTAATTTTAAATCAGCGTGTAAATAAGCTTTATGGCGGACAAATTGTTGCAAAAACGCGAAAATTAACCGCCTGATTCCAAAATTATCACGAACGTAGCACCAATATTTCCCCAAGATTTTTGGAGCAGAATTTGCTGCAGGAAATATATACAAATCATAAGTATTCCTTTGCGAGCCATTTCACCGCTCGGAAAAAGTAATTCAGTTCCGGGACAAAACGGATTAAGCCAAATTGTTAGTCTGACCTCCCTCTCAGTAATTATTCCACCGAGGCCTTTATTTCGTTAGGGGGAAGGAGATACTTATAAAGAGAGGCATTTCTCAAAATAAGAGCCTTAATGAGGAAAACAAGACAGACGCGACCGTAAATACATGAAGAAGATGCTGCGTCACTCCGTTCATCATCAGTTCCCCTCCCTCTCCTCCAGAGCGGAAAGATAAAAAAATTACGATGCGACGCATAAAGGATAAGCTCCAAAATAAAAATTCCTCGGCGGGGACCGAGGTTTTCCATCACTGGCGCCCTCAATCACCCCACGTCAGTTTTGCGAATTAGCGGAAGGCGAATCCGCGGAAAGTGACGACAGCCGAGCCAATAAATAAAAGAGAAACGTTATTACGGGAAGCCATCTCGGCGAGAAATTAAGGCACGCGATAAATTTCGTTGCTTTGCCTTCATTTTTTCCTTCGCTATTCTCTTTCCTTTATTTTCCCCATGAAAATGAGATATGGGACACCACTTCGGGTGAACTCGCAAGGAGACGGGAGATTGACCGGAATTTTTTCCTCCCCGCATTTGCATGCTTTCAAAAATTAACTCGTAGACAATATCAGTCAAATCTACATGCATATAAAGCCACAATACATCCACATCTACATGTATAAGCTATAATTAATAGGGAATGGATCTTTCCTAAAGATATTCAGTTGAACATATATATTTTTCCAACCGAATAATTGTACACTGTATACTTTTTTGTAAAGAAGTGCTCAACGTTTCATTTTCGCAATAGTGAATTGCTACCTTCCGCACAAATGCTATGAAGGTAATTCAGGATAGTTACATGGTAAAAGGAAAGAGAATGACAGATGCTATATGACATAAACAGCAAGGTAAGTAACCAAGAAATGAAATAAATAGCGTTAAATATGGAATATTAAGGGACATAAACCTACAAAAAAGTCGAATACTCATTGAAATTTAGACTTATAAGTACTTCGTGTATTCTTTATGTTTTGAAAATACCTCTTCTAAGTGCCATTTCCCCAAACGAAGCTGTGCATACATTATCAATAAGAAAAGGTTATGTTGCAAATTAATCTAAGAACCTATTTGAAGAGTGAATTAATTCATCCTAAGAATTTCGAGAGAGAAAAGAGCGCAAATCTATATCAAAATATACCTAGTTTATTTCTGCTATCAGTTTTAGTTATTTTCTATTAGTAATCCATGAGGAACAAAAGAGATTAGGAAACTTAACTTCGATGTTGGGAATTTCTACAATTTATTTATCGTAAGTATATTGCTATTATTGAAATTCATTTATGTTGTCACACATATATTAAATGTATACATGTTTTTTCCCATGGGCCATATGGAAGGAGGGGCTAGCTTGTTTCAGTCTCATCCAATAAAGACATAAATTACCGAAATAACCGATTTATTCATGAGAGATATAAATTACAGAAATAACCTATACAAGTTGAATTAACAAAGTGTGCATTCTTCTTCCCTGTGTTTGTTACGGATAGGTTAGAGTAATTATATGGTTTAATGACGCACAACTTTTCTCAGTAAATCCGACAGCATAACTAGATAACTTCATGCCATGAAGCAGACTCCGCGTGGGAACGGGACTCGTAGGCAATGATTAAACTCTCATTTCAAAGTCGTGAATCAAATACAAGCGACGCACTCTCGTAACGAAGACGGATTTAAGTACATACGTCATGGAACATTCGGTTAACAAGTTTTTGATTATGATTAACTCCCAAGCAAATGCACAACTATTTTCACAATCTGTTTTGGGGTTAATGTTAGTCGTGGAGTGGGGATGTAATTTTCAAATCTCCTTTTGATCATTATGGAGATTGATAACTCATTACGTAATTATCGTCGCAGCACCACTAGTTCATGTATATATGTTTGGAGTTCAAAGGAATGATCTTCGAAGCACTACATTACTCTACTTGCCAGAGGTGACAATGTTCATTAGAACTGATTGACGAATTTCGTAACGCTCCAGCTGTTTCAGCATACGGTTAATGAAATATCTGAATTATTTTACCATATACGTTGGACCGTATATATAACTCATTTGGAAAAGAAATAATTAGCAGTATGAAGGAGTTTCTGAAACTCATTTTTATTAACAAATCAGTTGTCTTCTATTGTTAATATAACAAACATTGACTCTTGTGGAGATAGATTGACAATGCTATTGAATAAAAGCGTTCAGTGGTTATTTATGCTGTTTGCATAATAACATTAGCTCCCAGCCATCTTTATTTTCTTTCTCCTAGATGAGGGTACGTTTTAAAATAGTTAATAGAGATTTTAATTTAACATAATAATATCACTCTAATTTGAGTATGGGATTTTTAAGTATATTCCAATGTAAAACGCCATTTAGGAAGCTATATACTTAAGAAGGATAATAGCGTTATTAGTTTAATCTTCCCCAAAGATCTTTTTCAAAGTCTCGAGGGCTTATTCACGACCGGAGACGCTCTCGACATTTTAGACTCCTTGACAAAATTATATCCTTGCGAGATGAGATAAATCAGCGTTAAATCGGTGGAAATGATGGATGAAAAACCAATGAAATTCATCATCTCGAGGCACACAATAGGGCCGTCAAGTAGATGAGCGTGCGCTAAAGACCTTCGAGGATCAGATGAACGGAAGATCAGAGGGAGAGGAGTGGAAGGGGGAATTGACTCGACGATGACCTATCTCCGCGACGTTGACCTCATACGAAGTAGACTGCTGAAGGGAATTTGATGCTTAAATTATATCGGACAAAAGTAGCTGGAAAATAATATTTTTTCATAATAAGTATGCGCTTGTAATAAATGAATTCACGCTAGCTATTCAATAAAAATAATGAAGTTCGAATGTCACAGACCATTTTTTGCAATAAACAAAACGCTAAGTAGATTTTAAGGATATAATAAGTTTCATTAATATTTTAGGGAAAGGTGATCTTTTAAATATTAATATGAAAACATTTTTATGACTAAAAGCTTTTTTTTATCTTTGAAAAAATTTATTTATCGATTTATCATGAATTTTGCTATACATAAGCATAGTTTAAGCTTATGAAACAGCCGTATTATTATGTCTTACGTAAATGAAATAAAAAAATCCAGCTCAGCATAAATAACAGTAAATCAATGCAAATGTCACTTCATTCTATTCAAATCACTATAGCTCAAGGAAAATATTTTGCTTAGACTAGATATTAAATTCTTTCTGAAAATGAATTTTAGCATTAATTATGTGCTGCCGACAATCAGGAGAAACTGGTCTAAATGAAATATGAGAAATGACGTAATATAAATGCAAACACCACAAATATCTGATAAAATATTTTATTTGCCCTTATTGTATCAATATTATTTAGATTTTATGTTTCGGAATGACGAACTAGCTGGCAAGAAACGTATCATGAGAAATACATGAGATATTTGAATGTCCTGCTGTTGCATATTCATATCGAAGGCGTCTTTTTCGAGCACTTCTTAATCCCTAAATATTCATGGCTAATGTCCACCTACATTCTGCTCAGCACCATTCTAGTGTATGCAAACGAAGGACCTTTGTCTCCCCATAACTGAATATCTGCCTCAGTATATGCATACGCTAAGTGATGCGTACGAGACACATCTGCCTTGCAAAAAGTGGATATCCCCGATTATAATCCCTCGTGTCTAGTCTGAAAGCAAGTTGTCATTTGAACTTCATGTCGTCCCTCGATTTAAGGATAAACCGATATAATCGTAAAATGCAAATAACGAGACTTGAGTTTTCTGGATATAATAAAGACGTTCACTAGGTATATTTCATAAGAATATTTTTAGGAATATTTATTAATGATAATTAAATAGCTATGGAGGATTGTTTTTCATTTCAAGAAGTTCATATAATAATCCTTCTCTCTCTCTCTAAGCCCAAGATCGTTTTTCAAATGAATATTTAAAGTTGTAAGTTAATCTTATAGTTCTTAAGTTAGTTATATTCATATTTCTTAAACATTCGCTCAAAATATATAATTTTTACATTTATTCTCTCATTTTTTTAAGATAAACTGTAACAATAGTTCGCTATTTTTATTGATTTATTTCCTCCTCTGCAGCATCATAACTTCCTCTCTACTTTCTCTTTCTTAATTTTATTATGATTTAGATTATTGTTTCAACTTCCTTAAATGCTATTCGAACCATACAGCTTCCAATTAAAACTGTATCAAATGAAATTTTATGAGGGGAATGTAGGTTTGTGGCTTTGATTGAAATTAGTATGTTTAAAAGAAGCATTGACCGTGAATTTAGATATTCCCATAGTCTCGTCATTGGTATTGCTACTATTAATTAACTAATAGGAATAGAAATAAAAACACTGTGTCGAAAATTCCACTCAAGTTTTTAATACACGACCGGTTTCAGACAAATCTGTCCATCATCAGGCCTGATGTCAGGCCAGAATTGTCTGAAACCTGTCATGTATTAAAAACTTGAGTAGAATTTTCGACAGAGTGTTTTAATTTCTATTCCTAGTATAGAATTCCACATTGTTTAGGCTTCTTTAATCGATTTATATAATTAACTAATGTTATGAATTAATTACGTAACCGAAAAATAAATGTAAACATATCCTAAAAAAAAACAAAAAATACCTCACTCAGCACAATTTTTCAATCAATAAAATATTTAAGTAGATCAAATACTAAAAATTATTATTGTTAATAATATTTATAAACTTCATATCATCGCCATCAGCAAAACCGAAAGTTTATTCTACATAGATATTGACTATATCTCATATTATATTAACATGTTCAGATATTTGACAATCATTTCAATATCAAATATTATTTCATTCTGAGTAAATAAAGATAGGTAGTTTCTAAACAAATACATTCTGAAGTTTAATTTCCATAAAATTACGGCTGCCTCCATTGATTACAAAAATTTGTTTATTAATCTGAATTCAGGTATAAAATATCCTGCCTCAAATGTCTTATTAGTTGTAAAAGTGCAAATTTTATATTTGATCGCCAAATCAATAAACGAATGTTTTTATTCATATGGTCCCTTGCTATCAAATTTCCGTTGGGCGGAATTCCCAACTTTACTCGGCTGTCTCAGATCCTCCCGAATCACGTCACCGGCAACTCAAACAAGCACGAGTAAATACGCGTGCTCAAATACGCGTATTCGCACGCATATATCCAAGATGGTAAACACGCCTTATTCATGCAAACGTGTTTGGTTACACACGCTTATTCAAACGTAGTGTAAGCAGATGAATGTCGATGCGTGGATATACTCGGCGGAATCGGAAAACTTTTTAAACGCTTTTTGGTCATAGCGGAATCTCCGCGGAGTTGGAAAATGTACGGTGTAATGTATGTATACGTTTAAAAATACAAACAACAGACAGCGCCGATTATTTGCTTTAACGAGATATCTAATTCACGTGTTATATTGTTCTCAGTGAGATTGCTTTAGGGTTGAATTCAACCTCAGATGGTTAAGATTAATCTGTCGATCGAATCCATGACATTCATTACCAATTTAGTAATGTAACCCTTTTTATAAAATTAATTATTCTGGATCAGGGTTCCCCAAACTATCTTCCGCGGAACGCCGGTGTTTCGCTGAACCTGAATAGGTGTTCCGCGACAATTGGGAAAGGTGTTATACACTGCAATACATTCAAAGATCTTTTACTATACACTTCAAGTAATAATTTATATATATATATATGTTTATATTATAATACTATAGTTTTATATTTAAACATAATTACTAAATAAATAATTTGTTTTAATTAAATGATTTTAAAAATTTTACAAGTAGAATTACCTAACCTACAAATAAGCAAAGTGTTCCGTTCAACTTCTCAGGTCTGCAAAGTGCTCCATTACAGAAAAAGTTTGGGAAACCCTGTTCTAGATGATTGAGAAAGTACTTTTAATTTATACAGAATTACCCTCTTTAGTTCATTAAAAAGACGCTATTGTGAGAAAATGGAGCCCAAATCTGATCGACTACATTCATCTTAAAAAAATGCATTGAAACCTTAAAAAAACTGTTACATAAAGAACGACCATAATATTGATAAAATAAATCTACATAATAAAGATTTAATCACGTTTCTCCTGACATAAAATAATGTTGAAATGAAGCATATATGTAATATTGGCAATGTTTTCTTTAAAGAAATTTAAAACTTACGTGTGAAATGGAGAATGATCGAAATATATCTGGTATAAATCCTAACTTCCGTTATTAAATCACGATATTCAACAATAATGACAATAAATACAGCAAACCTTAACAATAATTTTTGAAATTTTAAATATTGAGCATTCAGATCTACTGAATATTTACAATAGAATAAAGTAAAAAGTGAACCATTCGGAGAAAGTAGGGTGGCATATTACCTTTTATAATACAATTAATGCGATATTTAATTAGTATTTCACTTTAAATGTATAAGAAAGGAGATATATATAAGAATATAGAAGTTCTCAAATTCTAAACTCCACCGTATTCAAAAGAAGAAGCGGTCCATAACATATGGTAGTTTCAACGAACCAGTGCAAATAAATATTTCAAATTGAAATCTTGAGCTCACGGGCTAATTCTTTCTCTGAAAAAGTTATGAATGGTATTTTTGTTGATGGTATAACCCAGCTAATACTGTTATGGCGATAACCTGAACCATTTTTACCCATTGAATTTCTGTCCTACCTATTAGAAAAAAAATTTAGAGGCTATCTTCACATTTTTTGCTCTCTCAGTTTCGTGTACATTTTCCTCGATTTTATTTTTATTAATATAGAACATTCCCAATGTTTAGATGGACAAAATTTTTTCACATTGGTTTCTTGTGTCCATTTGTTTAGTGTCTCTTGAGATTGCTTCGTGTATATCAATTCCTGTTGCGAATTATTATTTGAACACAGGAATGGAATTCAAATTATTATTCGAATAACTATTTGTCAACTACTCCCGAATACTAATGAATTCGATAAGGTTATCAAAATTTGAATGCTCGTATCTAAATCCATCCTAAAACATGAACAACGCTCTTCCGAGTAAATGCATTTAACAGAATGGTCTCTTGCTCCGTAATGGACCGCCTAATATTCATTTCAAATACGCAAGGAAATGAATAGCATCTCTGCAAGAATGCGAAGAGAGAGAAGAGATTCTAATGAAGAGAGTCAACGCAGTGGAAATATGGCAACGAAAGTAAATTAAGTGGCAAAGGCTAAAAACATTCCCAAGTCTACAGTGAAACGCGGACTCGAAATGAAAATTTACTTTCGAGGTTGAATTGGGCCGCAAATTCTCCTAGGAGACGAAACGAGGAGAAAATTGCTGACAACATAAACAAAATTCAACCTTACGCTTTCGCGGGGAAAAAGGCTGATATGTACAACTTTTCATTTGCCTAAATTGCTTAATACCGAACTCATTTCTCATGGTAAATAAGGAAAGAATGGATATAATCATTTCTTGGGATAAATCCTAAGCAAATGTCAGTAGAAGCTGGAATTGAACCAGAGACCTATGAATTAAAGCACAGGAACTTTGTTTATATATTTTTTCTTCGTTAATACTACTGTGAGATAAAGTTTCTCAACTCATTTATAATCATATAAATAATTCAATTTAATTAGCATAAAATCCACTGAATTGTGTATCAGTATTGTTTTCAAATAATAATAAACTATATTAATACACAAATATTATGTGAGGAATATTGTAGACCAGATCACCATTTCTTAAAAATTATTAAAAATTGAATAATGTTTAGGAGCAAACCTATTTCCATTTAAATCGAAGAGTTTACCTTTTAAAATCAAGTCTAGATGTCTAGTATTGACTTTATTATGAAATGTTACTTTGGTTGTGAATTTTTTTATTACAAGATAATATTTCCATGGGAAAAATATGAAGCTAATTCAAACATATTCACTTCTCCATTCTGATAATACGAAAATAGGCGTAGATAAACAATTGAATAATGTAAAGGCAACAGTAGTAAATTATATTGATCGATGCGTCTTCTATATTTTATATTCGATCATGATACTATCTTACAAGCTCCATTTCTATATTTTTCAATCAAACATCTCGCCTGGAAACATGATAAAGGTAATTTTTTTTAAATCTCAGTCACGAAATCTGAGGCCCCTTGATCGTGCAAATATATTTTTCTTGTCTGATACTTAACGATTTCACTGTAGTTTACTGCTATGATACATCAAACGAATAGAAAATAATAGGTAGTAATATTGATAGGTACCTTACTTTGATAAGTAAATTATTCGGTATGACATCATTTTATGAAAACGAGAATTGATCGTTCTTCAATGTAATTCTAGATTATATAATTCAGGATATGATGCATATTGGAATAGAGATTATATAATAAAAATAAAAAGCTATGGAATTGAATTTATAATAATATGAAAAAATATACCACGATATATGCTATGTATATTTTTAATTTTTTATCAGTTTTTATTCATGAATGCTTAAATTTTAAGATATTGGGCTTTTTTGTATTGATGTATAGGAATATTTGCGTTTATTTTATTTATTGTTATATCTACCATGTATAGGAATGTATAGGATGTATTGATGTATAGGAATATTTGTATATGTATAGGATGTATTGATGTATAGGATGTATTGATGTATAGGAATATTTGCGTTTATTTTATTTATTGTTATATCTACACATCTACCATAATGCCACCACCTGTCCTTCCGAATAACTCGGTAGTTTCGTATGTACAATAAATAAATAATAATTTAAAAATATGCTCTACTATGTTCAAATGTTCCCGAACTTGTTTTTCCCAAAAAACGCCAATCAGGAGAAATGTAAAATTCTGGTGGGTAATAGCGCCTCCTATTGTGGTTACAGTTATTTTACCTCTGCATACGACCGGAATTTTACATTTCTCCTGCTCGGCGTTTTTGCGAGAAAAAAAATAGTTAGGGATTTTTTTAACGTAAAGTATTTGGCTTAATTTTTTATACAATTGACCAATTTGTCACTATTTCATTGGGAATATCAAAGCTTCAATTATTTTTTCATATTTAGACGCAAATTAATGCTAATGCATAAAGTAATATCTTTAAAAAATGTTTATTTAGTTGAACGTGAGAGGATATTGTCTTTTCAATAAATAATGAAAGCTCATGGGTTTCTCGAAGTAACTATTTTTAATGGTGGAGCTCATCTTTGTCAAAAACATAGGGGGCGTTAAAAATCTCCTTTAGGGGTTAAATTGAAATTTACGGAACGCCCTGGCCAAATAGCGAATCTTTTTTTTCTTAATTGATGCTCGTGTGAAGGGTTTTTCCCACCCGAACAGTACCGTGGTGACTTGGCGGATCGTCGCTGTTCACCGCCACTCACTTGGGTCAAGGTTTCAGATGTCAGAGGCATTCGTGACACGACGCATTGCCTCCATTAATCAGACTTCGGTGCACGCGTCTCCGTCTCCACTGAAATAATAAATCACTGCGATGCGAGCGCCCTGCATTCGTACGGAAATGAAATTGATTCTTTCCTTTCGACTCATCCTTGACTACTTTCCATGACTGAAGGATCGGGCAATGTTTAGCTCGATGCCGGTTCGGTTACGTAATTTATTTCGTTAGCATACATCCTGTGGGCGGACAATACATTTTAATCGATTTCAATGAGGTATTCGTTGAATTCTCATAAGTATATGTACAGTCCTGGCCAAAATTAACGCAGCACCGGCCGTAAGGATCGCTAGGGAGGTGCTGCGTTAATTTTGGCCGGGAGTGTAATATCATGTACACTCCTGGCCAAAATTAACGCACCACCGGTCGTTAGGATCGCAAGGGAGGTGATGGTTTAATTTTGGCCAGGACTGTACCTACGAGAATAAAGAATGGACTAACATTAATAATTGACCAAAATGTTCAGCTATTAGTTGAATTGAACGATTTCTCCTGTTGATTTTCAAAATTCACGGTTTTGATTCTATCTTACCCCGAATAAAATAATATCCGCTATTCGTTCCAATTTTCCAATTCCAAGTAATATCCTACCGGTGCCACCTGCAAGAAGGCCAACTTTCAACGTATATACCTACATAAATAAAGAAATATGCTATAGATAAGTAACGCTCGATAAGAAAATGTTCTCTTGATCACGAATATTGATTATAGTTAGACTCTTATCCACAATCATCTGAATTTTATTCAAAACATATTTATCGATCTGTTTTGATAACTCTCTTTTGAAATATTTTCTCTTGAAATTATTTTCTACATAACGCAATTTTGACTTTTAATATAAATCAATTCTTCCATACTCATTATGTGATATATTTAATAAGATCAAGAGATTAAGAAACTCACTGATTAGACTCCAATGGATATCAATTATAATTTGTACACCCCTAAATCAGATGCATACAGATTCTATTAAATATTTTCGTTTAAATTAGAAAGTACGACAAATAGTTAAGAAAACCATATACATACCGAGTGGATAAAAACCATTGTTTACTCACACATTGGTCAGGCAGAATATCTCTGTAGTTCTTACCTGAAACAAAATACATAAAATATTATTACTTATAACAATGCGCTGCCATCTCGTGTTAAATTTATTATAGTGTACCATATAGACTGATTTAATTCTATTTTCTGTTTATTTATCCTCAAATAAACGTATTGACACTACCTGATTCCATTATCTCAAGCCACTCCTGAACCATCAGTATACATTTGCCGGAATACACTACTACACTTTATACATCATCCCTGATAATACGGTCCTTAATGCAATATTTAAAAATATTCATAAATTATAATTAGCATGTATGATTCTAAAAACCACATGAACAGTAGTATGTTAAAATATCTTAATAACATGTTATAAATGTTTTGATATATTTTGTGTAAAGCCGAGATTTTTAAAATCGTACGATTCATTTCATAACATAGTCATAACTTTTCATTCATTGACCTTGTAATTTATCAAAAAGATTTTACCGAGCTCCGACAATCAAAGGAGAAAGTGCTGGCGGCGTTCGCTTTAAATGCTGCGAATGAGCAATGAATAAACTTTCATCTTTCACAAGAACGCGGATGCATTTTTCTCACTCACGACCCTGGCGAAATGCTTTACGATCCTGGGAATTGCTCAAATTTTTCTCCGGCCTCCGCGATGACGGTTTGGATGAAACGTTACTCAGGCCTTTTAGGTTTTATTTAGAGGCTCATGAAACCGTTTATCCAAGTAATCAAATCGTCCGGTAAAATTGGACGCCGAAATTGAATGAGGATAAATGCTTTACGGAGGGAGGGAATTGGAAACAGTGGGACGGGAAACAAATGGGAAAGTGGAGAAAAGAGAAAATGAGATCGGAATTTAATATGAGCGAATGGAGAGCGGGTTTGAAAACAGCGGGAGGTGTGTTAGAGAAAGGAACTCCGCATAAACTACTCAGAACATCGTTTCAAAGAACTGAGACACTTTACCACTCCGTGTATAGACTCGGATCTCCGCAGATTAGAGAAACCGAGACAGATTCAACTAATATCTACCCTGCGTGGATGCAGACACGATGTTGGAAAGAAAATTTCCACGAAGAAGGGTGTATTTATTAGCAAAATTACCATAGTAAGTGAGCGAAAAATATTAATACTGTAAAATTCACTGAGCCATGACGCACTCTTCACTTTCAAGCATTCTTTTTATCTCAAAGGAGTATGAAATAATTTCTTTGAAAATCGATGATAAAATTCGTCATGATTACTTTAAAAAAATCCAATTTTGCCATCACATGACTTTCTTCGTATTTATTGAAAACAGAAGCCTATGCCGGTAATACATAAATAATTTCAAAACAATGAGTGTTACAGGACAAAGTTTGATACAAAAGTTGTAGTAAAATACATTATCTATAACTTTGGTACATAATTGTATATACATACTTTGCACTCTGACAGAGACATGTATGAAAAACTTCCATTTCTGGATAAACAACAACTTCCAGTTAACCCCTTATTGAAGAATAACTCCTAAACAATCAGTGTTACGAAGAAATGTTTCATACAAAAGTTGTAGTAAAGTACATTATAACTTTTGTAAGTCATTGCATATACCTACATTGCATTTTTACAGAGATATGTATGAAAAACTTCCATTTCTGGATAAAAAACAACTTCCGGTTAACCATTATTGAAGAATAACTCCTAAACAATCAGTGTTACGAAGAAATGTTTCATACAAAGGTTGTAGTGAAGTACATTATTTATAACTTTAGTTCATAATTGTATATATCTATATTGCATTCTAACAGAGATATTAAAGAAACAAAATTTTGTTCCGGTTAAGCGATATTCATCAAAACTAATCAAATTTTGGCATTGTTATGAAAATACTAAATATGAAGTTTTGGAATGATCGGATAATTACTTTTTAAGATAGAGCGCACACAATTTTTTACCACAGACAGACATGTTCAGGAAAATAGCGAAAACGAGCTCTATGGGCCCCAAAACATCTATTTCCGTCGAAATCTGGAGGTCGAATTTTTTTGCGTATACAATACTTTTTCTATAGGGAGAAAGTAAAAATTTGATATCAAAACGAATTGAATGATTTGTCGATATCAGTCTACTTTGCATTCCATAAAATTTGTCATTCTATGTAAGTAAAGGAAGAAAATTCGGAACACGGTGTTAAAGAATAAGAGGTTAAAAATCTCCAATAGATTTGTTGGCGTTACTTGTCTCATTCACCTGTGTTTGAATCTCTGTGCTTACTAAATCTAGCTAGGAAAGTTGAACAGAAGGAGTTATGCTCGGTTCCACATTAAGGCTTAAATAAACACAAATAAAGAATCTACAGTCACACATTCATTATTTATTTTGCTTAATTGATAAGAATAGATGATTATTTTTCAGTGTCCATTACAAAGCCATATTACATTATCAATGACAAATTAGAGCACCTTGGGGTAGCTAAAAAATGATATTTCAGCGTAAAATTCGGAAAAATTTAATTCGTAAAAAATTACTTTCTTAGAAGCGCATCTCAATTCAATTTTCTATTGTTGTTCTTTGAATCAATTCGTAGCCGGTTTACCTATTTAAAATTGTCAAATCAGTTTAAATCCTCAATGCGTTTTTTCTACATTAGGAAATGTATCATTTCATAATAATCAATTACTTTCACCAACAGGGACAAAGGTTCCTTAATGAGAAAAATAAAGATTTATGGGGCTATCGGAATGGAAATGAAGAATATGACACTAATTATGTATTTTAAATGCACATGAACTTACCGGAAGGTAGAACACTCATGTTATGTTACAAATTCTGTATACGCGGGTGTTGCATGAGATGACGAACTATACCGAGATATCTGATGATTTGTATCTGCTATGGCTATGCAAATAGCATTATCATACTTACTATTCAGATTATTTTGATCCTGAAAGGCCATTTGTTTGCTTCGTTACTGAATTCTGAAATTCAATGACCAATCGGCGTATAGATATCATGTTATCCTATTTTTTTACTATTTTCAGTTTCAAAATCACTTCATAAAAAATATGCACTGTTTGTTTGTAATGCTAGCAAGTTTCCTTAACAAGTACTTTGAAATAAAAATTCTTCCTTGAAAATAAAAAGATTAAAAAGTTAAAATATTTGCAAGAGGTTCATTTGCAAATGTAATTTCAGAACAGAAGTCATTAAAACAACTTCCAGGTTATACACATCAGTTATAATATTAAAATTAGATTTTCTGCGGATATATATCGTAGATTCTCAGTATTTGTTATAATTTTGCAAACCTCAAGTTTTTTGAGAATAAAAAAGAATGACTGATGTTTACGCGATAGAATGAATTATTTATAAGGATATAAAAGTTTTAGGGAAAGCATGTTGAATAATAGCAGAATTTGGTGTGAGGTAGGGGCGGTCCAGTGAGAGGTGGAAATAGGAAATTGGATAAGTTTTGCAAGGAAGGTTTCCAGAGAGATAAAATGGGTTTTGGGTGTTGGAAGAAGTCCGCGGAAATAACATTTATATGTATATATTTACATATTTTATAGTTGCAAGTATTTTCATAAATACCGTTGTTGGCCAATTTTGGTACTAATAATTCTGTCTCTTCTATTATGTATGCATCAAATATTGATTCATTTAAACATTAAATTTTGAAAAACTTTATTAATTTTCCAGAATTATTTTTATGTTATTATTAATTTCAACTCAGACCATGAAATAATGATTAAATTCAAATGATCTAGAAATAACTTCCAGATAAATTTTTCATTCCTATAGCTGTCAATTTGCCGACATTTTCACGTTTTTCATGAGCAATATTCTATTCCTTTCTTTTGTTAACCAAATTTTCAGCGTATTTTTTACTCTTGTTGGGTTTCGCCTTTAAAATGATGATTTTCGTTTTATTCTGGAAAATGTCTTTCGCAGATACTGAAGTAAGGCCATCAGGTTTACGTCAAAATATTCTTTGCATTTGGTTTGGTGCAAAAAATAGCACCTGATCTTTTGGAAGCGTTTCTTCGGGTTTTTCGCAGCAGTGAATAATATTTCTGATCAACAATAAAGTACGTAAACAGCAAAATGAAAGGAAATTCCGATGGGGTGCCCTCTTGGGGATACTTTCCCGCTGTTACCATCAAAATTTCTCTCTTTGGCAGCGATTCGTGGAAATTTCATTGGTCCCGGGCCCTGAAAATTTCCCTCAGGAGCGTGTGGCTTCCTCCCATTTTCATCCACTGCCTCTAGAGGTCTTGCGCCGTTCACTGAGAGAGAACCTAACAATGACTAACGTCTCGTCCGCAAGATTTTTCATCCCCTTCCCTCAACCGCAAGCAATTGCTCCAAATGCGCCCTTTTTCAAGTTGGAAAAATTCGAATCTCTGATTAACGCTTATTCTTCCATCTCAGGAATGTAAATGTCGAAATATTTTCTCGAAAAGATAGTGAATGAGTTTATGATAATGGGAATAAAGGATATTGCGGTTTAAGTTTTAGAGATTTATTTGTGTACTGTAAAATTGATCCTAGATTTAATACAGGACTATAGTATGCATTTGTACGGATGATATAGAGAAATAATCTCTTAATATTTGTGAACATTAGTTGTCAAATTTACAAATAATCTTGAATTCAGAACATTCTAAGCTGAAAATAGTTTAGGAAACATAATAACATCAAAGGAAAATTAGATGAAATATACAATAGAAAACTCCGAAGGAAACGATGGAATTTAAAATCACGAGTTATAATATTATTCATAGAAAGTAAACCTTTTTGAATATCATCATTAAAAGTGTGATGTTCCGACGATAAACATCTGTTGATATTCAGCATAAAAATTTGTTGCTAAGTGTGACTAATCACATTGATTTATTCAGATATCGATTAGCTACCGTGATCATGGTCAACTCCGAATCTGAACCGTTTTAAGCCCAAAATAGTCATGCACATTAAACATGCGATTCGAAGTTTATCAGTACTTTAATTAAAACACAAACTTTTATCGAAATGATTCTTATTACAAATAAAAATACCAAAAATGCTTCAAGAATGTATGCAATGAATACGATAACAAAACAGCAATATTTGAATATCAATAATCAATAAAAATTATAATTACTCAGTAATAAAATTCGATTATTCAATTTATTCATACTATTCCAAATAGAAAAACGTTTCAATTGTATTTCATTATTCTTAAAATACGGAAGAGGACACAGTTAAAATAAAACATCTTAAAAAGAGAAATTGAGATAATTTTAAAAGAAAAAATAGATTTTAATCGACCACGCCTTGTGTTGTAACTGAACGATTCACAAGTAGACGATTCTAAGGCTATGAGTAAGTCGTCAGGAGTGTCAATGAATAGGCATATATGATTTGGTAGCAGTAAGGATTGAACGTTATTGAAAATTTATTTAGACTTAGGAAATAATACAAAAATGAGACATATATTCTTCGGCTGAAGATGGAGCAAATGCAACGAAAGCTGATGAGAATGGCCTTTTTAAATATTTCTTACGTGTTACAATTAGTTGCTGGAGAGAATCAATCAGCCTCAAGGATAGTAAATATGGAATATATACAGAGATTTCCAGTAGTAATCGTCCAAATATAGAAACTGTGTATATAATAATATATGATGGAATGCAGAATGTTATATCTAAGCCACTTGCGGTAATTGCTAGAGTGGACTTAACAATGTCGTTCTCCATACCATTATTATTCGCTCGCTATTTAAATTATTGCGTATGTTATTTGAAGAGAAAGACACATATGTAATCTATTCATATCTTAAAGAGAGTTATAAACGAAACCTATAGAAGATGTAAAATGAAATCATTTTTTCTATTCCTATTTTGAAATATCTGCCTGACTCTTATGCTAATTTGGGACAAAACTTGCGCAAGCAACTTGCGATTTTTCTTCCTCTACCCTTTCGATCAACCTCTCTGCACTTCCTGTTTATCTCAGTCCCCTTTACACTCCTTTTCCTGAAAAGACACCATTTTTCTCTGTCCGTCTCTCTCCCTCTAAATCCAAAAGTTTTCCAATGAATCTAATATATATTTCTTCCCCTTCTGTTGAAGTCTCATGCGCTGCTTTTTTTCCTTTTCGATTCCAAAGAATGAAGAATAGTCCCACACTTTAATAGCCTTCCCATGTCATTCTTCATGTTTTATCGAAAGCTATATTCTATAAACGCCTTCCCTCAAACTACGTACAATTACTCAGATTTCCATGTTTTGTAAATTTTGTATTTTATTTGCATTATTTTTGCACACATATTATTATACGTGTTTATTTTTTTTAAGTACAAGTTTGTCTAAAAATCTACAATTTCACTCAATATAATTACCCAGCAATAATCTGCTTAATTTAATACATTCATTTAACTATATCTTTACAGTAGATGTTTCTTTAAAAAAAATATTTAATGTTCGCTTTGATGCGGAAATGATCCCATTTAGCATCTATGTGTACCATTAAATAAATAAAAGCAAAGAAATTAAATACGAAAAAGTTTCGATGTTTTAATAAATTGTCATAATTTTTGCTCGGAAAGCTGGTAATGCAGTGACGAATAGGAGAGTAAACACACTCTGAATTTAATGTGCTTCGTGTCGATGAAATTTTGTATTTTAATTAGTTACAATAAAAATAACGTAAGCTACATTTATTTAATTATGTTACATGATCCTGAAGAGCGAAAAAAGTTAAACATGGGCTCGATTTTTAGCATCATCAAAAATGAAGGCACACAAGTATTGTATTTGTATATGTTATAATTGCAATATTTGCATGTGATTGCATTTTAATTTTATATAAGATTGTATTTAAAATTAGTATATATTTTATATTTTGCATCATTTTAAATAGATATATAGTTGTTGTTGTTATTTCTTGAAAGTGCTTCTACAGCTTAGGCCATTTCGCACATAGGCTCCCACCGGGAATCTAACTCGGGTGATGTTTCATCGAATCCGAAAGCATTGCCTACTTGACCGCCCGATAGCCCTATAGATTTAAATATTTCTATTTTGTTTCGTTATTTAATTTTTATTATTAATATTTTTATGTGAATTCCCTGGATGAATGGAAGATGGGACTTAAAATTCCCAATTTCGCCTAATAAACTCCCAAAATAATAATAATAATATTTTTATTTATTTATTTAGAACATTATCGTCCTGCCAGACTAAGAGCCTGTCGAAAAGACGGATATCTTTAATTACTGCAAAGGAATATTAATACTAAGCAACTAAAAAGCAGCTCCTGACTCGCACAAACGCAAAACTAATGTGCTGTAAGTGATCCAGGTAAACAAAGAATATTTTTAAATGGAATTATTTGTTTAATATTACATACAATTCAAACACAATTACATATTAAAGTAAGGTGACACCTGTTTATTCTACCGTTAAAATAAGAATATTTCGATCCTGCTAAGCAAATAATTGCTCGCCATCCGGTTTCCAATAAGTATTCTATTACAGTAATAATAATAATAATAAATTGACTTACCAACTTCTTTGGCCGATAATAGTGTTATGAGGTGCTGAAGGTTTTAAATTACCATTCTACTTTTTCTCCACATAATCCATCAGAATAATCAGCACAGTCCAAAATAAGAATGACCATATTTCACAATACATTTCTACAAGTAACTGTGGCAAGGCGGTGACTTTCTTACTTTTCCCTCCATCTTCCTCATTCAGTCATTCTCGATTCTTCTCAACATTTTCGATTCCTCTCCAAACACCCCTCTTCCCCATTCATCCTTATCTTCCCTTTTCATCCCTCGTTTGCTCTTCGTGCCACAGCTGTCTCCTTTTCTTCCTTTCACATTCTCTCACCCGCGGCGCTGCACTCGCCTTAGGTGCCTGGCTTTTTCCGTCACACTATCCCTTTCCCGTCCCTTTCTCGTTTTTCAAAGATTTCCCACACCTAAACACACTCGCTCCTCTCCCCAGAGAGTGTTTCACTCCCTTACTTCCAACGAATACGCATTTCTGTGCTCTTCTTACGGTTTTCCGCTTCGGGTTACTACAAACAGCCTCTCTCTCCCTCTGAAAGGATTCGCACGTGGTTTGACGGTGGGGATTTTTTCGCACGGCTTATTTCTCGTGTTTAAAATACCGCGGCGTGTTTGGAGAGTTTCCCTGCTTTCGAGGAGTACAGCTCTACGGAATACACTAACGTGTTGCGTGTACGGAGAGAGGATATGTGTGTCGCATACTGAAATGTGTGTGTTTAGGTGAGAGTGATTGCTGTTGACGTTGCTATCGATCACTATTTGATCTTGTCTATTGATATCCATGATCGTAGATAGCTCTGACCCAAATATAAATTAAATGGGTTACGGCGATATTTCGAAGTACAGGTTATTTTATGGGTGGTCGTCTATAGGTTATTCTTGCTACCGTATTCAGAGTAACGGAATATTTTTATTTATAATTTGGTGCAAGGTACAGAGAAATGTAACTTTCAATTATTGTTGATATACTATTTATCTTGACTGAGATATGAATATTTCGGAGGAATCTACATGGTGAATAATAATAATCGCCTTTACTTGGATGAGAGATTAAAAGTCCTCTTCTACCATATAGGTCATCAACATAATTTATATAATAATTAATTATAGAGAATAGTATAAGAAGAAATTGGGAAAATTAAGGATTTGAGAAACTGAAATGTTTCCAAGGAAAATGAAATCCACTGCAGGAAAACACCCATGAAGAAGGGGGTGTGAAAAACCATCAAATATCTACCGATAATAATAACTAAAAAATGAGAAAAGAAGAACATGACAAAGTGTTGGAATACACTGCCAGTAAGTGTATGTATGTGGTACGTCATTATAAATACATAAGTAGATATAAATCTGTTCTCCCATAAATAAATTATAGCAACGTACGTAATAACATAAACAAACAAATATAACGAAATAAAGGGAAAAAGTACAGGGAATGATTGAGGTATTTCCTTTTAGAATGAAAAGAAACGTGTTGCTCATAAGGTTTTTGTGTCTTACTTGCGTAAACATGTTTCACTTACATCATTATGATTTGGTGAAGAAAGCAAACGACTTCACTCCTCATCTTGCCTAATGAGCCACATTTCTCACTACTAGCTTTTGGTAGCTAATTTTAGAAGGAATGAGGATCCAACTGGTCTTTGGGCTGACTAACTTTTCAGACAATCTAGTCAGTTTTCTGTCTTGAATTATATGAATAGTACGTATCTGAACCAAAGTAAAATAATAAAAGAATACGTAAATATCTTAGACTTTTCTGTTGGATAATGTGTATTTATGATTCTGGGGTTCCCAACCAGGTTAGATTTTATAAGAATGAAGTCGCCAACGTTTCGATGATAGTTTCAGTCATCATCTTCAGGACTGCTTCCGAGGTCATTAATCAAAGGCAAATTCCCGACGAGGAACGTACGTGTAAAATATCTGACTGGAACTCGAACCAGGATCTCCCAATTCCCGTGAAAAAATAAAATGATTCCATAAAATAATTTGCCTAAAAGAAAATCCTTGCTAATTTTCACAAATATTGCTTCATGACGTGATGCCTTTTCCCGCACTTTCACTTAACAATTTCATCATAGAATCATATTAAATAAAAAATGCAAAATTTCACGAAACAATAGGTTTCCTAGGTTGGATGTTGTTTTGCTGAATTTTGCATTGTTTTATTTAATATGATCCCGATTACGGAGTTCCACCAAGTTAAGGCTTCTTCGATTGAATTATTTTATCAAGCATTACGACGCCATAACAATCGATAAAATGGTAAAATTTCCGATAGTAAGTTGCACCATTTCTAGAAGCTGTCATCTTATGTTGGATGGAATGGTCGTGGAAATTATACGTGGACAATTGAAGTTGCATAGGCTCAGCCGATGTTGTTATCCACTAAATTTGTTTATAAATACATATACAACGTGTTATGTATCATATATCCCATGTTATAATTGTATGGTATTTTTACTTCCATCGTCAATGATTAGCTTATCAGAGTACTAATTACTTATTGTAGAACTTTTCGCTAATTTATTTGTCGGGCTCCCGAAAAGCCATGTGGGCTGCGCTTTCTGTTTGCAAATAAAGCAGATATATTTCATAGTATTCAATTTAGAGGTTAATAACACTTCTTTCACTTTCAATCAGTATCTATAAATGAAAATTAAAAGCATAATTCCCTCTTTATTTGAGTGAGGAAACATTTATTTTTTTGGCATACAATCTTTACAATTTCGCAGCGAAGCCTTTCCGAGCGACACTTTCAAGTGCGTCCTCAATTATAACCTCTCCTTCTTTGGCCAAAAACTCGCTCTCCATCTTCAAATCTAATCAATCACTTTCCAATTAGTTCTGCGCGCGACGGGACTAAATTAAGGGCTTCCAATTTTTGCATTCTTTCACTTTCCCTCCTTTTCAGATACACAAGATCTCCTTCTCCATTTAAAAGACCAGACTCTTTTCCGCAAAATATTATTTTATCACTTATTTTTTTTTTTCACTTTTGATTTCCTTCACCATCACTTCCTCTTTCTCTTCATTGGTAAATAAACCTTATATTTAGGGAAGTGATTACAGATACTCGGATGCTGTAATTTAAAACCTTCATGGAATTACGTTTTGACGTAGAAAAGTTTTACTTTTTATGTTGATAATCTTTTATCAAACTCTCAAGATTCATTCTTTAATTATTGAATTTTATATTTTTAATTATACATTTTTATCAAATTTTCACCCTTAAAAATTATATATCTTGAAAAAATAGATAAATAATTTGTATGCAGTATTTTTGAATATTTTATGAAATTAAATTTACATACAGTCCATCATTATTGCTGGTATAAATTGGACTCGATATTTGAACGAAGAAAAGTGAAAATTTTTCAGAGATGTTGATAACCTTTAAGCTAAAAAGATTCTTCAAACAGAAATGGTATTCGTTGGCTACGGGCGATGCTTTTGATTCTCCTAAAATTAGATATAACTTCAGCACGCCTAAAATGCGCGGGAATAGAAAAAAATTTGCTTTTCTGTTTTCGTGTACTTCCGTTCTGTTCCCGCTCTTTTGTGTAAACTCCAAATCATTAGAGTGAATTTGATCATTGTGTATGTAAGTCTAAATTTGCGTGATTTATCGTTTGTACATCTGGAATAGCGTTCGCGATCTAACTACCAATTCAAAGAGTTCTTGTGTTTACGACACATTGGAAATAACTATTATCTCAAGGATACATTTCCAATATTTTCTATGTATTTCACTCTTTTGACCTTTTATTAGATACAATTAGCACATGTAAATTGGTACCAAAATTTTACGCCATTACATTTCTCTGCAGTTATATGTTTTATCTTCGAAATTTCGTCTCGTTGTTTTTATATTACTGCGATCTATTAAGTAAGATAATTTTCACTGATTATCAGATTCAATTTTACTTTTCAGCACCTGTGTTGGACGTCAGGCAAATGATTTTACTCTCACAGTAATGGCTACGTTATCTGAGATATTTCCACCGGTGAGAGTACGGCTACTGGAATCTGCACCGTTGAAGGAAAAATACCTTGGTTCACCCCTTGAATTGCTCGTTTCAATTCGACCGGAGGCAGCGTTGGGCTTCCTCTGACCGGCTTAGGATGGTCTTCCCAAGGACGACCGAAGACCTTCCTGCTTGCTTCGCTTGCGGTAACCGTGGAGAGGCAAAATAAGGGATACTTCAGCCCTGTTAGCGTTGGAGTGCGTGGAGGTCAGTGAAGTAATGGAATTAAGTGTGTACTGTTATCAGCGTTAAGTGCATGGGAATGGCAGTGAAAGAATGAAGACTCCTGAAAACAGCTTCAACATATGTTGACTATCGGGAGGTTTATTTCAAGGTATGTTCTTCTTATAGTCTTTACTTCCTCATATTTTCAAGTGGATTGCATCATAAATCTTTATCAAGAGCGGCAATAGGTGCTCAGATTCATCCATGCAAAGTTAACACAATGGTACCTCATTCTACGAGAAATAATAATTTGTATGATATTGTTCCTAGGTTTGAATTCTCCTTGTGCTAGTAATGATTTTCGACGCAAGGTTATACAGCTATAGATATTCTTCCTGTCGGTATATTTATGCGCCTCAGTATTCCTCATTCCGTAGCATTTTTGTTTCTTCATGACATACTTTAGGTCATCTTTATAACCCTTTAGGTCATCTCTAACACATTTAGCCAATGTTTTTTCCCTTGCATCAATCGTTTGTA
Source organism: Sympetrum striolatum (assembly GCA_947579665.1). Classification (NCBI taxonomy): domain Eukaryota; kingdom Metazoa; phylum Arthropoda; class Insecta; order Odonata; family Libellulidae; genus Sympetrum; species Sympetrum striolatum. The sequence continues at coordinate 62,754,439 of OX388351.1, forward strand.
CGTGAACCACAGATAAAGGAAATAACGACCAATTTCGATGCATTAAGTCATATCACCATCTGATTTCTTCAATTTGTTTTTCCTGCCAAAGTAATTGATGTTTATGGTATTCCACTATCGCGATAGATTAATTTGTAAGATCTTTTACCAAATATAATTTGAAGAGTTTAATTTTTATATAATTCAGTACTGCTCCCAATTGGAGGTGGTCCAAAGAGCAGCTTGGTTTGTTAGCGAAGATTTCAGGTCAACAACAGTTTGTCGGTTAAGTTCCCTCGGATGCGATTCTCTCCTGGTAACACTATTAGATTACTGAGAGAACATTTTTGAATAACTAATGAGTACAGAATCGATCGACAAAATTTTAATTTTGTTATTATAGTATATAAATTTTACGAGCCATCAGAGAAAACACAAGAGGAGAGTTACACTTTTCTGTTACAAGGAGATAATTTTTAATTGTAAATACTTGATTATGGCCCTTTTTCGGGGTAAAGAATCAGAAATATGTATAAATCGTTTCTTTCGATAGGCAAATCCACTTACACCCCCTTGATTCTAGTACTTTACATTTCAATATCTCATGCGACTCGAAATCTACTACTTTCAACATGTTTGAGCAAGCAAACCCCTTCAGTACGTCTTTCACACGGCTTAAGAGAGTATCAGAGGTTCCACCCTAGGGGGTGCGTGGAAATAAATGGGTAAGGGTAAAGGTGGAGCGAAGCGAAAGAAATGTTCGAGGCAAAAGAAAGATGTAGAAGGGGGGATATGAAGAGGTGGTGAGAAATTCGAAACGCTGAGAGGGAAGTGGGGTGGTTGAGGATTTGAAGGGGCTGAATGGTTGTGCGAGGAGGGATGTGTTTCTCTAATATCACCCGGGTATAACATGATTTGGGGTAAGTAGAAACACAATCCGATAGGCACACAGAACGAGCCATGAATACAAAACGAGCCTGGATGGCAAGCCTAGCTAAGTGTGTTCCTAGATTTCCCATGTCATTCCTCCTCATAGTCATAATTGTCAGGTCCGTTGAATTAGTAAAAACGGTTGCAATACGTAAAGAATAAAACTCGGTGCGCTTTCTAGTTTTACATGTAATGAAGTTGGGATGGATTGTACTTCTTGGCTTAGAATTTACACTGATTTATTAAATTATTTGCCGTATAACTTCGCCTCACATGCGCTGACGTTCACTAATACCTCACCATCAATTAACTAAAATTAATTCATAATTATTAACCAAATATATAGTATAAATACCATCGCTAAAAATATCATATTTACAAATCTAGTGTTGATAAATAGATATAATTTAAAGATTATTTCATAATTATCTTGAAATAATAATTAAATTATGTGTCCGTACCACTTACCATACAAGCATTTTCATGATTTGAATGAAAATATTATGATGCAAAGGTACTCTACATATTAGCATACATGTGTATTGCGCATATTTATTTCGTTAAGATTGTTGCAGAATTATCCAAACATTTCTATTTCTAGCATATACTAACTGATAGCTACACTCAAAATTATGATTCAATATCATTCACCGAAAACAAAATTCCATTTTTATACATCTTTAATTCCCCCCTCCTTGATTGCATTTCATGCTTTACTAACATTTCTAGCTATTCTTTAAAAATACACGTATCCATCTAAATCATGGAAAAGGTTATAAATGGGAGCTAAAGGACTCCTAAATCCAATATAGCACACATAATCTCACGGTCCTAACAAAGTTACTCACTTTAATGTAAGTGCAATAAATTTCGGAGCAAAATGGGTCACTTCCTGAGTATGAGCCTATTCGGACGTGAAAAATGGGGTGCCTGCATTACCTAGTAAACAATGTAAATCATAATTATTTCGGGCTAATTAGAGGAGTAGTAGAATTAGTAATCTGCTAGGATTGCGGTGTATATTTTCGTGTAATTCCTACATACTCTGAAAATAGAAATAACGTCCACATAATGGGGTATGCTATGAATCATACCGTTATTTACGCATTATTTTAAACCAATTTGCTTCTGTGAATCATTCACGAGCGTAGTATACTTTTATTAAATTATACTCTATTAATTTTAGGAAACTAACTAACTATTTATAAAACTGCATTAATATGTTACCTTAGTTACCTGTGTTAAGCCCGTAGGTCATCTATCATCTTCTATTCATGTAGAGTCAATAAAAAAACATCGTCCCGGGATGGTAACGAATTTAAATTGAATTTAAAAGCGAAAGAAGAGATATATGTATTTTCCACAGGGAATTTATTGGAGATTACCAGTTTCAGCTGATAAATTCCCTCTTCAGACAATAAGGAGAACATGTTCAGATCATCTCCAATAAATTTCCTGGGAAAAATATATATATCTCTCTTCTTTTACCGTGGAGTGCAACTTCCACATCTCGGCAGCCTCCGTGGATTTCAAATATAAAAATGTTTTTTTACTCCAACGTTATCCTCGAAATGTCCATATTTGAATCTCTTTACAACACGTTTTGAAATTTCTCTCATTGCGTTCATTCCTGCACATCTCCAATTAGCAAACTGCGAGGAGTCTAAAAAAGTCCAGCCATTTGCGACTTTCATCTTCAAGTCGAACCATTCCCTCTTGAAAGAGCAAAACTCTCACAGCTCTGTGAATGGACCTCAAGTTCAGGCACTGTTTGTAGACTCTCTTCGCCTTTTTAATATGCTCACGTCTGAATCATATCCTCACGTTTTCCTTTACCCCCTAATAACGCAAGTGCTATCAGGAAAACAGTTATAAATCTCCTTTGCTTACCACTTTAAGCAAATTTAATAGCAGTTGAAGAGCTACATTTATCACTTGATTTTAGTAGCTTAACATGATCCATATACGAAATATAACACTACTGTTAGATTTATTGTTAACACAGTGAACAATTAACTGAAAATTTCAACTATGGCATTTATTATCCATGAAGTAAAAGAAATACTTTTCTAAGAAGATCAATCAGAAGGGTGAAGCACCTAAGGGTGTACTTTTACTATCCCTCAGCCTGCACCGCTGATATTATAAGAAATAAATTTCTTCTGATATTTATCAGAACTTTTCGATGACAGATATACTGACACTAACGTATGGGCTATATTCCTTCAATTTATGCTGAACGTCATAGATCTAACTTGAAGGAATTGAGAAGGTATGATAAGTATTGGTTCACTATATGATCTCCCTAAAGCGATAATAACATCAAAGGCACCTTTACCATTTTCTTATCGATAGTCAACTTTATATCATTATCTGAATATTCATTCATTCAGAAAAGGTATAAATAGAATGTAAAGTAGAGAATTACCAAGACCATCATTTATATGAAACATGTATGAAAATGTATTAATTACCCAGAGTGCTTTGAAAATATTTTATTTCGTCCTCTACAAGGTACCATAATTTCCCTTGACTGTAACAATCACAGCCAAACTTTTATTCCGAAGATTTAAAGCTGTAATTGAGAACATTTTTGTTATATTTACTCTTTCATTGTAGGATTCAGAAAATAATTGCCTTTTGTTGCACTCATCGAGTAAGAGAGAGTTTCATCTGTTTGATCTCGTATCTCATATACTGAAATAGCATCGCTCATATGCTTGTCGCATATTCCAGTTAAGGCTTGGCCAAATACGTCGCCCTCTTAACTTTTTATCGCATTTACCGAGAGCGTACTGTATGAAGCTGAGTTTTATGATTTCTTTAAACCAGATTTTCGTTAAGAGTCAGAGATATTCGGCACAAATAAATTTATATTTATAGCATTAATTTTTTAAAAGTAATTCTGACTTAATTTTTATCTTTCAAATAAATCGACTACAAGACTTACCTTAAGTTCCTACCTAAGTCCCCTTTCAATTTTTCTAGCCTGTCTAATATTGAATTTTCTTGTTAAAAATCCGTATCTGATTTCCATTTGATTATTATATCTTTTAAAATGAGAACTGTGTCTTCCTAAAATTCCAAAGCACCTTCAAAATTGAAAAAAAATCGGAACCTCTTTTTTTCCTCCCTGACATGGACCACCTTGGAAACCTGTTCTAGATCAAGGTCATCGACTTTGATTTTTTATTGATAATCTTTAAAATTCAAGCAATGATTTATTTTTTCCCTCCAAGTTACTATCACCAATCTATTAAAAATGTCAAGTTTAAATGTATACACCATAATAGAAGATAAAGGCTCATATAATGCAGCTCTCTTATCCGACTCGCTCTTCTGCCCTCTAGCCGTATTCTCGACCAGCTTTTACGGCGCAACTTCTATTATTTTTGCCTGGGATGTGGCCTCCAGGAATTTCACGTCTATTTGGCGGCCGTCCGCGGACTTATCGCACCGAACTAGCTCCGGTCGCTGCGGCGCAGGCAACGCGAAAGTTGCGCTAATGTTTATGCGTCTCGCATTTCTTTGCGGAAAATAAACGGAAATGTTTTGTTTCCCGGATCGCCCGGTGGAGGATCGCATTTCCAAAGTTTTCCGATTATTTTTGTTTCGAAACTTTTCCCCGCTGGACGAAATGAAAACAACATTCTAATGCATACATTATAAGGAATGGGCTGGAAAGTTTGGTTCGGCTGAAAGTTAGTTTTTAAAATAAGTTGAAATATTTTATATCCAATAAGCCTTGTTGTTATTAGTCTAAAAATATCATTCAATGTTCATTTTTAATTTTTAGAAAGCATCAGATTTTTGAAGTTTAACGAGAATATCTTATTCAACAGTGAATTATTACATTCTCCGTATACGTAGTATAGAGAAAGTATTGTTTTCATGAAAAAATCGACTTCGAGATTTCAACGGAAATACATGTTTAGTAGTCCATATAACATGTTTTGACCATTTTCGGAATGATGTCTGCGTGTATGTGTGTGTGTATGTGTGTGTGTGTGTGTGTGTGTCTGTATGTGTGTGTGCGCTTATGGGCGCTCTAACGTAAAAACTATTAGTTGTATCAATACCAAACTTCATATATGGTGTGTATTGTGGTGGATGCTGTAAGAGTTGATTAGTTTTTGGAGTAAATCGGTTAACCGGAAGTCCAGCTTTATTCTTCAAAGCAAATGTCCGTTTTTGCAAAATATCCTCATAAATATGATATTTAGGTATATATTATTATTATAAATGTTTTAGAAAATGTAATTTAATATAACTTTTTTTATTAAAAATATTTTTTTATTACTGATTGTTTAGGTGTTATTCGTGAAATACTGATAAACCGGAAGTAGCTGATTATGTACTTTGAGGGCGCTCTAATATGAAAACCATTTTTTATATCAACACCAAATTCCTTATATAGTACTTTGGTTGGTGTCGTTAGATTTAATTAGTTTTTGGAGTAAATCGGTTGACCGGAAATCGAGCTTTACATTTCGAAGCCCGTTTCCGTTTTTGCAAAATATCTCCATTAATCTGATATGTAGGTATATACTATTATTTATTAAAGTTTTAGAAAATGTAATTTACTATAACTTTTATATGAATTTTTTTTTAATAACTGATTGTTTAGGAGTTATTCATGAAATACTGATAAACCGGAAGTTACTGATTATGTACTCTGGGCGAAAGGCCAATTTCATCGTTTTTCATACAACATGTCCCGAAAAACATTATTTATAATGTTTGTAACGTAAAAGATAATATTATATAAATTAATCACTTATTTTCCAAGTTTAGATTGAATATAGAGTTTGAAAATACTGTCGTAGATAAATATTTACATTTTATATATGGAGAAAGTCATGTGCTGGCCACATCAGATATTTTTCTTACTGTTCTAGTTTTTATGCTTATGACTAAAAATCGCTGGTTGGCTGCTGGATCGTTAACTCTATAAATTGAAATATTTATTTTACTCAGATATATACTAATAAAGTAAGACCGACTTACCAAAAGTTTCAGCTATAAGTACAAATATTCATTGACTTTATTGTATCAACAATATTTTTAATACAAAATCCGAAAGGTGATCATTATTCTTCGCACGATACACAAATAAATGATTAGTAAAATTTCCTCTTTATCCTTACGTCGGTGTACCATTTGTTAATGTTCAAATTTTGTTGTTGTTTTCAACTTGAACTTGTATTAGTTTTTAATTTTAAATCACCGAACATATCAAAGAGCCCACCAGAATAGCATAGAAAATATAATTCGAGTAGACAAGATTCATTTCTCTAGTAAAAAGTCTTTGAATGTCTGCGATTAGGAATTCAGTTCATGATGAGCTGAAAAATTCTATCTTTACAATAAATGAAAGATGTGTCCTGGGTGATAAAATATAAAATTTAAGAAAATATGCCATCATCAGGTCAGATTAATGACTCAAGGAAAGAATTCCGTGTTTAAATACTTTAATTGGACTAAATTCGGTTGCATATCCCGCTAATGAATTGAAGGGATATCAGCTTAAAGGAAATACATAAAACTAATGAAGGGAATTCATTCCGAAGTGAAATATTCTGCGGCAGAATCCAGATTTTTCAGCCAAGATTTTAATTTTGTCAATGTTAAATGCCTCTTAGATTATGTATTCTGATGCCATATTTGTTGGAATTTCATTATGAAAACTTAATGCACATTAGTTATTACTTTTTTCTGTAAATTATTCATTGAATGCGATAGCTATTTATTGTCTAGATGTAAAATCATCTAACGAACCTTGGACAAAAACGGCTAAAATCCCAAAATATAATTAAAATATGGTACGTGCCAATCCATTAGTTGAAGATGGATTCTCTATAAAATGCAGTTCGTTTTCAGGAATTATAACCTTCTCGTGAATTCTAGTAAACTCCATGCAAGGATCCTATTCAAGTTCATGCTTTCTAGTTTTTATTATGCTCTAGTATGTTTTTTTTTTGGATATGGATTGGATTCGTTTCTCTTAAAAGTGAAATAAATACACCCATTGCAGTGGAGTTCTGTAAAATTTCTAGCAAAGACTTCTTATTGATGACACACGACACTATTTAATTCATCAAGATATGGTACGAGAAAAGGGCAGCACTAACAATAAACGGATACTTAAAAAATCACACGGTGCGGAAATTTTAACGATTGAAAGTACAGGACCTTCATTCTGCATGAAATCAGTAATATTGCTCTGAAAAGAGCTAAAAATATCCCTTGAGTGTACATCCCGGCCTAGGAATTGATTTGTACAATCAATAGCGAAGAGAGAAGAAGTAGACAATTTATCTGCCCCTGGAACTAATCCACCTGCCTATTAACGAAACGTGTTAATTATTTTCGGCACCTCTTCTGGGATTAAGCGACATTTACTTCCCTCAACCAAACGGATTAACGTAATGAAGTTCTACCGTTAAATATCCTAGCCCAGGAATCGCTCAGAGGTTCCGAGGGGATTTCCCCGCCTCGAGGAAACCAATTTCTTCCCCAACTCCAAAAGCCTTTCATACAATATTCCATCTTCCCATCCTCTATTGTTTGGGTTTTCCATCTCTCAGCCTTTTTTCGTTATCACCTTCTCATCTTACCCTTGCATCCTCCATCCATTATTTTCCCTCCGGAATCTCATAAAATCCCATTCTCGCCCCCTTTCCCAGACTACATCGCCGCGAAGGAAAAACAGCTTCCATCCATTCCTGAAACACTACACCTTTCTCTCTCGTGTGTGCTCCGAAGCGCACCTGTGAGGAGTGGTGGGAAAATTTACTCAAGTGCGGATGGTATTACGGGACGAGCTCTGCACGCGTGATACTTTAATCCGAATTTCTTGAGGGCTTTTCAATATCGTTCTTTGGTGCTTCTGCAATAGTCTGAAAGATCACGCTTGAGCGGAGACCCCTGAAAATTTTGGCTGCTCCAAAATCTCATAAGGCACTATTTTGGGGAACATTTTCCGTTGTAATCAGTCATGTGCATAATTTTATCCTATATGATAATCTCCGGTACTTTCATATTCATTTTTATATTTATTCTCCAATATCGGTAACTCTCCGCGGTAAAAGCATTGAAACTATTTTTGACAATTAATTTGATCAACTTTTCAATAAGGTACACTCCTGGCCAAAATTAACGCAGCACCTCCCTTAGCTCCCTCCCTAGCGATCCTTACGGCCGGTGCTGCGTTAATTTTGGCCAGGAGTGTACATCATGAGTGTATCTTTTGGTAGGCTCATATGCATTCCAAAGTTCCCTATTATACGCCATCTCATTCATTTCCTTATAGTTAACCCCACCCTTTAAGTCATCCAATATCTTCTGTCTCTATGTCATTGAGGTAGAAATTTTAATTTCAAGTATTCGTTTAGCACCAATGAACAATTCAAAAACAAGACAAACAAGTGAAGATGAGTAATTCATTAATATTCTCTCTGTTAACAACCTATTTCTCTGACGACTAAGATATTTGTTGAGCTCGATTCTCATACTCATTTGGAAAAGTTAGACGCGTAAGTAATGCGTTAGGAAGGAGAACCAAAATTTCATAATAAGGAAAGCGATAGTAAACATTTGAAATTTACCTTTAGCAATATATTTAAAAAAATAATACTAACAGTTATGTATAATTATTCAAGGGGACTGATAAATGTAATAATAGCTGTAAATCTTTTGTAAGTTAAATTTAGCTCGACCAGTTTTGACTAAGGAATAAACTGGTATTTAAATAAATGTATTTATAAAATTACATATTAATTCATCCTATGTCAGAAACCCTCATAAGAATTTCATCAAAGCATATTTGAGAGTTATTTAAAAGCACTTTTCAATAAGATAGTTGAAGCTTGTTTGTGATTTTTTATAAACGTAACTCTAAATATTTTGTTTCACTTGAGAAGAAGAATGCACAGAATAATTTAAGATTACTAAGAGAAATGAGCGATAATTAGTAAGGTAGCAATAATAATCAATTATAAATCAATATCGAGACAGTATTTTCGTCATTAAATTGTAATTATAACATCTTATTACTTTGCAATTCGTTTATAAGGTTTATAAGAAAAACATTCATAGATTTAGTCGTTATCGAATTCCAATCTGGTTTTAGAGCTTCACAAGGTTCAAGTTAAAAGTATTCGTGACCTCGTGCGTTATTAGAATTAACAAGTCTGATGCGTAAAACCATTGAGTGCATTACTACAACGGTGATATACGCAAATCGTAATTCATAGATTCCCTCGTTCTTTGAACATTGACGAGATTCCATGACAACGCTCTGTTGTGGATGCTTAACCATGCCACGCATTTTATAATTTACGGTGGAGCTTCACGAGTGCCAATGGAAGTAGTCCGTCACAAATAATTGCTGCATTCACAGCCAATGCAAAGTAGGTAGCGGGCTGTGGATATCGCATTCACCACTGAATATGGCAGTTAGTGGAGCGAGGCGCCTGCGTTTGGGGGAATTTACACCGGAATGGGAATCAGAACTCTTATCTCTCAATGTGAATCTTTTGAATAACTCATTCGAATGCGAAAAATGTGATGGACATTCTGTTAGACTTTTATCAAAGTGAATAATTTTACATTTTTTAATGCATTCCGGAATGAATTATATATTTTCCAAGAGTCCAGATTTGATGTAATAATATTTTGTAAAAATTTGTAAAAGGTTGACATGAGTAGGATGAAAATTATATTTTAATGTTCTCTCTAAGAATTCAAGCCATCGATCTGTTGTCATAGTATAAAAGGATTATTTTTTCAATAGAAATTACTGCAAGCTGGGTATTTAAGCATACCAACAGGTTGACAATTGGAGATAAATACGTACAATTTTGAACACTTAATTCATCTACTCCTTAGATAAGTTTTATTTTTAAGTTTCGAAAAGTAAATATAATTTGAAGGAACAGAAAAGAACACGTAAAATCCAGAAGGCCAAGGAAAGTTTGATGGCAGGTCATGACAAGTTTTTTCCATCCTGTCGTATGAGTTCTACCCTAATTAGCGAAATACATCTCATCGCGCTTATGTAAATTACATACTTTGAGCATAAGAAAAAATCAACCTAATATACAAATGCTTTCTGGTGCTATCCTGACATGCATGAAGACTGAATTAAATTAAGTGTTGAAATTAAATACTAAAAATATGTGGCTCGTGTGATGCTAGCAATTTAACCTTGGTACTAAGAATTGTAGAATTGGCTATAGCCTATAGAAGTGTATTCAAGTTATTTTCTTCTGAAAACATAATGTAGACTTAATATGGAATGTTAAAATGTACATAATCTTATCTTATATTCTTATCTTATATATATATAAAAATGGATGTTTGTTTGTATGTTTGTATGTTTGTATGTTTGTATGTTCCAGATAATCTCGAAAACTAGATGTTGCACAATGTTCAAACTTTTAACATCATTAAATGTATTCCCTGGGATGATCAAGTGGTACTTTTAATTTTCCTAAAGTCCACGGTTCGAATCCAGACGAGTAAAACAGTTTGCATAAGAAATACACGTAAAGTTCATTTTTTTCGTTGCATGATTCGTTTCTTTTGCAAAACTAAATTAGAAAGAACAGTCGTAGGAAGTCGAAACTAGCATCAAAAGAAGGGAAATAGAATAAAGATTCTTATTTTGGTCGTGAAATATCGTTTGCGACTCGAAATTGCGAGAATTTTGATAAAATATACGAAAATTTTGTCTAAATTTCCATGTAGTAAACAACTCATTCCCTTGACGATATAATTTTTTTTAAATTCGAATTTTGTTGACAAGTCTGTAGCAACCAAGTTTTATTTACATCAACTTAATTGTTTACCGTCTTTTTCGTAAAATGAAATGAGATTTATAACAGTGTTTTACTGAAAATGGATTTCTGTCGATCAATTCAACTGGTTGCGTATAAATATCCTGGTACGTTGCGTAAGTTTTGAAGTATATTCTTCTGAATTAAGTACTAGATCTATTCTCTTTGCAATGATGTATTTAGCGATTGACGGGAATGGAGTTAGAGAAGAACGTAAAGATTTCCCAGATTCGGTGTTTGTAATCTTTGAAGAGTTGAACGGCGAGTTGTAAAGTTGTAGCAAACCTCGAGCATCGTATGATAGACCAAAAAGGTAAAGAAATTTTATTTTATTACATGCAGAATATAAAAATTGATTCAATCGTTGTTTTTAAGTGCTTCCACTCCATATTCATTTACTATCCTTCTGTTATTGGTGTTTAATTTTTGTTTCTATTTTGACATTGCGATTACTTTTGTGGTTCGTGTTTATGTTACACATTTTAAGATTGAGATACCAGTCATTTCCCAAATACATTTACTTTCCGAGTAGAATATTCATCGTTGGTTATTTGAGTGAAATGTAATTTATTTCTGTCATTTACGTTTAATGCTTGATTCATTTGGCCCCTTTGTACCTGTATGAAAATGTAACTTTAAACGTGGTACTGCTTATCCTAATGTGATCTAAGAATATATACATATATATATTTCAAAACAAGGGAAATAGAATAAAGATTTAGATATTTTGGCTGAGAAATATCGTATGCGATTTAAAATTGCAAGAATTTTGATAAAATATACGAAAATTCCGTCTAAATTTTCATGTTATAAACAAACCCTTGACCATCAAGGCGATTGTTGATTCCGAACTCATGTGTTAGAAGAAGAAGACATGGCGGATTAAACTGGACATGGCCAGTTAAAATAAATTTTGAAAATAAGAGTTGAAGATTTATGATGAAGAAAAAATTGAAAGGCATTTTAAATTTTTTTTTGTGACAAACAATATCCTGTGAAGAAACGCACGTTGAAAGGTACGAACATTTTTTCATTGATTTTTTTCAATTTTCTTTAAGCGTCTGTGAAAACCGAGTTTTGTTTATGGTAACGTAATTGTTAACTGAATTTTCAGTGAAATAAAACGATTTTGAAATTCGTACGTTGATAGAATTTGCATTCTCGCTGTCAATTCCAGTGATTTAAAATAATAACGTGGTAAGTTGTGGACATCTCTCATATTATTTTTGAGTTTTGACGGAAATTACGGACGTCCTTATTTCTTATGTTTCATCGGTCTTTGTTTTCTTTTAAATTTTGAGTGACGAGTGGTCAGGAGCGAATAAGTAACATTTCAAAGCCTAAAAAGGTAAAGGGATTTCAGTTATCTGTAGACCGCAAAAAATCTACGATATTGTAGTAGAATGGGTAATCTCTTACTTCAATCCATATCCAAACTACTGCCCGCGGGACGCATCTACTGTTTGATTGTTAATAAAGCTGAAAAGTTTGGAGACCCCTGCTTGAAACGCAGTATATTGTGGATATCATAGACACAAGTATAATAGTTTTTGAAATCATTTCTCAGTTTTTCAATCACAAATGAATAAAGTCTATTCTACTGCACTATACTATGCTATTTTGTGTTGAAAATTCTTACTGCAACAGATGTAAAAACGTTTAAAAAACTTATGTAACATTAATGGCCGGTATTGTAATGTATATTTTGCGTTGTTTATAACTTTAATCTTCATATAAATGGCTTTATTTTTTCGTCATATTGTTTATCAGTTTCAATATTATGAAATTGCATGATTTTATGTATTGTTAATTGTTGAAAGTGAAAAATTCTGTTTTTTTTCGAAACCGTATAGAAATAACTAATGCTGCGGAAATTATAGCTGCAGTAGCAATATCAACGTTCAATTATAATTACGAGCATCGTGATCAACTTACTGATTTATGCATTTCGTTATGAATATATAGTATGATTTACTTAGGTGTTTACTGGACGGAGTGCCATGTCGAAATAAAACTCTGATATTGAAAACAGCTAACCCAAATGACAATACATATTTAACATACTGTACGCTGAAATTTATTAATTTGACCTCAGCCGAAGAATAGGTTATAATTCTTAAACATCTTGAACATAAGTTTGTTTTCGGGATAAGAAACTATACAGATAACCACAAAATGTAAATTTACTTAAGCCACTATGCACCTTCTCAACGGAGGTAGGTGGTGTCTGTATTTATTGATTACTGTGAAGATTCTACGCTGAATATATTTTGTGGGTCCAGGAAATAATTTATTTTAGAAGTTTTTCATAAGTTAAGGAGAAGGAATTAATATATCAGATCATTTACATTACCAATATTTTCCCCAGCCATACGTCACTCGCAGAGTACATAAATCTAAAAATCTTAACCAAGTCCCGTACACAGACATATCGGCAAAGTGTTTACCGAGATCAAACTAGCATTTTTCGAAGCCTTATCACTTGGATCCAAAAGGAACTTTCCTGACGTATTTCTGAGTGAGACTGCCAATGTTATTATTCGATCGAAAATATTTTCAGCAATAAAATAATTGCAAATATTTATTAGGTTTTTAATCGAATACTTTTCTGCTCACTTAACCCAATGCACTTATCATATAATGAATTTCGACTTACCAGCATAGCTCCAAAGACTGATTTCGGTAAAGTTGTCCCTCTATTGTCATGGCTTTTATCGTTTCATCCTAAAATGGAGCTGTGTTTTGCACTTAATCATTCCCAAGATCTACGACTACGTTTTTGGGCATTAATTAACATACCACTACATTTTATACGAGTCACGAATTCTCACTAACAACCTCATGTTATAAGTATAGCCAAGATAAAACAATGAAACATACCTTCTGGTTCCATGATACACCATTTCTTATTTAATGTCTATAGTTTTTTCTTCACATAAGAAATACAACAATGACGTCTTTGTCCATTCTCGGAATTACACTTATTCAGTTACTGACGATATCCTCTCAATGATGACCAGTCGAAAGTTTGCGGCTTCAGTCGGCGTAGAAAGAAGAAAATTGCTCCTTTAGGAGATAAAAGTCAGAGGGGAAGAAGCTATTATGTATGCCTCTTTTCATACGTAGATACATTTTCATACATTGTTACCGAAAGGCTCATTCAGATACTAGAACCTGCCTTTAGATATAAAGAAGATGTAAGCCAAGGGAGAAGAAGCTAAAGTAAGCCTCACTTTCATATGTAGATACATTTTGACACATTGTCACGGAAAAGATCATCAACCTGTGTTAAATTGAATATTGAGTTAGAGTGGATTTGTAGACTTAATTGTAACTTACATTTCTTGGTATATTGGTTTCGAAAGTCTGGTATTCGCTATTTAACAACAATTATGATGAATTTGTTACGATCAGGGTTATTACACTGATATTCATGAAATTAAAAATCCCCGTTGAGAATCAACGGGTACTTCTGCTAGTATATATATAAAAATGGATGTTTGTTTGTATGTTTGTATGTTTGTATGTTTGTATGTTCCAGATAATCTCGTAAACTAGACGTCACACGATGTTCTAACTTTTAACATCATTAAATGTATTTCCTGGGATGATCAAGTTGTACTTAATATTTGCCTAAAGTCCACGGTTCGAATCCAGACGAGTAAAACAGTTTGCATAAGAAATACACGTAAAGTTCATTTTTTTCGTTGCATGATTCGTTTCTTTTGCAAAACTAAATTAGAAAGAACAGTCGTAGGAAGTCGAAACTAGCATCAAAAGAAGGGAAATAGAATAAAGATTCTTATTTTGGTCGTGAAATATCGTTTGCGACTCGAAATTGCGAGAATTTTGATAAAATATACGAAAATTTTGTCTAAATTTCCATGTAGTAAAAAACTCATTCCCTTGACGATATATTTTTTTAAAATTCGAATTTTGTTGACGAGTCTGTAGCAACCAAGTTTTATTTACATCAACGTAATTGTTTACCGTCTTTTTCGTACAATGAAATGAGATTTATAACAGTGGTTTACTGAAAATGGATTTCTGTCGATCAATTCAACTGGTTGCGTATAAATATCCTGGTACGTTGCGTAAGTTTTGAAGTATATTCTTCTGAATTAAGTACTAGATCTAATCTCTTTGCAATGATGTATTTAGCGATTGACAAGAATGGAGTTAGAGAAGAACGTAAAGATTTCCCAGATTCGGTGTTTGTAATCTTTGAAGAGTTGAACGGCGAGTTGTAAAGTTGTAGCAAACCTCGAGCATCGTATGATAGACCAAAAAGGTAAAGAAATTTTACTTTATTACATCCAGAATATAAAAATTGATTCAATCGTTGTTTTTAAGTGCTTCCACTCCATATTCATTTACTATCCTTCTGTTATTGATGTTTAATTTTTGTTTCTATTTTGACATTGCGATTACTTTTGTGGTTCGTGTTTATGTTACACATTTTAAGATTGAGATACCAGTCAGTTCCAAAATACATTTACTTTCCGAGTAGAATATTCATCGTTGGTTATTTGAGTGAAATGTAATTTATTTCTGTCATTTACGTTTAATGCTTGATTCATTTGGCCCCTTTGTACCTGTATGAAAATGTAACTTTAAACGTGGTACTGCTTATCCTAATGTGATCTAAGAATATATACATATATATATTTCAAAACAAGGGAAATAGAATAAAGATTTAGATATTTTGGCTGAGAAATATCGTATGCGATTTGAAATTGCAAGAATTTTGATAAAATATACGAAAATTCCGTCTAAATTTTCATGTTATAAACAAACCCTTGACGATCAAGGCGATTGTTGATTCCGAACTCATGTGTTAGAAGAAGTAGACATGGCGGATTAAACTGGACATTGCCAGTTAAAATAAATTTTGAAAATAAGAGTTGAAGATTTATGATGAAGAAAAAATTGAAAGGCATTTTAAATTTTTTTGTGACAAACAATATCCTGTGAAGAAACGCACGTTGAAAGGTACGAAAATTTTTTCATTGATTTTTTCAATTTTCTTTAGGCGTCTGTGAAAACCGAGTTTTGTTTATGGTAACGTAATTGTTAACTGAATTTTCAGTGAAATAAAACGATTTTGAAA
The DNA here is from genome assembly GCA_947579665.1 of Sympetrum striolatum. Lineage (NCBI taxonomy): Eukaryota > Metazoa > Arthropoda > Insecta > Odonata > Libellulidae > Sympetrum > Sympetrum striolatum. Next base: position 62,770,297 of record OX388351.1, read on the forward strand.
TTCGTACGTTGATAAAAATTTGCATTCTCGCTGTCAATTCCACTGATTTAAAATAATAACGTGGTAAGTTGTGAACATCTCTCATATTATTTTTGAGTTTTGACGGAAATTACGGACGTCCTTATTTCTTATGTTTAATCGGTCTTTGTTTTCTTTTAAATTTTGAGCGACGAGTGGTCAGGAGCGAATAAGTAACATTTCAAAGCCTAAAAAGGTAAAGGGATTTCAGTTATCTGTAGACCGCAAAAAATCTACGATATTGTAGTAGAATGGGTAATCTCTTACTTCAATCCAAATCCAAACTACTGCCCGCGGGACGCATCTACTGTTTGATAGTTAATAAAGCTGAAAAGTTTGGAGACCCCTACTTGAAACGCAGTATATTGTGGATATCATAGACACGAGTATAATAGTTTTTGAAATCATTTCTCAGTTTTTCAATCACAAATGAATAAAGTCTATTCTACTGCACTATAATACTATGCTATTTTGTGTTGAAAATTCTTACTGCAACAGATGTAAAAACGTTTAAAAACTTATGTAACATTAATGGCCGGTATTGTAATGTATATTTTGCGTTGTTTATAACTTTAATCTTCATATAATTGGCTTTGTCTTTTCGTCATATTGTTTATCAGTTTCAATATTATGAAATTGCATGATTTTATGTATTGTTAATTGTTGAAAGTGAAAAATTCTGTTTTTTTTTTCGAAACCGTATAGAAATAACTAATGCTGCGGAAATTATAGCTGCAGTAGCAATATCAACGTTCAATTATAATTACGAGCATCGTGATCAACTTACTGATTTATGCATTTCGTTGTGAATATATAGTATGATTTACTTAGGTGTTTACTGGACGGAGTGCCATGTCGAAATAAAACTCTGATATTGAAAACAGCTAACCCAAATGACAATACATATTTAACATACTGTACGCTGAAATTTATTAATTTGACCTCAGCCGAAGAATAGGTTATAATTCTTAAACATCTTGAACATAAGTTTGTTTTCGGGATAAGAAACTATACAGATAACCACAAAATGTAAATTTACTTAAGCCACTATGCACCTTCTCAACGGAGGTAGGTGGTGTCTGTATTTATTGATTACTGTGAAGATTCTACGCTGAATATATTTTGTGGGTCCAGGAAATAATTTATTTTAGAAGTTTTTCATTAGTTATTGGAGAAGGAATTAATATATCAGATCATTTACACTGCTAATATTTTCCCCAGCCATACGTCACTCGCAGAGTACATAAATCTAAAAATCTTAACCAAGTCCCGTACACAGACATATCGGCAAAGTGTTTACCGAGATCAAACTAGCATTTTTCGAAGCCTTATCACTTGGATCCAAAAGGAACTTTCCTGACATATTTCTGAGTGAGACTGCCAATGTTATTATTCGATCGAAAATATTTTCAGCAATAAAATAATTGCAAATATTTATTAGGTTTTTAATCAAATACTTTTCTGCTCACTTAACCCAATGCACTTATCATATAATGAATTTCGACTTACGAGCATAGCTCCACAGACTGATTTCGGTAAAGTTGTCCCTCTATTGTCATGGCTTTTATCGTTTCATCCTAAAATGGCGCTGTGTCTTGCACTTAATCATTCCCAAGATCTACGACTACGTTTTTGGGCATTAATTAACATACCACTACATTTTATACGAGTCACGAATTCTCACTAACAACCTCATGTTATAAGTATAGCCAAGATAAAACAATGAAACATACCTTCTGGTTCCATGATGCACCATTTCTTATTAAATGTCTATAGTTTTTTCTTCACGTAAGAAATACAACAATGACGTATTTGTCCATTCTCGGAATTACACTTATTCAGTTACTGACGATATCCTCTCAATGATGACCAGTCGAAAGTTTGTGGCTTCAGTCGGCGTAGAAAGAAGAAAATTGCTCCTTTAGGAGATAAAAGTCAGAGGAGAAGAAGCTATTATGTATGCCTCTTTTCATACGTAGATACATTTTCATACATTGTTACCGAAAAGCTCATTCAGATACTAGAACCTGCCTTTAGATATAAAGAAGATGTAAGCCAAGGGAGAAGAAGATAAAGTAAGCCTCACTTTCATATGTAGATACATTTTGACACATTGTCACGGAAAAAAGATCATCAACCTGCGTAAAATTGAATATTGAGTTAGAGTGGATTTGTAGACTTAATTGTGACTTACATTTCTTGGTATATTGGTTTCGAAAGTCTGGTATTCGCTATTTAACAACAATTATGAAGAATTTGTTACGATCAATTTTATTACACTGATATTCATGAAATTAAAAATCCCCGTTGAGAATCAACAGGTACTTCTGCTAGTATATCTATAAAAATGCCTGTATGTTTGTATGTATGTATATTCCAGATAATCTCGAAAACCAGACGTTGCACAATGTTCAAACTTTTAACTTCGTTAAATGTTTTTCCGGGGATGATCAAGTGGTATTTATAATTTCTCGAAAGTCCATGGTTCGAACCCAGACGAGTAAAATAGTTTGCATAAGAAATACACGTAAAGTTAATTTTTTTCGTTGCAGGGTTCATTACTTTTGAAAAAGTAAATTAGAAAGAACGGTCGTAAGAAGTCGAAACGAGCATCAAAAGAAGGAAAATAGAATGAAGATTTTTATTTTGGTCGAGAAATATCGTTTTTGATTCGAAATTGCGAGAATTTCGATAAAATATACGAAAATTTTGACTAAATTACCATGTATAAACAAACCCATTCCCTTGACGATACAAATTTTTTAAATTCGAATTTTGTTGACGAGTCTGTAGCAACCAAGTTTTATTTACATCAACTTAATTGTTTACCGTCTTTTTTGTATAATGAAATGAGTTTTATATCAGTGGTTTACTGAAAATGGATTTCTATCGATCAATTCAACTGATTGCGTATAAATATCCTGGTACGTTGCTTAAGTTTTGAAGTATATTCTTCCGAATTAAGTATTAAATCTAATCTATTTGCATTGATGTATATATAGCAATTTACGGAAATGGAGTTTGCGAAGGACGAAAAGAATTCCCAGATTCGTAGTTGGTTATCCTTGATGAGTTGAACGGCGAGTTCTTAAGTTGTAGCAAATCTCTAACATCATATACCAGACCAAAAAGGTAAGGCAATTTTATTTTATTAAATGCAGGATGCAAAAATTGATATTAACGTTGTTTTTAAGTGCTTCCACTCCATATTCATTTACTATCCTTCTTTTATTGGTGTTTAATTTTTGTTTCTATTTTGACATTGCGATTACTTTTGTGTTTCGTGTTTATATTACACATTTTAAGATTGAGATACGAGTCAGCTCCATACTAAATTTACTTTCCGTATAGAATATTCATATTTGGTTATTTGAGTGAAATTTATTTTATTTCTGTCATTTACGTTTAATGCTTGATTCATTTATCCCCTTGTACCTGTATGAAAATGTGACTTTAAACGTGGTACTGCTTATCCTTATGTGATCTTAGAATATATTTATATATAAATATATTTCAAAACAAGGGAAATAGATATAGATTCTTATTTTGGCTGAGAAATGTCGTATGCGATTTGAAATTGCGAGAATTTTGATAAAATATACGAAAATTTAGTCTAAATTTTCATGTTGTAAACAAACCCATTCCCTTGACGATCAAGGCAATTGTTGATTCCGAACTCATGCGTAATTCTATAAGAAGACATGGCGGATCAATGGCCAGTTAAAATAAATTTCGAAAATAAGAGTTGAAGATTTATGATGAAGAAAAAATTGAATGGCATTTTAAAATTTGTTATGACAAACAATATCCTTTGAAGAAACGCACGTTGAAAGGTACGAACATTTTTTCATTGATTTTTTCAATTTTCTTTAAGCGTCTGTGAAAACCGAGTTTTGTTTATGGTAACGTAATTGTTAACTGAATTTTCAATGAAATAAAACTATTTTGAAATTCGTACGTTGATAGAATTTGCATTCTCGCTGTCAATTCCACTGATTTAAAATAATAACGTGGTAAGTTGTGTACATCTCTCATATTATTTTTGAGTTTTGACGGAAATTACGGACGTTCTTATTTATTATGTTTAATCGGTCTTTGTTTTCTTTTAAGTTTTGAGCGACGAGTGGTCAGGAGCGAATAAGTAACATTTCAATGCCTAAAAAGGTAAAGCGATTTCAGTTATCTGTAGACCTCAAAAAATCTAAGATATTGTAGTAGAATGGGTAATCCCTTACTTCAATCCAAATCCAAACTACTGCCCGCGGGCCGCATCTGCTGTTTGATAGTTAATAAAGCTGAATAGTTTGGAGACTCCTACTTGAAACGTAGTATATTGTGGATATCATAGACACAAGTATAATAGTTTTTGAAATCATTTCTCAGTTTTTCAATCACAAATGAATCAAGTCTATTCTACTGCACTATAATACTATGCTATTTTGTGTTGAAAATTCTTACTGCAACAGGTGTAAAAACGTTTCAAAAACTTATGTAACATTAATGGCCGGTATTTTAATGTATATTTTGCGTTTTTTATAACTTTAATCTTCATATAAATGGCTTTGTCTTTTCATCATATTGTTTATCAGTTTCAATATTATGAAATTGCATGATTTTAATGCATTGCTAATTGTTTAAAGTGAAAAATTCTGTTTTTTTATCGAAACCGTATAGAAATATCTAATGCTGCGTAAATTATAGCTGCAGTAGCAATATCAACGTTCAATTATAATTACGAGCATCGTCATCAACTTACTGATGTATGATTTACCTAGGTGTTTACTGGACGGAGTGCCGTGTCGAAATAAAACTCTGATATTGAAAACAGCTAACCCAAATGTCAATATTTAACACACTGTACGCTGAAATTTATTAATTTGACCTCAGTCGAAGAATAGGTTATAATTCTTAAACATCTTGAACATAAGTTTGTTTTCGGGATAAGAAACTATGCAGATAACCACAAAATGTAAATTTACTTAAGCCACTATACACCTTCTCAACGGAGGTAGGTGGTGTCTGTATTTATTGATTACTGTGAAGATTCTACGCTGAATGTATTTTGGGGGTCCAGGAAATAATTTATCTTAGAAGTTTTTCATTAGTTACTGGAGAAGGAATTAATATATCAGATCATTTACATTGCCAATATTTTCCCCAGCCATACGTGACTCGCGGAGTACATACATATCGGCAGAGTGTTTACCGAGATCAAACTAGCATTTTTCGAAGCCTTATCACTTGGATCCAAAAGGAACTTTCCTGACACATTTCTGTGTGAGACTGCCAATATTATTATTCGATCGAAAATATTTTCAGCAATAAAATAATTGCAAATATTTATTAGGTTTGTAATAAAATACTTTTCCGCTCACTTAACCCAATGCACTTATCATATAATGAATTTCGACTTACGAGCATAGCTCCACAGACTTATTTCGGTAAAGTTGTCGCTCTATTGTCATGGCTTTTATCGTTCCATCCTAATATGGCGTTGTGTCTTGCACTTAATCATTCCCAAGATCTACGACTACATTCCTGGGGATTAATTAACATACCACTACATTTTATACGAGTCACGAATTCTCACTAACAACCTCATGTTATAAGTATAGCCAAGATAAAACAATGAAACATACCTTCTGGTTCTATGATACACCATTTCTTATTTAATGTCTATAGTTTTTTCTTCACGTAAGAAATACAACAATGGCGTCTTTGTCCATTCTCGGAATCACACTTATTCAGTTACTGAAGATATCCTCTCAATGATGACCAGTCGAAAGTTTGCGGCTTCAATCGGCGTAGAAAGAAGAAAAATGCTCCTTAAGGAGATAAAAGTCAGAGGGGAAGAAGCTATTATGTACGCCTCTTTTCATACGTAGATACATTTTGATACATTGTTACCGAAAAGTTCATTCAGATACTAGAACCTGCCTTCAGAAGATATAAGCCAAGAGAGAAGAAGCTATATGTAAGCCTCACTTTCATATGTAGATACATTTTGACACATTGTCACGGAAAAGATCATCAACCTGCGTTAAATTGAATATTGAGTTAGAGTGGATTTGTAGACTTAATTGTAACTTACATTTCTTGATATATTGGTGTGGAAAGTCTGGTATTCGCTATTTACCAACAATTATGAAGAATTTGTTACGATCAAGGTTATTACACTGATATTTATGAAATTAAATATCCCCGTTGAGAATCAACGGGTACTTCTGCTAGTATATATATATATATATATATATATATATATATATATATATATATATATATATATATATATATATATATATTCATAGCAAATCAATAATAATGTATACTTATATTTGAATATAGCATCCTTCACCAATGAAGTAAATTCATTCACCAAGTAAATGACTTGTCTATGGTTATGCAGTTATGCGTCAACCATGCATCCATCAATTTAATTACTTTTCTTTAATTATGCACGAGTTTGTTAGTTGCACATATAAACAAGTAATTATCTCTTGTGGCTATGAAAACTCTTCATTTTTGTCTAATTCCTTCATTTCCATTAAGAAATATTGAGAATATATTTAACGGCGGGAGATCAATGCTTCTTTTTCAATCTCAAAATGTTAAAACGTTAAAAATTTTTAAACGGATGAGGAAGGGTTTCTCAACGGTTCATAGCATAAGAGAAAAGAGATGGAGTAGGTCGAGGAACTGCAGAAGTTTTTACCCAGCCCGTCCTTCAAATCAAGACGGAAATAGTACTCGAGTATAAGACCAAAACGAAGTTCAATCGGCCTATTTGCAACCCTTATTTATCAAGTAGGACCCGGATTCGCTAATTAAAATTTCATCCGACGCTCGCGACCGTAGTTCAAAGGGACCATAAACACAGTCGAGGAAGAATAACAGCATTCGAACTTGGCGTGCCTTAATTTAGATGTTAGCCCAGCCGCTGCACATCACCGACAGATAATTTAGAGGATCTCTTTACCCAATCAAGTGTGCGCAAATGGCTGCGGTGATTACTTTGGAAGAGCGCACGGAGTCGGAACCGATTCCGCCGATTTTTTTATCCTCCACCGTCGGATTAACGAATTCGCGCCAATTATTCGAGATATTTGTCGGTTTGCTCCAATTAGCGGCCATTTCCGGGCCAACAGCTCGCTAGCCCTGTTCATACTTAGACTGATTGATGGCGGATTTCCGTGTACCCGCGATAAAAACTCCGGGCTCATCTCCAACCGCAGATCGCAACCGAATTCGACGTCCCCGCACACTCACTGTGCCTGCTTTTGCTTGCCGCAATTTGGCCATTTTATATTAATTTGAGACTCCCGTGTAGGATCTGTTTGTTTGTGGGAACCAGGTCATTGAGTTCTGTATCTTACCCCCGTTCGAATTTCCAGAGATGGGTTAAATCGCTCCTCTTTGAAAGCCGTGTAAACGTCGGTTCATCTCAGTATTAAGTCAACGACCATTCCGCGAAATTTCTCCTAATAACGCTCATTAACGTTTTGATGAGAAGAGATGATTTCTGGGGATTTTAACGGATCTCTCGCACGAGTAACTGCTTGAAGTTTACTGAAATGATGAGTGGATTTTAATTTAAATACAGTTTCGGTTATAATTAATTTGATCAGCTGACATGGAAGTTTCACAATTAAAAGATCGAATAAATAAAAATTAAGAAAATAAAATAAAGAATTTCCTCAGAGATGCTGTATACTTGAAAATAAACATGATGTAGAAAATTTGGTAAGGTCATTTTGCACGAAATGGCGTGCAGTCAGGATAGATCACAAGGAAGAATAGACCTGGAAAAGTCCGACGGGACCGGTAATCGAACCCGGGTCTCCTGATTGCTGGTCAGGTGCTCTGTCCGTTGAGTTATCCCGCCGGAACATTCTCTCAAGCTATTCGGGAGACTATGTGGGCGAAGGACTTTGCGATTTCGTCCACTAGGCGGCATAGTTCGCAGTCACGTGGTTGGATAGTTTTCAGAAGTACAAATATACAAATTTTGTGGATATTCTAACGTCAACTAATACACGTTATGACTTACCTAAATTCAAAAGAAAGGTGGAAGTTGCTTAAGAAACGATAGTCGTAAGCAAAGATAATATGGAATAAAGTGAATTATAAGTAAGCCTTCGAAATAAAAATCTAAACTCTATAAGGTGAAAATTGTAATAAAACGTATTAAGTAGTTGCATCTGTTACCCAATATTCAAATTATTTACAATTTTATTGAGGCTAAAGTTTTCTGACTAGAAAATTATATCAACTCTTTATGAATAAATAAGTTTCGTTTTAATTTTAATGTAATTCAATATGAAACTACTAAGAAATTATTAAACGAGCACCGATTAAAGCCTAATCGACGTTTGAGGTGATGAGGGAGTCATCGATGAAAAAATAGCGCATAATATTGAACTGTATAGATTCACGAATATAACCGATAAAACAGCAGTCGCAATAAAATGATATATTTTTGACTAATATTCCACTGGCAAAAAATATTTACATTGAAAATACAAACACCCAAAAAAAGAGACATCAATAAAAAATTCGAAAACGTACATTAAACGAAAGGTAAAATTATAATATTGACAAATATCGCGTGAAATAGGCAACTGTAGTATTTTCAGTTTTTCATAAAAGCGATTAAAAGAGTAAAACAGTAAAGCAAACAACGTATCAAATGCAAGCGCGGGTTAATTTATAAATATAACTTTTAATCAAACTCGGGAGCAATTTATTTTTTGGTTAAACATCACAGTTCACATGCGATGAAACCTATAAATTCATATTAAATACATATTAAGTAAATATCAAATGAATATTTAATAAATAAAAAATATTAGATAAATACCAATTAAATATTATGTAAATATAAAATGGATCTCACTAACTTATATGACCTCAAGTGTTCACTGTGTTTTTCACAAAGTATTAGCATTAACTCTAACACACCTATGATATTGAAATTTCTACTAGGAAGCCTTTTTATAGTCTACTTGAAAAGTTATCGCCTACTGCCAAGTTCAATACTCTTTCAGATTATTGAAAGGATTGGAAAAGTATAGTATAGTATTTTAATCGACAGCTCTGAAAATATTTCAATAATGGAAACAAGTCCCACATAAACTTCTCAGCGTATCGAATGTGAAAGAGGGCTCTTTATCAAGAGGGTAAGAGAAATCTGAGCTATCGGATGAATACCGTCGCGGTTTGATGCCATCGGAATGACAAGAACTTGAGCAGTTGATTATTGCAATGCCACGGATTCCAGCAGCAACGTGATCATTTCCCGAGGACCATTAAATGCGCAATTAATCCTCTTGGAATGCAATCGTTGAACAGAATAATTGAAACACTCTCAAGAATCCCTTCCGCCGATTCTTTTTCCGCTAGTAATTACACCAAGGCTGTTTTTTTCTCTTTAAGAGATTTCGGGCCCTTTTTCCCATCTCGCAGCGGAATGCATTAGTTGAAGGGAAAATGGGGATACCATTTTTTTCGCTTCATTTTTTCCGAGAAAAATCTCCCATTCCTCCTCCTTGATGAAGAAAAACTTTCCGGCGCATCTGGGTGAAACAAAGCAAAGGAAGTTGGATGTATGGATGCTTTATTTTCGTCTCGAAATGAAGAGAGAAATATTTTATTTCTATTTTAATGGAACTCTCCCGTCGCTAAAAACATTTTCGTTCCCGACCTCCATCTAATTCGATTCCAGATCACATTTTCCACCCGCTGTGACATTATTTGGAGGTATTTTTAGTTACCCTTGCTTCTATAGGACTCGCAATTGAACAATTGTATTACGTTGCTTGAGGAGCATGATTTCGTGACGGTGGTGCGTTTCGTCCGAATGCGTATTTGGAATCTGCACCGGAGTCTAAAACTCGGGGACGTAATTTAGTTATGAGCCTCATTGTTTTCTCTCCTTGAAAGGTCAGAGAAAAAGTTTAAGAGGGGTTCTTTGATATCAAGTCTCCGGAAAGAAACAAGGTTGAAATCTTTTATTTCTCTCGGCCGATATTACATAGCTAAGAGAACTCTCATTTCGATGAAGAGGAACATAATTCATCTTTCCAAGAATGACAATGCATGAATAAATCACATATTTAAGTGAAATATCGATTTTACCAACCATAGATATACATCATATGAAATATTACCGAATTATTATTTTATAAATATTATTATCTTTTTTAAACATTTTCACTCGCCAGAAATCAGAATTTTGAAATATACATCTACGTAAATATACATTTAATTGCATGCAAGATACGATTACCGCCCTAGTCCATTAATATCTCTGATCTTATGCACATTAGAGTTTATGAGTTCCATATCTCATTCTCCCTCTCAGTTGTTTTCAATCAACAGCGAAGTTCTTTTTATCTCCTGAAGATGGCAACCTAGTTGCCAAATACTTATAGAGAGTGAACTTTCAATTTCTTAGTCACGGAGAACCCTAACCTTCTCGGTTTTGGGTACACCCGTACGACGCGTTGCTTGCAAACAACGACTATTTGGAGGTTTTTAAATCGAATGCGGTAACACAGCCGAGTTCATTTTCTCCTGTTTAGATAGAACAATAACTCTGTAAAGCGAACCTTCTTTATCTATTTCCTCAATGTTTCCTGCTATATGATTTTGGGTCGCTGCTACTGGGTCGATACTGTACAGCTTTTGTCTTTCGACTTTAATCAGAAATTTAAGCTCTTCTCTTCTAAAGGTTTCCACCAAATTCAGAGTATTATGGTAGATATATAAATAGCAGAAATATTCTGGGTGTCTCTTTGTCTTGAATTGGCATCCACACCGTTTGCCCGATTTGTGTTTAACTTTGCATACGTGTTCTCTCGGATCAGGAAGTAAGTAATGTTCCATTTTATTCGATGATTTTGCTGGATTCAAACCAAGATCACTAAAGTAGAATTCTATAAGACGAACATCTAAACCTCATTTTTATCGGTTGCATGCTTTATTTTTTTAAAAGAATTAAGTTAGAAGAAATACTAGGGCAGAGTCAATGTAAGTACCAAATAACAAAACAGAAAGTTAAATAAAAATTCATACATTGATCGTGGAACACTGTTTAATAATCGAAATTTCAAACATTTTGACAAAATTTGCGTAAAAGTGCCAACGATTGTACTGCGAATACCAGTCCTTGAAATAAAAGGAAATAAATAGAGTTCCATTCAATGTATCGACCAAGAACCAACTATAAATGAATGTTTCAACGTATATTTCAATTTTCTTGCAACCAGTTCTTTGCAACGTGAAAAATTAAAAGCTTTTAGGCGTCACATAAATTGGGCTGCACGAACCAATTTATCTAAGGTTACGTTTCACTTCAATTTTTAGCTAGGTTTTGGTTGGATACAAGCTCCTCTGTCATTTAATGATCCATAAATTGCGTATGCTCTTGGACCCAGAAATATGAAAACATATGCAATAATTATATTATATCTATTAAATAACTACAGAGTTAGGATGGGAGCAATCCCTTTGAAATACTAAAGTTAATTTGAGAACAATTTCCAGTTTTCGTTAACATTTCATAGCTACGATATATCCTGCCGAATTAAGCATATTTCTTAATATGTGACGGGGATTACGAAACGGTCTCAGCAATCACCAACGTCATCATTCTATGAAATCCCATTTCAGCCTATAAAAGCATGACGTGAGGGATTGTGACGTTCGAAACACTCCAAAAAAAAGTAATCTAGAAAAACTACTCTGCGAGATATGACTTCTTTTGATTAAAAGATAAAAAAAGCGATTGACTAAAAAAACTACTTTTGCGAAAGCCAGTCGAAACGTCAAATTCACAACGTTGGAGCATCACATGCGATGGAAAAGGAAAGAACTTAGGGGCAGATAACGTGGAATGGAGATAGCGAAAATATCCCAAGGATCGCAGGGAAAGGACTGCGGGAATTAAAGCGCTTGTTTTTGTGAAATGGCTGTCGATAGCAAAGAGCCATGCGATGATTGGTCTGCCGAAAATACGCCTCGGAATGGATCATCCGAGGACAGCGCCCCCTCCCACCAGATGGCTCCTCATTTCCCTATATCCCTTCATCCAGTCTCTTCGGTCAAACGGCCGAATACGAGGATCCCACGGATATAAACCCATGCCCTCCTTCCACCGATATCTCCTCCCCTCAATTTTTTCCATTCCCTCTTCCCTTCCTTTATCCTTCATCCATTTCCCTTCAAATCCTTCTTTCGAGTAAGGATGCTGAAAAAGGATGGCCCTTGCCGAGGGAAAGCTTAGTCCTTCATTTATTTGTAATTCACTTATATCTCACATGGAGATTGAGTGCTTCAAGTCAGAATTTTTCAGAATGGAGGATTTAGTACCTTGCTATGTCAAAGTATGAATTACGCTACCGAAAAATCGGGGTTAATTAACTTAATTTTTCATCACCCACTCACATAGGCGTATTCATATATTCCCATCAAAAGCATTATTGCAGTTTATATATTGATTGAGTGCTTTAAGTAGGCATCATTTTTTAAACTGCGCAATTGAATGAATTGATTTGTTGAAGTCTGAGTGATGCTAAATAAAAATTAGGGTTAAGTTTATTTTCTTCACTTACCCATTTAGATATCCTTTACGTGTTTATGTGTCCCCAGTTAGAGTAAGCAGTCCGTGCATTTAACCCTGCATATAAGCGATTCGGTAGTGAATTAACCCTCCATCGGTGGCGCCTAAAATCTTCACGATAACTCGTATTTTACATTCAATACTACAGGTACAGTTTCGTGTAAAAGTGTGAAATAAGTTGAACTGATTGTCATTACTGATATCTAAACCATAACTAATTATATACAAAATTAGATATCTACATAAATACCCTACACGCCGTCTGTATACGTGTGGCAGGGGTTATGGTGTAAAGATAGAATATTTGGAACACAGCTGTTGATGAATAAGAGGTTTTAAATCTCCAATAGCCGTCTTTGTCGGTGTTCCTCGTCTCATTCATCGGTATTTGGAGAAACGAGAAAGGAACACCTTACTTTTATGAATTCCTTAACAAAATTAAGAACTCCTTAGGAAAGACCACAAAGGTACAGTTGATTCTGTATCATTTCTCTAATAATAATTAGTTATAATTTAAAAGTGTACCATATTTTCGAGTTTCTTCTAGTACCGCTTGTTTGTTATATTCTACCATTTCATTCCTGTAAGCTTTATTATCACTATACTATAGAATAGGTTTATTTCAACCACTTATTTATTCCTTTCCTTTTCTTCCAAATCTCTCTAATTCGTGCCTAATTTTTTATTCCTTCTTTCATCGATCCATACAGCACCAGCCTTCATTTTGGGGTTTTCTTTGGTTTTTTGAAACGTAGCGTAGTGGTGAACGTTTTATAAACTTTAATTTCTTCCTGTGTGATTTCTTGTTCTTATGTATTCTTCTCAGTTTTTAATCCACGTATTTGTCATTTTCGATTTTCGGAGGTTTCAATAAAATGAAAGTTTTCTTTCTCTAATTATGTCTATGATTTTCTTAATACGTGCATAAAGCTCGTCGTTTCCTCTATTTTTCCCTCTGTGACTGGACCCAGGGCTGTTTCTTTGTATATTTCATTTATCCTTACAGCTTTATCATAATAAATAACAAAAATTAATAATTCCAATTAATTGTGTAAGACATGGAATGCATTTATGAATCACTTCGCAAAAAAATCTAAACAGCTGACGAAGGTTTGATTGCCCAACTTTATACTTTCAGATACGCAATCAGGAGGGAATGAAATGTATTTTTTATGGTTTGCCTACCACACAGCTGTATATAAGCTTCATATTTGACCTAATTTCACTACTAATAGTTTTTCTTAAATCTACGGCTCTCCATGCGATTGTTTGGTAAAGTCATGGGAACACATTAACGCAAAAAACAGTCCCGTTTTGCCGGTTTTTGCTAAGATATTACATCATTAACGAACAATATGGAATCTGGAAAACTTATACATCCGTCTATGCATATATTCATAGTGGTTCTTATTATAAAAACAGCCTCTACAATGGGTCTTAATGATGAATACATTTTGGATAACTATCTTTTAGGAGGATTGGATTCATTTAGTAATTAGTAGGTATATCCTTGAATTAGGCTACAGAAATTAGTAATTTATACTAATGAATATAGGGAAGATGAATTAAGATTAGTAGATCATTCTTTAAGTTTACAGTTGTGATTCCAGATATTCCAGATAGTCATATGAAATATATCGATGCACATCTTGAACCTTCGCCAAATATTGCTTCAGAATGACTCGGAAAATCTTCCGTGAAGATAAAGTAAACACTCAGTATATTTATTTCTAAAAAGAATTACCAATACCGAAACCTGAGTTCAGCACGATAAGTTAAATTCCAGGAAGATATACTCATAGTAATATTAATAATAAATTCATTCCATCATTTGTAATAATAAATCATCTCTTACTGATATATTTTTCTTACATATGTACATAAGAAAATTGATGAATTTTACAGCAATATTTCTCCCAAAGAAAAACGTACTTGATAATAGTCTGAAAGGACCGGAAAGCGAACCCGGGATCTTCCTCTATCCGGGAGGCTGCCTTAACCATTTAAGCTACCCCGATAGAGGAAGATCCCGGGTTCAATTCCCGGCCCTGTCAGACTTTTTTCAAGTCCGTTTTTCCTTGGGATTTTTCCTGGGTGCACGCCCTTATGTGCAAAGTAACTTTAACCCTTTCCTAGCAATATTTCTGTTTAATGACATATAAGTGAAACCTGGAGTCATTCTTTATATAGATGAAAGAGATAGGTAAATGTGAAATAATTACGTTGAGTATGTATTAAAATAAACTACGTGATCCAGCGCATTTTTGGAAAACAGAAGCTGATAAGGCATTCATGTGTAAAATTTGTTATTATTCAGTGTTAGTATCTCTAACCTGTCCTTAACTGTCAATTATCCAGCAGTTAGTGCTGTGCAGGTATATTATTTGCAAATGAAGAGTGTTATTTCGCCATGGTATGCAATATAATTCCTGTTTACTATACTAGAGAATTTTTGACTTACCTAAGTTGGTGTTTTTCCTTCTTTTGACGATGCATGTTACTGCATTTTACATTATACCTTCAACTTATGAAATATAATAGCTATAGCAATGTGACTGGACATCGTCTACGTTCCCAAAGCTGTAGAAAGCATATTTATCATGAATTATCTAGGCTTTCAAAAATTGAGGAAATCAGCAACTATAGAAATAATGGAAGCATTTGAAGTTTTTAAAGCGAAATAATTTTTAATGATGTTTTTATAGCATAAAGGAAAAACTACTACTTAAAACCAATGGCTAGAATTTGAAGCATGTATTACACATTTAATTACATCTAAACGCAGTAACAAGAGGTCCTTTGTTGCAGTTGCCAAGCTATCGATTTCTAAAATTAATGGTAGTGGGGAATGGGTATCCATTACCCCTCCGCTCCTAATCTTTTTACCTTTTTCCTTTCCATCTTTTCATCTTTAAACCTTCTTTGCTCTCTCCACTTCCTCTCTACATCAAACCAACTTTAGGATCTTTCAAATCCTCCTTTATTCGGCCAATTTTCATTCGGCGGACTTGGCAAACCCTCTTCCTTCCGTAATTGGATTCCCATACTCTCGGAGAAGACACAGAGGAAGT